>OY986437.1:184259956-185674489 GCA_963920525.1 Dichetophora obliterata | reverse complement strand
TACTTTACTTTACTTTACTTTACTTTACTTTACTTTACTTTACTTTACTTACTTTACTTTACTTTACTTACAAAACAAAACCAAAACCAAAACCAAACCAAATAACAAAACCAAACCCAAAACCAAACCAAACACAAACCAACCAAACCAAACCAAAACAAAACCAAACCAAACCAAAACCAAACCAAACCAAACAACAAAACAAACCAAACCAAAACCAAACACACCAAACAACAAACAAAACCAAACCAAAACACAAACCAAACTAAACAAAACATAACAAACATAACTTACAAACTAAATACTTACATTACTTTACAACTTACAAACATTACATTACATAACCAAAACAAAACCAAAACCAAAACTAACAAACAATACATAACAATACAATACTTACATTACTTTACTTTACTTAACATTACTAACTTAACTTACTACTTACCTTACTTAACTTACTTACATTACTTTACTTACATACTACAAAACATAAACAAACCTAAACTTACAAACTTAACTTACAAACAAACTTACCTTACTTACTAACTTACTTTACAATACTTTACTTTACTTACTTACTATACTTACCTAAACTACTAAACTTACTAACTAACTTTACATTACATTACATTACTTTACATACTAACTTACTTACTTACTACTAACTTAACTAACCTTTAACTTTACAATACTTTACTAAACTTTACTTTACTAAACTTTACATACCTTTACCTTTACTTTACTTTACTATACTACTTACTTTACTAACAAACTTAACTTTACTTACTTACATACAACAAACTAACTAAACATACTTACTAACTTTACTTTACTTTACTTTACTTAACTTTACTTTACTTTACTTTACTTTACTTTACTTACTTTACTTTACTTTACTTTACTTTACTTACTTTACTTACTTTACATTACTTTACTTTACTTTACTTTACTTTACTTTACTTTACTTTACTTTACTTACTTACTACTTTACTTTACTTTACTTTACTTTACTTTACTTTACTTTACTTTACTTTTACTTTACTTTACTTACTTTACTTTACTTTACTTTACTTTACTTTACTTTACTTTACTTTACTTTACTTTACTTTACTTTACTTACTTTACTTTACTTTACTTTACTTTACTTACTTTACTTTACTTTTACTTTACTTTACTTACTTTACTTTACTTTACTTTACTTTACTTACTTACTTTACTTTACTTACTTTACTTTACTTTACTTACTTTACTTACTTTACTTTACTTACTTTACTTTACTTTACTTTACTTTACTTACTTTACTTTACTTTACTTTACTTTACTTACTTTACTTTACTTTACTTACTTTACTTTACTTTACTTTACTTTACTTACTTTACTTTACTTTACTTTACTTTACTTTACTTTACTTTACTTTACTTTACTTTACTTTACTTACTTTACTTTACTTACTTACTTTACTTTACTTTACTTTACTTTACTTTACTTTACTTTACTTTACTTTACTTTACTTTACTTTACTTTACTTTACTTACTTTACTTTACTTACTTTACTTTACTTTACTTTACTTACTTTACTTTACTTTACTTTACTTTACTTTACTTTACTTTACTTACTTTACTTACTTTACTTTACTTTACTTTACTTTACTTTACTTTACTTTACTTTACTTTACTTTACTTTACTTTACTTTACTTTACTTTACTTTACTTACTTTACTTTACTTTACTTTACTTTACTTTACTTTACTTTACTTTACTTTACTTTACTTTACTTTACTTTACTTACTTTACTTTACTTTACTTTACTTTACTTTACTTTACTTTACTTTACTTTACTTTACTTTACTTTACTTACTTTACTTTACTTTACTTTACTTTACTTTACTTTACTTTACTTACTTTACTTTACTTTACTTTACTTACTTACTTAACTTTACTTTACTTTACTTTACTTTACTTACTTTACTTTACTTACTTTACTTTACTTTACTTTACTTACTTTACTTTACTTTACTTTACTTTACTTTACTTTACTTTACTTTACTTTACTTTACTTTACTTTACTTTACTTTACTTTACTTTACTTTACTTTACTTTACTTTACTTTACTTTACTTTACTTTACTTTACTTTACTTTACTTTACTTACTTTACTTTACTTTACTTTACTTACTTTACTTTACTTTACTTTACTTTACTTTACTTTACTTTACTTTACTTTACTTTACTTTACTTTACTTTACTTTACTTTACTTTACTTTACTTTACTTTACTTTACTTACTTTACTTTACTTTACTTTACTTTACTTTACTTTACTTTACTTTACTTTACTTTACTTTACTTTACTTTACTTTACTTTACTTTACTTTACTTTACTTTACTTTACTTTACTTTACTTTACTTTACTTTACTTTACTTTACTTACTTTACTTTACTTTACTTTACTTTACTTTACTTTACTTTACTTTACTTTACTTTACTTTACTTTACTTTACTTTACTTTACTTTACTTTACTTTACTTTACTTTACTTTACTTTACTTTACTTTACTTTACTTTACTTTACTTTACTTTACTTTACTTTACTTTACTTTACTTTACTTTACTTTACTTTACTTTACTTTACTTTACTTTACTTTACTTTACTTTACTTTACTTACTTTACTTTACTTTACTTTACTTTACTTTACTTTACTTTACTTTACTTTACTTTACTTTACTTTACTTTACTTTACTTTACTTTACTTTACTTTACTTTACTTTACTTTACTTTACTTTACTTTACTTTACTTTACTTTACTTTACTTACTTTACTTTACTTTACTTTACTTTACTTTACTTTACTTTACTTTACTTTACTTTACTTTACTTTACTTTACTTTACTTTACTTTACTTTACTTTACTTTACTTTACTTTACTTTACTTTACTTTACTTTACTTTACTTTACTTTACTTTACTTTACTTTACTTTACTTTACTTTACTTTACTTTACTTTACTTTACTTTACTTTACTTTACTTTACTTTACTTTACTTTACTTTACTTTACTTTACTTTACTTTACTTTACTTTACTTTACTTTACTTACTTTACTTTACTTTACTTTACTTTACTTTACTTTACTTTACTTTACTTTACTTTACTTTACTTTACTTTACTTTACTTTACTTTACTTTACTTTACTTTACTTTACTTTACTTTACTTTACTTTACTTTACTTTACTTTACTTTACTTTACTTTACTTTACTTTACTTTACTTTACTTTACTTTACTTTACTTTACTTTACTTTACTTTACTTTACTTTACTTTACTTTACTTTACTTTACTTTACTTTACTTTACTTTACTTTACTTTACTTTACTTTACTTTACTTTACTTTACTTTACTTTACTTTACTTTACTTTACTTTACTTTACTTTACTTTACTTTACTTTACTTTACTTTACTTTACTTTACTTTACTTTACTTTACTTTACTTTACTTTACTTTACTTTACTTTACTTTACTTTACTTTACTTTACTTTACTTTACTTTACTTTACTTTACTTTACTTTACTTTACTTTACTTTACTTTACTTTACTTTACTTTACTTTACTTTACTTTACTTTACTTTACTTTACTTTACTTTACTTTACTTTACTTTACTTTACTTTACTTTACTTTACTTTACTTTACTTTACTTTACTTTACTTTACTTTACTTTACTTTACTTTACTTTACTTTACTTTACTTTACTTTACTTTACTTTACTTTACTTTACTTTACTTTACTTTACTTTACTTTACTTTACTTTACTTTACTTTACTTTACTTTACTTTACTTTACTTTACTTTACTTTACTTTACTTTACTTTACTTTACTTTACTTTACTTTACTTTACTTTACTTTACTTTACTTTACTTTACTTTACTTTACTTTACTTTACTTTACTTTACTTTACTTTACTTTACTTTACTTTACTTTACTTTACTTTACTTTACTTTACTTTACTTTACTTTACTTTACTTTACTTTACTTTACTTTACTTTACTTTACTTTACTTTACTTTACTTTACTTTACTTTACTTTACTTTACTTTACTTTACTTTACTTTACTTTACTTTACTTTACTTTACTTTACTTTACTTTACTTTACTTTACTTTACTTTACTTTACTTTACTTTACTTTACTTTACTTTACTTTACTTTACTTTACTTTACTTTACTTTACTTTACTTTACTTTACTTTACTTTACTTTACTTTACTTTACTTTACTTTACTTTACTTTACTTTACTTTACTTTACTTTACTTTACTTTACTTTACTTTACTTTACTTTACTTTACTTTACTTTACTTTACTTTACTTTACTTTACTTTACTTTACTTTACTTTACTTTACTTTACTTTACTTTACTTTACTTTACTTTACTTTACTTTACTTTACTTTACTTTACTTTACTTTACTTTACTTTACTTTACTTTACTTTACTTTACTTTACTTTACTTTACTTTACTTTACTTTACTTTACTTTACTTTACTTTACTTTACTTTACTTTACTTTACTTTACTTTACTTTACTTTACTTTACTTTACTTTACTTTACTTTACTTTACTTTACTTTACTTTACTTTACTTTACTTTACTTTACTTTACTTTACTTTACTTTACTTTACTTTACTTTACTTTACTTTACTTTACTTTACTTTACTTTACTTTACTTTACTTTACTTTACTTTACTTTACTTTACTTTACTTTACTTTACTTTACTTTACTTTACTTTACTTTACTTTACTTTACTTTACTTTACTTTACTTTACTTTACTTTACTTTACTTTACTTTACTTTACTTTACTTTACTTTACTTTACTTTACTTTACTTTACTTTACTTTACTTTACTTTACTTTACTTTACTTTACTTTACTTTACTTTACTTTACTTTACTTTACTTTACTTTACTTTACTTTACTTTACTTTACTTTACTTTACTTTACTTTACTTTACTTTACTTTACTTTACTTTACTTTACTTTACTTTACTTTACTTTACTTTACTTTACTTTACTTTACTTTACTTTACTTTACTTTACTTTACTTTACTTTACTTTACTTTACTTTACTTTACTTTACTTTACTTTACTTTACTTTACTTTACTTTACTTTACTTTACTTTACTTTACTTTACTTTACTTTACTTTACTTTACTTTACTTTACTTTACTTTACTTTACTTTACTTTACTTTACTTTACTTTACTTTACTTTACTTTACTTTACTTTACTTTACTTTACTTTACTTTACTTTACTTTACTTTACTTTACTTTACTTTACTTTACTTTACTTTACTTTACTTTACTTTACTTTACTTTACTTTACTTTACTTTACTTTACTTTACTTTACTTTACTTTACTTTACTTTACTTTACTTTACTTTACTTTACTTTACTTTACTTTACTTTACTTTACTTTACTTTACTTTACTTTACTTTACTTTACTTTACTTTACTTTACTTTACTTTACTTTTCTTTATATTACTGTATATTCAGGGGCAGAACTACAATACAAATTAGAATAAAAAAGAAAACTTTATGGGGGGATGGGGGAAATTGAAGTACATTATTTCTTATATTATTTTGCTGATCATTTATATCAAACTATTTGCATTAAATGCATCGTAAATTCATAAAAAAATTTTTTCACGTTTGGAAAAGCCTATTTATCAATAATATGTCTATTTAAAAAAATATATTTAGAAAAAAACCTATTTTGAAAAAAAGAAAGCTCAATGCTTTGTTTTATAAGTAAAGTTTTCGTTTTAGTTATAATTTTATTATTTTCTAATTTCGAATAAAATTAGTTCTGCCAGCAATATTTCGATGGCGATGGACCTAGATATATTAGTACTTTGTTCAAGTATAGTTAAAATAATTTGTTAACATTCTCATTTCTTTTTTTACATATTACCGATATGCAATTCTAAGGCAATTTATGATTAAAAGTATTCATTTCTGAGTTTGGAAAAAGTGATTTCTATGGTTCGTTTCTTTGTATGTTTGTATGTAGAAAATGCGCGTTTTTTTAGTTAAGTTACTTCAAGCACCTGATTATGAGCATATTAAGTTGGAAAAATACATCTTTCACATTCCATGTATATCCAATAAGTATTTATTACAAGTACCTGCTTATAACCTTCCACTGCTACATCCCCCGGAGCACTGAATATATTACGCAATAGAAGCAGTGTTGGATAACAAATATTTTAAAACTATTAATCGGTCCCCTTTTGTATCTGTTTCAGAAAATTTTTAAAAATTTTACTGTGTCACTAACTTTACTTTCGAAGGTAGGGTAACGTCGACTGGCAGTGACTTTGCCAGTTACTTCAATAATTAATTTATAATGTTTTCAAGGATACAAATACAACAACAATCTTTGTGCCCTCAGTCCGCTCCTGAAATATCTGTAGGTTCTTCTATTCAACCAATTTGCAACGATTTGAATCTTCCGTTTTTCTCTAATTATAAGTTTAACATTAATTATTTTTTCCTCTACAACTTCAGCCTGCATTTAGATCATCTGTTGCTAACTGCCTTTGCCTCCTACACTTTCAACTGGTTACCCCTTTCTGCTGCAAGATCATCCTTTTGTTGTATTTATTGTATTTGTATCAGAGACATGAATCATTGTTTTGTGGACTTTTTTTTCTTGATACTTTTTAGCACGTACATATGGCTGGCATACATATGTATGTACATTAGGCTGGGTCGATATGCAAACCTATAAAAAAAAATTGGGTGGGTGTTAGGCCCGTAGGCAAGGGGGTTTTAGGAAACTACAACGCAACAGTGTAAAAAGTTGCAAACCACTTCAATTTTGAACTGAATTGCGACCTATGCTTTCAGATCATAGATAATATACAAGGACTTGGGAATATATTGTAATTTATGTTCGGGCAGGGCTACGATGGTGCGGTTGCCATAAATGGTACACTACAAGGAGCACAAGCGTATGTAGCGAAAGAATGTGATCTTGCTATATCAATTCTGTTTATCCTACTCATGCGATATAAGCTGTATTCAAAAGCTGTAGGTCCATTTTTGGGACCTTAAAAACTTATATTGGTAAATTTTTCTATACTCCCAAACATGTTGCAAGACATGAATCCACAAATTATCAAGAGCTACAGAATGCTGTTGTTGAAGCTTTAGACATCGCAACCGAATTTCGTAATACCGCAATATCGTCTACTTTTAAAAACAATAAAAAATTTTTCATTTTCAAATTGCTATTTATTGCTGACATATTTCAGCCGCCCTCCCGCTCGAGAATCTGTGAAAACTCAGATCCAGTGTTGCCGTTTGAATGCAATTGGATCCATTTGGATCCTTTTTTCTTCCAAATATTGATGGATACTTTTTTTAAGCCTCAGTGTAAGTTTGGATACTTTTTAAAAAATACTTTTTAATATGAATACATGTTTTTGTTTTCAAAATATAAAAGTAAGCAGTTCCTTCAATCCGACAAAAGCGTTAAGGATAATGATAACATTAAGACATTTTTGGGCAGTATTTTCTTATCAAAAACGCATTAAAGCAACCAACCTCTTTACAAAGAACTTTTAAATTTTGTGAAAAATATTTTAAATCTGCCATAGCTTAGCTGAACGTAGTATTTTTTCTGATTTAAAACTAAAAATTAATTTTCTTTGGAAATGGCAGAAAATATTTTGTGTTTCAAAATTCGCACAAATGAATTCTTCTTAGAATTTGAACTTCTCAATTTAAGAAGACATTGTATGGAGAAAAAATTAAAAAAAAACAATTTAAGACATATATTGTGAACTTGTCCCAATAATAAAAAATTGATACGATTTATTAAAAAAATCTGTAATTTTTAACCTTTAAGATTCCCGTAGCGATTGCAAATTGTAACGAAATTTAATAATTCTAGTGTAGGTTGTAGTGACAAGTACCCCTATTAATATGCACTTTGATTTTTTTTTTCCTGATAAAATGGGACCAAAATATCTTGGCCGTGTCTGAAAACGACTCCTTTTTTACCCCACCTAACGAGAAGAAGATCTATTAAAAACAAAAAAAAACTTTTTTGGAATATTGTTTTTTGCATTATTTACGTAAATAAAATTTTAAGTCTTTATGTAATACAGTCTTTTTCAATAAACGTTTTAAATTAAATCATTTTATTTTTGTTTTTCAGCGTGCAATTTAAGCTTAATATAATTAAAAGGCAAGAGAAACTCATTTAATTTATTTTACACTAATTAAGTAATAACACTGAATAAGTTGTTTAATTTGTTCCCTTTTTTAAGCAATAACATATTGGCTTGTGTATTGCTTTTGTATAAATATTACACTTGTAAAATTAACGTCTTAGAGCAATAGCAATGCAAATAAAAGACAGAAGTACTGAAATTTATGTTTCTTTTTTATATTTTTAAACATGTTTTGTTTCTTATTATTATATTTTAAGAAAAATATTTGTCTTAAAATTAAATGAATAAAATTGTTATGGAAGCTTTGAAAGTAGGGTTTCATTTTTTAAAAATATTAAAGTAGTATTTTTGTGTTAAAAAATTAATGAATGAATTATTCGTTTTTGAATTTTGATACGTGGATACTTTCTTTTCAAAAGTGGATAATTTTTTGATATTTTCATGGATACTTTTTTCAAAATCGTTGCGGTAACACTATCGTGTAGACAAAATCGTCTAACTAAATAAATTTGTGATCAAGATTGTCTATTTAGTAAGTTTCAAAAAAATGGCATATATATAATAATCGATATAAAATAGGACTGAAATTTTTTATTGAAGTCATTTTAAATAATACATACAGTTTTTTTATTTCTTATGATTTTTTTTTGTGTTTTTTTCTCAGAAATGAAACCTAGTTTGATCGATTTTTCGCCCCCGAAAACCCTTACACTGAAAATTTCATCGCAATTCGCCTGGGCCGTTTTCGAGAACTCATTTACAAACACACAAATAAACAAACAAACAAATATTGCTCGTTTAATAGTATAAGATATAAAAAATACCTTTTGATTTATCGATAACAAAACCTATCGATATTTGTTTTTTAATCAAAACCCCCTTGGATTAATCCTGGAAACGGGTATGGTGGGGTGCACTTTACGCTATCACATCTTCAATTTTGTGAATTTTTTTAGGAATTTTTTTGAAAAATT
The DNA here is from genome assembly GCA_963920525.1 of Dichetophora obliterata. Lineage (NCBI taxonomy): Eukaryota > Metazoa > Arthropoda > Insecta > Diptera > Sciomyzidae > Dichetophora > Dichetophora obliterata. The sequence goes on along the minus strand of OY986437.1, from coordinate 185,665,297 downwards.
TTTGATATATAAACGTACAGAGCAAAACTGATTAAATAAAATCTTCACACCCTATTCAACCTGAAAACGGTCTAACATTTATTCGTCTTTATACAAAAATTTATCGTAAGAAATTTTAAAGACAATTATTTAATAATATTTCTTTAATATTTGCATTTCCATAAAAATCGACCCAGCCTAATGCACATACCTTCTCGCCCTCTATCATTTCCAATGCATTCACTATTTATTAACTGAAGCCACCCAACAACCAGCTTCTTCGGAAAAGAAACTCGATCACGATAAGCTAATATTTCATACGCTGAAGTGAAAATTGAGTAAAATTTTTGAGCTGCTTTTTCTTAAATAATATGCTTTTCTTATTTAAGATAAATAATGCATTTTCTAGAACACAAAATGCTGTTTTTAGGTGAGAAGAGGGAGAGGAATGAAAATATAGAGGAAGAAAAGTTAAAATAAAGCTAAAAAATGTAAAGGAGTTAAAAATGTTGCTAAAGACTCATGCAGTGAAAAACAGCCGCGATTCAGCCTTCATGTCTTGGATTTGAAGGTCAAAAAATATTTTTCTTGTTATAAACCTTTAAATGTCTCCCTTACCGGAGTTACCTTAAATGACACTCTATCGCAGCAATTTCCAAACTTTTTCTTTGTATGCATATGTACCACTGTATATAAGAATCAGTAATTTTTAATACTGAGCCAATTTTTTTATTTCTCAACAATAAAATCTCTAAAAATGTCACAAAAAAATACGTGGTTACTTTGAATTTTACACATAAGCTTTGAAGTAAAATATTCACCATATATTTTAAATTTGTGAAAATCTGATAAAAACCACGTCTACCTCTTACAAAAAATTCCTCTCAAGACTCCACGAAAATTTTTTTAATGAATAAAAAAAATTATACACATTTGCTAAGAATATTAAAGTTCACTGTCAGTTTGAAAAGTGAAGTTCACTCGGTCAATCTCCCATGCAAAGTGACGTCATCAAACTAGCATGGTTTTATAACAGCATTTTTTTTTTTTTTTTTTTTTAATTCACTTTATTTTTTATAATTCATTTCTAACAAAATAAGTATCTGCGAAGCCGTGGCTTGTCTGCAGATGATTATGTTTCTATACAGTGTTAAATAATAAGATGAGCGAAGTTAAAAAAAAAAAATATTATATATAGATTTTAAAGTTAAAATTTGGAAATGCAAATAGTATTATAATATTTTAACTACTCGAATTTAAAAACAAGTTTTTACTTGTTTTTTGCTAACAATATTGGATATATCAAAAGGTAATTCATTTATTATTGTAGGAACAGTATATTTGAGTTTGCGTCTACCGTAGTTATTGTAATTTCTGGGGATTTGTAGCATTCCTTGGGCACGTCTTCTGGTGTTGACTTGGTGTTGTATTGCTTGTTTAAATCGGTTGTCATCAAAATACTCAACTATGGTGGTCATCTTAAATATATCCTCTACTTTAAGAGTTTTAAAGCTTGCTTCGTTTCCTCGTTGACTACTATTTTTTATGTGCTTTAGAGCTGCATTTTGAAGCATTTGTATTTTTTGTATGTGTGTTTTAGCTGCACTACCCCAAGCAAGTATTCCATACCGAATCCTCGACTCCATCAAAGCAAAATAAACTTGTTTTAAGACTTCTTCAGAGGTGTAGTACTTCAAATGAGCAATGGCAAATACAGCTTTCTTGAGGCTCATTCTTAATTTATCAATGTGTCTATCCCAGAGAAAGTGGCAGTCTATTACTAAACCAAGATACTTATAGTTGTCAACTAGCTCAATGCATTCTTTCGAAGTGTTAGGGCACGCATTATTCTCCAAGTAAATACGTTGTTTTGTTTGCTTGAAGTGTGGGCTTCGAATATGCATCATTTTAGTTTTGGAAGCATTTATAACTAAGCCATTATCATGACACCATCTCACAGCAGCATTGAATTCATCTTGCATAACCCGTACTGCCGTATTCAGAGACCTTTCCCGTACAACAATCGCCGTATCATCAGCAAAAGCGAATGGTATGCTTAGTTTAAAAACTCGCAGTAGCTCGTTGGTATATAATATAAACAGAACTGGTCCCAATTTAGAACCCTGTGGAACTCCAAATTTCATTATCTTTTCCTCGCTAATATTATCTTTAATCTTAACACAAAATAATCTATTTTGAAGGTAGTCAGTCAGCCAATCTGCCAATGTGCCACGTATCCCGATTTTCAGAACATAATCTCCCATATCTTAAACGTGTTCTGCGTTTGATTTTTCGCAAAATTGGATGAACGTGATGTCGTCCTCTATACGAAGTGACGTCATCAAACTTACAAAACGTGCATAACTTAGAATATACTGTGGGTGTATTTTAAATTCGACAAAATCGAAGATATTTCCTTACTAGTTTAGGAGCATTCTATGGGAAATGGAAAAATGAGTTATTTTCTTAAAATGATATGATTATATCCAATTTATTCTTAACGCAGTGTATAATAGTTAAATTTACATGATCTGTACAAATTATTTACAAAAAATAAGATTAAATATTTTTTTACTATGACAAGTTGTTGTTTATTGTGAACGAGTCGTACGATTTTCATCAGTCACAACATGATGTCCAACCAGTCACAATTTCTACTTTCTATATTTACTTATAGAAACTAGACTTGGTGCTAATTTGTAGTTTCTGTTGAAATCTATTTAATCATTTCATAGCATAGTAAAAGACATCTGGCTACGTATAGTATTTGGGCTAAAATCTCGATTGACAGTGCAGAAGGCGGAGATGAGGTTTTTTGTAATTTCCACCAGTCACATTCCTTGAACCAATGAAATATCACCAAAATATTTATATGAGTTATTATTTTTTTTTTTTTTTGTAAAAGTTTTATAAGTCGGTTCATAATCTATTCTAAAATATCTATGATCTATTTGATCATTATATTACATCAAAATACAAAGTTACAGGTCTAAACATCAGAGATTCTAGAGTAAACTGTCCCACCAGTCCCTATGGAAAGCCCCTTTATTATTATTTTGTTTTTTTACATATACCTTTTGAGGAAATAATGTGGAAAAAATACAGTATGTATATTTAGGATGTTCAAGTATGTATTGGTAAAATTAAAGTTGTTCTAATTTTCGATTTCCGAGCATTTTTGGATTTCATCATTCCATAAAGCTTGTAAAATAAAATTTGAGCCCAATTGGAATAGGCTTAACCTACCTGGATTAATATTCTTAAAATCAAATCAAATCAAATCTTAAAAAACTACTTTTTCGTTGAAAATTTTTCAACATACGAAAATATATTATTTTTGTAAAAATAATTGTCTTACCAGTTTCAAAATTAAATATTCTTTATTAATTGATACCCAAAACGGAAAAGTAAGTGCAGTTCTCTTCAACGTGCATATTTCCAATGTTATTAAATTTAAATTATCCACACAGTACCTATTGGCTAGTTGCTATCCCGAGAAACAATTTTGTGTCAAAAAGTAGCTGATATATGTCCGGTGCCCGTGTCGGTAAATGTCCGACCTCTGCACCGAAAGAAGTGCTAGTTCTGAAACACTTTGGGCAGGCACAATGTACGAACGAAGACCGATTCGGGCACTCGTCGGTTTATTGTGTCCGAATATAGTCGCTCGTTTTTGAACTCTTTATTGACATAATACAGACTTACTACGGTACTATTTCAGGTACCTTTCAAGTAGGGCTGCCAGGTTTTTTTTTAAATCGGGATTTTACAAAAAATAAATCGGGACATAAGAAAAAAAACGGGGGGAAATGTGTCGCTCAATAGTTCAGTACCCCCGCAAAATTTTTGATGCAAATGCGACATGCATTCTTACAGACACTGCTTCCAGAAGACATTCTATATATTAAACTGTGCTTCTTTTTAGCCTTATAAAGAAGTGCTTTCAAGTGGTATTTTTATAAAATCCTTCTGGAAGACATTGAAATGGCATTTCAATTCAATTAAAGCACAAAAATTATATATATTTATAATATATATTTTAGATATTTTCCGTGGGATTTTTTAAACCCAAAATGAAACCCAACAACTTACTACTTACAACACCAAAATGCTTTGAAAATCGGGGAAAAGGATATTTACGTGTAATTTTTTCAAGCCCCCACAAAACCCAAACACTTTTCATTTCCAACACCAAAATCACTAGTCTAGAATGTCGAGAAAAGGGATATTTTCCCAGGGATTTTTTAACACCCAAACCACAAAAACCATTCCAGTCCATTTAATGCCATCTTAAAGTTCTCCTGAAAAACACCTACTAGAATCCTTTGATTGAAAGGCTGAAAGAAATCTTCCATTGAAAAAGTCCTGGAAGCACTTCTAGAGGAGACTCAGGAAAGCATTCCTCCCAATGACATGCATATGTTAAAAGAATGCCCTCTGGGTATGAAAGTGGAAGGGATGGAATTCAAGGATGGACTTTCCCTTCCTCTTTAGCTTTTTTTGGAAGCACTTTTTTTGCTGGGACGCTGAGAATAAAAAAAACTTAAAATAAGTTTACTGAAAATCGATTTCTTTGAATAAAAAGAGCGATATGTAGCTTTAAAAAATATATTTTATTACCTAAGGAAATAAAACCACACCAAACAGTGCGTTTTTCATGTGTTATTGGCAGCTCTTGAACTGCCTCTGGCTGCTCTTCAAATGGACACGTACAAATTGCAAGTGAAAAAGAATATCTGTACAAATTTAGTGATGGAGGAATAAAAACATAGAAAATCTTTTTAGAACGTAATAAAAATAATAAAAAATTAAATTGTATTTCGGAAATTCGGGACATTTGGCGTCCCGCTTAAGGCCTTCGCGGGACGCACATTTTTAGGCTGAAAATCGGGACAACCCGCGTGGAAATCGTGACCTGGCAGCCCTACTTTCAAGGTACTTGTTGGGTATGTTTCGGGCACATTTTTGTTAAGACTCAGGCCAGTTTCGGTACATATAAGCTACTTTATTGACACAATATATTTTTCTCGCGTCCTGTTCGCTGAAGCTCGTTTGCATTCGGCTAAATATCAATGAGCGATTAATGTGTTTTAATAAACTTTGCAATTTTTCGTTACTACCCCTAGCTTTTAAAAATAAAATTGAGTCCGATACTCTGGACTTTTGTGCCTGAAAATTTGGTACGGACACAAATTGCTTCTCGGGTATGATGCCTTTTTCACAAAGTAGGCATCGGTTGCTATGGTGCGGTGCAAATAATTCTTCTTATTAAGAAAATTTAAAGAACAAAAGTTTATTCAAACGTTATCGCGAATGTTTTAAGTTGTACAATTGTGTGCGTGGTATATTAAAATAAGTATTTGTGATTTAAATGTCAATTTGCCATACATTTCAACTTGATGTTTTCTTTCCTGGCAGATTGAAAATTTAGTTGAACTAAAAATGCGGTTTGACACAGTTTATTTAACACTCCCTTTCTTGTATTACCTTTTGTCATCCTTTACCATTTTTGTATTGTCGTTCTTATCAATTAATCCATCGATTACGACGCGTCTAAGTAATGCAGCGCTGAGATCAATAGATCTAATAAGAAATTTTTCACAGCAAATTACTGGCGCTAAGCTGCCGTCTAAGAAACAAGTACTACAAGTTTTTTTTATAACATGCGCTTTGCTAAAATACAATCGAAAGAAAATGCGCGATTAGCGGTGGATGCAGCATTCATTTTTTGGCAATAGACCTGGATACCTACGCGCACTGTGTATAAATGTACCGAACTCTTACTGGAGCTTTACGATGATTGAAAAAATATTAAAAAAATGTTCCTTCTAAGCAAACAGGATTGACTAAAGAAGCAGAAAAGAATTTTTCGAAGGATTAGTTGCTTTGTTCGATACAGCTCACATATATATCGAAGAATTAGTTGCTTTGTTCGATATAGCTCGCATGCATGTGAGTGCGAATGCGCTACAACAAATTAAAATTGAAGAAGACAAGCCATTTTTAATCCAGCAGAGACTAAAAGGTCGTCGTGTTGATATGGTTGCACAAGCGCTCGAAAAAGGGCATTTGAACGCCAGGAAAAGGAGCAACTTCAAAGGGAAAAACTGAAAATGTCGGAAGAAAGTGGTTGGTATGCCTATTTTAATCGTGTTAAGCAGTAACGCGTCAACCCACAACCTTTCGAGTAACTTTCACCACTACTTCATATGCTCGATTCTTCGTATTACATCTACTATTTTTGCCTTGTACGACTTTTAAAGTAATATTACTTTATTCTTCAACATACTCTATTCGGATCATCTTTAATAGATCCTTATATCAAAATTCGTATAAACCATTATTCTAATGCTGTATGTTCTTTTTTTATTACTATTCTTTCACGCTTTAAAAGTGAACCAAGATGTCAGTCAATTTGGCGCTCTTGATGACGATTCTGAGCATGAATCCGTAGAAAGCGCTGATCCTAGTAAAAAATTGCCTCAAAATGGTAATGCCAAAAGAGATCGTGTTCAGTGGCTGACACCACGTCTACTTTCTGCGCTCGATAACGAAAAAGTTTCAGATGGAGCCGCCATTCTTAATTTAATTGCAGATGCAGAGGCATTGGGCTATGACAATAATGATCTTGATATAAGTCGTTCTACGATTCATAGACTTCGACAAGAAAATCGCCAAAAAGAATCAGAGACTATTCAAAAGAACTTTATTGAAAATGTAATTCAGTTTAATCTAAGCTTAATTTGGAGTGTATATTTTTTTTTTCTTTTTCTTAACATAGCGATTCAATGGTTGTGCACTGGGACGGTAAGTTGCTGCCAGACTTGATTAGCAACAACAAAGTCGAAAGAGTCGCTATCCTTGTAAGCTGGAACAGATTCTCAAAGTTCCTTGGTGCACCAAAAGTGTCTTCTGGTATTGGAGAAAATATAGCAGCTGCAGTCTACAAACAACATGTTAGTCAAATGGAACATCTCCGATCGAGTTTCGGCAATGGGATTCGATACTGCTTCCAGCAATACTGGAGATACTGCAATACTGCTCAATTTTGCATGCCGACACCATATCTACGAAATCGTTTTACGAAGTGTTTTGAATCAAAAATGTCTTCGACATCTGCTCCTGATGTTTCCATTTTCGATAGATTTTCAAAACCATGGACAGCAATTGACAAAACTTTATTTAAAAGCGGTCGGGAGGATGGTGTTATTCGTGAAAAATAAAGTTGTTTTAAAAAATTAGGAACCATTTATGGTATTTATCTGAAGAAGCAATAACTCCATCGCTATTTGATTCAAACGTTTCAATCGAAAATAAGAAAGAAATGGTTCGATGCTTACGTTCTATATGTCCAAATATACAATGAAAAAATTATCGTAACTTGAGCAATTTTGTTTCTCATAAAACAAAATACTCGCTTTGGACTATCGCCAGATTTTTTAAATTTTCACCCATCGAAGTGGGAAAACAATGCTGATTTTGAGCATGGTCGTATTTTTTGTAATGGCCTTTTTGTCGTTAATGACACCGCTGAAAGGGGAGTTAAAAATATGAAATATTTTAATAAAGATGAAGCAGAAAAACAAATATTACTTAAAGTAGTTGAATCGTATTGAAAAAAATATCCATCTTATACAAAATCAGAATTTATGTAACAAATAAAATATTTCAACTATATGAACTAAGTTTTCAATTAATTTTTATTTCAATTGCTAGCATTAAAGTTAATTAAAACAGAAATTTTTTAACATGAGGAAGAATGCATATAGTGTATTCAAGGTCAATTCGGGTCGATCAAACAGCCAATCGAGCTTAAATTTTGCATGCTAAGTTTTTAGGTAAAATGAAAATATAAAATGCCCAGAAACCGAAAATCGGAACAATTTTAATTTTTTGGACACCCTAAATGTACATACATTGTACATAGTAGAAGGTAATTCAAAGGACGAAGTTGTTTATTGTCCTTTAAATATGTAATATTAAGTTTAATTTTAGCTAATTTTAAACGTAAAATTAGCTCAAAGTTTTAACGTGTACTGCATTTATTTTTAATAATCATCTTGGCTGAAAATCCGAATTCGTAAATACAACAAAATAAATATTATCAAAATTTCAAAGCATTATCAATAATTGCTTCATACTAAGCCAGTCGCACAGTGTAGCGAGGGGTATGAGATGAGGGACAAAAAATAAGGAATCATCGTAGGTACATGAAATTTAGCATGTGTTATTATTTCATGAATATAAAACACCAGACAAACTTTCATCAATATCGGCCACGCCCTTCGCCAATCTCCTATACAAAATTAAGAATAAAAGTGCAACGTCTCGAGTTGTACAAAGTATAAGAAAGAAAATTAGCTTGTTGATTTGTAAATTGCTTCACTTAATTATCATATAATTATTTTATTCAGATTGGCCACGCCATTCGCCGCCTCCCACACAATATTCAATGAAGTTTATTAATTCAAAAATATTTTTATTTCAATACATAGGCTTGTTTAAATTTAAATTTTTTTTTAACGAATGAGAGAAAGTGGCGAAAATTATTTACTGTCATCAGAGTAGTAATTTAACCTTCATTCCTTATTCCTAGAAACGAATAAGTTCCTTGCGTGTAAATTTTACACACTTTTTTTAGGAGCAATATTTTCATCGATGAATGAAATGCATGCAATCTTATCGTTAAAATTAATTATTAATTCATTATTTTAATTTATTTAAATCAAATCGATTAATCGAGTAAAAAATCTATATATATAAAAGTGGATTTATAGATTGTATGTATGTGGGTATGTATGTATATCACGTATAGACTCAAAAACCGCTGAACCGATCTTTATGAAATTTTCAGGAAAATTTAAACAACATCTTGAGAGTGCTCCTGGCAAGTTTGGTGTCGATTAGACAAGGGGGCGTGGTACCTCCCAATTAACCCAAATTTAAGCTATTGCCCACAAACCATAAAAAATGCTATATATTAGACAGGGTTGCCACAGCCTACAATTTTTTTTACCGAAAATCCAAAAAAATTCACATTTAAGAAAAAAACTATTACATCTGATCGATCAAAAATAAATTATTTAAAACAAGTTTTAAAGTATGCAACGAACATACAATTTATAGTAAATATATTTGATACATAAATATTCTATGGTTGCATGAGAAAAATATTTTATCAATTTTTTTTACAAAAATTAACAAAAATCATAAAATTAACTTAGTTACATATGGGCATTTCCAAACTGGAGTTACGGATGATTTGCACGAATAAATATTAAAAAATATAATGAAAAAGTCTAATTTTTAAAAAGTTTTTTTATATTTAGTAGTAGTTAAGTAGCACTATATTAAGTAAAAACAATCCCGTCAAACATTTTGTTACCATCACAAAATTTTTATCATAATGTGAACAGCTGCAGCGCATTGTGTCATTTTAAAAAATAATTTGCTGCAAGCAAAAAAATAATTAGAAAGAACATGTGTTCACTGTGCTAATATCGTCCTAAAAAAATAAAATACTACAACAAAAAATAGCGAACACGTGTGCGCTACGAGAAAATACCAACAAAATACATGCAGCAATAACCTTGACAGCTTTTGACGCAAGCAAACAACAACAATGCCATTGAAGTTGTTGCAAGTTCATAGTTTGCTCGCCAAATAATATTTTCATCATTCACATAGTAGCCGATACACATTGGCCGCATTCAGCGCAGACAACAGTTGGCAACTGTTGTGTAAAAATTCGCTGAATGGTACAAATTTGGTAGCGCTAACTAAAACTGATAAAGTAGCGAACGCCTTTTAATCGAGCGAACAAATTCTATGCTACATGAACACAACTGTTTGCTTAACTGTCAGATGCTGTTACTGACGCTGTTAAATTAATAAACACAGAAAGAACGCAGCAAATGTAAGTGAGAAACCTTTGCAATTGAATTAAATTTACATAAAAATTAAATTGAATCTAACTTCTGACGTGTAGAGTAGCAACACATTCAAAGAAAAACATCGTGAACTAAGGTAGCGCTAACATTACAGTTCACAACAGTTGTCTGCGCTGAATGCGGCCATTGATAGCCGATACACATTGACTGCGACTAGCGACGAACGCCAATTGTCAAAAAATAGAACGCATGTTTTCTTATGAAGATGTATTTTTTTGAAGACGGCACGACAAAGAGAGAACACGACCACAATTGTTGCTGCCGCAGACTTCAATCTATTTCTAATTTGATAGACGACAAGAGCGAACATAGCAGAGTTTGTATATGTTTTGTATGAAATACAGATTGTCGCTGTTGCGTTCATTATAATCAAGTCGTCGAGTATACTGCGACATTTCTCTCTGACGGCAAGTTTTCGTTTTGTCGGTGGACAACTGCTGTAGTCAATGTGTATCGGCTATAACTTATTGATTTTTTTTTTTGGTTGTCAAGCTGTAAACAGTGTAAAAAGTGAAGTGTAGTGAATTTTTATAAAATTTATTTGAATCTAGTTATACATTTTTTATCGGCAAGGATCAAAATGTAAGTAATTTTTTTACAAAAATATATATATATATATTTGAATAGTTTAGAGTTCTTTTAACTATGTGTTTTAAATTCTATTTATTTATTTAAAAAATATAAAATAAACTTGCCATTTCAGCCCTTGGAAGGACTTTGACCTAGCTTCTATTGATCAATTGTGTTGTGCGTGTTGTTAAATGTTTGATCACAAATGACCGAGAACTGGACCTACGTGTTTTATGCCGACTCCGAACGGCTTATGTTCTCAAGAAGCTTTACATGGCAATTTTTTACTCTCTGAGGTTTGCCATTGTCTGCAGAGAGGTGACGACCGAACAGAAAAATTAATTCAATTGAAAAAAACTTTCTGTCTTAGCTGGAATTGAACCCGGGCTACTGCGGTTCTTTAGCTTAGGGGCCACGCACTTTACCCACTAGACTAAAAATCAATAAATCTAACTAATTTTCTGTGTGTTGGAAATATCTTTACACGTCGAGAACAATAAATTTAAGGATAATTGTAAGGACACAAAAGAAGACAAAGAGCACACTAGCTTAATATAAGCTTAAATACACTTTAATGCACAATATGAATGCACTTAATATAAGAGTTCAACAGTTTAAATTGTAAACTTTTTAAAGACATTTTTTTAAATGTTTATTATTATTTGTTAATTGTGCTATAAAATTGTAAAGTTAAATTCTTGTATTATAAAGTTGTGTAAGTTTGAACTGTAATTTATGTACAAAAATTAAATATATATGTATGTTCGCTAATTCAATCCCTGTGAAAGCGGAAAAGAAATCTGCGGAACTCAGGACGAAAACATAATGTTAATAAAAGCTATTTATTCTAACTAACATTATATAAACAAGCCAGACAAAAAAAAACTCAAATTATAAAAAAAAAAAACCAAAATTTAATATAATATACAAATGTAATATTTAGAATTTACAACGAAAATTCATTTTACCTAACTGAAAGGTAGTCAAAAATGCAATTTAAAATTTCTATTATTTTTACAACAAAACTTACTTTGTGTTTTTTGATTAATTAATATAATGATAAATTCACATTTTAAAGGTTGTACCTATTAATTAGGCCACACACTGTATTTTAATGGCTAAGCGCACAAAAGTGAGAAGTGAAAATTTTTACATTTCCAGAAGCGCTTTTTTATGTTTTTAACTGAGAGAAAAGGTTATTTCAAAGTGTTTCCATCTGGCGTGTCATGACAGCTAGATTTCATTTGACAATAAAGACTTCATTTGATAAATATAAAAATAATCAATTCCTGAAGGAGCAATTACGTTGTTGCATTTTTTTTTTTTGCCATTTCCGGAGCTCTCCAATTTTGTTCCAAAATTTTTACTAGCAATTGCTCCTCACTGAAGCCCCAAGCCTTTTTTATTTTCATATTTTCTTTGTTTTGCATTTTTAATTTATATTATTGTCATTTTTTTTTTCTTTAATAATTAATTAGTTGTCATTGCCAATTGTCAATTTGAAAAATTTGCCATAAGATGAATAGTGCTGGATACTGATATAACTTTTCAGGGATATTGCATTTTATGAGATTTTGTATTAGATTTTGTTAAAATCACAAGATTTTAAAATCTTAAACTTGTATAGAGAACTCTGTTGATTTCAATATGGATTTTACGAAATCTCACAAAATCTTAAGATTTCGAGCAGATGAAAACATAGTTCGAAATGTATTGGAATTTAAAAAGTATTAATTTTTTTTTGCATATAAAAAAATTTGCCAAAATGGAATAAAATTTCGCGTTTTCACATCGAAAAAAAAAATTACCAAACTTTTTCACATTTTGAATTCGGTTTCGTGAAACTTTAGGAAGTTGTAAAACGCATACCAAGGATGGTTTTTGCATTGGAAAAGGGGCGTGGCACCTCTTAAACAACCCGAATTTGCTATATTAAATATCTTTGCAATTATAGAGCGCACAGCCTCGGAATTCGGTATTCGATCACAATTTACACATGCCGTTCCACTCATAACATTTTATGGGCGTCAAACCAGGAGGAGTGGTTGTAACGTGCCGGATTTCAGCAAGATAAAAAAAATGAAAAATTGGGAAAATATCGAAACAAAAATTAACAATAAAGCAGAAGAACAGTGACATAGGCGCGCCAAAATTATGGTGTGTAAATTTTACACACAAGAACCTAGAAATCCTAGCTCGATTTGATGAACTTATATTAAGGATATATCAGCTTGAAGTTGAAAAGTGTGTAAAATTTACACAAAGAACCGATAAAGGTTAAAATGAATTCATTGATTTCATTATCATAATTTTTTTCCAATACTTTTTTACGAGAAGATATAAAAGGATCTGACGAAAGCAGTAGCCCAAGAAATAGATCTATATTGCATAGTTCTCAAAAGTATTTACTGGCATGATTTAAGCTAAATTCTTAAACTCTATATTTTTTTTTAGCTCTTCTAAAGCTATTTAATATAATTAATATTTTTACATGCATAAGCCTACAACCTTTACTACAATTCTCACTTACGGGGAACTTTAGAATTCTAAACTAGTTAGAATTTTGCACATAAAGACATTTTTCATTTTCTAAAAGTAGAATATTTCAAAGTATTTTCTAAAAATTTCAGACTAATCAGATTATTATTTATGGAGATTAATACCTTTTAATAGAGAATTTTTAATCGTAGTCAAAACTTTAAACGGGTTTTTTTCAAAACCATGTTTTCGAAGTCAGTGATCAATGTAACTTTAGAATGGCTGTACCGATCAGTTTTTCCCACTTATTCTATACATTATTCTGCCGTCATAAGAAAGAGTGCGGCATTTAGCATGAAAATCAAAATCAGTTTATTGTTTTCTCTTAATCATCTTTCTTCATCTATATTGAAGAAAATAAAATAAAAATTGCAAATTTTTTGCTTAATTGCTTAAAATATTAACCTGAAATGCCACATCTACAAAAATTAAAGCAATCATTCAAGCAAAAATCGCAGTATCTACATAAACAGTTATAAAAAAGTGGTATCTACAGGCAGATACTGCGTTTTCCCCTTTTATTTGTAGTTAATGCTTTTTAAAATGAATTTACTTCTTTATTTTCGTGCCCCGAAAGAATCTTTTAAATAAGGATTTTTTATACATGACATATTGATTTTTTTTATTAAATATTCTTGTTTCCTTGTATCATTTAAATATCATAAATATATACAAAAAAAGCTTTTTACTATATAAAACGTACATTTCATGTAGATACGCCTTTTTGAACTGTTTGCATTATTTTAAATTTATAGAAAAAACATTATTTTAATAAAGCAAATCGCATTTTTAATAAAATCGGAAAAAATACCATTAATATTGAAAGCAAACTGGATTTCACTATCCTTAATAACAAAATATCTATAACCAACCTAAAACCCTAATCAGAGAATTTTTGATAAATTACTGTAACTCATTTATCTCAGAATATTGAAATATGTAGATGCCGCACTCTTCCTTATGACGCCAGAATTGTCCCCCGTATGGACGAAGTCTTTTTGTTTTGGACTATTATTTTCCTTTTTATCCGAAAATATGAGTCAAATTTTGGTCGAATAAACAACTTTGAATTTCAATATACGCTATTTTTCAAAACAATCAAAATTTTTGAAATCCCTTCGTTCATCCGGGATTAATTAACTTTTATTAACTGTTCATTAACTTTTAACACTTTTTTTGGGATCCCTCGCAAATTTGCTGGCAAAAATTCGCATAGAGCTGCAAATTGGTCGTAGACATTGGGTTTATCATTACAATTGAAATGTGAAAATTCCCCATCGATTCTATGTCGGCAAAAAAAGTTATTCAGGGTTTAAGCTCATCATTTTTGGTCAAAATTGAAAAATGCAAAAAAACTGAAAAAGGTCACCTCTGACCTTGAATAACTTTTGTTGCCGACATGGGATCGATGGGGACTTTTCATATTTTATTTGTAATGGTGAACCAACACTTGCACCAATTTTCAGCTCCATGCGAATTTTTACAAAATGAACACTATTTTTTTGTTAACTTTGGTAGGACTATTCGGCCTAATTGAAAATATCTTTTACCAATTTTAAATAAATACTTCAAAATTCATTAATTTTTAGAGTAAGTTTATTAACAATAACATGATATTTACTAAACTGTATAAATTCAGTTAATAAGTGAGCTATGTAATAGCAAAAAGTCCATGGCAAGATTTAATTGATCTCCGAACTAGATCATCAATTTGGTCAACAGAAGATAAAGCAAGTAAGCCCAGTGGGCATTTTAGCGAGTGCTCCGCAAAAGAAGGCATGCTAGCACTGCTATTATTGGCGTCAATACACCTTCCATGATCACTGGCTCTGATTCTTTTCATATTATTTTATATGAAAAAATTAAAAAAAAAAATTCCAAAAAAATTCTGAATAATAGTTTGTAAAAAAATTTTGATTTAAAAAAACAACAATAAAAAATTTTTTCCCAGTTGGGTCTCGAGCCCGGTCTCCCGAAAGCTTTCTTTCATTTGTATTGCTGCAAAATAAGCTATTGATTCTTAACAACCACGATAGACGAGTGGATAAGATTTCGGACCGCCACAATTGTTAGTCGTTTTTTATTTCGAGTTCTTTATATTGCTTTTCCTTCTAACGTGACTTCTCGAAAGAGCGCTTCTGACAGGTTCCTTTTGAGCAAGGAGAGCGGAAGGCCTGACAAATTTTCCCATTTCATACAAGCAATAAAACGGTGTTTGCAAGGAGTCTGGAAGGCCTTTTAAAACCTAACGCCGGCCTGCTAGAAGACCTTCGGACTCCTGCAATTGCCCACTGGGAAAGCTTCAAGCAAATATTGAGAAAAAGTTCAAATAAATTAAAAAATATGTTTAATACTAAGCACTTTCAAAGCTTGAGCAATAAATTAAACTAATAGAGAAGACGCTGCACCATCCGAGGAATTGTTAAATAAAAAAATAAAAAGACAACAAATATTGATCAAGCATATTAAGATATTTCTAAAATACACCTGAAATATTGTCAGAAGCAATATAAAAATGTTTGTCAAAAATACAAAAACAAAATACTAGCACTGAGTTAGCTTATCTCAACATAGTGATAACGTACATCAACTCACTTGAAACCATTTAAAAGGCTCTCCAACATACATACTGACACAAAACAAACAAAAGTGCAGAGATAACAAAGAGGAAACATGGGAGAAACGTAAACTCGAAAACTACAAAACCAAAAATATTCAATCAAGATTGTGTAGTGGGCGACTTTCTAGTGAACGCCTTTGAAGCAATCAACGGTTCATCGTGCTTTACTCTCTTTCTCTCAGGAACGTTGGATGCCCACCGTATAATCTTCTGCCTCTATGTCATGGGCCCCATTCGCAATAGCGTTGTTCACTTAAACTGCCTTTAATCACTGATCATAAAGCAGTACTACTCACATGCTCTCCTAATCTCTTGCTCTCTCGTTTAAGCACTTTTTGCTTCATAGCTTAAGCTCTTCAATGTTCGACACCGGCGAATGGGTGTTTTTGGGGTATATAAAGTTAAACAAGACCATTTGGCAAACGTAGTCTATTCAGATTCTTACAAAGGTTCAGCTGTGTAACAAGCTTCTGAATTTCCGGCTTGCTACAGTTTTTAGTTTTTTTATTTGAGTTCGAATTTTGTTGTTTATTGGAAGTAAATTTAAAGGTAAGATCGGTCAAAATATTACTAAAAAGCATTGTGTTAAAAATCCAGAAAAGTATAAATTTTGAGTTGCAAGATCGGCTGAAGTAAAAATGAAAAAATAAAATAAAAAAAAGTGATGTAATACTAAGAAAACAAAAAATAGAAGTGTCCTAGTAATATTCTCATTTCTATTTGGAATAGCGAACAAAATAATTTCGAAACTTGAAGAACAATTAGTGTCGATCTTGAGAACTGATATGGCGCAACTAATCGGTAAAAATTCAATATCACCGACTAAGAAAAACAATCAACCAATTTCAAACAGTGATTAACAAAGAAAAGATCTAAGGAAACCTTGAGAATGTGTACCCAAATTTGTTCAGATAACAGTCTCTATATTTCTAGTGATCTATTGATTTTCCAAAAATAGTTTTCGATCTTTCGATACGTTTTGTAATACAGAGTGAAAATGTTTATTCGTTTATTCTTACGCACTGCATTTATCGAAAAACATTTCAATAGGTCACTAGATTAAATTTAAATTTAAATCAATTCGAAATACACTATATAACGAGAATAGTGATGCACTTAATTTTCTTAAAATAAATAATTGTAAAGTGTTATTAACTGAACTTAAATGAAGATAAATTATGACAAATTTGATATCTTCTATGCAATCGATATAAGTTTAACTCATGTTGCTGTAATCAGAGTGAATAACTCTCATGAACAAAGAGTTATGGTTCCGATATAAGTGCTCTTGAAACACTTTAAAATTTTTTGAATAAGATTGAATAAGATAAGTGGGTCAGGTTTATTTCAGAGATATTTATAAAATTGTATGGATTCAATTCTTAAGTGATTTCGCCATTAAGTATTTCTTTTTATATATTTTTAACAGCAACTTGGATCAATATAATTATATTTAAAATTAAATATATAAATTTATTTTTTTTACATTATTTTTATAATTCTATAAATTATAGTTTTATAGGAATTAGTTTTGGTGAATGAGTTGAATAGGGCTGTCATGGTTATGTAAGGATCTACTTATTATAAAATAGCGATTCTGGCCAAATTAGGAAGGCTTTCTTTCAATAGTTTCGTTAATATTTAAATATAAAAATTCGGAATCTAAAAAAAAATTACATTTGAATTTAAAAAATATTTTATTGAATGTTTTAGACTGAAACTTCTTCAATATCCCATAAATCGAATACTATTTAGATTATTTTCGTTAGTCGAGCTCGACCTTTCAACTTTTTTAACCTTGAAACAAAAGAAAAATATATATTAAGGCACTAAAAATTATTTCTTAGAAAGTCCAATAATTTTAACAGATTTCTGCATTCATTATACTAGATTTTGTTTCTTAGTTTTGTATTTATTTTAAAGTCAAATTCATACCGTTGTTACACAGTCATATAACAGACACCAGCAATCCCAGCTCGTAATCATAAGTTTCTGTAAGTAGCTATTATAAGTATTTCCTATTGCTTTTGAGTTATAATTGAAGCTAAGGTGCATAAGCATACCTTCATAAATCATTTTTCAAAATCAACTCATTTTTCATTGACAGACTAACATGTCAGCTTTGGATATCCAACAAAATTCAGTGTTAAAATTTTGTGTTCTAACCAATTCAATCATAACATGATCACGAACCACCTATTTTTGTGTTCTAGCAAATTCAATCATTGCATGTTCACTGACCACTCTGTTATATCTCATGACCCACTGTGGACCATATTGTAAATAAATAAGAAATAGTACCAATTTTTGTTGGGAGACCCAAATCCCGATATTAATATTTAATATATTAATAATATTATTTAATTGCACTTTACTTTAAAAAACCGATTTTAAAGAATACGTAAGAATAATTTTTTCTTTTTAAGTTTGCAATAGTCGAAGTTAAATTTGTATACAAAAAATTCCGTTGAAACGAAAAAAATCGAAAAGTAAAGTTGTTCTAAAAATCGCAAGGAAGTTCAAAATTCGTAAATTAATTGAATTATTCTGAATCACGTAGCAGCACACCAACTACAAGCAAGACACGAGAAGCAATACATTTTTCTATACGAAATTATATTTCTTCTCGTGTCTTGCTTGTCGTTGTTGTGCATTTTCGTTATACAGAATAAAGCAGTAAGCCTATTGGAGTAAAGAAGAAATTAACTCATTTCATTAACTTGGGTCGTAGTTCAGGGTCACTTCTTCAACTTTTGTTTTTTTTTTGAAAAATGTATTCTTTAAAAAAAAATGGAAATTTTCAACTAAACTTGGAAAAAAATAAGTAAGTACGGTAAGCCAAGATAGACATTTTTTAAGGTTTGAATATTTTTTTTTAATGTATTCTTTAAAAAAATGGAAATTTTCATTTTTTACTTGGAAAAAAATAAGTAAGAACGGTTAGCCAAGATAGACATTTTTTAAGGTTTGAACATTTAAAAAAAAAAAATGGTACCTAGATAGTTCCCGTACTCTAAAGTTTTTGTTCAATTCACCAGTTTTGCATGTTTTAGAACATTTTTGCAAGATATAGTGAAATCTTTTATAGTACATCGAATATTATACATACATAATCAACAAATTGCATATATAAAAAAGATAAAAATATAAAAAAGGATACAAAAAGCTAGCTAATGCTATGTTTACACTGAGATCAAGGTGCGCATTTAGAGTACTTACTATATATATCTGTCCCTGTTACTCCAACAACGATTGAAAGGCAGTTTGTAAATGTGAATTTCTTAAATGCACATTTAGCTCTCAGTGTGAACATAGCATAATTCTGGTAATGGTATAATTAGTTTGTATAAATAAATTTGATTTAGGTTGGATTGAGTTAGAATTTTCGCATGTACATAAAGAATAAAGAAAAACAGCAGTTAACGTGAAATAAAATAATAAAGTGATAAGTGTAGTAAGATAAGTATTATATAGTAGTAATAGTTAGATGTTTGAATAGTGTGACATTAGAGCAAGCCTAAAGTTATTCGACCTAACAATAGATTTAATGCTACACCCAAAAAAATCCTGTAGTAAAAATAAATTAAAATGTATTTAAAACATATGTAAATTAGTAACTCACCGCCCAAATAAAAATGTTATTATTTTACTAATTTCAATTATTTACTTTTGCTACAAGTTTTTTAACTACAGAAAATAAATACATTAACATTAAAAATAAATGTTTTTCATTTTTTAATTAAAAAACTGCAAAATTTTTTCTGCCACAGTACAAAGATTGCTTTTATTATAAGAAAATCAAAGAATTTTTGTATTAAAAAAATACATTTTAAGAAGTATACTTACCACAGTTCTTCATTACGAACCTTTTATAATTATTTAAGTTGAAATAAATAAAATTACAATCAAATATATATTATGAAGTTTATTTGAATGGAGAAATTCTTTATTTAAATAAATGTATGTAAACAACTACTTACTGCATGCAACTACTTCGTGTGGTATTAATTATTTAAATGTAAATTCAGTAAAAATATATTAAATAACTACATATGTATTTAAAAATAAATAAAACTACATATATATGAAGTTAATACACATTGTGTAGTAAATTTTACTACAGTATTTTTTTGAGTGTACACAACGAGATCGTAAAAAAGTGAGAGAAAAAAGTTACAAGTTTCTGCTAGCAAAATTGTTACTTGCAAGAATTTGCAGCTACCAAAAAAAAATGTTTGTCAAAAAAAAAAACAAGCTATCTATTTAAACGAGCGGAAAAACATATATTTCTGATGTTTTTCGTTTGTCATTGTTTTTTATATTTTTTGACAATGATTTATGTTGATTTTGGAGGGCTTAGTTTTATTTTTTTTAATAATTCTAAATATTTAAAAAAAAAACGGGTTCACATAATTTTTTTAAGGTTTTAAGTAGGCTGTCAAGTCGTCCAATTAACTACGACTTTGCAAGTTTCTACTAGTTTTCGGTTCACGTACTTTTTGTGCTATTTTTCTCTTTGTGACATTATTTTTCTCAATTATTTGTTAACTCTCTCCCTGCAAGTTTTAGCAGGTAAAGACTTGAACAAACCAAATATTTCATGCTTTTACATAGAAGTTTAGGTAGGTCCGTTTCCGTACTAACTTCAAGTAATTGTAATAGAATAGAGAGTGACATTTTGCACGTTATTCTTTTCTTTCGATCCTCGTGCAATGCCTGACAATCTCTGCTAATAAACTATATTAATGCTAATCTATAATTCAAAAATCTACGCTTAGACCTTGTCTACTTGCTAGTATAATTTACCAGATGCAAAAAATGTACTACATCTAATTCCAAGCCTTATCTACAATTCATAAACAGAATCACAAATACTCAAAATAAACCAATTTAATTGATTTTTTTCAATTTAATCACCAACAATAACATCCAACCGCCATACAACCGGAGTCTTCTGAATGGCCTTTAAATAGATTAATTGAATAAATTTAATTCAATCACAGAGTATCGAAGCGATTCTTAGTTATTGTTGTTGCACTTATTTGAGGTGGCTATTTAAATATGAACCCATCATTGGGTCTCTCTCACTCTGACTCAGTTGGCAGAGTGCCGATGATTAAAAATTGCAAAGATTTGTTTTATTTTTTTTTTTTCATTTTATGTTCGAGTCGACTTTAGATCAATAAAATAAGAGAAAACAGGAAATTTGAGAAGCATGTTGCTGTATTTTCTTATTTTTAATTTTGAAATTTTAGCTCTTTCCTGCTCTTCCTCTTTTACCAATACTTTTGACTTGACAACCAGTTTTACGGGTTATTTTTCACGTCTGTTTAGCCAACTTCTTCTGCCACACTCGTGCAGGGCGAGCCCCAAGTCTTAAAATGCAGCTAGCAACAGTTGCAATCAAGCAAGACGCAGCGACGACCAACGCCTTAAAATTGTGTCTTCGGTCTGAGAGTTGCCTGCAAGAGCGGCTCTGGGCTTGCCTGAAAGACATTGAATGTTGCATCCATCGCTGCTTTAATAATGGTTGTCTTCCGGTATGCATTCAATATTGATGCGCTTGAAATTTTGCCATACTCGCTTTGTAATAACTTTCGCAAAATTTTTCTGTGTTTTCTTTTCGTTTTAGTTAATGCAAATTAACTGCATCTTTTTGTAAAACGGAACGTAGGCTGAACGTCGTAAGAGAAACAAGCAACAATACTTTTGATATGGAAAAATGTATTTCTTACCGTGTCCCGCACCACGTTCAGCCATCATTTCGTTTTACATAAATATGCAGTAAGAAAAGATACGCCTGCATCAATCTTTTTAGATACTTTTTTTAAATTTCTTAAGGTAATAAGAGTTCCTTATGAGGAACCATTTAAGCAGCCATTTAAGACTAGGTACTCAAGTTTAAAAGCGTACTTAATATCAACTGATTTATTAAAAATATACACATATATCTAGTAACTGAGGAAGTTATTTATACACGTGTTCTAACACCAACAACACGGAATATTCTTATCTGTTTGTAGATTAAAATGCGTTATCAGAGAATTCAAGTGTTTTTCATAAAATATTTTATGGAATAGATTTAACAGTAACTCTACGGTTGGGACGTCTGTTCAAGTGATCTTACAGTCCAACCTAAATTGGTGCGTCAGCGTCATTTATCTGTCAAAACTGGTTCATGCACATACATTTTGTATGAAGCCTACCGAAATACGCAACGCACTAACTCCATTCATTTCCAATTTTGACAAAGCATTCGAAGGGATGTTGGCTGCAACAAAGTGAACGAAAAGCAAAACAAGAACAAAAGCAATGATTTTTGATGATGAGCGTTCAGTTTCGGTAGCGCTCATAGAACATTTGCGTAGCACATTTAAACGCAACGCAAGGCGCACCAATTTAGGTGAAACTATTAAGAATAAGCTTAGATTCGTGCCCATACTTATGTATTAGAAACTTGCAAGTGGAAAAGTTTGAGAGAAAAATCCAAAGAGTTGTCTCTGAATAAAAAAAAATCCGAACTGAAAGGAAAAATTGCATACAAAGTTTGAAATTTTTCTTCTGAGCATATGAAAAGTGCGAGTAGTTACAACATGAACTTTGTATAGCAGAAACTTGCAACTTTTTACAACAAGGGGAAATATTTTCCTCTCTAATTTTACGCTTTATTTATTTTTATTTATTTATTTATTTATTATTATAGAGAAAATGAATACAAAAAAGAACTAAGTTCTTTTACAGTATAATGGATGCTTAATAATAAACAATATTAAGCATACATAACAACAACCTAAATTAGCGCAAGGCTTTGTGATGCTTATGAACTAAGAAAAATATATAATTTAATATAATGCAAAACAGACTAACTGACTTATAGCTAACATTAAGACAAATAAATTTATTTTTAACACATTTTTGCATATATAAATTAACTTAGAACTGAATTATAAGATAGAAAAATATAAGATAGATAGAATATAAAAAAGGAAAGAAAACAGAAATTAAGTAGCAGAAAAATGAGAAAGAACAGATTGCCTTAAAGTTTCTACCCTAGTTATTTCCCTTAAACCACGCAGCAACGCATTCCACAGTCTTACAGCATTAATGAAAAAAAGATTTCTTCTGCAAGTTTTTGTAATTGTACGGAAACAGAATTTAGTAAACTTTCACATGTTTTCGAAAGTTAACAAAAAATTTCAAGAACGAGAACAGAACTGTTATAACGCAATCAAAAGTATATTTTTTTAGAGGTGAAGAACTTGAAATTCAAGTAAACATAGGAAAATTTTTGTAAAATTCTATAATATAAACTTTATTTTAAAGACATTTTTATTTGACAACTTTATTTTTAACACTAATGTTTGAATATGATTTCAGTCAGCCGCAGCACATATTAACCCACAAATGAAATAGGCCTACAAAAAAATTAAATAAGGCCGAAAAAATGTCCATACATTTTTGGGAGTTATTTCATAAGACATAGCATCCAATTTTCGGGAACAATTTCAGAAACTTTGGGTGATATTTCATTTTGATCTTGGGTCTTATTTCATTTATATCGGCCCAAAAAGCGCACCAAAAAGTGGCATTTTTTAGATGGTGTTTTGTTATGGTGTTTTGAGAATAGCTTACGGACTATTAAACCTACCACAATTATCGGAAAAAAATTTCACACAAGTAACACTATACAAGTGAAACTAACCCTGCAGCCACAAGTGACAGTGCAAGTTCGAAAAACTCAATACATTTAAACATTTTTACTAACACACTCACATTTGATTGACTGTCTGCCTATAAACTGAGCTACTGTCAACCAAAATTCATAGACAGTGGATTTTGGCACTTGCGGACAGCAAAAGTCAGAAAGAGGGATTATTGTATTTTTGGGGAAATTTTTTGGATTTTTCAAGATATCTGCTATTCTAACAATATGCAACATGGGTAACTTGCTTTCGGTAAAAAAAAATTGGAGGTGAAACTAAATAGAGCGCAAATATTAAAGTTTATTGCTTTGTATCGTGAACGTGAACTTTTATGGAAAATGAGTTCATTTAGTAATTTTTGAAGTTCCTACAGAACTTTTTTTTTTCGCTATAACTGTTGCCTTTGACGACATTTTGAAAATAAACTTTTACTATCACGTATGGGGCCGCAGCGTAATTTGTAGCTTGTTTCGAAGCATTTTCGAAACATTTCGAAGCTAATAAATATTTTCAATTGTCATGCCATTACTATCACGTGTATCTGCAGGGCAAGGATAGTAAAACTGCGTTCTCACGTTACAAAAAGGAATTGTTTAAAAAAATGTATTTAAATATTTAAAACCTTTACAACATGACAATATGGGTATTGAATTAAAGACAATCTCCTTTATCAATAATACGAAGTGACAATACAACCATACCAAATATGTTGATTAGTTTAATTAACTTATATTTTATTTGAACATTTGTAGAAATAATTTTCAATTTGTTTCAAGTAAAAACCTTCCATTACTTTTAATACAAAACCAAAAAAAACTTACAATTTCTTTTTTTTTTATATAAAACAGATTTTTTTCTTTCATTTGGTGTGATGTTTGCATGAAATAGTGATGTTTTGAAGGTTTCAAGTATGTAAATACATTTTTTTAAACAATTCCTTTTTGAAACTAAAAAGTACTTTAAAAAAAATCCTGACGTTCTAGAAAAAAAGTGGGAACGCAGTTTTACTATCCTTTGCCTCTATGTTCACGTGTATATTGTTAACTTCATGTGTGAAAAGTGCTTTCAAACGGTGTTATCACGAATTTGTGAAGTTACGCTGGCATGAGTCTATTAATGATGAATTGTCAAACCAAACTTTATTGAAAGTGTAACAACGGAAAAATGTAAAATCAACTGTCACAGAAAACAGTGTTGTAAAATTCTCCGCATCTAAAAAACACCCTTTTTCTATACAATCTATATCTATTAGGGCCGTGCGACTAATCGAGTAAAAAATTTTTTTGATTTATCAAATTTGAGATTAACTGATTAAAGGATTAATCAGTTTCTCTGATTAATCAAACCGCTGATTAGTCGATTAATCATAATTCTGATTAATTATTTGAGTAATTATTTGATTAATCAGGCATCTGATTATTCGAAATTTGATTATTTGACATCTGCATTTTTCAATATTTGTGTAATAAAGTGTTTGTTCAACAGCAAATGTAAATATTAGTACAATAGTTATTATAAATATGGTTCAGCAAAGAGCTCGATGTCCTTCTGTATTGCAGCCATTACCCACATATTTTACACCTGGCTGCGAAATTTCCTGCCGAGAAAGTAAAATTTTCTATGATTTGTTGGTGCACTATTTTAAAAATTGTATTGTATCATTGTTCTTGACGTGTTTTTTTATATATTTTAAATTCAATTTAACATTTCAAATAAGTTTGATCAAAATCATACATTTTATGAATAACAAAAATTCTTATTAATCCATGATTCAATTATTATAAGGTTATTCGTATTTTTTGATGTATGCTTATTTTTTATAAACAAACATATTTTGACAATCTGCTAACAGTGTTTTGTGCTGTTGGAAAAAAAGGTATGTTTCAGTGTTTCGTTGTGTAGTTTTCTAGTGTAGTAGTTTTTCAATGATTTCTTGCCAAGTTAATAAGAAAAAGAAACTATGTAGGTGTTGCGACGTAAGTGCATGCTATGTTGTAAGTATATTCTAGGAATTTAGAAAACTCCTTTGCAAATTTAAAATAGAAAGTTATTTTTGCCATTGCTCAAAACCTAATTAGTGAATTTTATTTATTGAAAGTGTAATTTAGAGGAAAGTTAGTTAAGGCAAAAAACAAATTATAAAGAAATACTAGTGGTATTCAATGAACCCCGTGTTATCGATGTAAACATCGTATGTTCGGTAAGTTTACAGCAACGTAATTTGCAATAATACAATTGTAAGGGATTAAACATACGCAGCTTGCGGCACAAAAACGTGGTGTATACATAATGTGACCAACATTTTCAAAGCAAAAAGAAGTACACGCACAGACTTTAAAAACAGACATAAAAGAAGTACATAGAATAAATATAGAATTACAAAATAGAAGTACATCCAAAAAATATAACGAAGATATTTAGAAAAGAAACAAACAGTTTAATTTATAGATTTATATAAAAATATACTCTAAAAGTCTTAAACCTAAATTGAAAATATTTTTAAAGTTACAGCCAAAAAAAGAGAACTTGTCGTAACGTATATTAAAGTGCTGTAAAAACTTTAAACATGTTTTTTTCGAAACTAAGTTTTCAAAACTTCGGGAAAGCACTAATTAAAAACTATTCGACCGACTTGGCTAAAAATTTCACCTGTTATTTAAGGCATACATAGCTAGTTCTGGAACTTGAAAACAATCAATTTTTCAATAAGTTAATTTTTTTAAACAAATTAAAAAAAGATAGATTTACAAATTTTTTTTTCACAAGTTCGTCATTTTTTATTTCTTTTTTTTTTAAATATACATATTATAGGGTATACAATAAAGCCTGCAAAACGATATTCTCTTTGATTTTTATATTTCAGATGAACGCGTAAGGCTGGGTGCTTCCCCCAAAAAACAACCCTTCTTTCGAGTACTCTTCTTTGATATAGATTACTATAAGCAAATTAATGTACAATCAAGTCACAGAAAATTCTTTTGCACATTTTACGACATCAATAATAACATGTTAAAATTTCAAAACGATCTCATTTTATTTTCTTATTTAAAAAATTTATGAAAAAAGTCAACATTTCGGTCGTTACACTGGGCTACTACCTTAAAATAAATAAAGTTACTTGAATCGAGTACAGAAACAAACCTTAAATAATTTTTTGCAGTAGTAAGAGAAGTGTATTTTGAATAGATTTAAGAAAAAATTATCAAAATGATGTCAAAAAGAAGTACAACAAGTAAAAATAAATACAGTGAGAAAAAAGAAGTAAAACACTTCCAAAAGGAGTACGGTTGGTCACATTATGTATACAGTACGTATAATGCGTATTATGCGACCGTGGTTTATTTTTGTTTTAACGAATTTTTGTTTCTTTTTTCTTTCTTAACAATTTAAAAAAGTTTAAATGCACATACCATGGATCTAACATTTTTGTAAAGTTATGCAATTAATTCGGTTAATTAACTTATTTAGAACGCGCCACTAAACGCTCTTTTTTAGGTTTCATAGTTAGGTTTAAAGTGTTTATTAAAATAAACGAACAAAATTACATTTATTTTTGTATTTATATTACTTATATATTTATTAACATAGTTTTCATTGAAGTTAGTAAATAAAAATAATTTAAAAAGTTATTAATGCACTAAGAAATCGGAGCAATAAAAGTACTAGAACAAAATTAATAGTAGTCAATATAGTACCAATTAGTATGATATTTGAGCAACCGTGTGCATTTTAGCTCGAATCATGGCACAATTACTGACAAGGTAGTAGCGTAGACTGGCTTTTTTCTTACGAGTGGCGATGGGTAGTTGTCAAAATTAGCTGTTCATGCAATTAATCAAAGGAAAGTGAAAAAATAAGCTACCACTAAAACATAGCTAGTCAACCGCAGCAAACTAAAAACATTTCAATAAACTTCGCGAATAAATTTAATGAATAAGCACACATTTAATGAAAAATAAGCACACAGCTAGTCAACAGCAGCAAACAACAACTTCGTTAGCTGTTTTTGACAACTACCAATCGCCAAAAAACTGTCACGGCTACCTTGTAAAATAATTATACCATGGCTCGAATGAAATTGCTCTCAAGATTTTTTTCTACTCTCATTTTCAAATAAGCATACCAAATTGAGAAAACGTCAAAATACGAATAACCTTATAATAATTGAATCATGTATTATACAAAAAAATGATTAATCAGGAAGGTGATCAATCGATTAATCAGCATTCTGTTAAATCAGAAAACTGATTAATCTATTTATCAGTTAATCTTAAATCTGATTAATCAAAAAATGAGGAACGGCAAGAAAAACGACGCGTAGAGGGCACTACCGTTGCAGTCAAAATTAAATTCAAAAAAGCAATCATGATACAATAACTATTTGGTGTCATGAGAACGTGTGTCGTTCAAAACTGTTGTGAACTGTTATGGTAGCGATTCCTTAGTGAACGATGTTTTTCTCTGAATGTGTTTTACTCTAAACGTCAGAAAAATTATAAATTATTTAATATACTTATTAATATTATGCAATTATATAAATAATTAAAGTGCAATTGTTGACTCCGCTGAATGCGTCCAATGAGTGTGACACACGCGGTTTGTTTTGTTTTCTTTCGTTTAACATTCAATGGTCGCAGCTCGTGAGGAAATAGGTAGCTGTTATGACTACCTAATAGTCAGTATATCAAACAAACAAATAATTCAAAAAATGAAATGACAGCTCCTAAAAATATACAGGTGCGACACCTGTGTTTCAAATTTTTTAAAGGCTATATCACAATTTTATATGGATAGCAAAAATAATCCTATTTGTTGTAGGATTATTATTTTTGTTTTTGCTTTGCATGTATAAAAAATAATCTGGATTATTTTGAAGCGAATGGAACGCAGCTATTAACATGCATGCTTGTGTGTGTGCGCCTGAGTGATTGGCAGCGCTATTTTTTGTGTGTATACATAATTAGTTGCGCAGCGATGTATTGCTTTCATGCATAGTATAACTAGACAAGGTAGTGTTAGGGTTGAATGTGCTCTCTTTCTTAGTGACCTGTCAAACTCAACCATTTTGGTATTTTTGACGATTTTTGCTCTCTATTGCATTCTCACTGGTTGCAGATTTTGTATGAGATTTCAAATTCGTTTTGACAGTTTCGGTGACCGTCTCTCCGCCCTAACTCTACCTTGTCTAATTTTATCATGCTTTCATGAATGCTTAACGTTAACTGACTAGTGTTGGGTTGTTATTTAATAATCTGTTATTTTGTCCATAGCAATTGCGGCTGTTATGTGTGTAAAAAAATAACAGGTTCGCTGTTAAAGTACAACCAGGCGAAAAGAAGTATTATCGAAAATTAACAGTGTCAGTTAGTTCAAACATAGAAATGGCCAATGAGAAGGTGAACAGGAATGTGGTGGTCAACTGTTGAAGATGTCTTACTTTTTCCATCAAACTCAATCGGGTTAACACAGACATATTATCTGGAGTAGACAGACCCACTTAAACTGACATATTAAGATCTCTTATGTCTATATTTGATTCTCTTGGTGTCTTCTCATCATTTGTGCTATACCTCAAAATATTGCTACAAGAAATCTGGAGAACTACTAAAGGATGGACCGATGAGGTGAATGACGATGTCTTCAAAAAATGGCTGATGGGTAAAATTGTTGCCAAATATTGAAACTGTGATAATTCCTCGGTGGTACTCGATTCATCTGAGCTCTACAGTACAACTTCACGTCTTTGTCGATGCAAGTAAAATGGCATATGCAGCGGTTGCTTATTTTCGAATTTAATTAATAAATAGATACCAATAAAATTACACTGGCTTTTGTTTCGGGTTACAGTTTTTTGTTGAAAATACAGGTTTTTTTTTTGCAATATAAATTTTTTTTTAAAAAACTTCTGGCAACGCTGATATAGTACATATTCCATTATTGGCATTCCTCTAACATTTTAAATATTAAAAAATGGCTGAGAAATATTTATCTGCTCCGTCAACGAGCTTGGCCAGTAAACAACTTTTCAACGCTGCTGAGCAACAGTATATTATTGTTATTAGTATTATTTATTTGTTATGGTGTACATTAAGACTAAGGCCTTTTCCACACTTGGTGAACGTAACTCCAACTCAAGTAGCTAGTGTATTTATACCGGAACCTTCAGATTAAGCAACTTGCACGCAACAAGTTCTCGACACGTTCTCAACCTGTTCAACGCAACGCGGCTTTCCGCAATTTTCATCGGCGACTTGTTGCATCAGTTTGTTTGTTTTGTGAATTCAAGTATTTGCAGTGCAGTAGGCTATATATTAATCAAGGTGAATAAGCTAATTAATTAGTTCCTAATAGAATCTAAAAGAAGAAGAAATAGTTTGCAGAAGGAATGAGCAAGTGTAAAATATTAAATTAGTGCAAGAAGTCGAAAAACATGAGTTATTATATAATAACAATTATTATATGTTGCATGACTTTTGAAGCAAGTCTGAAAGCATTCGGTTTATAGTTGCATTGCTTTTTAACTTTTTCGCTGTTGCGTTGAAGTTGTGTTGGAATTGCGTTGACCAAGTGTGGAAAAGGCTTAAGTCTTTTGTAGTATTTCATTAGGCATGAACATTGAGTTTTTAAAAAGAACTTTAAAGCTTACTTTAAATTTTACCTATTTCAATTGACAATAAAATATTAAAGAATCACAAAAATACAAAATATCATGAAAACTATATGGATACATGATCCAACCTTATTGGGTAAAATTAGGGCATCTAATCCGGGACCCCGGACTTTTCTTACCCCCCTATTATGGATTTCCATACGATACACGATAGACGCTTGCAAGCGTATCGGAAAAATTAAGCTTTATATAGATATACTATTGTGAATGACAGTGCTTTTTGTTTACATTTTACTGTAAATTCAAGAAAAAAGAATTAAAATTCTCAAACTGAAGCCACATCAATATTTTGAAAGTTCAAAAATAAAATATATAAACACTTTTCCGACGACATCCATTGCATTCAATATTAGTGGAGAAAGCGATGAGGCAGGTGGAAAGAATGATGATGCTGTGGAAAGAAGGAAGTTGAGGGATGCTTCCAATCTCGCTATAAAGAAGCTGTGAAGGAACTTCATATTCATCCCAAGTCCTCAAAAGCAAACAAAAACGAAGTTGGAGCTCTTATGCCAGGAACAGTCATTGATATTCGTGTTAAGGAAAGTGACCAGGTCGAAAAGGGTCAGCCGCTTGTTGTTCTACCTGTCATGAAAATCGAAATGGTCGTGAAGGCGCCAAAAGCAGGCGTCAAGAAACTCGAAATAACCAACGGCATGAAATTGGAAGGTGACGATTTGCTCATGACGGTGGAATAAGTTTGTTGAGGTTATTTAATTTCAACATTTCTATTTAACTATGTCGTTATAAATAAATCGGTAAGTGTATAATCGGCGTTTTCTTCCATTAAAGTGGCAAAACGTCCCAGTTGAGTTTTTGAGCTCGGAACTCTTGGCTTGAAAAATCGCTTAATTTTGTTCAAATCCTTTTAAAAACTCATTTTTATTTCTTTAATATTTAAATATTTCGAAAAAGATGAACATTTTATATATAATTTCAACTATCGGACAAGAATATTCAGCCGCTTGCAAGCGTATGAAATTGAATAGCTGATCTGATACGTATCGTTTCATAATACCATTTTTTTCCGATAAACGATAAACGCTAACTGTCGGATTTAATACGACAAACGTAAGTTCGCAATACCGCATAACAGAATGCAAGCGTTTATCGTATATCGTATGAATTTGTAATAGGGGGCTAGTCCCGACAGTCCCGGGATTGCAAGGCCTAAAATCTCGGGATTTTCGGGATCCCGAGACTTCCTTCAATGCAAAAAATTCCAAAATATTAGAATAACAAATGCAATTATACTACCTTCCCAGTCAGACACCTAACTGTTAAATATGCCGTATATATGGCATATACGTAACGACCTTGACGTTAAATTCATATAAAATTCTCTCTACATTGCACATTAAATTTGTTCTAGCATCATAGTAGATATATGGACAGACGTTTAGCTGTGTGTTCTGGCATCTCTGTCTGCCATTCATATTTTACCGATAAGAAAAAGTACATCTGAACTGCTCACACCAATAACAAATTCAGTTGTTCCCACTTCTCCCCCCCATGACGCTGTATCATGACCACTTCTTAGCCCAGAGATCAGAACTCTGACATTTTCTTTTTAAATTACATAGACAATTTACGAATAAATCTTATTTATTTTTTCAATTTATAAATTACCTTCATTTTACGGCTTAAAAATTACAGCTTTAAAAATTTTAACCAAAACACATACAATTCTTATAAAAATCCATATGTTCCCAGATGAAAAACAAAGCAGGCCTGCCGATGGGAGGAATGTGGCACGTTATAATTTTATTGCTAAGAGGTCTATTTTTTAAATTTTAAAAACTTCCTCTTTACTTTTTAGGTGCATTATTACTATTATTATTATTTATAAACAAAAAGCATCAGTGCAGTAAGGACTAAGTTCTTTTATAGCACAACATAAATACATTCAATATAAGTATAATAACAACTGTATCATAATAAAGTATCATGGTTGCTATTGCAAAATTCCGGTTTATTTTAAGGGATAACTGTAATATTTTCATGATTGTTGTAATTCGTCGACACTTTGTGTTTTCGTCGAAGCACTTTTGATAGCAACAATGTTGGTATGTATATTTTTTCAACAAAATTCCAACAGTGAGCTTTAGCATTAATCATGTATTTTGGAATCTTGAGTAGTGGGTTAAAATACCAACAGAGACATAATTTTTTTTTCTTAATAGCTTTTAGTTTTGTTTCGGTTCTTTTTTAGTTTTTTCTGTTTTTTTAGTGATTTCGTTTTGTATTTTGCATTAATTGCTTATAATAACAAAGCGAACGCGTTCATTTTCTTACTTTGTGCCACGGTTGCCACCTCAAATTCCAACGAAAAAAACCTTTTTCCCACAATAGCAAAAATTATTAACCACGAAAAT
The DNA here is from genome assembly GCA_963920525.1 of Dichetophora obliterata. Classification (NCBI taxonomy): domain Eukaryota; kingdom Metazoa; phylum Arthropoda; class Insecta; order Diptera; family Sciomyzidae; genus Dichetophora; species Dichetophora obliterata. Next base: position 185,632,895 of record OY986437.1, on the reverse strand, counting down.
TCCCATAGTATAAAATTGAAAAAAAAATCCTATCGTAATTAAAATAAACCACAAAAAAATCCCACGAACATTTAAAATAACCACGAAAATCCCACGCAAGTAAAAAAAAACCACGAAAAATCCCATTTGCATTTAAAAAAAAACACGATAAATCCCATTTGTATTAAAAAAACCACAAAAATCTCTCTTATATTAAAAATTGCCACAGTAAATAATACAGACATAACAAATTGTCAAAAATTAAACAAAAAATTAAAAAGAACAACTAGTATATTTCGTCATCTGTGTTTTAATTAGTCTTTTAGTAATAATATTTAATAAAAAAATATTTGATTAAGCCCTTAGTCTTGTATAAAGTTTACAAAAAGAGTTCCAAATTAGTTTTTAGTCTTTAAAAAACAAAACACAATCAGCCCTATCATGAATAATTTTTCACGCGGAATCGAAAAAGGGAGTTTTAATTTTTAAGATAAAGCTCAAAAACACTTTGGAAGTTTTTAATGAAAACTTAGTCATCAATTAGCTTTATCTTAAAAATTAAAACTTCCTTTTCCGATTCCGCGTGAAAAATTATTCATGATGGGACTGAATCACAAAATTCTTATGTTTTTAACAATTATTGGTGAGCAAGCACCGCATCAAAAGAAAAATTCTATTCGACTGAAAATTCGATGAACAACGAACATTTCGACAGGGTTTGACGTTCGATACTCGTTGTTCGACAACCAGCGAAGATTACGTCGAAAGCAACTCGTAATAAAGGCCAATAACAAATCAATTTTAAGATATACCAATTTTATATATTGATAAAAAAAAAGAAAAAATTCACTGAAACATATTTTCCCAATGCATGGAATTATGTCAAGAGTGAAAGAACTTCCCACCAAACTAAAGTAACCGAAGTCTTAACGACTTCGTTGCGAAAATCATATAGATGGGTTGAAACGATTTTAACAATGAACAAAATATGAGATATATACACTTTTATGTATATATTTATACATATTTTTACTGAAAAATAAAAATAAATCCTTCAAACCAAAAAAAATCCCACAAAACAAAAAAAATGAATTAAAAAAACCACACTCAACTAAAAAATCCCATGGGAATTCCCATTTCCCACGGCAATTAAAAATAACCACAAATGGGATTTTTCCCACAAAGGTGGCAACCGTGCTCTGTGCTTGTACGCTTATTCTTAATGAAGCAAATTAAGCGACGATTATTTAACAGCAATGGTCGAATGGACAAGCATATGTACTTACACTCAAGCGGCAAAGGTTCAAGTCTCCGGATAATAGTAATTTTTCAATTGCCGTAAACATTACTTGGAAATTCAGCAGATAATACCCCTTATATATTTTTTATATAGGCATGTCCTAGAACGGCATGTGTATCAAATGAACTGCCGTAGCAGCAATGCAGCAATGCAGCATGCATCTCGTGGTATGAATGCAGCATTAATGCCAAGAGATGCAGCATTAATGGACTAGGGCAGTCCATTTGGCAGACATGTGTACCTTCATGTATGGTATCAATCATAAGATGCATGCCACATTGCTGCTACGGCAGTTTATTTGGCAGATATACCGGCCTAGGACATGCCTATACAAAAAAGATATAAGCTAGTATGGAGGCGAACATGTCTCCTGGCCTTCCGAGGCATGTTGCCGGCAGACATACAGCAGGGCTCCTTTTCCAACTGGGTTCTTTATGCAATGCAATGCAATAGCAATGGCTCCAACGGCAGCAGCAGTTGTTTAAAATGTTTTTCGTTTAAATTCCTGGTAATCCTGACAATCGATAAAGTTTTTCAGGAATCTTTCTTTAGGTTTTTGCTGAAAAAAATAAAAGTAAAGTTTTAACTTTTATATTTGATCAAAAAAATAAAAGCCAAATTTTTACTATTATTTTTGATCGAAATAAAATTGGTCAAAAAATAACGATTATTTATTGTCTAAAAAAAGCCAGACAAATTAAAATCATTAAAGATTATTATTCCTCAGCTAACAAGCATCACAATGCTATATTCAAATATCAAATAGACTTACTCTTTCCATTTGACTATTTGAATAGAAAATTCGGAAATAACTGTTATTTTTGGTCCCTGGGCGTATTGAATTACAATTTTTTTCTTGTATCACATTCTACGAGGTCTCAAAAGTTGCATAGTGTAGTCAAGATCAAGGACAGCAATTGTTAAGTCAATTGAGACCCATCGAATGGCACACTCAGAAACTCAAAATGTTAGTATAACATTTTTGTGAATGCTGAGTTGAGGTGTTTTAACGAAATATAATACTCTTAAGGAAGGAAAATTTTTAAAAATTTAAATAGGAATAAAAAATCGTGGTCTTAACTTGGTGTTGTAAATTGATATTTTTGGACAGGGTGTTCAGAAATATTTGAAGAATCTAAATTAATAAAATAATCTTTTAGAGCTGGTTTTTAATTACAATTTTAATTACAGATAGTAATCGTTATCTTAAAAAAATAAAGATTACGATAACTGTAATCATAATCGAAATATTTTTAATTGCAATAACAGTAATCGTAATTATTAAAAAAATTCAATTACAATTACTGTGGTCGTAATCAAAAAATTTTTATAACGATTACAGTCATTTTAATACAGCAGAATTATAACTACGATTACTGTAATCGTAATCATTCTTTTTGTAATTGAATTATTGCATAAATCTGTCTTTTTCATGATGCAATTTACAAAGAAGATCTTTTCTAGAATCTTTATTTGTAGTGGGGCCATGCTGGAACAAATGTCTTTGTAATTCTTTATTTTGATGCCGTCCACGGTGGCACGCTCTTTCTGATTTTTCATTCGAAAAATTAGTCTTATTTAGGGAAAATATTGATTTTTAATATTTTTTCTGTTGTTTCAAATTTCTTCCTCCGCTGACTTCTTGTTTTCCTTTTCGCCACTAAAAATGTAAACAATAGGGGTATTCACGATTCAGTGCACTTGCATGTGCAGTTGAGGATTTGAGGACTTGTGCACTTTACAAAAACAAATTGTACGTACGTCAAAAATCTGCACAAGTGCTTTTCTTCTATTACCTTCAACTTGAGGACTTGAGCAGTTGTGCACTTGTGTGCATTGAAAAATGTTGACAGCTTTGAAATGGTGATGTGGTGTGTTCATGAAAACCTAACTGCACAACTGCACAAGTCCTCAACTGCACAGGCAAGTGCACTGAATCGTGAATACCCCTAATAAAAATAGCTCAATGTTTAATGCCAAATGAACACATTCATTCACAAAAGCGTCATGCAATATTATTGGATTCGCATATGCACAAGGCATTTGTTATAGCAAATGCATGAATGTTGCAAGTTCATATCAATGATTTTTGTTTGGTTTATTAATAATAAAAAAAAAGATAATTTTTTAAATTTTGCTTTTCATCAATCAGCAGAGAAATTCATGTCTTGCAAAGTAAGCCGAAAAAGACCGTTCACAATTGATAGGAAATTTTTTCAATTGTACAAGTTTGCGATCTCAAATAAACAAGATTGTGAATTGCCCTGTAGAGTATTAAGTAGAGTGTTCACTCTACGTTCCATCTATTTTCTGTGTTCTAGCTCTCACTAATCCCCTTCCCAACTACGTTCTTGACTTAAGTAATAAAAATAAAAAAGTATAGCAGTGAGGGGACTGCCGACCGAAATTAAAACCTATATATAAAATACTAGTATTCCCAGGCAGACATTGGCCTGCCACGGAACGCCTTACTGCTATATAAGAATTTTCATGCTCTATATATATTTTCACCCTCTTCCCATTTGAATATTTCTTTCAAAATATTTTATATTAAGATAGTGTTTTTATTTTATAATTATACCAAACTATGTTATTACATTTAAATTTAATCTTTTTGATATAAAAACAAAATACAGGGAGTACCACGTTTTAGTAGATATCCTCACCCCAGCGCCACCTAGGAAGGTCTAACACAAAAAACGGCAGAGTTCGCTCTGAGATCAGAAAACACCCGCATGCCAGCAGGGAGGCCTCAAATGCAACCTTGAGTATCATATGGCTCCTGGATCAGTGCAAAACTAACACCATTTTCTTACAATAACTGTCCAAGGGCACACACGACTACGTATGCTCCCTGAAAATTTAATTGCATATTTTTTATGCTGAAAGAGCAATTTCGGCAATGTAATGCAATTTTGCATTTAGCCTCACCAAGTTACTTCAAGAGTGGGGCCAACCTCCTTAACCAATGCGTCAACAACCTACTTTGGTTTTGCCCTAGCTATCTTTATGCGCACAACCAAGGACCATGTTTCAACCTTCTTTGCCTGCTGAGCAGCTGGAAAGCACACAGGTAGAACAGCCTATTCCATCGGAAAAGTGGTCGCCAATGCGCTACTCTGACCGCCTACAACAAGAGACGAACTATCTTTCATTGCCTGAAACAGCTTCAAACGTTCATGCACACGCTCATTTCCGAGAATGACCTCTAAGATAATTTCTTCATAGCGGCTAGCAACTACAGCAAACGCCTGGAAATGCTCACCTCTCATTCCACATTCGAGTGCTACTTTAGATGGGTCACCCGAAATTAATTAAATTTTTCTGACATTACCCATGCCAGAAATCACAGCTTTCTGGCACAGCCTTCTCTTTTCGTGTTCACAGCCTTCTCCACCGATTCTGGAAGCTTTGACGAAGATTTCACGTCATCTTTTGCTTTAGGGGTCCTACCCACCATTGAACCAGCAGAGTTAGACCGGACATATCCACGAACTCCTTTTACAGCCTTTCCCTCTCCAACCGAAATATTGGACTTATCCAGCGTTAGAGCCTTTAACTGATGATCTATCTCTATAGGCTCCTCAACACCACTAAGTTGCCTTTTAGGGGCGCCCTTTGCTGGAAAACTGCCAGCACTAACACCCACACCAACACCTCCGTCTTTTGGGCCCGTACGAATGCCGGACTCTCCCAAACCTGAACGAAACCATTAACTAACACTAAGTTGGGCCTTTTTACACCCATACCAATTAAAGGTTTTCCTGAAGCAGGAACAGCCTTGCCTAGGAAATTGTCGGGGTCGCCTTCAGGCGGTATATTGTACTCACTCTGCACAAAGTGAAAGGCAAGCACCAAAAATCACTACAATAAGAACACTACACAATTCAGAAACGTAATTAGACGTAGTAAACGTCAATTAGGCCGTGACACCCTTCACAAAGTAAAAAGTCCAACAATTTGAGAGTCACTACAACAAACAGTTCAAAAGTCAATACACATAGGCAGTATTGACTGGCAGTGTCGTTTAAACTGCAATAATGGTGCTAAATCTTTTTCAGTTTTTACTAATGATTTGTCAGATATTTTAAACCGTCATATTCCGAGATTCTGTAAAAAGGACTTCAAGAGACCGTGGTATACTAAAGGCCTAATGAAATTAAGAAACTTACGCAATAAATTTTTAAAAAAATTTAAGGCGACGAAGAATTAAATTTTCGAGGCAAAATATAAACATTATATGAGAGAATTTGATTTTCTACATAAATTTCTGTACAAACAATTTGTGATTGGTTTTGAGAATAACATTAAGTCCAACCCAAAAGGTAGGACATCTAATGCTTTATCTGTCATAGTTAGCTTGTTTGCAGACTTTTTTAGTTCGCTATATGAAACTCCTAAGTGTTGGTCGGGAACAGAAATTTTAAATAATATTTTACCATGTACTAATTTTAATACTCTTGCTATTACGCCACTTAATGTTTTTAATGGGATTATGTCCTTAAAAAATCATCAAAACCTGAGATAGATGGGTTCTCACCGTTTCTGTTTAAAAAATGTGTGTCTTTTTTGATGTATCCGCTATCACTTATTTATAATAAATCTCTAAGTTCTGGTATCTTCATTGATGAATGGAAATTTGCTTATGTTACTCCTGTTTTTAAATCAGGTTAAAAAAATTATGTCGAAAATTATAGAACAATTTCAAAGCTTTCAACATTCTCCCAACTTTTTTAATTTATTGTAACAGATAAACTTTATTTTGTAGTGAAGAACGCAATCAGCCCATTCCAACACGGATTTGTTGCTGGCCATTCCACCGTCACAAATTTAGCTGTTTTTTCTGAATATTGCATCTCTTCTTTCGAAAATGGCTGCCAAGTTGACGTTATTTGTACAGACTTCACCAAAGCTTTCAACAAGTTGTTCCATAATGCCTTAATTGCTAAATTAAATAAGATGAGTTTTCACTCTACTCTCCTGAGATGGATAAATTCATATCTTTCAAACCGTCGTTGTGTGGTTTCTATTGAAAACATCGATTCGTATGGTTTTCTTGCAACCTCAGGGGTGCCTCAAGATAGTATTCTTGGACCACTGTTATTTCTTTTATTTATTAATGATATTGGAAGTTGTTTTAAAAACTGCAACTACTTGCTTTTTACTGACGATTTAAAACTATTGAGATGGATACGTTCCCTTATGGATGTTAACAGTCTTCAGGCTGACCCATCGAAACTTGTTTTGTGGTGTGATAAGAACATATTTGCACTTAATTTTAAAATATGTTTACATAATACTTTTTCTAAACGATTCAATAACATTGCTTCTACCTATGCTATTAAAAATAATTCCCTAAAGTTTAATGATCAAATCTGTGATTTGGGTGTCGTATTTGACTCTAAATTCCTTTTTACTAAGCATTTGGATTATATCCTTCCAAAAGCTTTTTCGATGTTAGCCTTTTTAAAACGTAATAGCTCTGATTTTAGTGATCCGTATACACGTTTATATTTGTTCTCCGCCTTTGTAAGGTCTAGGCTTGAATATTGCTCGTTTATTTGGAGTCCTTTCTATGATGTTCATATTAATAGACTTGAGTCTATTCAGAAAAGATTTATGAAATTTGCACTTAGACCGTTGAATTTTACCGAGCCTCTATCATATAGTATACGCTGAAAACTATTGCATGTAAACGCACTTAAAGATAGAAGAAAAATTCAGGCCTTAGAGTTTATTCGTGGTTTAATAACTGGTAATATTGATTGCCCATCGCTTCTTGAATGTATAAATTTTAATATTCCTTCAAGAACCTTGCGTTGTTGTGTACCATTTTATATCAGAGCTTACAAGTCAAACTATGCGAGATGTTAACCAATTACTAGAGCACTTAAAACGTACAATAACTTGTTTTCAATTACTCTTTTGGATTTTTCCATACCCAAGGAATTGCAAGATTTTTTTGTCAACTTAAGTTAGGACTTAACTTTGAAATTTATATTACCTTGTGTCTAGACTAAGTTCTGACTAATATGATTTTCTATCATCTGTCAGTAAATTAAATATAATATAAAAAAAGTCGCTGGAGTAACAGTTTGAAAGTAAGTGTAGTAACAGTTTGACAAGCACTGGAATAAATTCAATCTAAAAAGATTGAGAAGCACTGGAATAATTACACAATTTACGTTGAGGAAGCACTGTATTAATCAGTGTCAAGTTGAATGATGAAAGCTGCTCGCTATCTGTATTGATAACGAATACTACTCGCTGTCTTGATGACGAGAGCTACTTGCTGTAATGATGACGCAAACCAAAGACTTACTGCATTATTTTGTGTCACGAAGAAGCACACCAACGATGAGAAAGACATGAGAAGCAATACTTTCTTCCATACAAAATTGTATTGCTTCTAGTGTCTTTCTCATCGTTGGTATGCTTCTTCGTGATACAGAATATTGCAGTTACCCTCTACCAAAAATCGCCCAACGCGCCTAAAGAAGTTTTCACTTCAAAAAACTAAGCTAGTCATTTTTTTTAAGCCACCCAAGCAAATTATTTCAAAAATAAATAAAATAAAATCAGTTCTATGATTGCTGTCCGAAACGGGTTGAACATCGATTGAACGATATTTTAAATTTTTGATTTCAGCCTAAACAGAAATAATGGCCGATGAAGCACAACCTCCAGCAGATGCTGCACCTGCCGATGGTGAAGCGCCACCAGCAGAGGGAGTTGAAGGTGCACCACCCGCAGATGCCGGTCCAGTTGAACCCATCAAGCACACCTACACGTTGTTCTACTTCAATGTTAAAGCTTTGGCTGAGCCGTTACGCTTCTTGTTCGCTTACGGCGGCATTGAGTACGAGGATGTGCGTGTGACACGAGATGAATGGCCAGCATTGAAGCCAAGTAAGATTGGGACTTTATTAGTGTTTGCATTTATTATTCATCATGTGTATTCACTTGCCGCTTACATAGCTATGCCCATGGGTCAGATGCCAGTGCTAGAGGTCGATGGCAAGCGTGTGCATCAAAGCATTTCGATGGCCAGATTTTTGGCTAAAACAGTTGGTCTTTGCGGAGCAACCCCATGGGAAGATTTGCAAATCGATATTGTTGTGGATACCGTCAACGACTTCCGCTTAAGTACCGAACAATGTGCGATGTTGCATGATCAGTGTTGTTGATTAATCTTGCTTTTTAATATATAGAAATTGCAGTCGTTTCCTATGAGCCTGAAGACGAAATCAAAGAGAAGAAGTTGGTCACCCTCAATTCAGAAGTCATTCCGTTCTATTTGGAGAAACTGGAACAGACTGTAAAGGACAATGATGGACACTTGGCATTGGCAAAGGTAAGAGTTCAGGAAGTCAATGGTTTAGCGCATAAATTATTTTTTTTTCTTATTTCCACTGTCAGCTTACATGGGCAGATGTCTACTTTGCTGGCATTTTGGACTACATGAACTATATGGTCAAGCGTGATCTACTCGAACCATATCCAGCATTGAGATCTGTTGTGGAAGCAGTCAATGCCATTGAACCCATCAAGGCCTGGATAGAAAAGAGACCACAAACTGAAGTTTAAATATCAGTTTTCAACGTGCTCAAAAAACGCGCTGAACAAACAAAGAACTATTAAAGCGGCGTAGCAAGCCCACACACTCGCACATCCACAAAATGAAAACCTACACATGAATGAAAATCTTACAAAAAACCAAACAATTTTTACGCAATTTTGAAGAGACATTCAAACAAAACCTAAAATATTGATACATACATAGAAGTTAAATAAACAACAACTACATATAACAATTTGTTCCTTTTTTGTAGTAATAATAAATATATGCTAATAATAATAGTAGAACCAATAATCTAAATGTTTCTAATACTATAAATAAATTCATAAACACTTTACCAACTTCAACACTTCACAGATATATAAATCCATCGTCCTTATTGATTTAATTAATTTGTCTTACTGAAAAAAACTTAATTTCAAAGCTGTTTTTTATATTACAATATCGTATATACAAAAAAGAAGATCGAGTGAATTTTAATTTTCTTTCCCTAACTACACCTTAGGATATCTTTTCTCTTTGCATTCGGAGAGCTCAGGCACATGAGTTTTTTGCAGTTTCGACTAGTTTAGAATTATTATTAAGATTACAGGAGTGCAAGGGATAAAACAACATAACCCTTTTATATATATAACTTTAGTTTGTACTAACTAATACTTAAAATAAAACATAGAAAATACTAAAGAATATAATAGTTAACTTTATTATTATTAACGATTTCAACATCATCATCATCTTATAACTGTTAAGTGTTACCTCTTTAAAAACTTTTAACTAGTACATACAAAAAACATGCAAATACATGAAAAATTAATTAATTGGACATCTAATGAATTCGTCAGATAGATACGCAACAAAAACTAGATTCGTTCAAAAAAGATTTTTTTTAACGTTCATAAATTTTCTGCCAGGAACACTTTACAAACAACAATAGTAAATCTGCACCACATATTCGAACACCTACAACAACATCAAAATATATGTACTTCAAGAAAAATACCCTATTATTAAATTTATTTGGAAATAAATTTTAAATCAACTAAAATGTTTTTTATAGCATTATATTTAAAAACCATCAATAAAACAAAAAAAAAATAAATAACGGATTTTTTTATTAAAATAAAGGTTTACATTGCGTTAAGATTTTTACGGCAGCGTTTATTTACTCAAAAAGATCGCAGAACTGATATTTACACTAGTTTAAAAATAATTACAAAATAGAGGTTTGTCAGTTCCATGAGCAGAAACCTTCCCTCTGAGTTTCCCACTAATATACCAACCAAGACAAAGTACCCATGGGCACATTTTATCATAGAAAACTCATACTTTATTTGCTACATAAGCAAAGATTTATTGAATTTATTGATTACTTTTTATTTTCTTTTATTTCTGCCACTTCGCTGACATAAAATGTTATATACCGTTCAGCAGGCACACAAAGTAGTGGAAACTGATACTGATTAAAGTCTCAAAATGGTTAGTAAATTTTGCTCTTTCTAAACGCACACATTTATACTAAGAAAAAATGGCGAACGGAATGGTCGAAGTCCAACTCGACTCGATGATGTACATGTACTAAGTTTCCATGGCGAGTTGAGTCGGGATTACTAGGGATTAACTCTCCATGGAAACGCGAGTTGAGTTGAACTTCGTTAAATCCACAAAACTCCATGAAACTTGTTAGCATTAGGTGATTCTATCTGTCAAAGCGAATAAGTTCATTTATCACAAGAAAAAATGGTGAGTGGAAGAGTTTTTTGGAGTGCTGCAGAGACTTTGCTGTTGATTGAAATATTTAAAGAAAAGAAAATTCTTGATATAATGGATGGAAAAAAATTTAGAAGAAGTGAAATATATAAAATTGTCGAAAGTGAGTTAAAAGAAAAAGGACATAGTAAATAAAAATATTCTGCATATTGAGCACAAGTGGCAAAACCTAAAAAAATTGACGATTGCAACTCGGCTCGATGTTGTACATGGAAACACTTTTGAGCTTGAAACGCCATTTTGCCAACTTGACGAAAATCCAACTCAGACTCAACTCGCCATGGAAACGTAGTAATGGAAACACTTGAGCTAGTAACGCCATTTTGTCAACTTGACGAAAACCCAACTCAGACTTAACTCGCCATGGAAACGTAGTATTTGTAACACTTTCGAATCGGAAAAGAGTGGTACCTGGTCACTGTTTTCATTTTCGGAATTGAAACGTCAAAATAATCCTAAAATTAAACGTCAGAATTTGTGTCCGACCGAATATTCGGTTTCGGTTTCGGTTATGGCCAGTTTCGGCCCTTTTTGTCAGTTTCGGCTTTTCGGCCATATTGAGGTATTTTGGTAAAAATTTCTTGCACCAGTCAATTAATTCAAATAAATAAGTTTGGTTACATAAAAATATTTACAACGCTGTCGATGATCGAGGTGGTAACACTGTTGCTGAGTCAGAAGAAGTAACTAGGGATCGATAACGGCTGACACACAAATCGGTAACTTTTGTTACAGGAACGAGCTACCGTAAACAAAAATGAAGTAATAACAAAGCACTATGCTACGACGAGCCAAAGAAGAAATTAAATGCCACAGATGCCACAATACAGATGCCCCAATACAGATGCCTACATAAAAATGTTTGCCGTTGCACATCATATGTTTCAATTGTGTGCAACATTTTGTTTATATGCTTCTGATGTTTAAAGTTATTTTTGCTATTTATATTAATATCATGTTATGTTATTTTTTTTTGTGTTAGTTGATAAACCGCTTATTTTTAATTTTATAAATAGGACTTAAATTGAAATTTAAAAGTCTTTTCGAATTTAGCCAGAGCTGAAAGATGTAAGATTTGAAATTTCTTGAATTATATTTTTATACCATATATATTATAATATTATATTTTAACTTATAATTTTCTTAATTGTTTAAAATTAATTGTTAATATTTTAGTATTTCAGAGAATAAAACACGCCCTTTAAATTAATATAAAATTAATTTTGTTTTATTCAAATACTCTTCAAAAAGCAACATTTTTTTATTCCGAGTAGAATTTTTTTAACTAACACAGCACAAAAGCGCAAAATTCCTTACTGTCATTTTTAAATAATTTAATGTCACAAGATTAAGCCAAAATAACAAGCCAGCGAAGTAATAAAGGTGTCCCGTCAAAGCGCTTCGAAGATTCTCCAAGAAAGATGCCAGTTGAAAGATCGCCAACAAGTTATTCAATTCCGAGCCACCTACGCCACCGCCGCCGCCATCAGCCGCATCAAATCCAGAAGCCACAACATCGTCGCGTCAACCGCTACAGCCATCAAACCAGCCAGTGCTGCAACTTTTACAGCCATCCACCAAACCTCAGACATCCGTGGGTAAGACAAGTGTTGAACGGCGATCCAAGGTAACACCACCACACTCTTGAGCTGCTATAGGGCAGCTCTGAAATCAACACTAGAGCTGAGTTCTTATTTGATTTCATTATTAACTCCAATTTAAATATATGCAACAAGAAAAATACACCTACTCTCACTTCTCCAAGTACTAATAACTTCACAAGCTGGAGTGAAGTCTTGGACATTACACTACTATCCGAAAAGATTTTTTAAAAGAGTCTCTAAAATGTAAGGACCCCTTTTTACAAGGGTCAAAGCCGGCCCTCACAATAGAGTGAAGGACAAGTGCACCGTTAACCACGACCCCATCTGCTACCAAATCAGCAGACATTCAATAAGTCAACGCGGCCCTCAATACAACGCGCCTACCGCAACAACCGCACCAAGAGCGCCCTACAGCGGCCCCGTAAGAAAACAACACATACAACAACGACAACAGTCACAACAGCCACACACATCAGCAGCTGGAACCTAACCAGCCTACCACTACACCAACGTAGCCAGACAACAAAACAACGTCACAGCTTCAACAAATCACACGATGGCCATATATAATCTACAAGCAACAACATGAAAAGCCGCTAAGTCACACCACTCGGTATTTATTATTTTAAGTTATACGACTGATACTCAGGTACAGTCACTTCAAAGAACATTTTATTTACTACTAAAATTCATAAAAAACTTTATTTTCGCCACTATTTATAGTATATATAAACATAGGTATGTTTGCTGTATAAAGCAAACATTACAATCATAAGAAAACATTGAATTATTCTCATAATAATAACATGTTTAATGGTTGCAAATATTTAACTACTCACCCTGTATCGGACCTTCAGTTCGAACATCTACATTTGATTTACTTACATACATATATATATTCACTTAGCTATTCAAACATATTGAACATGTATAAGCAATCAAGTTTTCCCCTCAAAGTATGTCACACATACTACCATATTATATAAGCGACACTATGTGTGAAACGAAATAATATTTTAAGCAGCTGCTTCGTCACACAACTGTGTTCGGGTCTAGCTGTCTCATTTAAGTTAGAGAAAAACGTAATTGTATGCGTCACATGACGCTGGTGCCAGACACCATTTAAGTTAGTTAAGATTTTTGAAATAAAGAGTCGAGTTGGAGACATCAAGCTGAACAGACGTGCTGTCTTTTATTTTGCATAATCAAAGTGGAAATCAAACAGGCTAATAATCGGGTCGACGGTCGGACGGACAACGACACCACGACGGTAAGTTTCCTAAAACCTATCCAATATCCTGATTATAGGCAAGTTCAGGTGCACTGAGCTGTCATAGACCTCGTGAGCCCTGCTTGTCCTAGTGCTAGCTCTGCACGAGCCAACCACCAGTTGACTATTTTGACTTACACATTTTCCTTCACGCTTGACGGTCGAAGAGCGCCCAGGTGCTATTTGATCTCGCGTTGAAGCCCCGCAAGCTTTACGCTTGTCTTGCAAACCAGCAGGAATCCTTTCCAACATCCCATTACAGGCAAGTTCAGGTGCACTGAGATGTCACTAGACCTCGTGAGCCCTGCTTGACCTTCGCCTCAGTTCTGCACGAACCAATCCTCTTCGACTGTGACAGACTGATGGACCGCCAAGACAGAAACGGCCGTCACCCAAGCAGCCATCGAACGATTCGGCAGCAACTCATCTCCGCGATCCTAGTGCTCCCTTAAAAAAGGAGTGCAAGCGGACCCACCAAACTTCCAAATTCTTGAGACAGAACCCTGGACAGCCGCTGAGTGCTACCCCGGCTGGAAAACCTACCGTGACGCCAGAGGTTCGTTACAAAAAGTAGTCAATTGGAGAGTTTCGAGCAAAATTTCCTTCTCGGATCACAGCTTGATCCTCATCACTTTGAACTTCGAAATAGAGGCCCCTCTTCCATTTCGTAATCCGAAACGTACTGACTGGGCTAAATTTACCAGGGTGGCTCGCCCAAAAATCCATTCGTTAGCCTACAAGCAAAGACCCTAGAGCAAATCATGCAGGTTGCCTTTAGAGCCTCATGTCCCGTTAGCAGGGGCAGGAAGAAATCCTTTCCTCCGTGGTGGAGCAAAGATCTTTCGAATTTTAGGAAAAGTGTCAGGAGAATTTTCAACTCGTGTCATAGACAGTGTCTTTGGCAACCATACAGAGACATCCTCAAAACCTACAAGCAGGGCCATCGAGAGGGTGCGAACGGGGTGTTTCGCCCCGGCCCGGAGTCTTAAGGGGGCCCGGATTTTCGGGAAAGTAGAGTAACAAAAAGGTAATTTATTATTGAGGGATACAAGTGGTGTTTGTTTCCATAAAAATTATTATTTTTTATATACCTTGCTTTGTATTGAAAATATCTAAAATTATAATAGTCATATTCACAACATTTGTTAAATCCTGGTAGCTTGCTGAACTTAACAAATTTGTTAAGTTCTGTCAAAATTTTGTATGGGAAAGGACTTAGCAGCTGGTAAGCAAGTTAAGAAGCTCAGCACCGTGTCTTAATTTAGCAGATACCATTTGTTAAGTTGGAAAAGTTAAACTTATTAAGTCCCATCATGAATATCACACGTAATCGGAAAAAAAGTTTTAATTTTTAAGATAAAGCTCAAGAACATTTTGGAAATTTTTTCAAAATTTCATTTTTATTCATCATTAGCAAATTGTTCTCAAGACTTATCTTAAAAACGAAAGCTAGCTTTTCTGATTACGCGTGAAAAATTATTCATGATAAGCCTGATTGAGTGTAGTGATGAATCGTTTTGGGAATTAGTTGTAACAAGTACCAAATTATTTTTGATTTGCAGTTTCAAAGTCTAAAAACTGCATTTTATTAATAAAAAAAAAAAAAAATTTTACGGGGTTGGTATAGATTTAAAACATTTCAATAGTTCTGAGAAGCAAAACTGTTAACGCACTGTAACATAAAAATTAAAATACATTTTTGGTTACACGAGTTATTAAAACCACAGAGCTATTACTGCATTGAAAGTTGCCAAACCAACATTTGCAAATATCTTTGCATTTGCGTTCACATGAACAGCTGCTAACTTTAACAATTTAGCAACTTACACGGAGACAATTATTTTTCTTGAATCAAGCAGAGTCTATAGCGTTTATAGTCTCTGAGGCAATGAGTTCATGAAAAAGAAGGATGAAGTTCATCATCCTAGCATTGAGTGTGTCTTGTGTGCATACGTAAAAAGTGTGTTTGGGGGGTTTTAAAATATCGCTAAGGTCAGAATTTATTTGTATTGTTAGGACCAATTAATCAGTGTTAAGGTAAAATCTGGTTGATTTTATTCTATTCCAATGTACTGAAATTAAAATTTTGTGTGAAATTTAAATCCACTGAATTGAAATTCGAGCATACGCTAGCAACAACGAAGCTCTGTGGTGTTTTGAGTTTTATGTTTGAAAAAAAAAAAAATAAAACTTGACAAATGATTTTTGTTTTTGAGCGAAAAAATAACACTCAACAAATAATTCTTATTTATGAGCATAAAATAAAAATTGAGAAATAACTTTTATTTCATAGCGAAAAAAATAAAAATTGAACAATTTCTATTCTTGAGCAAAATAATAAAACTCAACAATAAGTATTTGGGCATGTTCTGCCAGATCTTTTATTCTGTTATGAATCATAAAAGATGCCGACCATAAAAGAACTGTTAAAATTGGTATTCTGCCTTTCGATCTTTTTTGGTACCCTATTATCAATCTTCGAAAACAAAAATCTAATACAATTCCGTTAATTTCTGTCATGAAACATCTGTTTGCTGTCAATAAAATTAAATTATTGGACATGCATTTAAAATCCAAGCTCACATTCACTTTGTCCAACCTAAAAAGCTGCACGAAACGCACGTCAGAAAGATTAAACGGTTTGCTATTTAGGCGTAACAACAAGAAACGCATATATTTTTTTAAATTTTTTAATTTATTCCTTTTTTTAATTCATGATTAGAAAACAACATAAAAATAATTTCATAAAAAGAAAAAGAGAGTTTTATAAAACCAAAATATAAACAATTGGTTTCAAATAATTCTTTGCAAAATGCAAGGAACAATGTAATGGACATGTAGCGTCAATGACGCTAAAATTTACTACCGTAAGATTTTTCCCTTCTTTCTAATCTTACATTCGTATTTTGCAAAGAATTATTTGACACCATGAAATTGTTATTGTTTCCACTTTTGTTTTATAAAACTTCCTTTTAATAAATTTTTGTTGTTTTCTAATTAAGAACTAATAAAAGGAATAAATTTAAAAAAAATATATGCGTTTCTTGTTGTAATACAATTTTAAAGAGATTATTGTTATTCTATATTCTATTGTCTTTCATAATAGATTTCATAGCAAATTTTGTCATGCAGAATACCAAATAAAAGTTTTTGTAAAAGATTTTTTGACAGTTCGAAAAATTTGCTATGATTTATAAAAGATTCATAAAAGATTGTCGTGCAGAATACGACTTTTGGTCTCGTAACAGATTTCTTGACAGCTCATAAATTTGAATGGGAAATCATAACAGAATAACAGATTTTTTTCATAACAGATTGTGCAGAATAGGCCCAATTATTTTTAAACAGAAAAATAAAAATCAAGAAATAACTTTTAAAAATAAAAAAATAACTTTTGTTTTTGATCAAAAAAATAAAAATCGTAACATAATTTTTATTGTGGATCAATAAAATAAAAATTTAAAAATATTAATTATTCTCTGAGTTTTTGGATATCGCTTAAAATAATTACGATCCCTGTTTTAAACTATTGAAATCTAGCATATGAATCTAGATTGAAAACTATTGAATCTGCATGAATGCATAAAAAGCTACCCAAGAGACACTCTCTGAAATTTGTGTCATAGGCGCATGTCACACTTAGCGGACACAGACAAATTTGTCGTTGTTTTCGCGGGTAAAATAAAAAACTGGAAATTGAGAGCTTTTTTTACCGGTGAAAAAAACAACAAATTTGTCCGTGTCCGCTAAGTGTGACATGCACCATAGCGTCATTCAATTCTTTCGCGATGAAACGCAATGGTGTATGTCACACGTAGCGGTCACGGACAAATTTGTTGTTGTTTTCGCGGGTAAAAGAAATAACTGGAAATTGAGAGAGCTTCTCAGTCATCCAAAAATTTCCAGGCAACCGACAAAAATGTTCTTAAGGTTTTACGTTTAGTAGTAATAAAACTGTACTGCAGTAGGAAATGTACTATTTGAATTCATCAGTAATGCGATGTTTGTTGTTTAGTATTGAATTGTACGCTGCTAGTGCTATACATGGCTTGAATGGTATTTATTTATAAAAAGAAGAAGAATACTTGACGATTATGCAAAACTCAGCAAATGGATTCAACTGAACAGCTGAATATTATTAGTGATAATTGTGAATGTAATATTAATGACTTAATATATTGTTTTTTTAGTGATTGTGTATTTTTTATAATTAAAAATATGAACGCAAAATGTTTATATGATGTTATTTGTAAAAATGTATACATTTTTAACTATATATTCCATTTATAAGCTATTCCATTGCATATATGAAAGTAACACGTCATTGTATAAAGTATTTTTGGTGCTTGTATGTACAGCTGCAGTTGTCTCTTTCACCTTTGTATTTTAGGACAATCGTCAAGAGAAAATGTGAGCAGTAGATTTGCTGATAGTATAACAGATCCAGCTAGTCATACATTACAGTCGCGTAGTTAACAAATAAACTGTTTATATATACATATATCGTGTAATATCGTTTAAATAGTTAAAATTTACAATATTCTTAGAGATAAGGTTATGGCTATTAATTGGAGCAGAAATATTACTGAAATGTTCATAAATTAATTTCAAAGCCAACCGGCTTTGTGAGATATTCTTAAAAAAATTTTAAATGCTTTATCATCAGTGCATTTTAGCTCCTTTGATAAATTTATCATCCCTTTCTTATGTCTGCGTATTCTCCATGGCTTAATTCAGCAGGATCATTTTTCACTTTTTTGAACTCCATCCAGAGTTTCATCAACTCAACAATTGTTTTTATTGTGACCATATCGTTGTCATCTAAATATGTGAATACACTTCCTGCATACATATTGGCAAATGTAATTAATTTTAACCCCCGAAGATCAGAATTCAACCCATCAATTTTAAAAGCAAATAAAACCACTTATAAACAACCTACATAGGGTAGTCGTTTTATTGAATCGATTGCATAAAGGAACGTTGTCTACACGAAATGGTAGCAAAAACGTAGTAAATTTAGCTTCCCGCCATTATCGAAAAGAAAACAATGTGTAGCAAGCCGTGGACAAAACAATGAGAAAGAGGAAAAAAATGGCGAAAATGCCAATGTTTGACGGACAAGCAGACAACGTGTGACATGCCCCAAGGCTCATTTACAAGGTTGTGGCACTTGAGAGCGAGCTCGGTCAGAATGGATGAAAATAAATCAAGAAAATGAATGTATAGAACACAGAAAAGCACAGTGACAGTTCAAGCAAAGACATGCAAAAGAGTGTATTTCTCTCAAGTGCCACAACCTTATAAATGAACCTTGACATGCCCCAATCATGGTATAATTATTTGACAAGGTAGCCGTGACAGTTTTTTGGCGATTGGTAGTTGTCAAAAACAGCTAAAGATTGTTGTAGTTTGCTGATGTTGACTAGCTATGTGCTTATTTTTAACTTATCTTTGATTCATGAAATTTATTCGCGAAGTTGATTGAAATGTTTTTAGTTTGTTGCGGTTGACTAGCTATGCTTAATTCGTCGCTTATTTTTTCACTTTTCTTTGATTAATTTCATAAACAGCTAATTTGGACAACTACCCATCGCCGCTCGTGAGAAAAAAGCCAGTCTACGCTACTACCTTGTCAGTAATTGTGCCATGGCCCCAATGAGTTAATGAAAAAGAGTGATGAAGTTCATTGAGAATGAGAATAGCGAATTCTTTGTTCTCACTGCTCTCGGATCTTCCATGGATCGCACTCAGCAGAACCCACCACACATTGTTCATTGCTTGTATGGAATGAGTGAAGGTTGTACTAAAAAATGATGGCACGGGTGAGGCATGTTAGTGCCCGAGGGATGGGTGTGGTGGTTGCATTCAAATGATTTGAATTATAGAAAGAACTCAAGGACATTGAATGAAATTTTACTTAAAAATGCATGGATACGCTTAATTTTTTTATGTTTTTTATTTATATGATACTTTTATATGTAAATAAATATATATACATTAAGATATATTTAAATTTTTTTCTAAAAATACATTTAATAGCCCATTATCATAAACAAAATAAAAGTCGACTCTAAATTTAATGCAAGCTTTTTGACAACATATTGTATTAAAAAACTGTCAAAAATGTTTATACTAAATATAGACTCGACTTTTATTTTGTTGATGATAATGGGCCAATGAAAATAATATTAAATTAATTGAATGCGCAATATGACAACCAAATTAGATAGATAAGTTCCAAATTGTATGAGACATAATGTTTTATTATTACTCAGAAACATCATACTTTTCTTATCTATACTTTTCATCTATCATCATCTATACTTTTTTAAAATAATATACTTTGTTTGAAAAATTTAAACTCTAAGGGCCAATTTTTCAGTGCGAGTTTAAACTTTAGTCAAATTAAACTGAGGTTAACTCACCAAATTTGGACGTTTAAGCTCGGATTAACTAGATATTTTAGCATTCGTTCAAGTTAAATTGATTTAAATTAACATATAATCAGAGCTGTAAAGTCTGCATTCATATTTAGAATTTTAAGTACAACTTAATAACGACATAAGAATGCATTCAATGAATGCAAAATTGATTTATACATAAAATTTTTAATTCACATTCAATTTTAAAAAATGATTAATTAATCATTTCAATTATTCATTTTCGTTATTCAGAATAATGAATCAATTTTTTTATTCATTTGAATGCTATTCACAAAGAATGCCATTCACAAAGAAAAACAGAATTTTCAATTATTATATTTTTATTCATTATTCATTTTTTATTCGTTATTCATTTTTTATTCTTTATTCATTTGTTATTCATTATTAATTTTTTTCATTTTTCATTTTTTATTCATTACTCATTTTTTATTCATTATTCTTTTTTTTAATTCATTATTCATTTTTTATTCATTTTTTATTCATTATTCATTTGTTATTCATTATTCATTTTTTATTCATTATTCATTAGTTATTCATTATTCAGTTTTTATTCTTTATTCATTTGTTATTCATTTTTTTGTCATTGCTTAGGACTCGGGCTGTGTTTTTTTTTATAGCAGCCCTATTCTGGCAAATTAACAAATTGTTAACCAGTATTTTGAATGTTTCTATGTGTTTGTTGTAATTTTTTTATATCAAAACAAAATTTGAAGCTCAAAAATAAAAAATTTTGATAAAAATTGTCAACTGCTTTTCAGATATTGACAATTTCGTTAACAACCCTGCTAGACAGCAGTAACAAGTTTACATACACAACTAAACAAAATTTGGTGTTCACCAATACACTCTTATGTTGTCATTTCATGGAAAACAGAAAAGTTATATGTGTTTGTATTTCTAGCTCTTTTGCGGGCAAAAAATAAACTCAACAAGAAAAATAAGCATGCAACACATAGCGGTTCAATCAAATGGAAGTTTTTGAAAATTTATTAAAAATAGTGCATACGATATTTAATAATTTTTATTTTCAGATTAAGAAATTGAATAAATGCTGAAGAATACTTGGGACAAATTGTTCGAAAAACAAGCAACTGCGAAAATGTGCCTTTGATGTTATGTGCTGTTCATGCTGAATTATTATTTTATAATTGTTTGCTGGTTAAAATTTTATAATCAATGCTAAATCTATCCGGAAGGTTAATATTTTATTAAGAAACTAATGCAAAAACTTCAAACAATTGTGTTTATAATTTGTCATATAAGAGGCCAGAGCTCTAACCTGATGGCTAGGGGGAGGGTTAGACACAACGGCATAGGGAGAGGGGAGGATAGTGCACAACTGAATTTATAATTGGTGTGAGCAGTTAAGCTATATATTTTTCTCATTGTAAAAACATGTGTGGCTGAAAGGAACGCCAGATCACACGGATGAGAATCAGAGATGCAAACCTTGTGACATTTTGATCACCGCTTGAGCAATGGTCACAAGTTTTGTATGAAAAATTTTATATGGACGTAACGCAAAACGTGTGACCGCTCGTGTTATATACGCCGTATGTAACAGTTACTGTTCTAGCTGGGAAATTTTGTTTTTTGAGCTTTAAAATTTGTATTGAAAGCAACAAACACACAGAAATATTCAAAATACTGGTTAACAATTTGTTAATTTGCCAGAATAGGGCTGTTAATTTGACGATATAGATAACAACAGCAAAAAATTTTTTATAAATATCTTAAGGAATCAAAAAAAAACATAACAGACAAACCTAAATCGTCGTGTCTAACAATCTGTTAAAAAAACGCAACAAAAAAATTTTAGGAAATTGGTGAGAGAATTCGGTGGCATTAAAAGCATGTTTCATTTGGGCCTTACTAGTTTCTAAACGTACGCTTGATCTCTGTTGTCTTAACTTATGAAGACCCAATTCCTCACACCCCACTGGAATAAGTATATCGTTTAGGGGCCCTCAAACGATACTACATGTCCATCCGACCTGTCAAGTCATCACACATGTAGTATCGTTCGTGTGCAAGAAATCAAGGCGGATGGACATGTCCGATGGAAGTTGAAAAATTTTGACTTTTTGCTAAGTACGTTCGACATGTAGTTCCGTTTGCGTGCGCGGCCATCCAACTTAGTACATTTTGCCATTCGTTGAAAATTTTCAGAGAGAGCACATCTCGCGGCAAAACTGCGGAACGTACGAAATATTATATTTTGACGCGAATTTTTTTATCTTTACCTAAAATTGTGATGGTTTAGAATATTTAAAGCAAAAAACATAAAAATAAATGTTCAAAACAATTATTATTAATATTTTTAATTGATGTTAACTCTTCGGCAGCTAAAAAATAATGAAGTCTATCCAATGTCTATCCGTCATGTGCGATGTGTGTGAGGGCAACGAAAAAAGTCCCGTTACTTTATCGAACTACATGTACGTCCGTCATGTAGTATCGTTTGAGGGCCCCTTTTATGACATAAAATTTAAGAGTATGTAGTTGGTTACTTCGGTTATCCATTTACCACTGGGACGAAGAAGCAAGCTCGGCATTAATTCGCTGGAAATAGTCATGACTGCGTGCTTAGCTTACTCTGAATTTTATTTACACTCAACCTACCGATATTTCTTCTATACCTTTTCCTGAACCTCATCATCAAATTGCTGGTAATTAACATATCCATCATTTTTATTATTAAACGCAGATAACGGTTTATTTATTATTAAATGTATTTAATGTATTTATAATGGTATAGAATGAAAAACCATGTATAGATTCGAAAAACAATAATAGCAGGTCAGATTTACCGATTGCGGTCAGTTTAGTGTTAACCTAGTTTGTGTTTGCAAGCGTACGATTCTAAGTACTTGAAGTTATTTCATATTTAAGGGGGTAGTTCGGTTACTTAGATTCCTTTTTTCAAAATGTTTATTTCATGTTTCATTCAGATGAGAAACTCAATTTTTTTTACATATCGATGGCTTAATATAGAAAAGGCGTTTTTCTATAGAAAACTTTTTAAATGCAGATTTTATATAATATAGGCAACAAATTTACAATCGTAGCTTTCGCAAAAAAAACGAGTTACGCATTTTCTATATTAAGCCATCGATATAAAAGTAAAAAAAATTATTTTGAAGTTCTTGCCAGTTTTTGGTAACTTAAATTGTACATACTTTTATTAACAGATATTTTTCTGTTCCTGAAGTTAGAGTACGACGCGTTTTATATCAAGTTTTATGTTGGATTTCTTAAACCAATTTTTAAATGAAAATACTTTAACCCGAATCACCCTGAATAAATTTTTTGTTCAATTTTTAGAATGATCTGTTAACGCAAATATAAAATGGTTTAAACTAAAATAAGCACATTTTAAGTGTTTGTGTTTGCGTGCCCGTATGGCAACGACAGGGTGTTTCGGATTAATTGTGAGCTATTTAGATCAAATAAGTTTGAGGAAGGCAACAACAACTCTGTATATATGTATATCATGGTAGAAGAATAGAGGTATATGCAGCGCTGACTGTGCTCTCTTTCCATACTGCCATGTCTGTCAAATTTAGCTGTGTGGCGAATGGAAACAAAAGAAAATAAAGAAAAACTTTTGCTTCGTTTTGACAATTCCGGCAGTACGCTCTCATCTGGTGCATACACCTGTATTCTTCTACCATGATGTATATTAACTTTTTAAATTTTTTTTCTGTTCTTATCAATATCGTCAAATTGATAAGCAATGAAAAAAAAATGAATAACAAATGAATAAATGAATAATGAATAACAAAGGAATAATGAATAAAAAATTAATAATGAATAACAAATGAATAATGAGTAACAAAAGTATAATGAATAAAAAATGAATAATGAATAACAAATGAATAATGAATAAAAAATGAATAACGAATAAAAAATGAATAATGAATAAAATATGAATAATGAATAACAAATGAATAATGAATAAAAAAATGAGTAATGAATAAAAAATTAATAATGAATAACAAATGAATAAAGAATAAAAAATGAATAACGAATAAAAAATGAATCTATATATATAAAAATGGTGTAAAAAATGTATAGTAAAACATCAATTGAGAATGGCTGGGCCGATTTGTCTAAAATTTTTTTTCAGTTGTTTATATTGGGGGTTGGAATTAGTTTTAAAGGTTTTCTAAGAGATGGTGTAACTATCAATAGATCGCATCGGGCACACCTGTGACTATATTCATTTCAAAGCACATTGTCTAAGCTTCATTTTTCAGTATGTGTCATTCCACTGAAGTGTAAACAACATATATTTTTTTCTCTGTGAACATGTCGACTTTCGTTCCAACAAAACGCAATTTGCGGGAAGGTTAACCTTTGTGCTTCCATTTGAAGAAAAAAGCGGTTGAAGCACAACGCACGCTTACTGAGGCTTACGGGGACTATGCTCCATCGATTTCTACTTGTGAGAACTGGTTCCGTCGGTTTAAAAGTGGTGATTTTGATACGGAAGACAAAGAGCGTCCGGGCCAGCCGAAAAAGTTTGAAGATGAGGAATTGGAGGCTTTGCTCGATGAAGACCCGTGTCAAATCCTTCAAGAATTGTCAGAATCATTGGGAGTCGACTTATCAATGGTCGGCAAACGCTTGAAGGCCATGGGAATGATTCAAAAGCAAGGAAATTGGGTGCCGTACCAGTTGAAGCCGAGAGACGTTGAACGGCGATTTTGCATGTGCGAAAAACTGCTTCAACGGCATAAAAGGAAGAGTTTTTTGCATCGTATTGTCACTGGCGATGAAAAGTGGATCCATTACAATAATCCTAAGCGAAAAAAATCGTGGGGACCACCCGGCCATGCATCAACATCGAGGGCCAAGCCGAATATTCATGGCGCCAAGCTTATGCTGTGTATTTGGTGGGATCAGAAGGGTGTCGTGTACTATGAGCTGCTAAAACCTAACGAAACCATCACTGGGGAACGCTACCAACAACAATTGATGCAATTGAGCAGAGCATTAAAGGTTAAACGGCCGGAATATGCCAAAAGACACGACAAAGTGGGTTTTCAACATGACAACGCACGGCCACATGTTGCAAGAACCGTTAAGGAAACGTTGGAGGCGCTGAATTGGGATGTGCTACCCCACCCGCCTTATATCCCAGACATAGCCCCTTCCGACTACCACCTATTCAGATCGATGACGCATGGCTTGGCTGAGCAGCGCTTCACTTCTTACGAGGATACCAAAAAATGGGTCGATTCGTGGATTGCCTCAAAAGACGAATCGTTCTTCCGGCGCGGAATCCATATGCTGCCAGAAAGATGGGAAAATGTTGTAGCTAACGATGGACAATACTTTGAATAATATACATTATACCGTTGTTTCTAAATAAATGCTCAAAAACCGAAAAAAACCTTTAAAATTAATTCCAACCCCCAATAATTGCCAGGAGAAGGTTTTTACGAAGGAAAATTTTGGAAAAACCCTCCGGGAAAGTCCGATAGGTGGCGTTGGGGTGGACTTATATCGAAAATTTGAATTTATGGACCAATTTAACTGAAATTCAGAATGTATGTTTGTTTAATCATAAGAAAATAATTTGTGTATAAATGGACCCGATAGGTGGCGCTGGGGTGGACTTATATCGAAAATTTGAATTTATGGACCAATTTAACTGAAATTCAGAATGTATGTTTGTTTAATCATAAGAAAATAATTTGTGTATAAATGGACCCGATAGGTGGCGCTGGGGTGGACTTATATCGAAAATTTGAATTTATGGACCAATTTAACTGAAATTCAGAATGTATGTTTGTTTAATCATAAGAAAATAATTTGTGTATAAATGGACACGGTAGGTGGCGCTGGGGTGGACTTATTTCGAAAATTCAATGGCGTGAAAAGTGATTTTGGTATTGCCACAATTTTGAAATGCAATCCTGGTACGAGGGGGGTAGCGAAGCACACCGGGTTCAGCTAGTAATGAATAAAAATAGAATAATTGAAAATTCTGTAATTCTTTGTGAATGGCATTCTTTGTGAATTGCATTCAAATGAATAAAAAATTTGATTCATTATTCTGAATAACGAAAATGAATAATTGAAATGAATAATTAATTATTTTTTTTAAATTGAGTGTGAATTAAAAATTTATTTATAAATCAATTTTGCATTCATTGAATGCATTCTTTTTTCGTTATTCATTGATTCATTTTTTTGTGATTTAAATCAAATTGAATGCATTCTTTTACAGCTCTGCATATAATGTGTTTATTTTTTGCCTAAACCGAGTTTAAACGTCCAATTTTGGTGAGTTAACCTCAGATTAATTTGACTAGAGCTTAAGCTCGCACTGAAAAATTGGAACTTAAAAGCACAGATTTTTTATACTCGTATGTATATTTCGATGTTTATGTTTTTTTAGAAATGATGCGAAAGATCAGTAGTGCCACTTGTAAAATTCGATTAATATGATATCTGCAGTAATATCTCATGATTGTTTAGGTATGAATAGCTTAGTTTTCTTAAGGTTACGTTGCACGTTGAAAAAAATGTTACTCAAGTTAAAACACTTATTTTGAATAGACTATAATACATAGAGACTTAATTTTTTAACGTAAATAATACAAAAAACAAAATATTTTTGTTTCTGTTTTTAAAAGCTCCTTCTTCTTCGTTTTCAGCCGGGGTCATAAGGTTACTTGTACTATTGTTACTACATAGACTTAATTTTTTTACGTAATAATACAAAAAACAGTATTGTAAAATATTTTGGGTTTTGTTTTTAAAAGCTCCTTCTTTTTCGTTTTCAGCAGGGTTCATAAGGGTCCTTGTCACTACAATATATACCAGAATTACTAAGTATATAATTAAAATATTTTGGAATATTTTTTTTTTGTATTATTTACGAAAAATATTAAGTCTATGTATTATAGTCTATCCAAAATAAATGTTATAAATTGAGTAAAAAGACAAAAAATCCCTTTATTTTATAGTTTTATGAAGATGTTTTAATTTGATCCATTTTGTTTCCAACGTACAATGCAGGGCCTGCAATTTTGGGATGTTTTGTTGATTCCGGGATTGCAAATTTCAATCCCGGGACTAGTTCCAGGATTGCAACTGACTAAACAAAAAAATTTAAATAATTTTTGTAACTGAAAGATCTTTTTTTTTACAATAAAATACACCTTAAAAAAACAAAAATCGATTTTAAACTATAAGTTATTGAAGCAACCAGAAATAATAATTTAAGTTTTTTTTCTAAATAACCTTGTTATTTATTATAACAATAAAATCAGCTGATGTTTTCCTTTTCATATTGAAAACGTTGTTGTTGTTGTTTCTTTGAAAAGATTCGTTAAAACAATTAATGTTCTAACCTTGACCTAAAGCTCAATAAAGGACTTTAAACTATCAAACAACTAGAATTCGTATTTAAAATCAAGTATTATTTAAACTATTAAACATGTAGAATTTGTATTTAAATCATATAAAATCAACATAAGAAATAATATTTTTTTTGAAAATCGAAATAGTGTTCTGCAAAATTTAATAGCAATTAAACGCAATACAATTCTTTTTTAAAATATTTAAAAATTAAAGTTTTTTCCTAAATGACCTCTATGTTTATTATGTTGACTTTATATGATTTAAATACAAATTCTAAATGTTTGATAGTTTAAATCATACTTGATTTTAAATACAAATTCTAGTTGTTTGACAGTTTAAAATCGTTTATCGAGCTTAAGGTCAAAGTTAGAAACAATTAATTGTTCTAACGAATTTTTCTAAAGAAACAACAACAACAACAAAGTTTTTTCAATATGAAAGGAAAAAAACCACTAGCAAATTGATTTTATTGTACAATTTCTGCGTGCTAAACGCGTCATCAGAAATCTTTGTGATTGCCCGTGCAAGCGCGTAGACGCACTGCACCATCGGGGCGATGAGATTTTGAAGCTTCAATTTCTCATTTTTTCCCTTAATTTCATAATGCCACATTTGTTGTTGTATTTCTGTTTTACTTTAGTTTCTATGCCTATATTATATGTAGTCCAACAGCCTGCTGGAATTCTGCACTAACAAAGCATGTTTACTGAAGTTGTTTTTAGAATTTTTGCTGATTTTGTTTTTCAGCTGTTTCCGTTTGGTCGAGCTCTACCATTTGATTAAAGTTTTTTCCTAAATGACCTCTATGTTTATTATGTTGACTTTATATGATTTAAATACAAATTCTAAATGTTTGATAGTTTAAATCATACTTGATTTTAAATACAAATTCTAGTTGTTTGACAGTTTAAAATCGTTTATCGAGCTTAAGGTCAAAGTTAGAAACAATTAATTGTTCTAACGAATTTTTCTAAAGAAACAACAACAACAACAAAGTTTTTTCAATATGAAAGGAAAAAAACCACTAGCAAATTGATTTTATTGTACAATTTCTGCGTGCTAAACGCGTCATCAGAAATCTTTGTGATTGCCCGTGCAAGCGCGTAGACGCACTGCACCATCGGGGCGATGAGATTTTGAAGCTTCAATTTCTCATTTTTTCCCTTAATTTCATAATGCCACATTTGTTGTTGTATTTCTGTTTTACTTTAGTTTCTATGCCTATATTATATGTAGTCCAACAGCCTGCTGGAATTCTGCACTAACAAAGCATGTTTACTGAAGTTGTTTTTAGAATTTTTGCTGATTTTGTTTTTCAGCTGTTTCCGTTTGGTCGAGCTCTACCATTTGATTAAAGTTTTTTCCTAAATGACCTCTATGTTTATTATGTTGACTTTATATGATTTAAATACAAATTCTAAATGTTTGATAGTTTAAATCATACTTGATTTTAAATACAAATTCTAGTTGTTTGACAGTTTAAAATCGTTTATCGAGCTTAAGGTCAAAGTTAGAAACAATTAATTGTTCTAACGAATTTTTCTAAAGAAACAACAACAACAACAAAGTTTTTTCAATATGAAAGGAAAAAAACCACTAGCAAATTGATTTTATTGTACAATTTCTGCGTGCTAAACGCGTCATCAGAAATCTTTGTGATTGCCCGTGCAAGCGCGTAGACGCACTGCACCATCGGGGCGATGAGATTTTGAAGCTTCAATTTCTCATTTTTTCCCTTAATTTCATAATGCCACATTTGTTGTTGTATTTCTGTTTTACTTTAGTTTCTATGCCTATATTATATGTAGTCCAACAGCCTGCTGGAATTCTGCACTAACAAAGCATGTTTACTGAAGTTGTTTTTAGAAAATAATAGTTGTTTTTTTATAAAATCATATTGAAAAAACTTTGTTGTTGTTGTTGTTTCTTTAGAAAAATTCGTTAGAACAATTAATTGTTTCTAACTTTGACCTTAAGCTCGATAAACGATTTTAAACTGTCAAACAACTAGAATTTGTATTTAAAATCAAGTATGATTTAAACTATCAAACATTTAGAATTTGTATTTAAATCATATAAAGTCAACATAATATTTAAAAATAATATAAAAAGGAGCAGTTAAAGGAATAGTGAAATTCTTATTTTTAAAGGCAGACCGGTGGTCTAGAGATTTTCTTCTGAGAATTTTAAAAATATTTTAAAATAATTATAAAAGAAGGAACTATTTCATTATATTATTTAAATAATACTTTACAGAAAAACTATACGTATACTTTTTTATTAATTTGGTCACCCACTTTATAGTTATAATTTGTTTCGTATTGAAAAGCATTAAAAAGTTACACTTAATGAATAATTTTTATATACACTGAGAAAAAAGCATACCAAAATAAAAAAATTTTACTCAATAATTACGAAAATTTTACTGGTTTTAGCTCCAAGGAATTTGTGTTTTTTTAAATGGAATTTTTTTTTATAGAATAATCCCTCCAGGAGATGGAAACATTCCCGGATATAAACAGGAAACATTCCATGGAATGTATGAAGCATTCCCTTCCCTTTTTACATAGCATGTCATTAAAGGGAAAAATACCTCTCCGTGGAAAAATTAATGTGGAAACATTCCTCTCCCTTGTTACGAAAATTCCCGGCAAGGATTCAAACCCGGGACCCCTGAGCGGCAGTCAAGCGCGCTACCACTAAACTATCGAATTCTATAATAAACGGCTAAGAAACAATGATATTAATATTTTCTGTTGTCATTGTTTGACAAAAAGTAAAAGTTTCCACGTGCATTCTTAAAGAAGCGGTTTGGAAACAACATAAATACAAAACTACCCTTAACCCTTTCGCGAATTTGATGCCATATGGCATCATCGGTTTTCAAGACCCCATGGAACCGCCTAGGCACCATTTATAAATAACTTTTATATGCTATTTTTTATAATAATGCTATTTTTTATTTTTTATATTTTCTATAGAGGTGTCTCATTAAAAAAATTTATATTTAATTGCTTACAGGACGATAAATTCCATTTTTTATTGAACCATATAGTCTAAGTAAGCTTTTCACTGAAAAGGTGACATAACAAATTTACAATTTTTGTTAAAAAGCACAAAATATTGGACATTTTTTTGATGCAATAATATTAACCATACACTCTGCATTGTTAAAAAAATTTTAAATTATATTGTACGCGCGACGATTTTTCAAATTGCTTATGATGCCACATGGCATCAATTTTACTCATAGGTACTAAAATGTTTGCGCCACTTATACTTTATTCAATTTGATATATATGCATGTATCAAATTTTGCTCTCAATTTTTTTTAATCGTTTGAAAGGGAAGGTGCTCTTTTTGTATGAAGATTATTCATAATGTCGAGAAAAATAAACGATAATGAAATTGAAAAAAATTTAAATAATTTTGAAGATTCAGATTTATCCGATTTAGAGGAATCAGAAGAACCTGACGTATTATTAGATTTGTATGAAGTATTTGAAGGAAACAATTCGTTTTTGACGTAGAATTACGTCTTACAGCGCGGTTTGTATGGGGGTCATTTTCACGAATTTTTTTTAAAGTGATATTTGACACTTTGGGGTATACCTACAGCCATTAATATTTATCGTACAAAAAAAATGACAAAATATCAGTTTTAGTGGAAATAAAACGAATTAGATATTCTATTAGATATTCTATATATAAAATAGCAAAATCTAAGAAGATAAAAAATTCATATATTCGTATGAGAAATGCACAAGCTACTGCTTAGCTGCAGTAGCTGTTTTTAACGTTGTTGTGCTGCTTTTGTTGTTGTTGTTGTTTTTTATTAATATGTATGTAAAACATACATATATACATATATAAACATACATATATAAATACTCATCAGTTGCTTTCATTTTTTTTTTGTTACCCAGATAGCCAATCGGCTCGGTAACTATCAAACTATCAAACAACTAGAATTTGTATTTAAAATCAAGACTGATTTAAACTATCAAACAATTAGAATTTGTATTTAAATCAAAGAAAATCAACATAATAAATAACAAGGTCATGTAGAAAACTTTAAGTTGCATATTAATTTTATTTGTTGTTAAACAATTGTTACCTTTTCTTAAAATAGTTTTTATTAAGTTGCAACAATAAACTAAAGAATAAACGGCAACTCAACTGATTCAATGCATATTTCAGAGTTTTTTGGTGAATGGGTGAAAAAGAGAGGAGAAAAAAGACAAGAACAAACGACACATAAAGCGAATATGGCATACATTTAAATTCGAATCTTGATAAATATAAAAAAGGACTTTACAATTGTATAGAGAACGGTTTAAAGGTACAAAAACATGCCGTTTTCATACCACCAAATCAGACGCTGCTGTTTTAAGTACCGTTTAGCTGGAACAGTCACATTCATGGCTTGTTGGGTTGTAATACAATAGAGAATACAGATGCATGTAGCTAGAGAGCCACTATGTGGCTACAAAAAATGTACTATTACTAGTTAAGGTTGCCAGTTAAAATTTAAAACAATTCCGACAAAAAGTTACTTTTTTCACATTAACATAAATTAAATACAAAAAAAATTACCATGAAAAAGATAAACAAAAAAGTTTCCTCCGCAATAACAAAATATCAAAAAAAAAATCCCAGGATCATTAAAAATTACTACAAAAATTCCACGCGTTTTAAAAATACCACCAAAAATTCCATATGCATTTTAAATTGCCACAAAAATATCATTCGCATTAAAAAATACCACAATAAGTCCCATATGCACAAACAATTTAAAAATGTTGTTTCTCTGGAAAAATTCGTTAGAGCAATTAATTATTCTAACCTGGCCTTAAGCTCAGTAAACGATTTTAAACTATCAAACAACTAGAATTTGTATTTAAAATCAAGTATGATTTAAACTATCAAACATTTAAAATTTGTATTTAAATCATAGAAAATCAACATAATTAATAACAAGGTCATATAACAAGGTCATATAAATAACTTTCAACTGTAATTTAAAAAATATTTAGAAATACCACAAAGAAATTTTGCTTGCTAAAACAAACAAAAAATGTTAAGAAGAATATTACCAAACTCCCACGGAAATAAAAAAATACTCAGCTGAACTCCCACGCCAATTAAAATATACCACGCTGAATTAAAAAATTTAATAGGAATTCCCAAAAACAAAAATTCCTAGAGGGAATCAAAAATTACCACGAATGGGATTTTTCCAACATAACTGGCAACATTGCTACTAGCTGCTGATATTGTTGTTTTGGTTCTGCATGCTATGCAAAGGGCCGTTTTTCACTCGGCAATTTTATGAGCAATAATTGCTTTCGCCGCAAGTAGTTTGTTGACTACTCGGGTTGAAAGGGGACTTTTGTAAACCCCCTCATGCAGGCGAATAATCAGTTTGTCGCTTGCGGCAAAGGCAATTATTGTCGAGTGAAAAGCGGGACAAAGAGATCTTGCTACCAGAGCAAGAGAATAATTGCTCTCGGAGCAATATTTGCTTTCGCCGCAAGCTCGAGAATTTTCGTGTGACGAGTGACATTGCTCGAGAATTGCCGAGTGAAAAGTTGGACATAGTAAGCAAAGTTCTGTTTATTTTCTGTGGATGATTCGGTTCATCCCCTCTAACGCTGCTCAACCGCTGTGATTATGCTCTTCTCTGTGTGTCGTTGTTTTAGATTTGCTTGGTAATTGCTGTTGGTTCAGTTATGAAATTTTTTTATATGTTCTTAATTCTTACTCTCTGGCAATAGGGTAGCTGCAGTCAGTATATGACAATCGAAGTATTTTTAACAAAAATTATATCAACTCATATAAATCTATCTTATAACTACCCAGCAAACCAAAGCTTCCGAATTCGTAACGAATTCGTTACGAATTTTTCTAAATCATTCCGAGTTCGGAATCCGAATTCGTAGCGATTTCTTAACGAAAATCGTTGACACGAATTCGTAACAAATTCGTAAAGAATTTGAGTATCGTATTCGTAACGAATTCGTAACAAATTCGTAAAGAATTTGAGTATTGTATTCGTAACGAATTCGTAACAAATTCGTAAAGAATTTAAGTATCGTATTCGTAACGAATTCGTAACAAATTCGTAAAGAATTTACATATCGAATTCGTAACAAATTCGTAACAGATTCGTAACAAATTCGTAACAGATTCGTAAAGAATTGTCGCTTTCTCTATTTTCCATGGAATCTTGGGAAAGTATTGAATTTAAAAGATTCCCAGCTTCTCGCTTTACGCTCTTCCTAAAGGCTTGCCGGGACATTTTTTCTTTTACCACTTTATTATTTTTCAATTTTTAATTTGTTATTTATCACAACGTTTAATTGTTTAATTTTTTTTTTACGAATTTGATTAAAATGCACAACATATTAACTGTAACTCACTTCCATAAACACATTTTTCTCTACTTACATTTTA
The DNA here is from genome assembly GCA_963920525.1 of Dichetophora obliterata. NCBI lineage: Eukaryota > Metazoa > Arthropoda > Insecta > Diptera > Sciomyzidae > Dichetophora > Dichetophora obliterata. Next base: position 185,599,117 of record OY986437.1, on the reverse strand, counting down.
GCTCTGTTGTTTCAAACTAAATTATTTTACAAATGGCAAATTATTTAAAACAGCGGTCTTCAGCGCCTTACTCTTTCCACTCTTTTACAGCAACTTCAAGATTTTCATGATTGTTGTAATTCGCGGAATCGTTCACAGGCGCAGCTGCACCGCAACAATACAGCGCGTGTGTTTTTGTTTTTTTCTTGTCGTTGTTGGTAAATACAGCGCGTGCTTGTTGTTGGTGTTTTTTTACTTGCTGGTAAAAGCAGTGCAACTTAAATTTGAAAATTTGATCTCGGAACTCTTTCGAATTATTCGGAAATGTTCCGAAACTACTGTTGCGAAATAGTTACGAATTCGTTAAGGATTCTCGAAATAGTTACGAAATTATCGGAATTCAGACAAATTCGGAAACTTTGGTTTGCAGGGTTAACTCAAATTATCGTAAAAACCGATATTTTTAATGCACTTATTCCGACCTTTTTTCTGAAATATATGAAACGTTACAAACGGTAATAGGTGCAGAATTAAGTGGTTATCTATTCTGTGCAAAAAAATTTTCCTGCATTCTATCAAAGATTGGCAATGAAGATTGGCTATATGGCATAGCTTTTTTACGATATTTTAAATTTAGTCGTTATTCATTGTCGACATTTATATATATATATATATATATATATATATATATATATATATATATATATATATATACTCAAAATATCGTAAAAAAGCTATATTGAGTCACCACATATAAATATATATATATCTATCATATATATCATATATATCTATATATATCTATCATATATATCATATATATGTATATATATCTATCATATATATCATATATGTGGTGACTCAATATAGCTTTTTTACGATATTTTGAGTATATATATATATATTTATATATATAAATGTCGACAATGAATAACGACTAAACTCAAAATATCGTAAAAAAGCTATATGGCATTTTCTTCATTGCCAATCTTTGATAGAATGCAGGAAAATATTTTTTGCACAGAATAGATAATCACTTAATTCTGCACCTATTACCTGCACCTATATATATATATATATATATATATATAGGTGCAGGTAATAGGTGCTAATATATATATATATATATATATATATATATATATTATATATATATATATATATATATATTATACACAGGATCGCCAGTTGTGGTGGGACACAATAAAAGTTTTTGGTAGACACGTTTAGTTTTATTTTATTTAAATTCTATTTTTTAAAACAATTTTTTGTATCTTTACACATTGAATATATTTTTTATGCTGAAAATAATTTACAAAATTTTTGATTAAAAATATTTGACAAAATTTGAAATCTTAAATAATAATTTTTTATATAAAATGTGTGAGTGATTATTTTGTAAAGTGTGTGTTTTGTATGTTGGTGTTTATATGTGGTGGTATTGAGTCATATATATATATATATATATATATATATATATAAAAAAAAAATTGTAAATTATTTTCAGCATAAAAAATATATTCAATGTGTAAAGATACAAAAAATTGTTTTAAAAAATAGAATTTAAATGAAATAAAACTAAACGTGTCTACCAAAAACTTTTATTGTGTCCCACCACAACTGGCGATCCTGCCAGGAGAAATACATCCTGTTCAGTAAATTAGTTCTGGCGACAATTTCATCGTTACCATCTCCTTCAGCGTTTAAACAAGTTCAACCCTCCATCTCGCTAGTTGCAGCATAATAACCAGCCATTTCACCAACGTTGTCAGGCGGACATCAGCTAAATAAATTTGCCGTTAATACAACTGCTGGAACAGTTTCAAACAAAACATCACAAATGCTACAATTATAGCTACAGCTAACTCTTTATCGCCGTCGAGCCCAGGAAAAGTGATACAAGCACAGATAACAACTTCCAAATCACCTCAAACTACGTCGTCTGCTCCGAAATTTGCAACAACTGTTGCCTCAAATTAAATTCAAGTACAGTAGCATCTAAAAAGCCGGCACAAATGACAACGTCTGTAGCTTGGAACCAACAAGGGCAGCAACAAAAACTTATTAGTAAAAATACAACAGCAGCAAAAACAAAGCATAACAAACGAAATTGAACCAACGGCATCAGAAACAACAACAACAACATACTGGCGCAACACGTCGGCGCAAGCATAACATCAGCTCAAGCACAGCAGTAGCAGAATTAACAATAACAACAACAATAACAACAGCAGCAGAAGAATCAACAACAACAACATTAATAACAACAACAATAACAACAGCAGAAAAATCAACAACAACAACATTGGCAGCAACAACAAATTTTTTGTATATAAAATTTATATATTATATGTTTGAAATTTTTTTTTTTGACAAGTGATGTAAAATTTTGTTTATGATATATTATAAAATTTTTTTTTCAGGTTGTCTCATCATTTTAGCTTTTCACGAGGCACACACCGTAGCTTTTAAAACGTTTGTAAGACGATAGGGACGTGAGAAACTTATCGCCTTACATACGTAGGCACTCCACTGCACTAGGGAAACACATTTTAGGAAACGCACTTTAGGAAACATATTTTAGGTACACATTTTAATACGTCATGAATCTTGCACACATACCACCACCCCACATCAGACAAACTCCCACTCCCTTACATACTTCTTACCCTCTCTCTCATTTCGGCGAAGGTGACCATCGCCCCCTCATACAATTAGAGACGGATATAGTCAATCCATTTGATGCAACAATGCATTCTGAAATAAAAGAAACGTCAGTTAAATTGCTACAATTTTGGACCACTTGTCCTGACGCATGGTTCGCCCATGCAGAAATACAATTTCAGGCAAAAGGAATCACAACTGACAAGACTAAGTATGAGTACCTTGTAACCGCTCTACCTCAAGAGGTAATTATAACAGTGCTAGACTTCATACAAAAACCTCCGTTCTCAAATTTGTATGAAGGTTTAAAGAGAATTTTGATTGATAGACACTCTTTAAGTGAAGCCAAGAGGTTCGACAAAATTCTGTCTGGCACTGAGATGGGTGACCAAAAGCCATCCCAATTTTATAGATCACTTCTAATGTTAGCCGGTACTACAGTCGATAGTGACTTAGTTTATAAAATTTGGCTTCGCAAACTACCCAAAAGCCTCAATATTGCTTTGACCGGATCTGGTCATAGAGAACTAGAAGAGCAATTAAAACTAGCTGATAATTTGTGGGAAGTTATATCAGAATCCGAAGTAGCTTCAGTTGGCAATTATGTCCAACGCATGGCAAAGATTACACAAAACCCGGAGCTTGCGATGATAACGCAATCGTTTGCTGAAACAATGTCCAAAATCTTTGAAAGTTTCAACAAACTAGCAATTGAGGTCCAAGAGTTGAAAAACGAACGACACCGTAGTCATTCACGTTCGAACTCGAAAGAATCTAATTTTAGAAGAGTTTCAAGACGTAGATCTCCGTCAAGAAGTGTGTCACGACATCAACCTTCCAACTGGGTATGTAGATACCATTTTAGATTCGGTAGGGCAGCTCATTCGATCAAAACGACACCCAACACAACACAATACAACATAACTCAACAAACTAAATGATTCCATCATTGCGACGGCTAATGATGGAAGTCAGACAATACTAACACGCCGCCTTTTTATTTACGATAACGACAATCACATAAACTTTTTGATAGACAGTGGAGCAGAAGTTTCAGTACTTCCAGTAAACAAATTTAAAGCCCACAAGAAAAATTCAGACTTAATATTAACAGCAGCTAACGGTAGCACAATCTCAACTTTCGGCAAGAAATTACTTAACGTAAATTTAAAACTAAGACGCGATTTTCCTTTTACATTTATACTAGCTGACATTACAAGACCCATTATAGGAGCAGATTTCCTTACGAAATATGGGCTCTTAATAGACTTAAGACATAAGAAACTCATAGATCCACTTACACAGTTATCAGTTAACGCAATCACAGCATTCACAGAAACATCACTACCTAAACTTATTACACTAGACAACAAATATACAAATATACTCAAAAATTATCCATCACTAACAACAGAACCTGACTACAACAAACCAGTTAAACACAAAACAGTACACCATATAACTACAGAAGGACAGTTACCTTTTTCAAGACCAAGACGCCTTGACTCCAACAAATACAAAATTGCCAAAAAGGAATTTGAGTTTTTAATTAAAGCAGGCATCCGTCGTCCTTCAGACTCCATGTCAGCGTCTCCACTACACTTAGTACCCAAAAAGGATGTGAATGACTAGAGACCTTGTGGTGACTATAGAAGACTAAACACAATTACAGTCCCAGACCGCTACTCTCTACCACACATACACGACCTAAATATAGATTTACACAACAAACACATATTTTCAAAATTAGATCTCGTTAGAGCATACCACCAAATACCCATGGCCATTCAAGACATACATAAGACTGCGATTACTACACCGTTCGGAATGTTTGAGTTTCTGAGAATGCCATTCGGTTTAAGAAATGCAGCTCAAACATTCCAACGATTTATTAACGAAGTATTACGAGAACTTGACTTCGTATTCGCATACCTCGACGACATTCTAGTGGCCAGAGAGACGGAAGAAGAACACATTAAACATCTAAATTTAGTTTTCGAACGACTAGACAATTACGGACTAAACATTAAGCCGAACAAATGTATTTTTGGAGTTGACAGAATAAATTTTTTAAGTTATGACATTTCAAACAAAGGCATACAACCATCTCCCGATAGAATTCAATGCATTGTTAACTATCCAAAACCCGAAACAGTTAAACAAATGCAGAAATTCATCGGGATGATTAATTACTATCACAGATGCATTCCAAAATTAGCACATACACTCACACACATTTATGATATGATAACTTCAGCTATAAAAACAAAGGACAAACACTTTACATGGACAGAAAACACAACAGAAGCATTCGCAACGATAAAAGAAAGTTTTACTAACGAAGTGCTACTTAATCATTTTAATAGCAAAGCAAAACTTTATATCGCTGTGGATGCATCTAACACTGCTATCGGTGCAGTTTTGCAACAAGAATACAACCAGGAAACAGAACCACTAGCTTTTTTTCGAAAAAATTATCACCATCAGAGACAAAATACAGTACATTCGATCGCGAACTTTTAGCAATTTACCTTACAATTAAACACTTAAGACACTATTTAGAGGGACGAACATTTACTATATACACAGATCACAAACCACTAACTTCAGCATTACATTCAAAAACAGAGAAAAGCCCAAGACAAACACGACACCTAGTATTCATTGCACAGTTTTCCAACGATATCAGACACATTAAAGGTACCGATAACACTGTAGCAGACGCACTTTCAAGAGCTGAGATAGAGGCTTTCACAACCTCTGAGATAAACCTCAGAACTCTACACAAAGAACAGAATACAGATTCAGAGCTACAAGAGATACTAAATAAACATACTTACAAATTCGAACAAATACACATTCCAACACTTAACATTAATATTTGGTGCGAGCAAACGAGTTCAGGAACACGTCCATACATTCCACAAACATTACGCAAACAAGTTTTTGAGCAATTACATAACATTTCACACCCAGGTACACGAGCTTCTCGACGACTCATAGCACAAAGATATTTTTTGGCCCAAAATGAACACACAAATCAATAGATGGTCGCAAGAATGCGTTAGATGCCAAAGAGCAAAGATACACAAACATTCGAAGACAATCCCACACAAGATAAACATTCCACACAGTCGTTTTGAGTATGTTCACATTGATTTAGTTGGCCCTTTACCAGTATCAAATGGTTACAAATATCTGCTTACCCTAGTTGACAGAAATACACGTTGGCCCGAAGCATATCCAATTAAAGATACCAACGCCAGTACAATTGTAGATACATTTCAAAAGGAATACATTTCACGTTTTCGAGTTCCTCTGGAAATTACTTCCGATCGAGGACCTCAATTTACGTCCGCAACATTTAGAAACTTTGTTAAGAATATAGGAAGCAAACACATTACCACTTCTGCTTATCATCCACAAGCCAAGGGGATTGTAGAACGCTTTCACCGCCAACTAAAAACTTCCATAATAGCGAGTAACAACCAGACAAATTGGTACACAGAGTTGCCATTAGTTGCCACGGTCAAAGAAGATATTAAGGCTTCACCAGCCGAAATGGTTTTTGGACAAACACTCAGGCTACCACAACAATTAGAAATTCACAATAGTCAGATTTTTAATTCGTCGGACACCTTGTCCAAACTAAAAGAGGCAGTAGAAAATAAAAAGTCCAACATTGCGCATCACAGCACTAACTTCCCGCAATATATACCTCGAGCCCTCAGTACTTGTAACTTTGTCTTCGTCCGCAACGACACGATTCGTAAACACTACAAGAGCCGTACGATGGTCCCTTCGAAGTTATTGAGAGAACACCAAAACACTTCACAATTCGTAAAAATAACACTAACAAAACAGTCAACATTGATAGGATTAAGCCCGCCTCCTTAGACACTGAAACAGCACAGCCACATTCAACCAAACACAAAAATACTAAAAAAAAGTACACTTTAACTTATTAGCTAACACGACCAAAATTTTTTGAAAGGAGGGGGAATAATGTGGTGACTCAATACCACATCATATAAACACCAACATACAAAACACACACTTTACAAAATAATCACTCACACATTTTATGTAAAAAATTATTATTTAAGATTTCAAATTTTGTCAAATATTTTTAATTAAAAATTTTGTAAATTATTTTCAGTATAAAAAATATATTCAATGTGTAAAGATACAAAAAATTGTTTTACAAATAAAATTTAAATAAAATAAAACTAAACGTGTCTACCAAAAACTTTTATTGTGTCCCACCACATATATATAAACTCAAAATATCGTAAAAAAGCTATATGGCATTTTCTTCATTGCCAATCTTTGATAGAATATATATATATGTATATATATTTATATATATATAATAATTTATTGATGTAAACTGTTTAAAAAATATATCGTTTGTGATATGTGAATGTAGCTATTCAATTACTACTGTTTATATAAATATATTTATCATGTTTTTTGTGAACGTTACATAATATATATGTAACAGAAATATATAATTTATGTGTATGAACATAAAGTTAATTCTATATCTATATATATAAATATACATATATATACATAAGCTTTAAATTTATTCAATTAACTTTATGTTCATACATATGAATTATATATTTCCGTTATGGTACCACTTTTACTAAAAACAAATCGTTGTAATAATATATATATATTTTAATAAATTGATTTAAACTACTTTTATATGTCATACTTCGATTGTCATATGCCGACTGTAGCTACCAAATTTCCAGAGTAAAAATTAAGAATATCTATAAAAAAAAGACATAGTTTCGATAGTATCGTAAGTATAGACGTAGGATTCCTTTTTATATAGTAATAGAGAAAAATTCTGTTTTTTTTCATTTCTATTTTTCAAAACTATTTTAAAACATTTCATCTTCTAAATAAAAATTATTCAAAAACATATTTGTTGTTGTTTTTCTTCTTTAAAGTTACTTGATCTAATTAAATTCATGTAAAAATTTGTTTTGTTTTATAAAAAGCTTTTGTTTCATATTTTTAGTGATGAATTTGTTGTTAATTTGTTATATTGGTTAAAAGTAATTGTAATTCAAAGATATGTTTAATAAATGGAAATTAATATCGGAAAAATTTGAATTATTTATTTTTCCTGTAGTAAAGAGCATAAACATATATAATATATATATCAAACGAAAACTTTTTATAAAACAAAACAAATTTTAACATGAATTTAGTTGTGAGCTTTTTAGATCAAGTAAGTTTGAATAAGGCAACAACAACAACAAATTCGTTTTTGAAAAATTTTTATTTTGAAGATGAAATATTTTAAAATAGTTTTGAAAAATATAAATAAAAAAACCAGAATTTTTCTCTATTACTGTAGTAAAAGGAGTTCTACGTCTGTACTTACGATACTATCGAAACTGTGTGTTTTATTAGAAGAGCTATCTCGAAATAGCCAATACGAAGTAAATATTGAAGACCTTGAAGTTGATAATGTCGAGGTTTTAGATTTAGAAGTAGATAAAACTTTAAAAGAAAAGTTACCTCTTGATGACCAATCCAAAAGACTTGAATTTTTTGGGCTTTCAGATTCTCAAGAAGGTGAAATATTGAGAATACCTTTTGAGAAAATAGACAAATTTCGTTGGAAAAAAAATTTTTGGACTCCTCCAGAAGCAAATTTTACTGAGCTGGAAAATCCCAAAAGAAATTTAAAAGTTCCAGTTCAATATTTCTTGAGTATTTTACTGCTGATTTTGTTGATAAAGTATCTGATGCTACAAACCAAGCTACGCTTAAAAATAACGGTACTTCAATTCATTTAAGAAGGGAAGAATTATACAAGCTTATAGCGCTAGAAATTATGATCGGTACAATTGGCTTTCCGCGATTGGAGATGTATTGGTCAAAGGCCACCGAAATTCCATCTTTTTGTCAGAGTATGACGAAAAACAGATTTCATTCTATTCGTAATAATCTTAAATTTTACATAGATGCTGATTCTACTGATAAGCTTTATAAAGTCCGTAACATTTGGAACATGTTCACTGAAAATATATATACAATTCCAAAAGACGAAAATCTCTGCGTGGATGAAATGATGGTTCCTTTTAAAGGAAAAACTGTATTAAGACAATATATGCCAAAAAAAGCCATTAAATGGGATGAAAAATATTCCTGCACTTCAACAGGTATTCTACATGATTTTGAAATTTATCTTGGTAAAAACACTATTGCGGCTGACTCAAAGTTAGGGTTTTGTTCTGATCTAGTGACCCATCTCACGAAAACAATTCCAGAAGGAAGTAATTTCAAAATTTATTTCGATAATTATTTCACAACCCTTAATTTAATGGTGTATTTGCAGAAAAAAGGAATTTGGGCAACAGGTACGATACGAAGCAATAGAATCGGAAAAGTCCCCCTCCAAACCGAAGCACTGGCCAGAGCATACCTCGAAGAAACTCAGGTGCAAACTTTAAGGATGCAAAGGATATTCAACGTTCATGTGTTCAAAATGCAACGTTTCTTTGTGCATTCCAAATGAAACTCGGAATTGCTTCAAAATATACCATGAATGTAAAAATTAAAATACATATATTTTATGGAAATAATTTTTCAATTGTGATTGATATTTTTTTATAATAAGTTTGTATGAATTTTATATTTATTTTATTTAGTTTATAATTTATGAATAAAGTTTTTGTTGAAAAGATAAATTTTTAAATCTAAAAAATAAACAAATAAAAATAAACGCTCATATGCAAAACATTTGATTTTTTTCATTTTCTTTTACCTCTAAGGAAATTTGATGCCATATGGCATCACTCCAAAAAACAACTTTAAAAAAAAATTAAAAATGTTGTGATTGATTATTAATAATATAATCATAAATAATAATTATTCGTGCATAATAGATTTTTTGGACTTGAAATCAAAAAGATGTATCGAAAGGGTTAAGCTTCCGAAAGATACGGTGGGGAATGTTTCTTTATCACTTTTAGATGGAAGCCTTCCGATTTTTCCTGGAGGGATACTAATGGAAGTGTGTTTTAGTTACACTCATTTCGTTTTCTTTTTTATATGGAAACAACGCACAGATTAATTGACTTTATACATTTTTCTCCATTCTTTGCTCATAAAACCTAATTTTGTAAAAAATAAATGGTATGCAGTTCGTTTTTTATTTATTTGTTCCTTAAAATGAGCGTTAAAACATAAAAATAGGATACAAATTACCAGAGTTGTGATATTTTACTTTACGAAAAACATTTTATTTTCTTGATGCATTATAGAAATGTAAACTTTTATTTAATTTTAAGTTTTGGGTATATTACGAAAAAAATCCAAAAATGTAAAATTGAAAAAACCACATCTTGGGTAACTTTACTATTTTTACAAAAATCTTTAGCTATTTTAAAAATTATTAAAACAAAAATTCGGATAAAAAGTTATAGCTGTTGAAACTTTTATTTTTCAAAAAGTGCCTTTTTTTCACTGAGAACTAAAAAAAATCATAAATCGATGAAACTAAGTTTCTCATTTAAAATGGCTCGAGTAATTTAAAAAAATATTTCTGATTTTAGTTACAAAAATGTTGGAATTCTAGAGCTGCGAGCATATCAGACCCTGGTGTTAGGGTAAAATAAATACCCAAAGCCCCATGACAAAATAAATGTACTTGACAAAAAGTCACTTAACTCCACCAAATAAAATTGTATTAAACTGCAGTAAGATATTATGACCTGTGAAAAACTTCTATATTTTGCACATAACATAAGAAAATCCTTGAACAAATGATTTTTAATGTATAATTTATTCATAGATCCACCAAAGATATAATAAAATTTACAAACATGTTAAATAATATTCTCAAAAAATTTAATACAAAAATATTATAAAATTAACGACATCTTAAATTTCCACACACATTTCTCGAACCACACATTTTTATTGCAATCATTTAAATTAATACCTTCACGAATTCTCAGCTCTGCCGCTTGAGTGAAAGTTGTACAAAATATATTGCTGATCCCTCACTGCTCGGTGGCTCCATCACTTCTTGTTTTCTCTCGTGATGAGCACAGTGCGGTCATGGTATAATTATTTTACAAGGTAGCCGTGACAGTTTTTTGGCGATTGGTAGTTGTCAAAAACAGCTAAAGGAGTTGTAGTTTGCTGCTGTTGACTAGCTATGTGCTTATTTTTAACTTTTCTTTGATTCATTAAATTAGTTCGCGAAGTTTATTGGAATGTTTTCAGTTTGCTGCGATTGACTAGCTATGTTTAAGTCGTTGCTTATTTTTTCACATTTCTTTGATTAATTGCATGAACAGCTAATTTTGACAACTACCCATCGCCGCTCGTGAGAAAAAAAAGACAGTCTACGCTACTAACTTGTCAAATAATTATACCATGAGTGCGGTCGGGTAGTTTTGTTGTATGGCACGAACGAACACATTCTGTCGGAAAAAAAGGCACAACGACGCACAACATAACTTCATTAGCTGGACTCATGAACATACATTTCAAAGCGATGGATTGCTTGAGTTATAAAACATACCCATGAATTCGGTTGTGCATTCTTTGAATGAATGAATTCATACAGATGTTTAATATGAAAGCGTTAACCGAAAAAATTAATGTTTATAATTTAACTTAAACTTCAAGTTAGTATCAGTAAATAGTTATTAACTTTTAAAAACTGATCAAAAAATACCGATGAAATGATTTTATTTCTGATTGAAAAAATATCGATAACAATAAAAATAAAATTATTGATTGATAACAATAATCGTTTTTTGCGACCACTGGTTTTTTAAGATTTTGCCTTTTTCTTCCAAACTCGAGCTGATGGCGAAAACTGGAGGACATTTTTAAAATCATCCCGAAAAATTAATCTAAAATTCTACCATCTGCTGTGTAGTGGACACAAAAAGTAACGTAATATTTTTCAATTTAGTCTGCACGACCAGAAAATTATTTCTGCTCTTTAGAATTTATCTTGGTATAAAATTCACCGTATGAAAATATAGCTTAAAAAGTTTTTTAATACTCTAGATTGCCGCGTCGGAATTAAATTCATTTGTGTGTCCACTTTGGTTTACGTTTTTCCAAGAAGCTTTTGATGCCCTCCATACCATCCGTGAGTTCAAGATTGTCTCGCATAACCTTAAGAAATGTCCAGGATCTGAGGTGCATTTTATTCAACTAGTAACAGAACAAACCTTGCATCCATGAGAGTAAGCGTCCCTGACATTCATTCCTATCTGCTTGTAATAGAACTCTTTTCCGAGTTTCAGCACTGAGCGACTATTGTGCTTTATAGAATCCGTTATTTTCTCTACCTCAGCATCAAGTTGCGCTTCCGGTACAACAACGCTTACAAGTCCTGCAGCACATTCAACTTTGAGTGAAAAATATGTAATAGTTTTTTATTAAATACCAGCGATGTATGCGTCTTGGGCTGAAATGGGAAAACCAGTCATCAACATGTAGGCGGACTTAAGGCGCGGCATGGTTCTAGTTATAGCGATGCCGGGTGTTGAGCAAAAGATTCCAAAATTAGCTCTAAAAAACACATTAGATCAACAAATACCAATTTTCAAGACATGATATACCCTGGAGTAGAAAAGCTGCTCTTGTCAGAGCATACTACCATATCACAGGATGCCACAAATTGACAACCGGCCGCTGCAGCCAGACCGTTCACTTTTGCTATTACCGGCACTGGTGCCTTGTAGATACTCATTATAGTCTCGGTGCATTTCTGAAACACTTTAAGATGAAAATCGGAACCAGTTTCTTTGGTCTGAAGAAAGAAATCAGAAATTGTATTTGCTTTAAAGTAACTGCTTATATTTTGCTTACCAGCTCCTTGAGGTTGTGACCCGAAGACCACACGGGTCCTGTTGAAGACAGCACAATACAACGCAAGTCATCTTTATCGACATCTTTAGTTAACCCCTCCAATAGCGATTCCATCATGTCCATCGAAAGGGCATTCCGAGTCTTGGGCTGGTTCAAAGTTATCTCTCGCACTCCTTCACATTCTTTCACCTCCGTGTATTGGCCACAAAGACCAGTTGAAGTGTGTAGCCATGCGGCCAATTGTTGACGTAAGTTCTGGACATGCGGAAGATAAAACTAAGAAATCTCTTCCAAATCACATTTTTAACTTACGATGATTACAGCACTTCGCAGGTTACCTTGCATTGTGTTTATTTTTTGGCAAAAAAACTATTATAACCAAAGAATCTGCTTTAATCTACAATGTTGCACAAGTACATACTTTCGTAGTATGGTAAATTCTACAAAGTAATAGGAACATTTTTTCGTTCACTTAACGTAAAATTAGTATGAATTACTAAACGGAATAAATAAATAAAATATGTTCCTTAAAACAAACAGGCAAATGACAGTAAGTAAAGTTAGTATGAATTACTAACCGGAATAAATAAATAAAATATGTTCCTTAAAACAAACAGGCAAATGACAGTAAGCGCACGACTTGTATGAGAAGAGTGAGTCGAAATGTAACTTCTGCCTGGTAATATCTTAATACACTAGTGAGGGGGTCCATCTCCCCACTGTTCAGAGTTATAAGGGAAAGTTTACTTAAAATCACTTAAAAAGATTTAATCAGCTCTACGCTTTTAGTTTCAAATAAGTGGAACTAGAAAAAAGTTAAGTACCATTTTGGAAACGATATTAAATAACAAACTAATATTTGTTGCACTTTGTCAATTTTATTCTGTCAAAACACTTGAAATAATTTTTTTTTATAAAAAAATTGATATAAAAAATTTTTTTCCTTTCAAAGTCGACTTGCACGAAAATTCGTCTAAAAGTTCTTACGTTTAGTCAATAACTACCCAGACATTTATAATTTTTTGATAGCATTTATTTGAAAAAACGATTAAAAAAATTTTTAAATTCATAATAATTGCTCAAAATGCCCTCCTTGAGCACCACCATGAGAAAAGCTTATGTTTTTCTTTTTGGTTAAGTTGCACAATTAAATTATTACACATAAATGTGAATAAACGGTTTTGATGAAACTAACTTTTCGTTCATTGCCTACCTTAAATAACTTAGCTTAACAAGTTTTTTTAAAGATTTTTGAAGTGAAAACTTCTTAGGCAAGTTGAACGATTTTGGTAGAGGGCATGATACAATTATTTGACTGGCTTTTTTTCTCACGAGCGGCGATGGGTAGTTGTCAAAATTAGCTGTTTATGCAATTAATCAAAGAAAAGTGAAAAAATAAGCGACGAATTAAGCATAGCTAGTCAACCGCAACAAACTAAAAACATTTCAATCAACTTTGCGAATAAATTTAATGAATCAAAGATAAGTTAAAAATAAGCACATTGCTAGTCAACAGCAGCAAACTACAACATTCTTTAGCTGTTTTTGACAACTACCAATCGCCAAAAAACTGTCACGGCTACCTTGTCATATAATTGTATCATGGTAGAGGGTAAATCTTTGATTTGCGTCGTTGACTTTTTCCGAGTAACTCTCGTCATCAATACAGACAGCAAAGACAACAAGACAGGAAACTTAGAAAACATAAGCAAGGAATCATCAATAAGTTCCTCTGCTAACGCATCGTTCTTTCCCCTCCCTTTGCTCCGCTGCGAAACATTAGCTTCATTCCCGTGGCAATAGATCAGTCAAATCTCAGAAAAAAAACGTTAGTTCAACTTTATATCAATTAGTCATCTCAGTCTTGAAACAGCTATTTTAAGAACAATAACAAAAGAAAACAACAATACCAAAACGCCCTTTGAGCGGTGAAACGTCAAAATGGGAAAATGAATAGTTATTAAGATTTGCCAACTATGTTAATTTTGGTAAAACATGCTTGAAACTTGGCAACATTTTAAGATCAGAAATGGAGCTAGAAATCAAGCTGGTTTTAATTTTTGTTTTTGTTTTGTGAATAAAATAGAGTCGCGCTCCAGATCAACAAATGCAGATATTGAATGTTACTGTTTTTTTAATGTATATGTAGAGCTAGCTGTAGGCTTAAATAAAATAAAGTTAAAATTTTTGATATTTGCTTTTTGTTTGACGGGCCGTGAAGTGTCTTCTGATGCCTCCACTTGAAATCTTGCTACCAGGCAAACAAAAAACCTAGACCCCTTTCACATTGGTCAATAATTGAATTTAATTTTCATGCAATTGAATTAAATTCTTGACAAATGTGAAAGCTATCGTCAAATCCAAAAGAGAACGTAAAAAAAATTAATTCAATTCTTGACCAATGTGAAAGGGGACATAGCAAGCAAAGTGCTGTTTATTTTCCGTCGCCAATTCGGTTCATCCCCTCCAACGTTGCGCAACCGATGTGATACTGCTCTTCTCAGTTCGTCGTTGTAGTAGATTTGCTTGGTAATTGTTGTTGTAAATGTATTTTAGTTCAGCTACAGATCTACATATACTTTGACAGAAAAACAGTAAATATCCTTCGTGATTTCTTTATGAAGGAACGATTTGTCAGCAGATAAACTTATTGATGGTTGCTTGCTGCCATAGTAGAATTAGACAAGGTAGTGCTAGGGCTGAAAGTGTTCTCTTTCTAAGTGACCATAACTGTCAAACTCATCCATTTTGATATATTTGCCAATTCTTGCTTTCATATTCAATTCTCATTGGCCGCATTCAGCGCAGACAACAGTTGGCAACTGTTGTGTAAAAACTCGCTGAATGGTACAAATTTGGTAGCGCTAAATAAAACTTATAAAGTAGCGAACGCCTTTTAATCGAGCGAAAAAATTCTATGCTACATGAACACAACTGTTTGCTTAACTGTCAGATGCTGTTACTGACGCTGTTAAATAAATAAACGCAGAAAGAACGCATCAAATTTAAGTGAGACACCTTTGCAATTGAATTAAATTTACGTAAAAATTAAATTGAATCTAACTTCTGACGTGTAGAGTAGCAACACATTCAGAGAAAAACATCGTGAACTAAGGTAGCGCTACCATTACAGTTCACAACAGTTGTCTGCGCTGAATGCGGCGATTGGTTGCAGATTTTGTATGAAATGTCAACTTCGTTTTGACAGTTTCGGTCACCGGCTCTCCGCCCTAACACTACCTTGTTTAATTTTGCCATGCTTGCTGCATTTGCTGAGCGCCTGGTAGCCAATATTCAAGAGCGTGTATTTGAGTTTCATGACCAACATAAAAACATTTGTAGTTTTATAAATGTCGTCAGCATATTCTCTGACTGGGACATGGGACATGGTATAATAAGTAATAGGTAGGAGTGACATTTCGTGTTTCGCCCATCAAATGTCAAGCTAAAGAAAACAAAATAGAGAACGTGTGTCACACACATTGGCCGCATTCAGAGGAGTCACCTGCTGTGAATGGATCATTTAATTACAAAGGTTTCTCACTCAAATTTAAAAAAAGCAGTTCCCAACTATTGACTCCGCTGAAAGCTGCCAATGTGTGTGATACACGCACTTTTTATTGTTTTCTTTTGTTTGAAATTGCAGCTCGTGAGAAAATATGTAGTTGTCAAAGCTACCTAATAATAATTTTATCATGAGTGGGACTGCATCGTCCAAAATTTTTTGTTTCTTATTTCAGCTACCATAAGCCTATAGTATCTTTTTTAAAAATATAATGCAATAATTAATGACGCAAACAGTGAAAATAATGTAAATTCAATTCAATGAAATGTATGTAAATACAAATTTTATGTATGTGTGCATTATTATGTATTTTAAGTGTGTATTAATTATTTCAATAAGTTTAATTTATATTTTAGTTTATGTTTTACCTTGTTTTTTATATTAAAACCCATAATTTAAAATATAATGAAGTGATAAAAGTAAAAATAATGTGCATTAATGATGAACCGGATGTACGGTTGAACCGAATCGGGGGCAAGAAATAAACTGCACTTTGTTTGCTATGTTTTCTGTTTTCCTTGTAGCAAGATCTCAAATGCAGGCATTAAAAGAGACTTCAAGGCCCATCAAACAAAATATCATTTATGAAAAAAAGTAAATTTATTTTATTTTAGCTACAGCTCTACATATACATTGAAAGAAAAAATAAAATATCCTTTTTGAGGATTATTTTTCATTCAATAGTGCTCCCTGTATTTTATTTTTATATCAACAATATTCAATTTAAATGTAATAATATAGTTTGGTGTAATTATAAAATAAAAATGCTATCTGAAAAAAAAATATTTTGAAAGAAATAATCAAAGGTTTAGGGGGTGAAAATATAAAATTTTTTCCGATTAGCATGAAAATTCTTATATAGCAGTAAGGCGGTCCGTGGCAGGACAAAATCTTCCAGGGAATACTAATATTTAACATATATGTTTTCGCTTCGGTCGGCAGTCCCCTCACTGCTATACTTTTTTCTTAATTAAGGCTATCAAAAAATTATAAATTCCTAGTTGATTCTTGACTAAACGTAAGAAGTTTGAACAAGAACTTTAAGAACAACACTGAGTAGGTTAAAACTGCATCATTAGAAAAGATAAAAACTTATTCGAATTTTGTTTTAAAGACAAATTGTGTTCCCTCCGCAAGATGGGGCTCACCAAGGTCGGCAAGTAGTTGCGTTTTTAAACGAAACGTTTACAGGACGATGGATTGGCCGGAATGGAATGGCCTGATTGCTTGGCCAGCGAGATCTCTAGATCTAACACCATTGGACTTTTATTTCTGGGGTGCAATGATGGATTTTGTTTATTCCAAGGTACCACCAGTAAAGTGAAGAGCTGATGGAACGAATTAATGTTGCAGCAACTCATATTAGGTAAAACATTGCCCCAGCTTGATGTTTTGGAAAATATTAAAAAGAGAGCTCAAGAATGCATTCGTACTTATAGAGGGCATTTCGAGCAATTATTATGAATTTAAAAAATTTTTAATCGTTTTTTTAAATAAATCCTATCAAAAAATTATAAATTCCGCTGTAGTTATTGACTTAACGTAAGAACTTATAATAGAAATTTTGAAAACAACACTTAGGATGTTTAAACTTTATCGTTAGATAAAAATATTATCATTAGAGGAAACATTAGATCAAAAATAAAGTCTTAGACGAATTTTCGTGCAAATATAATTTGAAAAAAATTTTTACTATAAATTTAAAAAAAAAATTGTTTCAAGTGTTTTGACAGAATAAAATGTACAAAGTGCAACAAGTCTTAGTTAGTTATTTAATTACGTTTCCAAAATGGTCCTTAACTTTTTTCTAGTTCCACTTTCATAACATTGAAATTCAATTTTATAATTGTAGAGTTGATTAATAGTTTTTAAGTGATTTTAAGTAAAATTTCCTTTATAACTCTGAACAGGGGGGAGATGGACCCCCTGCCATACAATTTTTTTCTTTTTCTTGACAAAAGGAATCAACTGCCGCAGCTCTGACTTCTGACAACAATATTATTTCGCATATCTGTAACCAATAATCAACCATTCCAATTTCAATAGAACTCAGCACTTGAATTTCCAATTATGTAAGTTATTTTAATTTACTTAAAAAATTCATTTACTCATACGTTTGCTAACTCATTTATTTCACTATTTATATTTGTAGTTTATTAAACTTTTTTAATCACATAAATGAAAATTTTGTTAAAAACAATTAAAACTAATTTTGCAATTATTCCTTATTGCTAAATAAATATGTTTTTTTTTCTCTCACCTTTCTATTGTGAAGGTTTTTTTTAGTAGTTTTTCCTTCGCCTAGTTCAAAATTTTTTTCATAGAATACGTGTATAGCCTATTATATTGATAATGTTTTAGATGTAAAGAAAAAAATCCATATCTTTGTAAATTGTGGAATGACAAATGTTTTTAAATGTTTTTACTACCTAAAATAAAATATCTATCAACGTATACCATGTTCTTGCGACAAGCTCGTTACATATGAGTTGATACTTATCAAAGTCGCCTAAGGGTCAGTTTTTCAGTTCGATTTTAAACTTAAGTCAAATTAAGCCTAACTGAACTCACCAAAATTGGACGTTTATGGTCCAGTTAGCCTCGCATAGCACAGCAGCGCATGCAACGCAGATAAGCAGCTAGCACACAGCTAAATAAATGGTGATTATGCAAAGCATAGTCACATGGTCAAAATAAAACAATAAAAAAGAAGAATACAACGATTTTATTTTAATAAATTAACCGCACTTGATCAAACAATTTTACAACTTCACATCTGTTTTGCCAAAACGTCAAATACATAGAAGAATACACAGATATTAAAATGAAATAGATCTTCCATGTTTATCTATGTAGTCAGAGATGCATTTCTGTTTTTATCTGAGCATTGCCATGCGTTGCCGTGTTGTGCATGATCAGATACACACAAATCCTATTAAAAAGATTTCGATGTGACGCTTGTTAAGCCATGCACTGCTATGCCATGCGAGGCTAACTGGACCATTAAACTCGGTTTAACTAGATATTTTCGCATTCGTTGAAGTTAAATTGACTTAAATTATCATATAATGTGTTTCTTTTTTGTTTGAACCGAGTTTAAACGTCCAATTTGGGTGAGTTAACCTCAGTTTAATTTGACTAAAGTTTAAGCCCGCACTCAAAAATTGGCCTTAAGTCTATCGGTCCAAATTTTTTGCTTTTTTTTTATCAAAGTACAGATGTTTAAAAATTAGATATTATTGAAAAAAAAAAATTATCGTTATTGTCCTTTAATTGGCAAAAAACAATATAATAAAGTTAACGTTGTTTCGAAATTGTCTATGAAAGTCCTAATGAGCGTACAAATCAAAAATGCTTAGTCCCTTACAGACAATCATTTGCCTGATAAATTGCACGACAAAAAATGTTTTAATGGAAGAATGGTCAGAAGAGTATAGAGTGGTATAATAAGTCTAAGAAAATCTCAATTCGGCACTTTTTATTGGTAAATTTCGAATATAAACACAAGCACACAAGCACTTTATTGATTTTCATATGCTTTTCTGTTGTTTAGGCACAAGAAATAATTTTGGAGACTCTTGGAGGTATAGACCGGACTTTAAATTTTATAAGGATACTTTATAAAATCAGTGGAAGTGGAATCCTACCCGCCTCTTTCTAGCTTGATAAGTCGTTATCTAAATTTTTTCAAAATACCCTAAGTATATACGAATTTTTTCAAAATTGACATACTCGCCTAAGTCTAACATTTAATCTGATATATTTCAAGTTCACGATGGTTTTTTATGAATCTTCTGTGTTATGTTTTACACCGATATATTGAAACTCATTCAACAATTTTTCAACAAAAAAGTTGAACATTTCTTTCTTTCTTCAGCATTTGGAAGTTCTGCATCAGCGAATTTGCAGAAATGTAAAAACCCTCATTTCCCAAAAATGCTTTATGTGTGACTTAGGTGACTTTGAAATGTATCGACTCAAATATTTTATTAATTCAAGAGTAATTTTTACAAAACAAAGAGCATGGAAACTTTTTATTAAATTGAAGATATTTTTACGGCTTGCATTTGTATTAATTAAGATAAACGAAAAAAAGCAACAAAAAAGCACAAGTGCGAAGCTAACAACTTTACAAAAAGCAGCTTTTTTATTGAAATGTCATGTAACGTAGTATAGAGATCTAAATTAAACAGATTTCTATTTTTTGGCACCTTTTGGGTAGGCAGTTACTAATTAAGTTCATTCAGAAGATTTGTATGTGACGATGGAATAGGCTGTGTTGTTTTGAACGAAGTTTGCATAACAAAACTATAAGACAATTAGACATACATAAGTAGGGAAATCACACACACATCGGAATTTATATTTCCGAGAATTTAGAGAGAAATAAGAATCAGAGTGCACTTTGAATTAAATTTTTTTTAAATACGACTCGTTGCATTATTATAGCATCAAGTTCTATGTCTCGCTATCTTGTGAAATGAAACAGTTTTTAGTTTTTTTTCGTTCGAAACTCATATTCTTACTATATTTACTCGACAAAATTGGTCTGTTCCAGAACTGTGTGAGGAACTAAAATTTACAATTTAAATTTTAGTCTCACAAACTTTGTGGAGACAAATTTTTAAGCAACAACAACATCAGCAATAGCAACTTTAACAAAAAACATGATCATTAACAACAACAACAACAACAACAACAACAACAACAACAACAACAACAACAGCAACTCTAACAATAGCAGCTTCAACAAAAAACCCCATTAACAAACAATAACAACAATAGTGGGCGCATTAACAGTGCATAGCGAAACCAAGAATAGCGAAAATAACAACAGGCAATATAAACTGTTGAAGTGAAAAAAATAGAACAACCTCAGCATCTGCAGATGCGTATGTTCCAAATAAAATAAATATTCATTAAAAGTGGTGCATTTTTGGAAGGTAAAGAATATGTTTTGTGCCATGATATATTTATTATATTTTATGACTAAGCTTACGCGGGCTAAAACAAACGACTTTTCAATCAGCATCACGCAGCAGGCATTAATCCACCTCTGGCGACGAGCTTCCTTTTTTACGATGAAGTGAAAAAAATATAACAACCTCAGCAACTGCAGATGCGTATTTTCCAAATAAAAGAAAAATTCATTAAAAGTGGTGTATTTTTGGAAGGTAAAGAATATGTTTTGTGCCATGATATATTTATTATATTTTATGAATAAGCTTAAGCTGGCTAAAACAAACGACTTTTCAATCAGCATCATGCCGCTGAAATCAATCCACCTCTGGCGACGAGCTTCCTTTTGAGGCACTCAATACAATTTAATATCACGAACTGAAAAGCTTTTCGCGCAAATCACACATGATTTTTTTACAAATTTCATGATTTTAAATTTTTATTTGTTTATTTAAACGCACAAAAATTCTTATTTTATTTTTATGATTTTAGTTTTCGGCGCTTGCTTTCTTGTTCGCTTTCTTTCACTAACAGCTGTTTTTGACAGGCTATGTTTTCCGTTTGAAGAGAAAATAATCAGATGTCAACACTACCTGGATAATTCTGCCATGGCTATTTCCAATCGGTGCAGTGCTCGCGGTTGCCACTTTAGTACAATAGTACCAAAATTAAATACACATATATTAACTTGGTACCTTGGTACATTATTTTCCGAGTTGGTACATTTTGTAAAAGATTTACAATTTCACAACTTGTTACAAAAAGCGAAATTCGGTAGCACTGGAGAAATCTTCAGACAGTTTAGTGGAACTTGCATTTCATTAAGTTCTGAAAGTTGAAAGTTGACATGCTTTTCTTGTCGTATATATTAAAAATCACATTTTTTGAGACTTAAGGGGTTTTTTTTGAGAATCGCCACTAAAGAAGAAAAATATCTCCAATCAAAAAATTTTTCTTATAACCAAAGAAATTACAAAACAAATTAAAGACAAGTTTGATTTATGTAGAAATATCTGAATGGTTTGAATATAATAACATCTTCACAAGTTATGTCAGAAAACAAAATTTCTTTATTGCCATACTTAAATAAATCATATTAAAATATTATCTCATAAATTCCGACCCTGACGTTATTTTGACTCAGAGGAATCTTTTTCAGGTTTTAAATATAAGTTTTTAAAATTGTAATGACGTTGGGAAAAATTTGGGTATTTTTGGAAAAAGTCAGGGTGGTGAAGAATGGATTGGGGAAAAGTTGTTTTAATGATTTTATCAATTTTGTAAATAGTTTGATGTACCTTCCACATAGCTCAGCAGCTATGTGGAAACCAATATTTTTTTATTTTAGCCTAATTAAAACTAAGCTTAGAAATAAATTAGAATATAAAACACAACAATATCATATTATTTGGCCAGCAAAATAACTATTTTGATGTATTCATTATTTTGTTTATATCGTATAACATAACTTAATATTTTTGTTATGTTTGGTATGTACACAAATATACTCCAGTGAATTGTTATAAAAATGTTATCAAATTATAAAAAAAAATTGGTACATTCTATTCCTATTTGGTACATTTTAAGGGTATTATACAGGGTACAACAAAAAATAGGCAGGTGGCAACCTTGGTAGTGCTTACATTTTTAAAGACGTAAAGTGCATCCAACTTCGTTTTTGTTTACAATTTTTCACTACTTTTTTCCTTAAAAACTTTTACCTGCTGATTACAGCTCTCTACGTTTAGCAGCTAAACTATTAAAACTTCTGGATACATTTTTCAATGAATAAATAGAAAAAGCAACACACTTATTGAAAAATAATATTTAATTTATGAAATTACAAAATCTACTGTTTTACAAAGTTTTCACTAATCTATACATTAAATATTTAAAACATATTCACAAAGACGTTCAGAAAACTGAGTCTGTCAGCAGGTGAGCCCAGTTTTAAGATGCAAAGAGCGTTAGAATGAATGCTCGTTTGTTGGACTCAATATTGAGCAAGAGTACAACAGATAGCGCATATTTGCGAACATAGCGAAACTGTGTGAAAGTAAGGAAATAATAGAGATTTAAAAACTCGATTTTAGAAGCAAACCGATAATGTTTTTATCAACTTCAATACAATGCAAAAAATGTTTTGCTCTGATAAGCCTTGTGAAGGGGTTGATCGACGTTTGGACACTTCTCTGAAAGTCAGTCGATATTGCTCTGTGTTCGGGCTTTTTTCTCATTAAATTGTTTTAGTGAACCACTTAAAATTAATTTCAATTTTAGTTGTAGGTAGCGACACAGCAATTAAAGAACTATGAAAACTTTCGCGGCCAGTGATTACAGTAAAACGCTCACCGAAGGAATTAATCGGCTCTTTGCCAATCGGGAGCCGTGGCAGGTAGCCACAATCACTGCAACAACAGTTCTAAGCACCATCTGGTTTTGGAGTTTGATTAACCAGGATGAGAGTAAGTAACAAAATTATTTTTTTACTTAGATAACAAAATTGCTATAAAAAATTTGGACCCTCTCCTCGTTATATAATCACATTTTAAGATTACGCCTTGCAAGGGAAAGGGCAAACTTTGTCAAGTTTTGCGTGTAAAGTTTGAATAATTTGATTGTCAGTCAAAATGACATAATTTATAAAAAGTTAGTTTTATGCATCTTTATGTAAAACGAAACGAAGGCTGAAAGTCGTGAGAGAAACAAGGAACAATATCTTTTGATATGGAAAAATGTATTGCTTACCCGTGTCTCGCACCACGTTCAGTCCAGTAAAGCACAACAGCTGTTCACACAATTTTAGAGTAGAAAACGATGAATTTCTGCTAGAATTTATTGACTCAACCTCAAGTAAAAAAAACTTTATACAAAATAACAAAACACTAGCATCCAAGGGCGTGGGCAGGATGGAAATTAGGGGGAAGAGACACGTACAAATTTTTTTACCATATCATTGATTCATGCATTTTACGAGTCAATGAAAATAGTTCAAAATTAATGTATGATGGGGGTGATTACGATTTCCGTGGCCCCTCGATTTGAGTATGAAGTTTTGAAGTACTCTTTGAGAAAATAAGATTCGCCAAAGGATTTATCGATACATCTATTAGTTATTGAGATATCAATTTTTCAAAAAATGTTTACTCAACGGAACCAATATTTAAATTCGGTTATATCTTTGCTAATATTTGTCCGATCTGAATGATTTAGGTGTCATTTGAAAGATATTTAAAATGTTTTTTATATGGAAAAAAATCTGGTTCTGCCTTTTACAAACTGTACTGTTTCTGTAAAGGGAGCCAGATAGACTTATCAAGGGTTGTTTGTTGTATTCTGAAGTACATATTGATATTTTTCCTAATTTTTATAAAAAAAGTGGCTGCCTTTTACAAATTGCACAATTATTTGTTTTATTTTAAATCATACCCAAATTATCCCGATCGGTCAAATATTAGTATAGATATAGTCGAATTTACGTTGACTTCTTTTAGTAAATTTTTTGAAAAATCTATAACTCGATAACTAATCGATATATCGATAAATCCTTCGGTGAATCTTATTTTCTCAATGAGCTCTTCAAAGCTGCATATTCAGATCGTGGGGCCACGTGCCGTATGGTGTCATAATCGTGCCGTATGGTGTCTTATAATCTGATGTTTTTATAAATAATCGAGCTAAATGGGAAAAAGATTTTCAACTCATGTACAGTTGCGAACGAAATAATAGCAGCAGATACTGTTATATTCAGACGTATTTCGGATCTGGTTAACCCATTAACACTCCTATATGTACTTTCAACACTGGTTCCAAACCTCTACTCAGTCATTATAAAGTTTTCAAGATACAGGGTGTTTTACGTTTTTTGCACGTGCCTAGTATACTTTTCAATCAGTTAGGCTTGGGCATTTTAGTTCACTAAAAAGATCGCTCTTTTTAGTTCAGTTGAGTTTAATGAACTAGTTCGTTCATATAGTTCATTTCGTTCGTTCGATCTTTTAGTTCGTTTTGTGCACTCGTTCATGTTGTTAGTTCGTTAGGTCTTATAGTAGGTCTTCAAGATGGTAGATAGGGTTGCCACCATAATGTTTTTATTTTTACGAATTCATTTTTATTTTAAAAAGTGAAAGCAACCCTATTATTTAAAAATTTTATAATTTTGAAATTCTGACCACGGGTTCGGATTCAGCGACCCCTTTTTGGTGTATCATTTTTTTTGCCAGCCCCGAATTCATAAAAATGCAAAAAATGAAGGTGCAACCCTATCCACATCTTGAATTTTAAAATTCTGACTTCAGATTCGATATCAGCGACCCCCTAACACTGATAAATGATGTTTAAAATTCTTAAAAATACATATTAATAGGTGGCAACCCTATTATTTCAAAATTTTATAATTTTGAAATTCTGACCACGGATTCGGATTCAGCGACCCCTTTTTGGTGTATAAGTTTTTTTTTTGCCAGCCCCGAATTCATAAAAATGCAAAAAATGAAGGTGGCAACCCTATCCACCATCTTGAATTTTAAAATTCTGACTTCAGATTCGATATCAGCGACCCCCTAACACTGATAAATGATGTGTAAAACTCTTAAAAATACATATTATTAGGTGGCAGCCCTATTATTTCAAAATTACATAATTTTGAAATTCTGACCACGGATTAGGATTCAGCGACCCATTTTTAGTATGCCATTTTTTGCCAGCCGCGAATTCGTAAAAATAAAAAAAGGTGGCAACCCTATCCACCATCTTGAACTTTAAAATTCTAATTTCAGATTCGAAATCAGAGACCTGATTGCAGATATCTGGTTCTTAAAAGTCCTAATACGCTTAAGCTTTTCCTACCCAAGCTTAGTCAGTCATTTGGAAGTACTCTCAAACGAATACTCTCAAATTGAGAGTATTCCTTTGAGAGTATTCAATGTTCACAAGTGCCACATTCCATTCCATTCTAAGCGCTTTGTTTGCGCTCTCACTCTATTCGTTTTATTAATGTAGTTGCTAGCATTCGTTTCGTTATTATGAGAATGCTTTGAAACGACTATTAACTGCAGTTGTGCAGCTCTTTAATTCACACATCATATTAAAAACAAATCATATTCAAAATTGGTTTTGTTTTCTTTAATGTGATTAATGTGATTTCATTCAGTTTGTCTGAGAGCAAAGCAACGTAATTTATATTTGGTGTAAGATTCATTATTCTTGATAACCGCTGCACATCTGAGCGACATTGACTCTATTAAATTAGATATGTTGGTATTAGGTATATGTTCCCAAGTAAGTTTCAGGGCTTCATACAATGCTGTCTTATTGGAAAACCTTTGACCAGAAACTTTTACCTTCAAAATCCCAAAAAGTTTTTCAATGGGATTCAAGTCATCGTGACTGTGCCGGCCAATCAAGGACTTGAATACCATTGCCTCTAATGTAATCTTTGATAAGCTTTGGAGTGTGCTTTGGGTCGTTGTCGGGCTGAAACGTTCACTGAAGTGACATATTCCACTCTGAATGTGGTTGCATCTTGCTTTCTAAAATGTCATTATATACAAATCGATCCATAATTCCATCGATTTTTTGAAATGGTTCAACTTCATTATGGGAAAAACAAGTGCAGACCATAATGCCACCGCCTCCGTGCTTAAAATTTATTTTGCAGTTTCGGGCTTCTAATCGTGTACCTGGTGCTCTTTTGGAAGACTGAGTCTAAAAAACAATAAATTGCAACTTGTTGTCACAATTTCAGACAGAATTGTTTAAATTGTAACACCTCACCTTGTTTTTTATGCTTAGCTGTAAGCAAAGGTTTATTTACAGGTCTGTAACTTCTTTAATCGTTCTCAACGGCTCGTCATCAAACTGTGCTGTGATGGATATCTAAATCAAGTGTCCGAACAACCTCTTTGGATGTGGCAAATGCATTTCGTTTGAACACTCCACAAATGTTCCTGTCATCACGCAGCGATGTCTTTCGCGGCCGCTTTCTTTAATGTACCGTTGTTACGTCTTTTTTTTTTTTTTTTTTTTTTGGATTTGCCCGGAGGTATGAAATCTTCCAAAGATACGCATGCACGATTCACATTCTAAAATCTGCCCGAATCAGCCGGGACAGACAGAATGCACCTACGTACTAAAAAATACCCCCTATTGGCAATTAGGATTTTCCACTAAGCACATTAAATGGCTTTTCAGCGGAATTTAAAAATTGAATATATATAAACGCGTATTTAAGTATACTTGATTCTATATAAATAAGCAACATCGAATTAAATAATAGTAATTATTAATTTAAGGTACCCGAAAAACAATCAAAAACACTAAACTCATTTTAACTGGTTTGGGGCCATTGTCCAACCCAAGGACCTACGTGGAAATGAGATAAATCTCATATCCACTAAATCAAAATCCCAATTAGTTGGATATGCATTTGGGCCAACGCAGGCATAAACTTGTATGGAATAGAGATATACTCTGGCACACCAATCCAGGTGATAGTGTGAGTTCAGTCTAATTTCAAATCAGGAAACCACGTGAGCACGTAAATCCCAATTCAATTAAAAATTAAAATATTGAATAATTAAAAAGTAAGTTTTAAAAACGATTCATATTTGATGGTGCTTACTTTATAAAACATAATATCGAGACAAAAAAGAGAAACTGAACAATCTCAATTACCAATATTACATTGTTATATGCCGTTAGGTATAATAGGATGAAGTTAAATTGATTTAATTATTTAAATGTAATATAATTTTCCGTTTTAAGACGTCTACCGAATCAGAAAAATTAATCATGTTGAAGTTATCATTGAAATCACTGCACATACATCGTAAAGGTCCATGAAGAGCGTAATTAGAACTGTACTGACTCAACTTGAAAAACAGAAAATGTGTAGTTGCTCTCCTTGGGATGTTAAAATTTAGAGCTGAAATGAGATATTCCGAATTAATCTCGCCACGAAGTAATTTATACAGAAACATGACATTAAGCATCATTCTTCTGCTTCTTAGGGAAGGTAGTAAAATAATTTTAAGGCGTATTTCATACGATGGAAGCATAATATTGGGGTTCCAACGACTATGACGTAAAGCAAAAAGTAAAAACTGTTTTTGAACGGATTCTATGGCGTCGATGTAGACATTATATTGTGGGTTCCATACAACTGATGCATATTCAAGAATTGGCCTTACGAGAGAGGTATATAATAATTTAGTAGTAAAGGGATCACTGAATTCTTTAGCCCATCTTTTAATGAAACCAAGGACTCCTCTTGCCTTATTTATCACCATATTAACGTGGAGATTGAAGCGAAGTTTTGAATCCATAATAACACCAAGATCGAGAAAACTGGAAACTATTTCTAAGTTAGTTTTATTTATAGCGTAATTTATGTTACTAGCAGATCTTCGCGAGAATGACATTTGCTTACATTTTTTTAAGTTGAGATTTAATATATTTAAGCTACACCAGTCCACAAGTCTATTTAGATCAGATTGTAAAAGATGTCGTTCTTCGGGTGATTTGTAACAAAGAAAAAATTTCACGTCGTCAGCGTACATTAAGACGTTACAGTGTTTTATTACCGAAGGAAGATCATTAATGAATAGTAAAAACAAAACCGGTCCAAGATGACTGCCCTGAGGAACGCCAGAAGTGACCGAAATACTTTTTGAAAGAGAATTCTTATATAAAACCTTTTGAGTACGTCTAGATAAATACGAATTTATCCAATTTAATAATGTGACAGGAAACCCAATAAAGTGGAGTTTTTTCAAAAGAAGATTATGATTAACACTGTCGAAAGCTTTGCTAAAGTCCGTATAAATAACATCAGTCTGAAGTCCCAAAGCAAAACCATAACACGCGTAGTAAACTCTAAGAGGTTTGTGGTAGTGGACCTACCCTTCAGAAAACCATGTTGAAAGACAGAAATGGTGGAAGACACGGAGTGGGTTAATTGATCAGTTAGGATTTTCTCAAATAACTTAGGGATTGCACTTAATTTTGCAATTCCTCGATGGTTAGAAACATCTATCTTGGAGCCAGATTTATGAAGGGGTATAACAGAAGAATCCTTCCATATAATAGGAAAATAACCACTATGCAAGGAAATATTAAAAATGTTTGCTAGAGGAGTACACAGGTTTGTAGCACATTGCTTTAAAATACAGCTTGGAATTTTATCAGGGCCGGTCGTAAAATAAGATTTTACTTGTCGAAGATAACACATGACAATATTTGGGTCTATTACAGGAGTTTCAAAAGAGTTAACTGGCGGGAGAAAAGGATACACCGTGCTAGTATTAAATGGTATATCGGAGTAAGTTGATTTAAAGAAGTTTGAAAACATGTTAGAAATCACATTGTCACAAGATGATTCTTCCTGATTGAATTTCATAAGGGGTGGAAAACTGGAGGCTTTACGTTTTGAGTTAACGAAACTATAGAAAAGTTTTCGATCATCTTTAAATTGAGATTTTATGTTAACTATGTAAGCAGAATAGCATTGTTTATTTAATAGTTGATATCTATAACGACAAGAAGAATAGGAAGCAAAGTCTAAACTAGAACCAGATATTTTATATTTTTTAAATAAACGATTTTTAAAATTTTTTAAGTGCCTTTAGATCATTTGTTAGCCAGGGTGGATTTAAAGGATTGGAGAAACACCTTTTTTTTGGGAGGGACAATAAGAAACACCTTTGCAGAGTATCATTGAAAAACTACAGAAGATTCGACGTCATAATATGAATATGATGTTCCGCTAGTTAAAATTGGAAACCAATCAGTCTGCGAAAGTAAGGAATTAAGTTTTACATAGTCCGTTTTCGTAAAATTATAAACTTTTTTATTTCGCGCATTAGAAGTTACTTTATTTTCTTTTTCGTGGGGGAGTAAAACTGTTATTTCAAGAGTTGGATGATGTACATCTTCTTGAAGAGATACGGGATTCGAACAATGGAGATTAACAGTAGTGCATCCATCTACAAATACAAGGTCTAGGGTTCTGTGGTTTATATTTAAAATATCATTGACTTGTTGAAGACACAGATCAGACAGCTTATCTAAGAAGTCATTTATCCAATCACTATTGGAAACAGGAGTAAGAAATGAAGAATCGTCAGACGATCTCCAAGTCACAAAAGGTAGGTTAAAATCACCCAGCACAATAAGAACGTCTTTATTTTTTAACAAATTATGAACTTTTTCGATGGCGTGTAAGTGTTTTAAATACATTGTTAAGTCACATTTAGGAGGAATGTAAGAGCAGGTAACATAAATAATACTATTATTTAATTTAACTGCAACACAAATGAACTCAATGTCACTGGTGTCAAGAATTGTCAATTCTTCAGATACAAGCGAGTTTTGAACAGCTATCAAAACACCACCACCGATCTTATCATGACGATCTTTACGAAAAATTTAATATTTATTGCACATTATTTCAGAATTTAAGATATTAGAGCGAAGCCAAGTCTCTGTAAAAATTATAATGTTATATTCAAAATCAAAACTGTTTATGAAAATATCGGAAAGTTTGGAGTTAAGACACCTGACATTTTGATACACAAGCTCTAATTTAGACTTGCGGTTTATTAATCGTTTTTTGGATGAGATTCAGGGCTATTTCGGGGACGCGGCAAATGTCCAACATTTACCGGTCTTGGATTGCTTTTAAATTCAAATTCGCGTACAATTGTGTCAGGCGGCCAAAAGTTTACATCAACTATGGAATTAAATAAATTTTCAGGAACTGTTAATCTAAAGGAAGTAATTGATCTTACATTTGAATATTTGAATTTATGAACCGAAAGATGCAAGGAACAATTCAACTTTGATTTAATGAAAAAATCTATATCAACCTCTGTTGTATCCGCAGCTAAGCGAGAAACAAAGATTGATTTAGTTGGTGGAATTGCAATGATTGGCTTAGGTGGAACAGAAACCTGAGTAGTAAGAGGAACAACCTGGGAATCGACCAAAGTTGGTGAAAGAGAAACAGTTTGGGCACAAGACATGACTGGCAATGAAGGTGGAGGTGCCAGCACTGGCAAAGGAGCAGAAATCGATATGTTTGCTGTATTTTAAGTAGAAGTTAAAATAGGTGGAGGGGCTGTTATACCACCAATGTCCATGTCAATGTCATGTACAGAAGAATGTAGAGTTGGAGTTGAATCCGTTTTTTGCTTACTACGCAAAGACATGTGTTTTTTTTCCTTTTGGGAGAAGGAATTGACTCTTCAATATATTTAAAATCGTCGAAAAGAGACTGATATTTGAAAAATTTTGCAGAAAGCGAAGAAAGTTCCTTACTTATTTCAGAGAAGCCTTGCTTTGTCTGCTTGAAAAGCTTGTAGAAGTTGATGTCAGCCAATCTACATTTCTCGCAAGACCAACGCAACCCTTTACCTTCCTCAATACAATCCGCAACTCGGCCTGTCACGCCTGCACATTTGGTATGAACAGCATTACCACATTACCAGCATGATAAAAGCCGTTCAGTTTCACCCCTTTCAGAGCAGCCAGGCTTAGCACAAATCATATTAAAATAATGCAGATAAAATGACGAAAATAAGGCAAAAAAAAAAAACACTGCACTTAAATGACAAGCAACAATTTTAACAAATTTTATCAATAAGAATAAAAAGAATAAAAAAAGAAAAATTAGCTTTGTAACCACCCTGTACTAAAAGTGCCTGAAAGTATACAGCGATTAACAAAAGCAAGTAGCAAAAATTAAAATACAATTGATGCACAACTGCTAATGTAAAAATGAGACAAATAATCAAACAACAGAAACAAGCGAATATGAATGTAAACACAAAACTCAAAAACTTAGCTTCCACAGCTTATGAAAAAAAAAATTTGTCAGAAACAAATTTTATTTTTCTTCTTTAATAGAATTAAGTGAAAAAATAAACAAAAATTACAAAAACCTGACTGGAGAACGTCCTCAAATGTCCCAAAAAGTACAAGTTTACATAGAAATTAGTTTTAAATATTCAAACACACTGGATTAACTTAAAAATTTTCGCAGCTAAGTTAACAAACAATCTGTTTACAACGAGAGTTGATTGAGAACTTTTGTGATGATATATTTCTTTATTAATCTGCAAACTATTGACTGATTAATATCAAACTGTTTCACGTTAGATATTTGTGAATTTCCGTTTTTATATTCGGAAATAATTTGCAATTAAAGAGCTTCACAGTATTTAAAACGTGCCATTATAAATAGAACAGTCACTGTAACAATTAGCGCTTTACAATAACGGAACTTTTACCGGTAATTCTTGGAACTTTTATTCTCTTTTTACATTTTTCAAGTTTTGTTGCTTTTGTTTTGCTCTCAGACAAATTGAATGTAGCCACATTAATTTGAAATTTAATTAAAAAAAGCAAAAGCAAATTTGAATTCGATTTGTTTAATATATGATGTATGAACATATGATTTGATTCCTATAATCATTTTTGTGTGTCCCCAATATTAAAAAAGATACACGATTTTGTTGCAGCGCACTTATTTTGTTGGTATTGTTTTGCGCAACACTGTAGGTTATGCAGCGATTTGACGTTTACTCACAAGAATCATGGTGTAAGAAAACCAGGTGTTAGTGAGTTTTTGACAACACCATGAATTTCTTTGCTTCTGTCAAAAAATTGCGAGCGAAAGAGCGGAACTGTTGATAATTGCCAAATTGTGTTATTTGTTTGAGTTGCTAGATGATGTGCTATAGTTTTTATTGTGCGAATTAAGTATAAATAAATATTTAATGCAATTAATTGTGCCGTGTTGTGTTGACAAAAAGTTATTGCAGTTGTCTTGGCCGATTTGCCAAGTTCGTCATTGAATGTTTTGACCATTTTATCAGAAACGTGCGCTGGAAGGTGGCGCCGACATGAAGCTTTGGCCAGCATCCAAATTGTCTTGCATTCACATCGTCTGCTTCAAGAACATATTGAAGAACATATTCTCACTTTAATCTCACTAAGAATCTTATAAACTTGCAGAAAGATACGAATTTAACAAAATTTGTTTTCATTGCAATTCACCATCAGCTGTTTTTGACAAGAACGGGGAAACATAATTTTATTATTTTGAGAGAGAAGTGTCAAACTCACTAACACCTCTATTTCTTACACCATGACAAGAATGAACTTAGATACCCTAATAATGCGAGGAGAGCAAAAGAGTAATTTTTTTATATCAAAATAAGCACTTGGTTGCATGAATATGAAATTTTTTATTGTAAGAAATATCCAAAGGTACATTTGACTACTACTACGTTTTATACTACATTTTCTATAACTTATTTGTTTTGACTCAAAATTATATTACGAGTTTTAAAAAATGTAATTGCCACATTTTTGTTGTAAGACAGTAAAAAAATAACAAAAGTAATATGTGCAACATAGTACACAGAAAATGAATAATCCTTGCATGCTAATATTTCCAAAACTTAAAGCTTTGAATTAAAGAATGTACTGAAAACATGTTTTTTATTTAAAAATTTATGCAATTCAAACTTTTTTTAGTTCTTTGTTACAAACAGTATGAATATCTATATATATAAAATGGAATGTGTGTTTGTTTATTTGTTTGTTTGTACCTTATAGGAGACCAAACCTCTGGACCGATCTTCCTGAAATTTTCACAGCATTTAACTGGGACTCTGGCATGATTAATAGGGTACTTTTTTCGACCACGCCCACTTTTACGCCCACTTTTTTAAAATTATGTAATTGCTCCCATATAGTTTTTAACAGATTTACTTCAAATTGTATACACATTATACTCCAGGCGAGGTAGAAATAAACATTTCTTACGCCACGCCCCCTTTCACGCCCCTTTTCACGCCAAATTTAAGTTTTAAACTTTTTGTTCTCTGTACAAATTTGTTCCTTCCAACGGATTATTTTTGATTTGGTAGTATATTGCTCTTAATACTGTTAACGTCGCCATATTACTATCAACCACGCCCACTTCACCACCTTTTTTTAATTCAGATACTTATACCACTAACAATGTTTGCTATACAAAATACTTTTTTTGTAATATGTATTTACCCAAAGTTTTATATACTTTTTATCTACAGGTAAGGTAGCCATAGATTTTTTTATTACCAAATCCCCCTTTTTCGCGCCATTTTACTTTAATTATAATTAATCTGCTTTCAATATGGTATATTTATATAAAAATGAATGTCTGTCTGTCTGTTTGTTTGTTTCTGCTTTATAGGAGGCCAAACCCTTGGAACGATCTTCCTGAAAGTTTCACAGCATGTTACTGTGACTCTGGAAGAAATAATAGGCTATATGAAGTTTTGATTGGACAAAGGGGCGTGGGACCGTTCATATAACCCAAAAATTTAAATCGCCATATTTTGGACATTTTTTGACCTACGTCGATGATATTTGGTACATATGGTATTGGCATAATAAGGAATACGTACTAGGAGAAAAGTGGGTGGGACCACGTCCCTTTTTAGGAAAATTAAAATCGTAATATAGTATTTGGACCGATCTTCATTAAATTTTCACAATAGGATATTCTTATGAAATAATAAATTCTTGACTCAACATCAAGGGCTTCCGAGACTGCTGTTCAGAGCGAAACACGCTTAGAAATTCAGCGATATCGAACGTCAACATCAAGGGCTTCGGAGACATCTGTTCAGCATGAAACACGGTTACGAAGCGACCGTTCTCGAACCTTGACATCAAGGGCTTCCGAGACTTCTACTCAACGTCAAACACGCATGCGAAGTGACCGATTGCGATCCTCTTTATCAAGAGCTGCCGAGACACCAGAGCAACGTGAGGCACACCGTCAACAAGATCGTAGTCGAAGATCACAGCATCGTCGAAGCCCTGCATCATATAGCTGATTGCATTCCACTACACATCAGAAATTGATTGCAGTGAAGATAAGTAAGTCGAAATTGGACCAATGAATAAAGTTTGCCAATGCTGCAATGCTAAGAAATATAAAAATGAAGCACCTGGAATGTGCTGCGCAAATGGTAAAATTTACCCGAACTGCTATCACCACCAGAACCACTACTATCGTTAGTTTCGGGTAAGAACAAATAAATAATTTGCCCCTAAGGCTTCAAAAAAGGAAGAAGAGGAAAAAATAAAATGATTATTATTCAAAATAATAATATTCCACTACATAGGAACAACAGCGGATTCCTAATATTTCTTAAGCAACATACGAAAATACAATTCGTGTTTTCAAATGACATCGTTTGGTGCGACTAAAGTGGTTCGAGACAACTTCATGCCAACATTTAAAGTTCAAGGCCAAATTTATCACCGAATGGGATCAATATTGCCAATTCCAGATGAAGATCCTAAGTTTTTACAAATTTATTTCATGGGACAAGCGGATGATAACGACCAAGTGCAACAGCGCGCGGGGGGTAGCGAGGCACACCGGGTTCAGCTAGTAGTTATATAAATATAAATTAAATTAAATGAAGACTTATTTCTTCATATATTTAGTTTTAATATAAAAGCACTAAAACTAATCTATTACTAGTGATATTTACACAGCGAACAGGATTCCCTACTTAAATCTCGCTAATAGAAATTAAGCTTGCCTGTCATAAACGCTGTTTTTAAATCATCAAAATATCAAAAGAGGATTTAGGCAAATATTTTTTTAAAAATTTTTTTTTTGTTGATTGATTATTGTAGTATTACTATTCAAAACTATGTAAAAAATCAATCAAATCCGCTTATAATTCAGATTCTGCAGTGCTAAAAACCCGGTGCTCCAGAGTACTTTTAAGTAACCATAGTAACTTTAAACGCGTTTTTGTTGAAACATGTTTTTTTTTAAACAGATTTTAATTTTCGTAATGTAATTTTACATAACTTTTATTCAAATTAGCGTTTTTGTAAAATTTGTCTAGTTCTTACACGCAACAGCATTGTTTAAAATAACTTAAATTTTACTACTTTTTCGTCGCTTCATAATTTTCTTTCCATTTTGGTAAATATATGCATTCAAAACTCGATTTTCAAATGCATTTTTTTGTTTGTTTAAAAATGATTTTGAGCTGCGCTTTGATGTGGGTCGATTTTCACCATTTTTTAAGCACACAAGCAACAACGCCATCTTTATATATACAGAATATATGTTAGAAAATTTTGTTACTTAAACTGATGATGTAAAATTAACACGAAAATAAACTTTTTTTAAAAACATCTTCCTTAATTTTAGCCGATTTTGCCTAAAATCTCCCTTAAGTGTAATGAAAAAAAGCAGTCTTTAAAAAAAAGTGTAGCAAAAAAAGAACCACAAAAAAAAAACGCACCAAAACACTGAAATGATACTTTTTTTTGAGAAGACTACACAACCCCGTTTGTCAATAATTTCAGAGAGAGAATATGTGTTCGTTTACATAAAATAAGAATATGTCAAATATGTACTTAACCATGATTCAATTATATATAAGGTTAAGTAACCGTGAAATTGTTCTCATACAACAACAAAACTTAGATTGCAAAATGTCAAAGTAAAACAAAAAAAGACAAGTAAACAATCAAATTAAAATTTCTGACTAGAAGTCAAACTATTGGATTTTAATATTAAATTTGTGTTTCAAATAATTTTTAAACAATTTTCTTGGAGTTTGAGTTTTTGTTACTACCTCAAAATGCCGAAAAAGTACGCGATTCGCAAAAACTATTGGAACAAGGAAAACGTTTCCTTTTTAAAGTGCCCAGTGACATTTTTAAACGAAAACGCTGGATGGATGGAATTTGGATCGGCGAATGTCAAAGTAAAAGATAACAACACCAAACAGCTGTTTCTGACATTCACCGAGATATATGTGCTCTCAGCTTACTCAACCTTATATATAATTGAATCATGTACTTAACCTTAATCTGATTGAATCATGCCTTAGCTCTCAAAATCAGTTGTTTACGAACAAAAGCAAAACAAATAATAAATGAGTTGTCAATAAATAAAATTATGTTGTGTGATTTTGATTTATTTTAATTAATTTTAGCAACATGATTGTTTACAACTTTCGAAGTTCTTGCTAACCTGTCCTTGGCCAAGCGCACAATGCAATTATAGGATTCACGCATACATTTGATTTCTCCGCATATGGCATAGGTCTTGGAACCAACGGCAATGTGGCCGGTTTCTGCATCAACATCGACGATGCTTAATTGCACAGAGGCGTGGTCCTTAGCGTGAATGATTCTGTTTGATGAAGATCACTTTCTGGGGCAGTACAAATTACAGACTCTCCGGTGTCGTTTTCCATGTTTATAGATTTTGTGTAGAAATTTACAAAACTGATGACACTCGGCAATGCAGTCAAAAAGAAAAGCCATTATATACTTACAAACAGTTTAAAATATTTCGCAACATTTA
The DNA here is from genome assembly GCA_963920525.1 of Dichetophora obliterata. Lineage (NCBI taxonomy): Eukaryota > Metazoa > Arthropoda > Insecta > Diptera > Sciomyzidae > Dichetophora > Dichetophora obliterata. The sequence goes on along the minus strand of OY986437.1, from coordinate 185,561,681 downwards.
TTTAGTGATAGCTTTACGAAAAATACTAAAAAAAAACATTCAGCACGCACAAAAATTAAAACTATCCCGAGAAACAATTTCATATTATGTGTCAATAAAGTAGCTGATAATATGTCCGGTGCCCATGTCGGTAAATGTCCGACCTCTGTACCGAAAAAAGTGCTAGTTCTGGAACACCTTGGGCAGGCACAATGTACGAACGAAGACCGATTCGGGCATTCGTCACTTTATTGTGTCCGAATGTAGTCGATTGTTTTTGAACACTTTATTGGCAAGATACAGACTTACTACGGTACTATTTCAGGTGACTTTCAAGGTACTTGTCGGGTATATTTCGGGTACATTATAGTTAAGACTCAGGCCAGTTTCAATACATATCAGCTACTTTATTGACAGAATATATAATTTTTTTCGGGTCCTGTTCGCTGAAACTCGTTTGCATTCGGCTTAATATCAATGTTCGATTAATTTGTTTTCATAAACTTCGCAGTTTTTCGTTACTACTAGTAGCTTTTAAAAATAAAATTGAGTCCGATACTCTGGACTTTTGTGCCTGAGTAGTTCGGTACGGACACAAATTGTTTCTCGGGTATGTAAATTTTAGAACACATTTGACAGTTTTCTATCAGCTTTTATTTATTGTCTTTTACGCTCTTCTTATGTTTGACAGCTAGGGTACCCACCTCTCTGAGGACTACCATTTTTTTTTTATTTTTTATTTTTTTTTAACGGTATATTTTATTTACCATGTTGAATATACCTTGAACGAAACGAAACAAATTAAACGAAAAGCGCTGCTTGCTTTTAATATTGAATTGTATGGATTCCTTAGTATAACTAGGTCCGAAAAAACAATATTATGATTTTAAAAACTGCAATTTTGTGACTATTAATCGGCTAATAAATGAGACTAATTGGTTATCACTTTTTGGTAGCTTGGACGCCTCGAGTTGCTATGATATATTTTTAATAAATGTATCCAGTATTTTTTCTAATAATATTCTTTTAAGGAAAACAATACATAAACTTCCGTGATATACCAAGGGTTTAAAAAATTTAAAACGCAATAAATTTTTCAATGAGTTTAAAAGAACTGAAAATCTCGATTTCAGAGCAAGATATTTGGACTTTGCGCGTGAATTCAATTTTTTTAATAAATTTCTATATAAACCTCAGTTTTGCAAAAATCTTTTTGAACTTATATTCAATCTAAAACAAGTTTTTCTTATATTCCCTCATCTTAATGATAGGGAATCCAACTCCGTAAATGACATAGCTCAATTGTTCGCATATTATTTTAAATCTAACTTTGAAACTACTTCGGCTCCTGCTAACTCTCATGTTGTTGATAATGTTAACTAATGCTTAAATTTTGGTAACTTGGGTAACTGGGGTAACCACGTCTGATGTTAAAGTTTCTATTGCTTCCCTAAAAAACTCAATCAAAAGTGACTTAGATGGTATTATTGCTTTTTTGCTGAAACAATGCATACATTCCTTATCATTGCATGTTTGTATGATTTTCAACAAATCTCTCAGTTCCGGTGTTATCATTGATAAATAGAAAGTTTTGCTTATAACCCCTGTTTTTAAAGCTGTCAATAAGCACGATGTTCTGAACTATAGACCCACTCAAAGTTAACTAATATCTCAAAGTTAACTAATAAATCATTAAGGATAAGATGTACTTTGCCATAAAAAAATCAATCAGTCCCAATCAACATGGGTTTGTCTCGGGTAGGTCAACTACAAAAAACCTTAGCATTTTTTCCAACTATCGCATTACGATTTTAAAAGATCGATATCAACTGGATGTCATTTATTCTGATATTTCTAAGGCTTTTGACAAATTGTCGCATGATATTCTTTTGCTCAAGCTTGCAAAGTTTGGATTTCATTCAAATTTTCTCGCCTGGTTGGGTTCATACCTAGCTAATAGAGTCTCGTACGTTGTCATTGACTATGCAAGATCATCGTCAATTTCAACTATGTCGGGGCTTCCCCGAGGTAGTATTCTGGGTCCCTTACTATTCGTTATTTTTATAAATGGTGTCTCGAAATGTTTCCATACTGCTCAATTTCTTGGTAAATGCTACTTTGTATCTTATTATAAATTACATTCCCCCATTTTATTTGATTATGCTTTTGATAATTCTAAGTTAGTTAGACAATCTGAAATTCGTGACCTGGGTGTACTTTTTGACTCAAATCTAAAATTTAGTGCTCATTTAAATCGTATTGTCCCCAAAACGTATTCTCTTTCAGCGTTTCTTTGGCGTAATAGTGCAGGGTTTGCTAACCTTTACACGATAAAAATTTTGTACATGTCACTCGTTAGATCAAGTCTTGAATAAGCTTCTTTCATCTGGAGCCCATTTTACTCAGTCATTCCAAACCATAGGAACACCTATCGGCATCGATCTGCGTTTGTGATGTAACCATTCCAACAAGTAATTATAGCATATCTTGCTAACTGTTTGTGGCACCCATGGGTCATCAGATATAAATTTTTGATCATAGTATTTTTCATACGCTATAATCAGTTCCTGACTGGAATGACATTGACTGCTTCGGGATGGTGTGACCGCAGGTATAACAAAATTTCTTTAAGTTTCCGCTCCCAAGTTTCAATTCCCACTTCATTGAATTTCTAAGCTAAGCCACCTTAATACAACTTACGTAATTTGTTACTATAACTTATAAAGTATTACGAATATAATTATAGCTTTATACCGTTACGCCGGACCTTTATAATATTAAAAATTTATTACTAAATGATAATATTATTTTCGCACGATGCAAAAGTTGCTTAAAAATAAATGTATTATCTTTTCGATACGTTTTATGTGAAACCATTAACTACTAGCGGTAACTTGTCTTGGGTGACCCCTAGTGAAATTTTCTAGAGAATATTTTTTGGAAGGTTTTAACCTTTGACCTCCCTCCAAGGTTGACTGGAGGCTGGAGTCAAATTGAATCATAATGGAAGGAGGTAGGGGTTAAAGTGTTTCGAAAAAATATTCCCCAGAAAATTTAAATTTAGGCTTCCGAAGAAAAGAACCACCCTGAATTAAGTTTAACATATAATTTTTCATATTGTTTAGTTCCAATTTGACCAAAAAAGTCTAATTTTAAACCACTGTAAAAATATTTGTGACGTAGAGGAGCAAAAAGGGACTTTGGCTTGTGTTATTGATGTAAAATACTATCATTTGAGATTGGTTTGGTTCACCCCGAGACAATGACCCCCATTTTGTGTCATATTGTAATCTCAAATTTTTTGCTCAGGTACCGCACATGACACGATAGTGGTTGATATATTGATTGAAAAGTTGATATTTTTTCTAAAATACAAAATATTATTTTTACTTTATGGTGAGTAGTCTAGATTCTAGATCAATAATATTAGGCACGCGCTAAAAACGTAGGACACCCTTCATCTTGAAAACATATCAAAGAAAAAAAATGTCTTCTTTTGTTTTGTTTTGGAGCGCGCTCTGCATTTATATGTATCTCACTTTTCGCCTTGCCTCAAGCTCATCTGTTTTTTTTGTTTCGCTGTGCTAGCTGAATGTACAAAAAAAAAAAAAAAGCAACATGGTGTTAAGGGGGGGGGGGGGGATAAGGTTAGTTCGTAAAAAAAGGCATGTTTTTGTGACGACACAGTTAAAATCTCTTTATTAAAACCAATGGTACATTAAAGTATGACATTCGAAGAATATTGTATAAAATTTTCACTAAGAAATATTGAACAATACGGTAATGGCAGCAATTATTCGGACGTGTGTCAGAAAAAAGTAGAATTGCGGTGCCCCTCATAACTTGGTCCTGGATAATCTGAAACAAAAAATCAAAGTTCATTCGTTAGACAATAGTTTTCCCCAGGTAACGCTGGGAGGGTTTTTAGAAATTTAAATTTTTCACTTTTTTAGAACACTTTAAAGGAAAAAACGCGATTCTTTGCGAAAAAATGGGCTTATTTGTTATTGTAAAAGTAAAATATTAACAAATTTGAAAAAAGCTCTCCAGCGTTACGCTAAAGGATCGTAGCAGTAGTTTTGAGGTTATGAGGGGCGCACCGACTTTGAAAACGTGAGTTGTGGGAAGATCAATTTAAAGTTTTTTTATACTCGAACATACCAGTATGATGGCCGGTTGCTTGAAACGCTGTATCTTCGTTAGTTTTGCTCCGAAATTTTGACACAGTACTCTCGACATGTTGTACATTTAGAAACATACAAAAATAAAACAAATACTGGGGCCGAATTACAACATTCGTGATCGAGCAAAATTGTACAAGATTGATAGGCACTTATCTCGTGGTGCCCTTCGTAATTTTGCTCGATCACGGATGCTGTAATTCGGACTCAGTTTTAAAACCTTACCCCCCCTTAAATGAAACTCTCGCAACGCAACAACGTTAAAAGAAAACGACTAAACAATGTGTGGTAGCTGTGATGATTTCTTAAAAAACTTAATACTTTAATTAAAAATACTAACAGCAATATTCTGGTAAAGTAATTGTTAACCAGTATTTTTAATATTCTATGTGTTTGTTGGAATTTTTTGATTTCGAAACAAAATTGAAAGCTCAAAAATAACAAATTTTGATAAAAACTGTCATCTTTAAGGGCTGTTATTAAAATTTCGAAACAAAAATACCCTTACAGCTCTATTCTGGCAAATTAACAATTGTTAACCAGTATTTTTCATATTTCTATATGTTTGTTGTTTTCAAAGTAAAATTGGGACGTCACAAAAACAAGATTTTTTAATAAAATTATTAATAAATGAAAAGCAGTTGACAATTTTTATCAAAATTTATTATTTTTGAGCTTCAATTTTGTTTTGAAATCTAAAAATTACAACAAAAACATAGAAATATTCAAAATACTGGTTAACAATTATTAATTTACCAGAATTGAGCAGTTAATTATATCTGTAGAACAAATATGATATTTAAAATTTTTTTTCAAAAAAAATCGGCCCAGTACTTTTGGAGTAAAATAGTAACATTGAATTTGCACTTCAATTTAATATAGTAATAGTATAGATATAGATTTACACTGTCTGGTTTGTGCTTCAATTGGTAATACTGATGTTAATGGGTGTGATAACGAAAATATAAGATATCCCGAGAAACAATTTCATATTTAGATCCTATTGATTTTTCCCCTGAACATTTATTCTATACACACCTTCATTCTGTCTGTCACCCTACTGGTGGTCTCCATTCAAGAAACACAAAACATTTAAAATATTGCTCATTAGAATTTTCATAAGATTTTTACAAATTGTATACTTTTTACAAAGTGCGTATTAAAGGTCAAAGCTTATGTGCAAAATTTGAAGTCATTATTTTCATGTGTAATTTAAAGAGATTTTGCCGTTTTGGTAGTCACATTGTATGGGAGGTAGGCGTGGTTTTCATCCGATTTGGCTCATTTTTTAACTTGATCTGTATTTTTGAATACTTAGCTTATATATTTTGTTACGATAGCTTTTAAATTACAACTGTTGTGATCACAGACAGACATAAAGACAGACGGACATGGCTAAATCGACTCATGAGGTGGTCCTGATCAATAATTAATATATTTTTCTATACCTTCCACGCCTCCTTATCGACGTTACTAAAGAAGTAAGTGACAAAGTTCATATCCCCTTACGCATTTTTATATGCGTGAGGGTATAAAAAATATAAAATTCAGATTTTTAAGAGGAAATGTGAAAATGAAAGCATACAGTTAGAATATGTTATAGTATATGTTAACGGCCACATCGTGTTATCGTTCCCTTTACAGCTTTTACGGTTAGATTCAAAGCGCCTTGTGCTGTTTTTGAATTTTTCTTTCTAGATAAGATTACTTAACAATAAAAAAATAATAATAAACCTTGACCACTCCTCTAGTTCAGGAATTTAAAACATGATAAAAACAACAATTCATTAAGTGATAACATGATGATGTTTAATTCGATTCTTTTCTACATTTTTAAATTTAAATCGACACTCATGATGAAATTTAAAGTTAAATTTAAGCAAAATAAGCCATCAATATTTTGAAAAAACTTTTATAGCGTTTGGCGCAGATTTTAAGAATTACCAATTTTGAACCAACTATAAATATTTTTGCAATGTAGTTAAAAATGAAGCGATACTAACGCTATTTTTATTTAAACACCTTCGTTTTTTTAAAACATAAATTTTTTAGAAAATTTATTAAAAATGTTGTATAAAGAAATAAAGGATTTTGAAGTAGCCGAATACAGTATGTTACATAATTTTGGAATGGGTCTCATTTTGTGACGATTTATAACATATTTGTGATTTTTAAGTGGATGCTATAAATTAAAAACGACCCATTGTTCGGGCTTAAAAAAAGATTGACTGAATATTGAAATTAAATTTTAATTTTCGAATGATGCAAATAATTTTTGATGGACTGATTTTAAATTTCACATTTTATGTTTTTTCCTGATGCCAATGCCAATTCTTGTTTGATTTACTTTAAAACATATTAAAGTGAAGTTATCAAAAAATATACTCTCAGGCGTGTAATAAAAATTACATATAATATACTATAAATCATGGTAGCACAAACATTTTTGCAAAATAAATTCAATTTTTCGTTGTTTTTATCACAATGACTTTAGTGAAGAAAACGAGCGCATTGATACTATAATTTTAATGTACACGAATTTACGAGCGCTCATAATTATTACATTTTTGACAATATAATGAACGCTCATAATTATGAGTCCGAAAAGTCTTTTTTTTTTTGTGTGCTCAAAAAGATTTCCGTACTTTTTACGTAAGTAAATCTTATTTATCAAGACTTTATGAGCAGTCAGAATTATGAGTTCAGAAAAGAGTTTTGTAAATGAATATTTTATGCGCGTTCAATATTACGACTTATAAGAAAGTACTCTTATAAAGATTTTATGAGCACCCATTATTTTTTTTGTAGTCATAATTTTGTAGAATTTAGGAATTGGCAATATGGTTCAGGAATACTTTTTCGGCAAACAAAGCTTTCTTATACAATTTTCTTGCAACATTTCTTACATGATTATGTCGCAAAAGCAACGCTTGAGACTTTTATACTTTTATGTGCTTGTTGAACGCAACTGACCAGTTTCTGATTATCTCAACGTGTTGATTGTTTTGGCCTCAAATTATTTTTCCGATATTCTTACTCAACGTGTTGAGCTAGAAAGTTTGACAGTTCGAAGAATCTGATTACTTAGAAATAAAGGGGAAAATAACGCAAAAGTAAGTGAAACAAAGCAAAGAAAACAAAAATTTAATTAATTAATAACAATTATTGAAGACATGAGTGGGCCCAAGATGGTTAAAGTTGACTACATGCTTGGAAACTGCATTTATCAAGTTATAGATATGAAGCTTCAAAGTGGTAAATTCAGTTAAAAATTTTGTTAAAATGTAATACATTGTAATTCCTTAAGACACGGAATTCTTAAATGAATATTTCAGCAAATGTGCTGTCTCCTGAGATGGTTGCTTTTGTGAATCATCTACCTACACAAATATCAATTATTTCGTCCAAATTCATATTATTAATATATATTCTTTATTTTTTTTGCACCGAAATGTAACAATTTCTGAAACCACTGTGCTGACAGAAAATTTAATATAGCGTTCAGAAGGCACACAAAGTAGCGGAAACTGATTCTGATCACTTACTCAACGCGTTGAGTAAATTTTGTGTCTTTTGAATGCAGCCAACGATAAAAATGATCAATATCCTGAGTTCGACGACTACAAGGGAAGAAGCTTTATAAATTATGCTAAATTAATGCTAAAAAACCATTTCATAAGTTAAATTTAATGCTAACAAATACATTAAAAGAACTATAACTTCTCCAACTTCTCCAAGAAGGCATCCGGATTTATCTAACCTGACCTAACTACAACTCCAACTAAGTTCTTAAACTTCGCTTTGTTACACTGTGCGGCACCAAAAAATAACTGCCAAAATTTGAATAGGTTCCGGTAGTCAACTTGTCCTTAAAACATACCCACGAAAGAGTTTATCTAAGTAAGCTCTAATAAAAGATTTTTCAAGGTCAAATGTAACAATAGTTTTTTTCAGGTTTTTTCTTTATATCCTAACCCAAGTACCACTTTGAGTTGAGACCATCAGCAAAGTTGTTGTAAAATGATTGACCCTCAAATTCAGACCGAGAGGCTTAAATACTTCCTTGGAGTACAAAAATTATTGTTGTTCTATGATTTCAAGAAACAAATTTTTTAACGTCTTATCTACAACTTTGCTTTTCTATAAAAACTTAACCTTACATATAAACATGGACATAAAAATTTAATTTTAAATAATTTTACTGAACACGTTATATATATCGATTTTTTAATGAAAAATATCAATTTTATATGACAAAACAACATTCCGTACAAGGGCAAATCTTTTTATCATAAAATAATAAATTGGGAGCGGGTCAGTTTTCCGCTTGTCAAAAGCCTGTATTGTCAAAATGCTGTAATTTTTGCTGTAATTAATGGAAAAAAATTTCCATTGTTGAGATCACCAACCCATAAGAAATTACTTTGGTCCGGGGTGCATTTTACGTGTAACCCCGTGTAATTAAAGAAAAAGTGCAGTTAAAGAGTATTTTTTTTTATTGAGCAACTGGTCATTTTGATTGAGGGGGATTTCGTTAATTGAGTTTCCCGTTTAAACAAAGACGATCCAAAACACTATATTAATTATAACTGGTTTGCGGCCATTCACCCCAAGGACCTACGAGGAAATGAGATAAAGCTCATATCCACCAAACCAAAATCCCAAATTGTTGGATATGCATTTGCTCAAACAACGTGAGCACATAAATAATAATTTGATTTAAAAATAAAATATTGATTAATTAAAAGCAAATTCTGAAAAACGATTCATATTTGATGGTGCTTACTTTATAAAACATAATAGCCACATTTGGGCAGGAGCTTCAAGATCTTATTTGGAGCTTCTGGATCTAATTCAACGTCGTGCGATATATTTGATAGGGGATGAAAGTCGGGCAGCTGTCCAAGCCCACCCCTTTACCATTGCATCGATGCCCAATAGAACCTCGCATTACCGTGATAATTCGTTCTTTAGTCGCACGGTTAAGTTGTGGAATAGTCTCCCTGCGAGTGTGTTTCCCGGCAGTTTTGAGCTGTGCAAATTTAAAACAAATCTTCACCGACACTACTCCATCTATCCACCCTCCATCTATCACCCATCTTCCGAATCAACACAATGCTTACCCATTTATAGGGGGCATCCCCTGAGCGTTAGTTCAGTCTAAAAAAATACAAAAATATTGAGATAAAAAGAAGAAATAGAACAATTCCTATTAAACGGAGTTACAAAAACCAATATATTTACCGATATTACATTGTTATAAAACTGCTTTAGGTTAATAGGATGAAGCTAAATTGATTTAATTATCTAAATATAATATGATTTTCCGTTTTAAGACGTCTACCGAATCAGAAAAATTAATCATGTTGAAGTTATTATTGAAATCACTGCACAAACATCGTAAAGGTACATGAAGCACATAATTTGAATTGCACTGACTCAACTTGAGTGACTCAACTTGAGCTCTAAAATTTAGAGCTGAGATGAGATATTGCAAATTAATCTCGCCACGAAGTAATTTATACAGAAACGTGACATTAAGCATCATTCTTCTGCTACTTAGGGAAGGAAGTAAAATAAGCTTAAGGCGGGTTTCATACGATGTAAGCATAATATTGGGGTTCCAACGATTATGACGTAAAGCAAAAAGTAAAAACTGGTTTTAAACGGATTCTATGGCTTCGATGTAGACATTATATTGTGGATTCCATATAACTGATGCATATTCAAGAACTGGCATTATGAGTGAGGTATATAATAATTTAGTAGTAAAGGAATATTTATTTATTTGGTTGGTTGGTAAACCTTAACAGGTTTTATAGCAAATTAAAATTCTAAAATAAGATATTTATTATAATTCAAAAATATAAAATATGATTTTGATTGCAATTAAGTATTATTAACAAATTAAAAAGTTGTAACGGAAAATAATGCTAACATAATAAAAAAGCTGATTTGATCATCCTTGGTTTGAAATCCAATTTTGGATATGTTGTGCTTGTTGGAATGGTGAAAAAAGATAATTCACATATTACGTGAACATTAAAATTGTTAATTTTTGGGGGTAATTTACATAAATTAATAGGTTTTATATAAATTTTTGTTTACCGCGCATTTTATGTGTGGATTAGGCTGTAAATAACTTTATTAATTTTTTGTACGGGTCAAGGGCTTTAATAATTTTTAAAGGTGCAAAAACACACCTTAATGTAATTTTCCTTGAAAAAATGTTGCCATTGTTCACAATTTTGACCGAAAAATTGAGTGAAAAAGTTAACTATATTCGCGTTGATTTGCTCCTAGCAACCGCAAACTTAAGTTGATTTCAAATCTGAGTACGAACTCAGATTCAGCGACCAATTTTACATGAGGATAGTACTATGTTGTAATTTTCGGGTAGTTTTAATGCCAGTATGAAAATTCATAAATTGGAACTCATCCAGTTTATATAAAAAGTGGTTTGGTTTTTTTAGTCTTATTTTTTTTATGCAAGTACCTTTCATACCAGTGGGGGTCATGGAGATTCAGCAGCAAAGTAGGATTTGATTATATCTACTGTATATTTATTTTTATTAAATAACAAAATAAAAAAAAAATTTGTCCCATACCTATGGTGTTTATGCAAATTTTCGAATCTTATATTGGAGGTTGACTCCCAGAATATGCTTGTCTTGCCGACTGGCAACGTCAATTTTTAAAAAAATAATTTTGTTTTTTGTAATTTCCGCTATTGCTCTTTTTATCGTTGGAATCGCCAAGCATAGCCGATATATTTCTTGAGATCATTGTAGTGTCCAAATTTTCTTCAAAGGGCTTTATTATTTATTTAAAAAATTCTTTATCGCCAAAAAGACGAAGCGGCAGATTTTTTTGATACTAATCCTATACAACATCTTATAAAATCTGCTCTGTTTAAGATTGTGTTTAATTTAATAACTGCGGCTTTTTTCTTTACATTCTCAAGATGCGTTTCAACTAAATTCGAAATACAGTTTGCACTTAGCTAGGTCTTTTCTGCAAGTTTCAACGGGACAAGTAAATTTGTTTGTTTCTTCATTAAAAGTCGCGTATTTTTTATAACAAAACTTTGCCTTTGCATTACTTTCCATTGAAATATTTGCAACTGGCACTATTTCAGCGCAAAATATTCTCTAACTGATGCCAAAATTTGCTACATTTGGCCAAAAACCAGGGGCCGAATTACAGCATCCGTGATCGAGCAAAATTACGAAGGGCGCGACGAAACAAGTGCCTATCAATCTTGTACAATTTTGCTCGATCACGGATGCTGTAATTCGGCCCCTGAATTCTCCAACATGAACATTTTGACGCACACATAAGTGTAAAACTGAAACACAGAGAATTGTTGAGATCGATCTTTGTTTGAGTTTGTGACGCACAAGCAAATATCACAGTGCAACACATATTTTCGGGCGTGAACCAAACCAAACTCAAACGATAGTATTTGACATCAATAACAAAAGTCCAAATCCGTTTTTGCTCCACTACGTCACAATTTTTTTTTACAGTGGTTTCAAATTTTTAATTTTCGGTCAAAAATGAAATTAAAAAATAGTAAAAATTATATGTAAAACTTAATTCAGGGTGCTTCTTGTCTTCAGAAGCCTAAAATAAAATTTCACGGGGAATATTTTTTTGGAACACTTTAACCCTCTAGCTCCTACCAATATGGGCCATTTTGACCCTTTTTTGGAAAAGGTCGTAAAATTCAACTTTGGAGGGAGGTCAAGGGTTAAAACCTTCCATAAAAATATTTTCAAGAAAATTTCATTAGGGGTCACCCAAGACTTGTAACCTCTACGAGTTATAGGTTTCACATAAAAAACGAAATGAAAAAACCAAATTTTTTTTATGTTTTGTTATTTTTAATGTTATTTTTATATAGTGTCCATATCGTTTTCACTGTCATGGCATGAAATATTTTGGAACACTTTAACCCTCTAGCTCCTACCAATATGCATAGTGCAGTATTGGGAAGGCTAATATCTTCGTATATTAATAAATTTGATTTATTATAACGGTACGGCGTAATGGTATTAAGCTATAATAATATATGTAATACTTTATAAGTTATTTTCCAAAATTTTGTTAGTTATATTAAGGTGGCTTAGCTTAGAAATTCAAATAAGTAAGAATTGAGTACTTTGATTAAAACAGTGAAAGTGTAAGTGTCGTGGTCTTTTTTTCGAAAAATTTATATTTTCAATGGAGTTCTGCGGAAACTTAAACAAATTTTGTTATATCTGCGGTCAGTTCACACCATCAGGACGCGGTCGAGGTCGTTCCAGTCAGGAACTGATAATAGCATATGAACAATACTTTGATCAAACATTTATTCCTGATGTCCCATGGGTGCCACAAACAGTTTGCAAGAGATGCTACAATTACTTGTTGGAATGGTTACATCACAAACGTGGATCGATATAGATCTCTCTGAAGTATCTAATATTTCATGCCATGACAGTGAAAACGATATGGACACTATATAAAAATAACATTAAAAATAACAAAACATAAAAAAATTTGGTTTTTTCATTTCGTTTTTTATGTGAAACCTATAACTCGTAGAGGTTACAAGTCTTGGGTGACCCCTAATGAAATTTTCTTGAAAATATTTTTATGGAAGGTTTTAACCCTTGACCTCCCTCCAAAGTTGAATTTTAGGACCTTTTCCAAAAAAAGGGTCAAAATGGCCCATATTGGTAGGAGCTAGAGGGTTAAAGTGTTCCAAAAAAATATTCCCCGTGAAATTTTAGTTTAGGCTTTTGAAGACAAGAAGCACCCTGAATTAAGTTTTACATATAATTTTTACTATTTTTTAATTTAATTTTTGACCGAAAATTTAAAATTTGAAACCACTGTAAAAAAAATTGTGACGTAGTGGAGCAAAAAGGGATTTGGAATTTTGTTATTGATGTCAAATACTATCGTTTCAGTTTGGTTTGGTTCACGCCCGAGACAATGACCTTCATTTTGTGTCACTGTGTATTAAAACGAAGAATTCATGTTGGATGATCAACAACACGCCAACTTCGTTACACACAAAAAGGAAATGAAAATAAAATTGTGTGTTGTGTGCTTCAAATAGTGTTTATTGACATTTATGTTGAAAATTTCTGTTACATGAGTGAAAATTTCTGAACCCTGGGGCCGAATTACAGCATCCGTACAATTATTAATATTAATCTTGTACAATTTTGCTCGATCACGGATGCTGTAATTCGGCCCCTGATCAAGTCAAACAATGTCAAGTTAGCAACAATTTTTGTATCCTGGGGCCGAATTACAGCATCCGTGATCGAGCAAAATTACGAAGGGCACGACGAGACAAGTGCCTATCAATATTGTACAATTTTGCTTGATCACGGATGCTGTAATTCGGCCCCTGACATCGGTAGAGTCGTGTGACAAACAGGATCTCACACCAATTGGTACATATATAATATAAATATATCGTTGTCTTCCTGAAGCCGGTGGGATCCTGGCTTGACAGGGTGGTTACTCGACAAACTAGGTCAACTTCACCAAACCAATTTTCTTAAAACAAAGAAAACCGGTTGCGAACGCAGGCAATAAGACAAATTAGGTCCTATCGGCCACTCATATTAATATATTACAAATTTATCTAACGTAGTTTTTCAAGAGGTAAAAAATACTCTAAAGGTGGGGGTGTGTTGATTGCAGTCAAAGCGACACATTTCTCTGAAGAGTTATTAATTCCAGAATCCTTGGACATTGAATTCTGTTGTGTTCATGTTAAGTTTGGTTCCTTGAGCCTTTTTATTACATGCTCATATATTCCTCCCCTTTCTACCTTAGAAGTTTATAGCAAACATTTGGCTTCTATTAGTAAAGTTTGCTCAAAACTGCAATCAAATGATCATATTTTAATAACTGGAGATTTAACCTGCCAAACGTTTCTTGGAACTGCTGTTCTGAAATTCCTGAAATATTTTTACTTTCGTCTGAAAGTTCATCCGATAATTACTTTTTAAACGAGCTCTCAATCCAAGGGCTATTCCAACTTAACTGCATTTTTAACAAAAATAATCGTTTGCTTGATCTGGTGTTTTTTGATGACAGCAATATCGCTTCTGTGTCTAAATCAGATCCTCTGGTTACACCCGAAGATTCTCATCATCCAACATTAGAAATTATTTTAAATTTTCCAAAACCATCTGCGCAGTATTCTGATTCTCAACCACCTATTGAGTTTAACTTTAAAAAAACAAACTACGTGATTTTGAAGAATAACTTGTCTAATATAAACTGGAATTCTATTCTAAATATTAATACAAATAGTTTATCTTCTCAGAGTCTTGATGATGCGGTATATGCGTTTAATAGAACGCTCAATGATTGTTTTCTTAAAGCTGTTCCGCAAAGGAAAGCCTCCTTGACATCGGGTCCGGTATGGTATACAAATGAATTAAGAAAAATGAGGAATTTGAAATCTAAATACTATAAAAAATATCAAAAAACACATAACATATGTGATTTTGGATGCTATACCTCGATTAAATACAGTTATCAACAGTTATGCAAACAATCCTATAATACCTACTTAACAAAAGTAAAATTAAACATCAAATCTGATGCTAAATCCTTCTGGAACTTTGTTAACACAAAACGCAAGATTGATTCCTATCCATCTTTTATGAAGTATAATTCGGTTGAGTCTGATAATGATAATAGTATTTGCAATCTTTTTGCTGACTTTTTCAAGTCGACTTATTCATCATCGTCCTATGATTATTTAAGTTATCCTTTCAATATTCAATCTGGGGATATTTATTTCCCAATAATTGACACAAACACAGTCTTATCATTTTTAAAAAATATTAAAACATCATATAAAAGTGGTCCTGATAACATACCTTCATGTATATTAAAATACTGCTGTGAAGAATTAGTAACTCCAATATCTTTACTATTTACTTCATCATTAAAATCCTGCTATTTTCCTGCAGCCTGGAAGCATTCATTTATTATTCCGCTGCATAAATCCGGAAATAGGTCTTTAATTGATAACTACCGTGGCATCGCAAAATTGAGCGCTTTGCCTAAACTTTTGGAGGCAATTGTTACATCACGACTATCGCATAGCGTTAAATCTTTAATGTCTCCTTTCCAACATGGATTCCTTTCTGGAAATCTAACCTTCTCGAATTTACATCAAAAACTATAGAAAACTTTGGAAAAGGCATGCAGACTGATGTCATTTACACGGATTTTAGCAAAGCTTTTGACGTTGTAAATCACAAACTACTGATCTTAAAATTACATCTTGTTGGATTTCCTATACCGTTGGTAAAGTGGATTGAATCTTACTTAAGCAATAGAACACAATCTGTTCTTTTTAAGCTCAAGAAATCACACGAGTTTCCTGTTACTTCAGGAGTACCTCAAGGAAGTCATTTTGGGCCTCTTCTGTTTCTACTTTTTATAAACGATTTGCCATCTGTCATAATGCATTCCAGCATCTTAATGTTTGCTGACGACGTCAAACTCTTCCTTTCTTTTAAAAATGATAATGACGCTGTATTTTTGCAAGCCGACATAGATCATCTTCATAACTGGTGCAAAACGAACCGTATGAACCTCAACATGAAGAAATGCAAGCATATGTCTTTCTCGCGCAAACCACCAATTAAATGTACCTTCAAAATTTGTTGTTATCCATTGGAGTCCTTAGATAGCTTCAATGATCTTGGAGTTACAATGGATCCTAAACTACGCTTTAATATTCATGTAAATAAAATAATAAATAGAGCAAATAGTACTTTAGGATTTATTAAACGTTGGGCAAAAGAGTTTAATGATCCTTTCATAACGAAAACCTTATTCACTTCCCTAGTGCGGCCTATCTTAGAATACGCTTCAGTTGTTTGGTGCCCAAGATACGGTTGTTACATAGACGACATTGAATCAGTGCAGAAACAATTTCTTTTGTTTTGCTTAAGCTATCTTTATTGTAATACTGATTTTCACTTACCACCTTATGAATATCGGTTACAACTCTTAAATCTTCCTTCTTTAAAAAATCGGAGAATTATGATAAATGCTTGTTGGATTATAAAACTTTTACATGGCTATGTAAACAGTCCATATTTATTGAGTAAAATATATTTTAATATTCCTCTTCGTCCTAGAAGATCTTTTGAGTTACTCCACATGAACTTTTGTAGAACTAATTATTTGCAAAATGAACCTCTTAGAAGCGCTTGCGGTGATTTTAATTTTGTATCTGATGTTATATCCTTAAGTGAATCCATGGACTCAATCAAACATAAAATTATAGATTACCTGCAGTACCGTCGTTGATTATGTAAAGTTCTTTCTGATGCATCTGGTGATTTGTAAACACATTAATATAACAATCTAAATGGACCTAAGCGTAAAATGGAAAATGTTGGTGTATAATATATCTAAATAATCTGAATGGACCTAAACCTGGGATCTTCAATTGCCTCATATCTTCAAGATGGTTGTGACAACATTTGTTGACGGTACCGTATTGTCTTGGTGTCTTTTTACCTCTTGAAACACTACGTTAGATCGATTTGTAATATATTAATATGAGTGGCCGATAAGACCTAGTTTGTCTTGGTGCCTGCGTTCGCAACTGGTTTTCTTTATTTTATGAAAATTGGTTTGGTGAAGTTGACCTAGTTTGTCGAGTAACCACCCTGTCAAGCCAGGGTTTCACCGGCTTCAGGGAGACAACGATATATATTATATATATACCTATTGGAGTGGTGTTTTATTGGGTATGAGACCTTGTTTGTCACACGACTCCGCCGTATACAAAAATTGTTGCTAACTTGACCTTGTTTGTCTTGAAAACGCAACCCTGCTATGCTGTCTGATTTTATCGATTTTGACTTAACTTTTTTTCTATTATTTTTTATACTTTAATAAAATTATATACTTTAAGCAATTTACTAAAACTTTTTAGTTTGTTAATAATACATTATTTCATTCAAAATCATACTTTATATTTTTGAATTGTATTAAATCTCTTATTTTATAATTTTAAATTTGCTATAAAACCTGTTAAGGTTTAGCAATCAAGTAAATAAATAAATAAAAATAAAATAAATAAAAACTAAGATACCAGGGTTCCGCCGACAAATGAAGTCACATTCACCATGAAGATATACGGCAATTGAAAATCCACAGGTTTAGGTCCATTCAGATTTTTTAGATTTACATACACCAGAATTTATATATTTCAGGCTTAGGGCCATTTATCCATTAAGATTATTCTATTAATGTGTTTACAAACATGCACCTGGTGATCAGATATGTGTTTGAGAGAACGTGATCAGAATCAACGACGGTACTGCAGGTGATCTATAATTCTATGTTTGATTGAGGCCATGGATTCACTTAGGGATATAACATCAGATACAACATTTTAAATCACCGCAAGTGGTCCATTTTGCAAATAATTAGTTCTACAAAAGTTCATGTGGAGTAACTCAAAAGATCTTCTAGGACGAAGAGGAATATTAAAGTATATTTTACTCAATAAATGAAGCACAATCGCGAATAACGTTGTGAACGACATTTTTTTTTTTTTTTTTTTGCAAATACCTATTAGAATCACTCTCTTATATTATTATATACAAACAGAACTGAGTAAGCAGTTGATCAGTTTGGAGTATTTTTATCGCATACCCAAAAAAAAAAATAATAAAAATGAATAAAAGTGCTTGTAAAATGAATAAAAGTGAACAATTACAATTTTCTCGTTTACAACGTTATTCGCGAGAACGCTTCAAATATGGACTGTTGTCATATCCATGTAAAAGTTTAATAATCCAACAAGCATTTATCATAATTCTCCGATTTTTTTAAAGCAGGAAAATTTAAGAGTTGTAACCGATATTCAAGATAAGCAAAAATCTATATTACAATAAAGATAGCTTAAAAAAAAAGGAATTGTTTCTGCACTGATTCAATGTCATCTACACTCGAGCTCAAAAAAAAAGCCGAGTGAATAATTTGCTAACTTATATTATTTTTCTTGAATTATAACACGGTGTGCCAAAACCATAAAAAAACAAGCACATCCAAAATTTATAAAAATTCTGGCCATATTATCCATCATTATTTTCATTCATTTATATATAAATCATTCATTTTTCAAAATTTGGGCGAAGATTCATTATGAACAATCGCCCAAACTAAAAATGAACAATCGCAAAAAATTTTTAGCGTTTTTTTTGGGCGATTATTCATTTTGTACGATTGTACGTCCAAACTTTCGCCAAAATCATGAAATGAATAATCGCCAAAAAAAATTTGGGTGTTTGTTCATAATGTTTTTTGTAGACGCCATCATAACATGTTATTATTTATTATTCATATTAATTTATTATTTAAAAAATGATTATGATTACAGTAATCGAAATTGTAATTTTTTGTTGACAAAGATTACTATAATCGTAATTTAAAAATATTAATTTCAATTACAGTAATCGTAATTGAAATTTTGCATTGATAACGATTGCTGTAGTTGTAATCAATTAATTCTTCTATCGTAATTACAGTAATCGCAATTGTAATTTGTGCGTATACCGATTACAGTAATCGTAATATTACTTTTTTGCATTACAATCGTTATCGTTGATTTTTTATAGATTACGATTAATGTAATTGTAATTGTTATCAAGCAATATTTACCATAAAAAATAATTACATACTAATACGAACCTTTTTAAAAGTTTTAAGAGCCCAAGCATTTGTTTTTTTAAAGGCATTTGGACTCGTGGCAAAAGGATATTCTTTCGACAGCTTCGTAAATTGCCAATGGTACGACGCCAAATCGATGAGGAACTTAGCAAAGCAAACGACGGTTTTCAAGGCGAAATAATCAAAAACTGTGGAAATCTAACCTACTCTTTAGAACTGCCACATAATGGAATGTCAAAGGAGCAAATCATTGCAATGGTCGATGAGCACTTGGCGGTCAGTGATTATGATTGGCGCGATGGACGTGTGTCCGGTGCTGTATATAGTTTCAAAGAAGATCTTGTTGAGTTGATCACCAGTGTGTATGGCAAGGCGTCCTATACAAATCCTCTGCATCCTGATATATTCCCAGGCATATGCAAAATGGAGGCTGAAGTGGTGCGCATGGCTTGCACGCTGTTTCATGGCAATGCGGATAGCTGCGGCACTGTCAGTATAAGTTCTGAAATGAAAGACAATATGAAATTCAAACCTTGTATCTTTTTTCAGATGACCACAGGCGGCACTGAATCCATTTTAATGGCTTGTAAGGCTTATCGCGACTTTGCGCGAGAAACAAAAGGCATCTCAGTACCTAACATGGTAGTACCCAAGACAGCACATGCTGCATTCGATAAGGCCGGACAGTATTTTAACATACATGTACGTTACGTCAATGTTGATCCTGTGACCATGGAAGTCGATATTAAGACACTGAAACGTGCCATCAATAAAAACACGATTCTGGTAAGAAAATCTGCACTTGCTTCGAACAAAATCTTACTAAACTATTGGTCCCCTTCTTATTTGCACACAGCTCGTAGGCTCGGCACCTAACTTTCCCTATGGCACCATTGACGATATTGAAGAGATCGCAGCACTTGGTGTTAAATACAACATTCCTGTACACGTAGACGCTTGTTTGGGTAGTTTTCTAGTGGCTATGCTCACAGAAGCTGGTTATTCTGTGAAGCCTTTCGATTTTGCGGTCCAAGGTGTAACAAGTATTTCGGCTGATACCCATAAAGTATGGATATTTTAAACGATAAACTTTTAAAATTCATTCATGAGTGTGTGTATGGTTTAGTATGGGTTTGCACCCAAAGGTTCCTCTCTAATTCTCTATTCGGACAAGAAATACCGCAATCATCAGTTCACCGTAACCACAGATTGGCCAGGTGGTGTATATGGCTCTCCGACTGTGAACGGCTCGCGTGCGGGTGGTATTATTGCTGCGTGTTGGGCGACTATGATGAGCTACGGACATGATGGTTACTTAGAGGCTACGAAGCGGATCGTGGACACTGCTCGTTACGTTGAACAAGGGTTTGTTGTACACATTTGATTGGCCACGAAGTAAATTACGTTGTTAAATTTGTTTCCAATTTGCAGCGTACGAAAAGTAAAGGGAATTTATGTCTTTGGCAAACCTGCCACATCTGTCATTGCTATAGGCTCCAAAGTTTTTGAAGTCTTTCGTCTATCGGATGCGCTCTGCAAAGCAGGCTGGAACTTAAATACTCTACAATTTCCTTCAGGGTATGTTAATAATTATTCCAATCTTGAGGTGTTCTGACTATGCGATAACTTTTTAGCATACATATTTGCATCACCGACTTGCACACTGCTCCTGGCATTGCTGATGAGTTCCTTGCTGACTTGCAAGCTGCAGTCACCGAAATCATGAAGGATCCGGGTCAACCTGTCGAGGGTAAAATGGCTATATATGGTGCTGCGCAAGGCATTCCCGATCGGTCTATTGTTGGTGACGTAGTTTGCTGTTATCTCAATAGCATGTACTATACTCCAGAGAAAAAACACTAAACGTTGATAGGATTAAGAGTTATTTTCGCAAATTAATCTCTGTGCATTTAAACAATTATTTCCTTAGTGCATTTTTTAAGCAAAAAGTTTGCATTGATGTTATTGTGTTGACTTTAGATATCTATTGTATATTTTGCCTCTTATACTTTAGTAGATTTGCAGTTAACTATTATTAACTTTGATTCACCAAAATCTGTGCTAAGAAAATTTTTGTAATATATTCGTAACAAACGATGTTATTAATGTAATAGGTTTTGTTTATAAAATTATTGTTATTAAAGACTTTTGTAATTTCATAACAGCTGTGTCAAATTATGCAATAACAATATCCCCTTTTTAAATATGTTTTAGCATCTTTAAAATATTTCGAAGCGAGCAAACGGTGCACTAAAACTAAGGCGATGACAACAAGGCAACGCCCACGCAGATTCAACAATAGTATCATTCATGCCGACTCAAATGAAGCAATCAAACAATCTGGTTGTGTTAAAGCCTTGACAATTAATAATTCACTTGTGAGCTGAAATAGTTGCATGTCTTCTTCGTAAACATGATGCACCATGCATTATGGAAGACTTGTGAAACAGAGATGTGGAATGCATGTTTCGTCTTTACTTTATCTTTGCACATTTACTGATTCTGCAATAATTTCATTCGTCAACTAGATCTGTGTGTCATGGTATCGAGCTCCCTGTGCTAATATTGCTTGTTGCTGTGTTATGCAGTGTCTTTATAACCATACTCTCAACCATTTTGTTGCTTTTTGTTGTTATTTTCGAAAGCACTAGCAATTGTATATATACAACAAGCATCACAATCAATTGAGCGAATAGTGCATTTCATAATTTCGTCAATTTGGGGCTTAGCACAATGCGTTGAGTCTATATAGAAAGTCGGCAAAAACATAAGGAGTTATCTTATGGTTATGAAACTTAGCAGTTTAGTTAACTTGAGTTTGTTGACTTCAAAAATGAAATCAGTTTAGTGTTAACTTTTAAGTTTTTTCACAAATCATGTTTCAAAAATTATTTTTTATGTTTCTTGAGGAATTATAAAATAATCATGCACGTTCTGCATTCCACTTCCGAGTTGAAGTGAAATTAAATCATAATTGAATTCGATATATAGTGCGCTACATATCACATTTTTCGTTTTGTATTTTATTTAATTTATTAATATAATGAAGTGTATTAACGAAAAAGTTATACATAGAACACCAAATATCGAATTCAATTATGATTTATTTTTATTTCCACTCGGAAGTTGAATGCAGAACATGCCTGAATGTAAATTCAGATTTAAATTACCTTTGTATTTTATGAAAGGTAAACGTTTTGTGCTTTTGATTTAAATTCTGTTTTTAAAAAATAATAAAAGCTTCATTTACCTCAATTTCGGAAGATCCAAAAACACGAAATGCATGCACCTATACACAAATTATTTATCTGGCCCATTCTCTTTATGGCGCAAAACATTTTAATAAATAATAAATGATATAAAATGTGTACATTTTTCTGCAATTTTTCGTAATATTATTTGTCACAACTTAATAAAGAAATCTAATTAAAAAATATACAAAGAAATTCATTGGCATTTAATAGCCCTATCACCGTCCGCGAATCGAATAAAAAACAAGTAAAATTCGCCAAGGTGGTATCACTGTTCGCGAAATTCACAAATGTGATTCGACGACTCAAACTTCAAAAACAGACGAATAGAAATATTGGTAGTATCTATTGGTAGTACTGTTCGCCAATTTAACAAATGTAATTCGAATTTAACTTCAAATATACGCGAATAGAAATATTTGGTGAGTAGCCGGCGAATTAGATATTTGCATACAAATTTTGTCAAAACAAAAAGGAATTAATTGAAAAAGGTAAGTAACTTAATTCTTTTTGCTATTTTACTGTTTGTCTATTTTATTATCGCATTTATATTAAACCGGAAATATTAAATTTACCTGAAAAGTTTTCAGTATCTATATTTTTTACTTTATCGAAAAAACATTTGCGAAAACTGTCTATTTTTCAGCCTGTCTAACCAGACACTTATCTGTCCTTATTGAATTAACATTGAAAACGTATGAGTACATTTTTCATTAATGGATATGACATAAAATTTAAACATATAATTTATTTATTTACTCGTATCTGTAAGTTTGAAACATTTTTCTGTATCTTACGGATTAATTAAGGATTTCACAGATAAAAAAAAACATATCAAATACTTATAAAACACAAAAATATCATAATAATATAAATTGGTACTTGACAACCATTTGCCAAGGATCCTTCTCAACTTACTTAAAAAATTAAAATCTGCTGCTGATCTTAAAAAAAAATAATTTCAAAATTTCTCCCTTGTTTCTTGTTGATCTTATTCACCTTATCAAAAATAAAGTTTTTTTTTGGGTAAAAAATAAAAGTCTTGCATGATTCATTATTGGTGTCTGCTTTAAGGCCAGCAATACATGAAATCAATGTTCAAAAATAAATATTTATCAAGAGTAAATTATTGAAGCGATTTATTTGAAAGTTTGAGGGTATATTGAGGAATGTTTGAAAAATACAAAAAAGTGAGCTACACCATTTTGAAATAACCTCCACAAATCATGTTTTTCGGCATGTAAAATTTCGGCAGGTGTGGTTGTTTAAAAAAACGGTCAGAAATAAAAGTTTCTACTAAAAAAGCTATTCCAAACTGCACCAAAAAATTTAAAACTTTTGTAATCGTATTAAAGATAATGCTGTTCTTTGTGTATTTTTTTTTTAATTTTCTTAAAGTTATTGTCACTAATATATAAATAACTTCATGATTTCTAATGCCATTCTCACTATCAAGATAACGTTGGAAAGATTTTAAGTGCTTGATTTCAATTTGATGACAAAACTTGTTTTTTCAAAAATCACGCTCTGGCATATTTTTGCAAATATTGAAAAGTATATGTGTGTAAAATTTCGAATTAATTGGTAGAAATTTGTTAAAGTTATGATGCACTCATAATTATAAAAATGCTGTTTTGAGAAAAACTCGTCCAATATTTTGGTCTTGATGGAAGTCGGCTTTCGAACTTTCCAAGTGTTTAACTTTCAAACGGCTGCGAATTTAAATTTAAAACTTTAACAGCATATTATTAAGATGTTTCTGAAGTAGTTCTGAAAAAATATTCATATATTACTGGCCTTAAGTTTCATTTAGGCCGTTATTTCTGCTGGGTATGTAATAATGCGAGTGAATATGAAAACATGCAAGAAAAAACAGATCTCACTTTGAATAAAAAGAAATCAGAAATACTCTAGAAAAAGAACTCCAATTAATCGTAGTTTTGAGATATTTTAAAAATCGAGTTATTTCAATCAAAAATCGGGAAAAGTTCTGCTAACTATTCGTGCTGAGCTGACAAGGAAATTGTCGAAAAAAAATCGTTTCAAAACCACATTTCGTTTACTCAGAGATAAGTTTTGTCTATATTTATACTTCATACAAAAATATCGACATTAATTTAATTGCGACATATACAAGTTAGGTTTTTTCCTTAACTTCTTTGAAGATGTCCAATAATATTCTGAATGTTATAAAGTTTGTAAAAATTCCTTTAATAATTCTGATCGTAAAAATTTTTATGGAATTCCTTTGAAAGTAATGAAGATATTTATGTTTATAATCAGTAAAATTTGTTAATGTTGATAACTATCTCTAAATGATGTAAGAGTTAGTTTGATAAAATTTTTAAAAAGAAATCCTTAAATTAAAAAGAAATATTTAAATTTTCTTCAGAGTAAAAACAAAGTGTAAATTTTTTGTTGACAATAAAAAATATTACAATAGATGTAAATACAACCAAAACTTATCTCAAAGGGTGTTTATGTGCCAAATTGACACTTTCACTTTCAAATTTTCATGACCAATTTCACCAAATATATAAATAAATATTTTAAATTTGTGCAAAAATCAATAGTTTTTAAGTTCTTAAAATTCAGAAGTTTGCAATGAATAAAAAGAATTTTAGAAAATAATACTTTTAGAAAATTTGCTTAAAATGTAAATCATAAGCAGATTTTAATTATTCGGAATGCCACACAAAAATGTTGTCGTTAGTTAAAGACATTTAATACAAACAACATAGACAAGAGGATATCTTTAAATTGTCATGGGGCATGACTATGAACTATAAATAATAACTAAGAACTAAATAATAAATTTAGCATCGATGTCGCAATAGCTTGTTCTTTTTTTATACCATTCTAGTTGCATTTCTTTTGTGCTAACAAATTTTTTCAGGGGCCCGTATGTTGTAGCCTCCCGGGCCCGAACTCAGCTCTCTACGGGCCTGGGCATATTGTCTCGGATCTGAAAGTCCTCACTATACTATTCGGATTGCAAAGAGAATATCCTAAGTATACCTTACTT
This sequence comes from Dichetophora obliterata, assembly GCA_963920525.1. Taxonomy (NCBI): domain Eukaryota; kingdom Metazoa; phylum Arthropoda; class Insecta; order Diptera; family Sciomyzidae; genus Dichetophora; species Dichetophora obliterata. The sequence goes on along the minus strand of OY986437.1, from coordinate 185,536,524 downwards.
ACTTAGTTGGCGCTACAACCGTATGTCGGTCTTGGCCTCATCTAAGAATTTGCGCCAGCCATTTCTGTCTTTCGCTTGCTGGCGCCAGTTGGAAATTCCAAGCTTCGTCAGGTTGTCCTCTACTTGGTCTTTCCAACGAAGATGCGGTCGTCCTCTTCTGCGTTGACCGCCGCTGGGTACCGAATCGAATGCTTTCTTCACTGGAGCATCGTCTTTAATGCGCTGAACATGACCAAGCCAGCGAAGCCGCTCGATTTTAATGCGCTTGACTATGTCGATGTCAGCGTACAGCTCATACAGTTCATTATTCCACCGTATTCGGTACTCGCCATTGACGCAGATTGGTGCGTAGATCTTACGAAGAATCTTTCTCTCGAATGCTCCTAAAGTCTTTTCATCTAAACTGCTCAGCGTCCAGGTTTGTGATGCGTAAAGTAGGACGGGCATGATGAGCGATTTATAGAGCGTGATTTTCGTTCGTCGAGAGAGGGCTCTGCTTCTCAATTGCCTACTGAGCCCAAAGTAACACCTGTTGGCAAGAGTTATTCTTCGTTTGATCTCAATGCTGATGTTGTTGGTTGAATTAATGCTGGATCCCAGATAAACGAAGTTCTTCACAACCTCGAAGGAGGTATTGTCAACGGTAACGTGGGTTCCAAGACGCTGGGACTGTTTGTTTGTTGACACTAAGTATTTCGTCTTATCTGCATTCACTGACAGACCCATTCGACTTGACTCTCTTTCTAATCTGGAAAATGCTGCACTGACTTCGCGCGTATTATGGCTAATGATATCTATGTCATCAGCATACGCAAGCAGCATAACACTCTTGTAGAATATTGTGCCACTACGTCTCAGATCAGCAGCTCGGATGATCTTTTCCATCATTAGGTTAAAAAAGTCGCACGATAAGGAATCACCTTGTCTGAAACCTCGTTTGGTAATAAATAGTGGGGAGAGGTCCTTCCCGATTTTAACTGCGCTGCTGGTGTTGCTCAGTGTCATCCTGCAAAGTCGTATTAGTTTTGCAGGAATACCAAATTCAGACATGGTGGAGTACAGGTGCTTCCTTATTGGGCTGTCGAAGGCGGCTTTGTAGTCGATCCTAAGTCCTAAGTATACCTTCTATATTTGTGAGTGGAACAGTCGTGCGAAGGATCACTAGAAACGCAGTGAGTGGCCACCGAGAAAAGCCCTTATATTGGAGAAAGTAATGTCAACATTCCTCTCGTGCAATCTGAAAAAATCATTTTGCTACCATTGCATCGCAAATTGGGTTACATGAATCAGTTTGTGAAAGGACTTAACATAGAATGCGAAGATTTTTTTATATTTAAAATCTGTGTTTCCTAGGCTAAGCAACACCAAAACCAAAGAAGGTACATTCTTTTTCTTCTCGGAAAATGCAAAATGCACATTAAAATTATTTTTTTGCATTCTCATTTGAACTTTTTCCAGGAGAATCTTGGCAAATTTAGCGATGAACGGGGTTAACGATTTCATCAAGAGATGCTATCGCTTTAAAATCATTTACAAGGGAAAAACCAAATCAGAATGTTAGCTGATTACTGCTGGTCGCTTCAACGTAAAACCGACGATGTTTCTTACAAACGGAAAAGGTCCAGGAAGCATTTCTGAGCATTGTGAAAAATGCAATATGTATTTTTAATAATAATATATGTAAGTAACTGAAAATGTCGTCCTGTATCATTTCAAATTGAAATAAATTTTCTGCCTAGGACCAATTTTACAGTAATAATTTCTTCTGGAAATAACCCTTATATCGATCAAAGTCGGAAAAACTTTTTACGATGAAACAAAAAATGGAAAAACTCTAAAATATTGCTCTACTAATATGAAGATTGGTTTAATGTAGAAGTAATAGGGTCTGACTCAAACTGCTTTTTAGCACAACCAAAATATTCGAAAAATGTATATTTTGCAGCACTGCAAACGTCAAACATTGGACGCTTAAAAAATGGCTGTTGTGCGCATACTGCAAATCGTGATGCATTTCCAAACAGACTCATAATCTTGGGGCAAGAGCGTCGGAAGCTAATTTCATCTGGGAGGCAGTACAAATGGGGTGCAAAAAATCATGAATAAACAAATTTTTTATTTTAGTTTCAAAATAAGAAAAAATTAAAACTATTTAAAAAATATTAAAATTTCATTATTTTTAAAAGTTTCCCAATTTTGATATTAGATGCCATTTTTTAAAGGATCTTTCATATCGTAATATGAAAATATAAGAAATAATTGTTTTTATAAAGCAAGACTAGGTATATCTGTACATGGTATAAATGCAATAAGGTACAAAAAGTTATATCAATTTAAATTCTTCCAACATGTTGCTTTCTGTCCTTGCAAGAAAAAATCTTTCACCACCTCCATCAAATTCAATTCTTCGGTTTTATCTTTGTGATTGTGTATGAGTGGGTCGTGAGTCGTTTCTGTGTCATAGTTGCTCGAAGATACGTTTTAAGCCGTCTTAGTGGACTAAATTAACGCTCAGATGAAGCTGCTGATGCAGGCACAGTCAAAACCAAAGCAACAAGTTTTTCAACTTCATTTAATAGTTTTTTCAGTGAATCCGAATTTTTTTCAAATTGTAATTGCAGTAGAAACTCTATATTTTGTTCTATCTTTTTGCAAACACAGAGAAAGAAAATGGTTATCCGAAAGCATGTTTATGAAAAAGAGAGAAAGAAGAGCAAAATATAAAATACAAAAATATTATCGTTGTAAAAAAACTAATATTTTGAATAACTTTTGAAGTTTTCTTTTTAAATTGTGTATCTAGCTAAATAAGCGGGGGCAACTTCCCCCCGCTTGCTACGCCAATGCCCTGGGGTGCTTAAAAGGTTATTACGAATAGGAAAATACTAAAAAGAGTCATTCGTATTTAAAAAATACACTTATTTTAAAAGAAATCATAAAAATATATTTAATGGAACCTTCAAAGTGATACATGAACGCTCCCAAAGACCCATTGAGCAATGAAGGCGAAATTGCTTATTTGTAAAAAATTTTATAACTCAGTCAATTTTTATCCGATTTTCATAAATTAACATTAATTTTATTCTTAATAAAGTGTTTTTTTTCAGAAAACTATTTCGTTTATAGTAGCTTTTAACAAAACGTTGACGGTAAATAATCCGCAAAGTTAAAGAAACTAGAAAAAAGGTTAAAATGTTAGGTTTAGTCGATTATAACTAAAAAGATATTTTTATAGTTCTTTAAATATGTACAAATTTATCTTTATCTTTCCAAAACCATTTTGAAACCAAAAATCGGTTGAAAATTTGCTGAGTTAATGATTGTTTAATGCGTAAGTACTTAAAAATCGGGTTTTTAACGGTAAAATTATATTTTGGGGATGTATTGACAATTTCAAGTATGGTGTCGTGTTACACTCGACCAGATCTACAACCTGTGCTATGTCACTTCAAAAATACATTTTCACTGTAGCACCGTGTAATTGTTGTACGGTGTAAGCAACTTAATTCAATTCATATATTTCGTACTAGAAAACATTTTTTTTTTTTTAAATATTTCAAATATTAATTAAAATATTGTTCACTTAATCTTTCTTTAGTAAATCCTGTACAGAAGAAGTTATTTGAAAAGATTCATATTTATTACCAATGGCCAACTTAGTCAGGAATAACACATTTTTTAAAATAAATCTTTTCTTTAATTGCACTCGCGAAGTTTTTGAACACTAGATATCCCGACAATTTTACAATAGCTGCGTTCAGAAAGCAACCATTGAGTATGTACTTGCTGAACTCCAAGGTCGCAGCTAGGGGGACATTATGGGGCAATGCCCTACCTTCAAATACCATTGCCCTACCTGCCTTAACGGAGGTTTAAGGCAAACAATTTTTTGAAAATATATTTTTTTTAAATTTAATTTAAGAATATGTATAAACTTTTCAATTAAATTACGCTTATGATACATATTCTACAGAGCTAAGAACTCGGTGTGCCAGAGTAACTTTGACTAACCAGAGTAAATTAAAACGCATTTTCCTCGGAACTTACTTTTTAAAACAGGCCACCCTACTGCAAACAAACTAATCGACCGATTGAAAATATTTTTTTTATCTGTTTGCATTGTAATTCTACACATATTTTACCAAAATCAGCGTCTTGAGGAAATTTGTGTAGTTTTTGCATGCAACAATATTTTTCAAAAATAACGAGCATTTTTCAACTTTTTTCCACGCTTCACAATTTTCCATATTTTCTTTGCATTTTTGTAAAAGATGTGCATTAAAGGGTTTTTCAGATGCATTTTTGTTTTTTATTTTCAGACCAACTGGAGTCAGGACACTTGGGGCAGGCGCATACTCAGAAAAAAATTTCGGGGGGTTTTTAATTTTTTTTTTAGACTTATTCCAATTTTTTTTTATGTATTATAATGAATTATATAATTAATAGTATATATGTTTTTTTGGGCTAATGCATTTCAATTTTCTTTCGTGGTCACTTCCACATTCCTGTGAACATTTAGAAGAGATAACCCATTGAGCCTTTCTTTTCCAGTTTAACTTCTCATGCGTGTTTTGGATCTTCGAAGCGACGAAAACGAGCGTTTGCTTTAAAGCTGGATTCACTGATAACCTTCAGTATGTTTTTGTGGGATTTAAAATAATGTTAATCAAGTTAAGAGCGTGCAGCAAGTTTACTCTCTGAGCGAAAACTTCATATAAAAAAAACTTGCAAAACATGCTGAAGGTGATCAGTGAATCCAGCTTAAGCGACTGAAACAGGCAACGTTGCACCAATCTTCAGGAATCGGCTTGTTGATGGATATATAATGTATGGATATATAAATGTTACAGGTCGATTTGTCTGTTTCCAGCAGTGCCTACAAATATGGGTACAAAATATTGAACAAAATGAATTTATTCACTGGAAAAACAACACAATGCCTCTAATATCAATGCATGATTTTTCATAAAAAATTTTAAAAAATATTTCAAGTAATTTTTTAACCAATTTTTAACAATATGTTATAAAAAAATTTGCATTAAACATATTTCGTCAAAGTAGGAACAAATTGTTTTCAATATGTCGCCCATTTCACATTAAAGTTTAATATCAGTTGCGCTGACCATATCCGATTTGGCTCAAATTTTGTGCTTCGATTAGTTTATTGCTTAGAAAACCAAATCCAGAGTTTGAGGTTTTGAGATTTCTTTCGCGGACCCATAGCCATGTGAATGCTAAAATAGGATCTATTTTGAGAAAAGCTAGCTCAGTCAATTTAAACGCGATTTTCGTTAATAGGGTATCATTGGAAACTAGTAAACTCGTGTGGCGTTAAAACGCCAAAATAAAACATAAGGTAAGTTACCCAAATAAGGCCAACCTAACGTTTTTTACCAGACAGAAGAGAAACGGTTTTCTTCAAACTTATTTTTGCAATTTTGTATTTTTGTTTATTCAATTATTTTTTCAAAAACATAAAAATAAAGCATGAAAAAGTAAAAAATATATCCAGCTCAGAAGGTTTTAAAAAGGTCTGATTTTTGCCATATTAGGACCACCATGTCTAAATATGGCCCAATATAATTTCAATATAATTTCATTAATCAAGTTTTTCTCGGAATACACTACAGTTAGATTTGATCAATTAACCTTTTTGTTTTCGTTAAAATACCTCTCTTGATTTTTAATTCAAAGCTGGACATAGTTAATAGTTAATTCGTAATAATACATAGGCAATAGTTAATTCGTAGAATAACGGACTTTTACTGCGAGCACAATATTACATCAACCACGTTGTTGACGCTACCGCTGACTTCGTTCGACTGTCACTCGCTTCACAGATGCGCAATCGAAGTAATTTTATTTGCACCGTGATGCAGATATGAACATGTTTAAAGGTGCAAAAAATCATTTTGCAGGGAATGCAATAATTGTGCGTATTAGAAATCGGGCCTTATTAAGGCTTGGGCCTTATTTGGCGAAGAGACCTTACATCGATTTTATTTTAAGCTATTTAATAGATTTTCAACTGATCAAAATTTTTGTGAAACTAATTTTGGCTTTTTTGCAATATACGCGGTATTTCTTATTAAATTTTTGTGATATCTTTTTCCAACTGTAAGAGATCATTCCAGTATCACTATGATATTGAATATATCAATTCATAGTTTTAGCTGTGAAATTATAAAAGGTTATTTGTCAGTATAACAGTTTCATAGCTATAAGCCGATAGGTGGCGCTAAAAACCTCACATATTTTTAAGCATATGCTGAAACTTAGAAGAGAAAAAGCAACATAACAATTATATGCAAACTTTAACTCGCTATAACTTAAAAAAATATAAATTTTTAAGAAATAAAAAGTCCAGTTTGCACATCTACAGGTCTAAACCTACCAATCATACTAAATTTATTAAGGTTGGACTTGTACTTAAAAAACCTTACGCCGGACAAAATTTGCGTTTGCGTAATATATTTTATTTTGAGGGAAAAATATTAAACTTTTGAAAAAATTGCAATTACAGGACCCATTATTAATTTCAAAGTTTAGTACCATGCCAGCAACAGGCGCTATAATTTTTTTTATTTTCATTATTTTCATTTTTTTACGTTCCATTACCTTTCCAAAGATATGAAATGAAAATGTGTTCTTTAAGGGTTCAGAAGTTATGGCGTAAAAACGTTTTCAACGAATTCAACTAGCGTTGATATTTATTGTAAAAAGACTAAAAAACAAAGAAATTTAAAAATTTTTTAAGTAAATGAAATAAATATTGTTTTTCAAAGCAAATTTTTTTAAAAGTACGGATAGTCCTTTTCAGCCGGTGTCAAGATATTTTGGTCACAATTTATCGGAAAAAAATCAAAGTGCATATTAATAAGTTTACGACAACCTTAACAAGTATTCTAAGGTTTGATTACAATTTTCCCTCGCTACGGGGATCAAAAGCGTTGAAAGTTATAGCATTTTTAAAAAGTCGTGCTAAATTTTTCCTATTGGGCCAAACTTAATAATTCTAGTAAAGGTTGAAGCTACAATTATCCTTGTTAAAATGCACTTTGATTTTTATTTTTCCGATAAATTGGGGCCAAGCTATCTTTACGCAGGCTGAAAAGGACTGTGTTTTTATGGCACCTTTCGAGAAGAAGATGCAATTAAAAACAAACAAAAAAATTAATTTTTAAATATTTTTTATATATTATTTACACTGAGAATAAAAACATACTTTAAAATTAAACAAAAAATTTTAAAATAGAAATTTAACGCTTTTGCGTTTCTACAAAACAATATTTAGAATAAGCGTATAAATTTCCAACTAAAAACTCATTTATTTTTTTATAATTTTCTCTTATTATTTTTTTTACAATAATAAAAAATTCGTCGCTATCTGAGCTTGAATTGAAAAACTATGTTCAGTGAATCTTTAAAAATAAATTCCAGATAATTGAGACCAAGCTGAGAAAAACCCCGATTTTACATTTGATTATGTGAAAATATTTTTTAAATTGTTTTTACAAATAATTAACATTAGATGAAATGAAAACTAATTTATTACTTTAATATTTTAAATATTTTAAGCCGCAATTTTAAGCCCAACTTTCATCGAATGGAGTTAAAATATGGTATTCGAGAAGTTTCGGGGGTCACTAATTGCCATACATGGGCACACTGCAGTAAATATTTACTGCATTACTAGAAGCAGTAATCAGTAAACTTTTACTGATAATGAAATTCAATTTGCATTACCAGTAAATTTTTACTGATTACTGGAGAAAATTGCAGTAAAAATAAATTTTTACTGATTACTGGGAAAAAATTGCAGTACAAATAAATTTTTACTGATAATGAAATTCAATTTGCATTACCAGTAAATTTTTACTGATTACTGGAAAAAATTGCAGTAAAAATAAATTTTTACTGATAATGAAATTTTATTTGCATTACCAGTAAATTTTTACTGATTACTGAAAAAATTTGCAGTAAAAATAAATTTTTACTGATTACTGAAAAAAATTGCAGTAAAAAGAAATTTTTACTGATTAATGAAAAAAATTTCTTTAAAAAAAATTAATTTTTACTGCATTACTAAAAAAAATTGCAGTAAAAATAAATTTTTACTGATTACTGAAAAAAATTGCAGTAAAAATAAATTTTTACTGATTACTGAAAAAAATTGCAGTAAAAATAAATTTTTACTGCTTACTGAATAAAATTGCAAAAATAAATTTTTACTGCAATATTTTCAGTAATCAGTAAAAATTTATTTTTACTGCAATTTTTTTTAGTAATGCAGTAAAAATTAATTTTTACTGATTACTGAACAAAATTGCAAAAATAAATTTTTATTGCAATTTTTTCAGTAATCAGTAAAAATTTATTTTTACTGCAATTTTTTTCAGTAATCAGTAAAAATTTATTTTTACTGCAATTTTTTTCAGTAATCAGTAAAAATTTATTTTTACTGCAATTTTTTTCAGTAATCAGTAAAAATTTATTTTTACTGCAAATTTTTTCAGTAATCAGTAAAAATTTACTGGTAATGCAAATTAAATTTTATTATCAGTAAAAATTTATTTTTACTGCAATTTTTTCCAGTAATCAGTAAAAATTTACTGGTAATGCAAATTGAATTTCATTATCAGTAAAAATTTATTTGTACTGCAATTTTTTCCCAGTAATCAGAAAAAATTTATTTTTACTGCAATTTTTTTCAGTAATCAGTAAAATTTTACTGGTAATGCAAATTGAATTTCATTATCAGTAAAAATTTATTTTTACTGCAATTTTACTGGTACTGCAAAGTGCCCATCTATGCTAATTGCGAATATGATGTCGAAAACTCGAAAAAATTAAAAAAATGGAATCGGAAAAATGGCGGTTTAATTTTATTGTTTTTAATTTAAGAACGATATTTTAGAATTATGTTTTAAGATATTTGTTTTCAATACTAAAGTTTTTGTTTTAAAATTATTTTTTTAAACAAATGTTTTTAAACTGTAAATGCTTACTGTAAAAGTATAATTAAAAACATTTGGTTGGAAAAAAACATTTGTTTTTAATTGAACTGTACAAACATTTGAGTTTAAGTTAAATTAAATTTTTTCAAACTCTATTTAAAAAAACAAATTCATTTAATATGAACACAGTTCCAAGTTCCATTCCATTAACAAGTTCCATTAATAAGTTCCATTAATTTGAACATGTACTCCTTCAGTGTAATTAAAAAAAATTTCAGGTCTTTTCACAATAAATGTTTTGATTTGAGTCTTTTTATTTTTTTCCATGTTGTGCTGAGTGTTTCTCTCGAAGCTTGTTAAAATTCTTTCATTTTGGGGGGTAGGGGGTCTTACCTCCAAAACCCTGCGCTTCGGGCTTGTAAAGATGCGTCTGCAAGTTGAAGCATGGGTAAGATTTTTCTGGCCACGGCCATGGTCGCTATATAAAAAATCATGCTAAATTTAGAATTTCGGTCGTGGCCAGAAAAATCTTATCCATGCTTCAACTTGCAGACGCATCTTTACAAGTCCGAAGCGTAGGATTGAAAGACGCCATAGCAATAACTCGGTATATCGCGATTAGTCCGACCTCTCAATTCCATCACAATTTTTTAAAAAATAAAATATTTTTGAAGTTAAAAAGTAGAAATTCTGATATTCCGACATTTAATAATTTTTTAAAATTTTTTTAAAAAATAAAATTTATGTATTAATTAAATATATAAGGTGTGTTTATCGCAATGGAGAAATCAATTTTACATATATTTTGAACAAATGTTAGTGGTTCTTTATTTTTTTAAAAAAAGTAACCAACACAAATAATTGACTGTTTTTACAGGAATCGTTACAACTATAAAATACTTTTCCAGGAAATTAAGATAACTGAAATCAGTTGTAAATTGAAAATATGGCAGCAGGTTAAGGTGTTTTTTAAATCGACAATGACCGATTTTTGTTATATGCGTTCGCAGCATACAAACTGCTGCCATTTAACCAAATGATAATGGATTTTGGTCATCTATGACTTGTAAGAATGTATGCGATACATAATGACTGCGAATAATAAAAGTTTTATTAATGTTTAGGAATAAATGTTCAAACTTTGTTTGAGTGTATGTATGTTCGTAGGTGTGTTGTGAATTGTGTTTATGTTGGTGCTCTTCACAACGCCTCATCCTCCCAGTAGTTTGCGGAATCATTGACGAACTTTTCGTGATGATTTCTAAAAGGAAGTTTCCTCATGAGCTGCTGGACTTAAAAAAAATTCAAACAAAATATAATGCAAAGTAACGGTTGTCAGCGCCTTACTTTTTACACTCTATTACAACAACTTCAAGGTATGCATGATTGTTGTAATTCGCCGAATCGTTCAGAGGCTAAACTGTAGAGTTCGCAAACTGTCGATGGCACTATCGATAATTTCACACTATTGTGACTATCGATAGTTTTGGACTGACTATCGATGGTTTTCGATCGTATTTAATGTTCACTGACACCAGTGTTTAGGTGTCATTGCCATTGCTGTCGAATTCGTTTGATTTCGAAAATTTGGTATAATTTTTTTCTGTTTTGTAGAGTGAAAGCTCAGGTGATGTTTCTTATAAATGTATGAGCATTGTGTTGATTTGGATGATGGGTGATAGTTAGTTAGAGATTGAAAAGATGCAGTAGTTTCGGTGAAGATTTGTTTTAAATTTGCACAGCTCAAAACAGACGGGAAACACGATCGCAGGGAGACTATTCCACAACTTCACCGTACGACTAAAGAACGAATTATCACTACAACGTGAGGTTCTATGTGGCATCAAGGCAATGGTAAAAGAGTGGGATTGGACAGCTGCCAGAGTGGACCTGGAAATATGTGACGCCACCACACCGTAGTGGTCATAACGAAACATACATTACGTTGATTTCCAATAGAGTTAAGAGAGGATGAAAAATTTTTATCCTCTATCAAATATATCGCATGACGTTGAATTCGGTCCAGAAGCACGTTTCAATTTTAATTCCCTGACGAATTCTCTTTATATCTCTGTCTACTTTTCGTTAACGAAACTTCCTTAATATTTCGATATTGGGTTCGTGCATGATAAATCCCGACGTTTCTGCATTGCCTCTTGGAATTTGGAACATTTATATGAAATTTTCGTCAATGAAATGTATGGCCAAATCAGTATGTTTCGTCAAGGATCAAGAAAAATCGTACATGATTCATTTGAGATTTCTTCAAGACTGGAACTACTGGGCGGTGCCAAAAACCAACACAAATAATCAATAAAAGATTGAAAATTTTTATTCTTGTACCGTTCCTCCATTGATTTTGTCGTTTAATGGAAGCGCTCGCCTTGTTCATCAGACTTGGTTGGAATTTGCTGTTCGAATACATCCATATGATGATGCAGAAAGTGTACTAAATTGAATTGTAAATTACTTCGGTAATTCTGATCGCGGTACTTCCCCAATTTTTAATGATATGAAGAATTGAAAAAATGGATTGTTTTAAGGAACTTTTTATTATTATCAATTTTGTTTTGATTCTGTAATTTTAAATTTTTTGGTGCCTTATATAAACCTTAATAAATGAAAAGCTATTGATTCTGCAGTAACTTTATTATTACCTGGTTATTATTATCTACCTGGTGAAAGAGCACAAGGTAATTATTGATCAATGGTGATTAAATAAATGCTTTCATCATCCCCCTCCCAACAATTAAGTATTGAATGTGTACATGTACCGCGAAAATCGTTTCACCAAATCAGATCAAGTTAAATTTTTACTTGTGCCCTACCTGTAATTACCACTGCCCTATCTTAAATTCAACTCTGACTACGCCCCAACTGAACGCGCCTGATCAGTTTCTGATAAGTTCAACATGTTGTAAACATATTGAGTGTTTTGGCCGCAATTTATTTTTCTGCTACATTTACTCAACGTGTTGCGGCTTACAGTTAGAGTTGCCAGATTTAGAAAGCGCAATATCGGGACATTTATAGAAAATTCCGGGATTTTACAGACCTGGACATTTTTTGTGTAAAAAATATTAAAAAACTAGAGATATGTTGGCCTGTATGCAAATATTTATTAAATGAATATATGTATGCTCATACATGTATGTATATGATTAAGAGAAGTTATTTAATCACAATTGGTATTTGAATTTAAATAACACAAATAAGTTGACCACTTCTTGCCACATACATATATTTCGTGTTTGAATTTGTGGCATTAATTACACAGCTTTACAGCCAGAATGTACAATAAATGCCACTATCCATTTTTAATGTAAAATTGGTCGTTGATTTGAAGCTGTAATTTTTTTGTTGTCACACTTTTTTCAGATATTGCCTGCAGTTTTTTTTTGACAAAACAAAAGTTGGTTCCACTTATGTATTTCTCCAGAAATAAAAACAATAATCAAACAAATAATATATTTAAGTAAAACTTGTAAAATTTCCTAAAATTAATGCCTAAATCATTTTTAAATTGAGCAGTTAGTTTCGGCAGAGTTAATTAAATTTTTGAGGATTTTTCGTGTTTTTCAGAAAAATTTACAAAAACAAACTAATTGCAAATTTTGTAAAGAAATAAAAATGTTTAATAATTTTGATATTTTTCATGTTTTTTGCTAAAAGCCTGTAGTTTTCTGAAAAAAGCTATTAATTGAACAAAAGCATCCAAATTGAGTAACTGTCTTTTTATGCATATCTTCATATTTTATTGTTATATAATTAAATTACAAATGTCGAAACTTTTTCTAAGAATGACATTTTCGTAATCAATGGTAAATTTTACATTTAAAATTAATACTGGCATTCATTGTACAAATGACTTTTCGAAATTTGAATACTAGTGTTAATGAACAAGCCTTTGGCGAATTTAAAAATGGTTTTAAGTTAAAACAGATTTTTCATAATTAAATCTGATAGCTATTCTGCTTAAATCAAATCAAAAGACTGTTGCTATATTTTGAACATAAATTATTTAGAATACTAAAATATTTTCACAATAAGAATTGCTAACAGGCATTCAAAATTTAAATGACATAATTTTTTAAATCAAATAATTTCTGTGTTTTTTAAGGAAATGCGCTAATATTTTGTCATTTGCAATATTTTCACAAGCAGCAATAATCGGAATATAAGAGATCAGTGCTTATATCTTCAGTATTACCTCTTCTCAATTAAAAATTTCAGCTGCCGCGTATGTTTTTAGATGGATATTTTTTGTGAAAGTTAATCTTCTAAGTAATTATAATGATTGGTCTTTTAATTAGTTCACTATATTTTTTAAAAATTTATTAGTATCAAAAAGGCATTTTGTTTGTTCCGCATAGTTCACGTTTTTTAAAAGGCATTTTACCTTGCAACCATAAAGTTTGTATTTTTTGTCTAGTTTTTAAGCTATTAAATAACTTTTGCATCCCAATCCAGTTTCAATATGAAGCAATCATTGCATTAGAGAGCTAGAACTGCAGCATGATATTGAGACATAACATTGTGAATAAAGATAAGTAGACTTCTAAAATTCCTTCTTTATTTATTCTTCATCTGCATTAACTTCTTGCGTATTGGATATTCCTTGACTTATGAATTCGCATAGCTCTTTCAAATCAATTTTTTTAAACAAGGGAAAATAAATAAATTTCAATCGAAGTCGTTTGCGGTTTTAAGAGCATTTCATATCTTTTGTTCAAATTCCGTGAATTTCAGACAAAATCCGGGACTCGGGACACCACTGGAAAAACCAGGACAATTTCGGTGATTTGGCAAACCTACTTACAGTTAGAAAGTTTGACAGTTGTACAAATTTTATTGATGATTATTTTATTGAATTTATTGGCCGCATTCAGCGCAGACAACAGTTGGCGACTGTTGTGTAAAAATTTGCTGAATGGTAAAATTTTGGTAGCGCTCACTAAAACTGATCAGGTAGCAAACGCCATTTAATCGAGAGAAAAATTCTATGCTACATTAACACAACTGTTGAGTTAACTGACAGATGCTGCTACTGACGCTGTTTAAGTAAAAAACATAGAAAGAACGAAGCAAATTTAAGTGAGCAACCTTTGCAATTGCATTAAATTTACATACAATTATATATAATTGAATTAAATATAATTTCTGACGTGTAGAGTAGCAACACATCCAGAGAAAAACATCGCTTACTAAGGTAGCGCTACCACTTCAGTTCACAACAGTTGCCTGCGCTGAATGCGGCCATTTATTACTTTTTATTTATTTTATTTCTTAAACCACTGCGCTGGCATAAAATGTAACGTACCGTTTAGCAGGCACAAAGGGTAGCGTAAACTGATGCTAACCAAAGACTCAACATGTTGAGTAAATTTTGTGCTTTCCGAACGCAGCCAATGTAAGATAAACCGACACCAGTCAAGATCACCGCTATTAAAAAATGTTTGGTGGGGTTTTTAATCAACGTTGGTTGAATTCTTGGTAGGTGTAGTAGTTTCTTGTCTTCAAATCGGATTTTGGTTATTTGGAAATTTTTTTTTAATTTGGTAGATTTTTTCAATTGTGTAGACATTAAAAAATTTTTCCAAATAAAACTCTTATAAATTAAATAAAAATGCATATTATAATGCAAGTTTTAACCCTGTTAAAAAAATGAAAATTTTTTCCCTTCCCAGGTATCAATGAACGCTTTGAACGCTTTCGAATTTAGTTTTTTTATTCGACTGTCAGAACTGTCCGCCATTTTTAGCGTCATTGCCACATAGTTCTGCAGCAGCAAGCAGAAAGTTTTTTGACTTGACATTGATAAAAACAAAATGTAGGAACAAATTACAGTATAGCTCAATTAATACAATTAATATAATGCTGGCTAAAGAATTGGCCAAAAATAATACTGATGTTCAATGCGTTTAGTCAGCTAACACCAATTTTTAATTTTTTTAATTTTATACGGAAAAAGATTTTTTTCCTTATGCCCCTTAAAAATTTTGTATAGCTTAATTATTTTTTCTATTCAAATGAATTGAAAGACTGTGATTCTATTTTTTAGAATTAATTCTCATTTTATATTTTAGAATTTTAGATTCTTAAACGAAATTGATATCTACTAGGGACCGAAAATGACAGTTATTTTCGAAATTTCTATTCAAAAAGTCAAATGGAAGAAGTAAGTCTATTCGACATTTGAATATAGCAATGTGATGCTTGTTAGCTAAGGAATAATATTCTTTAATGGTTTTAATTTATGTGATTTTTTTAAAAAGTCAATATATAATCGGTTTTTTTTTGACCAATTTTATTTCGATCAAAATTAAAAGTTAAAATTTGACTTTTGTTTGTTTGATCAAATATAAAAGTTGAAATTTGACTTTTATTTAAGGTGATTAAAAATTTTTTTTTTTCATTCAAAATATGAAAATGAAAAAAAAAATTTATTAAAAATTTTTAAAATGAGTGAGATATAAAGTTTTTAACTTAAGGGCTTTTTCGTCACTTTCTCCAACTAAAATAGAAAACCACTGGTAGCACCATCTAAAAATTAAATTTTTTTTAAAATTTTAATTTTCATATTTTAATATAACCATTTTATTTCCGGTCGGGCTCGGTGAATTTGCGTAAAAGTTCATTTTTTTGAATCAACCTAACGTTATATATAGTATTATATACATAAATTATATACATATATATATATATGCATAGCAGAGAGGGAAATAAGGAACTTTTAGAAGATCCTCGTCTTCTTCCAGAAGATCCGAAAATCAGTTGTTCAAATCTTTTTAATAATAAAGCGAAAATCGATAAAGTTTTCAACGAAAAATATTAACAAGCATTTACGTCATATATAAATTATTTTATAGCATTTGTTTAAATCGAGAATATATTACTTTTTGTATCCTCTTGAAGATAGCAGTGTTTTGTTGCGCTGTTCTAGCTGAGCACAAAAAGAGAAGAGTAGAGAGCAACACGGAGTTTATTGAAACTCTCGCAACACAAACGGGAAGATTTCTTAAAAAAACTTTGCACTTTACTATATATCAAATCGATTCCTAAGGTTGAACTCCAAAATATACTTCAAAATGGTTTTCATATCACATAATTAACATAAGATTTGTATAAAATTCTTGTATCGATATTTTTCGATTTTTTGCTCTCATTTTTACTTTTTAAGGTAAATAAAACAAATTTATATGAATTCGAACTGTTTATTGCAATAAAATTGAGTTAATAAAATTTTTTCAATAAAAATATTACCGCGATTCTCTCACCCACAAAATTTTAAGAGCCTCATGAGCAGTTTTAGTGTCACAAGTGTCATTGCAATATTAATTTGTATGCGATAAAAAATTCTTTTTAAAATAAGTTCGAAGTTGCTATTAAATACAATATTAATTTATGAAAAATTCAGAGCATTTGAGGATCCGAGATTTTAAATCAGAGCAGCACTTTTACATTCAGAAGATCAGAAAACCGGCAGAAGATCCGGTTATTTCCCTCCCTGATGCATAGTATATTTATTAAATAAGTAATCAGTAAATCAAAGCAAATGTGTTTTAGATTATAAAATTATATCAATGTTTCTTGGCTTTTTCGACATAATTCCGATTACATTTTCACACGTAATAATGCATGTTCAATAATGCCAACCCGTTCAATCGGTCTTCATTTGTGTGTTGCTTCGCAGATACGTTTTTAATCTGTGTAGATATGAAAATGAACGTTCGCTTGAAGCCACTGAAATCAGAAGGGTTGCGATTAAAAATGACGATAAAGCGCACTGTGTGGTGTTTGGGTATATTTAATCCGAAAAATGCGGTGTTTTTGTGACTTCAGGTTGCGGTTGTATGCATGACTGCTTACAGCTAAAGGCGCGATATCGTAAAAAAACATAAACAAAAACAGGAACAAAATTCAGTTATCAACGTTTACAGCATAGTGGTGTGAATATTAAAAATAAATTATAAAAAATCAATGTTTTTCTTTTTGGTACTCTTCGCCCAAATAATAAACACCAGTACATCACATTGAATATAGATTCTCCGAGAATTTCGGTGGTAAGGGGGTTGACTCCCCTAATACACGCCTGATTGTAGCTTAAAATACGACCCTTGTCAAATGTCATGACCAAGCGCGTCGGAAGCGAATTTCATCTAGGGGGGCAGTACAAATGGGGGGGCAGTACAAATAGTGGTGCAAAAAAAGATCACAAAAATTTCTTCACATGAAACATGAAGAAGAGAGAAAGAAGAGGAAAATATATAATACAAAAATATTATCGTTGCAAAAAAACTGATATTTTGAATAACTTTTCCTTTTGAATTGTTTATCTAGCTAAAAAAGTGGGGGGGGGGCAACTGCCCACCTTTCCCCCGCTTCCGACGCCAATGGTCATGACAGTCGTTAAAAAAAATAAGGTGAATTAGGAGTTTGAAAATAAAATTGGAAAAACAGTCATTTTGGCTGGTGTGGCAAATCTAGTGCTAAGAGTTACACGAAAGTAGATTTTTCTTTAGCATTTCTTCATCATCACCAATTTCTTGTTTTGCAATTCCATGTATATTTCCATGTTTTTTTATTCCGACTAGCATCAAAACAAACTTCAATCAAATCATATTTTTTTAAAGTAAGAACCATAATAAGAATTATGTTATTAAATCAGCAAGCAATCGGTCATCAACTTGATGGGTCTGTAATGTACAAATTAAATTCAAATACTTACACATCAAAAAATTTTGATGAGAACAACCATAGCTGTCTCAGAAATCATAAAAACCATCTTTTAGCAACTTGTTTTGAGTTTTCAACTACAGTTCTCACCCGATAATGCAAACAACAAGCAATAATTAAATAAGCCCAGTAGAATTATGTTTTTTTTTACTTTAAAGGCTTTTTGTGTTAATAAAAACAAAAATTATTTTTGAACAATAAATTCAAATTTTTTGTAAATTTTTTATTTAACCTTAAAAAAAATATTTGTAGGACGAAGTAGAAAAGTTTTTTATAGTTTCAGTTTAAAAGGAATCGTATAAGTAGAATTAGGATAAACGCGGCATACGTTTTTGTCCTTTTTGTATATCTTTAATCGAATTATTGCCATTTATTTAATCAAATATTTTTTATAATAAAACACTTTACTTGGCTCAATTTGAAAAAAAACAGATTTTTGGGAATTTTTTCTTTTAAGAACCAATATTGTTTGGTTTCGCGACTCAAAAAATGTTGATTTTTGTCATGGCTCAACGCAGTGTGCATAGTGTTAATTCAGCATTCGTTTTTATGTGAATGACAAATAACTGCAAATGAATGCATTCATGACGTTGTCTGTTAGGGAACGACTGTTGAGATCAAGTGGTGAATTTTTGCATTATTTAACATAAAAAAGGATCTTACAGTTAGTTTCATCATCGTTTTTAAAATACGAGTTCACTATTTTGAAATCTTTTATTTAGTCAAATTTTTTAGGGACTTTGAACATCAAACGATTTCTACAAACCAAAAAAAAAAACAACTATATTAATTCTCGAAAGACTATAAGATATACATCTATAAATTTACAAACATACATACGTACATTGGTACGATTGCAACACACCCAAAGAGTATATATATCACAATAAATATTATATACGAGATAAGGGCAAAAAACAAAAACAAAAACAAAAACAAAAAGAAGGAAAAATGGCAAAACATAACAACAATTAAGTTAATAATTGTTCAGCAACACGCGATTCAACACTATCGCAACCTCAAACAACAACAACAGCCAAATCTTACCTGACGACAAAGAGTATATAAAAACAAATAAAAAACCGGCATAAAAACGGTTGCACCCAAAAATACACAAATTTAGAGAAATGGAATATAACGAAAACAAAACAATACATAGTTAAAGAATTTTTAAATAATATATAGAAACTTTTAACTATATATATATATTTTTTTTTGTTAAGAAAGCAACTAAACAATGAATCCGTATTAGCGGCTAATTAGACTTTGTTTTACCTACCTTTGCTACAGGTGAGCAACAAATGCACCATAAACTCACCTCCAGTAATTCAACACAAAAAATGACAATCAAGTCCATTTCATTGTTATTGTTGGTATTGTTTTAACGCTTAACTACAGCGCACATTGGGAAAAGCATACCAAAAAACTCGCATAGTTTGTTTTTTGCGCCAGCACTAATATTATTTGTGCTAGATGCCTGAATTTTGGATATCATTTACAAAAATCTTTAAGAAATAGGCTGATACAATTTTTGTTGTCTTCACCACAGCCTGATACGCTACAGCCTGAAGTTACACTCGTAACTTCAGGCACTCGTCTACATTAGTCTGTGTAATATCAGGCAACAATTTTAAACATCTAATAATGGATTTATGAAATCATTAAACTTACAATTCTTTCATTTTGAGGTATACAAATTATTCAACGCGGCTTCAGTTGGGTATTTTTGCTTATGAAGTTTATAAAAAAAGTACGATATTGTTAAAAAAACCAAAAGTTGAATGTAAGAAAAATTAGAATATAGGAGTAAGATTCTTTAAAATCTTTAAAACGAAATACTTATTAAGTTAAATATATACCGATTAATAAACTCATTTTCTGTTTGTTTGGTTGTTTGACCAGAATACAAATTTAAATTGATATTGAAATTCTTTCTAAGTTCTATTAATAATTTTTGTTCAAAAGTTCAATAAAAGCACTTAATAAATAATTTTTGTTCAAAAGTTCAATAAAAGCACTTAATAAATAGTTTGCCTTGTATCGTTAGCTTAGTATAAATTATTAATAATTTGATTTATGTGAAAAAATTACCCCGATATCTGTTACCAATCAAAAGTAATGGCTAAAAATATGCTTTCATATCATTGAGATTTTCGCCCTAAAACGATTATATTTTATTTTAGAATTGCTTTAACTTCAGGAGGTAATTCTTTCTTTCGTTTTTTTTGGGAACAGCTAAGATCACAAAAATTGGACATACATCTATTTTGACAGAAAAGAAGAGTTGGTGAAGGCATCTCTTCAAATTTTTTACCAGACTTTCCGAGATCGTTTAAACTGCGCCCATCTTCGATTTCAATTTTTGAGGAACTTTATTTGAATTTGCTCTAAATTCGCCTGAATCTTGTTTGTTTTTTATCTGAATCTGAAATGTTTTTGATTGAAGGGACTCTAATGTTAAGGGAATATGTTTAAGAAATGTCATTTTTAAATTTTTTAGTACGAAAAAAAAACGAAACAAATTCTTTTAAAATTACTCTAAAATGACCTAAAAAACCAAAAAATGCTCTAAAAATTAAAAATGTTCAAAAACCACAATAACACAATACCATAAATACCAATACCAAAAAATACCATAAATTTAGAAAAAATTACGAAAAAATAATTTAAAAACTTTTCATATTTGGAATTTAGGAAACATAAATGGACCTTTTACATAAGCAGGAAATGTCTTAGAAGCAGCAGAAAAAATATGACATGTCATCGAAATCCTAGCCCTGATTATAATATTATAACTAAACAAACATAAAAACTTACAATCCTTTTCTAAAATTAGCTTAGAATTTCGGAAGTATCGAAACACAGGGTGACATATTAAAAAAAGCAGAATAAAAGTTGATTTTTCTAGTGGCATTTGTATGGAGAAATAGCTACTTTTTATGTTGCGTTTAGTTGATTTTTACAAAAAGCCTCTTATTTTCTCCAGCATAAATGGGCTATTAAGTTGATTTCTCATTTGTTTTTTGCCCGAAAATATAACATATAACAATACTTGCATCATTTTCTTAAAAAATGCTTACTTAAGATGATATTTAAAAATTGAAAAAATTGCGGCAGATAAATTCAGTACAACTGTTTAGGTGTAGAAAACATCTAAGCACCCCATGAGAACTTTCTTAATCCTAGAAAAGGAATATAGAAAGAAGTTTTAAAAAATTCTCATAAAGTTAAACACTTTTTATCGATCCGTTGTTACGAAAATAACTAATATTCAGGGCTGTTGCAAAATCTGTGTTTGTTATTGGAATAGCAAAATGATTTCGATATTGAATGGTGTTGTGAGATCCGATCGGTTTTAATCCGATCGAAAATAAACAAATCCGATGTTCGAATCAGCTGTTCATCTAAATGGTTTTCTGAAGTTTTGTGTTTGATTGTACACATTGAAACATTTTGCTTGTGTGTATGTATTGATGGTTTGGTTATTATATAAGTTAAATTGTGAAAGTTAAAAAAATGCATAAAATAAGTCTGCTGTATTAGCCTTTTTTAATGAGGAGGGATCTAACGAAAAATAAAAAAAGACGCATTTGAAGGGATTATAGGAATTCTTTGGTGCTACTAGATTCGGCGTAAGAATAATTCTCGTATTTGATTAAAACACAGAGATACATATATCTGGATTTTTTTTGTAGATTTGTGACCGAATAATGTAAAAAGCTGGATTCATTCACTGAAGCGTTGAAAACTTTTAAATCTCATATGCTTCATCTTCAATTCCACCTGTACTTTAATTAGCAGCAACGAGCAGATTTTTAGCAGAAGGCTCATCCAGAAGATTATCATTTTGTGTTTTATTTTCGTGTTTTTCTCTAAAATAAGAATAATTTTATGAATATGACCATTTCCCCAATAAAATTGGGGCGAGTGAATAGCCGATTATCAAACCGTTAAAATCAATTTCTGCATTCCTTAAACCGATGCAAATGCCGGTTCGAACTGAGAACCGGAATGTACGACATCTTTACCAAAATAACGGATTCCACAACAACCCTGATTAAAAAAAAATAATAAATCATGCCACAATACTAACATATATAATATTTTTAATACTTTCTCGATAAATTATAAAAACGCATTAAAAAAAATAGAGATTTTATTACCACTTTCATACAGCATTGATTATACAATTTTGTTGTATGAAAAATTATGATCATAAAAAGCTTATTTTAAATGGCTGTAGTTATATGACCTGTAAAATGGAATAGCTTTATATTGAATGGTGCCCAAATTACGAAAAAAGAGGACTTTGATTTTAGCAAAAGATGATAACTTTGCCGTTTGTCAGAATTTTGAGTAATCAGAAACGTTAAGATCAAACATGGATTTTTCATATATTTAGTTTGACATAGTTTTGACAATAACCGCTGGTAGATTTTTCGACAATAAACTCGAAAGGGTTTCTTTGGAAAAAAAAGTAAAATTTTATTTTAAACTTTGTTACCTTTGAAGAACAGCGACAACTTTAATTTTTTTTTGAGGATTATATAGATTTTAACCTCCTTAATCCAAATCAGGCGATCTACATGAGAGCGATGTGGTTTAAAAGTTATAGTTATATAAAACTTTGCGCTTTTTATAAGTTTTCCAACAAAACTAGGTATTACCCATTCAAAAGAAAGATAATGCGATTATCTATCCAACAAGGTATAAACCATTCATTTTTGACTCTTGAAGATATAACTCTTTTTAGGCTTGGAAAAATATTGCACAATATGACTTTTTTGCTTTTATTACAAGAACGTTTTAGTGAAAATAACGTCAAACAGAATGACTTATAGATTTTTAAGTTATGCATGGATTTTTATGGTTGATATCCCGTTAAATAGATAATAAAATAACATCTGTAAAAGAATAATCACTAGTTTTCTCTGACCCATTTTTCCAACTCAAATATCAAAATCCAAATAATCGAGAAAAAATATTTAAAATGACAGTGAGAGTTGTCGCTACTCTTGAATTATTTAAATTATAAATCCTGAAAAAAACCCATGGAACTAATAGCGGCTGAAAATAGGTTAACTAACACTAGGTCAGGTGCCGCTTTATTGTATCATAATTTTGCCTATGTTTTTCCCAATGTGCATCGTATCGGCATATCTAATTGTTTTTGTTGCTGTTTCGTGGGAGCCACCAACAAACAGCCTTTCGTAGTTATTGTTTTGATTTCGATTTCATTTCTTTGTCGTTCGTTGTGCCGCAAACACTTCATCGTGCCTTTAATCCGATAGACTTGTAATATAAGAATACCAAAAGAAAAAAAACATCGTTAAGCTCACCGCGACGACGTGTTTTAGTGACATATTCGAATCATTTTCAACAAGTATCTGTGAGATTAGTGTTAAAATGTACCTAACGAGCAAAGTAAAATAAATAAATAAGAAACCCAATCTGCTCAAATTCGTTTTGGAGTTTTTCTAATGTTTTTGTTCTACACCACGATCCACTTTGAATAAGAAAAAGTACGATAATTAACTCTTATCTACATTGTTCGTTTATTTATCGTACACAAAATCGATTGTTCTGGTGATATATAATTTACTTTAGATTAAAAATTGATACATAAACATATAAAGTGCTTTTAAGTGTTGGTCGATACAAAGTGTAAGGATGCATTGTAACGATTTCATTATTATTATTGTGGAAATGTGAACAAGTTTTGACAGAAGAAAAGTTTTTAGGCATTTCCGGATTTTAAAAAACTTTGGATTATATCTCGCTTGAATATCTGTGGACTTAGCCAAGCTCGGTTTGGATTGGCTAAAAGAATCAGTAAACATTGAGTCATTTCAAGATTAATTGTTATTTATCAATAAAAGGTATGATTACTTTTAAATAGCTGTCCATACTTTAATAGATATTAACTTATACATTAAAAAAAGTTCTAGATATTTAGAAAAAAATTATAGTTATAGTAATTACATTAAATCTATAGGTTCTATAATAATGCAAGGAAAAGAAGAAAAAAACCTGACTCATCTCTACAGTAACTTTGATTTTATGTAAAAATGATATGAAATAAAATAATTTTTATTCTATGATAATCGAATTGAATTGCAATTTTCAATCACATGATTTGCAATATCACACAAAGTAATCTCTTGATAAAAGTTTTTTTTTGTACAAAAAGCGAAACATTTTTATTTATTAGCAAAATACACAACAGTACCTAAACTTGCGCAAAAATATATACCACACAAATACGCATATTTACAAAAAATTTAATGACACATTTTTTAAATGCCTCAAATGAGTTTAAATCTAACCGATCACTTTCTTTATTGCCACGGAAACAGTTTTTGCACAATTGAACATTTTCGGAGACGGTTTAGCTTATTGACGAATTCCACTGAGCGATTTAGCTATATGCATTGTTGAACGGGCTATAGACTGTTTTGTAGAAAATTAAAATTCTTCGCTCTAAATAATACGCTAATCATACCACCTTCCATGGCTAAAGAAATACCCAACAATTGCATTCCTTGTGCGCTCAAGTGCTTGAATGGTTGAAACCACATAATGATTTCAAAAAAGTTCCTAACACGCAAGGTAACAGAGTGTTATCGAACGGAATTCGTTGTTGAAAACTATTGTTGAAGCGGGATAAGCAAAATTTTGTGAATATTTCCACAGAAGACATTAAAAACAGGGACACATTCATTAAGAACGTGATAAATTAGTATTGTGCCAATAATAGCAGAAATGGTCAGTTTTATTTATTTATTCCATTTATTCTGAAGGCCGTAAAGTTCTCTGCTTAACAATTACATACTTCAACTAATACTTGACCGCATATTCGAAATCTAAAAACAAAGCAGTTCTGTGTCTCGGTTCTGTAACTATTGCGACATGCAGTCACTTTTTCTGACGTCACAGTGTTTTATTTCGAAATAGTCACTTTTGCGAAAATTAGTGTTTCTTGAACTGATAAGCGAGGAAAAAGGGGTCTGTCGTGAAAAGATACACATGCATACATATATGAAATTGCAACAAGTGACGGAAAACTTTGAGTAAAATTTCATGAGGTTCATTATCGACTATTCTTTCAATGCGGTTGCTTAATGCAATGATAGAAATTTTATCATGGAATAAATCCTATTTATAAAATAATTCAGTATAATATACTTATTACATATAATATTAAGGCTATTCACAGTTTTAATACTCCGATCTGTTATTTGTACGATTTGTTATTTGTACGCCAATTTACGTAAGCGTATTTGGCTTTGTTGTTGTCTTGCTCGCGTAAATTAAAGTAGCCCTTGGACGTGTTTCTTGTACCTTGTATTTTTATGCTCTGCCTACGGCCGCCATATTAAATATATCACAGGGTTGCATAAATTTTGAATACGACAATCACATTGCGGAGTTCTCACAGTTTCAACAATAACAAATGCTATAAATACCATTTGTTAAATGTACGGTTAAACTGTGAATAGCCTTATTGTGTCAATAATAAATGCATATTCTACATGAGCAAATTCAATTTGATACCTTGTATCCGGTAGAAGTACTTGTAACGTTGTTGCATTTATTTCCACAACTTCATTGAATATGACTGTTGCACAAACAAGCAAAATTGTTCTCACCAAGTTAGAACATAGTGAAAACTTCAGTCGATTCAAGTCGCATACTTTAGTTTACAGAAACACTTCGTCTATCGAGTTGATTCGAAAGTAAAATTGAAACAAGCGAGAGGAGTCACAGTTTATTATCTCAGTTTATTATAGAAACAGTGCAAGTGAGAATGCCGTCACAATGATCTCAAAGTGACAAAAATCTGGTGAGAACTGCGCTGAGAAAATTAACAGAACCGAGCTACTGTTGGAGTTTTTTAACTTCGATCCAGTGGAAGATAAGTCCTTACTAATTTTTTGTATTCATTTGCTGTCAGAATTTAGCAATTTTTGGTCTCCCCTGCAATTTCGTAATCTATAACTTTTTAAAGTTAGTTGGCCAAAAAATCCCCCTTTTAATATCAATTACATACTTAAAATGAAATGCGTTTCGAAACGTTTCTGCTATGAACATCGATGAACGATGCGGTAGACCAATAAACAATCGTGCTATTAATTATATTGATATTTGATATTGTCTTTTTTATTTGAACTTAAAGGCTCACTTGTGGATTTTATACAGACTCTAGTCAAGCATTTCATACAAATTAGCTAGCAAGCGTTTAATTAAGTTACCACAAGATTTGGTTTTACATTTCAGACAATGTTTTGCATTTGCTTATTACAATATTGAAATTTTCAGTCTTAAAGCAATATTATTTTTTCCCTAGAATTTGTTTTGCAAACTGAATTCCAAACAACCAAATAACAATATTGTGCATATTGATATACTTAATATGTATTTTATAAGCTTGCTTCCAACTCTGGTGATGTCATTTACTAAGGCAGTGCTACAAAAATTTACTTAAGTGTCTTTAGAATTGATTTAAACATTTTTATTACCTAGTATTTATGTGTATTTTAATCATACCTCGCATATTGTGGCGATTTAAGTTGAGTGACGTTGTTTTTAGCACAAGTTTCAAACGAAGGTTGAGTTCAACGGAGCAACCCGCTTGGGCTAGTTCTAAGAACAATGCTGTCAGCTTGTCGCTCAAGCCGCGCTTTGAGCTTATTGACAAACGGCTAAAGCGATCTTGAAGTTGTCTAAAGACGTGGAAAAGTTTTCTTTTGCAGTTAAAACAACTTTTGAGCACGTCGTGAAATATCAAGTTAGGATTAATAAAAACTTCCTAATAAACACACGGAATTATGTTACAAACTTGCAAATGATTGTTTTTCTAGCTCGAAATAAGTAAAGTCAGCACTGGTTAGGTTAATGTACAATTTAGCCTCATTCAACTAATTAGAAAAATTTAACAAAGTTAATACTAGATTCGTTCCATTCACAAAGAAAGACAAAGCAAAAAGTAAACCACGAGTTTATCTTGATGACAACAAACTTATGAAATCCTGGTAACTATATTCTATAAGATCAGCATTCTATAAGATTAATTAAATAAATCTCATAAGCTTTTTCAAGGTCATTTCTGTTGCACTTTTTTAAAGCAACTTTTATTTAATTTAAAATGTCGACGAAAATTGCTGAGAGAGATGTTTTTATAATCAACTACAGGTGCAGAATGCATGTTTTTAAAAAAGTTCAAAAGCATTTTGAAAATTTTTAATGCAAATTTGTTCATCAACCGTCAGTATTCATGCATGTAAAAAAATGTGATGTCTTTTTTTGCTATCTTAAAAATAGAAACTCCCTTTTCCGATTCCGGTGGAAAAAACTATTCATTACTGGGCTTTATTATGTTTTTTTTTATATTGAAAATTGCCAATTTTTAACAAAAATAAATTTCTGTATGCGTAAGATCTATAGACTACGATACTTGTCTTCCGATTGAGTTTAAACTGTCAGAATATATTTGACTCAGTGTCGATAGTGCACTTAGTGCAAAATTTTTCCAATAAGTGGCGCTTAGCATCGAAATTTACCGAATTTCTATAACTTGCAACATATCAAAGCTAGGGTCTTGAAATTCAAACCAAAGGTGATAGTTATCAAAACTAATTTCCACAAAAATATGAGTACTTTTGGGTACCGGGGCTACAATAAGATAACACAAAAAATGTAATTTGAGATGTCACTTTATTAAATGAAAATGCGTCAAAAAACATAAAAGAATATATTATATGTAAAAATACAACGCTTTAAGGGCATTAATTTTTTTCTGATTTTGTTTTAGAATATTTTACATTATAAAATAAGTCGACAATCTTATTAATAAATATAACTTGGATTTTAGGCCTGATAAAATTGAATTGTAGGGCTTTTTGCACTAATATGACAAGCTAAGTATAGAATGTAAAAATCGACTTTCAAGGTTTGATACATAGCTTAATAGACTAATAACACGCACAGGACAAAATCTGTCTATTTCCTAATAAATTTTGGGACCATTCATAAAAGTTCCATTGTTCAATTCTTCATACAAAACTATATTTTTTCAAATCTTTAAAGTTGACTATTGTGAAACTTTTTTATGTGGCATATCATTTTCTTACAATAAGCCTTTCAATAATATATCCTCAAAATCGTTATTTGTGGTCAGAATAACTGTCAAAGAAAGATTTCTTTATACAAGTATATCATACGTATTATCGACAGAAGAATCTTAAACCAAATGTTATCTTTGCAATGGTGTATAACTCATTTTCCAACGTGAAGTATTGAAAAAAAATTAGAATTTTTTAAATTTAATTAGTTTTGTTGAAACCGAATTCAATTTTGTATAAACAATGTATCATAACTTTCACATGCAAATTGAAAATACAATAAGGTATTAAATTTATTAAACAGCGACCTTTCTGTCACTTTTCCGTGACCCGGTTTACTCATCAATTGTAAAAAATAACTCTTGAAATCGATTATAAGAAAGAACATTTAGACTGATAGTTCAGCGTAAACTTATCGTAAGTTTTTATCAACGCAATAGTTTAATTAATTTTTTTACAATAACGGTACACATTTGAATTTTACTTCTTCGCTCCATTCAAGTGATCTCTTACGATCACTATATAAAGGAGAAAAAGATTGGATTCTTGCAATATATATAAAAAAAGAGATGAGCAAAACCTTTTTTGCTGTCAGTGAACGAGTATTTCTTTAAAAAATGTTCGTTACTTTTTATTCTATAAAATCATGTACACAATTCAAGCTCTGAAAAAAATCGGTTTATAACGAAAGACATTCTTATATGCCCATGGACCCTACTTACTTACTTAGTTGGCGCTACAACCGTATGTCGGTCTTGGCCTCATCTAAGAATTTGCGCCAGCCATTTCTATCTTTCGCTTGCTGGCGCCAGTTGGAAATTCCAAGCTTCGTCAGGTTTTCCTCTACTTGGTCTTTCCAACGAAGATGCGGTCGTCCTCTGCTGCGTTGACCGCCGCTGGGTACCGAATCAAATGTTTTCTTCACTGGAGCATTGTCTTTCATGCGCTGAACATGACCAAGCCAGAGAAGCCGCTCGATTTTAATGCGCTTGACTATGTCGATGTCAGCGTACAGCTCATACAGTTCATCATTCCACTGTATTCGGTACTCGCCATTGACGCAGATTGGTCCGTAGATCTTACGAAGAATCTTTCTCTCGAATGCTCCTAAAGTCTTTTAACTGCGCTGCTGGTGTTGCTCAGTGTCATCCTGCAAAGTTGTATTAGTTTTGCAGGTTTACCAAACTCAGACATCGTGGAGTACAGGTGCTTCCTTATTGGGCTGTCGAAGGCGGCTTTGTAGTCGACAAAAAGATGGTGGGTGTCGACTTGTTTTTCTTGAGTCTTCTCCAAGATTTGTCGTAGCGTGAAAATCTGGTCGATGGTGGACTTTCCAGGTCTGAAGCCACACTGATAAGGTCCGATCAATTCGTTTACAATGGGCTTCAATCGTTCACATAAAACGCTCCACAGGACCTTATATGTTATATTAAGAAGGCTTATCTCACAGTAATTGGCACAGATAGTAGGATCGCCTTTCTTGTGGATTGGGTAGAGCACACTGAGATTCCAATCATTCGGAATGCATTCTTCCGACCATATTCTGCATAGAAGCTCATGAATGCATTTAAGTAGAGCTTCGCCTCCGTTCTTAAACAGCTCAGCAGGTAAGCCATCAGCTCACTCGGCTTTGTTATTTTTAAGCCGAGCTATAGCTGTCAGAACTTCATCATAGTCGGGTAGCGGAACCTCGACGCTGTCATCCAAAATTGGGGTTTCCGGAATATCATCTGTATTGGCGGGATTGTTGTCAGCGTCTCCATTTAGAAGCTTAGAGAAGTGTTCCCTCCATTACGTCAGTGTACTCTGGACATCTGTCACTAGATTCCCGTTTTCATCCTTGCAGGAAGAGGCCCCGGTCTTAAAACCATCGGCAAGGCGTCTTATTTTTTCGAAAAATTTTCGGGCCTCATTCCTGTCACCATACATCTCAATCTTCTCCTGCTCGCGCTTTTCTGCCTCTCTTTTTTTCCGCCTGAAAAAACGTCTCTCTTCCCTCCTCTTTTCTTTGTATAGCTCCTTAGCAGCGCGCGAGTTACAAACGAGGCAATTAATATTAAATTACAAGAAATTGTTTCAAAATATGGAAACAATAAAAACTGAATATTTATTGCCTCATTGCAACAACCCAAATCATTTAACACTTAAATTCAAATTCATTAATTGCCAAACATATTTGTCAATTCAAAATATGCAGCTAAGCAACTCCAAATATCATGTTACTCTTTTTTTAACTGCACCAACAAACCCAGAGACCCACTTAAGTGTTTTGTAACTTCATAAACATTTTGTAATCTTCGTTGTACTGCAACGAAGAAAGAAGAAAGAAGAAAAGAAGAAATTCTCATACATTGATATGTTTGTATTGATAAACTATTGGTATATTTTAAGTAACATTTATTCTGTTAGTTGTAAGAAAGTTTAGTTTTAGTTTTGATCTGAATAAAAGAAGTTGTGTTTTAAAAAACATAAAGTGTCTTTTATTAAAAAGGACTTTATAACTCGCGTTACAACCGACTGCAGGGTGGCTTTGTAGGCGGCGTCTTTCTCTGCAGTGGCGTCGCGACACTCCTGGTCGTACCACTGGTTTCGGCGAGGGTGTTGGTAGCCAATCACCTCTTCAGCAGCCGCACGCATGGAGCTGGAAATGTGTGTCCACTGCGCGCATATATCATCGATTGGAGGAGTGCTTTGAAGCAGGAGTGAGAGTCGAGTGGCGAAAGCATCGGCTGTCTGTTTCGATTGCAGCTTGTCGACGTCTAGCTTTCTCTGTGTAGGGTTGCGTGTATTCTTAGCTGCGCACAGACGTGTACGGATCTTGGCTGCAACAAGATAGTGATCCGAGTCAATGTTTGCACCACGGATCGTGCGTACATCAATACACTGGAAGAGTGCCTTCCGTCGATCGAAACGTGATCAATTTGATTTTTGGTTTTTTGATCAGGGGACATCCAGGTGGCTTTATGAATATTGAGATGCTTGAATTTAGTGCTACTTACGACCATGTTTCGTGCTGCGGCGAAGTAAATCAGCCTCATTCCGTTATCGGAGGTGTTGTCGTGGAGGCTGAACTTTCCGACTGTTGGACCAAAAATATTTTCCTTGCCCACCTTATCGTTGAAGTCACCAAGCACGATTTTTACGTCGTGACGGGGGCAGCGCTCGTAAGCATTTTCAAGGCGCTCGTAGAAAATTTCCTTGATCTCATCGTCCTTGTCTTCTGTCGGAGCGTGCGCACATATTAGGCTTGTATTAAATAATTTAGCCTTGATGCGGATTATGGCAAGTCGTTCGTTCACAGGTGTGAATCGCAGGACGTGGGGCCGTAGTCTCTTGCCAACTACAAATCCGCATCCAACCTCGTGCTTCTCCGCATGGCCGCTGTAGTAGATGTCACAGGGTGCATGCCGACTGCAACCCTGTCCCTTCCATCGCATTTCTTGGATAGCAGTGATATCAGCTTTGTCCATGGACCCATTCCATTTAAAAAGCCATTATTCAAATGTCGCATTAAAAGTTCGCTTAGACTATTCGTGTGATTCAACTTTTTGGAAGAAAAAAGCAGTCTTCACTTATTTTTTGAGTAATTCCATCAGTTACACAGTCCATCATCCAAAATTATTACAAACTTCGATGCATGGATTCTGGTAGAAAAGAAAAAAATATTTTAGGTATATCGGCATTTGAAGTTAACGTCTGAGTATTTTTAATACGCACAGAGCCAAAACAACCTAATAAAATAAAAGAAAATCAATAATAATAATCAATCTTAAAATTATGTGGATTGTCTCATGAGAAATGTTTAAAGTTTTAATAAGATTTTCTCTATGGTTTTAATAAGACAGCCTTCTTAGATAAAAACCACAGAGAAAATCTTATTAAAACTTTAAATATTTCTTATTAGATAATCCACATAATATTAAGAAAAATCTTATTGTTTTTTATAAGAAAGCTTTTAAAAACAATAAGAAATTCTTATCAATAATATGTGATTTACTTATTGATTTCAAAAGTTACCTTCTTGATTTTTAATAAGGAAATCTTATTGATTTAATTTTTGTCCATTAAAATTTATTTTATGGTTCATTAGTCCAAATATTTTATATGTATTTTTTTACTTCGATATCAAATAAGAAATTTTCGAAAAAAATTTATTATATTACGTTTTTAAAAAATAACCCTTTTTCAATCGCTTATACTGTAATAACTGATGCATATAGAAAAAATTGTAACAAGGAAGACTTGAGCGCCTTTTTGTTGGCTTTCGAATGATGTTTACTAAAACTTTATAATACTATTTTTGGATTGAGAAAAATAGAGATTTGCAACAAATTGTTTTTAATGTTTTTAAATTTGGACCCAATTTTTTTTTTTGGTTTTTTGTTAAAAATAAACGTCAGAACATTCTCCCTAATGCTGGTAGAATTTAAGAGTGGACACTTGAATACTAACAGAGCAATGAATTTTTCAATCGCAACTTACACGTGCGTCAAAAATAATATTAAGTTTTAGTAAACATCATTCGGAAGCTAATTTCATCTTGCAGTACAAATTGGGATGCAAAAAAAAATCACCAAAATTTCTTAAAAGAAATATGAATAAACAAATTTTTTATTTTAGTTTCAAAATAAGAACAAATAAAACTATTTAAAAAATATTAAAATTTCATTGATTTTAAAGGCTTTTCTAATTTCGATATCAGAGACGATTTTTTAAAGGATCTTTCATATTAAGATCCTTTAATAAAAGAAATAATTGTTGCTTTTATAAAGCAAGACTAGGTATATCTTAACATGGTTTAGATGCAATAAGGTACAAAAAGTTATATCAATTTAAATTCTTTCAAAATGTTTCTTTCTGTCCTTGCAAGAAAAATATCTTTCACCACCTCCATCAAATTCAATTCTTCGGTTTTCTCTTTGTGAATGTGTATGAGTGGGTCGTGAGTCGTTTCTGTGTCATGGTTGCTCGAAGATACTTTCTAAGTCGCATGGCAGAATTAGAGAAGGTATATGCATTTCAGACTGCACTCTCTTTCTCATAGCCAGAATTGTCAAACTCAAGCATTTTGCTATTCTTGCCTATTTTCGCTTTCTTATCGCATTCTCATCGTTTTCAGATTTTGTATGAGCTGTCAACTTCGTTTTGACAGTTGCGGCAGTCTCCCTCTCCAAAATGCATATACCTTCTCTAATTCTGCCATGCTAAGCCGTCTTATTGCACTAAATGAACGCTCAGATGTACTCTGGATGAAATGTACTCTTTTTCCGCCTTTGCTTGAACTGTCACTGAGCTTTTCTTTGTTCTGTGCAAGGCTCATTTATAAGATTGTGGCACTTGAGAGAGAGCTCGGTCGAACTGTCAGAATGAATGAAAAGAAATGAAGAAAATTAATGCTTAGAACAAAGAAAAG
Source organism: Dichetophora obliterata (assembly GCA_963920525.1). Classification (NCBI taxonomy): domain Eukaryota; kingdom Metazoa; phylum Arthropoda; class Insecta; order Diptera; family Sciomyzidae; genus Dichetophora; species Dichetophora obliterata. The sequence goes on along the minus strand of OY986437.1, from coordinate 185,503,297 downwards.
CACAGTGACAGTTCGACCAAAGTCGGGAAAAAGAGTGCATTTCTCTCAAGTGCCACAACTTTATAAATTAACCTTGGTTCTATGCATTCATTTTCTTATTTCTTTTTATCCATTCTGACAGTTCGTCCGAGCTCGCTCTCAAGTGTCATAACCTTAATAACGAGCCTTGGTTCCTTCTTTTTCCTCTATTTTGATCTTAGTTATTGCGATGACTCGAATCGAAGAGCACTTGCGTAAGAAAATTGTGCACAGTTACTGCACTGCAAAATAAATTTTTTACAGAAAGCTAACGAAAAGGTAAAAAGGTAGTGTAAATAGTTTCAAAAATCTGTCAAAAAGTGTAAAAAAAAATATCCAAGAGATCCGAAACTTGATTAAAAGCAAAGCATAGTTATTACAAAGTAGGAGCGACAATTTTTGCTGCGGTCAACGTATGTCAAACAAAATAAAATCAAAACGAGAGCGTGCTATGGTTGCTATGGCAGCTGATGCAAAATGGAGATATAAAAAATGTTTTGTGTCACACAAAGAAAATGAATAATTAAATTTCATGTAAGTTTAAAAAAAGAACTGCTATTGAACGCTCGTTTTATGTTTTCTTTTGTTTGACGTTCGTTGACCGCAGCATGTGAGAAAAGAGGTAGTCGTCAAGGCTACCTGATAAATAATTTTACCATGATTTTAAGGTACTTACTTTAATAAACTAAAATAATTCAATAATGGTATTCAGAAAAATTTGTTAAGTCCTGCTAAACTGTTAAATTGTTAAAGTTAGCAGCTGTTGATGTGAACGCATCTGCTAAGACATTTTACAATCAAGTGCTAAACTGATAGTTAAAATCAGCTGACAGACTTATATAACTAAAAATCTTTTGTTTTAATGACTCGTATAACCAGTAGTCAGTAACCAAAATGTATTTGAATTTTTATATTACAGTGCGTTAACAGTTTTGATACATTTGCTACTCAGAAACTTTGAAATGTTTTAAATCTCTACCAACCCCATTACAAAATTTTTATTATTTTTTAATAAAGAGCAGTTTTTATACTTTCAAACTGCAAATCAAAAAAATTTGGTACTTGTTAGAACTCATTACCAAAACGATTTATTACTACACTCAATAAGTTTGACATTTCCGACTTAACAAATGGTATCTGCTAAACAAAAAAACGGTGCTGAGCTTTTCCATTAATGTCTGTGCAAGATGTGACAAAAAAAGCTGGAAAGAACGTACAAAAAACAAAAATTGCCCAAAAAATTGAAAGACAAGTGAAAGGTGGGAAAAGAAGGATTCGGAAATTGTACGAACTTTTGCTTCAAAATAATGTTTAATGCATTGTTATAGGCGATGAAACCTTCGTAAAATTGGACTCAAGAACATTACCCAATTTTACACAAAACAGAAAGGTGGTTCTGCTGACTTATCAATTTCAACAATTGAAATTGAAAAGTTGATGAAAAAGCTCTCATTTGGCAGGCTATATGCGCTTCCGGCCTTCTTCACAAATGACACTGTACCAGAAGAAATTTACAAAAAGAGAAGAATTTGCTTTTTTTTTTTTTTTTTAAGACTGAACCAACGCTCAGGGGATGCCCCCTATAAATGCGTAAGCATTGTGTTGATTCGGAAGATGGGTGATAGTTAGTTGGAGGATGGATAGATGGAGTAGTGTCGGTGAATATTTGTTTTAAACTTGCACAGCTCAAAACTGCTAGGAAACACGCCCGCAGGGAGACTATTCCACAACTTAACCGTGCGACTAAAGAACGAATTATCACGGTAATGCGATGTTCTATTGGGCATCGATGCAATGGTAAAAGGGTGGGCTTGGACAGCTGCCCGAGTGGACCTGGGAAACACACGAGCTGGTGGCGTCAGGCCATGTATCTCCCTTGAACACTTCCCATGGTAATACCTATACAGTAGGCTTAGGTCTATATAAGTAATTAATGAAAATTAAAAAGTTTTGCTTGATAAACATATATATAAGATTATATGGAATATTGTATCTAAGAATAGTAAATAGATAGCTACATTGTGTTTTTAAATTAAACAAAAAATTTTAATACATAGAAATGTTTTATTTAATTTTGTTTTCATTAATTTTATAAATTAATACTATAAATTTCTTTTTTAAATAGATTTTCTGTTGTTTTGTGATAATTTAAAACATTAAAAAGCTTTGAGGCAAAACATTAAATTTTTTATAAATAAAAATTTCCATGTCTCTTAATATTAAAATACTGTATTAATATTAAATAAAACTAAAAGTCAGATTTATAAACAAAAACAAAATATATTAAAAAATACAAATAAATTATTATATATTAAACCTATATTTTCTCGATATTTGATATAGTAACAAAAACAAAATTTATTTAAGAAAATTGTAATTAAAAGTCAACCTAAAAAAATAGCCGTCTTAAATGAAAGTTACAAATTCGTCATTTCAGCCCTTGAAAGGAAAGGCCGAGTTTCTATTGATCAATTGTGTTGTGGGTGTTATTAAATGTATAAGGATATAGGTAGCTGCAGCGCTGACTGTGCTCTCATTCCATAGTCAAATTCAGCTGTGTGGCGAATGGAAACAAAAGAAAAGAAATAAAAAGTTTTGCTTCGTTTTGATATTTCCGGCAGTATGCTCTCATCTGGTGCATCTACCCAAGAGTGATAGAATACAAAGATTGCGCTGAAGACAAAAAAAAGTGTACAACAAAATTGTCGTTCTGCGCATGTACGTCATAATATCAATTCTGTTCTGGCAAGCTGTCAATGTGCATACGATTTGTATGTATTATACAAATTTTACTTTGTATAATTAAAATAAAAGAACTGAGAAGCAATTTATTGGAACGAGAAAAAGGTAAATTTATTTATTACTACTTTGCAAACATTGTTTTTACTTTTATTTTATTGCAGCTTAGTTACAAATAATTTGTAAGAGATTCGATTAGATTTGCATTATATTTCAAGCTAACCTACTTCAGAGCATCTAACAAAAATTGCAAAAACTTTCTTGTTTGTTAAGAAATCATGTGAAGAAGTGCTGGATGATGTAAGCGTAGACGATTGGAATAAGATTAATCCTGTCACTGTAGGCTATTATCGCACGCGTTACTCTGAGAATATATTGAAGAAACTTGTGCCAGCTGCAAGAAATACAGAGCTACCGCCATTGGATCGTTTGGGTTTGGTTGATGATATGTTTGCTATGGTGGAAAAGATTAATTCGTATCGCAATGAAATTAATTGCACCGTTTGGACAGTCGTAACCAATTCTATATATGATTTACAAATACATGCATCGCACACTGGCCTAGTGGACAACTCCAATCGCTAATGCAAAACACTATATCGTCCAATTGCTGATCGTCTCCGATGATGAAAGCATCAACAAGAGAAAAATAATGATGGCTCCGATAAGGATGACGATGACTATCATTTAGCTGAAACAACTGTTCCAAGCAATAATGAAACCGAACAACTCAGAAGCAACAATATGCCAACAATTATTACACTCGTCAGCTGTTAACTGAATCTAATATTTCCGATCACAAAAATAAGCTCCGCCAGGTCATCTGATATTTTATTGCAAACACCCGACAGTGGTATTAGCATGGCCACCATAACGCCTAGTCACAGTCGTGACACCGATGAATCCTCCTCCTTTATCAGTACATACAGTAACAATGGCAATGGAGAAATTGTAGTTGCCTCTACCACGAATCATTAAAGACAACAATTGCAACAAACATCAGCCAGATCAGTAGTTTGAAGTCCATTTGTTGTCACATTGCCTTTGTTCATAGCTCAACATTTATCTTGAATTATTTTAAACTTAATTGTGTTTGTCGTATAACTATATTTTGAGATGTTTAATTTCATTTGAAAAATGAACCATCGTTTATATCTTAAATACCTATCTTGGTAATTATTTTTCTAACATACTTTTCTAATTGCATGAAAACTTTTAAAATATTATGCATTAAAAATATATGCGTTACATCAAGATAAAAAAATTCATATAAAAGATACATAACTAAAGAAGATAAAATTTGTATTTAATCAAATTATAAAAAAAGTATGTTATTCAAAAAACTAAGTGTTCTACAATTTCGTCAAAAAACAAACTTTTATATGGATATTAATAAAATAATAACTTAATGAAATCATGAAAGGTGCGTGAGAATGAGAATGATTTAGATAACTTGAAAGTCTAAAAGTGAGGATTTGCAAGTCATTTATAAAGCAATTGGCTTGCATTACAAAACAAAAGCTAGTAAAAGAATTCGCATCTTAGCCACAATTTGTTGTAATTTTATAATTGATGTTGCGCATAAAAGATACATATTTAACCAGTAATTTAAAAACAGTGAGTTTTGTTTTAATAAATTAAACTTTTTATGACAAGTTGAATTGTTGCAGTTTCAACATTCCCATTTTATTTCCATTAATTTACCTGTAAATATAAAGACAAAAAATGATAGTTCCAACTTTTGAAATAATGAAACAAATTTTGTTAAATCAATATATTTTTGTATTTTCGTTTACGTTTGTGTGCATTTTCTACAATTTCTTGATTTAATTTTCGTATTTTTGGAGATGTGGTTTTTCTTTTTGTAGCGTTTCTCTGCATACATACATGCATAAGTTTTAAATTTACAAATTTATGAAAACTAAACTTACAGCTTTGCTTGCAAATTTTCGATTTCTTCTACTGACATGGACCGATTTGCAACACGGACGTGTAATGCTGACGCATTAGAAAGTCTGTTAGCTTTAAGAACACAATTCTCCTCATTTCCCTCGAATGCCTGTGGAAGGTCAGTCTCTTTTCCAGCATCCTCGATCGCTTGATCAAAAATAAATTCAACTGAAATTTGAATTTAGCTTAATATCATCTTGAAAAATAGTTAACAACCATTACCTTTTTGTGATACAGAAGCATCACTTTGCCGAAGAAGTTTAGAAACGATTTTTTCTGTTGACGACGCTGAACTCTTTTGGAACGCTCCGGATTTCCATCACCTGGCTTATAAACTGATGGAACGGCACCTACTTTAAGCATTCTTTTTTTCAAATCCTAAGAAATGTAAACACATTTTCATTAATATAAGCACAATAAGCGTAACAAATAACTATCTTACCCAATTCGAACTTCACACTGTTTTCAAAATCTTCTCTTAAAAAGAGGTCCATGCAAATATAGCAAGTTATAAAGCTGAAATCCTTGCTTTGCCGGCAAAATTTAATCCACTTTTTCCTCAGCTCTACATTCACTGGAAAAGTAAACAAGCTGCATTCTGATGCCGATTTTTTTCTACTGTTAGCGCAATTAGCAACTGCACACTTAATTTTTTTAATTTCAAGTTAAAAACTTGCAAATATACGTCGATAAATAAAGAATTATATAAAACACAACCGATCGCAATACGATTCTCAAAGAAATTAAATATTGTGACGTACTCAACTGAACAGCTGATTGTCAAACTCGATTAGCAGAAGTAACGGACCTGCGCAAAGCGCAATCTCTTATTCTATCATTCTTGCATCTACCTGTATTCTTCTACCATGAAATGTTTGAATACAAATGTTCAAGAGCTGGACCCAAGGTTCATTTATAAGGTTGTGGCACTTGAGAAAAATGCACACTTTCTCCGCCTTTGCTCGAACTGTCACTGTGCTTTTGTTTGTTCTAAGCATTCATTTTCTTCATATCTTTTCATTCATTTTGACAGTTCGACCGAGCTCGCTCTCAAGTGCCACAACCTTATAAATGAGCCTTGGCTGGACCCATGATACAACTATTTATCAGGAAGCCGCGCACACAACCTATTTTCTCATGAGCTGCGGATGACGAACGTCAAACAAAAGAAAACATAAAACTAACTTTTTTTTTAAACGAGCGTTAAGCAAAATTTTTCTTTTTCAATATTGTGTTGTTTTAAAATAAAAAAAAATGTGGGAAAGACCTTTAGAATAACTTAATATTTTGACAAAAAACATTTTTGATAGCTACATTTTGCATCAGCTGCCATAGCAACCATAGCACGCTCTCGTTTTGATTTTCTTTTGTTTGACATTCGTCATCCGCAGCTAAAGTTATGCGGCTACTTGGTTAGTTATATTATGGCTGGACCTACCAGTTTTATGACGACTTCGAACGGCTCATGCTCTCCAAAATTTTTACATTGCAGATTCTACTCTTTGAGGTTTGCTAGTGTCTGGAGAGGGGTGACGGCCGAAGAGAAATATTAATTCAATTGAAAAACATTCTGTCTGCAGAGTTGCCAGTTTTTTCGTACTGCTGGCCGCCATTTGTCGACAACTAAACCCCAAAAAATCGGCAAAATTTTTTTGTTAAAATATTTTAAGAAAATAAATAAAACCATAATATTTCATAAAATTTCATAAATATCATAAATATTTTTATTTGACCAGAAATATATATACATATGGCCAGAAATTGCAGCTTAGAGCTCTTATTGGCTATAGTTAAATGTATTCTTATTAATATACATATTAACATGTACAAGCCATACAAAAAACTAAGAAAAGCTCCACGATCAGAAATTTTTTATATTATAAAAATAAAACTATAACATAAGAACAATAAATAAATTAATAAGTACACGCTCAAAAATTTTTAACTAATTTTTAATTCCATCGTTGAATTTATGCATTTCTTATTACTTGTTATATTTGAATTTAAAAGGTTCAAATCAATAGAAATTTTTTTAATAAATCTAAAAATAATATTCAATACATGTTGGAGTACTCTAAGAAAACAGCGTACGGCTTGGTTCGGTTCCTAAGCATGTTTATCATTTCTCTATAGTTTGCTATTTTTTATTTTTGTTGAAAATATTTTAATACAAGCTTGCATTAAGATTAAGTCAAATTAAGGAATAAAACTCAATATTATTATTTGGCGTCGATTAAATTTTAATACAGTTTCGGCCGTCTATATGCAAAGACAAGACTTACAAAAATTTCGTCCAATATTTTTTGAGCGTGTAAAAACTTCGTATAGAGAATACCAAGTCTATATCATCCAAAAAAAATTATGGTTTTTAACAAATTGTGAGCGTGTCACAATATACTTCATAGTCTTTAAGTTCAGAATTTCCTAGTTTTGAGTACATACAGGCCCTATCAGAGGAGGGGGCAGAAGGGGGCCTCCAATTTAAGAATATCATATAAAAAAAATTAAGCAAAAATGTTTACGTGAAAAAACTCCTACTGGACTTTTAAATGTAGAAATGTAGTATAGGAATTCCATTCAAATTAACTTGTAACCGATCGATGAAAATTGAGTCTGACATGGAAAAATATTATGGAGTCAACGTGTTTTTAGCAATTATTGATTCCATTTTATATGGTCTAAGAAAGTGATTTGAAACACTTGAAATTCGTTTTCATTCCTCTGTCAATGTAGTAAACTGAGCTGCGAAGACCTGCAGTCAGTAGCACAAACATTTCAGAAAAAGATCTCGAAAGAAATTTCGCGCGAGAAAATTATATTTCTCAAAAGAATACACTCAGTCAACTTTAAGAAGAATTGTAAGACAAAAAATCTATTTCAGGAAATATATAATCTTTTTCGATGAAGGCGCATGCATGCTTATATTAGAGTGGTCCCTATTTTTTCAGAATTAATGAATAACGGAACGGAGTTTTATTTCTTTACAAAACAGCATCACGTTCTTCAATTAATTTTTCTTCATAATGAATTCTAAAACATGAAAATTTGACAAAAACTACCAGAGTTGTAATATATTTATCTTCGAAAAATGATCGGAAAAACCAAATAAGACGATATTTCAATAAAATGAAGTGGTATCTAAAAAAAAATCCTTAAAGTGGCATTGACAAATCCTAGGAACTTGACTTCTTTCAAAAGTCCTGAAAGTGGCCTTTGTGGCATATCGAACACACACAAAAATAAAATCATAACATAATCGGAAGAAAATTACAAATATTTTTTTGAGATTTATTAAAGAAATTTCAAATGATTTTTCTTGTGTTTAGCGACTTTTCATACGTCATTGCGGCGGCAAAAGGGTCTAAAAAAAAATTTGAAAGCGCTACTTACAACTACTTTGAATAATTTACTACTTTCCCTACTTTGAAGCCTAAAATACCTTTTTTCAAAATATTTTGCTACTAAATAAAATTTATTGATATTATTATTATTATTATGGTAGCACGGCAAAGACCGACCATTTATGTTCCATGCTGAACATAAATCCGGATATAGCAAGAAAATTAATTTTTTCAGTTTTAAAAGATGCGTTTTCACAACAAAAAGCTACAAAGACAGTTCTCAAATAATGTTGTATCTAATATTGAACTATTTTCTTTTAATAAACATGTCATGTTAACATTTAATAATTTATTTAAAGAGGTTGGGGGCCCCAAAAAATTCGTACCCCGGACCCCTCACGGGCTCTGAAAGGCCCTAGGTACATTATTTCAGACTTGAAACGTCTTAACATTTCTTTTGTAGGCTAAAAACTTTCGCAGTATGTATGAATATTATAAGTATAAATTGATATTCTAAATTCTTGAACTAAATTAGTTCAAATTGCATATTATTTCGTTTCTTCAATTATATGTAGTTCATAATTAAAAAAATTATTTCTACACACGCGTTGTTAGTTGGTATCAAAAGCATTTTAAATACCACTTCTGCGAGCTCTCTAAAAAATTTGTTGCCTGCTCTATCCTCACATTTGTAATATAAATCGTATATATAAGAAGAAGTGTACATTTTGATGTAGCCACTAACTGAAAAAACGGGTCGACCGATTTAAAGCAAAATTTCCGGGTACGTTGAGTATGGTCTGTAGATGGTTTATGTGAAATCGATATAGTGGTTCCGGAGATATGGCATTTTAAAAAATTTTCCCATAGACTCCCATACAAATCGTTCGTGCGGGTTGGTGTCCGTTAAGATCTCAGGAACGGTAACACCTTAGGCCACTAAATTTACATCTGTTATCAAGGTTTATATCTCAAATAATAATTTATCGATGTTTTTTGTAAACTGACATCTCAAGTACATTGAACCGCCATTTCAGTTTTTCAATTGTGCAAAGTGAGTAAATTTGATCAACAAATTTAAATGGCTCCAAAAAGTGTGGTTTGGCGGTTTTTTGAAAAACGTAGTGAAAACAACTTATTATTTATAAGCAACATTTCAAATTAGTTACTATAACAAAGTTGACTATGTTTCTAACGGGCTGTTGAATCAGGTCAAACACTTTTTCTTAAAACAATTGAAAATTTTAAATTCTTAAGTCATACAAAAGTGTCCCTTTTGATTGCAGAATTTCTATGTTACGAAAAAGTTTTTGACTTGATTCAATAGTCCGTTAGAAACATAATTAGCTCAGTTATAGTAATTCATTTTAAATTGTGTACAATTTTGTAATATCTGAAAAGTCCTATGCAAATCGATGCATCGATGTATGTCCTCCGATGCATCGAAAAATATCGATGCACATGTCGATGCATCGAAACGAAGATATACATCGATGTATTTTTGCCACTGACATCCCTACAACAGCTACTGTTGGCAACTGTACTCAAAGTGGGTTTCCACGCTTCGTTTTACCGCCCACAAATCACTGAAAATGCTATATCAGACAGTTTTTGTCGTAGAAGACTAAAATTTAATAATTTTTTTCGTATGATTACTTTCAGCAGCTGTATTAAAAATGGGCGTGGTCGCACTATGTTTACGACCCTTTTTTATGGGATGAGCGTGGAGTGAAGCAAAGTGCACCAGGTATAAACTAAATTATTCTGAAAATTTAGCAGTCGATTTGTTTCGAGAATGAGATAGTTTAGGTAGAAAAAATATGCCACACCCCCCTTTACTGCCCACAAATCAATAAAAATGCAGTAACAATCTTTTAAAAAACATCAAAAACTCCTAAACCGCTCCTATGATTAGAACGAAAATTTGTATTTAGAGGTTTTCAAATACAATAAATCTTTAAGCTCTATCTATTTTGATCTATCCTTAACGGCAAACTGTAGTACAAATATGAACTTAGTGCAAATCTAAACGGCTCGACGGATTTCCCTCAAACTTCGTACATATATTGTATGCATCTTACATTTGATTTTTACATAATTTGTTTTGAACTCGCCTCTTACGAATTGGTTCATCAAAGTGCAAAAATTATTTTAATGTTTTTATCATCAAAACAACAAGAGCTGCCCCCTTTGATTTTCTTCGCGAAATTTATGGCTTAAAATCTATTTTTTCATACCATTAACTATCTATAGTATTAAACTCATTTTCTGTTTGTTTGTTTGTTTGTTTGGCCTTTATACAAATCTAAACGGCTCAACAGATTTCGCTCAAACGAGGTATATATATTAAGTACATCCTAGATCAAATTGTAAAATACCTAGTTTTCGCCACGCCCCTTCCGAAATTTTTCAACTAACGGCAATTTTGTTATTATAATTTTTTTAGTATCGGAGTTTTTTGTGAATTTAATTAAAAAAATTTTTGTTAATTTAACATCAAAAACACTAACATATCTGTAACATTGTAAAACATTCTAAACATTTCTAAAACATTTTCATCGTTACCTAAGAATGAGAAAAAAATGTCATGAAAATCGAAGTTTGGTCTTTCGATGCAAAAATCTACGCTGTTCATAAATATATTTCATTCAATATTCCAGTTAAAATTGCACATCTGACTTTAAATATATGACATAGCATTTACTTGCAAAAATTCTTCCGATTAAGCGCAAAAATTATTTTACTGTTTTTGCCATCAAAACAAGGAGGTTGATGTATTTGCCGAGATTAATATTTTCCAAAATTACATGAATTAAATTGCAACTTTTAGATCAAGTAAGCTTAATTAAAGAAGGCAACAACAACAACTCTGTATAGAGTCAATCACTTAGCTGACTAGACAGTCTGTTTCGGAAATCGCTACATTTTCCTCTTCAGTAGTCTTTTTGTGACGACTACTTTATTGACGACTGCACTTTACTTTCTCTGAACAATAAAAATTAACTCACTGTTTAAATTTGTAGATGACTTCACACATTTAATTTAACCTCGATTGATGAAATATAGGAAACAAAGAGAAATTTATTGAGTGTATCGAAATCTTTTTTTGACAAGATAGATGCGCTGCTTTAACTAAAAAGCAAATTTGATATATTGTCCTTTCGTTGCCTTAACCATTTTTTCATTATCTTTAGCCAATGCCTTCCATTTTAATAAAATAAAAAAGTTTACGAAAAAACTTACCTTCTCGCAATTTAGTTCATGTTATGGTTTAAGAGATCATAAAACTAATTAACTATTTTCCAAAATATTTTTGTTATATTTTTTACAAAAAAGTCAAGTCTCCAAAATTATTTATGTGAAAAAATTACCCCAATATCTCTTTTCTATCAAAAGTTATGGCTTTTATGATTAAGTTTCTTTATGATTTATAGAATAACTTTGAAGTTATACGTCGCACAATTTTGGAATTCAGTATTCGACCACAATTTAAACATGCCGTTTCACTGAAAACATTTGATGTGTGTTTGGAAACGAGGGCGTGGCAGCAACGCGCAGGGTTTCAGCAAGTACTCTATAAAACTTCTTACCATGAACCCAACTTGAATTATCCCAGTCTTTTCTATATTTTTGTGTTCCTTCCTAATTTTTTGGTATTTTAGCGCTCAAACTGAACAAATTCAAGCAATATCAGCTGTTCAAATGTTTTTTGGATTTGCAAAAGGTGTTGTGTAACGAAAGAAAGGATTTAGGCTGTGTGTCAAAAGGAAACTTTTCAGTCGTGGTAGGATAGAAAATATCAAGTTGAATAAAAGTTGTGAGTGTTGAAATAGATTTGTCTTTTTTGCTGTATCAAATGGACGATGAAATTTTGACAGTTACAAATTTTGACGTTTCACATTTCAGTCGTGTTTTAGCGCAAATATTTTATTTAATTTGCATTTTATTCAATTTGCGACATATTTAACTCGAGTGCTTGTATTTGCAACTTATTTCGTAAACTTGTAACCTAAAAAACTTAAAAAAATAACAAAATTATAAAAATAAAAAAAACGAAAATGCTTAAGTTTGTGTGTGCGTGTGTGTGGGCCAACGTTCTCCCGGTGCATCAGCAAGTGCAGCAAAGTTAAATTGGCTTTCTTTGCTGACGAACGTCCTCCAAGTGCCACCACCAGTAAGTGCAGTGCAAAATTTCTTGCTAGCCAACATTCTCCAAGTACCATCACCAGCAGCACAAGCAAGTGGAGCGCAAATTTCCTGATTCTTTTGCTTGCCAACGTTCTTCGAGAGTCGCCACGAGCAGCACCAGCAAGTGCAGCACAATTCAATTGACTAGTCAACTCTCCAATATTTCAGAAGCACCATTTCAGCATGTCTCAAGCGCAGAGGCAAATTTCTGCCATAATATTCCGGCGTGAATTAAATAAATTGAAAGCGGAGAATTTGCGCTTTATTAGCTTGTGTTGCTGGTGATGGCACTTGGAGGATGTTGGCTAACATGAATATTGCACTGCACTTGCTTGTGATTCTGGTGGTGGCACTTGGAGGACGTTCGCCAGCATAGAAAGCCAATTTAACTTTTCTGGACTTGCTGATGTACCGGAAGATCGTTGGACCACACACACGCAAACACAAACTCAAGCACTTTAGATTTTTTATTTTTATTATTTTGTTATTTTTTAAGTTTACAATACTACAAGTTTACGAAATAAGTTGCAAGTACAAGCACTTGAGTTAAATACGTAGCGGAAATTGATGTGCTGTTTTTTTTTCTTTATTTTTGAGTGTGTCGAAAATTCGCTTTCGATTGTCAAAATTTGTAGTAGCCCCTGGGGCTAGCACACATTTTGACAATTATATTCACCTCACAAATGACAAAAATTGCTCTACCAACTGTCAAAATTTGATCATCCGACTAAAAAGTTTCCGATTGACACACAGCCTTAGTCTTTTTTTTTGAGGGGAATCTCGCCAAAATATCGCCAAAAAATGTTTAAACCGCCAAAACAAATTTCTTCTCGCCAAAGTGGTCGTTCAAACCTCCAGTTTGGCGAGATATCGCCATGTCTGGCATCTCTGTCTGTCTGTGCGGGGAATTTTACCTGGAATACCGCTATTCCTTCATTTACGGGCACTTTACTGACGACTGCACTTTACTTTCTCTGAACAATAAAAATTATCAAAAAGAAATATCTTAAACTTATATCTTGAATTTGGCCAACTTTTCGTGCAATGAAATATTAAATAGCAATCCTTTATTATTAAAACTTTCATCGTTAAATTCAGCCTGGACTGTCTTTAAGCTGTTGCAGCGCTTTTTGAGGCAAATTTTGAGCTGCATTAACGTTTTCTTTTTTATCGAACTTTCCATGGTACATTACCAAAAGGGAACATGGAAAGAAGAATAGGCATGGGAAATTCACTTATCTAATGTACTCCGCAGAATTTGGCGCGAAGAACCTTTGTCCTTGGTTGAAAGAGGTGGTGTGTTGTTTGCCGGTTGGCGTCATTTTCTATTTCCATGACCTCATCGCCAAATAAAGCTACAGACACACTTCGACAAACATACAAATGGCTACATGAGGGAAAAATAAGCCAAGGGGGACAGTGTTTGGGGAGTCTGTTGCACGCTATTGTATTATGTTTAATCGATAAAAAGCAAGAAAATTAACGAAGGGCTCTCCAGTGTTGAGGTTGTCTTAAAAGGGTAAAAATTTGTTACATTATTTTAATATTTTTGTCTTAAAAATATTAGATCGATTTTTTATTATTCCAAAGGAAGTGGAGGAAAAACTATGAATTCAAATTGATTGTTGAACTTAGTTTCTATGGTCTTATTTGTTTTGTTGTTACAACTATAGTTAAAATATTTAGGAGGGTACTTTTTTTGCTGGCCGTCAAATGTATGGGACAAAAAACTTTAATGCAAATTGTTGATGTCATAGATTTCAAATGCTTGATTTGATTTAAAACTAAGAGATATAAAGTACTTATTGATGAAATTTGGGAATCGGAGAGGTCAATTTAAGGTATTTGTACGAAAAAATTCCAAACACAAAAACTTATATTAAATTAAATTAAAATATTTTTGGAGAATAGGCTTGCGAGAAAATGCAAGAATCCTGAAATTTGAATACCAAGTGACAGCTGTTCAAACTTCACTTTTTTCGAAAATACTTACAATTCCCTTTTCTGGCCTTTCGAACACAAAAAAAAACAACATGAAATATTGATAGAATATCGATGCTTCCGAGAAGCATGGAGTTCCTTTTCGAAACTCAGATATTTGTACAATTTGATACTTAGAACATAGATAGCACTTTAAAAAATAAAAATATTTGCATATATTTTTATAATTTTTACTTTGCTTTCTCCCAGTTATACGTAGTGAAAAATTGAAAAGAAAATCAAAAATTGTCATTCGGACATCAAGTTAAGCAACTTTATCTTCAAAACGGTTAGTCCTACAAAAAAATGTTGAAGATGTTGAAGTTTGTTTTGTCCTACGTACAATAATTTAAGAATGTCTGCTAGTGTTACTCCTGTTGATTTCAGACGTATGTTGGTAATGCTATTGATCTTACCGTTAATTTTATATTCAGAAACAGTGTATAGTAACCTCAACTCGAGCTCCCAATTAAAACTACAAGTTGCTTTTAATTATGCAATACGCTACGTATATGGTTTGCGAAATTTTAACGTTCAGAAATGCAATACTTGGATGTGACTTAGATATGCAATCTTAGTGCTCGTAACTGTATGTATCTCCATGAACTCATACATGAAAAAGCACCTCCCTGTTTGTTTGCAAAACTCCAGTTTTGTTTATCTAGAAGAAGTCATGTTTTTATAGTTCATGGGCATTATTCGTTGCATTCGTCTTACCTTTTCTTCATAAACGCCATTAAAATGTTGAATGCTGAGAATGTTGGGAGAGGTAGTTTTAGGCGCCCAATCTTATGTTTCTTCTCTACTTAATAGATTCTTGACTCTATTTTACTTTATTTCCTCTATTCTTTAGTCTTTATTTATACTTTAAAAAATATAATTTCAAATTAGATTTTAATTTAAGATATTTAATAGTTATTTAAAGCTTTCTTTCTTAAAATGTTAAGCAACTTTAAGTGTATATTTGTTGTTATGACTGTATAGTCCGTACTAGATTTAGGCCTAGGCCCGTGAGGTCCTGTTAGGGCGGCAACATTTGAGGGCGGCAATATTTTTGAGGTCTGGAAAATTTTGAGGAAAACAAAAAGTTAGAAACGGAATCCGTTTGGTTGCTAATTTATAAAGAAACTTAATATAAATCAATAAATAAGTTTGAAAAGAGCCGTACATTTTTGGAAAACTCGAGCAATCGATTACTTTTTGGGTTACAGAAAGTATTACTTTAACATGGGCATGTTATTGGCTGTAACTTAAAAAAATCAATGAATAACGTAATGCAATCAGTGCATTTTTGGTCTTTCTGAATTAATATAATATATTATTAAATAAAAACTTAGTAAATATATCCTATTTGCAAAAATAGGGTAATTAATTGCAAAATTTTTAAAATGTTTTGTCAAGTGTATTTACAGGGCGGAATCATTTTGATGGCTGAGAAATCTAAAGGAACAAGCGCGTCGGAAGCTAATTTCATCTGGGGGGCAGTACAAATGGGGGGGCAGTACAAATGGGGGGGAAGTACAAATGGTGGTGCAAAAAAAGTTCACCAAAATTTCTTCAAAGAAACATGAATGTGAATAAACAAATTTTTTATTTTAGTTTAAAATAAAAAAAATATAAAAATATATAAAAAATATTAAAATTTCATTATTTTTAAAAGTTCTTCCAATTTCAATATTAGAGATCATTCTTTAAAGGATCTTTCATATGGTAATATGAAAATATAAGAAATAATGGTTGCTTTTTTAAAGCATGACTAGGTATATCTTTACATGGTTTAAATGCAATTAGGTACAATAAGTTATATCAATTTAAATTATTCCAAAATGTTTCCTTCTGTCCTTGCGAGAAACAAACTCTTTCACCAATTCCATCGAATTCAATTCTTCGGTTTTATCTTTGTGAATGTGTATAAGTGCCGCATGAGTGAGTCGTTTCTGTGTCACAGTTGCTCGAAGATACGTTTTAAGTCGTCTTAGTGCACTAAAAGAACGCTCAGATGAAGCTGCTGATGCAGGCACAGTCAAAAGCAAAGCAATAAGTTTTTCAACTTCATTTAATAGTTTTTTTACAGTATCTGAATTTTTTGCAAATTGGGATACAATGCCACTACAATTTCAAGGTGTTTGGCCAGGCAATTGCTTCAGCAATTTAAGTTGCGCGTGGAGGTCGCTCACATCAAAGTCATCTGCATAAAGATCTAGTTTTGTTTTTAGATTTTGTTCAGAAGGCACTTTTCCGTTGTCGATTACAATATTTTCCAACGATTCTAGAGTGTCAAGATCTCTTTAAATGTACAATAAGATTTATCACCAGTTTACACTAGCTTCACTCAACCGACTCACCGAATGTTAAATCAAAGTGAGTCGGTTGAGTGAAGCTGGTGTAAACATGCAAAATTAAAAAAAAGTAAAATATCAACCTGTTTAATCAAATCTAGCCGTTATCTCATTTGAGAGAAGATCTAAAATTTCGAAATAATCTTTTCGTAGACTATCATATAATGGCAACTGTACTGAAGGAACCGGATTTGATGTTTGTTCAAATCGTTGAGGTGGATTTTCATCAGCTAATTCACAGTAGGAGCTTTCGCATGGTCCAAAACATTGGACCAACATGTCAGATTGTACAACATGTAGTACCATGCGTAAGCTAAAACGATAGTTGAAATTTTTGGTTTTTTTCTGCCGATTGTACAATATTGTACAATTATGTAAAATTACTGCTCAATTGTTAGGGCATCTAAAAGTTGCTTAGCTATTATCCGGATGTGTTCTGCTCGAGAGCTTGTAATTAATGATGTTGATTTACAAGTTGGATCGTTCGAACGCTCAATCAAATAGTCCCATTAGTTTTCCATCTAACTTATCATACAACATGTCGTCCAATATGGAAAGCCCCTAAGAACATGCCAAATTTTTTCTTACCAGAGTTGCAAAATTAAAAAGCATTTAGCTACATACTTAAGGGTGCTTTTCAATTGAAGTGGTGGGTTTGCAGTAGAAACTCTACATTTTGTTCTATCTTTTTGCAAACATAGAGAAAGGAAATGGTTATCCGCAAGCATGCTTATGAAAAAGAGAGATAGAAGAGGAGAACATATACAAAAAATATTATCGTTGTAAGAAAAACTGATATTTTGAATAACTTTTGAAGTTTTCCTTTTAAATTGTTTATCTAGCTAAAAAAAAGGGGGGGCGACTGCCCCTTTCCCCCGCTTCCAACGCCAATGTAAAGAAAGATAGAACAATATAGAAGCTTATTTAAAAATTAACTTTAAGTTTCGTGTTAGTTAATTTTTTGTTAATTTAAAAAGTTTTTTGCTAATATTGTTACAAGAAGAGAAACAAAATATAAGTTCTGCATTAAAAATAAATAAAATTTTTCTTTTACGTAATCTTTGCGATACCCAAATGTAAAAATATCATTGTGAATTTATTCAAGCATTCCTGTTACAACTTTCGAAGAGGACTGCATGGCTTTATGGAAATGCAAATCGGACTGCGTTAAGGAATTGTTATCACAACTTCAATTAGAAGGTATTTTTTGCTGATTGAAATGTTAATGCCGCACTTTCATGGTATAAGAAATATTTTATTGGGTATGCGGTCTTTTATTCCCAATATGATGATTACCATTAAACCAAAGGATCACTCATGGTTTCATGAGACTTGCAGGATTGCAGTCATGTCTACAGAGGAAGCCTTTCCGAATTGGCGTTTCCACAAGAATACTGATAACTACAGACATCGAGGCAAGAAACCGCTGTAATGCGATTTTAAAGGCGAAAAATTTGCCCAATTGTCGATTCAGCTCTTTTAAAAGATGACGAGATCTTTACTAACTCGACTGATAAAGCGAACTTATTGGCTGGACAACATAACAAAGCTTCAAGTCCTCTTGAAACGGCGCCAATTTTGCTTAAAGCAGTGAACACATAGCTCGCGACAGGCGACTAGCGCCAAATGTCACTTTTAATTTACATGTAATTCTTATGGGAAGAATACTTGGAGACTTTTATGACGACATTGTCGCGCGGCATCGAATGCCGTTGTCGTCAGCTTCAATTTAATTCTTATTTGACACGCGACAAAAGGAAATTTCTTCCATTGTATACATTTGTCATTATTTGGTGCTACAAATGTTACAAATTAAATTTATAGAATAACGTACATATATTAAATGAGCACAAATCCACAATAATAATTGATTGTAAATATCAAATGTTAAAAACATTTGCTGCTGAAGCTTGTTACTGTCGCGTTTATTAAAATCAAGTCGCTCAACATATCTCTACAACGACAGAACCCTACAAGACATGCCTACCCGAAACTCCAACACATGCAAAATATTTCTAAGCAGAAACTAATACACTCACAGTAATTGCACATTCCTCAGTTTTGTTAGAATGAGACAACAATAGAAACATTTTATTTTTAATCGTTATGTCAAAAAAGCGGCAAAAAAGCTTTTCGTTAAAATAAAACATTCATTGGCCGCATTCAGCGCAGACAACAGTTGGCAACTGTTGTGTAAAAATTCGCTGAATGGTACAAATTTGGTAGCGCTAACTAAAACTGATAAAGTAGCGAACGCCTTTTAATCGAGCGAACAAATTTTATGCTACACGAACACAACTGTTTACTTAACTGTCAGATGCTGTTACTGACGCTGTTAAATTAATAAACGCAGAAAGAACGCAGCAAATTTAAGTGAGAAACCTTTGCAATTGAATTAAATTTACATACAAATTAAATTGAATCTCACTTCTGACGTGTAGAGTAGCAACACATTCAGAGAAAACATCGTGAACTAGGGTAGCGCCACCATTACAGTTTACAACAGTTGTCTGCGCTGAATGCGGCCATTGTTTCGTTGTTGTGCAAATAAGTTTTAGAAATTGTTTTGACAAGAAATTAATATAAAATGAATAAAAATAGTTTTAAAAAATGCATGAAATTTAAAAGCACTCAAGAAGCCAAACAGTTGGAATGCGTTTCTTCAGATAATTCTTCAGGTGAGGGCAGAGCTACCAGCCAAGTGAATAGCGACGGCGCTGATTTATTTGATATCAGAAAAATGCGATTAAATTTTTCAATTGACATACACCTTGTACATATAAAAAGATGGAGGCATATTTTCTTCTCACGCGGAGAGTATTCAAAATAGCAACATGAAACTTTTACACAATATGAAGCATGATATAAAGAACATAAACGCAAAAAATCGTGTCTTGTGAGTTATGATGGTCTTCAAGTAAATGAACGATATAATGTTCAGATTTAATTTTTATCGTTTTTATATCTGTACATGTGTTTATATGATCTCTAAATAAGTATGATCTCATTTATAATTTTAAGTTTTGTTTTTGAATTGAATTAATTTTATAAAATTAATTATTAAGTATGATCTCATTTATAATTTTAAGTTTTGTTTTTGAAATTAATTGTTTTTATAAAATTAAATGATTGATTTTAAAAAAAGCCATACATTTTTTTAATTTTACGTTAGTACTACATATTTTCTGCTTTAGTTTTAGCTGGCTTTTACGTTACGCCTACATATTTTCTACGTTAGTTTTTACCATTGTTTACATTAAGAGCTAACCAAATTTTACAGTATTCCTACCTCTTGTTAACGTAAAAACTAACAGAATTAAAAGGAAAGCCTACCAAAAGTTAACATAACATATACTGGTTAATTTATCAGTTAACTAACCGGTATCATTATCAAGAGTAAGCGAGACAGCTACATGTGAAAGTGTATTTGACCCTTCATGGGTAAAAAAAGGATAGCACTAATACCGTACATGAGTTTCGGTAGTTTTGTTACCACACTCTTAAGAAACTAATAGAAAGTTTTTCACTTAGCCTACCAAAGTTTTCGTTAACACTGTCAGTTAAATAACCAATTAATTTACCGGGACTGTTCTTGCAGGGAATGGAGACATGTCGCTCGTCGCTTGTTGTGCTGAATGTGTTCAGGAATTAAAATGTTTACTTCTTCGCTGGCTCGGCCTTTGCGAAACCTTTTCAACATCTTTTACGAACAGGAGTATTTCCATCTTGTTGGAAGAGAAGGTCGCAAATATCCAGCCAGTACCTAAAAATAGCGATGCCACGAACACTACAAGCTACCGAACCATTGGGATATGCTCTACGCTTTTCAAAGCTAAGGAGAACGTAATCAACTTTAACATTATGAACTATCTGGAACTGCTCAGTGATCGTCAATTTGGTTTCCGTAGAGGATACTGGCGTCCTTAACCAAAAAAATGGAACCAATTCGTTCACTTTTCATTCAGAGGTTGCTTCTCTGGATATTTTAAAGGCGTTTGACCGAGTGTGGTATAAAGCGCTCGTGTCAAAACTAATTCCATATGTCCACAAGGACAGAATGATTCCATATGTCCACAAGTTTCCTTAAGGACAGAATGATTCGTGTAGAAGTGTACGGTATTTTATCCGAGGAGCACGTCATCAACGCAGGAGTACCGCAGGGTTCAGTTCTATTGCCAACTTTGTTTCTGGTTTTTATAAAAAACTTTCTTTCGTTGACATTCGTCATTCATACTCATTAAAAAACGCCTAAGTTCTATGAAGATTGAGAAGAAGAGGGGGAAAAAACTGTTTAGGAAAATGTACATTTTCCACACTAAAACGAATTAAAAACTTTTTACGGACAATTATGAATGAGGAGTACTCGAATGCACTACCTTTATAAAATATTGAAGCAGATCTAGTACAAAAACTGAGTTATGATGACGTAAAATTACTGTGTTAAAATTATTGTATTAAAAATATTAAATTATTTTGTTAAAATTACTGTGTAATTGTGTGTACAAAATAAAAAAGCCAATTTTTATAATTTTGTTCTATTGTAAGAATAAAATTTAATTTTTAAAGGCGGCGCTAGAGCCGGGCCTAGGGCGGCAGAATGCCTAAATCCGCCACTGCGTATAGTATACAAAAATTTTTTCAAGCCAATGCGTATATCGTACTATAAAAGAACCTAACTTTTCTTTTCCATTTTTGACCATTAATTCTTTGACTAAAAAAACTTTCATAAGATGAATTTCATTTAAAAAACGAGATAAAACTGAAATTTTGAACCCGACCACCTCAGATATCGATGAAATTTTGTTCATAGCTAAATTTGATCAATACAAACAAACTCTCATTTTTAGAAATGACTGTTTTGCGATTTTTTTGGCGTGGCACAGTGGGAAAGTTTTCGAAAAAACGCGAAAATGGTCAAAAAGAGCTCCATTTAAACTACAATAACTCAGAATCGGCTGAACCGATTTCCATGATCTTGGTATCATTAAAAAGATATTTTAACAGGCTTTATGACACGTTTTATGACACAAAAAAATTACACTGTAAAAAATTTACGAGTTTCGCTTTTATTCGCAATTGAGTAAAGGTATGAATTTCAAAAATCAGTTATAGCCACCACCCTTAAAATAAAAAAATTTTGAATTGCTCAGTAAACAAATTTTTTCGATCTTTTTTCTGTATTTTTCGGACGATATGACCACAAACGTAACAAAATTCATCCAAATTTGGGCACTTGTTGTTTTCCATATTGATATTTTTCATGTTTTGTTGTTATTCACTTTAAAAAAACTGGAGAAAAATCACTTTCACTGTTCGCGTTCGTCGGCACTGCCTGAATGACAAAAATCGATCAATGCACACCTATAAATACTACGTATTTTTCAATATTTTACGGCCAGGTACTTATAAATGGGTGCATATTTTAAGGGTGGCTGGCTATATACCTGATTCAGCACTTGTACGTTTCAAATTGTGCAAAACTTTCCAAATAATCAGCACCCTTAAATGTGGGTTTATTTATTATTTTGTTTATTCCTTTTTTTTTTAATTCTCAGAATCATAAAAAAGATGTCAATGTTTACTCCAAATATTGTTGTGCATAAAACGTGAAAAATTCCCCTATACGATAGTTACTAACTTCAAATCGATATTAAAAATATTTTGGCAGGTAAGAAGACAAAACGAATGATGCAGAAATTCTTCTTTTTGGGTCTAATTTTACATACAGTTCTCAGAATTGAGTTGGCAATCAATGAACTGAAAAATGTTGTACTGTGTAAATAAACATTGTCCCAGGAAAATTATGAATATGTTTTAACCCCAAAAAGTTCTTGCTTGCCTTAAAAATTGCTATATAAATGCACCTGATGAACGTACCGAAATTCATAATTATAAACAATTTCGAGAAGCCAAGATATCCCATTACAATTTTTACGCGTATATTTTAAAAATTTGAGTGAATATGAATTCAAACAATAAGTACAGATGCATAAAATATCTAATAAGTGTTGCGCTTCGCTTCGTAAAATAAGTGAAAACGAGGCTGCAAATATAATTGAATATTTTCCAGCTGTCGCCAGCATTCATTGTAGCCGTATTTGCGAAACTTGCCGTAATACACTGAGAAAAGCGCGCAGTCGTAATGAATCCAACGTGGAGCAGAATGAAGTCTCAAATTATTTACCAACAACGCCCAGCGATGAAATTAGGGAAGAATTGAATGAACTTCCAACTTGTACCAGCCGTAATGCAAACATCGAAAGCAACGAACTCATTGAAAATATAAATGATCATATTATTCCTCATCTACCAAACCAAATGCCGCCTCTTAAGAGGAAATATATCAAACGAGATGCATACAGAAATAGAAAATCACTGCAAATTTTGGAAAATGTAGCAGATTCACTTGGAGCTGACCCATTGTCTGATTTGTCAGCGCAACTTGAAAACGTCAAAGCCATTTACGAAGAAATTTTGCAAAACATCAAATATCAAATAGAGAACAGCTCAAATCTTTTGGAAAAGCAAAAACTTTTATCTCTCTTACCAATCAATATGAGTCACGCAGAAATTAAAGATCATTTGGGGATGATATATCTCACGATTGTATCAAAAAAAGTAAAGATATCCAAAGGAATAAAACGAAGTTTGCAGATATCAATCTTTTAAAAATGAGCACACGTAGTTTACCACCCGAAACTCTAATCACAGTCAAGTTATTTTATGAAGATGATGAAATTAGCCGAATGATGCCAGGATCGCAAGATTCAATTACTGTTAAACAAGGAAACTTACGTGAAAAAGTTCAAAAAAGACTGATGTTATCTTCACTACGCGAATCTTACTACGAATTTAAAAAAAACATCTCTTGGCCAAAGTGGGTTTTACAAAATTTACAATGTTAAGGCCAAAAAATTGTATGAAACTTGGAGTTGGAAACCAGCAAAATATCTGTGTATGCACATTGCATCAGAATATGAAATTGATGTTTGAAAAAAGTGGCTTAAAATCAATTTGTATTGAAAGAGAATGCACATTTACCGACTACAAAGATGTTCTCAAATTCGTTGTTTGTGATGGTGACATAGAAAAAAGCAAGTGTTGCGTTTCAATGTGTGGTCACTGCTTCAAAAATTTAAATAATCTAAAAACGCATATGCTAAAACATTTTGAAAATAACCAAACTGAAGAAATAATATACAAAAAGTGGAATACAACGATTAGATGTGTTCTGGAAACGTTAACCACCAACCCAGAATCATTTGTCAGCGATTTTACTAAACACATCAAAGTTCTGATTCCGCATCATTTCATAGCAAAGCGACAATCTGAATTTATCAGCAATAAAAGAGCGGCGCTGTTATCAGGAGAAATGTTAATTCAAATGGACTTTGCTGAAAATTATGCATTTCTTGTACAAGATGCCGTGCAAGGATACCATTGGAATAATGATCAGGCTACAATACATCCGTTCGTTATTTATTACAAAGATAATTATTTTAATATTTTGGTATTAGTAAACACATCCATCCACACTCATCAAAATATTTAATATTTTTTATTTATTTGTTTTTTCCCTTTGTTTGTTTATTTTCAGATAACGATAAATTAACTCATAAAAGCTTCGCCATAATATCTGATTGCAATTCCCATGATAGTATAGCAGTTCATCTATATATTTCAAAAATGATACAGTTCGTGAAGGCCAATATAACCAACAATATTAATAAAATCATTTACGTATCAGATGGTGCAGGAGCACAATATAAAAATAAATATAACTTCATTAATTTATGCCATCACAAATCTGATTTTGGTATTGACGCTGAATGGCACTTTTATGCTACCAGTCACGGAAAATCTGCATGTGATGGAATCGGAGGAACATTGAAGAGAGGTGCTCGAAATTATAGTATTGCAAATAAAAATGAAATCCAGACAACGAGGCAACTCTATCACTGGGCATCAGAAACATATAAGACTACCATACAAGTTGCTAACGCAGATGCTGACGAATACAACAACGTTAAAGAAAAGCCATTTTCAAGATATAAAGAAGCTCAAGCTATAACAGGAACTCAAGGCTTTCATTCATTCATTCCGTTAAATGAAACTTTTGTACATGTGTGCAGATATTCTGACTGTGCCAAATTTGAGCAGCGCAAAATTTCTTACAAATAATTAACTTAAAAAAAATGTAAATAAAATAAAACACAAATTAATAAAAACATGGCAAATAATATAAACAATTGTTGATGGTTTTTTATTTGTAAACATTTAAAAAATGTTATAATTATTGACCTATTTTGTAAATGTGTAAGAATGTGACCTGATATTTTCGCTGTTATTCGAATTATTTCGAAAACTTTCG
This sequence comes from Dichetophora obliterata, assembly GCA_963920525.1. Taxonomy (NCBI): domain Eukaryota; kingdom Metazoa; phylum Arthropoda; class Insecta; order Diptera; family Sciomyzidae; genus Dichetophora; species Dichetophora obliterata. The sequence continues at coordinate 185,478,371 of OY986437.1, read as the reverse complement.
GTACGTATTACTAGAAGTGACACTACTTAAAAAATTGGGGTTAAAACATATTCATAATTTTCCTAGGACTATGTTTATTTATTTAACCTGTAAATATAAAATATAAGGGCAATTACTAGAAGCGACACTACTTAAAAAATTATATAAAAAAAAACTAAAAAAGAACCCATTTTTATTTTTTGATATGGTATAGGTGAAGGATAAACCTTTCTAAAAAAGTAATACACTGTAAAAAACCCTTGATCTTTTTGGATTTTTCGTTAGTTAAAATTTTCTTTTTTTTATAAATTTTTTACAGTGTAATTTTTTTTGTGTCATAAAACGTGTCATAAAGCCTGTTAAAATATCTTTTTAATGATACCAAGATCATGGAAATCGGTTCAGCCGATTCTGAGTTATTGTAGTTTAAATGGAGCTCTTTTTGACCATTTTCGCGTTTTTTCGAAAACTTTCCCAGCTTAAACAGCTTAAAAATGAGAGTTTGTTTGTATTAATCAAATTTAGCTATGAACAAAATTTCATCGATATCTGAGGGGGTCGGGTTCAATGCATCTCGATTTTTACATGAAATTCATCATAAAGAAATGTCCTGACACAGAACTACAATACACGTCGCACAGTCGATCAACAGAAAGTGAAAAATTCTTTTAGTTCTTATTTGTAGTAGTTTCCATAAAAAGCCTCCAGCTCGTGTAAACCTTTTTCTACATTTATTTACCAGCGTTTAAAGCAATATTCTTCACATATTTCACTAAATGTACTTTTAAATCCATGAACGTATACTCGTAAAAGCAAATTAATTTTATTTCACCTCAAATTTCATACAAAATTTAAACACAAAAAAGAGCTTAACTCTGTGATGACGTAGATGCGCAGTAGATTGAATTCCCTGCGCACCGGAATATGTTATCTCTGTATCATTGTATCATGCATATCAGTTATATTTAACCCTGGATAACCAATCATATTTCTAATACGTTATTACCGATTCGACTAACATGCTCCAAAGCTTGTTTTTAAGGAGTTGGTGGTACATAAAATACATTAAAAGCTATTGAAAATAGAAAAACTATGTAAATTTCACTAGAAATAAAAATAATTTGTATTGGTCTTTGGTTTTTATTTTAGTTTTTACAAAGTTTCATAAGCTACTTATTTCATCAGTTCGAAAAAATAGAGCAGTGTTAGTCTAAACGACACCTTAAGAAAAGTATTAAGTTCTTTTTTGAAAAATTAAGATTTTCCCACACACACAAAATTTTTACCTTTCCCGAGAGCGAGTTTTAAAATTTTATATCTTTACTTTATATCTTATAGTTTTTTATCAAATCGAATATTCTTACATTAGATATGATATGTTATAATATTTATTATCACAATTTTGATATTTTTGTTGTATTCAAATTTTTTTTTACTGACCATTTGATTAATAAATATAGTACTACAGAAAGTGCTTATATTTCCCGGCCGTAGCCGGGGGCTGCTGGGGGCAGCTGAGCACCCCCAAAAATTTTCCGAGCTCCCCCAAAAATTATGCTACTTTTCAGACTTAACAGAAAAGATTGAAGTAAAATTTAGGCGCCAATTTGTGTTGTTTACACGCAAGGCTAATTACTAAAGGTTAACGCAGTATACATCTTTCTGCTATAGTTGCGTGGAAAGAACATTCTTTAAGTATTGAAAATAATCTAGAAATTTCGAGCCTTCTTAATAACACTGTCCTTTAAAAGCGACAATATTATGTCAAAGGGATTGTTTCCACAATTTTTTTCTGGCTAAGAATAAGCTGCCTTTTTGAGGAAATGGGTTTTTGACGAAGAAAATTAAGAGTCAAGACTGTTTCATAATATGTTTAAAGTTTGAAGACATGATCGAAAAGCAAAAAAACTTAAGGATATGTCAAGATGGTATGGTATGCTTGGTATGATGAAAGCACAAAAACTAAAAGATATGCCAAGATGGTATGCCTACCAATGCTGTCTATACATCGTTGCAAATGCAAAATAAAATCATAAATATTATTGCAAATTGTCTCCGAGAAATAAGTGCTAATGAGCTAAATCATATTTAGCATTGATTGCAGATACGACAGATAGGAGTGAGAACGAAATATTTTCGATTGAATTTCTGCACATTTTTCGTGACTTTGCTTCAAAAAAGCTGATGAAGTCACAGCTAAGGCATTCTTAAAACTTTTTATCGATCGACTGACAGAATTTGGAATTGAGCTCGAAAATATTTTGGGCCAGGGTTATGATGGTGCTGCTGTAATGATTGGTCGATTAGGTGGACTGCAGAATTTGATACAGGACTTTTTCAATCGAGCAATTTCAGAGGTTCATTCCACCGGTTCACCGCCGTCTTCATCCTGTCGTTGTCGAAATCGTGAAGAAAAAGTATGACTCCTGACTTTTCTTCGATCAAATAAAAAAATTTGACGATTTTTACAGTCGCTTCAAAGTACGTTAAAGTAAAGTTAAAAAAATATACGAACAGACCACAGTTTTTCTGCTTTTCGAGCAACGTTGTCGGTACATTACATAAAGCAATTGTTGTAATTCAAAATGACTTCAATCAAATTCTCAACTCACTGATAAGAATTAAGGAAGATACCGGACACTTCATCTTTTTCAAGACACCGGAATTTCATCTTGGTGCAGGTGAAATGCTTTTAGCTGTTAGACTGCTGGAATTTCTTGCAAAATATTGGGAATAATAGAAACAGCAAACAAAATTTTGCTAACATAAAAGTGATCTTTGTGATAAATTGGGTTCATTGCCGCATTCAGCGCAGACAACTGTTGTGAACTGTAATGGTAGCGCTACCTTAGTTCACGATGTTTTTCTCTGAATGTGTTGCTACTCTACACGTCAGAAGTTAGATTCAATTTAATTTTTATGTAAATTTAAATCAATTGCAAAGGTTTCTCACTTAAATTTTGTTGCGTTCTCTCTGCGTTTATTAATTTAACAGTGTTAGTAACAGCATCTGACAGTTAAGCAAACAGTTGTGTTCATGTAGCATAGAATTTGTACGCTCGATTAAAAGGCGTTCGCTACTTTATCAGTTTTAGTTAGCACTACCAATTTGTACCATTCAGCGAATTTTTACACAACAGTTGCCAACTGTTGTCTGCGCTGAATGCGGCCAATGAGTGTCTAACACATTAACACAGTGTCTACACTTACAAAATTTGATTGCATGCGAACTGTCATATAGAATTTCATGATATCCAGATTTCATGCTACAATATTTAGGTGGGCACTTCATCCCATGAAATTTCATTTTTAAATTGCTTATAAAAGTTTATGAAATTCATAATTTCATCCATTCGTCATTACATTTAATGTTTTTTCACTTTTTTAATGCTCTTGCAATATTTTCTGCTTGAAAGGTTCTTAAAAGTGTACACACTTACATATCTTACTGAAAAGTGACAGCTCATTTCATGAAATATATCTCAAAAAATATTTCAAGAGATAAATTTCATGATATGAGCAATTTCATGAGCAGTACTACACTTGCGATATTGCTCATTAAATTCAATTTTACAGTTCGCATGCAATAACATAATGCAAGGGTAGACACTGTGTAAGGCGCATTTATTATGAAATAATTGACTCAAGTATTTCAGAAATTGATCAACGTTTTGAGAAAAATAATGACGACTTAAAAGCTGTTAACGTTTTTTAAGCATAAATTTTAAATTCGATGCATTGCAACCATTAAATAAAATTAAATTGTCGTTCCGAGAAGAATTTTCCTTTGTCAAAACTTTAGTGGCCAACTAAAAATGCACACCTTTATCGCATGTCAAAATCGAGAATTGATTCGATACGACGATCCTCAATGACCAATTAACGATTGCGTGGTTTAATATTCCTTAGTTTCAAAAGAAAGATTGGGTTCATTGCATTGCAAATAGATGTTATCTATGAATAAATAGTTATTTATTTTCTTGGAAAGTCAGCTCCCCCAAAAACTTGCTGTGCGCCCCCAAGTAATCGTTCCTGGGTACGGCCGTGACAGCGAACCTTAAAAATACTCTTTACGGATATTAAAACCTTGCTCAACAAACGCTGTTCTACGTCATGGTAATGCCTAGACCCCTTTTATATTGGTCAAGAATTGAAGTCAAGTTTCAGAGTTTGTAGGCAATTCGCCGCACATCGGAAGCGACGGAAGGGAAAAAGAAACTTGAAGCTGTATCGGCAATTTTTCGTGTTTTTTCGTGTTCCCTTTGCTATTTTCGCGTTGTTGACAGTGCTTTTTATTTTATTTTTCGCATATCAATGTGAGTTTGTTAGACTTCGGTTGCATTAAAATTTTTTTGCATCCAATATAATTTAATTTTGCATTAAATTTTTAAGCAAAAACGTTTTGTTAACTTCCATCGTGGTAAAAAAATAAAATTCAGTTTGCAAATTTCTATAAACTATAATTAATTTGCTTGCTACTGTGACGAGGCAAAACAGGCGCCAGTTTTGCCGCACATGTCACTGTCATAAGCGAACACGACAACAAAACAATAAAACTAAACAGCAACAATAATATGAAGACAACCAGAACATCAAAACGAAACAACAACATGAATACAATCAACAGCAACAATCACTACATACATACATTTCACAATATACGTATTTTCTTTTATTTTAAATAATTTTAATATATATAAGATGAATTAATTTTATTGTTAAGTTCTTGAAGCAACAAATGAATTTCTTATTTACTTTATTTATTTCAAATATAAATTACTTTAAATTATATTAAATTGCATAAAATAAGACAAATACTATATAATTCTAATTTTGAACAACGCACCCTGTGCCAACATAAATGTTTAAGAGTTATTTGTATATAAGGCATGAGCAACATTTGATTAAGCGCCAACGGGACCGCGAGTACTTCGATGGGTGACCAGCAACACGATAAGCATGTTTCCAAGAAAAACCACTGAGCGTTACCAACATGGCAACGAGAGCATGAGTAGCAGATCATGGCAACACCAATGAGCGGTGTCAACATGTTAACGAAGACATGAGTATAACTAACAGCAATGCTGCTACGTTAGCTGAAGGTATACAATAAATTTGATGATGAGAAGACAGGCAGTAGCTGGCAGACAGTTGAATCGAGCGGTTGAGTGCACTGCAGTTGCTGACAGACAAGTGAGCCGAGCGATTGAGGTTACTGGAGTTGTTGACGAACCACCAAAGCGAGCGGAAGTACAAAAGGGAGTAGCTGCCGAACCATATCAAGATAGAGGATATAGAGGAAGACACACTAAAGTAAGATTGTGTTAAAGTGATTGAGTTATTTAGACAAGTGGCGAGGATAACAGGCGAGACAAAAACTGAGGACGAACCTTACTCCTAATCAAGGGACAACAGGTTTCAGTTTAGTGAGGCATAGCGTCAGCTCGCAAGGGACGATTGGTTTAGCTTTGGAGGCGCAGCGTCAGCTCGCAAGGGACAATTGGTTTAGCTTTGGAGGCGCAGCGTCAGCTCGCAAGGGACAGTTGGTTTAGCTTTGGAGGCGCAGCGTCAGCTCGCAAGGGACAATTGGTTTAGCTTTGGAGGCGCAGCGTCAGCTCGCAAGGGACAACTGGTTTTAGCTTTGGAGGCGCAGCGTCAGCTCGCAAGGGACAACTGGTTTAGCTTTGGAGGCGCAGCGTCAGCTCGCAAGGGACAATTGGTTTAGCTTTGGAGGCGCAGCGTCAGCTCGCAAGGGACAATTGGTTCAGTTTAGTGAGGCATAGCGTCAGCTCGCAAGGGACAATTGGTTTAGCTTTGGAGGCGCAGCGTCAGCTCGCAAGGGACAATTGGTTTAGCTTTGGAGGCGCAGCGTCAGCTCGCAAGGGACAGTTGGTTTAGCTTTGGAGGCGCAGCGTCAGCTCGCAAGGGACAACTGGTTTTAGCTTTGGAGGCGCAGCGTCAGCTCGCAAGGGACAACTGGTTTAGCTTTGGAGGCGCAGCGTCAGCTCGCAAGGGACAATTGGTTTAGCTTTGGAGGCGCAGCGTCAGCTCGCAAGGGACAATTGGTTCAGTTTAGTGAGGCATAGCGTCAGCTCGCAAGGGACAACTGGTTATAGCTTTGGAGGCGCAGCGTCAGCTCGCAAGGGACAACGGGTGTCAGTTTATTAAGGCATAACGTCGGTTCTCAAGGGGCATCATCCTAGCTGGGAGCGCAGTATCAGAGTGTAAAGGGAAGAGTAGTACTAGTAACGCACCGGCTGGACAAAAGGACTGTAATCAAGACGCCAGAGTTTCCGCCCACTCAGCACGCCAACGCCCATTAAAATTAATCACCACCGAATTGCTCACTATATATCGCCTTACTATTATTATTATTTAGTTTATACGTAAAATTGTAAGAAATCAAACTTAAAACGTTAAATAAAAGCTTTACTTGGAAGAACCTGAAACAAATAAATCTAATTTTTGTGACGAATCCTGGACACGACTGAGAATACCTCAGCTATAGAGCCGGAAGACCGGCAGCTTCGTTACATGGCGCCCGAGCAGGGACCCTTCCAAATATAGTAAAGTGAGCAATTGTGCAGTGATTTAAAAGTGGTCGACTGGCACACAAAAAAAAAAAGATAACAGCAACATAGATTGTGATAAGCAAACAGAAAAAAAAAGGATATTTGCAACGTTGGAGAAGTGTATTAGAAGAATAATCTAAATTGTCAAGAAAAGAAAAAAACCCAGAAAAGACGATAACAGAAGAATTTGCAGAACTTACGAGAATCAAAGAAATTCATCATGGTTAAGACCACGTGGGTGTACTCGCTTCGACGAGAAGATCTCTTGAGCTACGCTGAGGAATTTAAATTTGATGCAGAAGGCTCGGTAGAAGAGCTGCGGAAACGGTTCGCAGCCCAGATCAATGAAAATAGTTACGAACCGGAGCAGGAGGAACGGTTGGCCGAACTGGAGGTCAAACACCGCCGAGGGTGTTCACCGGCGCCAGTAACATCTAACGAGACAAACAAAACGCCAGCCATAACGATAACGAAATCTTTCCAAGAAGCGCAAGGCACACATAGAGAGACGAAAGAGGAAGAAGCAAGGGCAGCCGGGATGTCGAACTACCAGACGCGGCCACAACCATATGCTGACGCCCAGAGAGGTGGGCTACGCCCGTCATTTTACAGCGACACCATAGATCGAGTGAAGAAGTGGTCAGTGAGTTTCAACGGGACGGAAGACGCTCTAGCCTTCATTGAGCGAGTCGAGGAGCTGGTGGAGGTATATGATCTGAATATAGATTTGTTGCCACGGTGCATGCCTGAGTTGCTATACGAACAAGCACTCCACTGGTACCGCAACAATAACGCACACTGGAACAACTGGCAGAACTTCAAGACCGACTTTCTGGAATTCTTTTTGCCAGCTAGATTTTTAGAGCGGCTGGAAGACGAAATACGCCGCCGACAACAATTTGCAGGCGAGAAATTTAAAGACTTCGTCATAGCCATCCAGAATCTGATGCGACATGGTAATCTCAACAAGGAGCAACAATTAGAGCGGATCTATAGGAATAGCTGCCACGAGCTTCAATTATATGTGAAGAGAAGAGAGTTCTCAAGCCTAGGGGAGCTTATAAATTTGGCAGGCGACTTCGAAGACTTGAAGCGATCGAACAACAACCACCATCATTCAGAGGTTCAGATGAGAGAGGCAGGTAGCCGGCAGACGCCACAAGTCTCATACATCGATCCACACACAGCTTGCCGACGCTGCGGACAGAACGGTCATTTAGCGCGCAACTGCCGAAACCAAGGTGTAAGTTTCTGCTGGGAATGTGGAAAAAGAAATATTCGGACTTACGACTGCTGCCGTCGAAGACAGGGAAACGACGGAAGGCCCCCTCTACGTCGAGGAGAGTGGAGGCCCAATTTTGTGGAGTCTCGACAAAATTAGACGGTCTTCGAGCAGAAGAGGGCCGCATAGTGGCCACAGTAGCACTCGATGACGTCTGGATGGAGGCTACTTTGGACACAGGGGCGACAAGGAGCTTCATCAGCCAATATTATGCAGACAAGCTGCGGACTACGTTAAAAATCAGGCCTACCAAAACGCAGATTAGTTTGGCTGATGGGAGCAGACAAGAAGTTACAGAGGCGTTAGAAGCGGAAGTATCCCTGGGTGAGAACTATGTGCGGTTGGCGATACTCATCCTTCCTGAAGTGTTGGACGATTTGATCCTTGGGATGGATTTTCTGTACGGCATCGGGACATCAATACGATGTGGGGATTTTTCCCTAGATCTGCCAAGAGTACCAAGGGCACAGGAGCACACAAAAGTTTTGAATTGCGTTGCAGCAGCACCTGCGTCATCAACTGCCGTCGCAGCAGCACCTGCGTCATCAACTGCCGTCGCAGCCGCACCTGCGTCATCAACTGCCGTCGCAGCAGCACCTGCGTCATCAACTGCCGTCGCAGCCGCACCTGCGTCATCAACTGCCGTCGCAGCAGCACCTGCGTCATCAACTGCCGTCGCAGCAGCACCTGCGTCATCAACTGCCGTCGCAGCAGCACCTGCGTCATCAACTGCCGTCGCAGCCACACCTGCGTCATCAACTGCCGTCGCAGCAGCACCTGCGTCATCAACTGCCGTCGCAGCCGCACCTGCGTCATCAACTGCCGTCGCAGCAGCACCTGCGTCATCAACTGCCGTCGCAGCCGCACCTGCGTCATCAACTGCCGTCGCAGCAGCACCTGCGTCATCAACTGCCGCCGCAGCAGCACCTGTGTCATCAACTGCCGAAGAAAGCGTTACCACAAGGAAAGAAGTCAACAGGAAAAGAACAAGAAGAAGAGGTCGCAGAGAAAATAAGTCAAAAGCCGCAAAAGTCGCAGCAGCACCTGCGTCATCAACTGCCGTCGCAGCAGCACCTGCTGTACCAACTGTGAGACTAAAGTCAGCTACACCTGCACTAAAAATTGTGCAACAAAGTAATATCGCACAACACACGAAAATTAAACCAGACATTGAAAATTTTGAAGTTAAAACCTTTTTGGAGAAAGAGCTGAAAAGTTTTGAGGCAATCCAGGGAGTTTCGAATATCGCCATGCACCGCATCGTGATGCGCGACGAAAGTCCAATCAAGCAGAGATATTTTCTCAAAAATCCAGCCATGCAACGTATAATCGACACCGAAATAGATGAGTTGCTCGAGAAAAGGTGTATAGAGCCTTCGCGAAGCCCTCACAGCGCACCCATAGTGCTAGTAAAGAAAAAAACTGGACAATGGCGGTTATGCGTGGACTACCGCCAGTTGAATGCGAGGTCTATACCAGACGCTTACCCCCTCCCGAGAATCAATCACATTTTGGATAGGCTCAAAAATGCAAAGTTCATAAACAGCATCGATTTAAAGAACGGGTATTGGCAGATACCCATGGAGGAAAACAGCAAGCAATACACGGCATTTACCGTTCCGGGTCGAGGACTTTATCAATGGCGCGTGATGCCATTTGGACTCCATTCCGCACCGGCCACCTTCCAGCGGGCCTTAGACACAGTCATTGGAACAGACATGGAACCACACGCATTTGCTTATCTTGACGATATAGTCGTCACCGGGACTACGTTGGAGCAACATATGGAAAACCTGAGGGAAGTATTTCGTCGACTGAAAGAAGCCAATCTGCGCATCAACCCAGAGAAGTGCGAGTTTTTTAAGAAGAAAATAAAATATCTCGGCCACGTGGTTAGTGAAGAAGGCATCCACACGGACCCAGATAAGATTGCAGCCATAAAAGAATTGAGACCCCCCGAAAACGTTCGCGAGTTACGAAGATGTCTCGGCATCGCCTCATGGTACCGACGATTCGTACCAGAGTTCTCCAAAGTCGTTCATCCGCTTACCGCATTACTACGAAAAGGGAAGCATTTCAAGTGGGGAGCTGAGCAGCAAGTAGCGTTTGATGATCTAAAGAAAAGACTCACAGAGGCACCTGTCCTCGGATGCCCAGATTTTAATCAAAAATTTACTCTTCAGACCGACGCCTGCGATTATGGCTTAGGAGCTGTCCTCACGCAGAATATAGATGGTACAGAGAGAGTTATCGCATACGCAAGTCGCCACTTAAACAAAGCCGAAGTGAACTACTCAGCGACAGAAAAGGAGTGCCTAGCAATTGTGTGGGCGATACGCAAAATGAGACCTTATCTGGAAGGCTATGCATTTACTGTCATAACCGATCATCTCTCACTCAAATGGATGAACTCTATCGAGAGCCCGTCAGGTCGAATAGCGCGATGGACACTTGAATTGCAGCAATACACATATGATGTAAAGTATCGGAAGGGTACACAGAATGTTGTCGCCGATGCTCTTTCTAGACAACCCCTTGAGGCTACTTGCAGCTGTGCTGTAGAACAAAGTGATCAGAAGAAATGTGCATGGTACGAACGACGCATAAACGAAGTCAAGACAAGTCCGGACCAACACCCAGAGTACATTGTTGAAAACGGAAAATTGTACCGCCATTTTCCCCGAACGGTTGGTGACGAAGATAGTGCGCCATGGAAATTGTGCGTACCCAGTTATCTAAGAAATCGCGTTATGATGGAAAACCACGATGCTCCTACCGCTGGCCACTTAGGAATACGCAAAACTATAGCCAGAGTAGCAAACAAGTATTACTGGCCAGGTATGTTTCGTAGCATAAGTCAGTACGTCAGAGGATGCAAAAGTTGCCAAAGTTATAAAGTGAGCCAACAACAACCAGCAGGAAAGATGCTTACCCACCTTGCAGAGGAACCTTGGGCTACCGTTTGCGCCGATTTTGTGGGCCCACTGCCAAGATCAAAACACGGGAATACAATGTTAATCGTGTTTGTCGACAAGTTCTCCAAATGGACAGAAATGATGCCACTTCGGAAGGCAACAAGCGACCAACTGATAAAAGCGTTTAGAGAACGAATTTTGGCAAGATTTGGAGTGCCCAAAGTATTAATTACAGACAATGGAGTTCAATTTACGAGTCATAGTTTTCAACGTTTTTTACAAGATCTCGGAGTACAGCAAAGGTACACAGCACCATACACACCACAGGAGAACCCTACAGAGCGTACAAATAGGACCATAAAGACAATGATAGCGCAATTTACAGAAGAAAACCAGAACACGTGGGACGAGCTACTTCCCGAACTAACTCTCGCCTATAACACTGCCGAATCGGAATCCACCGGTTACAGCCCTGCGTTCATTGTTCAAGGACGAGAACCACGTCTTCCCAGAACACTTTTCGACGAATTTACCACTGGAACCGGCCAAGAAGCGATTACCCCTAGCGAACATGCAGCACGGCTACAAGGAGTGTTTAAGATTGCTAGAAGAAACATGGAGCAAGCCGCACAATCGCAAGCTAGACATTACAACTTAAGGCGCAGAACATGGAAACCAGAACTGGGCCAATTGGTGTGGGTGAAACAACACCACCTGTCAAAAGCAGCGGACCAATTTGCAGCAAAATTGGCACCTCGATTTGACGGCCCATATAAAGTAGAAGCATTTGTGTCCCCGGTCATCGTCCAGATAAGAAAGCCTGGTCAGAAGCGTACCCGCACTGCCCACCTTGCCGAACTTAAACCATACCACACCGTTTGACGCATGGTACCAGATCCGAATCTCCCGCAGCGGAGTAGTAACAACAAGCGTCGAACCTCCTGCGAAGTAAGGGGGGAATGTGACGAGGCAAAACAGGCGCCAGTTTTGCCGCACATGTCACTGTCATAAGCGAACACGACAACAAAACAATAAAACTAAACAGCAACAATAATATGAAGACAACCAGAACATCAAAACGAAACAACAACATGAATACAATCAACAGCAACAATCACTACATACATACATTTCACAATATACGTATTTTCTTTTATTTTAAATAATTTTAATATATATAAGATGAATTAATTTTATTGTTAAGTTCTTGAAGCAACAAATGAATTTCTTATTTACTTTATTTATTTCAAATATAAATTACTTTAAATTATATTAAATTGCATAAAATAAGACAAATACTATATAATTCTAATTTTGAACAACGCACCCTGTGCCAACATAAATGTTTAAGAGTTATTTGTATATAAGGCATGAGCAACATTTGATTAAGCGCCAACGGGACCGCGAGTACTTCGATGGGTGACCAGCAACACGATAAGCATGTTTCCAAGAAAAACCACTGAGCGTTACCAACATGGCAACGAGAGCATGAGTAGCAGATCATGGCAACACCAATGAGCGGTGTCAACATGTTAACGAAGACATGAGTATAACTAACAGCAATGCTGCTACGTTAGCTGAAGGTATACAATAAATTTGATGATGAGAAGACAGGCAGTAGCTGGCAGACAGTTGAATCGAGCGGTTGAGTGCACTGCAGTTGCTGACAGACAAGTGAGCCGAGCGATTGAGGTTACTGGAGTTGTTGACGAACCACCAAAGCGAGCGGAAGTACAAAAGGGAGTAGCTGCCGAACCATATCAAGATAGAGGATATAGAGGAAGACACACTAAAGTAAGATTGTGTTAAAGTGATTGAGTTATTTAGACAAGTGGCGAGGATAACAGGCGAGACAAAAACTGAGGACGAACCTTACTCCTAATCAAGGGACAACAGGTTTCAGTTTAGTGAGGCATAGCGTCAGCTCGCAAGGGACGATTGGTTTAGCTTTGGAGGCGCAGCGTCAGCTCGCAAGGGACAATTGGTTTAGCTTTGGAGGCGCAGCGTCAGCTCGCAAGGGACAGTTGGTTTAGCTTTGGAGGCGCAGCGTCAGCTCGCAAGGGACAATTGGTTTAGCTTTGGAGGCGCAGCGTCAGCTCGCAAGGGACAACTGGTTTTAGCTTTGGAGGCGCAGCGTCAGCTCGCAAGGGACAACTGGTTTAGCTTTGGAGGCGCAGCGTCAGCTCGCAAGGGACAATTGGTTTAGCTTTGGAGGCGCAGCGTCAGCTCGCAAGGGACAATTGGTTCAGTTTAGTGAGGCATAGCGTCAGCTCGCAAGGGACAATTGGTTTAGCTTTGGAGGCGCAGCGTCAGCTCGCAAGGGACAATTGGTTTAGCTTTGGAGGCGCAGCGTCAGCTCGCAAGGGACAGTTGGTTTAGCTTTGGAGGCGCAGCGTCAGCTCGCAAGGGACAACTGGTTTTAGCTTTGGAGGCGCAGCGTCAGCTCGCAAGGGACAACTGGTTTAGCTTTGGAGGCGCAGCGTCAGCTCGCAAGGGACAATTGGTTTAGCTTTGGAGGCGCAGCGTCAGCTCGCAAGGGACAATTGGTTCAGTTTAGTGAGGCATAGCGTCAGCTCGCAAGGGACAACTGGTTATAGCTTTGGAGGCGCAGCGTCAGCTCGCAAGGGACAACGGGTGTCAGTTTATTAAGGCATAACGTCGGTTCTCAAGGGGCATCATCCTAGCTGGGAGCGCAGTATCAGAGTGTAAAGGGAAGAGTAGTACTAGTAACGCACCGGCTGGACAAAAGGACTGTAATCAAGACGCCAGAGTTTCCGCCCACTCAGCACGCCAACGCCCATTAAAATTAATCACCACCGAATTGCTCACTATATATCGCCTTACTATTATTATTATTTAGTTTATACGTAAAATTGTAAGAAATCAAACTTAAAACGTTAAATAAAAGCTTTACTTGGAAGAACCTGAAACAAATAAATCTAATTTTTGTGACGAATCCTGGACACGACTGAGAATACCTCAGCTATAGAGCCGGAAGACCGGCAGCTTCGTTACACTACCTATCTCGTTTTATTTTTAGAAAACAAGGAAAGAACACAAGAACTTGAATTTAAGTCTTGACCAATGTGAAAGCTTTCGTCAAGTTCAAAAGAGAACGTCAAAAAAACTTGATTTCAAGTCTTGATCAATGTAAAAGGGGTCCTACTCTGAGATTTAGTTCAAAAAGTCCTTATCTCATGTAAGAAGTGAAACAAATAAGCATGGAAAAGGTGTGTAAATAAAATCGGTTTTAAGCAAAACATTTCTTAAATGCGATATAAACGTAAAATGTAACAGCAAACATTATATAAAAAACAACAAGCAAGACTTAAAGGTTAAAAAAATATTACCGCTTTTGACAGATACACATATGTATATAATTTTTTTAATGACTACACAGAAAAACTGTAATGGGAGTCGTCCTCAAATTCATCTCGTACACTGAGTTCTATTTTTGTTTTTGTTTACCTACTTAGATGCAGTAAAGACTGTATTTTAAATATAGTACATTAGAGTGGTCAATCTACTACAATAGAAGGCATCGGAATCATTTTCAAAGTGTGAATTTGAGTACCAAAACAAACTGGTTAGGTTTTAAGAGCTATTGTGTTTAGTCTTATTAGCTGAGCTAGAAATACAAAATCTTCAACAAAGTGCCATTTCTTTTAACTCTCACCAACTTTTCGGCTATAAGACGAATATAAATAAAATCTTATTATTGCTATAGACGTGCATTTATGTACCTATCCAACAAGCTCAAGAAGTCAAGTTAAGCCAAAAAATATCATATTTTCATTGTACTTTAAGATGGAAAATACGAAATCAGAAATTTTGAGGATAATCGGAAATCGTTCAAAAATACTGACCAGAGCTAGTAGTTGGCCAAAAAACTATTTTCTCACAATTTTTCAAAATCAGCTTTCATCTTTAACAAGTTTAATTTACCTGAAACAAAACTCTTGTTGATGAATTAAATCATTGGTAGGCTTATTAAAAATATGTAATAGCATTTATGAGGCGAATATACAAAAGTCATCTGCGAACGCAGTGGGGTTTTGGGGGCTAAGCCCCTCCCCCCGAAATGAACGAATTTTAACGAGCACTGAGAGCAACTCTCAGCTCAACATGGCAGCCGTTGTGTTTTTATGGCCAAGACAAAGATTTTAGACTTTAGATGACATTGCACATTGGAAAATAAATAAAAATACACAATTTAAAACATTTAATCTGAAAATACTACAAAACATTGAGACTTTAAATTTATTGCGTAAATACTATAAAAAACAATATTTCAAAATACTTTTGTGTTTGTTCTTAAATGCATCTTCTTCTCGCTAGGTGGCATAAAAAAAAGAAGTCCTTTTCAGCCGGTGTCATGATATTTTAGTCCCAATTTATCGGAAAAAAATCTCAGGACACTTGTAGCTGCAACCTTTAAGTTAAGGAAAAACTTTTTAAAAAACGCTCTCATTTTCAACCTTTTCGATCCCCGTAGTGGGGGAAAATTGTTACCAAACTTTATAATAGTAGTAAAGGTTGTAGCGACAGGTAACCTTATTAATATGCACTTTGATTTTTTTGTTTCCGATAAATTGGCTATTCGACTTTTTTATGCCACCTAGCGAGAAGAAGATGCATTTAAAAATAAACAAAACATGTTCTTTGGAATATTGTTTTTATATTATTTACGTAAAAATTTTTTTAAGTCTCTATGTTCTGTATTTATTATAGTATTTTCACAATAAATATCACTGCTAGTTGAATTTGTATTGAAAATTCATTAACACTTAACGTTTTACGTCATAAATTCTGAATCCTTGAATAGCACACTTTAATTTAACATTGTTGGAAAGGTAATGGAACGTAAAAAGATTAAAATAATGAAAATGAAAAAAAATTATAGCACCTGTTGCGGTCATAGTATTAAACGTTGAAATTAAGAATGGGTCAATTTACTGCATTTTCTGCAAAAGTTTTATTTTTTTACCCAGTCTCTTTTTTTTGGATTGCAATTCATTGATTCCTTAGGAAATACATATCACAGTAGAAATACTTAGAACTATTTAAGATTACTTTTAGAGTAGACAAAATAACCTTTCCAATGTTACCCCATTTACGAAAATAGCATTTAAATTGACCAGCTACGTAGTCTCAATATAGAACCTATTTTGGCATTCGCATGGCTGTGGGTCCGCGAAAAAAAAATCTTTAAATCTCAAACTCCAGAACAAAATTTGAGCCAAATCGTAGATGGTCAGTACAACTGATATTATACTTCAATGTGAAATGGGCGATATATTGAAAACAATTTGTTCCTACTTTGACGAAATTTTTTTTTAAGTACAAATAAATCATGGTTAAAATAATTGCTTGAAAATTTTTTTTAAATTTTGTATGAAAAAAAATGCAATGATATTAAAGGCATTGTGTTGAATTTTAAAACGTGATGATTTTTTTAGTGTATATATTTATTTTGACCATTATTTTGTACCCTATATTTGTAGGCACAACTTGAATCATACAAATCGATCTGCAACATGTATTGAATCCCTTATTTTTTGTGATCAATAAGCCGATTCCTGAAGATTGATGCAAAGTTTCCGGTTTCATTTCGTTCGTTTTCGTCGATTCGAAGACTCAAAATATACATGAGAAGTAAAACTATAAAAGAGAGGCTCAATTGGTTAGCTTTTCTAAATGTCCACAGGGATGTGGAAGAGACCACGGAAGAAATTTTAAATGCTCTAGCCCGAAATACAAGAAGACTAAACGTTATGATAGAAAGATTATTTAATAAATGTTATTGTTTCACGGGTTCAAGGTCCAATCTCTTTGTTAAAAAATAAACGATTGTTAGTTTTAACTACATTTTAAAACTGACAATTTTTTAAAAATTTTTTAAAATAAACGAATTACATTTAGCATGAAAAACATGAAACATTAATTCACATATTTAATATTTTAAAAAACTGAATAAATTTAAAACAATTAGCACTAAAAACCACGTCTACATTTTTTCTCATCAACTTGCCAAGTGAATTTCTCAATGTACTTTCTGTACACTCCGGACAAAATACTCTTGCCTGATCCAGGTTACTTTTACCTGATGAATTTGGTTAGACGACTCAATAACAACGTATTAACATAATCCACGTAACTTTCACCAGATGGATCTGGTTTACAAAAATACTACTCTAGTGATGCAGAATTTGTAATAAAGGGTACATCGGGATAGGGTAGGTGAAATGTCTTGTCTAATTCTGCATTACTTGGGATAAAAAAAGGTGATCATGATTTATTTGCATTTTTACACTCCCTCCTGCACCCATTACAAAAATTTCATCATTGATATTAGTTAGATCAATTAACCTGATTCAATTCGATTTAACCACAAAAAATGGTTGTGATAACCACATTTGTCAGTTTCATTAAACCACAAAAACAGGTTAAATGGACCTGAATGGCATGTGGTAAGCTTAACCTGACGATTCATGTTGGCAAATTTTAACCAGAAATTTAGTTAAAATTTGGTTAAATTAACCAGATTTTTTTTCTAGGTGCACCTCCTCGATTTCGCCATGTCGGTCTGTCGACATGATAACAGCCGCAATTTTCAAGCTATTGTATTGAAATTTGTTGTATGTGCTCATATTAAAAAAACCAAGAACAAGTTCGAGAATGAGCAAAATCGCATGAAATTCAGGCCTACCTCCCATACAAAATGACTTCAACAAAATGTTAAAATCTCTTTAAATGTCACAAAATCTAATGTAATGACTTGAAATTTTGCATATAAGCTTTGGTCTCAAATATTTACCATATATTTTAAATTTGCCAAAATGGTATAAAATTACGCCTAAATTTCATATAACTATATGAAAACGGTTAAATTCATCTTTATGTATACGAAACGAAGGCTGAACGTGGTGCGAGACACGTTAACCAATACATTTTCCATATCAAAAAATAGTGTTGCTCCTTTCTCTCACGAAGCTTAGCCTTCGTTTCGTTGTACATAAAGATGCAGTAAGTCCCTAAAAATTCCACAAAAACTAATATAGTGAATTAAAACTATGCACACTTGCTTAGAATATAAAAATGCACTATGAGTTTGAAATTTGGCAAAATCGTATAAAATTTGGCCAATCTCAAATACAAAGTGACGTCATCAAAGTAGCAATACTTTTCTAAATTTCACAAAAGCCAAGTTTTTTACATATTATATATTTATATTAAGGTGCCTCGACTTCCATTAGAAAAAATTCCATATTAAAGCTAAAATATTAATTATAAAATAAACACCTACTAGAAAAATATTGTAAGAAATTAAAAATAAAAGTAATGGATTTATTAACATTTTGAAAGTTTTTGTATGGAAAGAAAAACGAAATATCAAATATATGCAAGAAAAACAGCATTATCTTTAATCCTATTGCAAAAATTGAAAATATTTTGGTGCAGATTGGAACCGATACAACATAGACAAAAATTCATTTTTAGGGGGGGTACAAATAGAATTTTTTTTAAGGCACCTCAATGTATATTCATTTTTAGTTACACTTTAAATATATTAATTAATATTTGTAGTTATCTTTGTATACATTGTCATCTATTTTAAAAGTTATTTTTTCCTAGAGATTTAAATTTAGTCTTCTTTCTTCTGCAATTTTTTCCAACACGTCCTGCTCAGTTACTGTGTATGCTAAGAGATGCACATCCATTTAAACGGTTCTCGCCAAGTGACTTACGGAGGTATGTTTTAAGAAATTTCAGGAATGAGAACGATATCTCATTTCTCTTAAATAAATTAAATTTTAAAGACAGTAAAACTTTTACACAAATTTCATAAATCCTAAAACTTAAACCTTAAAACTTTTTCTCGGGTCAGAGTTCTGAAAAATGTAAGTTCAACTTTTCATAACTCCTGAATAACTTCAATTTTTTTAAAAAAAATTAAACCAGGTTTAGACTCACATCTTTAATTCAAGAGTAAATTGTTTAAAAACTCCTGACTATAAGAGTCACAATGAAAGGTTAACGGCCTCCGGCAGTCTAGAGTTAGCGCGCTTGACTGTCACCCAGGGGTCCCGGGTTCAAATCCCGGCCAATTCACAGGTCCCAAGACCGTCCGTACATTCCTTATTTTTAATCAAAATAATTTTAAAACACATAAATTTTCAATGCAAAGTTGTAATTGGTGATGGTAGAAAAGTTTGCAGAGAGGATCGCTTAGTAACTTGAATTGTCTGAGGTAAAAACAGATGCCTTAGATTCAATATTGCATTTTCTACAGTTTTCTAAAAACATCACACAAACACTTTTACTCACACTAAAAACATCCTACACAAAAAGTTTAACTTAATTACTCCCTTCTTTCCTTCTGTGGTATCACAACAGACCAATAATATGGCTAAGTTGGCTGGTTGAGTGACCAGCAGCCACCTTAACCTAACCAATAATGACTTCATCTTTAGTGAAATTTACATTTATTTTTTGTTTGTTTTAATTAATCATATTTTTTTTGTATACTTTTTTTTATTTAAATTTAAAAATGTTTAATGATGTATTCTTCCGATCCTTAAATAACTTCTACTCATTTTCTTTTGTTCTTTTCATACAAGAATACCACTTGCAGAATTTTGTGCACTGTTTATTTTAAGTCATATACTCTGACCCGATTTAAGAATATTGACGCTCAAAGACACAATCAATTTTAAGGTGCTTTCATATTTTCGAGAACTTAGTTTTCTTATAACATACATATTTATTTATGGGCTCGATTACACTGGCGTACAGCCAGAATATGCAATGAATGCCACTATCCATTTATTATTACTACTATATTAAATTGGTTGGTGCTTCCGAAAATGTCATTCTTTCTTTTTCTGTCACTCCGTTTTCGAGATATTGACCACTGTAGTTTTTTACAATAAAAAAAGTTGGTTTCACTTAATAGCATATATCTTCAGAACCAACAACAATTATTAAAGAAGTAATATATTAAATTAAAGCTAATTTTATCAAAATTCCCTACAAACAATGCCTATATAATTTTTTGAGCTAATTTTTAGTTTCGGCGAAATAAATTAAATTTTTGAGGATTTTTCGTTTTTCAAAAAAATTTAAAAAAAAAAAAAACTAATGCAAATTTTGAGGAAAAGCTGTGTTTAATTAAACTGTGTGTTTGAAAGCACCCAAATTGAGTGATTGTCTATTTATGCATTTCGCCTTAATTTGTCATATATTTTTTAAAATTTTTTTTTGTTTATAAGGCTAAGTGCCATATCAGGTATCACGTCAAATCAGAAAGAGCGCAAAAGATACAAACAAGCATGCTACAATAAAACCAGAAAGGCTCAGGACTGAGAGCGACCGCCGAAACGGAATACATTAGTTTGCATGGTACAATAAAACCAGGTAGGCCTATGACTGAGAGTGCAAATAATTATTGTCTGAATGGAGCTCGGGCAAAAAACGATACATGAAATTTGGTGTTCCGATGATATGGAGACGATCGTTTTGTACGCGACGACATACGCCACTGTCAAGACCGTTTCATGGCCAGTTCCTCATTCTAATGATGTTCCATATCCTTCTTGTCCCGACTAACACGTGAAAACAATCGAAAACCCTTCGATTAAATTTACAACTGAAAGCAGAACTCACGGGTATTGCAAGCGCAACTGAGTGATTGGATAAGAGATTTGGAACTGTCAAAGGAAAAAGCGAAGTTGCATGCTTTTCGTATGCAACAATTCAACTTTCTGGGACCCCATGTTAAGGGGACATTCTACAAACATCGTCAAAAACCATTTTCCAGACACTTTACTAAGAAAGAAAACATCTTCTATTCAGAAGACATTCCTGGTTTATTTATTACCTTCGGTCAGCCTTACGATCCCAAAGAGCGGCGCTTGTTTATCGATAGCAGCAAACTGGGTTTGAATTCTGTATAATTGCATATAGAAAAAAAAAACATCGATTCCGATCCCAAATGCAGTAAATATAAAGGAAACGTACAAAACAATGGCGAAGTTATTGACATGTATTAAATATGAAGAACACGACTGGAAAATATGTTCTGATCTCAAAGTCGTTGGCACGCTATGTGGTTTATAAAGTGGCTACACTATATACTGCTGTTTTCTCTGCAAGTGGGACAGTCGAGCACGTGAACATCAGAATTACTACAAAAAGAATTGGCCAGAAAGAATTGAATCTATAGTGGGGAAGAGCAATGTCTAAAACGTACCTCTAGTCAAAAAGGAACACATAATTACCCCACCGCTGCACATTAACCTTGGACTTATGAAAAATTTTATAAAGGCGTTAGGCAAAGAAAGCGAAGTATTCACTTATTCGAAAACCATTTCTCCAAATTTTTCTGATGCCAAGATAAAAGGTGTCTTCGTTGGACCGGAAATAAAAAAGGTGTTGCACGATCTTCAATCCAAAGAATTAATGTCACCAGTGTAGGCAGTGTAGGCATGGGATTCTTTCAGAAATATTGTTTTTAGCTTCTACGTGATCAATAAAAGTTAATATTATGAGAAAAAGTCAATGATTTGCTCAGGAACTATAAAAATGGGAGTAAATATATCTTTGAAAATTCTCTTTCTGCACTCTTATTTCACCAGCAGATGAAGTCAATTGAGAATCGCTACCATGGATTATGGGACTTAGGAATGATGGGCGACTATTGTTGAGAGCCGATGATAAACCGATCCCGAATTGAATAAACGACAAAACAAGAATCGTAATCATTTTGAATGCAATGTTGTCAATATAAAAAACAATAGAAATCATTAAAAGAACAATAATAATGAAAATAAAAAAATGTATACATACAATGTAAACAATGTAAAAAACAATGTTGAAAAGAAAAATTAAAAATAAAAAAACATTGTATTACAACAACATTTACTTGTTATATCTTTTTATGACACTCAACTTGGGTGCTTTCGTTCAATTAAACAGAACTTTTCCTTTTCTCTATAGATTTTTTTTAACAATATCTTATTTTTTTCGGAAAAGTATGGGCTGTAAGCAGAAAATATTAAAACTCACAAATATTTTGATTTCTTAACAACATTTTTATTTTAAAAAAATACAGTGGGCAATATCTCGAAAACGGAGTGACAGAAAAAAAAGAATGGCATTTTCGGAAGCACCGACCAATTTTACATTAGAAATAGATAATGGCATTCACTGTACAAACAACTTTTCGTTATTTGTTAACCAGTGTTGTTATTGGAATTTTTGTATGAAAATTTTAACATCGTTTAACATAAAATTTTGACGTACGATATAAAAACTGAGTACACCAGCTTCTAAAGCATTATTAATGTAATCTTTCAGACCTCTTACACTTTTTATTTTGGCAATTTTTGTTGAACTGAGTTATTAAAACTTGTTCAAAAAGTTTTAGGCAACATCAATATTTTTACACTTCATGGTTCCTTTTATGGAGGTCGGTAAACTAGTTTACTGATCTTTAAGTGAAACTTAATCATCTGCTTTTTTTTGTCCTAAATACAGAGTTAGAATTTTACAAAGAACAAGTCTTACTGCAGCACAAAATTCAAATTTAAAATTCTAACAACTGTTAATTGATATCGGAGGCGGAGATCGATAAACAACAACAACATAAACCAAACATTTGTATTCATACAATATTGTTTTTTACAGAAATCGTCATCATCTTCAGCCATATATGGACGAATGCCATTATTGATTTGATGTGCATCAAAATTGATGAGCTTAAAAGAGAGTTGTGGGTGTAGACATTAGATCAACTTTATAAATATAAGTATTTTGATGCCAAGCCCATTTGATACAAATATTCACTAATAAATTTTGATATAGTGTTGCCATATTTATTTTTGTTAATTGTAAGTTCCCAAAAAAAAAAAATGATTTTTCCAACAAAAAAATCGAAGGCCGTAAAAAACCTTCGAAGCGAAGACAAAAACGAATCCCAAAATGACAAATAATGTTTTCTCTTGGAAATATACAGTATAGAAAATATTTTATAAACAAAAAAGGGTTCTAAAAATGAATCAAAATTGGCTATCTTTATATATAAAATTCTTCTGTACATGACTTTGTTACTGAACTCCTCCTTAACGGATGGACCGATTTTGACAAAATTTGGTGTGTATGTGTGCGGCTGGGTCTGCAGATAGAGGTTTTGTTTGACCCGGTAGGTTGTTGCTCTGGCAGTGTTTAAAGGAGTATTTGAGAGTATAACTCAGAAAGGAATTGAGTAATTGTCATGATTCTTTTACTTCACCATTAATTTTTATGCAAACAAAATTACAAAAATACAAAATGAATAAAAATAAACAAAAAAAAAAATCTTGAATTTTTATGATTTTAGGCTTGATTTTTCGATCGTATGAAAAGTTTTTAAATTTTTACGATAGAAACTTTAAATCGACACTACATTTATGCATACCAAAAGAAAGAACATTAAAAAAGCCATTTTTGGGTTTGAATATTTTTTCAACAACAAATATTTTTACCAAAGTTTTTTGCGAAATAAAGAAATTTGTTAAGGTTTTTTTTTTTTTGGCAAATTATAAAAATTAGGGAAACCAATATGAAAAAGTTTGAAACACGACTGGACGGACAGTTAATCAAAATTTTAAAAAAATGCAATCCTTTGTAACATGACCGAGTTATTAGCTTCTAAAGCCAGCACTTTTATTATACCCCCACGTTTAAAAAACGTATTTGTCACTCCATTTGTAAAGCTGATAAGGAGGCGTGGCCGGTAAAGAAAAGTATATACATATATTCTTGATCAGCATCACCTGAGTCGATTTAGCCATGTCCGTCTGTCCGTCTGTCACGATAACAGCCGTAAAATTTTAGCTATCGTAACGAAACTCAATTAAAAAATGGATGTCAAGTTCGAAAATGAGCCAAATCGGGTGAAAACCACGCCTACCTCCCATACAAAGTGAGTTAACCAATACGGCAAAATCTCTTTGAAATCCACAAAAATCAATATAATGACTTCAAATTTTGCATAGCGTCTTTAATATTTATTATAACTTTTAAATATGAAATTTGCAAAAATGGGATGAAAACCACGCCTACCTCCCATACAAAGTGAATTACCTTAAACTGTAAAATCTCTTGAAATTCTACAAAATCTAATTTAATGACTTCAAATTTTGCACAATGTCTTTAATATTTAATATAAACTTTTTGTATGATATTGGTAAAAATCGGATGAAAACCACGCCTACCCCCCATACAAAGTGACTTAACCAAAACGGTAAAATCCACAAAAATTAATATAATGACTTCAAATTTTGCACAGCGTCTTTAATATCTATTATAAACTTTGAGTATGAAATTTTTAAAAATGGGATGAAAACCACGCATACAACCCTTACGAAGTGACTTACTCAAAATGGTAAAATTTCTTTCAATTCCACAAAAACTAATCTAATGACTTAAAATTTAGCACATAAGCTTTAACCTTTAATACGCATTTCTAGTATAAAATTTGTAAGAGTCTAATAAAAATCACGTCTACCTCCCATACAAAGTGAGTTCACCAAAATGGTAAAATCTCTTTCAATTCCACAAAAATTAATCTAATGAATTCAAATTTTGCACAAAACCTTTAACAATTAGTCTAAACTTTAGGTTTGAAATTTGGAAAAATCGTTGTCCGTGGAGGTATTTTAACTTCGGCTCAGTCGAAGATAATTCCTTACAAGTTTTTGATTGATTTTTTTTCTATTTTACCAAAAAATAAAATTAGTACTAAGAACTTTTTGTGTGTTTCAGGTACGAAAGTTTTTGTGGTTTCAATTTCTTGGAAATTTTAAGCAACTTGCATGTTCCTATAGAAAACGAAATTTTTCTTAAAAAAGGCATCTTAGCCAAAAATGTTACTTACCACAAAGGTATGCAATTACCAAATTGCAATAATATAACACTTCAGGAAGTTATTAAACTGTGCCGGGACATAGCCCCAAGGGACATAATCCCAAATATCAAATTTGTGATTATGACCGCTTTAAAATAGGTTTATGACCAAATGGGGATTCTGAGCCCTTGGGTTATGACCGCTTTTAAGAGGTCATAATCATAATAAAAGCGGACATAGTCCTAAGGGGTCGGAATCTTAAGCTTTTTAAGTGGTCATAGCCTTAAGTGGTTTTAAAAAATACTGTTATCTGTGTCGTAAGCAATAACAGCTTAAGTCTGATTTAAAAGTTTCGAGAAATCTGGCTTCAAAATTTTCAGTCGCCATATAAGTTTAATGCAAAGGTCTTTTATTTTTCGACTTAAGCTATTTTTACTGTAGACAGCGAAGCCAGTGTTGGACTTACTGAGGGTTGGAATACCTAATCAGCGGCCGAAGTTCGCCTATTAAAAGAGAATTATCGTTGTCTTCAGTACTTCTGGATATAATTCCTTTCTTAATAGGTTCTTAGGGATTACAACCCTTTGTAAGTAAAACAGGGGTTTTTTTATTTTTTTGTAGCGATTTTTCATAGCGCCGCACAGTACTTTGAGCCCATACAAAAGTGAGGAATAAATACAAGGAGTTGTTCGATCTTTACGAAATTTGGCATGTTTATTATATTTTGGCTGCTGATTTCAAAAATTGAATCAGATTTTATGAACATCAAGTATTTACGCCATAAATGAGGTTTAAAAATTAAAAAAACTGAAATTTCCCTATTTTCAATTAAATATTAAAATTATAAAAACTTTTAAAAAAAAAATTAAAATATATTTTTGAAAACTTTAAGGCCTTAACTTGTTAAAACTGAAAATTTTATGGCAATATCTTTTTTAAAAAAAGATATGCTTATAGTTTGACATGCACTTTTTTCACGAAAATGTTACTTTTCATGTAAAAAAAATATGTTTTTGTAAAAAAAAATATTTTTTGTAATTCTAAATGCACTTTGTATTATTAAATTAAATATTTTTTGTTTAATTGATTAAAAGAATAAAAATTAAAAACAAAATAAAAAAATTTATGCCAAAAAATAGGTATTTAAGTAATTATAATAAAGTATAATTTTTGTTTGTATCGACTGTGACCTGAACTGCCATCCATACCCCATTTGTAAATAAGAGTCATTTTATCTGTTGTATCTTTACAGAGCTCTAATACACTTTTAGCTGTAAACCGCAAAAGTGGTTGTAAGCGAACTTCTGCAGTACTTTCCGAAGCTTCAATAGATGGTACTAATCGTTTCTTAAAATTTTGTATCGAATACAAACTCGGAAATAAATTTTTATGATAGACGTTGACAGTGTTGCGCAGAATATTATATTTTTCTTCCGAGAGATCCAAATCTAAGTACAGTGACAAAGCCATTTGTACTGATAGACAATTTTGACTGTTAATATTCGAACCATGATTATATTTTCTTGAAGCAAGTTCTGATGCATATTGTAATTCGTCTTCAGAATAATCAGATAATAAGTGAGCCACTTTCCTTTTTTTTCATTTGTTCTGATAACAAATGGAACTCCTTTTCAGGCCTTCCGCGACTTGTGCTTGGTTGCTGAAATGTAAACTTTATTTTTAACTGCGCTAATATTAAATTTTATTTTTACTTGCGTACATTATTTGGATCAGAAATAACAATTGCTTCGGCACTTAACCAATTGGAATACTTTTTAATAAGCTTGCTTTTACTATATCCGCACTGCTTCCACTTCGTTTCCAATTGCAATATAAAAAACTTAATATTTTCATCAATTATTTCTTCACTGTATGGGATTTTACAAATTTTATCTTTAACAAATGACTTCAAAAACAAATATTTATTGCGTGGACCGGCAGAAATCCAACAATTAAATAAATCGTTATTAGTAATAATTATTGGCATTTTAAATTAAAAAATCTTTGTAATGTTTTCGCTGAGAAAAATACGGTAAAAACAAATATGTTGGCATTAGTAAGCATGAGCATGCCCTACATTTTAACATAAATAGTCATTATTTATTTTTAACCTGTATATAATAGCAGCATTTTAAAAAACAATTACAAAAGAATTCATACTCCAATTACTTTTACTATTACTTTTACAACTTTTACAATAGATTTTCATACTCCAATTACTTTTACAAACATAATAAGTTAATATCACTATTTAAAGAACCTCTTAAAAAAACAATTTTCTGCAAACTGATACGTCTTACTTTTGAGCGTAGAGTACAATTCATACAGATTACTTTAAAAATGATCTAAGTCTTAATTTTTTTAAAAGTAAACATTTAATGATTTAATAGAAATAAAAATACTAGTTTTTTACCTAATAAAAACGATTATTAAAAAAAATGTACTTCATTTGGACGTCATTTTCGAAATTAGTCACACATAAATATGTTTGTTTACATTTCAAAGGAGTAAACTCCTCACTACATGCTACGTTTATTAGAGGAAAATATGATTTTTTGACCATTTTTCAAAATACGATAACTCTAAAATACGGATAAAAAAGGTTAATATGTTTTGGAATTTTGAAAGAAAAATACATAAATAGCAATATATTTGAAAATAAAAGAGATGTTTTTCGTTGTTTTTTTTAATTTGCTCTCAAATATTGGAAATTTTTGGAAAATATTTACAAAAAAATTTATTTTTTGGCGTATTTTAATTTTTTTACTTTCAGCTAAATTTTAAACATATTAAAATTTATGTATTTATACAGTATTTATCTTGAAGAAAAATCAAAAATAAAAAGAATTGGGCCAAAAGTGTTTTTGGCAATTTTTTCTTTGTAAGATGTGCAAATTACTAATTTCCATTATTTAAAAGAAAATATGATTTTTAGACTATTCTTCAAAACGCGATAACTCCGAAGGGCGGACGCAGGCGGATATCAAATTTTAGAATTTGAAAGATAAATATGTATATTAAAATATATTAAAAAATTAAAGAGATGTTTTTTGATGTTTTTTTTTTTTATTTTTCTCTCAAAAATTGCAAATTTTTGAAAAATATTTAAAAAAAAATTTTATTTTTGGACAATTTACATATTTTTAGTTTTAGTTTAATTTAAAATATATTAAAATTGATTTATTTTAGCAATATTAGTCTTGAAATCTAATCAAAAAACAAAAGAATCGGGCAAAAATTGCGTTTACAGCAATTTTATCTTTGCAGGATGTCCAAAATCAAATATTTCACAACAATCAAAATGCATAAAAATGGTTGACTTTAAGGAGCTGTAGAGTCTACAAAAATTGTTCAATTGGCAAAAAAATTGGATTCTTCTTAGTGGAAGTATTTCCAAAAAAACGGTACCAATATTGTTAGGATCTGCCACAACAAAAATCTTGATTTATTCCTATGAGACAAAGTACTGTGCGCCGGCGCTTTCTTCGATCATTTAGGTAAATGAGTAAATAGTTGTTTGAAAAATTCAAGCTATCACCATTCCGTACAAGGGCAAATAAATTTGTTTATGACGAAATAATATGCCTTTGTACGGAAAGTTTTACTTTAATACTTAAGTAAGTATACAAATTAAACATACAAAATTAAACATAAATTAATCCAAATTTTGAATTATGTCCTCTTTTCAAGCGGTCATAATCCCAAACTCATTTTGGGAATATGTCCTCTTTTTTTGGGATTATGTCCTTTAGGACTATGTCCCGGCACCTATTAAACACATACCAAGGAAGGTTTTAACATTGAAAAGGGGGCATGGCACCTCCCATACAGCTGAAATATTTGAAAACGATTGGTTTTAAATTATAGGTGGTACTGCTTCGGAATTTGGTATTCGAACACAATTTACACATTCCGTTTCACTGATAACATTGTATGGGCTTTGGACAAGGGGGCGTGTCACCTTCCATATAACCGAAATTTGCGATATCGAATAGCTTTTTAGTTTCCACAATTTACACGTGCCGTTTCACTGATAACATTTTATGGGTGTTGGACAAAGGGTCGTGGCATCAACGCGCCGGAGTTCAACTAGTAATAAATATAATAAATGTGAATAGCTATTCACACAGAAAATCTAAAAAAGAAGGAATAGCTAGGTGTTACACTCAAGAATCGATAATGAATGTTATTTTGTAAACTTTAAAGGAAAAAATCAATATGTTAGGGACAGTGAAGATGTGTATCAAGATCCCTATTCATTTCAATCCTTCCACCCAGCCCAATCCAATCCATCCAAAAATTATTGAATTATCTCAACGGTACATAATAAAGTGGCCTCAAAACAAGTGAATGGAGAAAAAATTTATCCACCAAATTATGGATTGGGCTCAGGGACAACACAGGGTCTTGCATTTTCACAGATCTAAATACACATTATTTTATTTATTTATTTCTATCTACCGGGCTATTACCCTAACAGATTATATTAATTAATACTAAATGAAAAAGAGAAGATTAAAACATACATAATTGCAAATATCTAAGATTGAGTAGTTTAAATTTTAAAAAAGAAAAAAAAAATTAATTCACAGAATTCAGAATCAGAATATCTTCCAACTGTTTCTTGAATATATATCTGCAGTAAATCAATCTGATTTGCAATTGAGTTGCATTTATACACCTAGTAATCGGTTAATTAAGGTCGTAGTTTGTTCTGTGGTGAATAATGTGGAATAATTGATTTCCTCTGAGAGAACAAGCTGGAATATGAAAGGGAATAAGGGCCAACAACTCTGGAGTGTTTACTCTGCCATCAATAATATCTTTAATGAACAGAATATTGGTCATTACTCGCCTCTGGGCCAGACTATGAATGCCAAGTAATCGAGAGCGTACCCAGTAACTGGGCATATTTTCCCATTTCGTATATAGCAGTAAGGTGGTCTGCGGCAGGACAACGTCTGCCGGGCAATACTATACATCAATAAGTATGCTGTATATATCAGAAAATTCTGATCGTCATGCATTGATGTTTCAAACGGAAACGTCTAGCATGTGTTTTGTTCGAAGGTCAATTTACACTTTTACAAATTCACAAAACGATCATAAAAAATTCATTGAATTGGGTCAGGATAAATTCTACTATAACTATAACGTTAACTATGAATATATAGATAAGAAAATAGATTAAAACATAGATTTATGTATATAACTTTGGAATAGTTTGAAATATTTGAAATAATTTTCACAGAATTATTTTTAAGCTATATTTAAGCTATATTGAAGCACATCGCAAAAAATATAACAATATTTTAAGCAAAATAGTTTTCATCAAAAAATCATAGGGGGGGGGGGGGAGAGGGGGTAGGTGGCCCATGATTTTTAATGATAGAAAATGTTTGTGTCAAAATAGAACAATTTTTGCAGGTAAATTATGTTATATGAAAGAATAAGGAAAATATGTACAACAAAAGCAACCTTGGCCTATTGTTTAGTACAAGTTGGATATTTAGAGGTTCTTTGAAAACAACATAAAACATTGTGTTGGTGAGGTAACAGTAAACCTTTTCTCATTTTCCCAATTTAGTTAGTTAAACTTTCGAGCAAAGAAAATTTGATGAAAATCGATTTGAAAATGGCGGAAATGTTTGCTTGCAAAACATGAAACTTCAATAGTTTTTTCTCATTCTGAGGCTTATGAGTTAAAGTGAGAAAATCTATAGTTTTGAGATATCGCAATTATTTTAATGTCATAATAACAGGTTTTTTAAAACATACCTTATATACGTACAAAATATATCCGAAAAGAAAAGATTTTAATTTTTACCGTTAATTTTATTAATAAACGACTGTCCACACAAAAATGCATTGTTGTGCATTGAGAAAGTCTATAGTTTTTGAGATATCGCCATAGTTGGATGTCATTATAACGGTTTTTTTTTAAATTTAAGAATATATTTATTTTCAGAATATATGTAAAAAATTACAAAAAAAAGCCTGGTAAATTTATGTCATCATAACATTTACAGTTTAAATAAAATATTCGAATTAAATAAAGTAATTTTTTAATATTTATAACATTTTTACATAATCAAAGAAAACAAACACAATAATTTTTATATTTGGAATTTGATTCAATATAAATAAATACTTATATTTTAAGATTTAAAATTTTTACATGGTATTTAATATTTTTATCGCAGGCGAAGCAGCGGGTATTTGCTAGTATAATATATTCAAGGAACACGCAAGCGCAGATCTCATCTGCTTGACATTCGCTTGAACACTGAAGCTTTGATCGTTCTGTAGGTGAGATAAATATATCCCTCCAGGAAAAATTGGAAGGCTTCCATTTAAAAGTGATAAATAAACATTCCCCACCGTATCTTTTGGAAGCTTAAGGGTAGTTTTGTATTTATATTGTGTCCAAACCGCTTCTTTAAGAATGCATGTGGAAACTTTTATTTATTGTCAAGCAATGACAATAGAAAATATTAATATTATTGTTTTCTACCCGCTTATTGTAGAATTCGATAGTCTAGTGGAAGCGCGCTCGACTGTCGCTCAGGGGTCCCGGGTTCGAATCCTGGCCGAATCCATTTTCATAGCAAGGGAGAGGAATGTTTCCAGTGATATTTTACTGCACAAATACAATCTCAAGTGTGCAAAGCTGCCCGACACTGGTATAGAGCAAAACATTTGGGAAATTTGCACCAATTAAAAAGTTTATTGATATCCTCTTGCAAGTGGAGACAGTCGTCAACAGTATTTATGCTGTGAAAAGTTTTAAGCTCTTGCAATACTGAAAAATTTGCGGCAAATCATAAATGAATAAAATGAATAGTAGAGGATCCAAATGGCTTCCCAGGGGTGCACCCGACTAAGTAGGTATAGGTTTCGCGTAAATATCGTTGACCTTTACGAAAAGTACTCTGTCTACTAGATAAGATCCGATTCACTTCAATAATTGCGAGTGGACCCCCAATTTTTCAAGCTAATAAAGCTAATATATCATGCTGAAGACTATCAAAGGCTTTAGAAAGGTTGGTATACAAAACGTCAACTTATGAACCAGATTCAATAGTATTAACACAAAAACTTGAAATAGCTACTAGGTTAGTATTTATTGAACGTTGCACAAAAAAAACCAATATGTTAAAATACTGTTTCGTACTAAAGTAAATAACCTTTTATTCATGATTTTATCGAAAAACTTAGGTATAACTAACAGTTTAATTATGGGTCTGTAATTATTAATTAAATGTTTTTGTCCAGATTTGAAAATCGGTGAAATATAAGCAGTCTTCTATTCTTGCAGAAAATTGCCATCCAAAAGTGATTTATTGAAAATCTTGCTCAAAGAAGTATGCAAAGGGAGAGCACATTTTTCCAAAAATATTGGTGGAAGGAAATCATAGCCAGCGCCTTTATTGCAATCTAGAGCAATCAGAGATTCGTATACCTCTTCATCAGATATTCTTAAGGCACCAACATTAAGCAACTAATTCAAATTAAAAAAAAATATAGCAGCAAGGGGACTGCCGACCGAAGCGAAAACCTATATATAAAATATTAGTATTCCCTGGAAGACGTTGTCCTGCCACGGAACGCCTTACTGCTATATAAGAATTTTCATGCTAATAGGGGGTTTCGGACTATACTACATGTAGGATGGATTTGATAGGTCGGACGGACATGTAGGATGTGCGAAAGCTCATACTGCAGCCCGTCCTACATGTAGGATGAAAATCAAAAAGTTCTAAAAGTTCCGCTACGATCTTGTTCTTCTCTGTGCGTCCTTGTTTGTAGATTTCCTTGGTAATTGTTGTTGGCGCAGTTAGCTGGAAATTTTTTGTAGACGTTGGCCGCATTCAGCGTAGACAACTGTTGTGAACTGTAATGGTAGCGCTATCTAAGTTTACGATGTTTTTCTCTGAATGTGTTGCTACTCTACGCGTCAGAAGTTAGATTCAATTTAATTATATTTAATTTTTTTGTAAATTTAATTCACCTAAAAAGGTTTCTCACTTAAATTTGCTGCGTTCTTTCTGTGTTTATTAATTTAACAGCGTCAGTAGCAGTATCTGACAGTTAACCAAACAGTTGTGTTCATGTAGCATAGAATTTGTTCGCTCGATTAAGTGGCGTCCGCTGCCTGATCAGTTTTAGTTAGCGCTCCCAAAATTCGACCATTCAGCGTATTTTCACACAACAGTTGCCAACTGTTGTCTGTGCTGAATGCGGCCGTTGTGAATTCTAATTGTGTAGCTACAGTCGGCATATGAAATTAGAATTATTTTTGTTAAGAGTTTATAGCAATTTATTAAATTTTTATATATTACTGAAACTATTTCTTTTAAGCAAAAGTGTTACCATATCAAAAATACATATAATTAAAGTAATTTATTTAAATTATTTCATTATTGAATTAATATAAAAAATTAAAGCTTATTTATATCTATTTATATCATAACACTAACACAATAAACATGTACTGTGTACACCATATCTATATTGCTTTGTGTGTTAAAAGTAGAATATTCTAAAATTAAGAAATATCTATAGCATATAAATTATATTTAATTCATAGAAGTAATTGATGCTAAACAGTTTAAAAAATAGAATGCTTAGCTTAAGCAGACTTTAGTTATCCAATTACTACTGAAAATATGAATTATTTTGCAGGTTTATTACGTAATTGCTATAATATAAATATACATAAATACTCTTTAAATTTCCTCAATGACCTAAATTGTTCATATATATTGAATATATATTTCCGATACGGTAACACTATTACCAAAAACAAATAGTTTACCAATATTACATATACTCACTAATTCATATGTATAAACTGTGTTCTAAAATAGTTCGATGTCATATGCTGACTGTAGCTACAAATAAACATCCACAAAAAATTAAAGCTTACTGTACAACAGTAACTACCAAGCAAATCTACAACAACAACGCAAAGAGAATGACAAGATCCCAGCGGTTGCGCAGCGTTAGAGGGGATGAACCGAATTGGCGGCGGAAAATATACAGCACTTTGCTTGCTATATTTTCTGTTTGCCTGCTAGCAAGATCTCAAGTGCAGGGAGGCATTAAAGAGACTTCAGAGCTAACTGCTGAAATAAAATGAAATTTCAGTTTTTCATATTTGTATTTTGTTTGACTCTCGTGAAACAGTCTGCTTATCACAAGCGTTATATTTCCTACCGCCTAATGCATTGAACACATTGACGACGACAGCAACAGTGCGTCAAATGTCAAATTATTTTTACATGCTTTTCTTATGGAGGTGAATGTGGTGAAAATGTTGCAACGACAATGAGTGATTGCAACAAAGTCGCTGTCGTCGGCTTAGAATTTTTTCTAATTTGACGTGCGACAATAGAGCAATATAAGTGTTTGTGTATACGTGAATGAAACAATCTAATAATACTTCCAGAATGTTGTTTCTTTCTTCATGTTGTTTCGCACTGTTGCAGTCGTCGTCAATGTGTTCAGTACATTACTGTCTGACCAGAATCATGTCGTTGTCGTGTCGGTAGGCAGAGCGCTGACAGAGACAATGCAAACCTTATGGAACAAAATTGCGGCAGAATACAACAACGAAAACGCCAAGATAGAAATGTGTCTATTTCTATTTTGACTTTGTCGTTTATTTGACAGCTCTCTCAGCTTCTCTCTAAAAATATTGCCATATTTAAACAAAATTTGAAGAATCTGTCAACCAATGTAGCGAGTAAACAGTGTTCCTCTTGCTCTAATAATGATAGCAGTAGCCATCAGTTGAAAATGCAGTAAATTTATATGAAGAGTATTGCAAAAAGTAGTGAAATAAATGGAAGTGGAGTAACTATTAGTTCAATCATAGTACAATGAGAACACTGAAGCAAGTTCAAGAAAATCAACAATGGCAGATTGAATAAAAGCAAAACGACAAAGCCAACGCTACAATTCTGGGCCAACTCTTAGCGATTCTTTCTCTTTGACACGACAACGACATGATTCTGGTCAGACAGTAATGTTGTAAATCGAAAACGCAAACAAACGACAAGTAAGACACGAGAAGTAACACTTTTTCTATACGAAATTCTATTGCTTGTCGTGTCTTGATTGTCGTTGCTTTGCGTTTTCAATTTACAACAATAGGCGGTTAAACTGTCTACGTACATTTATTATATTAAATTATATATAATTTATATACTATATCTTTTTCTTATATATTCTTATTTTAATACACAATCTATATATATATCGTGCATGTATATTGTGTTATTATATAAAAAGATATAAATAAGATTTAAATTTTTAAATTAATTCAATAATGAAATAATTTAAATAAATGATATGAATTATGTGTATATATTTTTGATATGATAGTACATTTAGTTAAAAGAAATAGTTTCAGCCATTTACACAAAATTTCAAAAATTGATTTAAACTCTTATCTAAAATTAATCAGTTGTCATATGCCGACTGTAGCTACAAAAAAGCTACAAAAAAGTCTAAAAAAATTCCAGCTAACTGTACAACAAAAATTACATGGCCAATCTACAACAACAACGCAGTGAGAATGGAAAGGTTCACAGCGGTTGCGCAAAGTTAGAGGGGATGCACGAATCGGCGTCAGGAAATACATATACATTGAAAAAACAGTATCATTCAAAGTTTCGCAGCAGAGCAAAGGGAGGGAAAAAAATGATGCGTCAGCAGAGGAACTTTGATGGTTGCTTGCTATATTTGCTGAGCGCCTTGTAGTCAAGATCCAAGAGCGTCATTTAAAAACCTACTCGCTGTCTGTATTGATGAAGAGAGTTACTCGCAAAATGACGATGACGATGATGCAAACCAAAGATTTACCCTCTACCAAAATCGTTCAACGCGCCTAAAGAAGTTTTCACTTCAAAAAAATAACGAAAGTGCTTGAGGTTGTGTGTGCGTGTGTGTGGTCCAACGATCTCCCAGTGCATCAGCAAGTGCAGCAAAGTTAAATTGGCTTTCTTTGCTGGTGAACGTCCTCCAAGTGCCACCACCAGCAACACAAGCAAGTGCAGTGCAAAATTTGTTGCTAGTCAACATCCTGCAAGTGCAACCAGCAGCAGCACAAGCAAGTGCAGCGCAAATTTCTTGCTAGCCAACATCCTCCAAATGCCATCACCAGCGGCACAAGCAAATGAAGAGTAAATTCTCCGCTTTCAATTTATTTAATTCACGCCGGAGTATTATGGCAAAAATTTGCCTCTGCGCTTGAGACATGCTGAAATGGTGCTTCTGAAATATTGGAGAGTTGACTAGTCAATTGAATTGTGCTGCACTTGCTGGTGCTGCTCGTGGCAACTCTCGGAGAACGTTGGCAAGCAAAAGAATCAGGAAATTTTTGCTGGACTTGCTTGTGCTGCTGGTGATGGCACTTGGAGGATGTTGGCTAGCAACAAATTTTGCACTGCACTTGCTGGTGGTGGCACTTAGAGGACTTTCGCCAACAAAGAAAGCCAATTTAACATTGCTGCACTTGCTGATGCACCGGAAGATCGTTGGCCCACACATACACACACACAAACTCAAGCACTTTCGTTATTTTTTTATTATTTTATTTTTTAAGTTTTTTACGTTTACAATATTACAAGTTTACGAAATAAGTTGCAAGTACAAGCACTCGAATTAAAAATGTCGCAAATTGAATAAAATGCAAATTAAATAAAATGCAAATTAAATAAAATATTTGCGCTAAAACACGACCGATATGTGAAACGTCAAAATTTGCAACTTTCAAAATTTCATCGTCCATTTGACACAGCAAAAAAGACAAATTTATTTCAACACACAAATTTTATTCAACCTGATATTTTCTATCCTACCACGACTGAAAAGTTTCCTTTTGACACACACCCTTTATGAAAAAATTTATTAATAAAACAATGATAGTTGACAACTCTGAAAATAAAATGCAGTGGTGAAAATAAAAAGCCACTGACAAATACAACAAGTGTGAAAATTGTCAAACTTTGTTTGACGATATATAATAAAATAAGAGCATGCATGTAATTATTTGAACTTTCAACATATTCCTTTATCACAACTTAAAGATTAAAATGTTAAAACACTCAATCCATACATTATTTTTCTTGTTTGCAAACGAAGTTCCAGCAGAAAAAAGCAGAAAAAGAAGAAGATCGTTCCATTTTTAAATCTAACCATGAATAGCAGCTGTTTGAGTAAAAGCAAATTTTTCAAAAATGTTGACAAATACAACAATGTGCGAAAGCTCATACTGCAGCCCGTCCTACATGTAGGATGAAATCAAAGAGTTTTAAAAGTTCCGCTCTGATCTTATTCTTCTCTGTGCGTCCTTGTTTGTAGATTTCCTTGGTAATTGTTGTTGGCGCAGTTAGCCGGAAATTTTTTGTAGACGTTGTGAATTCTAATCGTGTAGCTACAGTCAGCATATGAAATTAGAATTATTTTTGTTAAGAGCTTATAACAATTTATTAAATTTTTTATATATTACTGAAACTATTTATTTTAAGGAAAAGTGTTAGCATATCAAAAATACATATAATTAAAGTAATTTATTTAAATTATTTCATTATTAAATTAATATAAAAAATTAAAGCTTATTTATATCTATTTATATCATAACACTAACACAATATACATGTTCACCATATCTATATTGCGTTGTGTATTAAAAATAGAATATTCTAAAATTAAGAAATATCTATAGCTTATAAATTATATATAATTCATATAAGAAATTAAAGCTAAACAGTTTTAAAAAATAGAAGGCTTAGGATAAGCAGACTTTAGTTATTCAATTACTACTGAAAATATTAATTATTTCGCAGGTTTAATACGTAATTGTTATGATATAAATATACATAAATATTCTTTTAATTTCCTCAATGAGCTAAATTGTTCATATATATGAACTATATATATGTAAATATGTAAATATATATATATATATATGTATTTCCGATACGGTAACACTTTTACTAAAAACAAATAGATTTACCAATATTATATACACTCTTTAATTCATATGTATAAACTGTTTTCTAAATTAGTTTGATGTCATATGCTGACTGTAGCTACAAATAAACGTCCACAAAAAATTACAGCTTACTGTACAACAATAACTACTTAGCAAATTTACAACAACAACGCAAAGAGAATTAGAAGATCCCAGCGGTTGCGCAGCGCTAGAGGGGATGAACCGAATTGACGGCGTAAAATATACAGCACTTTGCATGCTATATTTTCTGTTTGCCTGCTAGCAAGCACTTAGCACTTGCTTTTGCTGCTGGTGATGGCACTTGGAGAATGTTGGCTAGCAACAAATTTTGCACTGCACTTGCTGGTGGTGGCACTTGAAGGACGTTCGCCAGCAAAGAAAGCCAATTTAACTTTGTTGCACTTTCTGATGCACCAGGAGATCGTTGACCCACACACACGCACACAGAAACTCAAGCATTTTCGTTTTTTTTATTATTATTATATTGTTATCTTTTAAGTTTTTAAGTTTTTAAGTTTACAATATTACAAGTTTACGAAATAAGTTGCAAGTACAAGCACTCGAATCAAATGTGTCGCAAATTGAATAAAATGCAAATTAAATAAAATATTTGCGCTAAAACACGACCGAAATGTGAAACGTCAAAATTTGTAGTTGTCAAAATTTCATCGTCCATTTGACACAGCAAAAAAGACAAATTTATTACAACACACACAAATTTTATTCAACTTGATATTTTCTATCCTACCACGACTGAAAACTTTTCGATTGACACACAGCCATAGTTGACAACTCTGAATATAAAATGACGCAGTGGTGAAAATAAAAAGCCAGTGACAAATACAACAAGCATGAAAATTGTCAAACTTTGTTTGACGATATGTAATAAAATAAGAGCATGCATGTAATTATTCGAATGTTCAACATATTCCTTTATCACAACTTGTATGTATGAAAATAAGCTTTACTTGAGAGCTGGAAACAGGCCTTTAAAGATTAAAATGTTGAAACACTCAATCCATACATTATTTTTCTTGTTTGCAAACGAAGTTCCAGCAGAAAAAAGCAGAAAGAGAAGAAGATCGATCCATTTTTAAATCTCACCATGAATAGCAGCTGTTTGAGTAAAAGCAAATTTTTCAAAAATGTTGACAAATACAACAACTGAAGAAATTGCCAAACTTTAGAAGCATATATAGACCAATATAAAGCGAATTTATAATAAATTTTGGTTGCAAACATCTTATTGCAACCTAACTTTAGTATTTATATACTAACAAAGAGATTATATGCATTAATTTCAGGAGTTGCCAAGTGATTTCTTTGTGAGCTTGAGGCCGATTTAGAACAAGAGTGACGATCATTGTCGATTTTTCTTATGCACAAATATATGCAAACATTTTTTG
Source organism: Dichetophora obliterata (assembly GCA_963920525.1). Lineage (NCBI taxonomy): Eukaryota > Metazoa > Arthropoda > Insecta > Diptera > Sciomyzidae > Dichetophora > Dichetophora obliterata. Next base: position 185,439,305 of record OY986437.1, on the reverse strand, counting down.
AGGTTATGTTTTCTAAGCTTCCTATCTTGTTATCTTTGCTGTCTGTATTGATGACGAGAGTTCCTCGGCAAAATACCATGACGCAAACCAAAGATTTACCCTCTACCAAAACCGTTCAACGCGCCTAAAAAAGTTTTCACTTCAAAAACTGTATGGACATGATTGTTAGTTTTTATTTTTGAAAACAGAACCAAAAAACTCAGCAAACAGTTCGCTTATTTCGAGCGGATTATCGGCCACGACCCAATTTAATTCCAAAGATTTTGGTAAGCCATTTGTCTTTCTGTTGAAATTAAAAAACAGCCAAAATGATTTTGGGTTGAATTTGATATCACGTTCAACTGAGAAAATGTATTTTTTGTATAAAAAGGTAGAGAGAAATTCGAACTTGCGCAATCGAAGATTAAAGAGTTCTTTTTCTACCGAGAAGATTTTTTGAGTTGATAAGTCTTCGATTATGCCATGGCTGTTTATAACTAATTTTCCTAGACTTAATGGGTACAAATAAATACCTTCATCCAAAACCTACTTAAATGTGAGGTACGTATTATGTAAATCTTTCGACCCAAATATCAAATAGCAATTAACTGAATCGAAAAATTTTGTAAGGGCATTGTAGTTCGCCTTTTTGAAGTCGTATGATAAACTCGTGGCATATCACATTTATAAAGTTTATATTTTAAGTTATTATTGATAAAAATAAAAAGTAAACAAAAAATTAAAAAATAAGCTTTCATTTAAAAAAGACGTGAACTAAAAAGAAATAATAAATTTAAGTGACATTTGTCATATACGCATATAGTAGGTATATTATAGGTGCAGAAGAACCCCTCTCTTGGTAACTCATCATCATAGTTTAAGCGTACGTAAATTGGTTAGTTCTAAGGACTTATATAAATTTAGAATTTTTCAAATGCATTTATATTTAAAAGCTTAAGGCACTGATATTGTGTAGTAAACCTGTATAACGGATCGCAGACATCGGTGCCACAAGCTGCTAACAAAAAAATGAAAAAGCTGTAAATAGCATAATTTTTAAATCATTATAATACTTAAAGTGGTTATAGTCATGTCATGTCCGGCAAGCCGAATAAGATTTTGATAATTAAACAAGTATTTAAGAATATATAAGTGATAACAAAAAAATATTAAAGATATTACAATAAAGAGAAATAATTATAAAGTTTAACTTTGAATTGCACAGGATTATTAAGAGTTTTAATATTAGTAGGTAGACAGTTCCACAGACCAATAGAATAAATATAGAATTCTCGCTCTGAAATGAGATGAGTATGCCTTAATTGTATTAATTGAGTAGATCTATTAGATCTGGAAAAGCGTAGTCGGTCATGTAAATATTTAGGTTCTTTGTAAACAATTATTTTCTGTAAAAACACAAGAGTTTTGAATTTTAATAAATTGTCGAAAGTCATATTGAAAATTTACTAGAAAACATGGAAATGCGATCAGATTGCCTAATTCCAAAAATATAACGTGCGATGTTATTATAAATAACTTTAAGTTTATCTCTGCTTAACGAATCGCAATTAGCGAATAATTCACAACCATCAAGCTAAGTAGGAATTAAGTATTTTTTTGCTAAGAGAACTCTAATTCTGTGAGGAGTGAAATGTTGTGTAACCTAAAGTGTACGGAGCATGCCGTAAAGTTTATGTGATTGTTCCAAGACAAGTGCCTATTGAAAATAATACCAAGGATTTTCGCGGTTTCGACTAAACCAATGTTCGATCCATTTAGAGTCATTGAAGGTATAAGAGTTTGATTAAATTTCTTTTTATAAATGAGAATGCATTTGGATTTTTTTTGATTTAAACACAATCCGTTTTGATTTAAACCAGTCGTTTATTTTGCCGAGTTCTTCATTGATGTTTTTGAAACAGTTATTCATAGAGTCTAAGCCGCAACTTGCATATAGTTGAACGTCGTCAGCGTACATGTACAATTTACAAAAGTTCAACACTTTGGCAGGTAGTTAACATAAATAGAAAACAATAATGGTCCTAACAGAAAGCCTTGCGGGACACCTCTAGTAACTGAGATAAAATTAGACGTAACATTATTCACAAATACCGCTTGAGACCGATCTCGTAAATATGACGAAACTAAATTAGACGCAGGCATCGAAAAAATATCAAATTACAAAAACATTATTGCGCGTAATAAATACCCAGAGTTTTTTAAACATAAAATAATTGATGAGTATAAAGCAGGAGCATCACAAATTTCTAAATCAAAAAAGTACAAAATAAACAAATTAATAATTTCATGTCTTATAAAAAAGTTTGAGACTGAAAAAACTGTAAAAACCCTTCACTTGGGTGGTCCGAAGCATAAAACAACACCAAAAGATCCTTTTTTATCATCTCAGTCTGTTGTTAATCAACTTAATTTAAACGTGGATTCGAGTACTGTTCGCCGACGTGCTATGGAAGCTGACTTAAGAAGTTACAGACCAGCGAAAAAGCCATTACTTACAAAAAAACACATAGAACGATGGATTTCTTTCTCTTTGGCTTAAATCAATATAATTTTTATATTCCAGACTAAATTTTGCAAGAACTCACGTGAATTGGTCTGTTGACTAATGGAAGACAGTCCTTTTTAGTGACGAGTCGGTGGGCAAAAACTTTCTAGTAAAGCTGCACTCGTTGAGGCACTGACACCGCAGTGGCGAAGTATACCACAAACTATTATTGATAACCTTATAGCTTCAACGCCACGCATATGTGTTGCGGTTATACAAAATAAAGGTTATTTTACCAAATATTAACTCTATTAAGTCTAGTTTAAGTTGCTTTAGTTATGCACAGTATAAAATCTACTTTGTACTTTATATTTTATAAACAAATTTAAAATTCTGAATTTATAAAAATTTTTGAGTTAGCTTTTAACAATGTATTTTTTAATGAATATAAAAAAATATCAAACAATTATTTTAGTAAAAAATTGAAAAGTTGCAGGGTATAATTGGCAATACCTTTTATGGTTGCTTTTCATATGCACAACACGATCGAAGCAAGTTAAATAAAAGCTTATAAAAATAAGGTCTAAAGTTCAGAAGATATTGTTACAAATATCGTTTACTTGAAAAAGATTCAAGGAATAAATTGTGTCGAACGGTGTGGATTCAATGGAACTCTTTATACTAAACGGCAATAAAATTATCTCTTCAGAGCAGTACCTCCAATTAATAGATCAAAGGTTAAAATCACCGAGAACGCACGGGGTCTGATTTGAATTTAAGAAATTAACAATGTAATCAATATTAAAAAAAAGCAGATGCGTCGCTGGACACACGAGAGAAGGGAAGCATTTTCGAATTTTCATACGTTTGATAATTTAATGGGTTTTTTAATAAAAAATTTTTAAATTGAAAAATTTGAAATAACTAAAAAATATTAACTAAAAAAAATAATATTCCCACCAGTAAACTTTATTACCTTACATTGTTATTTTGCATTAATTTTGAATTAGTTTTGTAAATGTTAATAAAATTATTGTGTTTTAATATCTTAAATATCAAACGTATTTTAAATATATGGTATGTCATCGATATTTCTAGCAAATATTACATCAAAAGTTGTCCTAATCGTGGTGTGCAAATCTTTGGATCGCTTATCATTCCCAAATTATATCTATCAAAACAACATTGTTCAATTCCTACAACTTTTACGAAATTGGTTTTTATATTTCAAAAGTATAGTCTTTCTGACGTTATTTGATGACGTATTCTGACGAAGTGATTCTACAGCCGTTTTAATAGGTGCCGAGCCACAGTGTGTAGTCTAGATTCATTCTCTTTATACTCATTTATCTCGAAACTACTTTTTTCGGCATGGTGTTGTAGGAAAACAAAAACTATTCAGTCGAATCATCTGAAATTTAAATATAACATTAGTAGCTATCGTTGGAACTATAATCACAGTTTTATTTAAAAAACATCGTATATTTTACACTTAATAACTGGTAAAAAACAAGCTGTTTTACGAACTAAATTTTCAATAGCGTGTCATTCTGTCAATTTTTCATTTCTTTTTTCGAGTGCACTAGAATGGACCATGAAAGAATAAAAAAGTTTTTTTTATATATTAAATTTGCAATTCCATTTGAAATAAGGAAACAGTTAAGATTTTTTTTGTTTTTTTCAAAAATTTTTCAGTTTAATAAGAGTATCACCTCAAATTACTTGAATAACTCAGGGGACAAAATTTTAATTTTTCGATTTTCCCAGCAATATTTGTATTATTTTCGACTAATCTTGGTGCGCTGATTTCATCATCATCATGTAATTTATCATAAATTACAACAGTTTGAGCCCTTGGGGAGGTCTTTTTTAAATAAGGTTCACACTATAGTGCACTTATAGTGCTTAATAATATTTTAGGTTTTTATTTTTCAGATAAATAGAAAAATCTACAATACCGCCCATGTCCCTTTTCCTAGAGAGCATTTTCAAATTAAAAAATATATTTTTTTTATGATGAATTAGTGTTACAATATACCTTAAAAGTTTAAATTTAGTTGTTCAATATTTTAACTTTTTAAAAAAATCCTAAAAATACCTTAAATTTTCGAGCGCTATACCACCGGTCTTGCCTTAAGTGCGTATGAACATTCATGTCTGAATTCGCAATTAAAATCGACACCTAAAACAATTGGCATCTTGTGATAATTTTCAACCCGTTCAATGGAACCTTGCTACTTTTGTTGTTTGGATTGCTAATGCACAATGCTTTTTACTACATTTCCATGGCGAATTGAGCCTGAGTTGGGTTTACGTCAAGTTGACAAAATGGCGTTTCTAGCTTGATAGTGTTTCTATAAATGTGTGCGTTCAGAAGGTACAAAATTTACTAAATATTTTGACTCATTAATCAGTATTAGTTTCCGCTACTTTGTGTGCCTGCTGAATGGTTTGTTAAATTTTATGTCAGCGCAGTGAAAGAAATAAAATACAAGAACATATAATTAGTAAAACCTCGTTCAACAGTTGAGCAACTGTTTCATATTCTGAACGCATCCAATCTAACTCAGTTTAATCTAAGAAGTTACGTGGGTTTGAAGAAATTTAAATCAACTTGCGTTTCCATGGTAAGTTAATCCCGACTCAACCCCGACTTAACTCGCCATAGAAACGTAGTATTTGATCGATAATTGTGATTTGCTGCATTAAAGCTTCACGCATTCACAATAGAATAGGATAGCTAACGCACAATCTCTTTAATAAATTCCTGTCATTTACTGCAACATAACTTCAGTTAATACTTAATATTGAATGAATCACATCATTGTTAGTATGAAGGGTTTTGGTGCAGTGGTTAACGTGTAGAACTCTCGATCAAAAGGGTGCGAGTTCGATTCTCCCTGCATACTTGCAAAGAAATATTTTTAATTTTATATATTCTTGTTGTAATAGACGCAAGTAAAAAAACAAAAACAATTCTAAGAAAAAAGTGTATGGAAAAAATTGTCGTTTTTAAGATTTCACTCAAAAATATCACAAAACGAGGCGTAAAAAGCTTCGCTTCAATAAATGATCGTTATATATATCCAAGCAACTAGATGGAGGAATATAGCTCAAAATTAAAATAATTTTATTTTTGTTACTCTGAAATAAATTTCCAAAAGATACTGCAACATATAATTTTTCAATAACTGCAGCATTTCGTGGAAGTTGAAGCTGTCTGCTGGAGAGTAGTGTAGATACCGCTACTAAGATACCTCCACCCTTTGATACACCTGGCTCTAGCACTCTATCTCTACGGTATACAAAATAATGAGAGTCGAAGATTTCGTTGGAGGTGAATTGTGCAGCCATCTACGTTTCAGCAAGATCAATTATATCGTCGTCATGCGAGGTAGATGCATTAAAAAGCTGGCAAGTTTTTTTGCGGAGGCCACCCACATTGTGAAAGTACTGAGAATGACAAAGAAATATTAAAAAAAATATGAAAAAGTATAATTTTTAAAAGGTTTTTTTGTATATTTGTGTAGTAATTAAGTAGCACTATATTAAGTAAAAACAATCAGCCCTATCATGAATAACTTTTCACGCGGAATCGAAAAGGGGAGTTTTAATTTTGTAGATAAAAATCAAAAACATTTAAAAAATTTGAATGCAAATTAGTTCATAAACGGTTTATCAACAAATTTGCATTACAAATTTCCAAAATACTTTTGAGCTTTATCTAATAAATGAAAACACCCTTTTCCGATTCCGCGTGAAAAATTATTCATGATAGGGCAGAATAACAACAATCGACCCTAAAGATTTGAAGATATTAGCTAAAACATGTGCTGGCGTTACGTTACAAAAAACGGAAGTGGTTTTTGACTTGGATTACAAAATTTGCAAAACTCTCTGAATTGGGCAAGACATTTTTTATACAAATTTTTTTAGAAGGATTTGAAAATAATATAAGTTTATTTTCCAAGTGATAAAATTTAAAAATCTTGTTTGGGTTTTTTTTACTAGGTTTTTTGATCTGGCTTTACGTTACTTAAATTTCCAATGTAGGTTAATTGGGTAATTAAGTAATTAGGTTGTGAAGTTATTATGTAATTCAGCAATTTATTTATTTATTTCATCTATATAACATTTATATAACAATGCAATAAACTTTTAATTTAAAAAATACATGCTTGAATATAAAAAAAACATTACAAGAACAAAGAACACATGAAATATACATGATTTCAAAAAATTTATTTTAATTTATAAAAGGGATATTTTTATTATAAATGATTTCTAGCATCACGCGCCAGGAGGTATATAAATTAATCATTTTTAACTTGATTTCTAGAGGAGTTAAATATATCAATTATAGCCACAGCTGAATTAGTTTTCCTGGTACAGTCTGCCAAGGGCATGTTCGAAGCAAACGCAAACCTATACGTAATTTTCTGAAAGTGGAAATGACTGCGAAGAGGTCTTGATGGGGAGTAAAAGTTTAAAACTGATAAAAGCTCATCACATTTAATACTGTAGTTTATAAGGTTCCATAAAAATAGAAAAGAAAAAACCTTGCGTCTAATTTCAAGAGGATCGATTTACGCACATCGAGTGCGGTAAGAGGGTAAGGCGGGCTAGTTCCAGCTGAGCTTATATACTACGTATCTAGTAAACTTTTTTGGACTACTTCAATTCTATTTGAATGCACTTGAAAACATGCATTCCAAATAGTGGAACAGTATTCTAAATGAGGTCTGACCTGCGAAGAATAAAGAGTCTTCAAATTGTAAGGATCGGAAAAATCTTTTGAGTTCCTTTTCAGGAAACCCAACATCGACTTCGCCTTACTAATAATGTAGTCAATATGGTCATTGAAGTTTAAACGATTATCAAGAGGAATACCCAAGTCTTTCTTAACGACAACCCTACCTAGAGTAGTAGCTTTAATAGTGCAATTCCAGAGGGTTGGAGACGTAGACCTATGAAAAGTGAAGCACTCACATTGCAAAATCATTTACACATTCAATGGAGCGATAAATTTTAAGATCGTCTGCAAACAAGAGTGTACGCGAGTTTTAAATAATTTTAGGGAGATCGTTGATGAAAATTAACAATAATAAGGGACCAAGATGACTGCCCTGTGGTACACCAGAAGTAAGAATTATAGGGTCTGACAGGAAATTATCTATTTTTTTCTTTTTTTAATACGATTTTTTAGATAGGATCTAATCCAATCTAATAAATTTGAGTGAAACCCGAAAGACGATAATTTTTGAACTAAAATATTATGATCCACCTTATCAAATGCTTTTGCAAAATCTGTAAAAATTACATCAGTGTGCAGTCCTTTTGTGAAATTTCCAATAACATGGTTACAAAGGATCGTAAGGTTAGTTACAGTTGATCTACCCGAAATAAAACCATGTTGTTGCTGAGATAATTCATTTTTTACGACAAAGACAAGTTTATTATAGACAATTTTTTCAAAAACTTTAGGGATACAAAGAAGCTTACTGATAGGCCTGCAGTTACAAATATCTTGCTTAAGATCGGATTTATAAATCGGATCAATGAGCGATACTTTTCACTCGTTCAAAAAGACCCCAGTAGATATCGATTTCTTAAAAATTTGTGAAAGAGGAAACATTGCTACTGACTCAGCACATGTTTTCAACAAAATTTGTGCGATATCGTCGGAACCTTCCGTAGAAATTGATTTGAGATCTTTTAAAGCAATCTCTACTTTAGAAGCACTCAAACTATGGCTACCAATACTCAGGACGGAGTTTTAGTGAGAAAAAGCAGCGTGTCTACAACTCACTACTGTAGCTGGTGAATATACCGATTTAAAATAGTCCGAAAAGAAGTTGCAGATCAGAGATAAAGAGATAGGAAACTTCAATTCTGTGACGTCAAAACATATGTTTTTTCCATTTTTATGCACTTTGGTGAAACTAATTTATTGTGTACGTGAGTTCACCTCAGATCAGTGTTGGCGCGATGGTTCTAAAAAAAGTATCCATGAAAAGGTCACAAATGTATGCACTTCAGAAAAAAGTATCCACATATTGTATCCACTGAAACTCAATTTTTTAAGCTTTGAAGACTAACAAATAGCTTTGTTAAAATGTAATAGTAAGAAAAAAGCATGTACATATATAAAATAATAAATAATAATATTAAGACCTAGTGCTTGAACATTTTCAATATTTTTAGGATTTATTTTTTTAAAAGTTAAAATAATGAACAACGATATTTAAACTTTAAAAGTATATTGCAACACTCATAAAAATTTTTGACTATGTTCAAAATGGTGCTCAAAAAGAGCGTTTCGAAGAAAAAGATTCGGCGCTGTTGTTGATATTTACTCTTCTATTAATCTTAAAATTTAAAACCGAGAATATAATTAGATACTATGAGTTCAGCTATGGCCGGGACTAGAAAAAAACACTGAAAATTAGGCAGAATGACGAGCTTTTGAAATTTAAGTTCCAAAAACATTGTTTTTTACTGGTTATTCAACGTAAAATATACTATTTTTTAAAATTTTGGTAGCGAAAGCCACTGATGTGAATAACATATTAAAATTTCAGATGATTCGACTGAATGGCTTTTATTTTCGCTACAACACATTGCAGAAAAAAGTAGTTTTGAGATAAATGAGTGTAGATAGAGTGAGTATTGTATTTGTGCTGTGCGCTCGATACCTGCTTAAACGGCTGTAGAAGCGGAAGTAACGTCAGTATCCTTACAAAATTTAACTGTAAATTTTCAAAAACTATACTTTTAAAAGGTTAAGAAGAAATAGAAGATACAAATTTTAGACAATCGGCGCCTGCCTTAAAAAGAAACATAAGTACATTTCAGTACTTCAGTCTGTTATATATTGTGTTATTTTTATATTTTTTATAAATTATGTTTTTTACATTAATTTTAAAGGTTTGATATTTATACAAAAAACAATATACAAAACATAGCTGTTAAATTGCGATTACGATTAGATTGTATTATTATATTTTAAAATAATTGTAATCATTATATAATCCTTGAAGGAGATGAATTTGATAAGTAATTGGTAACGATTACAAATAATCAAAAAATAATTACGACTACTTTGAATTACGGAAATAATCAAAAAGAATAAAAATTAATTAAGAAAAAATAGTCCGGCTACTTTTAGAAATTATTTCTGATGCTGTTTGAGGTCGACTCGCATCGTTTCATGGGTGAGGTTGTGAAGTGCAACCAGTCATGTTTAACTGAAATCGCCCATACGCTGATACGTCTTTTTCAGTTAACACAGTTATACGAAAACTTAATAAGTTTTATTAACAAAAGTGTCGGGAGCTACAGTATGAACTTTGGGTTCATGGTTACTTTTTTGTTACCGGTGCTAATGCTTATGCTATATCGATTAATTAAAGACTCAATAAAGTACAACCACTACTTTGATTCTGTTTGATTATTTTAAGAATTTAATTTTAAAGTACGGAGTATTTTGTAAAATTTTATTCATAAATAAACATATATATATACAATCATTAAAAAAGATTTTCAAAAAACAAGAAAGAAGAAATAAAGTGCTTGACAAAATTAACAAAGCAAATGTTGTAATGCATTTTTTCGTTCTTATTTTTTGATAATCCTTGTTTAATAATTAAACATATCTATATTTGTTAATCAAAAAGACACAGTTTCGATAGTATCGTAAGTACAGACGTAGAATTCCTTTTTGTACAGTAATAGAGAAAAATTCTGGATTTTTATTTACATTTTTCAAAAGTTTTTTAAAACATTTCATCTCTAAATAAAAATTATTCAAAAACGAATTTGTTGTTGTTGTTGCCTTCTTCAAACTAACTTGATCTAAAAAGCTCACAATTAAACTCTTGTTAAAATTTGTTTTGTTTTATAAAAAGTTTTGCTTTGATATATATATTACATATGTTAATGCTCTTTGCTACAGGAAAAATAAATAATTCAAATTTTTCCGATATTTATTTCCATTTATTAAACATAACTTTGAATTACATTTACTTTTAACCAACACAAAAAATTAACAACAAATTCATCACTAAAAATATCAAACGATAGCTTTTTATAAAACAAAACAAATTTTTACATGAATTTAATTAGATCAAGTAAGTTTAAAGAAGAACAACAACAAATATGTTTTTGAATAATTTTTATTTAGAAATGTTTTAAAATAGTTTTGAAAAATGTAAATGAAAAAAATAACCAGAATTTTTCTCTATTACTATATAAAAAGGAATTCTACGTCTATACTTACGATACTATCGAAACTATGTCTTTTTTTTATAGATATTCTGAATTTCTACTCTGGAAATTTGGTAGCTACAGTCGGCATATGACAATCGAAGTATGTCATATTAAAATAGTTTAAATCAATTTATTAATATATATATATATTAGGGCGGGTCGATTTGTAGGGAGTGAAAAAATTCACCAATTTCCCTATGATTTCCGTATTCTATGGGTTATTCCATGAAAATTTGCCGAAGGAACCATACCTCTATCGTTAAAATCGAGTCCCCTACTTTTTGTTGGTAAAAAGTTCAAAAGTTACGGGCATTTTTGTCCAAATTTTGGACCATTTTTCCATTTTTTTCATGATTTTGTCTAAGAATATTACTTTCATGGCCATTTTTTTGGCTCAATCCATTATTTAATTCAATTTACAATTCAAAACGAAGAGTTTAAGCCCAAATTTATCGAATTCGGTTGATTAATTCATGCGATATTGCTAAAACAAAATAACACATAAAACCAACTTTTTGATTTTTTTTCCCTTTTTATTTTTTTTTCTACAAAAATTCAAATTAAGAGATAATAAAGTATCTATCAACCTATTATCAAAAAAAAATATTCAATTTGAGTGTAGTAAAAGACAAAATGTGAAAAAAAACATTATTTTTTCTGAAAGTCTTGTTTGCTTTCAAGTCTTGGTGTTTTCGTACGGCTCTCTAATGTCGTCGCCATAGCGCCTTCTACATTCTTTCCTGCAACTCGTTTAGCAGTGGCAGCCAGCAATTGGACATGTCTTTCCGTTCCTTGAATGTGTAAAGGAATTTGTGGATCATCGAACGGTGGCACTTCGTAATTTAAATATCCCTCCAAATGTTCATACGAATAACTTTGCGTAAACGGTGGTTTGAATAAAATGGTATCGTCATTTAAATCAATCATATTTGTATATTCCGTACAATTAAAGTTTATAAGAGATTTTTTATAAACTCTAAGTTCCGTTGGGTCGACAATATCTCTTCGGTAATGTAAAATCTTCTTTATAGCAATGTTTCGTTTTTCCATTCTATCATCAAACAACATAGATAGCAAGATATTTTCTGAGTGTGCAAAATATGGATTATCTTGAATGACTGTATTAACAACTCCAAGTAAATGCGGTGGTAAAAATCGTGTCCAAGTAATAAATTTAAAAAGAAATGTACTACCGTATGCGGCAGAGCTATAATACTTAACATTGAAATACATTGGCGTGTATACTTTTATTATATAGTTAGCCAGAATTTTTAAATTTTCAGTTGGATTATTAGTTGTCACATACAACCGTAATAATCTATTGGCTTTGGTCAGCCAACGAGAATGTGCAATTGGCCCTGGTTTTATGTGAGACAAATCCGCAGGAAGCACACCATTAGAAATTGCATTGGCCATTAACATCAAGTACCTCGAATCGGTAGATAATTCTTCTGGATTTAAATCACCAGGAGGCATATTTTCCAAAGCGATTTCCTCAAAATCGGTTACCACCTGAAAAGAAAACATAAAAGCTAAAAAATAGAATGAAAAATGGTAAAGAATCAGCTATAAAAATTACATACCGGAAGATTTTCACAATCAGCAGTTTTTGAGCTCAACTTTCCGGTAGTTGATCGTGGTCCAGTGGTGGTTGATTTGTCTAAAGTGTCAAACAAATGTCTAAACGGAAGCTCGTTAAAGTGCAGAAGACACACAAACCAGTGCAGTGGTTTCTTTAACTGTTTTTCGAATAGTCGCAAAATTCCACCGTATACGCCAGTATTTGTTGGTTCACCATCAGCGCATATGGCAATTAATGAATCGAGAGACAATTGTTTTTCTTGGAAGAATTCGATCAATTTGTTGACTTTGCTTGCCGCAGTTTGACTTTCTAGTTTTGTGTAGCCTATCAATTGAGATTTTGGTTCCCTCAAAACAACTAGATGAGGTTCTTTAACCATCCTTGGATGCAACTTCTCATAAATTTTTTCTACAGTTAGAGCATAATTTTTCCTGCCGTCGAATGAAAATGATATCAAATTCGAGCCATCATACCGCTTACGAAGTGCGTCTTGTCTCCATTTTTCTCTTTCTCTACGAAGTTTACTTTTATCCATGATGACAAGATTGTCATGAGCATCTTTTACGCCCAGGTCTTCCATGAGAGCTGTTGCCAATGCTGATCCCATTCTGTCATGCATATTGTATCTGGGAGTGTATGTTTGTGGTGGTAGAACTAAATCTGAACCTCCTCTCACATCAACTTCCATTTCGTCATAATGTGGTTCGTATGTAGGATCGTTGCTCACTGGGATTGTTGGTATAGTCGTTGGTATCGTCTCTTCACTTCCACTATCGTGTTCCGGTATCGTTTGTATTCTGTCATTATATTGATCGCGCATGAAATCTTTTAAGTTTTCTGGGATAGATCCACATGAGCAGTCGTTTTCTTTCAAGTTGCATTTACATTTTCCAATGTTGAATAATTGGTTTGTTGATTCTACGAATTTTTTTAATTCTGTTGCGAGTTTTTCTCGTTGTTTATCTGCATTACTATATGCGTCAAGCAAATTATTCAATTTTCTAATGATGCTACCTTTGAGTATAAGTTCAATATTAAGTTGATTCCAAATTTCTAACAATCTGTCTGCTACTTGGGGAGTAAATGTTTTATAGGAAAACATTTTGCTTTAGGCTTTTGAACGTTCGGCCAAAAAAAATAGTACTTCAATATATCTCGTTTAGTTGACAGATTAATATTAGGTAATTCGCAGGCCACGCCAAAAGAAAAAACATCATGAGAGACCAAATGTTGCAAACTACTGCGTTGGGTATCTGTTGGATTTTGCGATGAACCAGGCTCTGAATCCATTTTTTAAACCGTCACTAAAAGAATTAAATATGTTTTTCATAGAATAATAATATAACTATTAACTATAATAGTTAGCAATGTTTTTACACTTACCTTTAAATCTTTTCTAAATTTCAAAATAGTTTGATTATTTGTTAGTTATTTCAAGTAACACTTCACTGAAATGACGCTCAAACAAAACTAGCATACACTGGAATATTATAAACAAACAAAAATAAAGAAGTCTATAAAGAAACTAAAAACAAAAAGAAATAAACAAACATAACACAGGGTGTGCACCCTGTGAAAAAATATGCCAATAATGTAAAGCGCAAATCAGTCCAGTCGTAACGTAAGGTTCATAAGCTTCGTAAGTCAAAAAAATTGAGCCAAAAAATGGCTCAAGTAATATTCTTGGACAAAATCATGGAAAAATGCTCCAAAATTTGGACAAAAATGCCCGTAACTTTTGAACCGTTGGACCAATGTTGGAGATTTTTTTTTGTAAATTGATCAAAATGAGCTCACCTTTCCAACGCACCTACTCGCAATTAAACCCGATCGATAGTTTTTGAGTTATGGATGTGAACGTGTAGGTAATATTTCATACGAACGTCAATTTGGGAAAAAATCTATCAACAAAAAGTAGGGGACTCGATTTTAACGATAGAGGTATGGTTCCTTTGGCAAATTTTCATGGAATAACCCATAGAATACGGAAATCATAGGGAAATTGTCGAAAAATAAATCGACCCGCCCTAATATATATATTATTACAACGATTTGTTTTTAGTAAAAGTGGTATCATAACGGAAATGTATAATTCATATGTATGAACATAAAGTTAATTGAATAAATTGAAAGCTTATGTATATATATGTATATATATATATATATATATACATAGAACTAACTTTATGTTCATACATATAAATTATATATTTCCGTTACATATATATTATGTAACGTTCACAAAAAACATGATAAATATATTTATATAAACAGTAGTAATTGAATAGCTACATTCACATATCACAAGCGTTATATTTTTTAAAAGCATTATATTATATATATATAATATAACTGTTTAAAAAACTGTATATATATACATATAAAATATATATATATATATATATATATATATATATATATATATTAGGGCGGGTCAATTTGTATGGACGAATTTTTTGGAGGTCTGGCTCAGCGAAATTCGTAAAATACATGTAATTTCAAGACTTTTTCTCCACTACAGCATATACAAATTCTGAAAAAAAGCTGTGCGGACTTTCGTAAATAGATTTTGTTCTCAATTATAAAATATGAATGTATGAATGTATGTGTATGAATCTATTTACGAAAGTCCGCACAGCTTTTTTTCAGAATTTGTATATGCTGTAGTGGAGAAAAAGTCTTGAAATTACATGTATTTTACGAATTTCGCTGAGCCAGAATTTGACCCGCCCTAATATATATATATATAAAATAATTTATTAATGTAAACTGTTTAAAAAATATAACGCTTGTGATATGTGAATAGGTGCGGTAATAGGTGCAGAATTAAGTGGTTATCTATTCTGTGCAAAAAATGTTTTCCCTGCATGCTATCAAAGATTGGTAACGAAGAAAATGCCATATAGCTTTTTTACGATATTTTGGGTTTAGTCGTTATTCATTGTCGACACACATATATATATATATATATGTATATGGGTAATATTCTTCTTAAAAATTTTTTTTGTTTTAGTAAACAAAATTTCTTTGCGGTATTTCTAAATTTTTTTTAAATTACAGTTGAAAGTTATCTATATGACCTTGTTATTAATTATGTTGATTTTCTATGATTTAAATACAAATTCTAAATGTTTGATAGTTTAAATCATTCTTGATTTTAAATACAAATTCAAGTTGTTTGATAGTTTAAAATCGTTTATTGAGCTTTAGGTCAGGTAAGAACAATTAACTGCTCTAACTATTTAATCAAACAGATTACTAATTAATCAGCTAGTGATGTTTTCCTTTTCATATTGAAAATGTTGTTGTTGTTGTTTCTTTGGAAAAAATTCGTTAGAGCAATTAATAGTTCTAACCTAACCTAAAGCTCAATTTTGTTTGCAATTTCAACGATTTTAAAGTATCAAACAACTAGAATTTGTATCTTAAATCAAGAATGATTTAAACTATTAAACATTTAGAATTTGTATTAAATCATAGAAAATCAACATTAATATACAACTTTAAAAAACAACAACAACAACAAAAGCAGCACAACAACGAACGACGTGATTACGAACCAAACAAGCAAACACAACAACAACCTTAAAAACAGCATAAGCAGCTACTGCAGCTAAGCAGATTGTGCATTTCTCATACGAATATATGAATTTTTCATCTTCTTACATTTTGCTATTTTATTAGATATTCGTTTTATTCCCATTAAAACTGATATTTTGGCATTTTTTTTTCTTTGTACGATGAATATTAAAGGCTGTAGGTATACCCCAAAGTGTCAAATATCACTTTGAAAAAATTCGTGAAAATGACCCCCATACAAATCGCGCTGTAAGACGTAATTCTACGTCAAAAAATTTAACAACATTTTTAGTATTTTAGATTGATATTTTTTAAATAATCAAAAAGAATCAAACATAGTTTCTAAAAGTAGTCGGATTATTTTTCTTGATTACTTTTAATTATTTTTGATTTTTTTCGTTATCTAAAGTAATCGTAATTATTTTGTGATTGTTATTATTATATAACGATTACGAACAGAAAAGAATTGTACAAAAGTACTTAATCAGTTATTTCACATTTTTAAAAACTAATCGAATTGCTAATGAATATTATTAGTAATAATTATTTTACAGCTATGATACAAAATTATGAATTGTAAATACATAAAACAGTGATTTAATAGCTTATTCAGTTTAGTGCAATGTAAATTAAATGGGTTGATATTGCCCTTTATTTATATAAAATTAAAAAATATTCGGTTTTAAGTATTTTGCAAAACAAAATACTTTTACCTATTCCAAAAAAAGTCTACTAGTCTTATCGTTTATAGTATGCTTTAAATTAGAAAAAATCATTCAGCAGCAGCTGTGCTATGAGGCAAACTTAATATATTTATCACAAAATTGTAAAGTTCTTGGTAAAGTACTGTCCAAAAATGTCTCAATATCATAATTTTTCTTAAAGTTTTTGTCGAATTTAAAGAAATGCATACTTTTTATATTTTTGCAAATAAAAACATATGTTCATATATGAGGCTGAAAAAGTATCCATAAATTTTTCTTAACGGCAACACTGCTTGGACTTATTCCTATGGTGTAATTATTCTAAGATAATTTCACCATGATGTTTCAGGGATGTTTTCCATTGCTTTTCCAAAGTCTTTTGTGGCATACCTTTTGTTACCCATTTTGTTCCAACAAAACGCAGTTTTGCAGTTATCGGACCTCAAACGTAACTGGTGAAATTCTTAAATCTACCATAAACCAGGCTTGTTTTCCGTTGATTTTACGACCACATATAAATGTTTTGTGCTAGTATTCGAGCCAATTTAACGTAAAATCGAGCATATTGCTATCCCTCTCCAACGGAGTTTCCCATCTCTTTATCTCTGTTGCAGATAGTCTTTGTATCTTCAGAGCTCATGTCTTTATAGAACATGGAGTTCGGAAGCCCATTTGTATTTTTTTTTGTCGTCTATAAAAGACCAAAAGTATTTACTATTTTGCTTTAATACATGAATTAAATTGCGAACTTTAGATCAAGCAAGTTTTTTTTTAATAAGGCAACAACAACAACAACAACAAATCTGTATAGAGTCAATCACTTAGCTGGATAGACAGTCTGTTTCGGATATTGCTACATTTTCCTCTTCAGTAGTCTTTGAGTGATTAAGCTGTGATCAACTCTGTTTAAATTTGTAGATGACTTCACACATTTAATTTAACCTCGATTGATGAAATATAGGAAACAAAGAGAAATTTATTAAGTGTATCGAAATCTTTTTGACAAGATAGATACGCTGCTTTAATTAAAAAGCAAATTTTATTGTCCTTTCGTTGCCTTAACCATTTTTTCATTATCTTTAGCCAATGCTTTCCATTTTTACTAAAATAAAAAAGTTTACGAAACATTTACTAAATATTTACGAAAAAGAAAAACTACATTTGTGAAACAGTGCAGACGATTTTATCATCATGTATAAACTGCCTTAATTAATTAATTAAATAAAATTGTTTCTCTTAGATAATGTGATGAAATAATAAGTTTTAATAATAATAAGAGCTATTAAAAAAGCATGTATAATTAACTAAGGAAATTATGACAACAAAAAATTCTTTAGTCCAAAAATAAAAATTAAAAACAAACAGTCCATAATTCTTTATTACAATGTATGAAAATGATATTATCTATATATCTTAGAATAATTCTTCATAAAAATTCTGATTACTCTGTGAGTCGAAATAGCACATCATACTTTTATAAATCTTTTACTCTGTTGACATCAATTTTTTTGGGTTTTAGTATTGATAATTTTATTTAAAAGAAGTTATTAAGCGTCGCGAAATTTCTTTTATAACATTTTTATAATAAAAATAGCCGATTAAATAGATTAGTCTCTTAATAATTTTTTAGAACTTATCAGTCATTTTCTCAGGTAAATTCTTTTTGTTCTTTTTTTTTTAACAGGTGCATTAGAATACGTACAGTACAAACTAAAACAATATATTCAAAGACGTTTGAGTTTACTTCTATTGTCTGTATTCGCTTTGTTCTCTATATGGTTGGTATGAATTTTTTTTTTATTTTTTTTTTATAATATATCAAAGAGCCAAGGCATGCGCCTTATACAAACAAGGTTTGGTCTTTGACCTGAAAGGAAAGGGAAATATTATTCAGAGGAATTGATTGGAACCATACGTGATTTTATTGATTAGGCCAAACAACCGTGAAAGACAATTTGAATTGCTTTTAACCGAGGCTAGTTTTGTGTTGCCTCAACCTCGGCAAGCATTTCCAGCTCTTAGTTGTTCCTGTCCTCTAATTCCACATTTTCCACAATTTATTTGTGAATTTTTAGTTTTTCCATAATCCTTAAATGCAGGAAAGAACAAAGAAAGTGAAAAGAGTTATGCCCGTGCCCGGATTCGAACCAGGGACCTCTGGGTTGATAGTCTAGTGCACTCTACACTAGACTACAAAGGCCGACAATGAATGAGTGCAATCGAAATTGTATGACGTGCAACAATTGTATTTTCAATAAGAACAATCACAATTTTTCATAAAAAATGTCGTATGTCCATTTTTGGTGCACATACGACAAAATACATGCTCAGAACGATAAAATTTTGTGACGTACGATAAAATGCATACTGAGAAAGTACCAACACACAAAACTAAATAGAATTCTAGCTTAACTGAATCGCCTACCTCACATACAAACCAAATTTTTTTTTTTCAATAATAAAAAAACTCACAACATTGCTTATTTGTGTTTTTAAAGAATAAATTTAGTTTATTAAACTACACTTATACATCATGCCAAAAATTATTTAAATCGGTACACTTTTAGATACATATATCTGTCCCATATAACTAGATTACCAAATTACCGCAGTTTAAAAACATTTTATTTAAAAAAAGGTTGTTAAAAAACAATTAGGTCACAAATTGTTTTAAGTTATGAATTTAAAATATTTTTTTTTTTAAATTTAAGAGTACCTACAAATTGTACTACATATTTTTTACTAAACTTAAGTTAAATTCAAACTCCTTTAAGAATTTATTTGCACACTTTTCGAACCATGTTTCGAACCAATTTAATTGCTATATTTCTTACATTAGATTTAAGCTGAGAACTACTAATTAAATATGAGTAAAACTCAACATGAGGTAACAGAATGTCACTTAAGACAAACTGGTTGCGTTTTGCTAAACACCAAATTGAGCTAACGTGCCACTACTTTATTTGAAGTTTCAACACAATTGTTGAGACAAGTTTCCATATAAACATGACAAGCTAACGAATAAAGTGAAAGAAAAAATAAATACAATTTGAGCAAATAATTTTCTTTTACATCATCGTCAATTAAGAGCTGAGCTTTATGCTTTAGATTGCTGGAAATACGTATAGCATTTGGAAACAGACACTTGAACAGATACTTAGTCAAACTAATGGACATTCTTAAAAGAGAACGGACGGACGAACGTACGGTCGGATAAACTCAAAGTTTCTATATCATTTCATCACATAAATGGTTCTTATAGAACTGCGCATATCATTGAAGATACCACACATTCACACCATCTCACATAATTGAGTAACATGTAAGTATTTTGCTCAGAATTCCATTGTCACACTCTTCAGCAGTCTGGCAGTGTATCATCAGGGCACAAAACTCTCAATTATTTTAATTAAAAGCTTTACTTTTCCTCGCCTTCGTACTTTTGAGCTTGACTCTTATTGTGGTTTCTTTAGTAACAATTCCACAGAGTGTCCGCGAACTCACCCACTTTGGGAAAAATTAAATGACATTAGGTTTTTTTTAATAATTTTAGTTTGTGTTTGAAGTTAAAAATAATAACTACCATATTAAAAACGACTTTTTATGTAACGAATTGTGTAACGATTTATATGCCATTTTTAGTGTGAAAAAATTAGTCCAGGTTATTCACGAATTCAATGTTTGCTCTCAAACATATTTTAACTTATTTAAGTGCTTAATGCTTTTGCTTTATTGTTACAAGTTAAATTTAAAATGTTGGTAAATTTGTTTTTTTGCAATAAATTAGTTTTTATTTTCATTTATAACCGAAAGTAGTGGATTCTGCAAACTGGTATTTTAACTATGTTAAAATACACTGTTTTGACTTAAACAGTTTGCTGTCACTTTCAGTCGCTTGTGCAGTATAACATAAATTTTTGCTCTTAACGAATTAAGTGACAAAAGCGATGTTTTCATTACACTCGTTAGTCGGTACGTAAATTACGTCAGATTGTCTTTTTACTATTTTCAACTTTCAACAGTTTTCGAAATGGTCAAAATAAAGGAAATCATTAAATCACATTCAAATAAAACATATGAGTTAAGATTTAATACTAAGTATAAAAAATATTAAGAGCTTTGAACTGAAAAATCTTTAATGTATCAAGTTAAATTTAAGTTCGATAATGATTAAACTTTATGCGCAAAGGATCGATTGTTCGATAAGAAAAAATGTATGTATTTAATGCAAAGACATACTGTTAGACAACAGTTTTCGTTTCAAAATCCAGAAAGTGGCTAATAGTGTGAATGAGTTGTCGAATTCAAATAGTTATTAAAATGCAATGAACAATACTCAATTTTATTTCACATGATTAAAAGATTTGAGTGTGAAAGTGAAACTTTTTCCCTAATAAGTAAAGGATTTTGAGTGGTTAAATAATTATTATTTACTCTTACATAAGGTCATTATTAAAAATTCCCACATTATAGCATTGTTTTACCATTTCATCATACGTTCATACCATACCATTATACCATATATCACATGATATACATCCCAATAGGCAATAAAGCCAGGGCTCCTCAAACGAAGTCATGTAGCCAACACATGTTAGAGTTTTGTTGTTATTTAACAATCTGTTATTTTGCAACTGTTATTTTGTAGGTAACAGTTGTGACTGTTATTTTAGAAAATAAAGAACACAGCCTCGGAATTCGGTATTCGAACTCAATTTACACATGCAGTTTACTGATAACTTTGTATGGCGTTGAACAAGGGGGCGTGGCACCTCCCATACAACCTAAATTTGAAAAATTCAACAGCTTTTGAGTTAAAAGTCGCACAGCCATGGAATTCAGTATTCGACCGTTTGGCAGCGCGTTTGGCAGCGGGGCCGCGGCAGCAAAGCGCCGGGCTTAAGCTAGTATATACGTTTGTAGATATTAAATATGAATCGGTACGCACAAAAATTAAATAAATGGAAACAAACAGCACAAAGAGGAACACTTGCTGAATGCTGCCTTCGTATTGATTTGCAAACAGTTGTTTACGAGCTTGAGCCGTATGAATGCATTAATTTTTGTGTGAGATTGAGGCTGATGGCGATTGTTATTCGAATGGCAAAAATTATGAATGTTTTCATGCTAATCTCTGATCACCATTCAAATAAACCAACCAATCAGCTAACGGCTCGACAGCCTTTTTTTGAAAAAATATTCTGACAAAATAAAAATAAATTATTTTCTTTTTATGAAATGTCAAATTTACTTTCATACTCCTTTTTTCTAGTTAAGAAATTTATTCAAATATTTCTTAAGTAATTAGTTGAGAGCTGGATAGAGGCCTTTACACGATAAATCAAATTATAGACGAATTTATAAGTTTTGTTTTGTGCAATGCATTGTAAATATTTTTATTGAACTAATCTTATGCATTTGAATTAAAGACTGATGCAAGAATTTTTTTCGACCTCAATATGGCCGAATAGCCGAAACTTTTGGTAAAAATTTCTTGCATCAATTATTTAATTCAAATATATAAGTTTGGTTTAATAAAAATATTTATAACGCATTGTACAAGACAAAACTTATAAATTCGTCTATAATTTGATTTATCGTGTTAAGGCTTCTATCCAGCTCTCAAGTAATTACTTAAGAAATTGCCATCGTAGGTCGAATAGCCGAAACTGACCAAAAGGCCGAAGCCGAAACTGAATATTCGGTCGGACACTAATAAGGCTATTTCCGTGAACAAGGAAACTGTTATCAACAAATTGGCTTCGTTCCTACAACTATGTATAAATATGTTTATATTTTTTAAATATCTGTTTTCGTTGCTTTACTTAACTAAATACTTGTGGTCCTGCTCAAATCCGAGCTATGAAATCAATTTTGTATGTATAGAATTAAAACAAATAAAATTTCATTAAATCTTTTCACTTCGAATGTTGAAATCGGTTAAGAAATTTGGAAAATCTTAGGCCTTAAGAAATACCTATGGAAATGAAAAAAAACTAATTTTTTTTTGCTTCAGTAAGCCCTCCCTTATGAAATACCTATTTACAGCGTTGTCTCTGTCCGTTTTGTTTCCAACATAATTTCTGTTTGCGAAGAAGGTATAAGATCCATATCCAGGAGCAAAAATACGTTTTATTTCTTAACATAGTAGCCTTTTAGATCGATTCATTCAGTCCAGCGTTTTTCCAATTTTTTCATCCTTCCAAATAAAAGGTTTAATAAAGGTCCTTAAAAAGCCATTTGTTTCAGTGATGCCCAATTCATTCGACATTCAAATATCTTACTGCCGAGCCATTTTTTCAGGTTTGGAGATAGAAAATAGTCGCAGGGGGCTAAATATTGAGAATATGGTGGATGGGGTAGCAGTTCGTAGCCCAATTACAGACGTGAACGCCGATGATTTGGAAGCTTTTATCGATTATCGGGTTGAAAATCTCAATCCCGGGATTAGTTTGGGATTGAAAATTTTAAGAAGTAAATAATTCAAAACGTTTTTAATACAATTTTTTGTTATTTATTACTTGAAACTAAAAAATGTAAATGAATTCATTTGTAATGTAGCAAAAACAAAACACATTAAGGGTATTCACAATTGCGTTGTTTTCAGTGTAGTTTATAAACCCCGTGGTATTGATACCACACTTTACAGAGCGGTTTTTATATTTTTTTTGTTTTAGATGAAATCTCTAAAAACCAAGCCCAATAATATGTTTAACGAACGTGGTTTCTAAAGTTCCATAAACTGATCGGTTGACAGTTATTTTCTAATTGCAAAAATGAAAGAAGCTCAAAATGCAAGTTAAACTTTTTTATGCCATATATTAATGAAATATATCAAATTGGATACTTAATTTATTTGCATAATAACAAAAAGCTATAGTGGGAGGTTCCCAACCACAAATTCCATTTTAAAGGGTGCTTATAATTATGATTTTCAACTATGGCAAAAAAAACACAATGCCACTATACCACACAATTGTGAATACCCTTATTGTTAAAAAACAAAGAACTTAAATAATATTAGTGACTAGC
Source organism: Dichetophora obliterata (assembly GCA_963920525.1). NCBI lineage: Eukaryota > Metazoa > Arthropoda > Insecta > Diptera > Sciomyzidae > Dichetophora > Dichetophora obliterata. Next base: position 185,415,655 of record OY986437.1, on the reverse strand, counting down.
ACATTGTATTAATTGAACTCTTTCAGTGGATTTGCCTAATATATTGGACACGTCAGAAAGTAATTTTTATATGTATTTATTTTGCAAAACTTTTTTGTCAATCGTTTGGTTCTATGAAAAAAGATGAGCCAACATGATAAAAATAAATTTAGAGATATATTTGATATTCAAGTCAGTTGAATTTTCGCTTTTGTGGCGAAGAAAAGCAAAAAAAAATTTTGTTTGCCTATTTTATAAGAAAAAATCATCCGGACAAAGATCAAATTTATGTTTTTTTATCTTTTTATGGCTTAAAGGATAAGAATATTAACAGGGTTTAAAAACAAAGATCTAAAGGGTTGAGAAACCTTTAAGGGATTAAAAAAGAGACTTAGTGCTGAATAGGAGCAAAACAGTTTTTCTTTGTACAAGCTTGTAAAACGTAAGTAGCGCAGGTTAAAATGAAAGGTATGTTTTCGCATCTTTTTACGACCTAAATGATAGGAATATTACCGCAAAAAAATTATTTTGTTAGCCATTGAAAGGATTAGAGAACAAAAAATATAAAAAAGAACAGTTTAAGGTATTACTATATAAATGTTATTTTTTTTTACACCGTCTTCATGTTTTTTTGAGTTTAAGGCAAATTAAGGTTGGAAAAGACTTTTCAAATTAAATTTTTTGTTTTTTATTATTTTTAAAGTAATTCATTAAGTTGATCAACGCGTCTTATTTTTCATAAGAGAGTTATATTCGAATATTATTACAAATATAACCTGCTGATGAGAAGCACCGTTCTGATTCTATACTAGTTGGAAAAATAGTTGTACAATAGTCGTAAGAAATTTGTAAGTTTCGATCGCGATTGCCTTCACCATAAAACAAAATTATTTCCTAAGTCAGAATATCTGATCATTTTTAAATACATAGCTGACTTTCCGATGTTGTAAATTCTTCTAAAACTATGTAAAGTCTTTGCTCCAGTGATTCATACTCATCGTCCTAACAATCTTTTTCATCCTCAATAAATTTTTTTTCTAATTCTATATTCAGATCAATTTAAACTGAAATATTTGCATTTACATGAATATTTGTGTTAGAAATTTTTTATTTAAAAATCCCGGGATCCAGGAAAGACAATCCCGGAATTTAAAGTGGCTTAAATCGTCCGGGATCCCGGGACTGACTTCCCTAGTATCCATGTGTTGTCTACGGCGCAGAAATTCTTTTGGATTGTGCCTGAACATTGCTAAACACTTCTTTGAAATGGTCACACGGCTGCGCTTACTATGTATGCTGCCCATACACACTGCAATCATAACATTATCGGAACTGCAACCAGGGGCCGAATAACAGCATTTCTGATCGAGCAAAATTACGAAGGGCACGACGAGACAAGTGCCTAGCAATCTTGTACAATTTTGCTCGATCACGGATGCTGTAATTCGGCCCCAGATTACGTTTTTTTTTAATACGTTTGACACACACACTGCGATGGTTGCAGCAATCCATTTTGCCGTACACGCCGCACAGTGGACCGTGCCATACAAGTTGGATGGAAAAAATTATTTATGATTTTAAACGATAGGGAATGCAAAAATAAGCAAAAAAATGTACGGGAAGAGGGGTAGTCTATTTTGAATCCCTGGTAAGTTATGGGCTAATTTTGTGTTTTCCGGAGGTTGTTTCACTAAAAATGCCCTTAAAACGAAACTTTTTTAAGTTAAGCTTCATACAAAGTTCTTTTAGAAAGATAACTTCATGGCCTTTCTAACGATATAGAACACTAGCAGAGATTTTTGTAACAAATAGAATTATTTGGTGGTCAAACACACACTTTTTGGGAAAAATACATTATTCTTAAGTTTAAAGCGAATTTAAAAGAAAAATACTTCATTAACCTGTACTTTTTCTTAAAAAGTATGATTTCTCGTAAGATTTCCTTAAAAAATTATACTACTTTTATTTACTTTACTGCAATTTTTCACATTAACATAAGCAATTTCAACTTAATTTTAATTTGTTAATTTCACTGTTGACTTTCGTCTTATGAGTTCAATGATTTTGGTTGTACAAAAAAAAATAAAAAAAAATAAAGGGAAATTCTTATTGTAAAGAAAAAGTGACATTTCAAAGTAAAAAGCAATTATTTATCTTTTTAAAATGATATTGATTTAATTTTTATTTAACCCCTTGAGACCGTTAGAGACATTCAAAACCAACTTTGGATTCGGATTCCCGGTGGTCAAATTAAGAAAAAAAACTAGGTTTGAAAAATTTTGGATAGCCGTCTATATCCACCAATTCACAAAATAAAACGGGGTCTTACATGAGCCACCACATCGGTCTCAAGTAAAACTTTTAAGAGTTTTTCCTGTGATGGGTATGAACGTATTTTTAATGAAATATTAAAAGCAGTTTATGTGTTCAATGCAAATTAATTTAAAATTTAAAAAATTAATACATGAATTCTACATATTAATACGTAAATTTTAGTTTTTTTTTAAGAAGACCGCAAGGTAAAAAATTGCGATTGTATAAAAAAATTTAAAAAAAGTTTTACGTAAGACCGATGGGGTCATGTAAGACTCCATTTTATTTTGTAAATTTTGTAAAAACAAGTGGAAATATTTGCTGAACTCGATATTTTTTCAATAAAACACATCTAAATTCAGAACTTACATTTGCGTTTGGAACAATTTTATTCAATTTAATATAATAATAGATTTATAAATACATAAACAGCAATTTTGTAAAATGGGCGTGGTAGAGGATGGTGGAGGAGTGTATTAAGACAAATTTATATATTAATTCAAACTTATTTACATAAAAATTACTTTTTCACTTAGTACGTTTTAGTAAAATAATATTTTTTTATATATGATTCGTATCAAAAATTATAATCATAGATTTATTAATAAATGAACTGTAATTTTGATGGACGGGCGCGACAGAAGACGGAGGAAGGAATTGGTAATTGAAAAAAGTGTATATTTTCATTCCATCATATTTGCATTACAATAAAATTCTGAAGAATGGTGTCGTAGCTTTATTAATGCAGAGTAAAATACATAAAACTAAGGGGTTAGAGATGAAAACCCCCTGAAAGGGAAGGTTGCTTCCATACAAGAACATACTAGGAGAAATAAAATTCCACCTGGAATATGGCAAAAATTACTTTTATTGGTAGCTCGAGCGTATCCTCAAACAAAAACATATTAAATAATGAATATAATAATTTTTATTGTACTGAGAATCTCATAAACATACAAATTTTTGTATCTGTATGAAATTTACATTTAAGGAAATGTGTGACTCAATAGCCAAATCCCAAATTTGAAATCATTCCATGCAGCTAATCTCTATTTACAGATTTAATTCCATCTAAAATGTATATAAATGACTTTCCTGTTGTCTTACATAGCTGTAGAATACATATGTATGCTCAGTGGGGTAGCTAGGGTTGTTGGCACCCGGGGCGGAAATTATATTTTGCACCCTCAAAGGACGGGTATCCTTATCCATATCTAAAATCTCTATAAAAAACTAAAAATTTGCAAATATACGGTTTTGTTTAAAATTTTTTATTTGCATCTTTCAATAATTTTGTTAAGATGCATCGAGTTAATTTAACTTTTTTGTTTTAAAATATCAATTGGGTGTCTGAAAAAATATAAAAGCATTATTTAATGATTAAAAATAATGAATAAAATCAAACTTCAAGGTACCATCAAGACTTAAAATTCCTTCTTTCTTGCTTTCAGAGAAGCAAACTTTTCGATAAATTCATCGAAATCGATGTTCTCAGTCTCTTCGGCTTCAATAGATAATATTGAGATTTCTGTAAGTCTTGACTGCCCCAATGTTGACCGTAAATAATTTTTTATTATTTTAAGTTTTGAAAAGCTTATTTCGCATGAAGCAACTGAAACGCAAATCGTTAAAAATAATTTTAAACTTAGTGCTAGATTCGGCAACGTCTCTTCGAATCCCCATTCATATATAAAGTTTAAAAAATCTATTGAGGTCGAGTTTTTATGAATTTCTAAAGCAATGTCTGCAGCTTTAAGGTGCCTTCTTAGCCTTGGTATTTCAATTGCTAACTCTTCTTCATTGACCTCATCATGGACAGCGACGAATCTTTGTATTAAGATCTGTACTTCATTTTCAGAAGTGGAAAGCAAGCTTGGTGGTAGAATTGCTTCAAATACATTTTCAATTTCTTGTATCGATTTTGTTCTACGAATAAGTTCCGAATGAAACCTATCCAGGCAATCGAACATCGCCCTCTTATTTTCTTCTTGTTAATGAATTTTGATAAATTTATCAAATTTATAATATTTCGATAATAAATATATATGGAATATGATGTCTTGCAAAGTTAAAGGAAAAATTAAAAAATTTTGTTTGTTGGAGCCGATTAAACCAACAGTGATTTTTGTTTTTTGAGTCAGTTCTTGACTCCATTGACAGATGTGCTAAAGATCTTGAAACGAAATTTCACACAGCTTAGAAGATAAAGGAAATCCTTTGGTGGAACGTTCTCTGAGGCAATTAATACGAAAAATAATTGGGATTTTCGCAGCTACTTTTAATAACGCTTAAATTGCTGCATTGTTTCAATACTACTTTAAAGACAAAATGCATATTTAATATAAATTTAATATTAAAATGTTCTGGAACTATTAACCATTTGCTTCTTTAGAAGCAAATTAATACATAACGTGTACAACGTGTAGCCAAGAATAGTTTCTGCATTTAAAAAATTAACATTGGAAGCACTGCTATTTTTTAACGGCCCTATCCAAAAACCCATTACAAACATTTAGTTTATATTAAGTTACATTCAATAACAAAACTATATATCATATGAAAAATTTGTGACATCAATCCAATTATAACTATGTATAAAAGAAATAAAAATGTATGTTAATCTTTATGATGGTTGTACGCACCCTTCACCAAATACTATACCTATGAATATTTTAAATTAGTTTTAATTGATACAAACGCATTGTAAGGAATGCTTTGAGGTATATTTGCACCTTTTGTCTTTTGTATTTTGCAATGTAACAGTACAGCCAATATAATAAGTTCAATCATACTAGGCATTGAAAAAACATATATTAAGCGCTCCTATTAACCCTCTGCGACTGACGTGGTGGTATGACAGACACCATAAGATGTGTATATTTTGCAAAAATTATTTATGCTATATCAATAAATGTTAGCTTCATACGTCTTTTTAATTTTATATATTAGTAAATTAAAAAAATAATATACACTCTTAACATTAAAATTTAATAGGTAAAAAAAGGAATAAAAAGCTAGTTTCGAAAATATAAGTTGTCAAAATGATGTCTGATGTACTACCACGTCAGTAGAATTGTGAAAATTAAGGCACGTCAGTCGCAGAGGACTAAAAACAATTTATGTTTATACAAACAAATTACACAATTTAGTACAGATTTATGTTAAACATTTTTTTTGTTAATTTTGCACTCCTTCTGTCTGTGCACCCGGTGCGGACCGCCCCCCCTGCCCCACCCTTGCTACGCTACTGTGTATGCTGATGATGTATAATTGAATGAACTATAATTCTAAAAAAAAGAAAACTTAAATGCCTCTACTATACACCTGAGCTGTATTCTTAAAAATATAGGTGAGTGGGCACGTTGTAATGGCTTAAGCCTTAATCCTAGGAATTCCAACAGTTCCACAGCTCACCATAAATGGTGTCAGCATGGAGTATATCGAAAAATTTAGGTGTTACTTTTAACAGAATTCTAGTAGTAGAGGTAGTACTTTATTGAGTCTTCGATTACAATTTTACACGAAGAAATATTCAGTTTCATGAACATTAAATTAGCGGCTTTTATAGCATGGCCTGCATAAGCTTTTAGCAATATTAATTAAAATAATAACTCGAATGCCACATGGCTAACATAACATAAATAATATTTTACTCTTGCTTATTGAGTATTAAACAATTAGCTTTTGACGTTTGTCTTTGGTATATATACAATTTCTTACATACTAGTGAACAGATGAGATAAAGAAACAACGACAATGTGACACACCACCTAAAACTACTTTTTACAAAGTCGTTGAAACTAGATTGCCTTGTTAATAGTAAAAGAGATCGATACTCAAAAACAATACTTTGAATTAAACAGAATACAAAATACATTTGTGAACACTTTCTTAGGTGACATATTAACTCAAATTGAACGATAACAGTGTTGAATGATAGAGCTGTTAACTTAAAATAACTTCAAAATTTTTCTTTAAACAAAGTCTTTATAGAAAATTCATAAGGCAATTCTAGTGAATTATAAGGAGTAATTTTGATTAATAAAATTTGCTTATCCAGCAGTTAAAATCTCTTACAGATATCCTTCCTCTTAAGTTACCAAAAGACATACCTATACAGTGTCAATTATCAATTTACATTCTTTCTTTTTGTAATTTTTTTTTACCTATTTAGATGGAAAAATTATTTACGTTAATAATCACAACATAGCAAAACATTAAAAGAAAAATAAATTTTCGTAAAACTATTTTAACTACTCTTTTCAAATAATTAGTTACTTAAGTCAAAAGAAAATAAGAAACAATATTGGTAATACTCTCTTAACAATAACAAGTTTTGTCAACCAATTCCCATTAGAATATTACGATATAGCAAAGTAAGTATAAGACAAACAATTCAGTTAGCCTCTGTTATGCCCAGGAATGCATTTCAAAAAGTATGAAAGAGATGATCCACAGGGCCCTCCCCAAGATTCTCTAAGACAATTCCAACTGGCGATTGATAGATAAGGAGAAGCTAACCATAAGATTTCAGCCTGAGCAGTGTCTTTTACCGATTCATTCTCAGAGAGGCTAATATTGATTATAAATTTTTCCACCAAACGGCAAGCATAGCTGATAATTGGTGTTATATTAGCTTCTCTATACACTGATTCATTGGAAAATCTTTTGTTTTAAGATTCAAAGTTTTTACCTATACATAATCTGAGGACCTTTCTCTCTAATCTTTCCATTTCGATTACAACCGAAGGTGAAATCGAAAACCAGAAGGGGAAGGCGTATAGCAAAACTGGTCTAATGAGTGATTTATAAATAAGAAGTTTAGTTTTTTTTTTAAGTCTTTACTATATACTAGCGACGTCATTTTGTTGCTGACTTTTCTGGCTTTTCTTGCATGTTGGTTGAATTAACACAAAGGTACTTAATACTCTTCTTAAAAGGGATCGACTTGTCATCAATCCTCAATGAGAGATTTCGACTCTCCTTAACCGCCAAACCTTTCCTTTTCCGTTGGCATTTCTGATGGAGATACAGTCAGATTTTAGATTATTTATATTAATACTCCATTTTTTATAAAAATTATTAATTCTACTGATATGACTTTCTAGCTTTTCCATGGCTGATTGACCAGGGGTGATCATCCTTAGCATAAACAAAAGTGTCGTCCGCAAATAAAATTCCCAAGGAGGCAGGAGTACTCCCACTTTCAATTATGTGGTAAGAGTCGCTCATAAAAATTTTAAATAGTTTGGGTCCCATGGCAGACCCTTGAGCCACTCCCCTCATTGAATCGCAAATATTCGAGCAAGTACCCTGAATTTGAATACAAAACTTCCTTTCCGATAAAAAACTGTCCAACAAATGGAACATCTCCAATGGGAAATTCAGCCTTAAAACTCTTGAAAAACATCGACGGTACTTTTTTTTCTCTTAATCTCCTAGTTATGACATTGTGCACTTTTAACAACGCATGCACTGTTGAGTGATTCTTTTTGAACCCAAACTGAAAGTCCGATATGTAATCAACTTGCATTATATTAGGAGACTCCTACTTAGAAATTATAATTCTTTCAAAAATCTTCCCTACGTTTGAAAGGAGAGAAATCGGTCTAAAGTTATTCAAGTGATAATTATTTGGCCTTTTCAAGATCAGCAACACTCTCGCTTCTTTCCATAATGAGGGAAAATAACGATTATTTATGCAGTTATTAAACAAAATTGTAAGAAACCTAATCGCATATACAGAGATAATTTTCAGCACGAAGTTAGAAACCAGATCCGGTCCACTAGACCTCTTAGCCTTGTAATTGTTTAAGAGACAAGCCACTTCTCCCTGAGAGGTAAAGACCCCTGTCAATGGCGGCAATAACGCTGAATTCCGATCATCATTGGCATAAGCATATAATAAACACTATCGGTAAGGCTTACGGTATGCTCCGAGCGCTCTGGTACTGTCCATTCGAATTTTTGTGAATCTTGTAGTGCCAGTAAATCTCAAAATTAAGTTAAATAAATGAATAAAATAAATAAATAGGCTAAACAGTCCACTGTGCGCCGCAAAGCAACAACAACGCAGCAAAAAACAACAACTGCGACCAAAATATAAAACGATTTTAATTTTGCTGCAACCTAAGTTGCAACCGTCAATGAGTTGCGTAACTTCGACACACACGCTGCGACTTCATTGTGATAACTAGGGCTAGGAATCTAATGCAAATGCATGTTTTTACTAAGCATCTTGAAATGGAAATGGTTAAGTTATCTTTAAGAATCCTGAAATTTCCTTTAAAATGGCATTCAATTGTTAGTGCATATTTTTGCATGTTTTGCAATAAATGCATGGTTTTGCATATTTTACAAAAATGACTGTTTTTGCATATTTATTGCTCATATTTTTATATATTTTACAATAAATGCATGTGGTTTTTGCCATTTAAGGGAGGGTTCTCCTGGATTTTTTTGGATTTGGCCGAAAAACAAGCAAAATTTGAGAATGGTTTGTGGGAAAATGAAAAGACATACGAACTTATGCTTTTGAACTTTGATTCGTGGTTTATTGACGAGTAAAAAAAAAAAGATATTTGAAAAATTCAAAATGGCGGCTTGAAAATGGCGGATCTCGTCGACCTCTGCGCGCAAAACATCGACCTCCTGCGGACAGTGTGGGGCCTCAGGTAGTGAACTGAAATGAGAAATGTATAAAATTTATTAAAATTGATAACATTTCATATGCCTGGAACCTAACTTCAATTAAGTTTGGTAAAAAAAACCAATTTTATGGACTTTTAAAAAAAAAATTGAAATTTTTTGCTTTTTTTTTACTTAGATCTCGTTTAAAAATTATAAATAAACAATTTTTTATGCCATTGTTAGGTTCCAGGCGTACAAAAAAGTATATACTTTCAAACATTCTTTGAATGAAGGAAATCGGATCAATAGAACAAGCCCTGTGCTGTCCGTTAGATTTGAAAACATGGTTCCGAGAAAAACGCGTTTAAAGTTTTTAGAAAGTTGGTACGCGCGCGTGACATGGGTACGTTTGACACGCTCTAGCTCGAGAAATACGCGTCGTATTGAAATATCGCTTGGCACAAACATTCTACATATATGTAACTTTCATTTTATGTAAAAAAAAAAAAATGGATTTTTTCAAAAAAATCCAGGAGAACCTTCCCTTAAATTTAGTGCGACATATTTTGGGAAAAGATAAATGCGAATTATTACTTTTATGTTCACTTCACATTATTGTTGTTTTTGATAAATTACTTTAAAATGTATTTCAAAATTAATTTTTTTTTTTCTGTTTTGTTGATGCAATATTTATTTTTGAACCAAAATTAAAATATATTAGAAAAACATTTTTAATTGCATATTTTACCTGTTTTAACGCATATTTTAGAGTTTAAGTGCATGATATGTGTGCATATTTTCAATTTTGTAGTGCATGAGATTTCTAGCCCTAGTGATAACTGTCAATAAATTCCAAGTTACACTTTGAATTTTGGTTGCAACGTGTAAGGGACCCATTTTTTTCGAGGGCAATCGCGGCACCCATCGCGCGAATAACTTTTTCATGTTCAAATATTCATGTAAAATATGCTGAACCGCTCAGTTGAGATGGCTTTAGCTTCAGAAATCTCATGAATTTTCATTCTCCACACGTCAAATATTTCTGACGTGACGACCTCTTTGAGGCGACCTGAACATTTAGCGTCACTTGTGCCGGTACGACCACAACAGAATTCAGTAAACCACTTCTTAATCATTGAAATTGGTGGTGCAGAGGGCCCTGAGTTTATCAAGTCTTTTCTTGGTTTCAGTGATGGTTTTTTTTACCGCAAAAAATAATGCATGTTGAGCAAACGAAATCGCATTTTTTCTTAATTTTGTCGAAATTTCTGATGCTGTCAAACACAAACTAAATGATGCAGCTTGCTCCAAATTTGACAGATAATAGTTGACAGAACCAGAATTGTATCTAAAGTTACTATACGGAAAATTCAAAAAGCCATTGTCTTTTCAAACTGCCTACATATAATTCTAAGTTCGTTCGAAATTTTATCGTTGAAGGTTATGAAAACACACATTATTTTACAGTATATCTTTCCGCACTTTCCGAGCATCAACCCATTCAAAGTCATGACCAATAAATAAATCATTGAAATATGACCCAAAACTAGTAAATGTATGTAGATTTTAAAAAAATTTATTTTGAATTTAAATTTATATTTGAAATTTTTTTTAGGTATCAGCATTTCAACACAGTATTTTTAATGATTTTAAAAGCTTCAGGTATGGTTGTTGGTTGATCTATCATTAGACATTATTTAGTGTTGCAAGCATTACTCTGAAAAACTTATTTTGGTCAATTTTTTTGTGCTGGGTAATAGCTGAATGTTTTATATCGATTTTAAAATAACATCAAAATATAAAGATTACAACTGGTGGGGCATCTTATAAACAACAATGTTGCATCAATTCCTCTAAAGCCAATGTTAAAATGCGATCCTAGAGTAAAATCTAGAGTAGAGTTTATTGCTTGAAAGTCAATATCTTGCTACCCATTGTTTATGCGCAATGGTCTCATAATCTCATTTCGATCTTTTTGTTTTGAGCCAAACTAATAAAATTGGTGGGAGAGTCCATTTGGATAGGTCTTGCTCTTTTTAAAAAACTCTTAAATGTGATTTTCCATATAATTTTCAGAGCAAGTAATAATGTAAAAACGTAGTTGCTTAAGTTTTTTTGAAAAAGGGGAAGAAAAAAATTTTAAAACAGAGAATATACATCAAATTAAAATAAGAAAAAATAGATAAATATCGAAGATACCTTTTTTATGGCCATTTAAACTTTTTAAATTTTTTGTGGTCATAAAAAATTTACCAAACTTTACAGAAACCAACCATAAGACACGTTATAACTTTTTGGTTTATAAAAAAGGGAAGATACAAATTCATAAACTGAAAAAAATAAATTTTGTAAAAAAAAATCTTACAATTTTATGAATTTACCTTTGCTCTCACCTCCCCAACTATGATATTTTTTGAGGCTTAAGGCTTCTATTAAAGGTTTAAGTAATTTATTTTGCAGAATAATATTTGTTATCTACAAATAATTTCAAATAATTCTGCATACTTTGTTTTTTATATAGCTGTCTCAAATTTTAAAAAATTGTATTCTTCTTTCCAATTGTAAAAATACTTCATTTTCTTTGACAAAATTCTTTCTGATTTGTTTGACAAATTTAACTTTTTTGAAAGTATGATCTTATTGTATTCTTCTTTCCAATTGTAAAAATACTTCATTTTCTTTGACAAAATTCTTTCTGATTTGTTTGACAAATTTAACTTTTTTGAAAGTATGATCTTTTTGATTTTGTTATTTTGTTCCTATTAAACGCAATTTGCAAAAAAAATCGGGAAGCCACACAGCGATTGATATCAAACAGGGAAATATTTGTATTATTTCAAAGATAATACATCCACTAAAACAGATCAATAAAATTTTTTGTAAACAAGTAATTCTAAACTTCTATTTAAAGTAAGTAGCGCAACCTCAATTTTTCTTTAGAAAATATTGTTGATCTATTTGAGTGGATGTTTCAATTTTTAAAAAAATACCAATTTTAGCTTATTTTCTATAGCAAATTTCTGATCTTGGTCCAGGGAACGAATCACTGAGTCTTTACCCACGAGTGACTAAAAAAAAATAATCAAAATGAGTTCATGATACCATTTCGCATAAGCCATAATCTGGCAGTGGTTTAAACGAACTGTCCAAAAACTCTCCACTTATGTCACTTCAACATTAATACATACTATATATATCCCTAATTTAAGATACTTGCTACTTCTTTGAACTTTTTTCTTCTTTTTATTTAAATCGATAAAATTATAATCAATAATTACTCGTAAGTTGTTGATGCTATCAAGCATACATTTCAAAAACTATTTACCATAAATAATATTTTCGTACCTTATGAAATATCTTGATATACTACAACAAATCATACCTTTATAATATTGTTTATGTTATTTTTGTTTTTTTACTTGCAGAATACATAACAATCATAAAATACCTCGGAGCTACACATGAAAAACAATTTGCATTTGTTTTTGGAAACTTGCTACAATCTGTTTAAGTCGTGGTTTACTCGCTAACGGAAAGTGTTCCGCAAATCAGATACAAATCCAATCAGATTCGATCGTAAGGAGTACCATATTCTCGAAAAAGGCAGCTTACTCAATTTATAGAATGCAGTAGCTCACTTTAGTTTTGATACTTTTTTCATTAAGAAATGAAAGTAATTACGTATAAATAATTTTTTCTATTTATTAAATATTAGAAAAATTTATCGCGTGCAGTCAGTGAATGAAAAGTGAAAGAATTCCATCACAACAACGGTTTCCTTTGATCGTTAAGAAGTGAAAATTTTTCGTGAAAAGTAAAAACAAAACAAAACAAAAAAAAACAAACACAGCTAATCAAAGACCGAAACGAGCTCATTTAAAAAGTGCATTTGAATTTTTGCAATTAATTCACGTGTCGCGTGATGTTTGGTCTTTCTGAGTGATTAACGTGACGTGATGTCGATCAGTGATAGTGGATAGCAGTTGTTGTACACCAATAAGTAATGTTCAGAAAATTAATTGTTTTCTAGTTGGCAAAATGTATGCATTTTTTGGCAGTCTTAACGTATCTATCTGTACCGACTACCGAATGATTTATTTCCAACACTAACGATTGCGTCGCAGTTGCTTAATTTGCTGTATTTTTTATTCAAGTTTAAGAGTGAGAAATGTTGTGAAGACTTCATGTTTGTTCGTTTGAATGAGTCCAAGTTGTTTTTTGGCACTTTTTAAGTTCACATAAATTAAGTAACAAGCCCAGCAACTCCAAAAGCAGTAACAATGGATGTGACAACGACAATAACAGCTCCACCACAACTTTTGCTTGAAGTGCCACCATCTTTTTGTCATGTTGATTTATGTAAGTATTCAAAGAGTAGTCGTTTTTTGTAAAACTTTTCTTAGTTAAATTCCAAAAAACTAACAAATATACTAAAAGCACACCGTTCATCAGATGTTCGTGAGACGAAGTCGAATAAACTTAATGTTTAATTAGTTCAAAAAAATCACTAAAAGTGATCTATTGTTTTCGAAATTAAAAACGCGTCGATATAAAAATTTAATAATAATTTAATAATAATAGATGTTGAAGATATGATGCCACAACGATTGGCGAAAAAAATATATGTACATAGAAGTACTAAACTTTCAAAACAGAAGTTTACTAGAAGCTTAAAAACATTATAATTATGGCCTTGAAATATTCTTTCAATCTTCTGAAAAAAATATAAAAATAAAATTAACGAAAAGTTACTATTTGAGCAGTTGAAGTTTTGAGCAAAAAGTATTTGTTATTTAATATTGATATCACGAAATATGTATGTCCCTGTTAATACTACAACATTTTATAAATATTTGGAAAAATTATTCATTTTAAAAATGGACTGCCCCATATTCAAAAATTATTTTAAAAAATTCTGCACAAAATTTTCTAGAATTGAAACAGAGCCTTTGCAGGTAACGATGAAAGCAACAAAAATTCTTCACAATACGAAAGAAAATTATAAAATGTATCAGGCAATTTCTATATAATTTTTTTAAGACACTATCGAAATATTAAGGCTGAAAAACAATATGAGTAAAAAAAAAAAATTGTTTTATGTATATTTGAACAATAAATTACTTATTATTTCTGTTGAAAATAGAAAAAACGTTACGTAGCCAAAAAAAGTGCGATGGGGCTTAAATTTATCATTCAATAACATTTTTATTCAATTTAATAATATTGTACGGAGTATGAACTAAGTTTGGGGCTTTTATGAAGAAATTAGGTCAAAAAATTGCAGTTCGGGTCCCCTCCCCCTTTTTTTCTTTCCAAAAATCTAATAAAAATATGTGCCGAAATCGAAAATGAGGCTTCGGCCGGTAGTAGCTTTCAAACATTCCAGCTACGGCCATAAGAAGCATATATCTAATATATAAAAATGAATGTTTGTTTGTTTGTTCGTTCGCTATGCGCTGCAATACCGTTCATCCGATTGCGATAACAATTTGTCAACTTATTGCTTGCACTAACGCAAACAATATAGGCATATTAAAAACTTGCCACACCCTTTTTACCGCCCACAAATCAATAAAAATGCTACATTTAAGACAGTTTTTGTCGTATTAAACTAAAATTTGGTAATTAAGTTTGAATGAAAACTTAATTCTACTTTTAAGAAAAGATAAAGAGACTTCGAAATTACTGGTCCCTTTTACCGCCCACATATATAAAAAAAATTCGCGATATCAAATTGCTTTGGAGTTATGGATCGCACAGCCTCGAAAATCGATATTCAACCACAATTTACACATGTCGTTCCACTGCTGACATTTTATGGGAGTTAAACAAGGGGGAGTGGAACCTCTGATACAACCAAAACTTGCGATATCAAATAGTTTTGGAGTTACAAGTCAAACACCATCGGAATTCAGTATTCGACATAAATTTATGCATGCAGTTTCATTAATAACATTTTATGGGCGTTGGAAATGGTGGAGTTTCACCTCACCCCATGCAACCAAAATTTGTGCTATCGAATAGATTTGAAGTTATAGGTCGCACAGCATCGAAATTCAGAAATCGACCTAAATTTACACATGCAGTCTTACTGAGTACATTTTATGGCGTTGGACAAGTACAACCCAAACATGCAAAATAGAATAGCTTTAAAGTTATGGGTAACACAGCGTCAGAATTCAGTATTCGACCCCAATTCATACATGCAGTTTGATTAATAACATTTTATGAGCGTAGGAAAAGGGGGACTAGCATCTTCCATACAACCCAGATTTGTGCGATCGAATAGCTTTAGAATTATAGGTCGCACAGCGTCGGAATTCAGTATTCGATCCGAATTTATACATGCACTTTCATTGGTAACATTTTTTGGGCGTTGGACAAGGGAGAGTGACACCTCCCCTACAACCCAAATTTGCGATACCGAATAGCTTCTGAGTTATTTGACGCACAGCGTCGGAACTCAGTATTCGATCTAAATGTACACATGCCATTTCATTGATTAAATTTTATGGGCGTTTGCCAAGGGACCTCTTATTTGACCCAAATTTGCGATATCGAATTGCTTTGGAGTTATAGGTCGCACAGCGTCGGAATTCCGTATTCGACCTTAATTTACACAATCAGTTTCATTCCCATATCCCATATAATGGGCGTTGGTCAAGGGGGCGTTGCACCTCCAATACAACCCAAATTTGGGATATCTAGCAGCTTTGGAGCTAACCTCAACTTTCATTTGTACTGATTTAATTATTTTTGTAGAAATTTTATGAATACTACATTTGTGAAAGAGTTTAAAAAATACCGTTTCTTAAACATTTTCCCATTTTAAAGTACGAAAAAATATAACTTTGATGTAAATTTTGGTTTCGTTTTTTCTATGCTGTTATAAAGAAATTCCAAAAATTGTAAGGTACAAAGTATTTTTGTTGCAGGTTGGATACACTACTTATTGAGGTTTTAGAGAAAATTCTCAAAATTACCTGCAAAGTCAACTTGGTGAGTTCGTACCAGAAAATTCTTCAAACTTTAGAAACCAAATTATCATAAATTTAACTAAAGGTTTTACGAACAAACAATGTTCCTGTACATTTTAAGCTTAATTTTAAAAATTCCTACGTTGCAATTTTAAGTTTTAATAAGATTTGCAACACTGTAAACTTAAACTCTTTCCAATCAGTATAACACCGGAAATAACGTAATTTAATCGTAACGTAAGATTAGGCAAAAATAAATCAAAACAAAAAACGAAAACTTTGCACTGTTATAAGGAATTAGGTGAAACCCGGCGCGTTGCTGCCACGCCCCCGTTGCCAAACGCTCATAAAATGATATCAGTGAAACTGCATGTGTAAATTGTGCTCGAATGATAAATTCCGTGGCTATGCGACGTATAACTCAAAAGCTATTCAATTTCTCAAGTTTGGGTTGTATGGGAGGTGCCACGCCCCCTGGACCAAAGCCCATAAAATGTTATAAGGGAAGCGGCGTGTTTCAAATGCGGTCGAATACTGAATTCCGTGGCTGTGCGGCCTATAACTCCAAAGCTATTCGATCTTGCAAATTTGGATTGTATGGGAGGTACCACGCTCGCTTGTATAACGCCCATAAAACGTTATCAGTAAAACGACATGTGGTCGATGTGTTGTAATTGATGATAAAAAAATTCGTGAAAAATTTTAGCAAGATCGAATGCATATAATCCCGTGTGCACACGGCTTAAAGTTTGCA
Source organism: Dichetophora obliterata (assembly GCA_963920525.1). Lineage (NCBI taxonomy): Eukaryota > Metazoa > Arthropoda > Insecta > Diptera > Sciomyzidae > Dichetophora > Dichetophora obliterata. The sequence goes on along the minus strand of OY986437.1, from coordinate 185,399,002 downwards.
CAAGTGCATGAAAGAAAAAAAAAAATTTTTTTAAAGTTCAGAATATGTGATGAGTTAGAAAGGGCAGCAAGATCCCCTTTTGCATTCCTACGCCACTGGTTTCTTGTAGACAAACATGGATTTGAGAAACATGCAGATTTTAACGGAACTATCAATTGCGACTGCATAAACAGAGTTTAATAGAAGAAGAGAAAAAAAATATAAAATTTATGTTATATTTTTTGCCATGCACATACGTTATGAAAATTTATAGTTCTCAAAAATGGCAAAATTGGACCAACTTATTGTTTTTTTGTCTAGTTACCAATACACTAAGAAACCAAATGCACTATAAAAGAAAACAGCGCAACTATTTAAACCTTAATCAAAGATGAAAAAAGTAAAAAAAAACAGGTTGACAAAAACTATTAAATTTATTAAATAAAACAATTTTGTTGATATTATATGATTTAACTACAAATTCTAAATGTTTGATAGTTAAAATCATACTTTATTTTAAATACAAATTCTAATTGTTTGACAGTTTAAAATCGTTTATTGAGCTTTAGGTCAAAGTAAGAACAATTAATTGTTCTAACGAATCTTTTCCAAAGAAACAACGTTTTTTCAATATTAGCTGGGCCGAAATTGCAATAAAATCAGCTAGTGATTTTTTACTTTTCATATTGAAAAAAGTTGTTGTTGTTGTTGTTGTTTCTTTGGAAAAGATTCGTTAGAACAATTAATTGTTCTGACTTTGACCTATGATCAATTTAATATTAGTACGATCAATTTAAAAAGAGTTGAAAAAAAATAGATTGAAAAGTTATTCATTTCGCTGCTTATATAGGACTGTGTCTTGAGAACACTTTTGCAAGCCATATAACTGATTCGTGATAATTTTTTTATATAATTTTCATTGTAGTACAAAATATTACCTTTTATTAGATTATTAGTGTTTTAGATTAGATTATTACTTAGTAAGAGTAATTTTGAAAAAATCATTTATGAAACGCAAACGTCCATTTGGGCCCACTGTGCGGTGCTTTGTTCTTCCATCATTTAAGAATATTAGTAAATAGTTATTTGAAAAATTCAAGTTTTTATCACCATTCCATAGAAGGGAAAATTAATTTTTTCTATGATCCCAAATTTGGGATCAAAGTCTTCGTCCGCGCCGCATTTACATTATCAAATGGTTGTTATATATATCTTTTCAGATTTATCCTTTTCTATGAGTGTTGATGTCGAATAGATCACAAGCTGCATACGAAAATGCTTTTCTATGTTCAGTTATATATATGTTCAGTTTTGAACCTCTCTCATTTATGTCAAACTATGAAATAGCAATGCGAAATGCTTTGAAGAAGATATTTCCCTCAGCCAAAATTTAGGGTTTCTAGTTCCATTACTTCCAGGCTCTTAACAGAAATGCTAGAAAAATATCTAATTTTGGAAAATCTGTAAATAAAAACAAAGACATAAAACGACTGTTTCATAAGTTCATGGTATTACCATTGCTGAAGCCAACAACTATTTTAGAAGCTTTTTTTGATATGCTGTCAAATTCGTCCTTGCCATCCAACGATGCCACCATTTTCAGGCAATTTTTGAAATATTTTGAGAAACAATGGATGTTGAAGGTGAACTAGCTACATTCTTTTTTGCAACATTAATGATCACTTTGTAATTTTTAATATCATTATTAAATGTAATTTTCATTAATTAACAATAGGAAGAACCATTAAATTTTGCTGTGGATAAGGAGGCTATCAGTGGTGCGTTTATGTAACCATTCTCTACCACTTTTTTCTCAGCTGGTTAAGATTGGTACGTCACTATGATGACATTCTCAACTGGAGTGTTCATATAAGTGTAGTGAGTAGAGAAGAGTATTTTCTTCTAGTTGAGAAGTTCTCGCCAACATTATAGTAGTTGAGTTTATAATTTTGCGATTGAGAATGGATGGTGTAGGTTAGATTTTTTTTTTTTATTTTGTTATTAATATTTTATATTTATTCATACAAAACTGTTTTATTAATATACATGTTTTATTATAACATTTCATTGGAAAGATATATTAAGGTAATTTTTTCACATAAACTATTTTCCACATATAGACTTGACTTTTTTGTAAAAAATATAAAAAAATTTCGGAAAAAATTCATAGGGTCGTTGTTGTTCTTATGACAAAAATACTAAAACAGTTTTTGCGAAAAGCTGAAAGAATTTTTGCTAATGAATGCTATACCATATTAAAGGTAGTCAAAAATTAAATGTTTACTTGTTTTAATTTTTACAACAAAAACAACTTTTGAGTAAATTTTTGACTCAAAAGTCAATATTTTGGACCTTTTTTGGAAAACAACTAAACAATAAATACACTAACCTAACATTAAAAGCTTTTATTAAACTTTTGAACAAAAATAATTTGAATGAAATATATTTAAAAACAGCGGAGGAAGTCAAACATTGATTTTTCATGTCCTTTTTTTCTCATTCGGTAACGATTTTTTGTGTATAAGTTTTTGTACTAAAAATTTCTATTAATGAATTTTCGTGCCACCGTTTTGATGATACAGAACTCGTTAGCTTATGTTCAATATATAAGATAGCATCGTATGTACCACCACCGAATCCCAGGACCAGTTCATGACATAATTACCCAAGTAGACTTTTAAGAATGACAGCAAATTTTTATACCCATATGCTGTCAAAATATAATGCTGCCATATCTTGCAGTGAAAAATCCGTAAGTTTTTTTATATAACAAGTCGTAATTTGCAATGGCAAAGTTACGGCATTTTTTCTCATCGATTTTTTTGTTCGTTGAAAAGGAGAAGCATGCATTATTAATAATAACAATATTTAATAAACGTTAAAGCGCATTCGCCAAATCCAATCCAAATCCAAACATTTTTTCCCACAAAATTATTGCATTTAAAAGGTGGCAGTATTGACGCTGGGTCCTACACTTTATGGGAATGGATTTCTGGGAACTTAATTTTAATAAGTCTATTTGGGTAACTATACCATGGCCCAGGCTTACCTTATATATTTATCAATCAAAGCAAATTCTCAATTACAAATGTCAAATTGTCATCTCATCACCAAGATCTCAATTGGTGAGTTTCATGACATACATAAGCACTTGTTACCTACCGGTAGAGTTAAGCATAGTGGTTGAGTGGTACGTCACGATCAGTAGATAATTTCTCAACTGAGTTACATAAACACACCACAGGACAACAAGTGCCGCTGAATGTTCCAACTCTCAGTTGAGTTCGAAAATACCAAAAAATGGAAGTTTCTGCAAGTTCTTGGATATAATTTTAAATGAAGATTTTAAAAAAACCGTGGAGTTAAGAAATACTTTGGATGGGACATTCGACGTCTTTCAAAGACCAAAAACAAATAATTTCAGAAGAAGGGCTATCTTAATTGAGAAATCAATTAATAAACTAGACCGATGTACAATTTCTTTGGAAGATTTTTTAAATTAAATGTCAAGTTGTAACAACAATATTATCTCCGAGTACGAAAGTATTGAAGACTATGGATTTATTGAACAAATTGAAGAAGGTGTTGACAAGAATGATGTTGAAGATAATGCATTTTCAGAAGAAGTTAATATCAATAAGCAATCCATTGCATATATTGTATGCTGTGATAAAAATAGAGAAGTATTGTTGCAGCCCTGTAACTACTTGAAAACTTGCTCCAGCTGTTATAAAACAATTTGTGAGAATGCAATGCGCAATAATTGAAGCGTTCTCGCGAATAACGTTGTAAACGACAAAATTGTAATTGTTCACTTTTATTCATTTTACAAGCACTTTTATTCATTTTTATTAATCTTTTTTGAGTATGCGATAAAAATACCCCAAACTGCTCAACTGCTTACTCAGTTTTGTTTACTGATACAATACAATACAACAATATAATATAAGAGAGTAATTCTAACAGGTATTAGCAAAAAAAAAACACTAAAAAAGGCGCTTACAACGTTGTTCGTGATTATGCTTCAATTGTAAAAGACTTTGTACAAATTGTACAAAATTCCCCTAAAATTTATCTTTAAACTTCTTTCATACATTACTTAAATAAGATTTTTTTGTTTTATTTATATTTTTAATTCCATTTCTGGATGATGAACATTATATATTTATTGATAAAAATTTACATTTATTAAGTATTACATTCGACAACAACATCTCGATTAATTTTTTGTATTTTTTAATTGCATGTGAATACATTGTATTATTTATTATTATAAAAATTTCTGTTTTTTTATTTCTTTATTATTATTAAAAATTCTGCTTTTTAATGAGAGATTGTTTGTTTCTTAAATAAAGCATTTTTTACTTTAGCTGACAAACCAAAACAATTTTTTTGTTTTCTTTAATTTAATACATTAAATCCTTTTCCGGAACTCTGGAACATGTCCACTCTAAAAACGCAAATGTCCGTTTGCGAAGTAGACATAATGCCCATGGACATTATGTTCTTTAGGACCGTATGTCCGTGGACATTATGTCATCCCACCTCATACCACTTAATTTATAAGAAGTTGAGCTTTTCAATTTTAGTTTAAATTTGTTTCGAGGAAAACGATAAAACTTTTCATGGCATTATTTATTATGTATTTGAAACGATGAAGTTTCGGTTAAAAAAGTTTTAAAATTATAATTTTTTACTTTCAAAAGATTTATTTGTATACCTTCTGACCCTTGGAAGGGTATGAAACCCAAAAATCCCCCTTTGGTTACGGGCCTGCCATAACATGGTCATGTAAGAGCATTAGTCTTCAATTAAATTCAATCGTTGAGCACACATTTCCTTGAGGCGCCTTAAATAACATACAGTTCCGAAATATTAGCTTCGCGTACAAAGCAGCCAAATAAAACACACTCGCTTCCGCCCGCTCACATGCACTGCAAGAATTTAAAATTTAAATTAAAAAAACTATCAGTTATTTCCGCTATACAAGAATAGAGTTGCACTAACGAAGTATGGTGGAAAGAAAAAAACGTAATTAAATTTGAAATTGTTGAATATGTAATACATGCATTTTTTTATAATGGAACAAACTAATTCAATTTTCTCTTAAAAGTGACATCAAAGTGTACTAATAAATAAAAAGACGAATCAAACGATACATATCAATTTTCAGCATATCGTATCATTAGTTTTTCTTCTGAGCGATACAAAAACTCTTCAAAATAAATTCTATTTTATTTAAAAAAAAAAAATAAAATTTATTCTGTGAGTAAAACAACTCTCCCGTATAGAAACAAAAGGCAGCAACTAAATTTTTACGATTTTAAGTAAATTAACTTTTATGGTTTTGTGTTAGCCCCTTATTATTTATAAATTTACAAACATTAAATCTATGTTTTAATATTAACAAATGTACTGTTTATCTTATAATATAATATAAACTTAATATAAATTAACTACACAGATGGAAAGCATAAAACTTACTATAATAATAGTTTAACTTTAACAAAGACTTCCTTTTTCTCGGGATTCGCCAAAGTTAGTTCTTGAACAGCGCTCATTACTTAGGATTTAAAAATATTACTTGTTACTTCAGAATTTTCAACTAACGCTTAACGCAAATCTACTTTTTTAATTTTTGTTGGTTTCAAAATAGTGTTAGTTGAGGGTCGAAGTTGTTGCTTAACAAAATTTGCGAATAAAAGTGTTCATACCAACAATTTTTTCCTACTATAAAAAGCAGCAACTACAGTTAGACTGTATTTATTATTCATTTATAGCATTCATCCAAGTAAGAAAGACGACAACTCTAAATTTTTATATGAAATTCTAACTCGAGTTGCTGCCTTATGTTTTAGTAATTTATGAACATCTTTTAAGTTAAGCCTTTTTTACATCTTAACTACAAGAGAATGGAGAGCTCCACAGAGAGACTGAAAACGCAGATATATAGATAATAAAAACTTAGTATTTTAACGAAATAAAATAAAAAGGCAGTAACTTTAGTTACTTCCTTCTGTTTTTTGACTGTAGAGCTCAAAACGACATCGTTATCAATAAGCTATACAATATTCTGGAAAATAACTGTTATTGTATGATTTGTTAGATATTACTTTAATCTTTTTATTTTAATTAATTTTAATTTTTTTTTTTTTTAATTTATTCACAAACACTCTTCTTATAAAAAACCACAAACAAATTGGCCATTTCAGCCCTTGAAAGTACTTTGACCAAGCTTCTATTGATCAATTTGTGCTGTGCCTGTTATTAAATGTTCGAACACAAATGATCGAGAACTGGACCTACGTGTTTTATGCCGACGCCAAATGGCTTATGTTCTCAAAAAGCTTTACATGGCAATTTTTACTCTCTGAGGTTTGCCATTGTCTGCAGAGAGGTGACGGCCGAACAGAAATATTAATTCAATTGAAAAAATATTCTGTCTGAAAAATATGTCTCCAGTTATGATCCTATAACTCCAAAAATATTTATTTATATTACAATTTTAATACATATTTACAAGTAAGACATTTTACTTTTCATTTAAAATATCATTTGTACTGATTTAATTATTTTTGTAGAAATTTTATGAATACTACATTTGTGAAAGAGTTTAAAAAATACCGTTTCTTAAACATTTTCCCAATTTAAAGTACGAAAAAATATAACTTTGATGTAAATTTAGGTTTCGTTTTTTCTATGCTGTTAAAAAGAAATTCCAAAAATTGTGAGGTACAAAGTATTTTTTTGCAGGTTGGATACACTACTTATTGAGGTTTTAGAGAAAATTCTCAAAATTACCTGCAAAGTCAACTTGGTGAGTTCGTACCAGAAAATTCTTCAAACTTTAGAAACCAAATTACCACAAATTTAACGTACAAACAATGGTTTTACGTAGATTTTAAGCTTAATTTTAAAAATTCCTAAATTGCAATTTTAAGTTTTAATAGGATTTGCAACACTGAAAACTTAAACTCTTTGCAATCAGTATAACAACTGAAATAACGTAATGCAATAAGTAACGTAAGATATGCCAAAAATAAATCAAAACAAAAAACTTTGCACTGGTATAAATAACTAGGTGAAACCCGGCGCGTTGCTGCCACGCCCCCGTTGCCAAACGCTCATAAAATGATATCAGTGAAACTGCATGTGTAAATTGTGCTCGAATGATAAATTCCGTGGCTGTGCTACGTATAACTCAAAAGCTATTCAATTTCTCAAGATTGGGTTGTATGGAAAGTGCCACGCCCCCTGCCCCAAAGCCCATAAAATGTTATAAGGGAAGCGGCGTGTTTCAAATGTTGTCGAATACTGAATTCCTTGGCTGTGCGGCCTATAACTCCAAAGCTATTCGATATTGCAAATTTGGATTGTATGGGAGGTACCACGCTCCCTTGTATAACGCCCATAAAACGTTATCAGTAAAACGACATGTGGTCGATGTGTTGTAATTGATGATAAAAAAATTCGTGAAAAATTTTAGCAAGATCGAATGCATATAATCCCGTGTGCAGCTGTGTGCACAAGTTTGCACAAGTGCATGAAAGAAAAAAAATATTTTTATTTTCCCAGCAATATTTGTATTGTTATTGTAATATTACAGTGAAAACGTTCAATGACGTTTATTTCAAAAACTGGTGATGCTAGAAAAAAGTAATAATAGTTTTGAAATCGGCGCACCAAGATTAGTCGAAAATAATACAAATATTTATGGGAAAATCCATAAAAAAAAGTTGTACCTCTGAGTTATTCAAGTAATACCCTTATTAAACTGAAAATTTTTTGGAAAAAACAAAAAAAATTAAATGTTTCCTTATTCCAAATGGCATTGCAATGAAAATATTAAAAAATTTTTTCTTTCATGCATTAGCGCAGCTTGAGCCCTTGGTCGCTCCATGAAGTGCTTGGAAATTTTCCCCATACAAATAAGGTCCACTCTAAGGATCATAACAAGGTACCTCTTTTTCAAAACTTGAAAAAATCGAAAAATCCCTCTAAAAAAATATCCCAACTTGAAAAAGTCTTGGATTTTTATTATCTAAAAACAATACTTAATCGAACTAGTGATGTCAGTATCGCCGCGCAAAAATGTTGTTTATTGTATGTGTTATCAACTAATCCTATATATATTACGCAAACGCAAATTTTGTACGGCGTAAGGCTTTTTAAGTACAAGTCCAATCTTAATAAATTTAGTATGGTTTGGTAGGTTTAGACCTGTAGATGTGCAAACTGGATTTTTCTCTTCTTAATTTCAGCATATGCCTAAAAATATGTGATGTTTTTAGCGCCACCGCTATGAAACTGTTATACTGACGAATAATCTTTTATAATTTCAAAAAAATCCGTGTAAATCCGTGTTAGCAAATTTATATTTTTTTTTTTTTTTCAATTTAAAACTAACAGCTCATAAGATTACTCAATTGAAGTTATTAATAGATTTCTCTAAATTTTGTGTATATTTTTGATTTTATTTATAAAATTTGCATTAAACTTATAAAAGTTACAAACAACGTAAAACATAACTAAAAGTAAAAATAGTTAACAACTATTACTTTTCGTTATGTTACTATAACTATAACTTAAAAACATAACATAAAACGTAACTTTTATTCATTTTAAAGGAACATTAGATTTCTTAAATATGTAATCAATATAAATACAATAACGTTGAAATACATTTTAGAGGCACTTTAAGTTTGTTTTAAGCTGTATACACTCGCCTCAAATTAGGCTGCCCACTGGCTCACTTCGAAATTAGATTCCTTAAAACAGTTTTTTTATTTGCAAGTGTTGATAAGCGCCAAATAAGTTTTACCAAATTATGTAAATATATTTTTTAATGATTAGTACATTTTTTTTCCATTCCAAAATTTTTGACACAAAATTTGGTAAAAAAAAATTTGGTATTCTTAAAAATCCGTAGATTTGCCTTATTTTGCCACTGTTTTGTCCGTTTATCTGTGCAAGGCTTAAATATCCGTAGAAATCCGTAATTTCCGTGTAGTTGGAACCACTGGCTAATACTATGAATTGATACATTCAATATCAAAGTGATACTGGAATGATTTCTTACAGTTGAAAAAAGATTTCACAAAAAAAATAAATGTACACAAAAATTTAATAAGAAATATTGCAAAAAGGCCAAAATTAATTTCATTTCAATTTTGATCAGTTGAAAATATATTCAATGGCTTAAAATAAAATCTAGGTATGTTTGATTTTGGCGTTTTAACGCCACACGGGTTTACTAGTTATCTATAATTTGTTTAACAAAGTTTATTTTACTAATTTTTTTTTTATAATCTTTAGCTAATATGTTTTTTGGAAGGGTTACTAATAAAGAATTTAGCAAATTAATTTTAACGGATCTCTTCTAAAGTCAGATTTAAGTTATTAAGAGAGTTTTGCAGATAGTGAAACAAATGGTATTTGGACGGAGCAAAATCAGGGCTATACATTGGATAAAAAAACTTCAAAACCATTTCCTAGTCAAGCTTTGCTAATCTTTTCGAGTTATTAAGGTTGTACAGTGGCTTCAGAGCTTATTGTAGGCATAAGTTATTTGAAGATTTGTAGCGCTGTAACTTCGAAAATAAGGTTTTTTCAAATTAAATGCAATTTTAAAATTAAATATATTTCTATTATGCGAATTACAGTAACTGATTTCAAGGATTGCTTTTATTATTAATGAAAACCACTGTTACTTTAAAAAGTATATTTCATTGAGAAAAAACGGGATTAAAATTAAAGTAATCCTTCATCGAATGAGTTAAGATTACGATTACAGTAATCGTAATTTCAACTTTTTCAATCCTAATTTTGAAATTGGGTTTAAAGTAATCCTAATCCTTGCCGCAATCAATTACAGATGTAATCCTTATCGCCCAGCTTTGTCCGCAGATAATAAATTAGCATCTTGTGATTAGAGCCTTGCACGAAGGATCGTTTGTTCGTAGAAATAAATGAAAATATTTTGTTCGTTCGTTCGTTCTTAGAAAAACAAAATAGATATTTTGTTCGTTCGTTCGTGGAAAGTAGTTGTTTGTTTGTCCATTCGAAGGAAACAGATGTTCGTTCGTTCGTAAAATATAGTGGTTCGTTCGTAGAAAATAGTTATATTTATTAAATATATTTTATTAAAGCTACGTTTCTTCATTTGCAAATTATTGTGTTCTATAACATAAAATTAAAAATAAATGAGATAAGACCGATTTTTAGGCAAACTCTTCGAGAAATGTTATTTTTTTTTATCGTAGATTATATTTGTTTGTTCGTTCGTTGAAAAACAAAATACATATTTTATTCGTTCGTTCGTAGAATATAGATGTTCGTTCGTTCGTAGAAAATATTTGTTCGTTCGTTTGTGGAAAATAGTTGTTCGTTCGTTTGTTCAGTAGAAAATAGAAATAAATATTTTTTGTTCATTCGTTCTCAGAAAATAAATGTTGTTCGAACGACCGAATAAATGAAAATATTATGTACCTGCAATGCTCTGCTTGTAAGAAAGGAAAAAAATGGGAAATCAAGATATCATTTATCATTTTTGTTACATGTTTATTTTAAATTAGAAATGGTTATGAAATATTTTGAAATTTGCATCAGGTTTCGAAAAACGTCACTATTAGATCGTGAAATAGGTTTGAAACTAATTAATTCTCTATTAACTAAACGAAATATCTAGTCAAATAACACTTTGGAAAAAAAGGAATAAAAGCATTTCCAAACTGTTCGACTCGACTAAACATCTAATGCATAGTGTGAGATAAAGATGACTTTAATTTAACAATAGATAAAAGCCCACTGGCGAAATCAGTTGCCGCATTCTCGCGTAAAATTTACCCACGCTATGAATACTTTTGATGGATTTTATGATGCAAGTATGACTGTTGCTGTAGCTTTCAAACTAGTTTACTTGGTTCAGCCATAAAATTGTTTATCTGATTTAGCATTACATCTGATTGTTTAATTTCATCAAATAGGCAAGACTATTGAGACACAATTTACTTGCAATTTGAAAATTAATTTAAAAACATACGTGCACGAGCTCAATATGCTCGTCCTCTTAATATAGTGTCTTTTTGTTGCGATTGGTCTCGATACAAATAAAGTTATGACTTGGAAATGAAGCATGCTCCACCAACATGGGTTAAATCCAACAGCTTCCAAAAAGTAGTAAATTCTTGAAAATTTACTCATACAAACTGCTAAACTATCGTAAACAGTTTTCTCACAAATTTATTGTGTATTCGCAAAAGCATTTATGCACGTACATATTTATGAAGTATTGAGGCGTTGAAAATTTGTTATATCCAAGTTTGAAAAAGAGCGCTGTTGTATGTCTGCCGGCAACATGCCTCGAAAGGCCAGGAGACATGCTCGCCTCCATACCAGCTTATATCTTTTTTGTATAGGCATGTCCTACGCCGGCATGTCTGCCAAATGAACTGACGTAGCAGCAATGCAGCATGCATCATATGGTATGATTGCAGAAGGTGTAGATGCCTGGCAAATAAACTGCCATAGCAGAAATGCTGCATGCATCTCTCGGCATTAATGTCCTGCCCGTCCTAGGACATACCTATAGAAAGAATATATAAGCGGGTATGGAGGCGAGCATGTCTGCTGAATTTCTAACTAGTGTTGCCGGCAATTGAAAAATTACCTTAATCTGAAGACTTGAACCTCGGCCGCGTGAGTGTAAGTGTATCTGCTTATCCATTCGACCACCGCAGCTGTTAACTAACAGCCTTTATAGCTAACAACAGAATTCGTCGCTTAATTTGCTTCATTAAGAATAAACGTACGAGCACAGAGTAAGAAAATTAACGCGTTCGCTTTGTTATTATAAGCAATTAATGCAAATAACAGAACGAAATAACTAAAAAAACAGAACAAATTTAAAAAAATTCCGAATAAATTCCAATAAAACTAAAGGTTCCAAAATACATGAACAAAAGCTAAAGCCCTTGCCAACAATTCGCACATTGTTTCTATCAAAAGTGCTTCGACAAAAACACAAAGTGTCGGTGAATTACAACAAACATGAAAATATTGAAGTTGTTGTCTCTTAAAATTAATCGGAATTTTGCATTAGCAAACACGATACGTTATTATGACACAGTTGTTATTATACTTAGCAATATTGAATGTATTTATGTTGTGCTATAAAATAACTTACTTCTTACTGTTCTGATGGTTTTTGTTAATAAATAATAATAATAGAAAGTAAAGAGGAAGTTTTTAAAATTTTAAAAATAGACTTCTTTTGTTAGCATAAAAATTATAACCTGCCACATTCCTTCTATCGGCAGGCCTGCTTTGTTTTTCATCTGGGATGTTTGTTACTCTCGCTTGTCAAGATTCACAAGTTCACAAACGACGACAACTTAAGTTTAACAACAAAAACAAATGCTAATAAAAGCATTGTGTCAGACTTGAAAAAATGCTTATTATTATTATTAATTGCTATTTTTACACAAAAATAAACAAAACTCAGGCGTCAGACTCTTAACTCAGTTTGAAGTGCCCAGCCAGAAAAGTCACGTCAGCTGTTTTCTGTACAAGTTCTAGTAATTCAACAAATATAAAAGTTTTGTCTTGTTTGTTTGTGTGGAGTGTATATGAACCTAATGTGCCTTCATTGAGTAGTAGATACATGCTCCTACATATATTTACAAACACTTATTTATCTTGAAATGTATTAGCAAGTTGTTTTTATTGTTGATTTTAGACTCAAACGACTTTGGTATTTAAACCGGTTTTTCAGTTACGCTCTTTGAATGAATTCCGCTGCAGTAAATATTTATAAAAAAACCTCCACGATTTTTTATTGTAAAAACATGTAGTTCAATGTCAAGGAATTTCAAAAATTAAAGTTTAGGTGCATCGCAAAATTCTGTGTAGGTTTACCAAATGTCTGCCGATTGCAGACAACATAAAGAATAATATTTTGATTCTTGTTGAATTAATGTAGGAATGTTTTGAGTGGGAAAATAATGTCAAAAGGGAAATAAAGATGTATTTATTGTCTGAGTGCTTTTTTACATCATTATAAGTTATATAGATTGGTGATTGCTCAGAATTGGAGCAAATATTGTACTTAATTGAAAATATTTTTATGCATTGCCACAATAAATTTCATTTGTGTAATATTCCTCTAACTACAAAATTGAAAAATATATTTTGAATTCTATGGATGAGTTTATTTATTTATTTTTTAAGTCGATTTTTGAAAAGGTCCTCGTACATTTTTGATAACAATTTAATAACTGGTTTTCCATTTTGATTATCAAATTAAAATTTAAAATCAATCAATTTAAGAATATTACTGCTAACAAATAATGTTGTAATAAGGAATCATCTTCGACTGGGTCAAAGTTAAAATGTCCCCAAAGTATATGCTAATAGTACACTCTTTTCTGAAAAGAAATTCTGCATTTTTTCTGTTGTTTTCTTAAAAAAATATTGACCTCAAAATAAATCGTGTTCTTTCCTCGGAAATGTTGACCGCAAAAGTGTAACAAATGCAGACTTTTCTGACCTGTTAAATTCGACGCATCTACATTCTGCTATCTAGTAATACCAACACAAAAACAAAATAAAACAGTTTTGACATTAATATTTTATGCTGTGACAATCGTAAGAAGCAAAAAGTTTCAATTCGCAAAATAAGCGAAAAATTTCTGAAATTGAATCCAATGTAATTTTGATTAAAGCGGTTAGTTTTAATAAAACTGAATTGATCGATAAATATTTCTGTGGTCACAAGGAATAACGACTAAACTCAAAGTATCGTAAAAAACAATATTTTAACTGCACGAACTACGACCTATGTTTTAAAAATAAATGAACCGTTACAAACAAAAAATGTGCAGACATAAGTGATGATCAATTCTGGGCAAAAAATAGATATCTGCATGTTTCAAAAAATTGGCAATAAAGTTAACTCCATATCGCTTTTTTATGATATCTTGAGCTTAGTCATTATTCCTTGTGACCACAGATTTGTTAAAATTTCCATGCAGTCGGCACTATGTAAGAATTATATATTCAAGATTCGGCCATGCGCATGTCCGCTTTCTTTGTGAGCACGTGCAAGTGACGTCAGAAGTGAAAGAGAAGATAGTGTCAAACTGACTGAAAAAACGTAGCAAAAAATTTTTAATAGGGGTATTCGATTAAAAAATCTCATTTTCTTATAAAATCTTGGTTTTTTAAATGAAATAATAATAAATCAAAAAAACAACGCTTGTCCAGAAAAAATAGAAATATTTCTTATTACTATTTTTGATAAAAATGTTATATCTTATTGGGGTGTTAACTTCCGTGTTGACCCCTTCATAAAAAAAATAGCTATGTTGCTCGATTGTATTGTATTTCGTTTGTTTCCCAATAAGCCAAATTAGCGGTTGTCAGCGCCTAACTTTTTCCACTCTAATGCAACAACTTCAAGATATTCGTGATTGTTTTAATTTGCCAAATCGTTCAGAGGCTAAACTGTAGAGTTCGCAAACAATCGATGACACTATCAATACTATCGATAATTTTACACTATCGTGACTATCGATAGTATTTAAATATTCATTGACACCACTGTTTAGGTATCATTGCCATTGCTGTCGAATTCGTTTGACTTTGACAATTGGGTATAATTTTTTTTCTGTTTTGTAGAGTGGAAGCTCAGGTGATGTTTCTTATAAATGTATGAGCATTGTGTTGATTTGGAAGATGGGTTATAGTTAGTTAGAGATTGAAAAGATGGAGTAGTTTCGGTGAAGATTTGTTTTAAATTTGCACATCTCAAAAGTGACGGGAAACACGCTCGCAGGGAGACTATTCTACAACTTTACCGTACGACTAAAGAACAAATTATCACTACAACGTGAGGTTCTGTGTGGCATCAAGGCAATGGTAAAGGAGTGGGCTTGGACAGCTGCCTGAGTGGATCTATAAAATATACGGTGTGGTGGCGCCAGGCCATTACGAAACCAACATTATGTCGATTTCTAATTCTTCTGTACATGCTTACGCTGACGATATTCAAATCTATCTATCAAGTAGGACTGCACTTCTAGCATTCATCAATTGCAAAAATGGCTTAACTTATAGCTAAAAGTATTTTTAAAATTTTTTATCTAAACATTATTAAAAATGGCTAAATCTAGCCAGAAAATGGCTAAATTGGCAGCACTGTGTAACACAACATGGCTGTCGTGTTTTATTAGGAGAAGCTCTCGCTACAAAGAGAGGAAAGCTTTGTTTGCTGTTGTATTGAGTTGCTGGTTGAATGTAAGCATCAAATGCGTGAATTTGTTATAATTGGGGAATACATTTTTCAAAAACCTTGGGAAGCTATGACAATCTAAATTATCATAGGAATCGAATATAAAAAAAAATTATCAAAATCGGTTCAGCGGTTACCGAGCTTATTCTGGATCAAATTTCGTGAGACTTATTTTACATAATAGTTGTAAATTTTATTGAAAACTACAGGCCTATAGTTAAGCTTTCAGCCATTCCAAAACTGCTAGACAAGCTAATTGCCCATAAACTTTTTTCGGAAGTAAAAAATTTTATCACACCGGAGCAACATGGTTTTTTTGCTGGTAGATCCACTTGCACTAACCTTGCTATTTTTTCAAACTTTTGCATGCACGCCATTGCAAAGGGCTTCCAAGTGGACGTTCTTTACACTGATTTTGTTAAAGCTTTTGACAGATTGAGTCACAAGTTTCTGATTTCTAAACTGAGTAAGCTAGGAATTCACTCCAACTTTTTAAAATGGATGAGTTCTTACCTTACAAATAGAAAACTATTCGTCAAGATTGATACCTGTTACTCCAGCATGGTTCAAGCTATCTCTGGTGTTCCACAGGGAAGCCACTTAGGACCACTCTTATTCATAATATACATAAACGACATTCCTAAGAGTTTTAAATTCTGTAAAAGTTTGCTATATGCTGATGACTTGAAATTGTTTTTAGTCATAGAAAATACTTTGGATTGCTATAAATTTCAAATAGATATTAACTTCCTCCTTTTGTGGTGTGAGGTCAATGGCTTAAAGCTGAATTTCTCCAAGTGTCATATTTTAACTTTTTGTCGCAAAAATGACGTAATTTTGTACGATTATTCATATATTACCGTCAGTTTTTTCCAAAGATCATCCGTTGTGAAAGATCTGGGCATTTACTTTGATCCCAAACTCTCATTCAAAACTCATAGAGATTATGTAACTTCCAAGGCTAACTCACAGCTAGGTTTTATCAAAAGAAATTGTAAAGAGTTCTCTGACCCTTATACGGTAAAATCTATTTTTTCGAGCTTGGTCAAATCAATTTTGGAATATTCTTGCATTATTTGGAGCCCTTCTTATGCTGTAGATGTTCACAGAGTCGAGCGAGTTCAAAAAAGGTTATCTAGATTCGCTTTGCGTAATATGTACACATATCAAGAAATGCCTACATATGATGTTCGCTGCAAACTTCTTGGTCTCCAATCGTTAGAGCTAAGAAGAAAAAGTTGTTGTATTTTATTTATTAAAGACATTTTAGATGGTAAAATCCAAAGTCCTGATCTGTTGGGACTCATACCTTTGTATGCACCTATAAGAGGACTCAGGGAAAGACCTTTATTTTACATTTTTCCCCATAAATCTAATTTTAGCCAGAATAAGGTTATCTCTAAATGCTTATACCTGTGTAATTCTGTTGCTAGTCATTTAGATTTCAATATATATAGACAAATATTTAAGAATTTATTACTCGATTTGTTAATTTTTATGGAATATGTTAGATTAAGTTAGACTAAGAACTATATCTGTAAGGGCAACGTCCCAGTAGATGAATGAATAAATAAATAATAGTATAGATATGATGTTGTTTATTAATACTTGTATGTTTTACTGTAAAAAAACTTACCAAAAACTTCTAAAAACGAAAGTTTGTCTCACGAAATTTTATCGAAACTACGTTTTGTATTTTTGTCGATTTGGTGAACAATTTTCGAAGGGTAGACAAATTTTCATAAAAAGTTGTCATAGCTTTATATAAATCATACTTTTTCTAATGTTTTTTAAAAAGTCATGGCAACCACGTTGCATGAAAAAATAGAAATTTGACATTTGTTTTCATAAAATTAAAAAGCTAAATGTAAATTGAATTTTAAAGAAGAAATCAGAAATAATTTTAAAATGGAAAATAAGGTAAACAAATATTTAAATAAAATTTTTTTTTAATATAACACGTTTTAAAAACGAACGAAAAAGTATAAAATAATTTTTCATAGAGTGGGGCTTTTAGTTCTCCTAAAAACGTGGGGCGCATGCTATTGAGAATAGTAAGAAGTGTTATTAACAATTGTAATACGTTAGTGAACGAATCATTTCTTAACCCAAGTCCCTTGAGTGCCAGGATAGAAGTCTTTGAATGGATGATAGATTCAAGTTTGCAAACATGTATTGTATTCAGTCCAGTAAGTTATACATGGAATGTATTGCAGAAGAAATCTTTCATAGAAACAGTGCCTGTGTGGATTCCACACTAAGGTTAGTGATGCAGGGTTAATATTCTCTATAGCATGCGCCCACGTTTTTAGGAGAACTAAAAGCCCCACTCTAGGAGAAATTATTTTATACTTTTTAGTTCATTTTTAAAACGTGTTATAATAAAAAAAATTTTTATTAAAGTTTTTTCTAAATGACCTCTATATTTATTATGTTGACTTTATATGATTTAAATACAAATTCTAAATGTTTGATAGTTTAAATCATACTTGATTTTAAATACAAATTCTAGTTGTTTGACAGTTTAAAATCGTTTATCGAGCTTAAGGTCAGAGTTAGAACAATTAATTGTTCTAACGAATTTTTCCAAAGAAACAACAACAACAACAAAGTTTTTTTCAATATGAAAGGAAAAAAAACCACTAGCAAATTGATTTTATTGTACAATTTCTGCGGTGCTAAACGCGTCATCAGAAATCTTTGTGATTGCCCGTGCAAGCGCGTTGACGCACTGCACCATCGGGGCGATGAGATTTTGAAGCTTCAATTTCTCATTTTTTTCCCCAATTTCATAATGTCACATTCGTTGTTGTATTTCTGTTTACTTTAGTTTCTATGCTTATGTTATATGTAGTCCAACAGCCTGCTGGAATTCTGCACTAACAAAGCATGTTTACTGAAGTTGTTTTTAGAATTTTTGCTGATTTTGTTTTCAGCTGTTTCCGTTTGGTCGAGCTCTACCATTTGATTAAAGTTTTTTCTAAATGACCTCTATATTTATTATGTTGACTTTATATGATTTAAATACAAATTCTAAATGTTTGATAGTTTAAATCATACTTGATTTTAAATACAAATTCTAGTTGTTTGACAGTTTAAAATCGTTTATCGAGCTTAAGGTCAGAGTTAGAACAATTAATTGTTCTAACGAATTTTTCCAAAGAAACAACAACAAAGTTTTTTTCAATATGAAAGGAAAAAAAACCACTAGCAAATTGATTTTATTGTACAATTTCTGCGGTGCTAAACGCGTCATCAGAAATCTTTGTGATTGCCCGTGCAAGCGCGTTGACGCACTGCACCATCGGGGCGATGAGATTTTGAAGCTTCAATTTCTCATTTTTTTCCCCAATTTCATAATGTCACATTCGTTGTTGTATTTCTGTTTACTTTAGTTTCTATGCTTATGTTATATGTAGTCCAACAGCCTGCTGGAATTCTGCACTAACAAAGCATGTTTACTGAAGTTGTTTTTAGAATTTTTGCTGATTTTGTTTTCAGCTGTTTCCGTTTGGTCGAGCTCTACCATTTGATTAAAGTTTTTTCTAAATTACCTCTATATTTATTATGTTGACTTTATATGATTTAAATACAAATTCTAAATGTTTGATAGTTTAAATCATACTTGATTTTAAATACAAATTCTAGTTGTTTGACAGTTTAAAATCGTTTATCGAGCTTAAGGTCAGAGTTAGAACAATTAATTGTTCTAACGAATTTTTCCAAAGAAACAACAACAACAACAAAGTTTTTTTCAATATGAAAGGAAAAAAAAAAACCACTAGCAAATTGATTTTATTGTACAATTTCTGCGGTGCTAAACGCGTCATCAGAAATCTTTGTGATTGCCCGTGCAAGCGCGTTGACGCACTGCACCATCGGGGCGATGAGATTTTGAAGCTTCAATTTCTCATTTTTTTCCCCAATTTCATAATGTCACATTCGGACCAAACGGAAACAGCTGAAAACAAAATCAGCAAAAATTCTAAAAACAACTTCAGTAAACATGCTTTGTTAGTGCAGAATTCCAGCAGGCTGTTGGACTACATATAACATAAGCATAGAAACTAAAGTAAACAGAAATACAACAACGAATGTGACATTATGAAATTGGGGAAAAAAATGAGAAATTGAAGCTTCAAAATCTCATCGCCCCGATGGTGCAGTGCGTCAACGCGCTTGCACGGGCAATCACAAAGATTTCTGATGACGCGTTTAGCACCGCAGAAATTGTACAATAAAATCAATTTGCTAGTGGTTTTTTTCCTTTCATATTGGAAAAAAACTTTGTTGTTGTTGTTGTTTCTTTGGAAAAATTCGTTAGAACAATTAATTGTTCTAACTCTGACCTTAAGCTCGATAAACGATTTTAAACTGTCAAACAACTAGAATTTGTATTTAAAATCAAGTATGATTTAAACTATCAAACATTTAGAATTTGTATTTAAATCATATAAAGTCAACATAATAAATATAGAGGTCATTTAGAAAAAACTTTAATCAAATGGTAGAGCTCGACCAAACGGAAACAGCTGAAAACAAAATCAGCAAAAATTCTAAAAACAACTTCAGTAAACATGCTTTGTTAGTGCAGAATTCCAGCAGGCTGTTGGACTACATATAACATAAGCATAGAAACTAAAGTAAACAGAAATACAACAACGAATGTGACATTATGAAATTGGGGAAAAAAATGAGAAATTGAAGCTTCAAAATCTCATCGCCCCGATGGTGCAGTGCGTCAACGCGCTTGCACGGGCAATCACAAAGATTTCTGATGACGCGTTTAGCACCGCAGAAATTGTACAATAAAATCAATTTGCTAGTGGTTTTTTTCCTTTCATATTGAAAAAAACTTTGTTGTTGTTGTTGTTTCTTTGGAAAAATTCGTTAGAACAATTAATTGTTCTAACTCTGACCTTAAGCTCGATAAACGATTTTAAACTGTCAAACAACTAGAATTTGTATTTAAAATCAAGTATGATTTAAACTATCAAACACTTAGAATTTGTATTTAAATCATATAAAGTCAACAAAAATTTTTATTTTAATATTTATTTTTGTACTTTTTAGTCTTATATTACTCATTTTGTTTGTTTACAAAATTTTATTTATATTTTAAGATTCTATCATTCTGTAATATTTTCCTAAACCACCTCTTACTCGAAATAAATGTATTGATACAATTTTATCTCAATCGGGCCAGTAGTGTTGGAGATATAGGATTTTAATTGATTTGTTGGCGGTAAAAGGACGAATGGCCAAATTTTTTCCGAAACCATCTTCTACTGAAAGGAAGTGTACTGCCAAAATTTCAGCTGAATCAGCCCGGTAGTTTTTGAGATATAGCATCTTTATTGATTTGTGGGCGGTGAAAGGGGGATTGGCAAAATTTTTTTCCTAAATCATCCTCTACTTGAGGGAAATTTACTGCCAAAAGTTCAGCTCAATCGGCCTAGTAGTTTTGGAGATACAGCATTTTTATAGATTTGTGAGCAATAAAGGGGGAGTGGCAAACTTTTTTTCATAAATCATCCTCTACTTGAAGGAAATTTACTGCCAAAAGTTCAGCTTAATCGATCAAGTAGTTTTGGAGATATAGGAAGAGGGAGTGGCAAAATTTTTTCCTAAAATATATTTGTTGCCATCCATTTCTGAGCTATATTTTAAATTTCAAAACCCTCGGGAAGTTGCTTAAAAATGGATTCCAAGATTTGTACTATGTCCCGTACTTTGTACTATACATACATACATGAAGTGGAGCTAATAAAAACGTGTTAAAAATGCAAAAGTTTGAAATTGGATCTGAGAGCAAGTATTCGAATCGCAAATGATAATTCCCTTCGTAAATTGTACGGAAAATTTTTCGATTACGAAATCGTAAACGACCTCTTTTTCGATACAAAAACGATCTCTTGTTTTCGAACTGTCCATTAAGAATGCCATACGGATCTTTTCCAAATCTTTTGAGAGTTCGACTACGATAGTTTTATTCGCCAATTCTTAGACAAATTTACAGTTTTCGGTATCGAAATCGTACGTTGTGCCGGGCGGGTAGTAATGCTATATGAAAATAGATATGAAATATGAAACTATGAAATATAATACTAAAATAAAACATGTCTTAATGAAACCTCAAACATATTTTTTATATGTCGTGTATATATAGTAAAAAAAAAACTATTTTTTTAACCCCACGTCGTCAGCTCAAAACATTTAAAAAAAATACCTAAAAATCACGGCGTGTAGGATTACTGCCCTTAGAAACGTCTGGAAAAGGGGTTTTAATTTAAGGAACGGCCATAGAATGACCTTAGTTAAACAAGTTTGGTTGCAAAATAACAAAATGGCGGCGTTTTTTCAAAAATTTACTATTTTTTACCCAAAAAATCTGTTGTACCTCATCCGTAGATTATTCTGAGCATTAACATGTGTAGAATAACGTGTGAAAATTTCAAACTGATAGGAAAAATACTTTTCTTGAAATCATGCACGCTAACTTGAAAAACTTTGTTTTGAGAAAATCGCGTTAAAAGTTAAAAAACCTTAAAGAAATGATTTCGGCGCTCTTCACTATATATGCTCACAAAATTTTTTAAAGAGAATTGCACTGATGTATATAAGGACAATATTATTAAAAACATGACTTTAGAGGTTCATTCTAACATATTCTATAAAAAAATTTATATTTGTAGGTGCTATATTCCCTTTACCTTAAACGGTGCTTTGTGTAAATTTTATACACTTTTCAACTTCAAGCTAATATATCTTTTATATAAGTTCACCAAATCGTAAAAAAATTTAAAAAATTTATGTTTTCGAAGTTTTTATCACGCTAGGTGCCGCTGCTTCCCTTACTAAAAAAATTTCCTAAAAGGTTATTGTGTAAAATTTAAACACCATAATCTTGGCGCGCCTATGTGACTGTTCTTCTGCTTTATTGTTAATTTTTGTTTCGATATTTTCCGAATTTTTAATTTTTTTAACTAGCTGAAAACCGGCGCGTTACTACTATGCCTTTTTGTTCGACGCCCATAAAATGTTATTATGTAATTATTTGTTGTCATATATTATGAGTGTAAACGGCACATGTAAAGACTGTGCGCTCTATAATTGCAAAGCTATTCAATATAGCAAATTTGGGTTGTTTAAGAGGTGTCACTCCCCCTGTTCCAATGCAAAAACCATCCTTGGTATGCGTTTTATAACTTGCTAAAGTTTTACGAAACCGAATTCCGATGCTGTGGAACCTATTATTCCAAAGCTATTCGATATCGAAAATGTTGGGGTAGATTTGAGGTGTCACGCCCCTTTTTGCAATCAGCACCAGACTTCGCAAGAACATTCTCAAGACTTTGCTACCATTTCACCGAAAATTTCATAAAAATTGGTTCAGCAGTTGCGAAGTCTACGTGATATACACACATACATATATTAATTTTTTTATAAAGATAGATGGGCGGAAAAAGTAGGCGTGTCAACATTTATATATAGTGACCGCCACTTGGTCAAATTGCACCTACATACCAATTTTCACTATCAAAACGTTTTCACTATCACTATCTAAAATGGGCGTGGCAACATTTATATTCTTTCTATTCTAGGAGGCCCGCCGCTTAGATTAGTCGCCAAACTGACGGTTGCCATATTTTTGTTACCCAAGGAGTACTACAGGTAGGTTTGATTCAAAATAGAATTATTTTGACATGGATAATGTCACAAGGTTTTATTTAAGCTAATTACCTCGAGTAGCTCATACTTAAACTTAAAATCTGAACTCATTCCGTGTTAATTACTTTCCATTTTTTAAATGGTAACCCAAACAAGAAAGCAATTTGCAAAAAATAAATAACAATGAGGCCAAGCCATAACACAATGTCCAGAATTTTATTTTTTGTAATTATTGTCACGTCGTGTCGTCTTCATTTAGTGGCCACTAGGCCACTCATTCTAAACACGACCGCGCTTATCTTCCCAGTTGTGCAAAGAAGCATAATATTTCTCAAATTTGCAATCAGAACACGTTCCAGCGGACATGACTCCAGTTAACAATGGCAAAGCGAACAATTTTTAGGATTTCTAAACTTGAACTCCTAAAACACTTCTCTATTGCTCATAAAATAATCATAAAAAATAATAGACATAAAGAAAACCTGAATTATCTTAGGCAAAACTAAAGAGTGGTCTTCGTAACACAGAAAATCCTAACTTTGTTATTTGTTTGATAACACACATATGTTATTATAACTGTTCTTAGTTTTTATATAAGTCCGTAACAAAAATTTGATAATTTTCAGTTATTTCTTTAACTTTAAGTTATCTAAAATATTACTACCATTGGTTATTTTCACCCATTTCCAAAAATTGCTTTGTTTTGCTTACACCCAAAATTTTAAATAAAATATTGTTAATTCCTCTTGAGTGACCTAGAGTAAACACCGAAAGCAGAAGTCGTGTCTGGTATTTTATATACTTAAACTAATATTCCCCGGTAAACGTTGTCCTGTCACAAACCGCCTTACTGCCATATACGAAAATGACAAAAAATGCCAAATATATTCACCATTTTTAGTATTATTATTATATATATACATTAGGCCGGGTCAATTTGTATGGACGAATTTTTTGGAGGTCTGGCTCAGCGAAATTCGTAAAATACATGTAATTTCAAGACTTTTTCTCCACTACAGCATATACAAATTCTGAAAAAAAGCTGTGCGGACTTTCGTAAATAGATTTTGTTCTCAATTATAAAATATGAATGTATGAATGTATGTGTATGAATCTATTTACGAAAGTCCGCACAGCTTTTTTTCAGAATTTGTATATACTGTAGTGGAGAAAAAGTCTTGAAATTACATGTATTTTACGAATTTCGCTGAGCCAGAATTTGACCCGCCCTAATATACATATATATAGACAAATAAATAATTTACAATATCCAGAATTTGCTAAGCTGTAGCGACTAAGGCCTGAAGCTTTTGGGGAAAAAAATAAAAAAATAAGATTACCAGGTACAAGATATATAAACGTACAAAACATCGTTAAATTTCTAAGTATAAGTTTAATTTACAAATAAATTTTATTAGTATTTTAATATTTTCGTGGTTCACGTTTTGAAGGACTTCAACAAGGTTTGGAGTACAGAGTTCTTGACGGACGAGAGTAATGGCTTCGCAGGAGTAGAGTATGCATAGAGGAGTAAGACTGGTGTGCCCAAACAGATGTTTACGGGTTAATGTTGTGTGCCCAAGTCGAAAGCGAGTGTAAATGACTATGTGTTTTCTAGGTATTGTCACTAGGAAGAGGGGAGTGTTTGGGATAGGGTTTATAGATTTGTAGTGGTGTTCGTATTCGGTCTATTGTTGTTGTTGTGCTAGTAGAAAAGCATTTTTGATTTTATTTTATTAATCCTTTTTCTTTGTAGAGTTGACGAGCTTCAAAGGAGATCTGGTTGTGAGTTTTGCTGCAGAATCGGCTAGAGTGTTGCTTAGTACTCCCACGTGGCTGGGAATCCATAGAAGTTTAATATGATGATGTCTGTTGATGCACTCAGAAAAAATTTCCAGAAAATCTAGAAGAATAACACACCCAGTCGTTAGAAAATCGGGCTTCATTTAGCGCCATGGCTGATTTTCTAAAAATGAAGTATATATTTTTCGTTAAATTGACACCAGAAGTGTAAAATAGTATAGGAAAATTATCCAATCATTAACGAACTATTTCTCTAAATTGAAAAAACTTAGCCCAATTGTGATGAAATTTTGTGACATTTAAATAAGTTTTTCTACCATTTATTTATCATTGGCTATAACTAAGAGAAACTTTTTCTTTGAAAATAAGCATTTTTTCTTCGATTCCTTGGAAAAATTTTGAAATTTTTGCAAAAAAAAAAACAACCATTTTGTAAGATTGTATATAAATAGCATCCCATGATAATTACATTTTTTATACTGACGAAAAACTGCGAACATTAATATTATTAACATTAAATTTAATTGAAAAATTACCACTAACCGGAGACTTGAACCTCGGCCGCGTGAGTGTAAATGCATGGGCTTGTTCATTTGACCATCGCAGTTAATCGTCGCTTAATTTGCTTGATTGAGAATTGTTTGCTTCGTAAGTCATTTTAAAGCATTTTTCTAATAAATCTTAAAAGAGATCACTTGTGGTGTACAAAAAAAGAAAAACTAACATGTGCTTTTATGAAATATCGAAGTATTGTTACTTATATTTCTCCAAATTTAAGAAATAATACTGTACTGAATAATAATGTTGCAAGCGGAATTGAAATCAATACAGTTTTTCTTTAAATTATTTCTTATTTTATACAATTTTTGGAAATTTGACTTTTATCATTCCTTCATTTCTTATATTTAAGTAAAAACTTAACTAAAAAGCTGTTCTGATAACGTTGCAACGAATTCAAGACTTGAGATCGTTAAATCATGTAAAAATCCTCTACATTAAGAAGAAACCTCTATAGAATTTCGAAAAACCCATGCCTATGAATTAAAGCCACAGTTTCTGAATTTAAGGGAAGCAGATTTTTTGAGTATGATTATGTTTCTTATATTAGAGATTGCTATATCAGTATTGTTGACATTTTTTATTGCTAGAAGTGTTGAGAGAGAGTCGTTTCAAGTGTTTTCGCTTTCTGGTTGCTCTTTTTCCGTTTTGTACGATTAAGTAGGATTTTGTTTACAGGAGTGAATCAATTTTGTGCCCAGAAGTCTTGTCATGTATGTGTGTCTATCATTAAGAGTTGGAAGTCCTGTCTCAGTCAAGATATTAGTTATTGGGGATGTTCGGAAAGCTCGCAGCGACAATCTAGCAGCTGAATGGTATAAATATGAGATTTTGTTTTTTGATGTTGTCCCATATATTAGAAAGGCGTAGTCTATTTTTGACAGGATCGTTGCTCTTACAATATTTATTAGAGAATTTGTCTTACCATTTTTAGTATAGTTGTCTTATACGATCAAAACCGTTCGAAATAGAGCATTTTTGTGCTATAAAGTTTTTTTGCTAAAAAAATCCATTATTTTTTTTTTATTTCTTAAGTTTTAGTTAAAATTGGGCATTTCTAATATTTTTTTAATTAGGCCCAATCGAAAGCTTGATCTTTTTCCTTTATTAGCATATCTACGAAATGAAGGGGCGTGAAAATTCATAGAGTAATCCGAATGGTTCAAATTTTGTTATTGCGAGCACCCTAAATTGCAATTGAGTATTTTGTAGAATAGTTTTGGGCAGTGCTGCATGTTTGTTTGATCTCCCCCGTTTATGTAAATGAGTGACGTCTGGAAAAGGGTTGCCACCATTTTTTGTCATTTTATGCGCGAAAAATTTAGGCCATTAATTGGGCGTAAAAAAGTTATTCTATGTACGAGTAATTTTTAACGTGAACTTCGCAGCATCTTATCATTTATTAGTAATCCAGGGTAAAACGTTGTCCTGTCACATATCGGCTTACTGCCACATAAGAGGTTTCATGCCAATCGGAAAAAAATTTCAATTTTTTGTATATCTGAACTGGCATAACTGTAGTGCGACTGCGTCCATTTTTAGCCCAGTTTTCGAAAGTAACTATATGCACTAATTTACCAAATTTTAGTTTAATGCGATCAAAATCGTCTAACATGTAGCATTTTTATTGATTTAAAGACGGTAAAAGGGTGTTTGGCAAAATTTTCCTACACTATCTCGCAGGTGAAACAAATCGACTTTCACAATTTCAGCGCAATCGGCCCAGTAGTAAATTTTGATGATTTATGAAAAAGTGGGCGTTGCTATAAAGTAACCACGCCCATTTTTAGTACTGTTCCCGAATGTAACCATTCAAACTAAATTACCAAATTTATGTCTTATTCGGCCAAAGCCGTCTTAAATAAAGTGTTTTTATTGGTGTGTGGGCTGTAAAAGAGGGCGTGGACACCCATTTTTAATACAGTTCCAGACAGTAACCATACAAACTTAATTTCAAAATTTTAGTTTAATACGATCAAATATAGCATTTATAGCATCTAATACGTCCGAAATATAGAATTTTTTATTGATTTTTGGGGGGTAAAAGGGGGTGTGGCTTTTTGTTATTAACAGAGATATTAACTTGATTAACTTAGATATTAACAGATATTGCAAATTGGTTGATTTAGGTGTTACCATTCCTGAGATCTTAAGAGACACCGCACGACATATTTCTTATATATAGAACAGCGGTAAAAGTAGGCGTGGCAAAACGTTTACATATATCTAGTGACCACCATTTGGTCTCATAGCAAATATAAACCAAGTTTTGTTATAAAAACATGCACAACTCTGGAATTATAATATCTGAAAAGAAGGCGTAGTTATAGTTCGACCACGCCCATTGCTTGTTAAATTGTCGATAGTAGCCATATGAACTAAATAACAAAATTTTAGTCCAATACAACCGAATTCGTCTGAAATATAGCGTTTTTATTAACTTGTGGGCGGAAATAGGGGGTGTGGCAATACTTTTTGTTTATTTTTCGAGATATTAGCCTTGAAAACAAATATTGTAAATTTCATGCCCTTGGGTCAATTGTTGCTTATTTTTGCAAAATATGGTAACTCATGGAAAAAGTACTCAATTTGGCAAGAAAACAATCTACCCAAACAAGTCAGAGGGCCAGCTAGAGTAGATGGGCAGATGGGTACTTGGGTAGAATGGCACTTTACAAAAAAAATGTATGGCATTTGCAAATCTACCCAACTACCCAAGTCAGTGTGAATACCCCTATTATATTAAAAAAACTGTAAAAAATGCTTATACTAAATTAAGAGTAGACTTTTCTTTTGACTATGACAATGGGCTATCGTTTTTAAGTTGTTTCGTTATACCAAGTTGTTTCGTTAAACCAAGTTTCGTTATAAAAACATCCTGCTATGGAATTGAAAATTTTTTCCAACTCCATTCCGAGGAATTGAGGTGATCAACTCAATTACTGTACTGGAATTGAGGAATTTTTTCCTATTCCCTTCCTGAGAAATTGAGATATCCAATCACTAACTACGATTCCTTTAATGTAATTGAGAAGTTTTTCCGATTACATTCCTGAGGAATTGAGATGTACAATTACCAATTCTTAAGTAAAAGGAACTGAAATTAGGGTGGAATTAATTTAAAAAAGAATCATTACATAAAAAGGCAGTTCGAGATATAAAAAATGCATATAAAAAAGGCAGTTCGAGAAATCTTCGACATTCTTAATAAACGCTTCGTTCTCGAATCGTATTCTCGGACTCGTTAACGAATCGCATTCTCAGACTCGTTAATGAATTGTTTTCTCGGACTCGTCAACGAATCGTATTCTCGGACTTGTTAACGAGTGGTGAGTTTACGAGTCCGAGATGGTGTATTCGAAATCTCGTGTTTGTTTCGTATTCATAACAAAGCCAAATTTTTTATATGGAAATTTTCATAAAAACTATTTTATCATTTTTAACTACTAAAAATACGTCCATAAGAAAGAAATTATATGAAATAGTTCGAAATCTTTTCATATAATTTTTCACAGCCAAGTTACTAAAGACTGCTAAAGAAGAATGGAGCGATTTCCGAAACATGTATAGTCAGCTAAGTGATTGACTCTATACAGAGTTGTTGTTGTTGTTGTTGTTTTTGTTGCCTTCTTCAAACTTACTTGATCTAAAAAGCTCACAATTGAATTCATGAAAATATTTTATTTGAATAAAAATGTTGTTTTCATTTTTATCTGCAAAAAATACGTTAACACAAATAAAAAAAAATTGCAAAATTGTTTTCATATAATTTTGTATGGATGCGAAATCTCGTATTCGTTTAGAGCTCGCTTACGAGTCCGACATCTCGTGTTTGTTTCAAATTGATAACAAAGCCAAATTTTTGACATGAAAATAATTTATTTTAATAAAAAACTATTTTTTACTTGTAAGCTTCTAAAAATACGTTAACTTAAATCAAAAAAAAAAAAATCATAATTTTTATATGAAAAAATTTAAAGTGTTTTCATATAATTTTGTATAGATCCGAGATCTCGTGTTCGTTTCGAGCTCGTTTACGAGTCCAAGATCTCGTATTCGTTTTTTAATTTCCTTGAAAAAATGGTTTTTAAAAACATTATTAAAAATACATAATTTATTTTTAGTTCGCTGTTTATAAAAAAATTTTTAAAAGTAATATTTCGGACTTTTGTAAATAAAAATTTTGTACAAAAAACCTATATTTTAAAACAGCACAACAAAAAAGAAAACAACATTTTTATTCCAGTTGGAGTTTGAACCCACGACTACAGGCTAGTTCTCGTTCTTAATGAAGCAAATTAAGCAACGATTATCAAGGTTCAAATCTTCAGATCATGTTAATTTTTCAATTTAATTTAGGCTGTGTGCGAATTGATCTAAATGCGACCTAAACTAAATAGTGTCGATAAGGCAGTGCTTCGTAATTTAGGAAGAATTTAGGTAGCTCGAGAATTTCCTAACTTATTTAGGAAGCACTGCCTTATCGACCCAATTTAGTTTAGGTCGCATTTAGATTAATTCGCACACAGCCTTTATGTTAATAATAATAATGTTTGCAGTTTTTCACCAGTATAAAAATCATAATTCTTCTAAGATTCTGTTTAAAATCTTAAAAATTTGATTCTCTTTTAAAATAAAATTTGTTAGTATTTAAATATGTTCAAAAATATATTTGTTGAAGGTTATACTTATTCAACGAACAATCCGGATACTAGTAGCTTAAATTGAGTGCTGCTTTAGCTTTATGATTTGTTGTACAAATTTTTAATAAGCCCAACCTCAGTATATTTACCAACACTTATACCGAAAAGTTGTAAATAGGTATCTATTTTGGCAATCTTTCTTTGTTAATTTATTTTTAATACAACTTGTTCTCTTTGTGTATTGTTAATAAAAATTTCAATTTCTATACTAATTTCATACTCAAATTATAAAGTATTTTGCAGCGAAGCTTTTAACACGCCTCGTTTTGTGATTTGCTTGAGTGAAAAATCTCAAAAACGACACTTTTTCCATGCACATTTTTCTTAGAATTGTAGTTGTTTTTTACTTACGTCTATTGCAACAAGGGGATATAAAATTAAAAATATTTCTTTATTAGCGTTAGAATCGAACTCGCACCATTTTGATCGAGAGTTCCACACACTAACCACTACTCCAACTTTGCGTCGTAACTTGATTCATTAAATATTAAGTATTAACTGAAACTATGTTGCAGTAGATGACAGGAATTTATTAAAAGGATTGTGCATTAGCTATCTTACATATTCTATTGTGAATGCGTGAAGCTATGATGCAGCAGATCACAATAATTGATTATGCATTAGGGGGTTACGGACTATCCCACATGTAGGATGGACATATAGGACGACAGAACAACGGGAAAGTCTGTTCGAGGTTTCGGACTATCCTACATGTCGGATGGACTTCATTATTTTTTAGCGTTCAAGAAGATAGCATCGTGCAACGGCAAAAGATTTTCTTGCTGTTTTATAATTTATGAAGTTTACTTCTATAAAGTTTAATGAACTCCTTTCAAAAACAATACGCGAACCACCTGCCATTTTTATATATTAAACTTTGCACTCTGTTTTCGTTTTTCTTTATATGTTCACTCCACGACGTTTTTTTAGAATGAGAAAATGTATGAAGTCGGTTGAGCGTGCGTTCGCACATACTACATGTAGGATGGACCGCCACAAGAAATCAAAAGTTTTTTATTTCCATCCTACTTGTAGGACGGACCGCAGTATTTTCTCTTGCGCATCCTACATGTCCATCCGACCTGTCAAATCCGTCCCACGTGTAGGATAGTCCGAAACCCCCTATTAGCTATTTAAACAACAAAAGTAGCAAGGTTCCATTGAACGGTTGAAAATTATCACAAGATGCCAAATGTTTTAGGTGTAGATTTTAATTGCGAATTCAGACATGAATGTTTAGAGGCACTTAAGGCAAGGCCGATGGTCCAGCGCTCGAAAATGTAAGGTGTTTTTAGGTTTTTTTTAAAAAGTTCAAATATTAAGCAACGATATTTAAAATTTTAAGGTATAGTGAACAGTTATTCATCATAAAAAATTATTTTTTTAATTTAAAAAATTATTGATCTTTTTCAAAATGGCACTCTCTAGGAAAAGGGGCATGGGTGGTGTTGTAGATTTTGACTTTTCCATTTATCTGAAAAAAACCAAGAATATTATTAATCACTATGAGTTTAGCTATCTAGGCTGGCACTAGAAAAAAAACATTTGAAAATTTACAGAATGACGCGCTTTTGAATATTAAGTTCTTAAAACAGCTTGTTTTCTATCGGTTATTAAGTGTAAAATAAACGATGTTTTTGAAATAAAACGTTGATTCTAGTTCCAGCGATAGCCACTGATGTTATGAAAAGTGTATTTAAATTTCAGATGATTCGGCCGAATAGTTTTTTTTTCTTCTACAACACCATACCGAAAAAGGTAGTTTCAAAATAAATGAGTATAAAGAGCATGAAAATAGACGAAAAACTGTGGATCGACACCTACTAAAACGGCTGTAGAAGTGAAAAAAACGTCAGAAAGACTACACTTTTGAAATATAAAAAAAAATCAATTTCATACAAATTCTAAGCCTTAAACAATGCCATTTTGATAATAATTTGCGAATGATAAGCGATTCTAATATTTGCACAACTCGATTAGGACAACTATTGATGTAATATTTTCTAGAAATATCGATGACAGCACATCTATATAATAAACGTTTAATATTTTAGATATTAAAAACAAATAATATCATTAACATTTACAAAAGTAATTCATAATTCAGGTAAAATAATTATGTAAGGTGATACAATTTGCTGGTGGGAATATTATTTTTTAGTTAACTTTATGGTATTTAAAATTTTTTAATTAAAAAATTTTTTATAAAAAAAACCATTAAATTATCATGACGCACCTGTTTTTTAACTTATTTCAATATTGAACCTATTACATTCTCTTTTTTAAATAACACAAAAGTGGGTGAATTTTCATAAGGCTGGATGACTAAAAGAAGGGAATTTTATAACATTAAAAATCATAGTAAATGTAATCAAAATAAAGGCAAAATGATTAGAATTTATCTTGAAGGACCCAAGCTTCTTCCCAGCAAACATTTTAAGAGCCCTCATAAAATAAGACTCTAAAATGCGTCATTTATATGAATGTTTTATGAGTGTTCATAATAAGGACACATAAAAGAATTCTTTTAATGCATGTTTTATGAATGGAGTCATAAAAGAATCCTTTTTATGCATGTGTTATGAGTGTTCATTAGTGTATGACTGAATATTCGGCTTCGGTATTCGGCCGATTTTTTAACCTTCGGCTTCAGCTTTGGCCCAGAATAGTCGAATATTTGCCGAATGTTTTTGCTTTTTTGTAATGCAAAAAATTTTTTATATATATATTTTTTTGCAATTTTCGATGGCTTTAACTGTGTAAAATATCATTCTAAAATGTTAAATAGAAATTCGTATGAGCCTCCGAGTCGACCACGTCAAAGCAGGAAGCGCACTATACTTAAAACTTTAAACGCGTTTTCCTTAAAACTGTGTTTTCGAGCTTGCGACTTTCTTAACTCAGTCAATTTTTAACGAATCTTTATGTAGTTTTTTTCTAAATACAAGTTACTAAATTGTCAATGGATCATAATATCATTGATAAATTTCATATTGGAATTTTTATCAACAAAAAAGTAACGAAAATTTTCAGTAAAAATTATTCCATAATCACATTCATACTTAACATGAAAATATTTTTATTTTTTTAGATGAATTTTGCGACTTGTGGAAAGGTCGCCAGCTCAGTTCATGTTTTAAGCACTGGTACATGTCGCTCCGTGGCTTGTTGCAGTATATAAATTAAATAATTATTTATTATAATCTAAAAATTTTATACAATTTTCTTCAAAGTACTGTAAATATACCTAAAAATTTTAGAGTACCTATATTATTTACTTTTTTCCAAAAAAGATTAATAAAAATTGCATATTTTTCGGCCTGTTTGACCAGACTGGACCTTTAATGATTGCCGTTTTTAATACTAAAATTAATAAATAACAAAAGCAAGACCTAAATTTTATTATTTTTCTTACTTGAAAAACATTTTGCTAGTATTTGGCATCAGCTTCGGCCTTCGACCGATTATTTCTATTTCGCCTACATTCGGCCTCGGCTTCGGCCAAAAATCCACCTTCGGTCGGAAACTAGTGTTCATAAAAAGGACTCATAAAAGAATACTTTTATGCGTGTTTTATAAGTGTTCATAAAAAGGGCTCGTAAAAGAATCTTTTTATGCGTGTTTTATGAGTAAAACACAACATAATAAATACGACTCATAAAATAATCCTTTTTATGCGTGTTTCATAAATGTTCATAAAAATGACTCATAAAAGATTCTTATAAATAAATAAGGCGCTTGCTAAGGCACCATAATTCGGGGAATTCCTTTTTTGCTGTGATCAGCTTGCTGCGCACTAGCGCATAAATATAGTACTATAAGTCTTAATAGTAGTAGTAGAGTCTTTAATAAATAAAAAAAAAATAAACTGGCCATTTCAGCCCTTGGAAGGACTTTGACCTAGCTTCTATTGATCAATTGTGTTGTGCGTGTTATTTAATGTTTGATCACAAATGATCGAGAACTGGTCCTACGTGTTTTATGCCGACTCCGAACGGTTTATGTTCTCATGAAGCTTTACATTGCAATTTTTACTCTCTGAGGTTTGCCATTGTCTGCAGAGAGGTGATGACCGAACAAAAAAAAATTCAATTGAAAAAATTTTCTGTCTGAGCTGGAATTGAACCCGGGCTACCGCGGTTCTTTTAGCTTAAGGGCCACGCAACCTACCCACTAGGCTACGGTTGCCACAAGAGTCTTTAATAGTAGTCTTAAAATATTCTTTAAGAGTAGTCTTAAAAAATTTAAAATGAGTCTTAAAAGAGTCATTTATATGAGTTATAAAAGAATTTTTAATGTGAGGGCTTAATGAGGATTTTTAAGAGTCATAAAATCGTCTTTATTATGAGTCTTACAAGAGTCTTTAATAGAAGTCTTAAAAGAGTCTTTAATATGAGTCCTAAAAGAGTCATTTGTATGAGTCATAAAAGAGCATTAAATGTGAGGGTTCAATGAGGGTTTTTAAGGGTCATAAAAAAGTCTTTAATATTAGTCTTAAAAAAGTATTTAATTAGAGTCATAAATGAGTCTTTTTTTCCGTCATAACAGAATTACTAAAAAGAGTCATCGAGGTGCCCTCAACCTAGAAAAAAAGACTCAAAAAAGAATATTTTTTGAGCGCATAATGACGATAAAGCCTCATAAATAAGAGTCTATAAAAGAGTCTTAATGTTTGCAGGGTTATGATCAATTTTGTACAATTTTATGCAACGATACAATGATTCAAAAACTGCACCCTCAAATTTTAAGCAGACTCTAAAGTGGGATACACATTATCGCTCATGAATCAATTATCGCACATTATCGCTCAGTCAAGTTGGTTTAATTTCTCTATCATTCTGCTGCATGACCAGATTCTCATTCATGCTGCCTTCCATGATACAATTATTTGACAAGGTAGCCGTGACAGTTTTTTGGCGATTGGAAGTTGTCAAAAACAGCTAATAGCCGATACACATTGACTGCGACTAGCGACGAACGCCAATTGTCAAAAAATAGAACGCATGTTTTGTTATGAAGATGTATTTTTTGAAGACGGCACGACAAAGAGAGAACACGACCACAATTGTTGCTGCCGCAGACTTCAATCTATTTCTAATTTGATAGACGACAAAAGTGAACATAGAAGAGTTTGTTTATGTTTTGTATGAAATGCAGATTGTCACTGTTGCATTCATTATAATCAAGTCGTCGAGAATACTGCGACATTTCTCTCTGACGGCAAGTTTTCGTTTTGTCGGTGGACGACTGTTGCAGTCAATGTGTATCGGCTATAAAGAATGTTGTAGTTTGCTGCTGTTGACTAGCAATGCGCTTATTTTTAACTTCTCTTTGATTCATTAAATTTACTCTCGAAGTTGATTGAAATGTTTTTAGTTTGTTGCGGTTGACTAGCTATGCTTAATTCGTCGCTTATTTTTTCACTTTTCTTTGATTAATTGCATAAACAGCTAATTTTGACAACTACCCATCACCGCTCGTGAGAAAAAAGCCAGTCTACGCGGCTACCTTGTCAAATAATTGTATCATGGCTGCCTTCATTACACTTCATTCGTATACGAACATCGTGCGGTGAACATGGCACACATTAGGTCTGTTTCCGTACTCTACACTGTGTAAGATTTGTGTAACTTCTGGTAAGCTCGAACTGAGAGAGTAAAAATGAAATTTGAGAATATTGGCAAAAGTACGGAAACAGCAAGTTTCGAGCACAAAACAGCTGATTCTGACAGCAGACGAGTCAAACGTAAATAGCGCCAATTGAAATTGTTTGTGAAGTAAATTTTTTTAAGCTATAAAATCTTTTAAGCTATGTTTTAAGTTATAAAATTACTTTAAATAATTTATTTATAGCTAAAAATTGGAAGATCAAAAGAAACTGCACTTTGTAAATTTATTTTTAGCAGCACAATTTGTGAATATTTGTGAAAAACATAAACAAACATTTAACATTTGCTTGTTCTTCTTGATGCTTCTTCTTATTGATGCTTGTTCTTAATTTACTCGAAGTCTTGAGTTCTAGCACGCTCTGTGCACATTCTGTGCTCGAGAGAGCGATTTTCTGCTTGTTCTTCTTCTCCCATTTCTTACACAAAAAGTACGGAAACACAAAATAGCGACTCACAAGTCACACAGTGTGAGTACGGAAGCAGACCTCTTGTTAGGCAACGTGCAAGAGAGAGCCCGTGACGGACATGCTTTCAAAAATGATAAACCTACATATAAGTGTACTCATGATACAAAAAACTACAGATAAAGTATTGCGCATGTCCGCCATCTTTTTTGTGACGTAGTTCGAGCTTGTCAAAGTGGCTAAATAAAAACGTAGTCACAATATATTTAAAGGGGAAAATTTATTTATAGCGATGAAAAATATCGACATTTTCTTACTAAAACTGGGTTTATTGAAATGAAATAAATTACATTATAAATATATTTATAAATAAATTTAAGCAAATTTATTTTTCAGTACTATTATTGAAAAGAAATGCATATATAATAGGGGTGTTTTCTCCCATTTGTTCCCCTACACAAAAAAAAATAGCTACGTTACTTCATGTGTTTGACAGCACTTTGATTGCTTCGTTTTCATTTTCTTGTTCTTCTCGTTTGTTGTTTCGTTTGTTGAAAAAATTGTAAATCCATTTTATGGCCCGAATTAAAATCGTTATTTTCATCAAATGCATCTAAAACTTTAGTACTAATATTACTTACTTAAATTATAATTGAAAATTATAATTTACGCGTACTCTAAGTGTATCTTTGTTTCATGAAGTGTACTCACTATCATTCATGCTCATATTCTCTTCTAACTGACATTCATGAGCGATAATGTGTAACCCACTTAAGGCTTACATCTACGTTTTCAGAAGATTTATTCAAAGAAAAGGAAACCCTGACCAAGCTTTTTTTTAAATAAAAAAACTACTGAAATGCAGATACGATGAAAGACATTTTGGAAAAAAAGGAAATAATGCCAAGTATATTAGTATTATATGTTTTTAGTTTTTTTCCATACTGTAGTATTATATGTTTTTAGTTGTTTCCATATTATACTGGAAAAATTAAAAACGTTTTGAATTCGAGTCAACGCTAACATTTTTCTATCATCAAACTTTTTTTGCAATCGTTGTGAACCGAAGGACTTAAACCCTACGAGATACTTAGGTTGGAGTTGGATCTACATTCATGTTTTGATATTCTACTCAATAATTATTAATTAATTATAGGCCCGAGATATGGTCTTGCCTTAGCCAAGTCAAGTTTATTAAAATCATCACAAATTCCCACAATACAACTAATATATTATTAATTTATCCTTATTTTAAATTTTTTTTTATTAGCAAGACCAAGCGACACCAAGACTAATACAGAATAGGTACCACCTGTGATTATTCAAAAATCATTTATTCATAGAAAAGAAAAGCTTAACCAAGCTTTATTTTTTATGTGGCAAAAAAAAAAGTATTTTAGTTTTATATATACTGGAAAAATTTAGAAAGTTTTTGAATCCGAGTCAACGCGAACATTTTCTAGATGTTAAGCCTTTTTTCGATCGTTTTAAACGCAGGGTTTTCGGCGCTACGAGTTACTTAGGTGTGAGTAGGATTTGAATTTAATTTTTGATATTCGTTGTTTTCTTTATTAATAATAGGCAAGTGCTATGGTCTTGCCTTAACCAATTCAAGTTTATTAAAATCTTTTTCACAAATTCCCACAATATAATTTACTGTGGGTTATTTTAAGAATAGATAGTCAAAATCCTAGGACCGAAACGGATACCGAAAAATGTATCCAATGCAAACCTTTACAAGGCAATCAAGCGCGCTAAGGTTTTAAGTTTTTGGTAAAAAAATTATTTTAATGTCATATGAGTTCTATGAAAGGTTGTTTTGTTTTTGTGTCATAACTTTGGCTAAGGTCATGTGGAACACAGCTATATCAATAACTCAGTTCGGTCTTAAGTCAACTTAAGCTATTATTGCTTATCGTCACAAAAATATTGTTTAATCTAGGATGGGCTATACTTTGGACATTTCCTTCGCGTCATGGTTTGCATAGCTTTGGTTGTTGAATCTTTCATTTCACTATTATTTTAATGAGAATGGAATCGCAACAATATCTGAAATTTACCAAAAACATTTAAAGCTGTTATTTGCGTTACTCACTGTTGCAACAAAAATAAAAAAGAAAGAAATTGTTTCCGTATCGCGAGCAAAGCTGCGGAGGGTTGCTAGTAATCTATAAATATAAAAATGGTGTGAAAAATGTATAGTTTCAATTTATCAGTTGAGAAAGGCTGGGTCGATTTGGCTCAAATTTTTTTCAGTTTTTCGTAATTGCCAGGAGACGGATTGAGCCAAATCCGGCCGTAAATAAATATTTCCGAAAAAAGCGTCCTCAGCGCCACCTAGTGCGGGAGTCTAACACAAATAAAAAACAGTCCAGAGCACCACACGAACCATATGGTGTGAATATAATTAAAGAGCTTTAGTGGTTCATCCGTGAGGGTCGGATATACATACGCACCAAAAGTTGGCGTAACTATAGCGCGACTATGCTCATTTTTAGTACAGTTACCGAAAGTAACCATATCAACTAAATTACAAACTTTTATTCTAATATGACCCAAACCGACTGAAATATAGCATTTTTATTGATTTGTTTGCGATAAAAGTGGGTGTGGTAAAATGTTTTTCTTAAACCATCTGGTACCTGAAACAAATCGAATGTCAAAATTTCATCTCAATCGGTATAGTAGTTTAAGAGAGGTATTTTTTTGTTACCAGCAAACTAAATAAAAAACGAAAAGATGATCCATCTTGACTTTGCACTTTCTTTTTGTCTTGATTTTGTGTCTTGAGTTTAAGAGTAGAGCTTAAAGTAGCAAAATACTCGTTACTTTTATATAGGTTTGTCGCAAATAAAATTAATTTTGTTGATCAAGCTTTGTTTGAAAGCTAATAGGGTAAAGTATTTTTTAGATCTTTTTCAGATTTTTCGGAAGAGGTCTAGCGCGATCTCTTATAGTCGGATTTTCCCCTAAAAATTAGGTTTTTCGGGGATTTTTCAAATTCCAACCACCTTGGTCAATTACAGACATTTTCTAAGTCCTTGAGTTATCATTTTAAAAAAGCCAATGGCTAAACTTTATTTTAATGTCCATGAATCAGAAGTTATGGAGAGTTTTTTGGTCATTTGAGGGTCATATAT
The DNA here is from genome assembly GCA_963920525.1 of Dichetophora obliterata. Taxonomy (NCBI): domain Eukaryota; kingdom Metazoa; phylum Arthropoda; class Insecta; order Diptera; family Sciomyzidae; genus Dichetophora; species Dichetophora obliterata. The sequence goes on along the minus strand of OY986437.1, from coordinate 185,359,786 downwards.
TTATTTTTTTTGGTGAAATTTGATTAAATTTTTTAAAAAACTCTTCATAACTTTCAAAAATTTCATCAAAAAAACTAATAATAATGAAGTTAGAAATAAGGCAAAATTACTAAATGGAAAAGTTTAAAAAAATGTTATTTATTTTAATCCTGCCATTTTAAAATTATAGGCGTTAAAGCTTTGTAACCATTGGCGTCGGAAGCGGGGGACAAGGGGGCAGTTGCCCCCGCACTTTTTTAGCTAGATAAACAATTTAAAAGGAAAAGTTATTCAAAATATCAGTTTTTTTACAACGATAATATTTTTGCATTATATATTTTCCTCTTCTTTCTCTCTTCTTCATGTTTCATGTGAAGAAATTTTGGTGAACTTTTTTTGCACCACCATTTGTACTGCCCCCCCAGATGAAATTCGCTTCCGACGCGCTTGTTTGTAACATTTGATTGAATCGTTAAATCGTTTGTTCGTATATCGATAACGAAATTTATAAATATATGAAGCCGATTTAATTAGCAGTAGAGCGTTAGGGTTCGCCCTGAAGCCACCTAGCCGCCGATGTAGTACAAAACCTTCGATAGATCGAAAAAACTGATATTTGAATATTCTCGATAAACCTGAACGAAAACAAAAACAAACATTTTATTTAAAAAGAAAATAATAATTAAATATACGAAAATCGAAATATTTTTATGGGAAACCCTAAGGAGGGGTCGCATAGGTCCCAAAGAGAAAAATGTTCATCTTGGAAAAGCAATGGAGTCAAAAATCCTCTTTGTGTTTAACGTAGACCAATTCCGTGTAGGCCAAATTCTACGGTGCTTCATCGCATGGGAACGAATTAATGCGTCGGCCAACGCTTCTTTGAAATTGAAGAGATCCACCAGACAAGATCCTTCAATACCACAGCACCAGACCAACGTAAGAGTTGTTTTAACTATGTACATGACAGTGAAAACTTCAGCTACTAAAATTATACATGACAAGGTTATGGTTAAAATAACTATGGCCCATACCAGTATATAATACTAATAATTTAACCACATTGCTTTTAGCGCAACTTCGTTATTACTTTTAAAGACTGGGTGAGATCTTTATTATGAGAACTAGGAAGAGTTGTACTATCATTAGACCTATGGTACTGATGCTAATGATAAATCAGGTTTTCCCGCCATTTGATGGATGCAATTATCAGATTGTTTAGGTTTCCCCGTCATCTGTCCTCAAATTCCAAACAGTATGCTGATCCGGTAGTTGCTTACCTTCCCAAAATTTACTATTTTAAATTATCTAGAATTCTATCTACTATCACTCTCTTAGTAATTTACGGAAGCTACCAACCCGAGTAAAGCAAGGTGTAACTCGCACTGACCTTTAACGCACTGTAACTCGACGGATTAACCCCGAAGGACCAGCCCTTGACAGTCAGTACCCGTGCGAATGTTCCATCAGACAAAGCTCTTCAACATCCCGACAATAGACTGAAAGTTCTTAGAACATTTATATTTGACTGTCACTTCTTTAGTCACCAGAATTATACATGTCTATATTAAAATATTCATTGATTTCAGGATAATTTAATATCGCAAAAGAACCACAATCCTAGTTACGGAACTTCGTTAGCTTACTTAAGGATTCTTAAAATCCTTTTTCGGAAACTTGGAAGCGTGCCGTTGTATATCTTGACACTATAGTAGGTCAAGGATTACTATATGTCTTACATAGAACCCTAATTCTAAAACAAAGGTCTGCAGTCAACGATAGATCAGGTCTCCTCGTCATATGATGGATGACTGACCCCGTACTTCATGTTATATTGGATTGATCGTCCATCGAACGCATTAAAATTCTATATGTTATGATAAATGAACACCATAACTATGCCTTTTCTAAGATTTGGCACCAACAACCAAGGTTCAAGGTGGACCTTTTGTATAACAGTTCATATTGAGATCATTTCATATGCCGTGGGATGAATTCTTCACCCAATATCTAACCATCACACTTTTTCCTGGCTTTGAACAGGCAGACATCCCGAAGGTACTCTGGCGGGCTTAGTAATGGGGTCAGTCATACATATTAAACCTCTCCGGCCCACTTTTAAAGGGGAAATATTGATTTAATGGCCAGTAGGGCATTGGGTTTGTCCTTGAGCCGCCTTCTGGTGTAGTACGATAGCCTTAAGTGGCCCGAAGAAATTGACTTCAAATTCGATTTTAGCGCCCTCCAAATACTACATAAAGTCGTTAAACTCCACGAGTTTTTTCCTCTTGTGCAGTGTTTTTAGAGCAAGATTACACTTTGCATGCTTTCCCTCAGCTGTTTAAAGGGCAGGTTGCCTATTTTTAGCAATGTCGTAATCGATATAATAACCAACGATTTAACGATTCAACCAACTGCCACAACAATTTAAATGCTATAACTTTGGAACGGCAAGAGTAAGAGATAAAGAACTTTTTTAAATTGCTTAGAATTTTACCATATTTCTAACTGCATCATTACGTCTTTTCATTTTGTTGGTATTTTTAAAAGTTATGAAGAGACAAAGTGAAAAGTTAGAAAAGTTATAGGTATGCTAAGCCGCTCCAGGATCAGACAAGGCCTTCGAACTTTAGCCAATAAATAAGAAGACTTGAAGAATTTAATGCTCTTATTATAAATGCTGCTTTATTGTTTGTAATTTTTAGCAGTGTACACAGTATATATATATATATTCTCTTAGTGTAGAATTCTGTGAGGAAGTCGTTCTTATTACAATACACAATATTATAAATATATGCAACAATACGTATACAGTGGTAAATGAATCTGCCTATGAAGTTCTCGTAAACTGGTTTGACGATGTTCGGTGTGCGGTGAAGTGCGATGACTCGGAGAAATTCGGTGATATTCGGTGTTCGGTGACGGTCGGTATAACAACGACTTAGGCAAGACCCGACTTAGCTACTTTATTTAGCATTTAATCTTGTAAAATATATATATATACTTTTTATATATGGCGTGAATCGCCTCTAACGATAAGTTAAAAAAAAAGAAAAATAAAAGAAAATAAACTCTTCAGCATATATATGTTTGATATCCGATCAACCGAAGCCGACGTAATAGGTCCGAATTAAAAAAGAAGAAACACTTCGGATTTCAGACCGACCAAAGCCAACGTAAAAAGTCCTTATTAAAAAAAAAGAAACACTTCGGATTTCCGACCGACCGAAGCCGACGTAAAAAGTCTGAGCCAAAGAAAGAGTACTCCGGATTTCCGACCGACCGTAGCCGACGTAAAAATTCCGAACAAGAGAACGAGTGCTTCAGATTTCCGATCGACCGCTGCCGACGTAAAAAGTCCGAGCCGAAAGAACCTACTTCGGATTTCCGACCGACCGAGGCCGACGTAAAAAGTCTGAGCCGAAAGAACCTACTTCGGATTTCCGACCAACTGAAGCCGAAGTAAACAGTCCGAGCTAAGAGAAACTTCTTCAAATTTATGACCGACGTAAAAAGTCCAAATCAATACTAAAAATAAAAATTAGATAAAACTACAACTATATGTATTAGTAACGATCTGTAGAAATGAGATCGTCGGTAAATAGCGTCTACTTGTTACCAAGTAGCGGACGGGTTCAGCATAACGCTTTCGTACCGTGCCTAAAGCGCTTTTATAATAATAATAATATAATTATAATAGACAGAAAGGAACGTTATAGGTTGTTGAGAAATGTCACTTTTCAATCTCTTACATGAGTTTCTTATGAGTTCGATTATAGTAAGACAGAACGGAGTGGCACGCGACTTTGAGATCTATTGATTTTTGATTTCTCCGCTGCGTTCCGTAACGTTTTGAGTAAAACATTTATGTTGACAGATGCTACTATTAATTTTATTCTGCATTTGTTTGGTTTTCCGTATTTTTGATAAATTTTGATTGAATTCATGTTTTAAAATAATTTGTTTTGTGTTGATGGAATTTGTTTTGTAATAAAATATATTTTAGAAAAAAATTAACTCCTCTTTCGATGCTTTTGAAATCGCTACTCCGTTTGAAAACGTTTCATCCCGCCACGATGATACTTAACTACGTTCCGTTCCATCTATTATAGAGCCCAAACAGAATCAAAAGTCGTTACGACAGGCGATCCTCTCTGGTCGCCCGACACACAGAACCCGTCCAGAATGAAAGCGATTGCGACTGACGATGCAGGGTTGCTTTTATATAGCATAGTTTTGTTAGCAGCCATGTTTTTGTTGTTGTGTACGTAAACAGAAACAAAAAAGAAACATGAGAACATAGCAAAAACTATGAAATTGTCTTTGAACATACCCAATTGTTTGCAAAATATGGCACCACTAATTGTACTCAGAGAGGAAATCGCCGGTCGTTAGAGAAAAAATAGAATAGATTCTATTTAATTTTACTCTAGCGTTAAGTCGCTACGACTCTTGCTCAGCGATTTCATTTTGGACGGCTTCGTTAACTTGCATGTGTTCTGTTGTGTGTTCGACATCACAAGTCGTTACGACTTTTGGTTCTGTTCGGGCTCATAATCTGCGCTTTAGAGCCCGAACAGAACCAAAGCGGATGTCGGTTGCCGGATTCGCCGTGCTACAAACTACATGAAAATATATGCAGCCGCCAAAAATGAAATCGCCGTAGAAATGCGTCACGTGAAAACGCCAGAATAGAATCTATTCTAATTTCTCTCTGACGGGTGGCGGTTCTCTCTCTGAGTGACTTAAATATTGCCATATTTTTGCTATAGATTGGGTACGTTCAGTGTTATTTTCTTAGTTTTTACTATGATCTGACATTCTGTTTTTGTGCCTGTGCTGCATTCATGCGAATTCAAAGCATAATATAAAATAATTTGTATCATTCCCAACATGAAATTCAACCGTGATCCGACAACCGCTCCTATTGTGGGCGTGTTCTCAGTAGAGTTGGGTCGTTCTGGACCTGCATAGTTCATGGAACTATGTTCACTCTCGGACATAGTTCGAATCGTTCCATCTGTACGATTTAAGCATGTCCAAACAGTTCCGATTGCAATAAAATTTTTTAATTGAGCAACATAAGCTGACATCTCTTTCACACTTATATAACTTAATCGAGTTGTTTGAGCTACGAAAAATAAGCCAATAATACATGTGAAAGAGAGTGAAAGAAATAAAAGATAAAATTAAAAATGATATATCGTCATTTCACTTGTATGTATTCTTCAGCATTGCTGTTTATTTTTTCTTTTAACATATGAAACAGAACAATCACGAAATGACATTGAACATGCTTTTGTTACTTTTATTCTTATAAAGAGAACTGCTAAAACTCTATAGTTCCGCGAACATGTTTAAAGCTGATGAACTATATAGTTTCGCGAACATGCTTAAAGCTGTTCGCATGCTTAAATTATTTTTGCTCGCTTTTCAGCAACTTTATAAATTTACTTCATGAACTTTATTTACTAAATGAAAATATTTACTAAATGATAGAAGTTCCTTTTTTTATATAAACTTAAGAAATGTTTTTCTTTAATTTAAAAATATATTAATAAAAGAATAAAAAAGCAAAAAACGATGTGTTGAAAATCTACATGGACCTTTACACATTTTCTCCGCAGTTCAACAAGCACACAATTCAAATAAATGCTTCAAATAGTTCTGCAGTTCAAATAAACAAAGGAACTATGTAAAAAAATTCCCTCTGTAGTTCAACAAGCAGACAGTCCAAATAGTCTGTACAGTTCAAATAAGCAAAGGAACTAGATAGTTCCGCGGATATGTTTCCGTGAACTAGTTCCTTTCTTCAAAAGAATCGTTCCATGTCTGTTCCGTTTCTGGAACTGTTAAGCACAAGCCTAGTTCTCAGCGGATTTCGCCGGCTCTAGTAAGCGCCGAAGCAGGCAGGCAGGCAGGCAGGCAGGCAGGCAGGCAGACAGGCCCAGCGAAGAAACAAGATAGAAATATCTTTTTTCTCTCTTGTTCACATAGTTTTCCTGTGCCTGTCTGCCTACCTGCCTGCTTCGGCGCTTACTATGCGGGCAACCTAATTTTGCCAAACTGCGCATTCTTATTCACCCTCTGCTAAAAACCTGATGGGAATTATAACATGCTGAATTGGCTGTTGGCCATGAACCAATAAGAGAAGATCACTCAAAGAGCAGTGCGAGAAAAAAGTAATTTTTCGTGCAACGTCATCGGTCACAAGCATGCTATGAAACTGTCAATTTGCATATGTTTTGCATGCGAAACATGTGAAAACTCGGATAAAAGTAAAAAATTATAAAATTAATAAGTTTAATTCGCGAAAAAAGTGTTTGAATACTTTGTTTGTTTATATTTCCATGCAGTAACTAAATTTAAAGAACGCTGTAAAAAGAAAAACTGCAAATAAATAGAATACAAAATTGGATGTTTACTTTGTTTTTATTATTGAACTGTTTTGTTCAATTTTCTTTTCCTCTGCATCGAATTGTTCACATTTTCTTTATTTAATAATCTTATTTTAAAAAACATTCGTGCGCGGAAAAACATTTTTTTTATTTTGTTGTCACAAATAACATGCTCTGCACTTGTAATGTGCGTCTGCAAATAATTTTTGCTTATTAGCAGCCCGTCGCCATTTACGTCGTTGAACACTTTTTCCAACGCAGTCATATGCGCCATGAGCTCTTCTGTTGGCTTGGCGAACCGCCTTTGCTTAAATGATCTACCTAACTAAGTGATGCTGCCGCTTCTTCTTCCAGCCTTATGTTCGGAACGTCTTTGTGCAATTTGTGGCAGATGTATCACGCGAGGTTTTCCAAACCGCTGTTCACTCCAAGAAAAAGATTAAAAATATTGAATTCTTAAAATTGTTAAATTTTACTTACACTTGCGAATATAGCTGCCGTATTTTCGCTTGAAGTAACTGCTCTGAAGAGCGGTTAGAAATAGAAGCATCCCTGTTTAGTTTTTCTATTTCCTCTACAGGAAAAACTTCTCCATGACCAACGGCTCCTGAAGCAGAGCACTTACGATTTTTTTGTTTTCGCGCTTTAAAATTCGCTGACATCGTTCTGCATTTGCTGGCTGCACCTCCTTGGTCATAACTGTTGGTACAGCGCCCGGCTTTAAGCGCATAGCTTTGCCAAAACCTATCGTAACATTTTTTAAAAGAATATTTACGTGGAAATGTAGAAGTACTTACCCATTTGAACTTGGACCCTTCTTTCGTAGTCTTCAGGCAGAAAATGATCTCCACAGATTCTTGCCATTGCAGTGTCGACATTTAGCCGACAAAAAATTTCCCATTGCTTACAAGCAATTTTTGCCTTGGGGAAACGGTAGAAACTAACGTATTTGTTTTTGTTGCAATTAATGCATGTCGCTACAGCACACTTCGTACATAAACACATTACATTTATATGATAACTCTTTAAAATTTTACATTCAACATCCAATCACTAATCGTAAACAAAAGATTTTGTGACCGATGACGTCAGACCTATCAGCTGTTTTTGTTTACAATATGGCGGCTCTTTTCTTTGCATGATCTTTATTTCTTGGTTCATGGCTGTTGGCTACGTTGAATTGCTATGTTTGTGTAGTTGTTGTATGCCTGGCTGTTGAGTTGCTATGTTTATGTGGTTGTTGTATGCCTGCCTGTTGGCTATGTTATAGGTGCACATTGGCGTAGTGGGACATTGGCGTAGGGAGCGGGGTGAAACTTTGTAACGAATCACCGTTACAAACTTGCCAAAACTTCTGATTTATGTACATGAAAGTAAAATTTTGGCATTTGTCTTTCGAAATGATGACTCAAAGACTTAGAAAATGTCTGTTATTGACCAAGTTATAGTTGGAATTCGAAAAATTTTCAAAAAAAAAGATTTTTAAGGAAATCCGACCTTTTCCGAAAAATCTGAAAAAAATTTCAAAAAGACTTTACCCCATAAGATTTCAAACAAAGACTGAGCAACTAATAAATTGGAAAAAAATTTTATTTTGGGACAACCTAATATAGGTATGCCAAGTACTCATTACTCACTAAAGGCTAACGCAAAAGCTACTTGCTGATTTTCCTCTACAAAAAATTGCTCAACGCGTCTAAAAAAGTTTTCACTTCATATAAAATATTCTTCACATGCAACACAATTTTACAATTTATAGCTTGGACACATTGACCTTGACTGAAACATTGCAAAATGACATGAAGAAAGAGTCAACAATCTTTAAATATCGTACGATTGTTTCATTCACGTATACACAAAGCCTAATATTTGCACTGTTGTTGCACGTCAAATTAAAAACAAGTCTATATTGACTACAGTAACTTTGTTGCAATCATGCATTGTCGTTGCAACATTTTCACTAAATTCACCACCATTAGAAAAGCATGTACAAGAATTTGACGCACTGTTTCAGTCGTCATCAGTGTGTTCAAGTTATAACGGTTTTTTATTTTCAATTCAACGCTGTTATTAGTTAGACTATGAGATGCAGTTTAGTGGGTCTATTTTCTCAAATTTTTTAACAAATTATTAAAGAATTTTTACTGTTACAGCTGTGCAGTGCATCAACGAGGAGTTGTTAATTATGACATAACGAAACAGTTATAGATTTAACTGTCAAAACGGCTGCGAAATTCAATAGAAATACATACACTCAAATTAAGTTTCAAATAATTGAACTTTTAATTAAAGTTTGTGAGAAACAAATATGAGAAACTTGAAAAATATTTTGAAGTTTTCTCAGTTGATAAAAACTAAAATTCGTCTAAATTTTCTCTAAACTTATAAATTAAATTGAAATTTTTCGCTTATCTAATCAAAAACTCTTAAAATCAGTAAACATGAAAGTTTGATGATGAATACCTTTTGAACGCTTAATTTAATCCCCTAAATTTTCTACAAAAATTTGTATTGCGCATTTTATAATAGTCATTTATTGTCGAGTTATAAAATGCATAGACAAAAATGAAATATATCTTAATTTAATCAAACTTAAATCTTCAATATCATTCAAATGGTGAGGTCTACGGAAAAAATATGGGAAACCTTTTTTGTAGAGCATTAAATCTCCTACAAAATTCTTGGAAAACATTTTTCTGTACAATCAATTAATGATGAGGTATGAATTTGTTCTATTGGACTGAGAGAAAAAAAAAACTGCGATGCGGAGCATCTTCCTATTAAAGTTAAGAGCTCATATTTGGTGAGCATTTTTTTAAGGTGTCTAGCAACAAATTTTTCCGTGACACTTTAAAAACAAAAATTGATTTTTTGGCCCACCCTAATATGCACACTGCGGTGTAGAGCCTAGCTCTTACATGTTTATCGCCATTTCCTTATCGTCTTATTTATGGAAATGTGTGTCGACCTTTTAATTTAATTAATTCTGTTACACCTCTGTTCTATTATGTTAAAAATTTAAACTGTTTTATCGACGCATGATAACAAGTGATATAAAGGTTTATACGGTAATCAGTGTTGCCACTTTACCACAATTGTGGTAGATCCAAGGATAAAATATTTAAGTGAAGAGTTTGCTTGAACGTTGCCTTACCATAATGATGAAGCGTGGTGTCATTCGAATATCTTAATCGCATTTTTAATCATACAAAGGTGTACATATGAAACAGTTTAAGAACAGTTTTTTCGCATTAGTTCAAATTCGTTTGCGCTCACTCTGATTTGATGTAATAACAGAAATTTTTTCTGACGCCTTGGAACTTACGTTTTGTCGCAGTTAATTACTAGCTTAAACATTTTCTCGATACACAAACTACTTCTATTAAAAATTTTTATGTAACAACTTTGATGGCTACAAAGTCACCTTAACTTATGACTTTTTCAAAGAACTGTAAACTCATACCAAAAAGCCAAGCTGACTTAATTTTATTTATTTTATTAATTACTTCTATCAAATGCTTAAAAATATTTGTAAAATTAAATTATATAATACAAATACAAAAACCGTTAGGCCTTTTCCACACTTGGTCAACGCAACTCCAACTCAAATTGCTAGCCTGTGTATTTATACCGGAACCTTCAGATTAAGCAACTTGCACGCAACAAGTTCTCGACACGTTCTCAACCTGTTCAACGCAACGCGGCTTTCCGCAATTTTCATCGGCGACTTGTTGCATCAGTTTGTTTGTTTTGTGAATTCAAGTATTTGTAGTGCAGTAGGCTATATATTAATCAAGGTGAATAAGCTAATTAATTAGTTCCTAATAGAATCTTAAAGAAGAAGAAACAGTTTGCAGGATGAATGAGCAAGTTTTAAATATTAAATTAGTGCAAGAAGTCGAAAAACATGAGTTATTATATAATAATAATAGTTATATGTTGCATGACTTTTAAAGCAAGTCTGAAAGCATTCGGTTTATAGTTGCATTGCTTTTCAAATTTTTCGCTGTTGCGTTGAAGTTGTATTGGAATTGCGTTGACCAAGTGTGGAAAAGGCCTTAATGTCAACATCATGTCAAAGTCGTAAACTACAGTGTAAGCGTATCTAAAAAAAATTTTTTTAAAAATACATATTTTCTCTTAGCTTTTCTGATTAAATACTTAACTAAAAACTTTGACAAACAAGAAAGTAGGCGTATAGTCAGAAGAAAACTTAAAAATAATTTGAGATACTAATTTAATTTTTTTTTAGTTTAAATTAAGCTTCCTTTCGAAGTACTTGTTTCACATGCAACAAAAATTAAGAAAGGTGGTATTGCTTTTATATTAAATTTCATTAACAGATCGATTCTGTGCGTTACCGGTAATAGTAATCTTGTTACCGAAATTCGTTACCGGTCTTAGCAATCGGTATTCTGTACACTCGGTAACGCTGTCAAACGTCGTAAACTCACCTCATTGAAATAAAGCACTCGCAGTTCTGTGTGAGAGTGTGGTGAAACAAAAAAAAAGTAAAAAAGAGAAGTAAGTGCAAAGAATTAATTGAATTTTGCTAACTTTAAAATAATATTTGCTTTTCTTAGCAGGAAATAAGAACGAACTACGCCAGCACAGCTGCAGTTTTATGTTAATTTTGTTCACATCCACTCCGAGCAACTGCAAGCTATACAAACGCCAGCTATTTTGCTTGTTACCACCTAAAGAGATGGTAACAATATTCATCGGTAAAGCTTGATTGCAGAATACCAAAAGGGTGTAAAAGTTACCATAAGTTGAATTTCTTCGGTAATAAGATTATGTTACCGCGACAGAATCGATCTGTAATTAATTAGTTCATGGCAACGCCCATGAAATTATAATAAGGTACGGTAAAAAAGTTCACCTCACTGCTCGTTTATGTCAAAAATGTTACTTTTCTACATTTTTTTAACAAATTCAATTTCTACACAGACTAAAAATTTTTTTTTATATAAACGAAGATAAAATTAGTATTAAATTAGGCTGCTTCAAGCCCTAAAAAAACGGTTTTTCTAAACTGAAATTTCGGTTATCTCTTCATACAAAGTTTCGGTTAAACTAGGAAGAGCCTCGGGAAGAAAGAATTCGAAAGTCGTGTACACGTGTGATCTCGCATCCCCTTTTCACACGTTATTTTTTATCAATTTCCAATACCATCAAAATAGAGCCTTCTCACTCTCTCTGGTTAGGGTTAACATAAATACAAGTTAAGGTAACCAAATCTCAATAGATAGATATGACCGAAAACTCAGTTAAATGTAACCGCTAGATATAACATAAAAGTGTTATCTAAAGTTCTACTAAAAAAATGAAAATGCATTTAAGTCGTTGGTGTCCTAAAAAAATGTTTTAAATATACAATTTTCAATTGTTGCTGTTGTGGTTATTGCTGTGCTGCTGCTACTGTAAGCCACTTCTTTGGCGATGACTTTTGACTTGGAATAAGATGTGGAGAATGTTGAAATACTTACTGCATTATTGATATTGGCAAGCGTGCTTATTGGCGTATCCTTTTTTAGAAAGGCAGCCGCGTTACAACAGTTTTTTATTGTTAGTGAATACACGAATGCAATGGCTGATATGCAAAAATTATACATGCTTTTTAATAATGATACCTTATATTTCTTTCACATTAACATGTATGGTATAATGTTCACATTTTTTGCCTTGTTTCACAAATTTTGACACAGAAATGAGAATGAGAATGTGGTTGTAAACAAAAGAAATTTATGTGATTGTGTTGGAGTTTAGGTTACCTATTTCTTGAAGGGAAGTTTGACTAAAACTAAAAACCTTTGCCTTATTGTTTGTCAGAGTTTTTTGTAATGCCGTGGTTATGCTAGCCAAACATGTTTGCGGAACATTTTTTGTTGTTATTGTTTCACGTATAAAATGAAAAATTAACTTTTTCTCATATTCATTCTCTCGCTCTCAGACCGAACATTTTTTTATTGCTGATTGAAACACCAAACATGATGAATTTTCCGGTGTTGCCTTTAGTCATTTTGCATAATAACATCAAAAAAGTAGCAAAAAGTATTAGAAATTGAAATTAATTGTGTGCAACCCTTAACACAAACAGCAAGCATTGTTTTGTTGAAACAATTTTAACAACAAAAAATCGTGTTAATTGAAGTAATCTAATAATAATTTGAAAGAAAAATAACAAATTCATGAACACTATTGCAAATATATTGAAACTAAAAAAAGGACACAGAAATAATAAATAGTTGAATAAAAAAATAATGCCCCTTGCATAACCAATCCCAATTTGAATTAATTCGCTAATTTTGTTTTACATTTTATAGTAAAAATGAATAATATGCCTAAAATTGTATATAAAAATGCAAAAAGGGTTTATCTTATTTGTGTTTTGACTTATTTTTACATAATAAGCAACTGTGCAACAAACATAGCATAACCACAAAACAAACATTTCAGCGAAGAGAACAAATTGATGAAAATAAACACTGAACATGGTAGAAGAATACAGGTAGATGCACTAGATGAGAGCATACTGCCGGAAATGTCAAAACGAAGCAAAACTTTTTATTTATTTTCTTTTATTTCCATTCGCCACACAGCTAAATTTGACAGACATGGCAGTATGGAAAGAGAGCACAGTCAGCGCTGCAGCTACCTCTATCCTTATACCATGACACCGAACAGGTTTAGCTAGCAGAACCACGGCATATGAGTTTCATAAGAAACGCTAAGAACAAGCATGGATTTTTGTAAAATACAGCGATATGCCAACGTGTATATTATGAGTTTGGCATTCATTATTAGCAACAGATGAGGTGAATAACTTTATCGTACCTTATTATTGTGCCATGAGGAAGACAATCCCAAGAGAATAAATAATAGTAAAGAGATTTCCAAGGCGAATTAGTTGAATAAGACGAAAAATTATAACCATTGAGGTGCAGCCCATGTGAAGAAATATGGCGGCGATATTGAGAGCAGAGCTGAAAGCCACTGAAATGAGTCGACCGAAAACAAATCGTACTGAGAGAATTTTGCAGTACACTCGCAACTGGTTTACTAATGATGATGTGTGGCGAGGATGAGCGGCCGGAGGAGAGGAACGAAAACACCGGCAAAGTCAAGCAACAACGAGAACAAAACAAATTAAAACAAAAGCACAGATCATAAGGCAATTGGAAACTATTGAGTATTCGAATTGACTATTATAAATGAAAATGCAAATAATCTAACTGTCAATATTTGTACCGCATTTATTTGCATGTTTCCTTTTCTATGCCAAATTGGTCTCGTTTTATCCTCAGCTGAACGTTGCTGTTGTTGTTCTTGTTGTCAACCATATTATAAGAATATTTCTAACTTAGCTGATATTGTTTTGTTTTGCTCTTAGCTGTAAGTTGACTTAGCCGAATAGATAGAACACCAAGCAAATATCACATTTTCAAAATCAATTAAATATTTGAAAATATTTTACATTTATTACGAAACATATTTGCAATAAATATTTTCCTTCTTTTAATTAGATTTGATATGAAAAATATGTGATCATAATTATTGTGAAGAATTCTAAATATCTATATACATGAAAATTTTTTTTCAAATGATTTTCAATACCAAAAATCTATTTCATCAATATTAAAAATTTAACTTATTATGGTCCTTACTGCATTAATGACATATATACAATGCCAACTTTTTGGTTACATATAATCGAATCGAAGAAAGTTATACGACACACTGTTCTTTGTTTGATTTCTCTAAAACATACATATTTATTATTTTAAATTAAAATTTTAATACATATGTATGTATTTACATTTGTTTTTTTTTTTATCTGGACTTATCTATTTATTCATCTCATATCTGTTTATTCATCTCTTATCTGTTTATCCATCTCTGGACAGTTCAGAACATCGTTTATCTGTATATATTATATTTTAAAGGATTGCGAAAAAGTCCATTTAAAGAAAATTTCATGGTTTTTTTTTACAATATTGATTTCAGGAAATTTCGTCACAGTTAGAAAAATGTGTTCAAAAATTATGTGAAATGAAGATATCTTGCCCAAATGGAAAATTAACACATTTTGTTAAACATAACTTTTTCTATATACTGTTGCGCCTTGCAAGATTTGTCTTTATGTTTGTAAAAAATTTAAAAATAAATTAACATAAAAATAGACATAAAGTAACGTAGTAGAAAGATAAATTAACATATTATTAAATTTAAGGTTACAAAAAGTCGATATAAGTTTTCATCTTACAGAAAGAAGTAATAACAACAGCACTTGAAGTATTTTTTAAAAAAAAGCTGGTATGCATTTCGATTTATATTTAATTGTTATTTTAAATTTGTTATCAAGCATAAAAATCAGGCGAAAATCACCAGAGCAGTGGTATTTTGCTTTTCAAAAAAATTTAAAATTCTTTCCTGTTGTAATAACAAACTTTTAAAAATCAACATTTTAAAAAATGCTAATAAAATGTTGTTAATATAATTTCTGAGACAAAACTTAAAAGAATTACAAAAAAGTTGTGTGATTACGTTTAATAACTTGATCATTACGAAATTTTTTATAGAAAGTGCAACAATTTGTAAATTTTTAGTTTGAAAATTTTTATGTTATATTTTATAAAAATCGAAAAAATTCAAATAAGTCAGTATTTCATTAAAATTCAGTGCAAATACTTTCTAAAACAATGAATAATATTGACACAAAAAATTATGAGATTACGTTGGAAAACCTGGTCGTTTTGAAAGTTTTTCCTGGAATTGTATCGTTTTGAAATTTTCAAGTTTGAGTATTTTTGCGAAAATAATTCCTAAAAATCCAAAAATTTAAAAATTTTGAAAAACAACATCACATATGGTTGTGGCATAATCTTGAGTCATTTTTGCAAAAAAAGCGAAAATTAAAAAATAAATGTATAACAGTTTCTTAGTAGTCCAGAGATGGATAAACAGATAAGAGATGAATAAACAGATATGAGATGAATACATAGATAAGCCCAGATAAAATACATAAATATAAATACATACATATATATTAAAATCTTAATTAAAAATTATAAATATGCATGTTTAACCGAAATCAAACAAAGAATAGTGTGTCGTATAACTTTCTTCGATGCGATTATATTTAACCAAAAAGTTGGCTTTGTTTATATGTTACTAATGCGGTAAGGATCTTAATGAGGTTAATTTTTAATATTGTTGAAATAGATTTTTTGTATTGAAAATTATTTGAAAAAAATTTCAAATACAAAGATATTTAGAATTCTTCACAATAATTATTATCACATATTTTTCATATCAAATCTAATTAAAAGAAGGAAAATATTTCTTGCAAATATGTTTCGTAATAAATGTAAAATTTTTTCAAAAAGTTTTTTCCTAAATGACCTCTATATTTATGATGTTGACTTTATATGATTTAAATACAAATTCTAAATGTTTAATAGTTTAGATCATACTTGATTTTAAATACAAATTCTAGTTGTTTGATAGTTTAAAATCGTTTATTGAGCTTAAGGTCAAAGTTAGAACAATTGATTGTTCTAACGAATCTTTCCAAAAAAACAACAACAACAACAAATTTTTTTCAATATGAAAAGGAAAAAATCACTAGCTGATCTTATTGCACAATTTCTCTCAAACAACTCTCTCAATTCATCTCACACAATTTTTCTCAAAATCAAACAACTAGAATTTGTATTTAAAATCAAGTATGATTTAAACTATCAAACATTTAGAATTTGTATTTAAATCATATAAAGACAACATCATTTTTTTCAAAAATTTAATTGATCATGAAAATGTGATATTTGCTTGGTGTTCTATCTATTCGGCTAGCACAACTTACAGCTAAGAACAAAACAAAACAATATCGGCTAAGTTAGAAATATTCGTATGAATTGAAATGAAGGAACAAATTTATTAAAACTGTTTTTAATTGCATATAAGCCTACGATCAAAGAGCCTCTAGAATAATATAACAAATATTTTGAAAATTGCAATTGATCTAACCTAAAATTCTTATATTGTTGACAACATGAACAACAACAGCAACGTTCAGCTGAGGATAAAGCGAAACCAATACGGCATAGAAAAGGAAACATGCAAATAAATACGGTAAAAACATTGACAATTCGATTTTTTGCATTTTCATTTTTAATAGTCAATTTGGATACTCAATATTTTCCAATTGCCTTACAGGCATGCTACACAGGTCAGTATACTGGCTCTGTAGTTCGAAAAACTCAATACATTCATACTATTGTACAAATACACTCACATTAGATTCACTTTCACGCCACTTTCATCGCTACTGGCAACGAAATTTCAGAGCCAGTGGATTTTGACAGCAGCGGCCAGTATATGTCAAAAAGGGAGATATCAGTGTTGTTTTTAAATACTTTTGGTGGGTTTATTTCGGGTTTTCGTCAATTTTGTACAAGAAGCAACACTGATAGCTTGTTTACAATTAAAAGCAAACAACACAACAATTAAAGCACACGCAAACTGCAATATCAGCGAGAACCTTCGTATTCGATGGAATTATTTTAATGAACTTTTATGTGCATGTGTTACTAGCATGAAAGTTCGAAATTTTTCGAATCATTCGAACAGTACACGTATTCTTTCGTACTTTCACTGCCACAGGCTTGTGTAACCGGCTTGTTATGATATGTGCTTTTGTTTTGTTTTCGTTGTTGCTTGAGTTTGCTGGTATTTTCATTCCTTTCCCTCGGCCGCTCATCCTCGCCACATGTCTTCATTAGCAAATCAGTTGCGAGTGTACTACAAAATTCTCTCAGTACGATTTGTTTTCGGTTTACGACTCATTTCATTGGTTTTCAGCTCTGCTCTCAATATCGCCGCCATATTTCTTCGCACGGGCTGAACCTCGATGGTTATAATTTTTCGCCTTATTCAACTAATTCGCCTTTGAAATCTCTTTACTATTTATTTTCCTTGGATAATCTTTTGAAGGAGATAACATATATTTTTTCCAGGGCGTTAACAACATTGAGTTTTAATTAATCTTGTGGCGTTTGTGTATAATTTATAAAAATATAAATATTTCAATTTATGGTCATTTAAATGGAAATTGAGAATATTTGCCGTGTCTGCTTAGAGACAAAGAAGAAGAATATTAAATCCATTTACGAAAATGTGGACAACAAATATTTACCCAGCGTCATCGAGGACATCAGTGGAGTTATTGTAAGTATGAGCTAGATTTAGACAACCATAATACATATTAGTTTTTAATAATTTAAGCAGATATCCTCATTGAAAGAACCATTGTGCAAAATTTGTAACACCTGCTCCAAAGCTATTCTGCAGGCCGAATTGATAATAAGAAAATGTAGGGAAAACAACAAATTACTTCAACAACAAGAACTCAAAAGTGTTGGCGAAGGGAGTGAAAGCAACACTTTTGGAAAGTATCTGGTTAAGAAAGAAACTGGAACACATCAATGCGGAGAAAGGTCACTTATTCAATCTAATTTCGATAATGATGTCCCTGAAAACGATATGGGAAATAGTGACCATCACATAAGTGATAATATTTTTGAAAACAATGCGGAAAATAGTCATGATGGCTTGCCAATAAGAAAAGGAACAAGGGCAAATAAGGCATTGAAAATGTTCCTGCTGGACGATTCCGTACAAAACTCGGACGATAAACGTAAGCAGCCAGTTAAAAGTATAAGAACTTTACGCAAGCGTAAAGCTACCATCTCTGAAACAGCAAAGTGCTCCTCTGAACCACGAAAATACGTTCGAACTGTAAATGTAAACAAGGACTACTTCTTTCAATGTGATATGTGCGAATTTAGCTCATACTTTGCAACTTACTTCCGAGAACACATGCATAAACAGCATCAAATCTCACAACCACGCATTTTCAAGTGCCAGCAATGCGATCGCACATTCCTTGAATATCGTTATCTACAGCAACACATCGCCCACCAGCACGAACAGCAGCCACGTCGCAAGAAGTTCCTTTGCTCGGTATGTGGCAAAGGCTTCATCAAGTCGAACCACCTACACTATCATCAGCGGAGTCATCTACCAAAACATCAACGTCCGGTAGCACCCCTGGTACAGTGCAAACACTGCAGTAAAGAGTTCTCCAAACTTAGCATCAGCATGCACATCAAAACAGTGCACTCACTTGAGCGACCGTTTGCCTGCGTGCTTTGTCGCTCGTCGTTTGCTATAGCGAAAGGACTGCAGGCCCACATTAAAGTCTGTCATCCAGCTGAGGTGTTTGTATGCCCTTGCTGCGAAGTTAAATTTCGGGTACGCAGCGTGTATGAAAAGCATGTGCAGCGTGGAACGTGCCAGAAGTTGGACTTTAACTGCGACTATTGTGCGTGGGGTTTTAAGACTGAAAAACGTTTGAAGAAGCACAAATTGCAAGCGCACAATCAACTGACGCAGGAGATTGTTGAAACACATAGATGATAGATCATAAATGGTGTATTTTGAATACAATTATTTCAAGACGATTATCCAATGGTTTTTGTGTCATAAAAACGTCTTAAAAAAAATTTTAAAAAAACAAATTGCTCGGCGAGTTTAAGTAAGAACATAATCTAACTGCATTATTCTGTATCATGAAGCAGCACACCAACGACAAGCAGGACACGAGATGCAATACTTTTTTCTATACAAAATTCTATTGCTTCTCTTGTCTGGCTTGTCGCACACAGTTTTTCAAAGTGTAATTTTTTTTGACAGTGTAGAACTTTTACAAGACACTGTTCTCAAAAATGTTCAGCCTGAAAGTATGCACAGAAAATATATTTGATGCTTATCAGTGACAATATTAGTTTTTTAGAATAGAACGTTTTTGATCTACCTCTTTTTTCATCTTTTTATAAAAAAGTAATTACGAATTTAATAAAATTATTTTTATTCAATTGGAGTCGATTGTACCAAAAAATATAATTGTATCAGCCGCGAAACGACACCTGAGATGCTACGTATATCGAGAACTTATATTCAATATGACCTATTTACATTTTCCACGGAAGTCCGTATCTTGTTGCAAAGAAATTCATCTGTCAACTTTGAGATATATTTTAATAGAAAAAAACACCAGTTTTGCAGAGTTTCCCCCCCTTAAATGGTTGACTTATCTACAATACAGTTTTTTTTTGTGAGTGTAAAAGAACTTATCTAAACAATTTTTCGGACTTTACACGCTTAGTAACCTCATTTGAGTGAGGTCAAGGCATTACACTTGCTTCAGATTTGGTATCACATGTTTCTACAGCTTCTGCCACATTAAGAACATCCTACACAAAAGTTTCACTAGATTACTCCCTTTTTCCATTCTGTGGTATCACAACGGAACAAAAATATAGTATAAATGGGCTGGTCTAAAGACCTGCCGGTACATTAACCTAACCTAACCTATGTGGACTTAGAAACTCGAATAAAAATTATGCAGAATTAAGAGAGCCAAAATCTTTGAATACTGCTCCGCTGCCAATCAAACAAAAAATTTTAAATCATTTTGTTATTCCATCATATCACTATTTTTATGATAATATTGGAAAAACGTAAGCGATTCAATTAATAGACTAACATCATTCTTCACTGCGATTTTGATAATTTTCTATTTTTTTTTGCTAATATTGTTACGAACAAACTTCTTAAAATTTGAATAAAATCGTCAATGAACTCACGAAGATCTTAATTTTCCTATTGAATGAAAATACCTATCTACTGATTTCAACAAAGAAAAAAAAAATATTTGATATAAAAAACAACCTATCTGCACTTAAACAATAGTATGATATTTAATATTTTTTTTTGCTTATAAAAAAAACACATGCAGTTTTGTTTTCTTTTTAATACAATATTCTGTTACTTTAACTTTTTTTTTTGTAAACTGAAAGATTTAAACGGTTTTTTAGCTCCGGAAAAAAGTTTTTTTTTATATAGGTTATACTGAGTATAAGCTATCGATATGATGGTTGCAAGGCCAGTTTGTAAAGTTGAGTATGAATTGTTACCAAACTCGACTTTTTGCACTTTTGCACTTGAACTAATTTTTTAACACTGCTTCAATGCGTAAAGTGTTATTTAAGATATGACCTGTGGTTAAAAACATTTTTTTTTAGATTTTTTTTCTATAAATGTCTTCATAAATCCTTCAAAAATAATGCCTTAAAAAGATTTTTTAAAATTCAAATAATTTTGGAGTTACAGAGCTGCATATATGCATATATAAGCAGTAATAAAACTTTAAATGTGGTTTTCTCGAAATTATTTTTTTCAAAGTGGGGTGTCGTTTTTCTCGAGAACCAGAAATCGGATGAAGATGCGGCGAGCGGCGTTTTGTAGGTGATCTCGTCAGGCAGGTCTTGAACTAGTATAATTGGGCTAACTTACTACTCGAGGAGGGGTGGGGCAAAACCCACCAAAAAACAGCTAATTTTTTAAGTTTTTTAAAAAATCGTGCCGTTTTGTAAATTTTTTATATTTTGGTAATATCCTAGTTCAGGACCTACCTGACGTGATTACCAACAAAATGCCGCCCGCAGAATTTCGATACGACATCCGGTTATCAAGAAAAACGACACCCGTTTGTCTTCTCATTTTTACGTCCCATATTCATCGCTCTGGGAGGGAGGATAAGAAAACATCGAAACAAAAAAGTACGGAAAAAGTTAGAAAATTTAGTCTACTTCAACGTAAAAAAACCCAAAGTTGATAAATTCAAAAATGACTGAGCTACAGCAATTTTAAAAACGTCATTTTTGTGGGCTTGAAGCACAGGTCATACCTTTAAGTGATACATTTGTATTTTGCAAAAAACAAGTGAATAAAAAATCAAGCTTTAAAAAGATAAAAAAGTGCTTTCGACAAATGGCTCCAAAAAGGAAGTGTGCGGAGGACCTGTCGTGGGACAGGCTTTTGTGCTAGTTACAAATAAATCTATAAATATATCGTCGCACTTTAATCTTCTTTTAAAAAATCTAGAGGTTTAGATAAAAAATGGGTCCATTACTAACAGAGGTATTTTAAAATGAATTATTCGTGTAATACTGATCTAGTACTTATACTTGGAATACTGAACTAGTTGGACTTAGCTGGTTTTGTTTAAGCAAAAATGGCCTTGATCAATTCTGAATAGTTTATCATATCTATCATAGTTTCAATTTAAAACTTGAATAATAGTTTTATATAAATAACTAGCTATTTCCCGGCGAGCTTTATATATTTATAAATTTGCAGCTTATGTTGTGTGTCTGTATCGAAATAATCGGGCACCGAGGTAAAAATTTTCTGAAATTTGAACTCAATCCGAAGGTTAGTTTCGCAGTAAAAATTCATCGTTCTTCCCAAAACGCAAAATATCGTGTTTAACTTGTTGAAGTTGTGTAAGTGGTGCAATGACCCATTGCCTTATAC
Organism: Dichetophora obliterata; assembly: GCA_963920525.1. Taxonomy (NCBI): domain Eukaryota; kingdom Metazoa; phylum Arthropoda; class Insecta; order Diptera; family Sciomyzidae; genus Dichetophora; species Dichetophora obliterata. Next base: position 185,337,968 of record OY986437.1, on the reverse strand, counting down.
CAATTATATTTTTTGTGGGTATTGACTTTGATAACAATTTTGATTAAATTTCAAGATCCTTGCTATTACATGTGTCAAGTTATTCGGTTTTGTTAAATTTCATTATAAAGCGTCGTCACCTATTGCAAAATTTTTGCACTATGTGTACAACAAACAGCTCTCTATACAGAAAGCTCAGTATCTCAGAGTACAATTTTTTTACGCTAGCTTGCATTTTCAGAGTTCGCTGAGCATAAGAAGTTAAGAGCAGGTTCTCATTAAACTCGACCTAAAAATATGTCTTGAATTTTCATACAGAAGTTTGATCTAAAAAAATATCTGAAGAATGAATACTTAAAATACTATAATTATAAGTACTAAGACTTTTTAATGCATAATCGTAGTACAAGAATTTAAACTAGTAAGAAATTGTCTTCGACTGGACCGAATTAAAAATACCCCACGGCCGTATTTTAGTATATTCAAAGTTTTGAATGTTGTATTAATTTGATGTCGTTGCCTTTAAAGGGCGTGGATTTTATTCAAGTATTTACAATTTAAAACTCGGAGTGCATTTTATTTATCAAAGGTTATGTCAAAAAAAATCAAGTTTAAATATGAATTTTTTTGGAATTTATTAAGGTTTTACTTTTATGATGACGTCACTATGTATGTTAGGTAGTCGAAATGTTTAGTTTTTTAGAAAATTTCAAACATCGAGTACATAGTTTAGATAAAACTTATCTACAAAGTTTGAAGCCATTGTACACATTTTTGTAGAATTCAAGGAGATTTAAAGTTTTCCTAAAGTCACTTTGTATTGGAGGTAGTCGTGGTTTTCATTCGGTTCTTACAAAGTTCATACTGAGAGTGCATATTTGCGGTTAAAGCTTATGTGACAAAGTTAGAAGTTAGATTAACTTAATTTTTGTGAAAATAAAAGAGATTTTACCGTTTTTGTAAAGTTACTTTTTATGGGAAGTAGGTGTGATTTTTGTCCGATTTATCTCATTTTTGAACTTGATCTCTATTTTTTAATAATGCTTATAGGTTAAATTTCGTGATCAAGAAAACCTGATAAAAAATAAATATTTTTTCTTTACCTGCCATGCCTCCTTATCGGAGTGACAAAGTTAATATACTTCTTACGCAGTATGCAAGTTTTTCTTGTGCATCGAATATTTATAATTTATATTTATATTTTGGGAAATCATTTTTTATTCAATTGACTGAAAACTGGTCAAGTCCGACTTCAGACTTCACAGGATAATGATAAATAACTCATTTTCTTAGTTGAAAAATATACAAGTTTAACTAGTTAAGCCCCAAAATTAGCCAAGATCAATTCGGATAGTTTCAAAAGAGGCCAAGTTACAGTAAGACTTTCAAATCTGGCTAAGTCCAATTTTTTTACAGTAAATTTTTTATTATTTGTTTTAAAAATGTATGCGCAATCCTATGATAATTATCACTATGCCTTTTATGCATCAATTGCAATGCACCTGTTCTTGTTTATCAATTTTTCGCCGTTTTCTCAAAATAATAATAAATGTTGTTGTTTATGTTGCTTTCTTTCATAAATTACATGACCTAAAGCTCAAACCTATAACCTTTTAAAATCATGAAAAGGTCACAGTTTAATTATAATAATAAATTACCTTGACCATTTTTGAATCGAAGCCCCTCAATTTCTTTTCTATCTCCGGCTTCAATGAAGAACTAACATGCTAGTAGTACCGCGAATTCCAACTAGTGAGAGGTAAGTTCATTTTTCAACGGAAAAATTTTTGAAGTGAAAAAATTTGTGTTATATTAAAAATGAACTACATGAAAAAGTAACTTGTGAGATTTTTGTCTTATTTTTAGTTTTAAAACACGATTTTTAAAATATATAGGTACTAGATGATCTGGCAGACGTGTTCTGCACCTTCCTGTCTTCCATAAATATGGGTGAAGTTTTATATGGCATGTTGGGTCTCAACCGGTAAAGTCTTGCAGAAGTTTGCGATCACAAACAGGCGCACTTACGATTTTTTGCATACATGAACAATAAGTTTTCGTAAGTATCTCCACGTCAGCGCCACTCATTGGTTCCAAATTTTGCCAAAAAAGTATTTTCATTTTAATATTATATGGTGTGAATTTAAGCCAAATCGGTCCATAAATAGGAATTTAAGAAAGCGACCTCAGCGCCATCTAGGGGGAGGGGAGGTAACACAAACAAAAACATTCCGGAGCACCACACGAACATATGGTTTGAATATAAGGCGGATCGCTTTAGTGGTTCGACCGTGATTATCGGACATACATACATACGCATCAACGTTTTTGTATATTAAGAATAAATAAATTGTACTATTTATATCGTTATTCCACGTTTTTCCTGAACTATACATACATGAGTGTTACCATATGGTTGAAATCAACAAAAATGGAAATTGACAGGGGCTACGCTTCGAGACAAAAATGGAACTATAGGTGTTTCTGGAGTCGCTTGCTGATCACGAATCTGAAGTCAAAATTTTCAAATTCAAAATGGCGGCCATGAACAAGCTAACTTCTGTAATAAACGCTTAATAAAGAAAAAATTTTATATATAGGAGTTTTTTAAGGTTGCTTGACACAAATCTGCAGTAAAATTTTGAAATTAAAAATTTCGGGTATGATCAAGCAAAATGACTTTTGTAAATGGATTTTTTTAAACAAAATTCATAAAAATATTGCATAGTGAGTAGGGCTTCCAATTTCGTGATTTCGCGATTGATAATTAAGAATCCTGGTACTTAGAAAACAGACAAAAAGTAATTTTTTTAACAAAAAAAAAATTCGTATGCAAGTTATGAAAGTTAGGATATTTTTATATAGATAAAAGAGAAACGTGGTTTTGTCCTTCCATTGCTGTGAAGATTCTTGGAATATATTTTACAAAGGTGTTGAACGATTCAGTTGTTTCCATCTATAACTTTCAGCGATTATTCGTTATCCATTGCTCTTCGATATTCAAAATCGGAAAAAAAGAAAATAAACGTCCAACGTCCATGTGTTGTAACAGAGTACAACAAGAATATGGGCGGAGTTGATAGCATAGATCAAAATGTGAGCCTTTGGGGAGTTGCATACCGAGGAAAAAAATGGTGGAGTAGCATTTTCACGTGGCTATTTGACGTTTGTGTACAAAACGCTTGGCAGCTACACTACCGTCATAAGGAAGAGTGTGGAATCTACATATTTCAATATTCTGAGATAAACGACTTACAGTTATTTATCAAAAATTCACTGATTAGGGTTTGGAAGGTTATAAATATTTGGTTCTTCAGGATAGTGAAATTCAGTTTGCTTTCAATATTAATGAAATTTTTTCGATTTTATTAAAAATGCCAAAACTGTGGAACAAACACTGTAGTTGCTGCTTTTTTGGTTGTTTGTTCTATATATTTAATATATCTTGCACTAGGATATTTAATAAAATATCAATGTGCTATGTTAAAAAATCAATATTTAAAAGATTTTTTTTTGTGCCTCAAAAATAAAGAAGTAAAAGCATTTTACAAAGCATTAACTACAAATACAAAGGGAAAACGCAGTATCTGCCTGTAGATACAGCTTTTTTATTTCTTTTTATGTGGATAGATACTGCGTTTTTTTTTTTTTAATGATTGCTTTAATTTGTTAATTTAAGATATGACATTTCAGATTATAATATTAAGCAATTGAGCAGAAACTTTGCAATTTTTATTTTATTTTCTCAAATATGGAAGAAAGGTGATGAAAAAATACAATAAAACTGATTTTAATTTTCATGCTAGATGCCGCACTCTTCCTTATGACGGCAGTACATCGCACAGTGAAATAGGTAAAATGAGTCAACTGGAGTGTAAACGTCAAACAGCCATTTACTACTGCAAGCATTAGGATGAAAAACCAAAAACGAACTGGATGCGCTCCGCTTCCTATTTTTATTAGTGCGGGAGCAATTTTGACTCTTGCGATTTGTATGTAATTTTTCAGTGATTATATTTTTTTAATAACTATTTTAAGTTTTCTATAATTCAGTAAAATAGCTTTAATTACAAATACCGTTTGTTGCTCAGTTCACTTGGTGATCATTATTGCAGGCAGTTCAAGTGTAATAAAAAAAGTAAGTAGTTTTCCAAAAAAATACTACATTTTGATAGAAAAACTTCATTATATTACAAAATATGAAATAAAAATAACAATTGACGTAAGCAGAAGTATTTCCTAAATAAGTAATAAAAAAATTGTACCCCAAGTTACCCCAAAAAAAAAAATTCCGAAGTGAATGCGACCATCTCGCGTACAACTCTTTTCGAAAATTGCCACCTAGCTATTCGATATCGCAAATTTGGATTATGTAGGAGGTTCCACGCCCCCTTTTTGATAAAGTATCAGTGAAACGGATCGTGTAAATTGTGGTCGAATACCAAATTTCGAGGCAGTGCCACCTATAGCTCAAAAGTTATTTGATATCGCAAATTTGAGTTCTGTGCTAGGTGCCTCGCCCCTTTTGCCCTCCAAAGCGTACTTGCTTGGGCTAATACGGATCTTTCAAGCCCAAAATCGTGAAAATCGAACGATTCGTTCTCGAGTTATGAGTGCACACACGGAAGGCGGTATCTTTTATATATATAAAGGTTTAATTAAACACCCTGTAACCAAGAGGGTGTTTGAGATAGACCCCAACTCCAGAAACATTCCTTTTTTTAGGAATGAACCAAGGAATCATTACAAATATTTTGAATTTTGTCCTGCTAGATTGGCCAAATTACTCATTGTGCGATGGCAAGATCATCTTGTGATACCTACCCATTAAGGAGTGCAATCCCGAAAGCTTTTCTCGATCCCATGATTATCGGGATTGAAAATATCAATCCCGGGATTAGTTCTGGATTGAAAACTTTAAGAAGTAAATAATTCAAAATGCTTTTAATACACTTTTTTATTATTTATTACTTCAAACTAAAAAATGTAAATAATTTCATTTATAAAGCAACAAAACAAAGTAAAACAAAATACATTAAGGGTATTCACAGTTGCGTTGTTTCCTGTGTTTAACTACAAACCCCGTAGTAATGATACCACACTTTACCGAGCAGTTTTTATATTTTTATATTTGTTGTTGTTTTACATAAAATCTCTAAAAATCAAAAGTGTGGCAATTTAAAGAAGCCCAATGATGTGTTTAACAAACGTGGTTTTTAAAGTTCCATAAACAACTGATAGGTTGCCAGTTATTTTCTAATTGCAAAATGGAAGAAGCTTAAAATGCAAGTTAAACTTTTTTATGCCATATATTAATAAAACATATCAAATTGGATAGTTAATTTATTTGCATAGTAACAAAAATCTATAGTAGGAGGTTCCCAACCACAAATTCTATTTTAGAGGGTGCTCATACTTGTGGTTTTCAACTATCGCAAAATACCACGATACCACACAATTGTGAATACCCTTATTGTTAATAAACACAAAAAAATTCATTTAAATTATTGACTAGCAAATTGTATTAATTCAAAGAACAAAAAATATAAAAAAATAATATGCAGAACAGTTTAAGGTATTATTAGATAAATGTTAAACATTTCTTTTCATGTTTTTTTTTTGTGTTTAAGTCAAATAAAGGTTGGAAAAGACTTTTCAAAATTAAATTTTTTGTTTTAATTTTTTTTAAAGTAATACATTAAGCTGATAAACTAGTCATATTTTTCATTGGAGAGTTTTATTCGGATATTATTACAAATATAACGCGCTTGTAAGAAGCACCGTTCTGATTCTATGCTAGTTGGAGAAATAGTTGTACGATAATCGTAAGCAAATTGTAAGTTTCGATCACGATTGCCTTCACCACAAAACAAAATTATTTTCTAAGTCAGAATATCTGACAATTTTCAGATACATAGCTGACTTCCCGATTTTGCAAATTCTTCCAAAACTTTGCAAAGCCTTTGCTCCCATGATTCACACTCATCGTCCTGACCATTTTTTTTTCAGCCTCAATAAAAGGTTTTCCTAATTATATATTCATATCAACTTAAATTGAAATGGTTGCATTTGCATGAATATTTGTATGAATATTTGACAGAATCCCGGAAAGAAAATTCCTGGATATAAAGGGGCTTAAATCGTCCGGGATCTCAGGATTGACTTCCCTACTACCCATAAAATAAGATTTGTGTAAAACAAGTGGTCGTACATCTTATAATAAGTGCGATGTTGGCCTCTGCGCAAAATGTTTTGCTGAATATAATAATAAAAACCATGTACAAATATAAATTCTTTTATAAATTATTAACAAAGGTATACATTTTGTTTTTTATGAAAAAAACCTAGACAGCGCCTGGCGTAACATATAGTAACGGTCCTTTCTGATACAACCAAGAGCAGGATACTAATTTTAAGTATTAGGGATGTTTTTTAAATGCCTTTAAGCATGAATTTAGTAACAATTCTTTGAAATAAATACAAAAATTATTTCCGGTCGATTCGGGTTAACAAAATAATCTCTGAATACCACTTTTAGCCTTTACATATATTTATACATATATTTAGCTTTTCAAAACAATTAAGCTCGTTTTCCTCTTTTTTAAAAGAAAAGGCCAAAATGAGCTGCCCAAACATTAGTTTCTAGCAATCCCTATTAAAACGGATGACTTTTGCTGAGCCATCATCTAAGTAGAGGCCATTATATACTATGAGAAAATACCACATTCGATTCAAAACGCAAAAAATCTTTAAACTCTACGCATTGCGGATATGCAATTAAAAATGTTTTCACACTTTTAAAGTTCATCTAAGAATAGAAACGGAACATCTTCAATATACTTAAAAAAAACATTAAAATCCATGTTCTGAAAAAAATCATGCTTTTGGTGAAATGTGTTGAAAACGATGCGAAGGCTTGCAAATACGAAGACGTTAGCTAATGCTATGTCTTATATAAAAATGTTGTAATAAACTGAATAGACTTGTGTTTGAAGTAGACTTGAGAGATGAAATAACAATTAAATCATAAAAATAAATTCACACTCGATTGCGTGTGCTACATTGAACACACTCGATCTCCCACCCACAGATAAAACTCCATAATTCTGTTTCACTCTCTATTTTTCTCTCGTTTCTATCTATCTTTAGCTGTTGCAAATGTATCTCTTTATTTTGTGTTGTTTGTCGTTGCATTATTATTTCTTCTCACTGTCAAAATTAGAAAAAAGATATTCAAAGAAAGAAAAAAATAATATAACAACAAAAACAACCGTTTAAAACACTTGGGTAACTCAGACAACATCTACCTTTTGTGCAATACTCACTCGAATTTGTACTATTTTAAGAATATTTTATTGTTTGCTTGAAATCTTAAAAGCTTTTTCCTGATTTCATCGAATGCCTTCGAAATTTGATGAAGTTTTTCAATGGAAACTAAAGAAAATGGAGACAATTCAATTTATTACCGGAAAGAGTGCATCGATTTACAGCTTTATAGAGTGGCAAAAACAATTTGAAAAATTTTGGAATTCAAAACCTGGGTAACCTGGGTAGTTTTAACACATTTTTTAAGGTTTTATTGCTCCAAAAATTGCTAAGAGATTCTAAAAATTTTTACTGCCCCATAAGCACTGATCATTTGACTATGAAACTTGCAAAGGATGTTGTATTATAAAAACCATAACATATATATTAGTTAAACGTTTTCTAAACAAGTAGTTTTATCAAATGTGCTCCTACCACGATACACCCTTGACTTTTGAAATGGGAGCATTTGACAAGGACAATTTTTTCTTTCTTTATAATAAATCGGAATGTACCCGCATCTATATAAAAAAGAGTGACTAGAAAAAAATGAAGATTTAGTTTTTAGGGAAAGTATTTGAAAATAGCTTCGGTTATGTTTAAAAATAAGTTCCTGAAAATTTTATTGGAAAATATTAATGCTTGTAATGGAGGGCCTCAACTAGTTTTGTACATTTCCACACACAATTTTTTATTATCAACTTTAAAAACGGAATGTGAATGTATTCTTGATTCCATAACTTCTTCTAAATTTCATTCTCCATGCAAAATGAGTGTATTAACTCACAACTGACATAAAATTTTTTGGCTACGGTAATTAGTTTTCAAGATCCAAGCGAATTAATATAAAAAAATAGGAGACCTTTCAGAAATTAAATTTTGAAGAGGTCATATAGAAATAACGGGGCTTACTATGCAAAATATTTGTACACCTGCGTCTACACAGGACAGTGCAAGTTCGAAAGTAAACCATACATATTGTCTTCGAAAAAAACTCGAAATTACCTGCAAGATGCAAGCGACTACTAGTGCAAGTGCAAGTTGATTAACAAGATGTCGCCGAATGCGAAGATTCTCGCTGCAATTGTTGTTTTATTTAAAAAATTTTTTTATACAATTATACAATATTATAAATTTATCAATTATGAAACTATAAGATATATATATTTACAGCCCAATTCTGGAAACTGGACAATAGTCAACCAGTATTTTTGTTATTTGTATGTGTTTGTTGTAATATTTTTATTTCAAAACAAAATTTGAAGCTCAAAAATAATAAAATTTGATAAAAATTCTCAACCAATTTTCAGATATTGACAATTTCACTAAAAAATTTTGTTTTTTGAGCTTCAAATTTTGTTTTGAAATAAAAAAAATTACAACAAACACATAGAAATATTAAAAATACTGGTTGACTATTGTCAAGTTGCCAGAATAGGGCTGTTAGTTTACTTTTATATTTGCGTCGTGTTTAGCTTAACTTCCATTTTTGTTTGCAATCATATTTATGATTTTAGTGTTGCTTATTGTTCAAAGAGCAAATATCCCGAAAAATCAGAAAAATATCCCCGAATGCACAACAAAAGCAACACTTTAATCTCTTTACTGTCTGCAAACGTCAAAATCCACTGTTCTGAAATTTCGTTGACAGTAGCGCTGATAGTGAACAGTGAACCGCGGACAGTGAATCAGTGAGTGTATAAATGTGAGTTAAAATGTTTAAATGTATTGAGTTTTTCGGGACTTTCACTGTCCCGGGTAAGCAGTTTTATTAAATATTGTTTTTAATGAAAATACTGAAAACAGAAATGATACAGCTCGAAAAAAGTATAAGCTATGACCCAAACTCGAAAGAACTAATTTGCGAAAAAGTTATATTACGCTAATGTAGCAGTAACACAGATACTAACAAGTTTTATATCACTTTCTCGATGTTTTTGGCCACCTTTATTTTACCCTGATCTCAATTTAAAACAAGTAAGGAATTATCTTCTGGTCGATAGAAGGCCTGATTTCTTAGCGTTCCCTGAGGCCTGAAATTTGGAGGAATATTCTTGGGGATATTCAGGCCTGAGTGTACGCTATACGACAGCAGGTGTTACGTAAGTATGACATCTTAATGAAAAAAGGAAATCAAATGTTGCGTTGAATACTCAGGCCTTACCATTATTACTCAGGCATGAGAGAATGTATTGTTTCAGGTCTATTTTAACCGCTGGTATATTAAAGTGTATAATAATTAATTGAAGTTTACTTTGATATTTTTTATTTTTTTAATTTTTTATTACAAAAGCATTGCATACATTTTTATATATTTTATATATTTTGTACACACTCAAAATAGTATGCACCTACAATGTACATTTTTATAGAACTATCCCATCGGTTGAAGTAGTCCTGAAACAATACATTCTCTCAAGCCTGAGGGGTAATGGTAAGGCCTGAGTATTCAACACACCACTTGATTTCCTTTTTTCATAAAGATGTCATACTTACGTAATACCTGCTATCGTATAGTGTACACTCAGGCCTGAATATCCCCAAGAATATTCCTCCGAAAATTCAGGCCTTAGGAAACGCTAATAAATCAGGCCTTCTATCAGGTATTGAATACTTTGAAGTTTATAATAATATAAAAAAGCAGGTAATATACATACATAAACATTTTATTGTATATATATTAGGGCGGGTCAAATTCTGGCTCAGCGAAATTCGTAAAATACATGTAATTTCAAGACTTTTTCTCCACTACAGCATATACAAATTCTGAAAAAAAGCTGTGCGGACTTTCGTAAATAGATTCATACACATACATTCATACATTCATATTTTATAATTGAGAACAAAATTTATTTACGAAAGTCCGCACAGCTTTTTTTCAGAATTTGTATATGCTGTAGTGGAGAAAAAGTCTTGAAATTACATGTATTTTACGAATTTCGCTGAGCCAGACCTCCAAAAAATTCGTCCATACAAATTGACCCGGCCTAATATATACATAAAATTATTTAATATAATATATATACAATATTTTTTGGATTTAAATTTTTTCATTAAAATATTTTATATCATTATTCTCCCTTTCTCCCTTTTTTTATTTTTCAGAATGAAAAATTACGCGTCGACTACTTCGCATTGTTAGATTTTTATTTAAATTTCCCAAAGTTATTTGTTGGCATTACGACTTCGCTTCTGATCTCAACCGTCGCTCAGGTGCGAATACGAAGCAAACTAAGTCTCGGGCTAACTGAAAGCACTCATAAACGTTTGACAGCATTACACCTTCGCTTCTAAACTCAGGGGCATCTTCCGGTCTGAGATGGAAACAAAATAAAATTTTCACAGACTGAACAATTTTAGGGAAATTTTCAGAAAGCTTGAATGAAAATGCTTATTCTTAAATCAGTAATGATATAATTCCTGAATTTTCAAAGCAAAATAGATCTTATTTCACACCAGATTTCTTCAGGCATTGAAATTGCTGACCGCTGGGAATATGAATATTTCGTTTGTTTTTCCTTTATTCCACAAACACAGATTCGTTCGGAAGTTTGATTATCATATTTTGACTTCAGTACCTATAAAACTTTAATAGTAATTGCAATAGAGATGATGGAATCGAAAATGATAGTATCGAACGCATTAAATTAACCAAAATATTTTGCGTTAACACAAAAAACCAAATTATAGACGAATTAATAATTTTTGTATGATTTACATACAAATTCTAAATGTTTGATAGTTTAAATCATTCTTGATTTTAAATACAAATTCTAGTTGTTTCATAGTTTAAAATCGTTTATTCAGCTTTAGGTCAGGTTAGATTTCCGCCGGCATCACAAAAATTTCTGATGAAGCCTGTAGCAGGGCCGAAATTGCAATAAAATCAGCTAGTGATGTTTTCCTTTTTATATTGAAAATGTTGTTGTTGTTTCTTTGGAAAAAATTCGTTAGAGCAATTAATTGTTCCAACCTGACCTAAAGCTCAATAAACGATCAAACAAATAGAATTTATATTTAAAATCAAGAATGATTTAAACTATCAAACATTTGAACTTGTATTTAAATCATAGAAAATCAACATAATAAATATCAAGGTCATATAGAAAATTTTAATATATTTTGTTTTGTACAATGCGTTGTAAATATTTTTATATTTAAATAAAATTACTGATGCAAGAAGTTTTTACCAAAAGCTTCGGCTAGTTTCGGCTATTCGGACTCAATATGGCCGTATAACCGAAACTGGCCGTAACCGAAACCGAAACCGAAACCGAAACCGAAACCGAATATTCGGTCGGACACTAATTTTGTCATTAAGATAGGTAACAATTTAAAATTAAAAACACTTTTTTCCCATATAAAAAACAGCACCAAGAAACTAAGCCACATATTCTACTCACACATTCGCTCTGTTGAGAGCCGCGAGAGTGCAAAACAGAGCTTTGTGGTTGTTGTAGCCATAGTATAACTAGACAAGGTAGTGTTATGGCTGAATTTTTTCTCTTTCTTAGTGACAATAACTGTCAAACTTAGCCATTTCGTATTTTTGCCAAGTTTTGTTTTCATACTGCATTCTCATTGCTTGCAGATTTTGTATGAAATGTCAACTTCATTTTGACAGTTTCGGTCACCGGCTCTCCGCCCTAACACTACCTTGTCGCGCTGTAAAATGTCCAGCACCTTGTAGTCAACTAAGATCAACCAAACAAAAGCTTTTTATTAACAAAAGTCATTTCGCTTTGTTATTTTTACCTAGTTTAAACAAAAAAAAAATTAAATTTAAACAGAAAAAAATTACACTTGGTTTTTATAAAAAAAATTGTTAAAAAAAATTGTTTGGGAAATGCAAAGGCCAATTCATTAAAGAATATCTGTGCAAAATTTTAATTTGATATCTTTATTACTTGCGCGGAGAAATAACTTTTATGAGAAAAACGCGATTACAGTTTCCGTTCTTGTACTCGGTACTCTCGACGCTCATCCCTTTACGAACTTTCTAGGAACATTTTAGACTTTCTATTGAGCTCAAAAAATTAAAAATATATTCTTTACGTGGTTATTGAATTTTTAAAGAAAAAAAAATCCAAAAATTGATAGTTCTGAAGCAATACATTAAGAAGGATTCTAACTTCGATAAAATTATGAATTATTGTCATACAGAAATTCTTGTAAAGAAGCAAGCAGAAGGCATGCAGTGAACCTATTTAGCTGACAGGGAGTGTACGTCGATAGGAAGCCGTAAGGTCGTTAAATCAATAACTAGTGTATCGAATAGCAATCTCTTACAAATGCTTTACTTTCATGTCAACTCAAAATTAAAAATTCTAGCTATTGTTATATCAATACTTTATATATATAAAACTGATATCATCTACAAAAAACTACGTCATTAACGCACGTGGTACCAAGGTCACAAAAAAACCTCATAAAAATATGTGAATAAGCTATCAAATATAAGGGATTTAATTTAATTTTTGTTGTTGATAGCAGCAATAATTATTTTATAAATTTCTCAGCAAACAAGTAATTAAAAAAAAAACGAGAATGCAATAAAAAAAAATAACAGTATAGCGTGATACAGCAAGAAGTGAAACTTCTTAAAATTAAGAATAAGATACATTTTTGTGAAAGAGACAGAGAGAAAGATAGAGAGATTGTTATTGAAAATTTGCTTTAAAAATATTCTGTTAATTTAATATTTACATTGTCATTGGTCAGTGCTTCAATAGGTTAAACTGGTTTTAATGGTTCGTGATTTGTTATTTTCGACATGAAAAATTGCATCTATTGTAAGGGGATCGGATCTATTGTGGGGGTCACGATAGAAAAAACACAAAATATAGAAAAAATGTCTATGTCAGTTCATATCAAAAAAATCTTTGATCCCTAGTGGGTCAAATGTATAAACTGGCCCTATTAATTTTTCCTCTTCAACATTTCTTTTGAACACCCTTATACTCTATCAGCCTATCATTCAAACACACAATGAAAAAAATGTGTATTATAGTTCATATCAAAAAATCTAGGGGGTTTATAAAACTTGTTTATTAAAAATCAAGTGTCATTCTTATTCTGTTCAAATTGCAACTATTTTTTTTCATTATATTTTACATGAATTTAATTGCGAGCTTTAGATTAAGTAAGTTTGAAGAAGGCAACAACAACAACAACAACAACAACTCTGTATATAGTCATCACACAGCAGATTACAGCCTGTTTTGGAAATCGCTACATTTCCTCTTCAGTAGTCTGGAGTGATTCCCCAAGTAGAATTTTGCGACCACAGGTTACTTAGGACACATTTTTTACACGACGACGTTGCAGCGATACTGATTTGGAAAATATTTTGTGGGAAACGTTTGTAAAAATTCCTACTTAGTTTTATTTTCGTTTTAGAAAGAAAATGTCACACAATAACGTTATTTTTACCATATTGGCACAATTCCAATATTGTAACCATGCCTTCAATGTGGCTTTCCTTTTTAATACTACTTTACCACTAGGTCACAGAATGTTGTAACGATTTCTCAAGTTTTACCTTTAAAAATGCATCACTCAACTATGGAATAATAACTTAAGATGTAACCATTTTGTAACAATTAGCTAATTGCGACCCAAGTGTAGGCTCTTTCTATTTAAAATGGTTAAAACATTTTTTATTAACACATGAAATTACTATAAAATTTTCTGAATTTATCTTAGGCTTAAATTTTTAAGAAGTTTTGGCTGTTATTTTACCGAAAATCTTCTTTCCCATCTACATTTAGCTCCAAAAAATATCCAAAACACTTAATATTTTGTTGTACTCCTATATTTTATATAAACTATAATTATAAAATAATTTATTATTTTTATGGATGTAAACAAAATTGGCAACTCTGTAATGCATTTATACTAAAATGTAATAAGTAACTTCAAAGTAATTTTCACTAACACAATGTCGGCGTTGTGTTGCACCACTTTCGAAACATAGTGATCTCTGTAACGTAACAAATACGTAACATCATGTCAATGTTGACACAAAAATAAACGCTACGACGTCGCTGCAACCCAAATATGGACCATAAATTCTAGTTGGGTCAGCTGTGACCAACCCACTGTTAAAGTTTTATATGATTTGACACGTGTTCGAACAAATTCGTAAGAACTTAAACGTTCTCATCGGCCACTTAACCATATGAGATTTAAAGCAGTAGCTATTTTTGTATCAAGCTTTTAATTTTTTTTTTCGTTTGAAATATGTACATACAAAGCGAAAAAACTTAGGCCCCTATTATGTATTACAACTCAACTTAAGTTGACTAGATTCAACTAATTTTTTTTCTCATAATTTATTACATACATTCCAGTTGAACTATGTTGTTTGAAAATTCTTAAAAGATTAAGGCAAACTACATGGTTCAACTAAAATAAATGTAATACGTTATATGAAAAAAATTTAGTTGAATCGAGTCAACTTCAGTTGAGTTATTGTACATAATATGGGCATTATTTTAAGGGTCCATTAAAGTTTTTCGGCGACCAAAAATTAATTTCTTTTTAATATTTTCGGAATGTATAACATCGTTAAAATATTCTCAGGAAGTTTTAAGTCAAGCTGTACTGTATAAGCTAAACTGTATGCTGTACTGTATAAGCTGATCCTTTTTATTTTCCCCCTCAACCTTTCTTCTGAACACCCACACTTTATATGCCACCTTTCAGGGGATCACTATACAAAAAACACAAAAGATAGAAAATATCATTGCTCGTGTACAGAAAAACATGACGAGACTCGAAATATTTTCCTGACAAAAATTATTCGTGACAAGACAAACAATTTTACCCTTAATATCATATCAGAGCCTAAAAAATTTCACTTCTAAATCTTGTATTGAATTCATTTTAATGATTTAAAAAAAAAGAGTGTGCTTTAGACCACACAACTGAAGTAAAACTTCTTTAGCTCCATCTTTATGTATGTACTAGTATTCCCCGGCAGATGTTGTCCTGCCACAAACCGCCTTACTGCCAAATACAAAATGCCAGGAACTGCTTAATATATTTACCATTTTAAGTATAGTTGCAGAAAGTAACAATATGGTTTAAATTATCAAAATTTTGTCTAATACGACCCAAATCGTCTCAACTAAAGCATTTTTATTGGTTTGTGGGCGATTAAAGGGGGCGTGAAAACCAATTTTTTTGTACATTTGCTGACAGTAACCATACAAACTAAGCCAACAATTTTTGCTCAAACGACAAAGTAGTCAATTTTAATGATTTATCAATATATAGGCGTAGCTTTAGTGCGATCGCGCCCATTTTTTGGACAGCTGCCGAAAATAATCATACAAACTAAATTACAAAATTTTAGTTTTATACGAATAAAACCGTCTTAAATATAGCATTTTTTTCTTAAACCATGTCCTACCTGAAACAAATCGACTGTCAAAAATTCAGCTCAATCGGTCCAGTAGTTTTGGAGTATAAAACATCGTTTTGCTTTTCCGTTTGCTTTTTCCATTTGCCTCTTTCCGTTACACATTCACCAGCTTACTCCCAGGTGGCAAGCGTGCGTAAAGAGTTTTACTTCAACAAAAATGTCGAGACTAGAATGCCGCGTATTAGTAGAGGGAGAAAATAGGCAAGGAAAAAGGAACGCTGCATATCATGCTACGACGCACAGTAGTTGAAAGTTAGAAATAAATACCAAAACTGATAACCTCTTTTGGTGAATTTTTTTCTTTGCGTTGTTTAAGAATATTCTAATTAGCATGATTAAAAAATATTTAGCAGAAATATTTATAGGTTTTCTGTGTACATGCCTTAAAATACGATTGATGTAAAAATGTTGAAAAATTCGTAAAATATTTATATTTTTCAAGAGTTATTACAGACAATTGATTGCAATGTATTGCACTTTGGTTTTTTTAATGCACAAAAAGCATTATTGAAAAACTTTTTTGCATACTTGTAAAATATTTTTTATTATTATTTTTGCAATTAATTTCTTATGCAATGTTGATATGACAAAAAAAATTAAATTTATTTTTTAGCAGAATAAAACATGATCTTCGGGTGTCGGAAATATTTTAAACAAAGAAATGCTTTTATTGGACTTTAAGTTTAGCGATTAAAAAAAACTGACTGAATTTTTTGCGTCCTTGAACAACATTTGGTAAAAACTAAATGCGTTTCGAAGAAAAAAAAGACTTGTATGGTCTCAACGTTTATTACTATAGTAATTTTTTTTGGTATGCTCTTAGGCATTTCTTGATTAAACGATCACTTCGTACGAAAGAGCGGCATATTAATATTGTTGGAATCGGTGCTATTTTTATCGCCAAATTGCTCCGGTCATAGGGGGCGGGAGCAATTTAGCGCGTAAAAATAACACGCGCGCGTGATGATAGGCTTTCGGTAGCCTACCATCTTGAGGTTAGAGTTAAGAGCTAAAAATGAGGAAAAGAAGTTGTGCTCCTCATTAACCACCAAAGGTTGTAGGGATCTCTTCTTGGCTGGCGGTTGAAATGAGAAGAAGGAAAATTAACAAAAAGAGAAATGTACATTGCAATTGCGTTTAAGCTTAAGGCCCAGCTTTTAAGCTGGGTTTAGTTTACAGTATTTTAAGTTCATAATTTAGACTTTTAATTAAAGCCGCAGGCTTGAGCTGCGTTTAGTTACAAAAGTAAATTTAAGAATAAAAGTAAAAGAGTAAATTCATAAACTTCATTTATATGAAAAATAACCATTTGGATACGCATCGGGGCGTAGACATGCCGCCCGCCTTGCACTAGTGCAATTTACAAGATACTCTGCAGCCGCTGAAGCTCGCGGTGCAGGACAGACATGGCCTTAAATTTTTTGCAGAATCGGATGGAATGTCGCCGCTGGCACAGTTGACATTCATAAAGCCTAGAGAACGAGACCGAAAAGTTTATTAGTGCATGGCATAATTGTAGAGAGAACTATCTTAGCTGGGTTATGGAGTGACTAGGGATAAGACATGTACGAGTGAGAAGGAGAGTATAGTGTAGCATTGATGGAGTGAGAGCTAGAATAAACATGAGAGATATGAATAACTAAAAAATGTAACTAGACGGTGAGCTGATGTTTGAGTTGATTGTACTTTATGGAGAGGGGAGAACGCATAGCTTGACGATGGGCCGAGTGACAATTCCAGTTTGCGTCCGTATGTCAGCGACTCGAGCGCGTCTATCTGGGCCTAGGTAGGTGTTAACAATGCGGCCAAGTCGCCATTCCGCGGGAGGGAGCAATTCATCTTCCACTTGAAGATCTCGTGCTGGATATTTCCACTTGTATCGTTTGTGCAATTCGACCAAGTATTCCTCTTTCCATCACCGACTGAACTGGTGATGGAGGATTTTAACTTTCTCCCACCGATTGATTAATGATAGATTCCCCTTATCGAGTTCCGGTATAGACATCAATGGGGCACCTCGAAGAAAATGTCCAGGGGTTAAGGGCAGGAGTTGAGTGGGATCATCACTAATGGGAGAAAGAGGGCGCGAGTTCAGCACCGCTTCGATGCGGACTAGGAGAGTTGACACTTCTTCAAACGTAAATCTATTATTGAGAGTGATTTTTTTGAAGTGTGTCTTGAAGCTTTTTACAGCAGCTTCCCATAACCCACCCATATGTGGGGCACTGGGGGGTATGAAGGTCCATTTAAAACCGTGAGCACTATATTTTTGAGCAATATCGTGTGCAGAGCTTTGAATAAAATGCTCGTATTCCTTTAACAGAGTTCGGTTGGCGTCTACGAAGTTGCAACCATTATCAGAAAGCATTTTCTTAGGCAAGCCGCGCCGGCCGACGAATCATGCAAACGCAGCACAGAAAGCTTCTGATGTGAGGTCAGAGACTGCTTCGAGGTGAATGGCTTTCGTCGCGAAACAAACGAAGACGCCTATGTAGCCTTTGAGAATTGGCGCTTTTCGCAACAAAGATGATTTTAATTCTACGGGACCTGCAAAGTCGACACCGGTCACCGTGAATGGGGGGGAAAAGTCGACCCGTTCAGGAGGCAGAGCAGCCATGATCTGCGTCTGCATCTTCTGTTTGTATATTGTGCACACTTTGCACTGGTTGATGCAATGTTTAATTTTGTTTTTGAGTTTTGGGATATAAAACTCTTGACGCACCATTCTAAGCATGAGTCGGTGCTCCGCGTGAAGCAGAGTTTCATGCGAAAATTTGAGGAGCAGGGAACATAGTCGTGACTTTTCAGAAACAATAATTGGATGTCTTTCATTATAGCTGAGTGATGCGTTCTCTAGACGACCATTCACTCGTACGACAGAATCTTTGTCGAGGAAGGGATTCAAAGCTAAAAGGGAACTTTTCTTTGAAACAGGCTTTGCATTTTGAAGATCTTTATACTCTTCGGGGTAGCATAAGATCTGTGACTGTTTCACGAGGCGTATTTTAACGAAATTTAATTCGTCTTGAGTTAACTCTCCCGAGTTTTTTGTGAACTCATTACTCGTATTATGCAGACAATTGTGAGTAAATCTGAAGACATAGGCTATTACTCGTAGAGCTCGAGGGTATGATGAAAACCTATTCAGAATGTCTTCTTCAGGTATAGACGAATGGAGCACTTCTACCTTTCTGGTTTCAGGTACGACCAGTGGGACAGGGTGCGCTTGGGGCCTGAGTATAAAGTAGCCACTGAGGGCCGTGCCACCATAAATTGTTTTTTTCGAGATCTTGGGGCGCGCAGCCACGAGTTCCAAGATCAGCCGGGTTTTCACCTGATGGAACATGCTTCCACGTTGCGTTGCTTACATTTTTTCGAATTTCAGAAATTCTATTCGCAACGTAAGTTTTCCCAAGAGTATGGAGGTTTTTCGAGCCATGCCAAAACTATTGACGAGTCTGACCAGAGGAACAGCTCATGGGGTGGTAGCTCGAGTTGAGTAACCACGATTTTTACCAGTTTCGATAGGAGAACTGCTGCGCATAGTTCAAGCCGTGGTATACTTATTGTCTGTATGGGCGCCACTTTGCTTTTAGCGACAAGCAGATAGGCAGAACATTTAGAGTAGGAATTTTCATTGCGTATGTACAGAGTAGCACAATACGCTTTCTCAGAAGAGTCGCAAAAACCGTGCATTTGAAAACTGTTTTTCAGAGAAAAACCACTCCATCGTGGGACCTGTATTTGCGAAACAGACGGCAAATTGCTGAGAAATGTGTTCCATTTCGCCAAAGACAATGGCTTTACGCATTCATCCCAGTAAACACCTTCCAGCCAGAGTTGCTGGAGAAGAGTCTTCGCTTGGATTATGATGGGTGCCAACCAACCCGCTGGGTCAAAAAGAGCTGCGACTGCAGAGAGAATTTGCCTTTTTGTTGCCGAAGTGGTTTGAGACATGGGTTTCACGTTATATGAAAATGAATCACTCAGTGCATTCCATCTGATGCCTAGAGTTTTGGTACAACTTGTATCATAAAACCTTAGAAAATCTTCATCCAGAAGATCGCCTGGTGGCAAATGTTCAAGAAGGTCTGGGTGATTGGCCGTAAATTTTTTAAGCGGCAGTCTGGCTGCCTTCAACACATCGATGAGCTGATTTTGAGCATTCAGAGCAGAATGTATGTCGTGTCCTCCTGAGAGAACGTCATCAACATAAGTCTCTCGTTTGAGAATTTTGTATGCTTCGGGGTGCGTATTTTTGTTGTCTTCTGCGAGATGATGCAGCGTGCGGATTGCCAAGTATGGCGCACAGTTCACCCCGAAGGTTAGAGTACTCAGCGCGAAATCTTCAACAGGGTTATTAGGAGTTGTTCGAAATAAAATTCTTTGGAATTCACGATCGTCTTCATGCATGAGAATTTGCCGATACATTTTTTCGATATCACCGTTGAAAACGAATCTATAGAGACGCCAATTGAGAATGACGTTCATTAAATCTGACTGTAAAGTGGGTCCGATGCAGAGCACATCATTTAAAGAGAGCCCATTTTGGGAAGATCTAGAAGCGTTAAATACTACTCTGACTTTTGTGGAAGAGCTATCGGGTTTTACTACAGCATGATGAGGCAAATAAAATGAGAAATAGTTGCCCTCGCGTACAATTTCTCGAGAAAAGGTTTTCTTCATATGGGATAATGTTAAATATTCTTCAAGAACAGTATGATACTGCTTCTGCAGATCGGGTTTTTTGCCTAAGTTGGCTTCCATTTGTTTAAATTGCTTGAGTGCAATATATCGGGAATTTCCAAGGGTTAGCTGAGAGGGAAACTGTTTCTTGAACGGAAGTCTGACCACAAAGCGTCCGTCAGACTGACGAGTTGTTGTCCGTTGGAACAGATCTTCGCAGTATTGATCTTCTTCAGAAACAGTTCGATCGTTAGACACTTCTTCTGATTCCCAAAATTTCTGCAGAATCTCGTTAAGCGAGGGATCATCGGGGTGTGAGACTTGGGCTGAGAACGAGCACGTTTGGGCTGTGAGAGGTCCGCTAAGATACCACCCAAAAACAGTGTTTTGAGCCATCATGCTACCAAAGACATTTAATTGTAACCCTTCGAGCATGATCTGTGGGAGAATATCGCTACCTATGATCATGTCTATTTGAGCTGGGACGTAGAAGTTGGGATCAGCGAGCTCAATGCCTTCTATTTCCTTCAAGTTTGGGCGCACAAGAGGAAAGGTAGGCAAGAAATTCGTCAACTTAGGGAGCACTATCGCTTCTACTTCGAGTTGAAATTGGAGACATTTCGTTACGAGATTCAACGAACAAATTTTTTGTGAGCAACCAACAATGCCACCACCCATTCCGGAGATATTGGTGTGAAGTTTTCTTGTTGGCAGTACCAGACGACTCTGAACCTTTTCTGAAAGAAAAGTTCTTTGTGATCCTTGATCGATAAGCGCTCTTAGGGTAAATAGGAATCGGTGCTATTTTTATCGCCAAATTGCTCCGGTCATAGGGGGCGGGAGCAATTTAGCGCGTAAAAATAACACGCGCGCGTGATGATAGGCTTTCGGTAGCCTTCCATCTTGAGGTTGGAGTTAAGAGCTAAAAATGAGGAAAAGAAGTTGTGCTCCTCATTAACCACCAAAGGTTGTAGGGATCTCTTCTTGGCTGGCTGTTGAAATGAGAAGAAGGAAAATTAAAAAAAAGAGAAATGTACATTGCAATTGCGTTTAAGCTTAAGGCCCAGCTTTTAAGCTGGGTTTAGTTTACAGTATTTTAAGTTCATTATTTAAACTTTTAATCAAAGCCGCAGGCTTGAGCTGCGTTTAGTTACAAAAGTAAATTTAAGAATAAAAGTAAAAGAGTAAATTCATAAACTTCATTTATATGAAAAATAACCATTTGGATACGCATCGGGGCGTAGACAAATATATAGGCATATTTTTTTATTTAAAATCGTAAATAGTATAAGCATTTACTTTCTAAATACGATAAATGGTTTAAAATGTCATAATTCTCCTTTTGCAATACTAGAATATATTTAGAGAATACTTAAGTATTCTACAGTGTGTTTCTCAGTCTATGTATTTGGTATTTTAATATGTAGTATCATGGGCGTCCGCAGGATTTCTTCTAGGGGGCAGGCAAAGACAAAAAAGGGTCTAGAATGAGCATAAAGAAAATGTAGCCTATTTAATTCTATTTTCTGAGATTTTTGGTACTAATTAAACATAGGAAAATCCAATATACTTTAAAGATGGGGTAAAAATCTTTCTCGTGTCATGCTCGAAATATTTTCAAATTACATTTTATATTTTTGTCATGTAATACATTTCAATAATTTTTTGCAAAAGCAAATATTCTTAGTTGTTAAGAAAATTAAATAATGTGCGGTCTCATTTATTTCTAAATGAAATCGCATTAATTACTTTTGAGCCCCCAAGTTCTCAACTTTTTAAATAAGAATACAAAAATTTGCCAATATTAAAAAATATTTTTGTTTTGTTGGAAAATTAGAAAAACAAGCAAGATTTTTAGGCCATTTTTTAAACTTTGTAGGTATATAACTTCTAAACCAATCGGGAGCGGCCTGAAATTTTTTAGATTTGGATTGAGGAAGTCAAAATCCATATAATCCGCAAACATTAAAAATTAGAGTTTCGTTATTCTTGAAATGCTTCCCGCATGCTAAGGGAGATATTTTTGACCGCATCTCACACCGCATTGACACAAATTCACAACATTTTTATTATATGAATAATTTAAAAAAAGTTATTTTTTAATTCAAAACGTGAATTCAAAATAAAAAAATTAAAAATTCAAAAATTAATAAATATATTTCTGGGTTGTGGGTTCCATTCATTTTCTTAACATATTCCAGAACCTCCCTGCAAGGTTTGATTCGAAATCCTGAATTTGATATAACCACGTGACGCTAAAAAAAAACGTGAATTTTAACAAGTATTTAATTTAAGGACTTTAAAACATAAATTTGCTTTTCGTCAAAGTTTATATCCATTATTAAATTAACTGCCACTTGCTATCTGTTGCTATGAAGAATGATCTTCGACTAATAAGGGATATCATTCTTTAACATTTTTCAATTTCTCTTTCGAATAACTTTTTAGTTTCTTCCATTACATTCGTAGTATTTACTTATGGTTTCGTACTAATTACGAATTAAACATAATATTAGTAGAAAACATTCATTCGTAGGTTGAATGTACGAATTATTAGCTGTTTAAAAAATCTAAAATCGAAACCGCTCAGCCTGGTTAGTCGAACAATTACCAAATAAAACGATGGTTAAGCGCACAAAAGTGATAAGTTAAAATTTTAAAATTTCCAGAAATTTCTTTTTATATTTTTAACTGAAAATATGCGTTTCTAAAAATTTAAAAATGTTCACTTATCATTTTATGCGCTTAACCATCGATAAGGAAATGTACGATTGCAAGGTGACCGTATCTTATTGGAAGAGTATGTGACTTGTAAGCTAAAGAACCACGGTTCAAACCTGAGCTCAGACCGAATGTGTTCTTTCGTAATTAGGTATTAGAATCATTCGTAAATGTAACAAATTTATTCGTACTATATACATTTGTTTTTGTACGAATACGAATAAAATAGTCGTAATATGTATAAAACTACAGTGGCTCACAACGTGAGTCGGGCAGGCATTCCTTAGCACTTTCGCATTGGTTTCAGAAATGAAAATGTAAGAAGAAACTTGGAGTAAATATTTTTTTCAAAATGTTATTTGTAGGTGAGCATAATTAAACAGAAACATAGTTGAAAAATTAGAACATAACGGTAAAACAAAATTAAATCAAACCAAAGCTTTAAAAACGAGCTTACATTGAAAGACGGACAGATAGGGAATTCAATGCTAAAACTAAGAATTTAATATTTTGTTGCCAATCCTTTTTCTTTTATGACATAAATGGCTAATACATGGCTTTTTTCGTGCTACTCTTCTATTTAATCAATTTTTTTTCAAAACCCTTCAAATTGTTTCTGAGTGTACACTCTTTTTCAAATTGAGTTTTAACATGACCTCTTGTTTTGGTGCAGATAAAAATGGGTCTTTTATTATTTTTCTTAAAACATACCTTTCATCTTTGGAGCTAAGTTTATTTTTAGCTACTATACGTTCTTAATTGCATATTCTCTTAGCTTGTGTATAAGGTTTGATTATATCGTGCACTGTTGATTTACTTTTTAAGACGATTTGTGAAATTTGTCGCTCGGATTTTTCTTTCAAATAATGATCTATCACGAGCTGCCTTTCTGCCAGTGTTGATTAATTCACTTTTCGAGGAATGTTAATTTTTTTAAGTTTTGCGTTTGACTGAAGTTATTCCAACAGTAATAAAAAATTTAAAGCAAGAATAACGGTTTATGGACCATTATTTGCATTTTTTCTTTACTTTCGATGTGAGCTCGTTTTTATAGGTTTGTTTGGATTGAAATTTGTTTCACCGTTATGTTCTAATTTGTTAAATATATTTTTGTTTTATTTTGTTCACCGAAAAATAACGTTTTGGAAAAAATATATATTGCAATTTTCTTCACACATTTTTATTTCTTAAACCAATGCGAAAAAGCTAAGAAATATTTGCCTGACTTTCGTTATGAGCCACTGTACGTCCATTCTACGAATCCTATTCATGGCTTAAAATTACGAATAGAATTCGTCGATCTAAAAATACATGGCTTAGATCAGCTTTATTTATAAATTAACATAAAAAAGTATTTTTGTAATTTATTCAAAATATATTAACATAAATAATGAACATTTCGTCATATGAAATCAAAAAAGCCGTAAGTTTCAAACAATTTTAAATCGACTTTTTGATTAATTATGAAGCACAAAATTTTACACTCCTACAGCTAAAAATGGCGTTTGTATAAACAAAGCTCTAAAAGACCCAAGCTTAAGTGCAACTTAAAATTTAGAAATTCTTTTGCTTTTCCCGTAAAATTTTTTAATTGTGCTTCACAACTTTTTTTTATTTAATATGAAGATATATTAAAAAGTTTGCCTGCCTAGGGGGCGAGCACCCCCCGTGGACGCCCATGTATAGTAAATATTTTTTAAATAATTACAATTAAATTGAATTAGTAAAACAGTAATGTGATATGTATAAAATGAAATTAATTCACATTATCTTATAACTAACTACGAAACATTTTAATGAAACTCGCAATAAAATGTTTTCAAAACTATTCAAATACTCAAATTCCCTAGTCAAGAAATGTATTTCAATTAGCTGAAAGTGAAATATATTTTCTTTGATCTAACTGCTTTATTTTGTATAACGAAAATGAACACCAACGACAAGCAAGACACGAGATGCAATAGAATTTTGCATAGAAAAAAGTATTGCTTCTCGTGTCTTGCCTGTCGTTGGTGTGCATTTTCGTTATACAAAATAAAGCTGTAAATAACAGAATTAGATTACGTATGCAAGTCATGTATTTATGCTACGCTACCTGTGCTTACTTTATCACATTGCCAAAAAGTATGCTATTGGGATGTATTAATAAAAACCGAGTGAACAAGTGGAGTGAAGTGCTTGAGTGTGCGATATTAGTTAAGTGAAAAGTGAAATTCGTATTAAATAAACTCCACTCCTCTCTGAGGGCAAAAAAAAACATCGCTTGAGTGTTCATTCATGTCAGCAGCTGTCAGACCAATTAATTTTTAATTAAATTCTTTAATTTTTACAAAAATTTTTGTTTTAATTAAAATGGATGTTATTTTCAAAAACATTCAAGGCTAGTAATAATTAAACTGTACAGAATGCAAAATTTACGTTCTTTTATGTTTTTTTGCAATTTCAATGTAGTATTTGATGAAAATACAGCACCTAGAACTTCGTGAAGTTCAAGATGAAGAAATGTTTGAAGAAGATGCTGAAGGTTGGCGTAAATTTTTTTGATGTTAATGATGAGTGACGCTTGATAGAAAAATTACTTTTAAGAATGTTAGACGTTTGCAGTGCTACAAAATTGGACTTTTTCGAACATTTTGCTTGTTGGCGCATCATAATGCATTTCCGAACAGACCCTTTGTCTTATTTGGGCAATAAAAAAGTAAATTTTTAATTTGCCGCTTAAAAAATTGCCAAAAGTGCCGCTTTTGTAAAGTTGCCGTATGCGGTAAAATATATTGTCAAAAATGGGTATTTCTAAAACACCATTTAGAGTTTAAGAATGTATGTAATGTTGGGTTTTAATTAACACTATTCTGATAATATGAAAATGTTCAAACTGTGTTAACGTTTCACTTTATTTTTGGATCTCTTGATTTTATCCATTTGGATAAACTTTATTTCACTTCAAATAAACACCGATTAGTGTTTTAGTTTCGCTCCGTTCTGAATTTTATTATTATATCCATTTGGAGAGACACAAATGGATACAATAAAATTAACACCGTTCGGATGGACCCTATGTAACACCATTTCGGTGTTATAGTAACACCGTTTTTATTGTAGTGTATAAACCGTTTAGATGCTGCACTTCATTGAAGTTGGAATTGGGAAAAACTCGTGAAGTGGAAAATTTCAATGTAGCACTTCTTCTAATTTTGCATGTGTTATGCTCTCTTTATTTTCTATACAGCTTATTGAAGGCCTTTTGCGCCTCTTCTGAAAGCATTCCCACAGGAAAAACGGCTTCTTTTATTAGTTGCCATAAATAAGCAACTTGTGCATACTTTGTATAATACCACTTATATTTTTTAACATAAAAGTTTGCTGTGTCAAAGCAGTATTTTTCGAACATATCTTTATTTATTTCATATCCGCTCACAATGTTTTCCTCTTCTACACCAGTAATGATGGAAGCTAAAGGCGGGATTGTCAAAAAATTTTCGTGCCGAGTTACTATCATTGGTCGAACCAAAGCCAGGTTTCGGTACGTCAACCAACAGTCCCATTTCATTTCGAATGCGATCTTAAATGAGACTTTTTCTTTCGTCGTATTTAGTCTTATTTTCTTTTTTTACTTGCCAACATTTCAGCTCTAAGCGATAAGAAATATGTGGAACACACTCAAAACATTTGATCCACGCATGGAGGCTTGATAATCCTAGTGTTAAAGCATTTTTATTTGGAGCTTTCGACCGAATAAAGCTTAGATCGTTCATTTGCGAAGTACATGGTTGCAATTTTCCCAACGCTTTTTCAATTTATTACAAAAATCTGTTTAACACAGTTGGAACATTTTATTGTTTCCTGATCAGTATCCTGAGAGTTTTCCTGTGCACATTCATCTAAAATAAATGTGTAAACGGAAGCTGGTTTCTTTGAACATACCATCACATTACGCCAGACGTATAATAGCTATTCTCTTACTATGCCATCAGTCATAAAAATTAAATTTAAAGAAAAAGGAGGTAAAAGTAGGTCATTAAACAAAAACACTTCGATTAAAAATTAGTTAAATAATGTATTAAATTTAATTTTACAGCAGCAATTTAAAGCGA
The DNA here is from genome assembly GCA_963920525.1 of Dichetophora obliterata. Classification (NCBI taxonomy): domain Eukaryota; kingdom Metazoa; phylum Arthropoda; class Insecta; order Diptera; family Sciomyzidae; genus Dichetophora; species Dichetophora obliterata. The sequence goes on along the minus strand of OY986437.1, from coordinate 185,310,755 downwards.
TTGCGTTTGCTAGACTGAAAACTTTAACATTTTTTTTATGTTGATTTTATATGATTTAAATACAAATTCTAAATGTTTGATAGTTTAAATTATACTTGATTTTAAATACAAATTCTAGTTGTTTGATAGTTTAAAATCGTTTATTGAGCTTAAGGTCAAAGTTAGAACAATTAATTGTACTAACGAATCTTTCCAAAGAAACAACAACAACAACAACAACAACAACAACAACAACAAAGTTTTTTCGATATGAAAAGGAAAAAATCACTAGCTGATTTTATTGCAATTTCGGCCGTGCTAAAGGCTTCATCCGAAATCTTTGTGATACCCGTGCAAGCGCGCACTAGCGCACTGCACCACAGAGGCGATGAGATTTTAAAGCTGAGTGCGAATTGATCTAAATGCGACCTAAACTAAATTGGGTCGATAAGGCAGTGCTTCCTAAATAATTTAGGAAATTATCGAGCTACCTAAATGCTTCCTAAATTAGGAAGCACTGCCTTATCGACACTATTTAGTTTAGGTCGCATTGAGATCAATTCGCACTCAGTCTAAGTGTCAATTTCTCAGTTTTTCTCCCATTTCACATGCTCACATTTGTTGTTGTATTTTTTGCTTTACTTTAGTCTTTATGCTTATGTTATTATATGGAGTCTTACAGTCTGCTCAAAGTCTTCCAACAACAAAACATTTAGAATTTGTATTTAAATCATACAAAATCAACATAATAAATAACAAGGTCATTTAGAAAAAACTTTAATTTTTTTTTTCTTAAATATCACCTTTTATAAAAGCACTGAAAATTTAATTCAAAATGCATATGAAAAAAATACACACTCCCTTCGATAAACATACCTGTACCATTGGAGTCCTAAATTGTTTTTTTTTTTAAATAATACAACTTGATTAAAACTCAATTTTAACAGCGATCGTATCGATTCACTTTTAAAGAAAAACAAATTTTGCTCAGAAATTTGCTCAGGTATCAAACATGTAATCCATTCATAACTTTTTAAGATTCAATATAACTATTCTTTATTTAGAATTTGTCTGAAAAAGTAGTGGTTTCCCATTTACGAAAGCACTACACTAAAAATGTAAAAGTGTAGTTTTGATGAAAAATTTTAAAAAATAGCATGATTTGTAGACCATTTTTCCCAACTTTGTAGGCCTATAACTTCTAAACCAATTGCGAGCGGCCTGCAATTTTTTCAGATTTGGAGTAAGGAATAAAAAAATAGTCAAAAATTAGAGTTGTCGCTAATCCTGAAATGTTCCGAAATTTTTACCAAAAGTTCCGGCTAGTTTCGGTTATTCGGCCATATTGAGCCCAAAACTGGCCGTAACCGAAACCGAAACCGTATATTCGGTCGGACACTAGGTATGACAAATGGAATGAACGCTTGCAAAAGTCCTAACAATAATAAACTCCATCACTGTTTTTAGGGCTTCCTTCAATTTTTATTTTGTTTTTGCTATCTGTAATTGTATTCAATGATGCAGTCATTGGACTTGGTTGAACCTTTTAAAGTTAATACATTTCACTTTTTCACATATCTCACTTGCACTGCTTTCCAATAAATTGTGTATCCAATCGAATACTTCCATATATAAGCACTTGTATAATGTGAGGCTTCCTAACTTATGGTTGTTTTTGTAGTTGCAATTCTATTAGTTTGCTGACAATCACTGACCCAGTGCATTTTATGGTCCCATTTTCGGAAAAATCTTTAATGCGTGTGTCTGTGGTATATGTCAAACCTGCTCCGACTACGTTAATAAAGTATATGTTAAATCTTCGTTTGCAAGTGGCACTTATGAGAACAGCTGTTGACAGTTTGTCTTTTATAAATGATATCATCGTTTTTATATATCTGTGTATTTTATTTGTTTCTTAAAATATTGTCAATTGTTAAGCCATTTAGAAAAATAATGTGGGAAAAGTATGCGTATGGATAAAAAAATTAAAATCAATAAATAAAAAAAGTGTGTACTGTGGTGCAGTGGCGGAATTAGAAAATTTTATCTGGAAAGCAATGACGTAGCCGGCCCTCTCTCTCACTTTTAAAAACGACCATAGCAATATTTTTATATTAAGTGCTGCTAGGCCAGGCCGTGAGTCATCGAACGGAATAAGTAGTAGTCGGAAGGAGCAATCTCTCGTGAATATGGCGGATATGGCGGAAAGAACATTCCATTGAAGCGCCTCCAAAGTTTCCTAGGCAATTTTTGCAACATATGACCAAGCGTTGTCGTGCTGAAAGATTACTTCGTTCTGCAATAGCATCAATAACGTGGTATAGGTCATGGTAGATCACTCAGAACTGATCTATTTGGGTTGTCGCCATTTTTCGCCCCCGTCACGATTCGATGCGATGCAGAAAACCCTTTCGATTTTGCTTTGGAGCAGTTGCTCGTACGTGAAAAAGCAGCGTTCGACATTCTTGGCTTGAGTTTATACAGAACCCAATTTCCTTGTTTTTGCACCATGCAAATGGACTTGAGACGCTTTGAAATGGCTTGTTGAGTCACTCCCAAGATTTTGGTCCAATAAAGCGTCTTCGAACTTTAGCAGCCTACCTTCGTGTTCTTTGTCGCTTGTGTCAAAGTCGTTACTTCTAAAAAGCCGGAACCAGTACAAAATTTTTTATTGATAAAGCATAAAACTTTAAATGAAAACAAAAAACTGCGCTTCTCTCAAATTGTGATTGATTGGCAAAAAAGTTTACATGGTAAGAGCACAAAGAATGTAAGTTATTTACACTTCAGCAAAATGACTTATACTGATTTTAGAGGGAAATGATGTTGCTTTAACATGAAGATAGTTTATAAGATGGTCCGAAGCAATTGAATGTTAGTTATGATATCTTTTGTAAATCCCTCAAAACTGGTTTGTAACTCAATACATTAGAGACGCTAATCCAACGGCATTCGATAGTGCGACATAGTTGTCGTTCTTGAATTAGACAACATTATTTATTTTATTTCGTTACTAAACTAATGGCGTTTTCGTTTCTCGAAAAAATGCTACATTTTTCTGTCATTTTTGGAAATTTTGCCCTCTGGAGAAAAAAGTAATGACCTCTAAAATTGAACCGTGTTCTTTTCTCTAAAATGTTGACCTCAAAAGTAGAAAAGTTCAGAATTCTCAAATATGGCAGAAAAAATGCAAAATTTTTTCGAGAAACGACAACGCAATAAGTTTTTATGATCTATATATCTGTTTTTAGTTTCTCTACGCAGTTCTCCATTCTCTTGTAATTAAGATGTAAAAAAAGCTGAACTTTAAAAATGTTCATAAACTATCAAAACAAGTTGCTGCTTTTCTTACTTGCATAAATGCTATTAATGAATAATTTATACAAAGTCTGTTCCCGTACTTGCAAGTTTGTAAAAACTTTCGAAAACCGTACACCAAAAATTTGAAAAAGAGAGATAATGAAAAAGTAAAACATTTCCCCTCCTTGAAATTATTGCAACACAAATTTCGCGTAGTAAAAATTTGCAATTTTTCATGTGCTGACATAAATGTCAAAGTTTGCGCTGACACCACAAAAAATAAAAAAACAGAAAGCAAAAGCATATGTGCTAAAATTTGCGCTAAAATCAGAAATGAACCAGCAGACAAATATTAATATAAATTGCTAGACACGCACTTGAAACAATTAAATCAATTAATGCAGCGAGTTTTACTGACATTTTCGAAATCTTCAAAAAATATTTGGTCAAATTTATATATTCAACATGCATTTTTGACGTTTGATAAAAAGTTGCCAGTTTTTACTAAAAAGCGTTCCAGTACTTTCGCAACTTTTATTTCTCAGAGACAATTTCTTCGCTTACTCTCCCAAATTTTGTTACTTGCGCGTTTTTGCTACAAAAGTACTGGAACAGTTGCTGCTTTTTATGGTAGGAAAAATTTGTTGGTATAGAAATTTAAATCACAAACCTCGTTGACCAACAACTTCGACCCTCAACTAACACAATTTTGAAATAATAAATATTAAAAAAATACATTTGCGTTAAGCGTTACTTGTAAAATCTGAAGGATCAATAAGTTTTTTCATCCTTAAAAATGAGTGCTGATCAAGAACTAATTTCGGCGGATTCCGAGTAAAAGTAAGTCTTTATTAAAGTTAAACTATTATTATAATAAGTTTTATGCTTTCCATCTGCGTAGTTACTTCATGTTTATGTCATATATAACAGTGACTTTAAAGCCATGACTTCAGTATTGTAAAGTATTCAGTAAAGCCATAAATAAGCAACTTGTGCATACTTTGTATAATACCACTTATATTTTTTAACATAAAAGTTTGCTGTGTCAAAGCAGTATTTTTCGAACATATCTTTATTTATTTCATATCCGCTCACAATGTTTTCCTCTTCTACACCAGTAATGATGGAAGCTAAAGGCGGGATTGTCAAAAAATTTTCGTGCCGAGTTACTATCATTGGTCGAACCAAAGCCAGGTTTCGGTACGTCAACCAACAGTCCCATTTCATTTCGAATGCGATCTTAAATGAGACTTTTTCTTTCGTCGTATTTAGTCTTATTTTCTTTTTTTACTTGCCAACATTTCAGCTCTAAGCGATAAGAAATATGTGGAACACACTCAAAACATTTGATCCACGCATGGAGGCTTGATAATCCTAGTGTTAAAGCATTTTTATTTGGAGCTTTCGACCGAATAAAGCTTAGATCGTTCATTTGCGAAGTACATGGTTGCAATTTTCCCAACGCTTTTTCAATTTATTACAAAAATCTGTTTAACACAGTTGGAACATTTTATTGTTTCCTGATCAGTATCCTGAGAGTTTTCCTGTGCACATTCATCTAAAATAAATGTGTAAACGGAAGCTGGTTTCTTTGAACATACCATCACATTACGCCAGACGTATAATAGCTATTCTCTTACTATGCCATCAGTCATAAAAATTAAATTTAAAGAAAAAGGAGGTAAAAGTAGGTCATTAAACAAAAACACTTCGATTAAAAATTAGTTAAATAATGTATTAAATTTAATTTTACAGCAGCAATTTAAAGCGATTGCGTTTGCTAGACTGAAAACTTTAACATTTTTTTTATGTTGATTTTATATGATTTAAATACAAATTCTAAATGTTTGATAGTTTAAATTATACTTGATTTTAAATACAAATTCTAGTTGTTTGATAGTTTAAAATCGTTTATTGAGCTTAAGGTCAAAGTTAGAACAATTAATTGTACTAACGAATCTTTCCAAAGAAACAACAACAACAACAACAACAACAACAACAACAACAAAGTTTTTTCGATATGAAAAGGAAAAAATCACTAGCTGATTTTATTGCAATTTCGGCCGTGCTAAAGGCTTCATCCGAAATCTTTGTGATACCCGTGCAAGCGCGCACTAGCGCACTGCACCACAGAGGCGATGAGATTTTAAAGCTGAGTGCGAATTGATCTAAATGCGACCTAAACTAAATTGGGTCGATAAGGCAGTGCTTCCTAAATAATTTAGGAAATTATCGAGCTACCTAAATGCTTCCTAAATTAGGAAGCACTGCCTTATCGACACTATTTAGTTTAGGTCGCATTGAGATCAATTCGCACTCAGTCTAAGTGTCAATTTCTCAGTTTTTCTCCCATTTCACATGCTCACATTTGTTGTTGTATTTTTTGCTTTACTTTAGTCTTTATGCTTATGTTATTATATGGAGTCTTACAGTCTGCTCAAAGTCTTCCAACAACAAAACATTTAGAATTTGTATTTAAATCATACAAAATCAACATAATAAATAACAAGGTCATTTAGAAAAAACTTTAATTTTTTTTTTCTTAAATATCACCTTTTATAAAAGCACTGAAAATTTAATTCAAAATGCATATGAAAAAAATACACACTCCCTTCGATAAACATACCTGTACCATTGGAGTCCTAAATTGTTTTTTTTTTTAAATAATACAACTTGATTAAAACTCAATTTTAACAGCGATCGTATCGATTCACTTTTAAAGAAAAACAAATTTTGCTCAGAAATTTGCTCAGGTATCAAACATGTAATCCATTCATAACTTTTTAAGATTCAATATAACTATTCTTTATTTAGAATTTGTCTGAAAAAGTAGTGGTTTCCCATTTACGAAAGCACTACACTAAAAATGTAAAAGTGTAGTTTTGATGAAAAATTTTAAAAAATAGCATGATTTGTAGACCATTTTTCCCAACTTTGTAGGCCTATAACTTCTAAACCAATTGCGAGCGGCCTGCAATTTTTTCAGATTTGGAGTAAGGAATAAAAAAATAGTCAAAAATTAGAGTTGTCGCTAATCCTGAAATGTTCCGAAATTTTTACCAAAAGTTCCGGCTAGTTTCGGTTATTCGGCCATATTGAGCCCAAAACTGGCCGTAACCGAAACCGAAACCGTATATTCGGTCGGACACTAGGTATGACAAATGGAATGAACGCTTGCAAAAGTCCTAACAATAATAAACTCCATCACTGTTTTTAGGGCTTCCTTCAATTTTTATTTTGTTTTTGCTATCTGTAATTGTATTCAATGATGCAGTCATTGGACTTGGTTGAACCTTTTAAAGTTAATACATTTCACTTTTTCACATATCTCACTTGCACTGCTTTCCAATAAATTGTGTATCCAATCGAATACTTCCATATATAAGCACTTGTATAATGTGAGGCTTCCTAACTTATGGTTGTTTTTGTAGTTGCAATTCTATTAGTTTGCTGACAATCACTGACCCAGTGCATTTTATGGTCCCATTTTCGGAAAAATCTTTAATGCGTGTGTCTGTGGTATATGTCAAACCTGCTCCGACTACGTTAATAAAGTATATGTTAAATCTTCGTTTGCAAGTGGCACTTATGAGAACAGCTGTTGACAGTTTGTCTTTTATAAATGATATCATCGTTTTTATATATCTGTGTATTTTATTTGTTTCTTAAAATATTGTCAATTGTTAAGCCATTTAGAAAAATAATGTGGGAAAAGTATGCGTATGGATAAAAAAATTAAAATCAATAAATAAAAAAAGTGTGTACTGTGGTGCAGTGGCGGAATTAGAAAATTTTATCTGGAAAGCAATGACGTAGCCGGCCCTCTCTCTCACTTTTAAAAACGACCATAGCAATATTTTTATATTAAGTGCTGCTAGGCCAGGCCGTGAGTCATCGAACGGAATAAGTAGTAGTCGGAAGGAGCAATCTCTCGTGAATATGGCGGATATGGCGGAAAGAACATTCCATTGAAGCGCCTCCAAAGTTTCCTAGGCAATTTTTGCAACATATGACCAAGCGTTGTCGTGCTGAAAGATTACTTCGTTCTGCAATAGCATCAATAACGTGGTATAGGTCATGGTAGATCACTCAGAACTGATCTATTTGGGTTGTCGCCATTTTTCGCCCCCGTCACGATTCGATGCGATGCAGAAAACCCTTTCGATTTTGCTTTGGAGCAGTTGCTCGTACGTGAAAAAGCAGCGTTCGACATTCTTGGCTTGAGTTTATACAGAACCCAATTTCCTTGTTTTTGCACCATGCAAATGGACTTGAGACGCTTTGAAATGGCTTGTTGAGTCACTCCCAAGATTTTGGTCCAATAAAGCGTCTTCGAACTTTAGCAGCCTACCTTCGTGTTCTTTGTCGCTTGTGTCAAAGTCGTTACTTCTAAAAAGCCGGAACCAGTACAAAATTTTTTATTGATAAAGCATAAAACTTTAAATGAAAACAAAAAACTGCGCTTCTCTCAAATTGTGATTGATTGGCAAAAAAGTTTACATGGTAAGAGCACAAAGAATGTAAGTTATTTACACTTCAGCAAAATGACTTATACTGATTTTAGAGGGAAATGATGTTGCTTTAACATGAAGATAGTTTATAAGATGGTCCGAAGCAATTGAATGTTAGTTATGATATCTTTTGTAAATCCCTCAAAACTGGTTTGTAACTCAATACATTAGAGACGCTAATCCAACGGCATTCGATAGTGCGACATAGTTGTCGTTCTTGAATTAGACAACATTATTTATTTTATTTCGTTACTAAACTAATGGCGTTTTCGTTTCTCGAAAAAATGCTACATTTTTCTGTCATTTTTGGAAATTTTGCCCTCTGGAGAAAAAAGTAATGACCTCTAAAATTGAACCGTGTTCTTTTCTCTAAAATGTTGACCTCAAAAGTAGAAAAGTTCAGAATTCTCAAATATGGCAGAAAAAATGCAAAATTTTTTCGAGAAACGACAACGCAATAAGTTTTTATGATCTATATATCTGTTTTTAGTTTCTCTACGCAGTTCTCCATTCTCTTGTAATTAAGATGTAAAAAAAGCTGAACTTTAAAAATGTTCATAAACTATCAAAACAAGTTGCTGCTTTTCTTACTTGCATAAATGCTATTAATGAATAATTTATACAAAGTCTGTTCCCGTACTTGCAAGTTTGTAAAAACTTTCGAAAACCGTACACCAAAAATTTGAAAAAGAGAGATAATGAAAAAGTAAAACATTTCCCCTCCTTGAAATTATTGCAACACAAATTTCGCGTAGTAAAAATTTGCAATTTTTCATGTGCTGACATAAATGTCAAAGTTTGCGCTGACACCACAAAAAATAAAAAAACAGAAAGCAAAAGCATATGTGCTAAAATTTGCGCTAAAATCAGAAATGAACCAGCAGACAAATATTAATATAAATTGCTAGACACGCACTTGAAACAATTAAATCAATTAATGCAGCGAGTTTTACTGACATTTTCGAAATCTTCAAAAAATATTTGGTCAAATTTATATATTCAACATGCATTTTTGACGTTTGATAAAAAGTTGCCAGTTTTTACTAAAAAGCGTTCCAGTACTTTCGCAACTTTTATTTCTCAGAGACAATTTCTTCGCTTACTCTCCCAAATTTTGTTACTTGCGCGTTTTTGCTACAAAAGTACTGGAACAGTTGCTGCTTTTTATGGTAGGAAAAATTTGTTGGTATAGAAATTTAAATCACAAACCTCGTTGACCAACAACTTCGACCCTCAACTAACACAATTTTGAAATAATAAATATTAAAAAAATACATTTGCGTTAAGCGTTACTTGTAAAATCTGAAGGATCAATAAGTTTTTTCATCCTTAAAAATGAGTGCTGATCAAGAACTAATTTCGGCGGATTCCGAGTAAAAGTAAGTCTTTATTAAAGTTAAACTATTATTATAATAAGTTTTATGCTTTCCATCTGCGTAGTTACTTCATGTTTATGTCATATATAACAGTGACTTTAAAGCCATGACTTCAGTATTGTAAAGTATTCAGTAAAGCCATAAATAAGCAACTTGTGCATACTTTGTATAATACCACTTATATTTTTTAACATAAAAGTTTGCTGTGTCAAAGCAGTATTTTTCGAACATATCTTTATTTATTTCATATCCGCTCACAATGTTTTCCTCTTCTACACCAGTAATGATGGAAGCTAAAGGCGGGATTGTCAAAAAATTTTCGTGCCGAGTTACTATCATTGGTCGAACCAAAGCCAGGTTTCGGTACGTCAACCAACAGTCCCATTTCATTTCGAATGCGATCTTAAATGAGACTTTTTCTTTCGTCGTATTTAGTCTTATTTTCTTTTTTTACTTGCCAACATTTCAGCTCTAAGCGATAAGAAATATGTGGAACACACTCAAAACATTTGATCCACGCATGGAGGCTTGATAATCCTAGTGTTAAAGCATTTTTATTTGGAGCTTTCGACCGAATAAAGCTTAGATCGTTCATTTGCGAAGTACATGGTTGCAATTTTCCCAACGCTTTTTCAATTTATTACAAAAATCTGTTTAACACAGTTTGAACATTTTATTGTTTCCTGATCAGTATCCTGAGAGTTTTCCTGTGCACATTCATCTAAAATAAATGTGTAAACGGAAGCTGGTTTCTTTGAACATACCATCACATTACGCCAGACGTATAATAGCTATTCTCTTACTATGCCATCAGTCATAAAAATTAAATTTAAAGAAAAAGGAGGTAAAAGTAGGTCATTAAACAAAAACACTTCGATTAAAAATTAGTTAAATAATGTATTAAATTTAATTTTACAGCAGCAATTTAAAGCGATTGCGTTTGCTAGACTGAAAACTTTAACATTTTTTTTATGTTGATTTTATATGATTTAAATACAAATTCTAAATGTTTGATAGTTTAAATTATACTTGATTTTAAATACAAATTCTAGTTGTTTGATAGTTTAAAATCGTTTATTGAGCTTAAGGTCAAAGTTAGAACAATTAATTGTACTAACGAATCTTTCCAAAGAAACAACAACAACAACAACAACAACAACAACAACAACAAAGTTTTTTCGATATGAAAAGGAAAAAATCACTAGCTGATTTTATTGCAATTTCGGCCGTGCTAAAGGCTTCATCCGAAATCTTTGTGATACCCGTGCAAGCGCGCACTAGCGCACTGCACCACAGAGGCGATGAGATTTTAAAGCTGAGTGCGAATTGATCTAAATGCGACCTAAACTAAATTGGGTCGATAAGGCAGTGCTTCCTAAATAATTTAGGAAATTATCGAGCTACCTAAATGCTTCCTAAATTAGGAAGCACTGCCTTATCGACACTATTTAGTTTAGGTCGCATTGAGATCAATTCGCACTCAGTCTAAGGCCTTTTCCACACTTGGTCAATGCAACTCCAACTCAAATTGCTAGCCTGTGTATTTATACCGGAACCTTCAGATTAAGCAACTTGCACGCAACAAGTTCTCGACACGTTCTCAACCTGTTCAACGCAACGCGGCTTTCCGCAATTTCCATCGGCGACTTGTTGCATCAGTTTGTTTGTTTTGTGAATTCAAGTATTTGTAGTGCAGTAGGCTTTATATTAATCAAGGTGAATAAACTAATTAATTAGTTCCTAATAGAATCTAAAAGAAGAAGGAATAGTTTTCAAGATGAATGAGCAAGTGTTAAATATTAAATTAGTGCAAAAAGTCGAAAAACATGAGTTATTATATAATAACAATTGTTATATGTTGCAAGACTTTTAAAGCAAGTCTGAAAGCATTCGGTTTATAGTTGCATTGCTTTTCAACTTTTTCGCTGTTGCGTTGAAGTTGTATTGGAATTGCGTTGACCAAGTGTGGAAAAGGCCTAAGTGTCAATTTCTCAGTTTTTCTCCCATTTCACATGCTCACATTTGTTGTTGTATTTTTTGCTTTACTTTAGTCTTTATGCTTATGTTATTATATGGAGTCTTACAGTCTGCTCAAAGTCTTCCAACAACAAAACATTTAGAATTTGTATTTAAATCATACAAAATCAACATAATAAATAACAAGGTCATTTAGAAAAAACTTTAATTTTTTTTTTCTTAAATATCACCTTTTATAAAAGCACTGAAAATTTAATTCAAAATGCATATGAAAAAAATACACACTCCCTTCGATAAACATACCTGTACCATTGGAGTCCTAAATTGTTTTTTTTTTTAAATAATACAACTTGATTAAAACTCAATTTTAACAGCGATCGTATCGATTCACTTTTAAAGAAAAACAAATTTTGCTCAGAAATTTGCTCAGGTATCAAACATGTAATCCATTCATAACTTTTTAAGATTCAATATAACTATTCTTTATTTAGAATTTGTCTGAAAAAGTAGTGGTTTCCCATTTACGAAAGCACTACACTAAAAATGTAAAAGTGTAGTTTTGATGAAAAATTTTAAAAAATAGCATGATTTGTAGACCATTTTTCCCAACTTTGTAGGCCTATAACTTCTAAACCAATTGCGAGCGGCCTGCAATTTTTTCAGATTTGGAGTAAGGAATAAAAAAATAGTCAAAAATTAGAGTTGTCGCTAATCCTGAAATGTTCCGAAATTTTTACCAAAAGTTCCGGCTAGTTTCGGTTATTCGGCCATATTGAGCCCAAAACTGGCCGTAACCGAAACCGAAACCGTATATTCGGTCGGACACTAGGTATGACAAATGGAATGAACGCTTGCAAAAGTCCTAACAATAATAAACTCCATCACTGTTTTTAGGGCTTCCTTCAATTTTTATTTTGTTTTTGCTATCTGTAATTGTATTCAATGATGCAGTCATTGGACTTGGTTGAACCTTTTAAAGTTAATACATTTCACTTTTTCACATATCTCACTTGCACTGCTTTCCAATAAATTGTGTATCCAATCGAATACTTCCATATATAAGCACTTGTATAATGTGAGGCTTCCTAACTTATGGTTGTTTTTGTAGTTGCAATTCTATTAGTTTGCTGACAATCACTGACCCAGTGCATTTTATGGTCCCATTTTCGGAAAAATCTTTAATGCGTGTGTCTGTGGTATATGTCAAACCTGCTCCGACTACGTTAATAAAGTATATGTTAAATCTTCGTTTGCAAGTGGCACTTATGAGAACAGCTGTTGACAGTTTGTCTTTTATAAATGATATCATCGTTTTTATATATCTGTGTATTTTATTTGTTTCTTAAAATATTGTCAATTGTTAAGCCATTTAGAAAAATAATGTGGGAAAAGTATGCGTATGGATAAAAAAATTAAAATCAATAAATAAAAAAAGTGTGTACTGTGGTGCAGTGGCGGAATTAGAAAATTTTATCTGGAAAGCAATGACGTAGCCGGCCCTCTCTCTCACTTTTAAAAACGACCATAGCAATATTTTTATATTAAGTGCTGCTAGGCCAGGCCGTGAGTCATCGAACGGAATAAGTAGTAGTCGGAAGGAGCAATCTCTCGTGAATATGGCGGATATGGCGGAAAGAACATTCCATTGAAGCGCCTCCAAAGTTTCCTAGGCAATTTTTGCAACATATGACCAAGCGTTGTCGTGCTGAAAGATTACTTCGTTCTGCAATAGCATCAATAACGTGGTATAGGTCATGGTAGATCACTCAGAACTGATCTATTTGGGTTGTCGCCATTTTTCGCCCCCGTCACGATTCGATGCGATGCAGAAAACCCTTTCGATTTTGCTTTGGAGCAGTTGCTCGTACGTGAAAAAGCAGCGTTCGACATTCTTGGCTTGAGTTTATACAGAACCCAATTTCCTTGTTTTTGCACCATGCAAATGGACTTGAGACGCTTTGAAATGGCTTGTTGAGTCACTCCCAAGATTTTGGTCCAATAAAGCGTCTTCGAACTTTAGCAGCCTACCTTCGTGTTCTTTGTCGCTTGTGTCAAAGTCGTTACTTCTAAAAAGCCGGAACCAGTACAAAATTTTTTATTGATAAAGCATAAAACTTTAAATGAAAACAAAAAACTGCGCTTCTCTCAAATTGTGATTGATTGGCAAAAAAGTTTACATGGTAAGAGCACAAAGAATGTAAGTTATTTACACTTCAGCAAAATGACTTATACTGATTTTAGAGGGAAATGATGTTGCTTTAACATGAAGATAGTTTATAAGATGGTCCGAAGCAATTGAATGTTAGTTATGATATCTTTTGTAAATCCCTCAAAACTGGTTTGTAACTCAATACATTAGAGACGCTAATCCAACGGCATTCGATAGTGCGACATAGTTGTCGTTCTTGAATTAGACAACATTATTTATTTTATTTCGTTACTAAACTAATGGCGTTTTCGTTTCTCGAAAAAATGCTACATTTTTCTGTCATTTTTGGAAATTTTGCCCTCTGGAGAAAAAAGTAATGACCTCTAAAATTGAACCGTGTTCTTTTCTCTAAAATGTTGACCTCAAAAGTAGAAAAGTTCAGAATTCTCAAATATGGCAGAAAAAATGCAAAATTTTTTCGAGAAACGACAACGCAATAAGTTTTTATGATCTATATATCTGTTTTTAGTTTCTCTACGCAGTTCTCCATTCTCTTGTAATTAAGATGTAAAAAAAGCTGAACTTTAAAAATGTTCATAAACTATCAAAACAAGTTGCTGCTTTTCTTACTTGCATAAATGCTATTAATGAATAATTTATACAAAGTCTGTTCCCGTACTTGCAAGTTTGTAAAAACTTTCGAAAACCGTACACCAAAAATTTGAAAAAGAGAGATAATGAAAAAGTAAAACATTTCCCCTCCTTGAAATTATTGCAACACAAATTTCGCGTAGTAAAAATTTGCAATTTTTCATGTGCTGACATAAATGTCAAAGTTTGCGCTGACACCACAAAAAATAAAAAAACAGAAAGCAAAAGCATATGTGCTAAAATTTGCGCTAAAATCAGAAATGAACCAGCAGACAAATATTAATATAAATTGCTAGACACGCACTTGAAACAATTAAATCAATTAATGCAGCGAGTTTTACTGACATTTTCGAAATCTTCAAAAAATATTTGGTCAAATTTATATATTCAACATGCATTTTTGACGTTTGATAAAAAGTTGCCAGTTTTTACTAAAAAGCGTTCCAGTACTTTCGCAACTTTTATTTCTCAGAGACAATTTCTTCGCTTACTCTCCCAAATTTTGTTACTTGCGCGTTTTTGCTACAAAAGTACTGGAACAGTTGCTGCTTTTTATGGTAGGAAAAATTTGTTGGTATAGAAATTTAAATCACAAACCTCGTTGACCAACAACTTCGACCCTCAACTAACACAATTTTGAAATAATAAATATTAAAAAAATACATTTGCGTTAAGCGTTACTTGTAAAATCTGAAGGATCAATAAGTTTTTTCATCCTTAAAAATGAGTGCTGATCAAGAACTAATTTCGGCGGATTCCGAGTAAAAGTAAGTCTTTATTAAAGTTAAACTATTATTATAATAAGTTTTATGCTTTCCATCTGCGTAGTTACTTCATGTTTATGTCATATATAACAGTGACTTTAAAGCCATGACTTCAGTAGCGAAGATGCAGTAACTCAATTGAGTGCTTTTATTAATTTGTATTTAAATATTATTTTAACAAAAATACTGAAACAAGAGGCAGCAACTTTTAAGAAGGATTTTATGTAATAACGGCTGAACTATCAACATAAAATCATTTTTAAGTCTTCTTCAAGATAAACAGTACATTTGTACATACTAACTGAATCTTTATGTAAAACGAAACGAAGGCTGAACGTGGTGAGAGACACGGTAAGCAATACATTTTTCCATATCAAAAAATATTGCTGCTCGTTTCTTTCTCAACGTTCAGCATTCGTTTCGTAAAACATAAAGATGCAGTAAAACTTAAAAAAGTTGATTTACTCGAAATCGTAAAAAAAATTAGTTGCTGAATTTTGTTATTGTACAGGAAGGAGTATGTTAATTTTAAATAAAAAAATAAAAAAATTTGAGTTGTCGCTATTCTTAAAATGTTTCCTGGAAAGAAGCTAAAGAAGATATTTTTGACCGAATCTCACACCGCATTGACACCAATCCACTTATTTCTCTTTCCAACATGCATTAGTTCTAGCAGCATGCAAGTTACTGCAATCGAGTTCTCAAAAATACCTACTATATGAATGATTTAAAAAAAAAATTTATTTCAAAACGTTTGAATAAATACATAGAGAGGTACATGTATATAAGATGGGTTTTGGGTTCCATTAATTTTCTAAATATATTCCAGAACCTCCCTTCTAGACTTAATTCTGAATCGTGGGTGTAACATAAGCACGTGACGCGAAAACTAGCCAAGAAAATTCTCAAACTGGTGAATTTGAAGAAGAATAAAATGGATTTTTCAAATCGTGTTTCCTTTTGACCTTAACATTTTTTAATGTAAATCATTTGCTTAATCAGAATATGTAATCAGATTTTTTAAAAATTAGGGATTTTTAAAATATGATCCGAAATGTACCTACTTTATTTAGAATGTCCTTATTTTTTCTTTCGCTTTTGAATTAGAAGCTTTGTCCTCGCCTAGATCTCTTCAACTTTCTCAATCTGAAGTGCTACACAAGCGCGTCGGAAGCGAATTTCATCTGGGGGGCAGTACAAATGGGGGGGCAGTACAAATGGTGGTGCAAAAAAAGTTCACCAAAATTTCTTCACATGAAACATGAAGAAGAGAGAAAGAAGAGGAAATTATATAATACAAAAATATTATCGTTGTAAAAAAACTGATATTTTGAATAACTTTTCCTTTTAAATTGTTTATCTAGCTAAAAAAGTGGGGGGGCAACTGCCCACCTTTCCCCCCCGCTTCCGACGCCAATGGTGCTACAGGATTGTTAGCAATTTTATTAAGCTTACGACAAATTAAAAAACTATCAAAATTGGTTCATCTTTATGACAGAAAAACGATTTTTTTAAGCCAACTTTTGGGAAACATTTATTTTTTATAATAATTTATTTTACGTTATTTTGAAATTGTTTACAATGACTTTTAAACACAAATTTGCTTATCGTCAAAGTTTATATGCATTATGGTTTAAATGCCTTTTGCCATCTGTTGTTCCAAAGAATGATATTCGACTAATAAGGAAAATCATTCTGATAAGGAATCATAACATTCGTAAATTTATCGTACTCATAAATGGTTTCATACTATTACGAATTTAAAGTAATATTGGTAGAAAAAATTCATTAGCAGGCAGCGTTGCGAGACGTTTTTTTAAAAAACTATAAATTCCAAAAAAAACTGTATTTTCAAAAAAAAAAAAACTGTAACCCTAAAAAAAATTGTACTTTTATTAGTATTTATTATTTATTTGTTATAATGAAACTAATAAAACACAATTTAAAATTAATTTAACAATAAAATAAGTAGTTAATAACAACTTTAAAATCAGTTGTCTACTTTAAAATAGAACACATTTTGGTTTTCGTTTTTATAATTTGATTTAATTTATTTTCGTAAATTGTCTTGTCAATTTTTTATACATTTGGTTTGATTTATAAAAATGAATGCAATGTGATGCATTCCTTTTTAAGAGATCTTTTGTTCTTAGAATTCCATAGAGTGCGATATATTTTAACTTATTTCTATGTTTTGTTTTATTAACATTAATTATTTAAAATATTCTTTTTACACTTGCAGTGGATATTGGAATGCATAGAGCAGCAGAAACCATTTTTCCCAAAAGAGGAAATGCTTCACTCCATCGCTTCTTTCTACTTTTAAAATAGATTGTCAAAAGAATTCAATATTACTGTCAGTAATCGCTAAAACTACTTTGTCGTAACTCGCGCCATTCATCATCAACTTCTTGTAATTCGTCAATGCATATAACATCTATCAAACGTTGACTTAGTTGCGATATAAATGCCTGATAAGTATTTAAAACTTTAATTGAAGGCAGTAGTTCCACATCTTTTAAAAATTCATTTTGCAATTCAAATTTCATTTACAGTTTATTACATAACATAAAATTACTTTACATAAAATTTTACGCATTGTTCTCTGAAGTTGATTTCTTCGGATTGTAGTAATTTATGAGTTTACACCAATGCTATAGATATTTCACTACCTTAATAAATATCTTTCACTATCTAAATAAATATCTTTAAGATTGCAAATATTTTTAATATCAATTTCTTAAAATTCAGTTATGTTAGCTCATCTTTTAGTTTTTTGAAAAACCACATGTAAATAAATAAATGACAAAAAAATTGACATATCGAAGCAAATTCAATTTTCAGCCTTCCATGTTATTACAGGGATGGCATAATTGCAATGATGGAATATAATTGCAGGGCTGCAATATAGTCACAGGGCTTTTATTTATAAAAGTTTTTAATAATCAAAAATAAAAAATTAACCAAAAATATTTCAATTTATTATTTCTCAACTGAAATTTTAAAAAAACTGTAATTTGCACTACGAGTCATTTAAAAAAACTGTAAGCCTGTTCAAAAAACTGTAATTTACAGTTAAAACTGTGAATATGGCAACGCTGTTCGTAGGTTGACCGTATGTACGTACGAATGTTCATACGAATGTTTTAAGTTGAGTTGAGTATAAGTTGAGTTTAAAAAAAAATGCACAACTGAAATCGTTCAGCCTGGTTTGTTGAACAATTACCGAATATAAAGAAGAACTCAAAACAGACGGAATTGTTTTTTTTTTTCATTATTAGGTAATTGTATCAATCGTAAATGCTATAAATGTATTCGTACAATATACATTTGTTTTTGTACGAATACGAATAAAATATTCGTAACATGTACCAAACTATGTAAATTTTACGAATCCTATTGACCGCTGAAAACTACGAATAAAATTCGTGGAATGGACGCAGTTATTAGTAATATTTACACAGAAAATTTTTTGAGTATAAGAATACGTATTGAAAAATGTCTGTGAAACAAGGGTAAAAATATAAAATTAAATAAATTAAATGTTATCGTAACTTATCACAGCGACGGGTAAAACATACTATTTAAAAATGCATGGCTTAGCTCAGCTTTATTTATAAATAAACCTAAAAAAAGTATTTTTGAGTTCTCTTCAAAATATGTTCACATACATTATGAAAATATCGTCATATGAAATCAAAAACGCCGTAAGTTACAAAAAATTCAAAATCGACTATTTGATTGATTATGATGCACCTTATCAAAATACATAATCCTGCAAAATATTACACTCCTACAGCGACGTTTTTATTAACAAAGTCCCAAGATCCCTAAATTTAAGCGCAACTTACAATTTTTTGCTTCTCCCGTAAAATGTTTTAATTGTATATTACTTGGAAGTTTACACATATTTCCAAGTTTTTAATCACAGCTAACAATCTTTTTGATTGATACTATGTTACAACTTGCAGTAATGGAAAAACTAAGCAACCCTTAAACAGAATAATGTATGCCATAGTTAGCATGCAGTCCTACATTTTTAATCTTTTTTAAGTCAATGAAAAGGAAAAAATCCAATTCAAAAAAGACTTTTGGTAGTGCACACATGGAAAATTTTAATTTGATATGACAGAAAGAAGATTATAACCTTATATCCCAGTTTTTTTTGTCAGGTCAGAATATTGCTTTTTTGCTTTGCAATGTATAATGCATTTTAATAAATAAATAAGAAAATATTTTTGATAAAATATAAGCTAGAACATCGTCTCATTCCAATTAACATTAACATGCATTAAATCAAGAATATAATAAGAATACAACATTTTTCATAATTTTTAAGTATTTTTACTATGATGTCTTTCAAAATATAAATTTTATGATACATCTGCATTCTTAGACCTCTTGCCCCCTTACCTTGGGGTGTTATGGCCACATAGGTTAATTCGTAATTTGATTGAAATTGTTGTTTTTTAGTTGATAGTGAAGTGGAAGTACTATATCGTCAAATAAATGACAACGGGAGTTAACTTGAACACGAATTTCAGAATCTCCAACCGATTTACATGCTATAAGAAATGGGAAAAAGCATTCAAAACACTAGTATTGAGTTTTTCCGCAATAAAATACCAAAAATCAATTATATAGTTTATTATATCCACATGTTTTTTATGAGTGAAAAAGTTTTCAAGTTAGTATATTTTTCCATTTTGACACATTAGGGGTATTCTCTATGTCTAGCATATTTGCATGAGAGCACGGATTGTAACAATCCTATACTTAAATATCCAATGGATCGTAAGCGCCCTATTGTACAAGCGTAGCATAGTAAAATCAACAGCTCAAAGAACTCAATAATTAGCTCTATCCTAGACATAGAGAATACCCCTATTTTGTTATTGCGTGAACTCATAAGTACATTAAAAATTGATAAGTTGGCAGCTCTAGTCTCAACAACAATGTTGACTCTCTCGTTGTTGCAAGAGGCCAAACTAGATGGAGCAAAAGTTTAGCGTGAGAACAAAGTGGGGAGCACGCTCCAACAAATGCTGTTGGTAGATGTTGGCTGGCAAACGAAATGTTTCAGTTAAACCGTGACTTCCGAACGAAGATGTTGTTAATTATGTTGGGTGGCTGAATTTCAACAACGTGCGAAAAAAATCGAATTCAGCTTTGTTTTAATAAAAAAAAATTAAAATAAAAGTATTTTATACTATTTCAGCTACCGGGTGTTTTTGCTAAGCCGTATTTTTTTTCGTAATTCAGTCTTGTTGACTCCATCGATACAACAAAATAATAACTCATCAAAATGAGTAAAAAAATATGGAATAAAATATTCAAACCAAAGACGCCAAAAAGTTTGAAATCATCCTCAGTAACGGGCAATAAAGGCCATAACCGATGCAGTATCTATGAGGAATATCAGCAGTTGAATGCTAACGAAAATTGTGCAAAACAAGAGGAGCAACAACCAAAGTTGAAAATAAATGAGAATAAAAAAATAACAATAAAGACACCGACAAATGATGAACTTCCGTTGCCGGCAATAGTTACTGCTACCGCCGCTGCAGCTGCAAGTGCTGATCCCACTAGTCTTGCTGCCTACAAAACACAATCAACTTTCTCAAAAGTCGTCCACTCCTTGACGCTTAAACGAAATTCTAAAGGTACAAGCAAAGATTCAAACAGCGGCATCAGCAGCAGTAACAGCAGCAGCAGCAACAGCAGCACTTCGTATAAACAAACCAAAGCTGGCAACAATTTAGCAGCAACGAGCAAGAACAACAAAAATACTAAGAGTGAGTGCATTCATGTGGATACGCTTCGCTCCATTTCAAATACGTCCAACACACGCTCATCACAAATACTAATTGTTGTTAATAAATTAATTTGTGATGAAAATGTTGCTGCGTCCATTCAGTGTTGCAGCAACGCCACCAATCACGATGCTGTTCAATTAACCATAACGAAAGCTACTACTAACTTGTCTACTAACCAGCAACCGCATGTGAAGAAAAGTAAAGCTAATTTTTTTTAATTCCTCTTCTTTCCTTTTTGAGTTTGAGTTTTCCGCATGATGATTTTGAGTTTTCAAAAGAGGTTTGTTTCGTCAATAAATTCACTGAAGTTTAGTTCTTTAAGAGAACAAAGAAAGATATATATACGATTAAGTTAAATTGGAGCATAGTAAAACCGTTAGTAAATTGTGTTTTATATGCATTTCATGCTATCTGCTATAAATATATGTTATTTCGAAATAATACGCTCTCGAATCAAACCAAAACATACGAACACAGAAATCATTATTCCAAATCAACTTCTACTTACTCACTCAAGATTGTGGGCAAACTTTCAGTCATTTTGCATTAGTGTAACACGAGCATTTTACAAATTTCTGCCAGAAAAGATACTTCAACAACTGGACAACAGAAAAACCAAAAATCAGTTGCGAAATTTTATTCTCAATTTTCTAGGTCGGTTTTAAAATAATTTTATAATTCCTATTGGGTTTATATAAAGTGCCATGAAACTCAGTTTGTCTAATTTGAAACAATTAATCTTACAAATACTGATTGTTAATAAGACTGACCCAAAAAAGAAAGGATTTATTGTTTTGGGGCATGTTGAAAAATAACTTCAATTATGCTAAAATGCATTTCAACGTGTATGCATTTCAAGAGCCACGCCATATTTCGTATTTCTGCCAACTTTTGTACTGTTGTGCCATTTATCTATTGACCCATCAAGTCAACTTTTACTTGCTATTTTATCACAAACACTTTAAAACCCTAACAAATTTGTGTTACTTTATGTTATGCCTACCCAGAGAGTTCAAAAGTTAGTTTAATCCTGCGTATAACCCACGTTGCTTACACAGAGTTGCGTCTGCAGAATAGGGTCAAATATGCAGTGGACAGTTTATTGTTCTAATTAAAAAATTGCGCCCACATTTTTTTCAATAAAATTAACACTAACTAGCTTATGTTAAGGCACTGTAGCGTAGATTTGAGAAAACATAACATTAAAGATGCATACACGAAGATAATTATTTTGCTTGAATCAAGCAAATCAGCAAAACTTTGCTCAATAACGGTGTGATTTTAGTAAAAAATTGCTTAATTAAAATCACTTCTCATGTATTTAGGAAAAAGCAAAATTATATTAAAATCAAGCAAATATTTGCAAAGTTATTATAAACTCAAATAGCAAATTTTTACTAAGCTCAAGCAAATATTTTCTAAGTTATTATAAATTCAAATAGCACATTTTTACTAAATTCAAGCAAATATTTGCTAAGTTATAAACTCAAATAGCAAATTTTTATTAAACTCAAGCAAACTTATTTCAAGTACACGAGCAAACGTTTATTCTTAATGAAGAAAATCAGGGGACGATTAGTTAACAACTGGGATGGTCGAATGGATAAGCCCAATTTCAAGTCTCCGGATATTGGTCATTTTTCAATGTAATTTAATGTAAATAATTACTTCAATTCAAAAACATGCTAGATTTCAGCAAAAACTAATCAAAATTTTGCTATTTTAATTTATAATAACTTAATAAAAATTTGTTTGAATTAAGAAGAAATTTTGTTTCTGCAGTTTATAATAACTTATAAGTTATTATAAAATGGAATAGCAAATTTTGATTATTTTTTGCTGAAATCTAGCATAATTTTGAAGTGGATGAGATTCAAGCTCAAGTTTTGCTTAACCACAATACAAATTTAGCAAACAGTTTTCTCCGTGTAGCGTAGATGACATCACTCGTTTGATTTTTTTATAGCGTTGTAGTTTATGTGCTTGAACGCAAACCCTTTACTATTATCGCATAAAAACGAACATAAACCTTGTCATTCCGTAGATTCACTGGAAAAACAGCTTGGCAAAAATTTGTCAAGCACAGTTTATAGTATATCTCCGCTGAATTTATCTCTAGAGGAGTGAAATGTATGAGCTGATTCTATTATTATTTCTACCAACATTTATTCCAAACATATCGACCCCCTTTTTGCCAGCCTTTTATGACCCCCCCCCCCCCCGAAAAAACTTCAATGAATAAAGAAAACTGACGAAAACAGTTCATAGTTAATAGTTCATTATAGCACCTGAGGTGATTCTCAGATCAATTAAATGTATGAGATGGTTCCACTATATTTTCATCCTCAACATTTCTTTTTAACACCTATCTGCCTCTCATGGCCCATCTCATGGCTTAGAATTTTTCGGAAAGCAAAATTAAATTTTTTTTTACCGCTCATATTTCGGAACATAGGACACCAGTCCGAATTTGTTTCTGCTCATTTGTGCAACGATACCTTTTGAATGTCATATGATTTCTTTCCCTCCATTTATAACAAATACTAAAAAGTGTACGACAGCTTTCGTTCTTAGCGTACGTATATTAATAAAATAAAAAGATGTTCATTTAATGAGATGGTATGAAAATATGTATTTATTTATAGCTTTTGATTGGCAACAGATATTTAGGAAATTTTTACTTCAAAATTATTTTGGAAGCAGTAGATTATAAAAAAAAATCTGGGATTATTGTGTAAAAGGTACACAAGAGTGAAACTTCTTCAATTTAAGAATATGAGAGATTTGTGTGAAAAAGGCAGAGAAAAAGAGAAAGAAAGCATCAAAATTAGCATTGACAATATTTTGTTTATTTAAGGCGCTGGTGGTCTAGCCCTCGAAAATTGAAGGTATTTTTAGGATTTTTTTTTTTAAGAGTTAAAATAATTAACAAAGATATTTAAACTTTAAAGGTATATTGTAACACTCATTCATTATAAAAAATTTTGACTCTTCCATTTATTTGAAAAATAAAAACCAACAATAATATTAATCACTACGAGTGCAGCTATGACTGCAAATAAATATATATTGAAAATTGACAGAATGACACGCTTTTGAAATTGAAGTTCTAAAGCAGCTTGTTTTTTACCGGTTATTAAGTGTAAAATATACGATGTTTCTGAAATAAAACTTTGATTCTCCAGTTCCAGCGATATCCACTGATGTTGTGAATAGCATATTAAAATTTCAGATGGCTCAGCTGAATAGTGTTTGTTTTTTCTACAACACCATGCCGAAAAACGTAGTTTTGAGATTACTGAGTGTAAAGAGAATGGAGACGAAACACTGTTTCTCGATACCTGCTAAAACGGCTGTAGAAGCGGAAATTACGTCAGTATCTTTACAAAAAGTTCATATCAAAATTCAATGACCCCTAGTGGAGTCAAATGAATGCACTGGTCCTTCTAACTTTTCTCCGTCAACATTTCTTCTGAACACATAAACACTCTATATGCCACCCTTCTGGAGATGTTCCCATGAAAAAAAAAACACAAAAAATAGAAAATATTAATTAATAATTGATAAAAATTTTTAAATCAATATCAATCGCAGCCTAAAAAGTTTCATTTCAAAAATATAAAAACAATTTTTTGAGAAAATGTATTTTCGCCAAAAAAAAATCCACGTCTTTGCCTATGATTTTTAATGATAAAAACTTTTTATAAAGTTTTGTGTAAAAACGAAGCAATTATGCAGATAAATATTATTTCATATAAAAGAGTATGAGAAATTAATAATAAAAAAATAAATAACAAAAACAACATTGAATATTTTAGAGGTTTTTTGAAAACAATATGAGCTAACGGTAAATATTTTTCCATTTTTCTAAAGTAAATTGATTGAACCTCAATCAAAGAATAGGTATTTGAGTGAAATTATTCGAAAATAAGAATTTCACCCACAAAGTTTTCGCATACATTTATTTTTCTTAATCAAAGACTTTTTATACGAAAATATGTTGTGCTGAGAAAATCTAAAGTTTTCGAGATATTGAAAAAATTTTGATGCCAAAATAACGGGAATTTTTCATAATTTACTATTTGTAAAAAATTTCACCATCAGAATATATATTCATTAGGCCGGGATCATGATTTAATTACTATAGGTTGTCCATTAATTTGACGTTTTCTCTCAAGAAGGAAAATATACACCCGTAAAACTGAAGAGGAGAGTAAAAGAGTAATTTTTTAATGACAAAATATAGCTCAGTTGCCTAAACATCATACTTTTTCGTTGTACTAAATACCAAAAGATACATTTTACTTCTGCTTTTTCTACTACGTTTTCCACTACTTGTTTGTTTTGATTGAAAATTTTATTGAGTTTGTTAAAAGGTAATGACAATTATTTGTTGTATAAATCAATACAGAAATAATTAAAAAAAATGTATACAGCACACAACACAAACAATTTTTTAATTTCATAAATATTTATATTATTTTTTATCTTTGAATTTATAACTAGTAAAAGAAGAGTCAGTTTAGAAATAAATTTCATTGAAAACATGTGTTTTAATATAGATTGAATGTTTTCGTAGCATTTTGCTTAAATGTAAAAATAAAACTGAAGCTACAATAAGCCTGCAAACTGAAAGCTTTTTAGCGACGCCAGAATTTGAATAAGTATACATGGCTGAAAAATCCCTTAGCTCGAGAGCTAATCTTGAGCATAAAATTGATTTGGAAGCATTTTATTTTTTTGAGTTGTTACAGGAATGACAAAAAAGTCTTTATTTGGAGATCGAAGACTTTTATACTTGACGCTTCAATTTGCGCAATGGAAAAAATTTGAAACTTTTAACTGAACAGTTTTGGTCAACAGCTTCCATTTTATTAAATTAAATAGTTGATCATCGAAACATATATATTCAACTTATATATTAACATATATATTAGCATATATATTAAATAGAAGATAAAACTCTAGGTTTTAAATATGAAATATATTTTTGACACCATAGTGTTGCAAATTTTTGAGAAAATAACAGTTCTATCACTAATTAAAAGCAAAAGTAATATAATACTGCTCAGAAAATTAAAATTATTGCATTAATTTATTTTATTTGTATTTTGTCTAATAGATATTTTAGATTATGGTAGATAATGGTAAATATATAGATATTTTACTGAACAGATCTTGTTCCAAGCAAAAAATTTAAAAAATTGATCACTCGATAACTAGCTGTGGTATCGTTTTTTTGTTCAACCAAGCATATTTTCTTTTGTTCTGAACAAAAAACCATTTTCAAATCGTGGCGCCCCAGTTATTGTTATATAGAGTATAGCAATATATATAATAACTACTTTTTTAAAAAAAATTCACAACGAAACACTGAAACATAACTTTTTTCTGAAAAGACAACAAAACTCTGGTTGTCATTTGTATTTGAGAGAGAATATATTTTTGTTTACATAATGGTATAATTATTTGACAAGGTAGCCGTGACAGTTTTTTGGCGATTGTTAGTTGTCAAAAACAGCTAAAGGAGTTGTAGTTTCTTTCTGTTGACTAGATATGTGCTTATTTTTAACTTTTCTTTGATTCATTAAATTTCTTCGTGAAGTTTATTGGAATGTTTTTAGTTTGCTGCGATTTATTATATTTAGCTATGTTTAAGCCGTTACTTATTTTTTCAAATTTCTTTGATTAATTGCATGAACAGCTAATTTTGACAACTATCCATCGCTGCTCGTGAGAAAAAAGCCAGTCTACGCTACTACCTTGTCAGTAATTGTACCATGGAATGGACAACCTATAATAATTAAATCATGGTTATAAGTAACGAGCTGTCAAAAAACGCAGGCATAAAACTCTCTCTCATAAGCTTACACACATTCTATTGCATTGCGAGACGGACGCATATGCAAACGCAGTTAATGAACTTCCAGCTTTAGAATAAATTTCATTAAAAGTGATCGTCAACGCTCGAAATAGTGAACCTTAGTTTTTTTACTCGGAATACTCTTAATAATGATCAACCGATAGTGAATAAAAATGTATCTTTTATTTCAAAGAATAAGACAAAAAAAGTACGCAAAAAAAATCTTGAAAAAATTCAACCTCGAAAATTAGTTCACTATATCTAGATTTGCCTGTATAGCTAGGCTTCCCTATCTCAAATAGACTCCTCGAGACCCCAAGATAGCAAGTAAATTATTTGGCCAAATGGTGGTTTTCAAACGCCATCACAAATTACGAATCATTTTTGATTCTATTTAAAAACTACTTTAATTGCGTCCGTCGCATCAGCAGATGGACAAAACACAATTACCGTTGGCTGGTCGCACTTCACGACCTCGGTGTTGAAACGATGCGAATCGAATGCATAAGATAATTTCAAAATATTTTACTTTTGATGTTTAAATCAAAAACAAGCTATTTATTTTTAATTTTTCTTCAAATTCCATAGAATAGAATAACAGTCGAATTTTAAACATTGAAATAGTGGACTCTATTTAAAACTAAGTGAGCTTCTCTCAAATAGCTGTACTTTGTTGAGATTTTTCGGGAAAATGTCGATAACGTACCAAAATTATGCACTCTTTTCAATTGTGTTGTAAAAATGCACAATCTTTTCTACGTTAAGCTGAGTTAAAGGATGAATTTTTGTACTGTTTGTCGCAAGCGTTTATTTCTCGTTAAATAGCTTAACTCAACGTTGTACTGATAACTCAAACTAAGTGGGAAAAGGATACGTCGTCGCAAAGTCTTCGGGGGGAGGGGGGCAAAATGATAATCGATATTCCTTGATTAATGCAAATAATAATACAAATTTCTATTGATCAGAATTTGAAAGTTTTATTGAATTTTAATCAGATGATGATGCAGTTTATGTTGTTTGATGTTTTAATGGATAAGGGAGGGGAAAGGGAGGAGGCGGTAAATTGTTGTTCGTCCCTGGTGAAAAATGTTCAGTCCACACCACTGGTTCTAGTGCATAAGTATATTGGAAAAGGTATTCCACACACAAATTTCAGTTGGTCGGGAAAAACCCCTTTCTCAGGAGTGGTGAGTTCTCGTTCCATACTAAGTTTCCATGCTTTATCTTAAATCAAAAAATCTAGTTGTATGGTAGGCGCCACGCCCATTTTTTCAATCTTCAACAATTTTTCAGTTAGATTATGTCAGTTAACTTTAGCTACATACCAAATTCCCATGCTATCGCATTAAGCTCAAAAGCTAAGCCATATAAAATATTCCAGTTGTAAAGGAGATATCGTGCCCCCTTTTACAATATTCACTATTTTTTTTCATTGCGATTATGTTAGCGATTTTTGCTTACGTACTAAGTTTTCATACTCTATCGCAAGAAGTTAAAAATCTAATCCATTTAAACTATTTGGGTTTTATTGCCTATTTGTCATTGCCCCCTTTCTCAATATCTGTTAAGTTTTGCAGTGAAATGATGCTAGTGGCTTTGTACCGTTACAGTTGAATAGCTAAGGTAAGGAAGCAATTAAAACTATTCGAGTTGTATTGAGGTTCCAAGTCGCATTTCCAATGTCAAAAAGTTTGTTGCAGGAAATTACAGTGTTGCGCAAAACAATAGCAACAAATTAAGTGTGCTGCAACAAAAGCGTGTATCTTTTATAATATTGGGGACACACAAAAATGATTATAGGAATCAAAGCATATATTCATACATCATATATAAAACAAATCAAATTCAAATTTGGTTTTGTTTTTGTTAATTAAATTTCAAATTAACGTGGCTACATTCAATTTGTCTGAGAGCAAAACAAAAGCCACAAAACTTGAAAAATGTAAAAAGAGAACAGAAGTTCCAAGAATTGCCGGTAAAAGTTCCGTTATTGTAAAGCACATTGACTGTTCCATTTATAATGGCAAGTTTTAAATACTGTGAAGCTCTTAAGTTGCAAATTATTTCCGAATATAAATTCCGAATATAACGGAAATTCAGAAATATCTAACGTGAAACAGTTTGATATTAATCAGTCAATAGTTTGCAGATTAATAAAGAAATATACCATCACAAAAGACGTAACAACGGTACATTAAAGAGGGCGGCAGCGGAAGACACCGCTGCGTGATGACAGGAACATTTGTGGCATGTTCAAACCAAATACATTTGCAACATCCAAAGTGGTTGTTCGGACACTTGATTTAGATATCCATTACAGCACTGTTTGATGACAAGCCGTTGAGAACGATTAAAGAAGTTACAGACCTGCAGAGAAACCTTTGCTTACAGCTAAGCATAAAAAACAAGGTGAGGTGTTACAATTTAAACAATTCTGTCTGAAATTGTGACAAAAAGTTGTAATTTATTGTTTTTTAGACTCAGTCTTGCAAAAGAGCACCTAAATTGGACTGTTATAAAATCGAAAACTGTTTTCTAACGATGAATCAAAGTTCAACTTGATTAATTCAGATGGGATGTGCACGGTACGGCGCCACCCAGGTACACGACTTGAAGCCCGAGACTGCAAAATAAATTTTAAGCACGGAGGCGGTGGCATTATGGTCTGCATTTGTTTTTCCTATAAGTGTTATGTAAAAGCCTTTGTTTGTTATATTCGTGAGTGTATTAAAATAGTTAAAATAGTTTCAATATAGTAATTATTTAAATATCATATTTACTATACTAACAACATTAATATAAAACTGTTCGCTTAAATAATAATTGTGCATTTAAGTTGTGTAAGTTTAATTCTTGCATTTTAACTTTGTTTAACTTATTTAGTTAATGCAGTGTTGTTGTTGTTTTTGCATGCTTGCGGTGTTTTAGTTTCTGCTTTGTGCTGTGATTTGTTTATCTTCAGTTCAGTGAGTGTTGTTGTTTGTTTTTTGTTTTCTACTAAACTGTGCACACACTGTCTGAATAAAGTAACCCTGAAAGCACATTTTGCATCTGCTCATTTTTTTAAAAAATTAAAAATGGATTATTTTTCTGCAGAAAATATCGTTGCTTGTTCTTTGGACGAACTTTGCAAAAGCCAAAACATTCTAAACCCCATGTTCAGCTGTTCTGGTCCATGTGAGCAGATGTTTCATGCATCTTGTGCCGGTATATCCAAGTCATGCCTTGACGACTTAAAATCTCAGCGATCAGGCCTTCGCTGGTACTGTGCTTCGTGTAGGGCACTTTCCCCAGATGAACTTTATTCAAAAATTAAGCTTTTTGGGGAAAGTCTTAACTCATTAAACAACAATTTTCGAGAAATTGTAACATTTTTTAGTGAAGTTAGGGCCGCACCCAGTACCAGCGTCTATGATGAAAATTCCATTTCGGAAAATATCCCGCTTTCTTTGTCACAGACTGTTTCTTCAGGGACACAAACAATCCTATCATCAGAAGACCACATTATCGCAAAAAAAAGAGAAAAAATAAAAAAAATAATAAGAAGCGAAAATCATCTAGATCTACTTCTCAGGCCAAGCAGCCCTCAGCACCGCTTTTGAACAGGAACACTCCAGTTACTTCCTCGTCACCTTCTAACATTCCTTCTTTGACTAATAGTTCAGTTTTGACTCCTATTGAGCCTAGAAATCTATCAAGCTTAAGGGCAGTGTCGAGGAAAAAAAATGTATTTATTTCACGTCTTCAGCCCGACACAACTGTTGAAAATGTATTGACTTTTATCAAACATAATAAATTGTTGAGTCAAAATGCATTTTGTTCATGCAAAAAATAGGTAATAAACCTTCCCATGCTTCCTTTATTCTCTCAGTTCCAGCTGAAGAGTTTGCAACTGTTCTAAACTCTAATTTGTGGACTGATAATATACTCGTTACAGAGTTTCAGCCTAAGAATAAGCCTAGAGGGACGACTCAAGCCGCTCGTCAATCCCAAAAAAACTGAATAGGTTATCCCTTTACTATCAAAATGTAAGGGGATTGCGCTCTAAGACGCGAGACATATTTTTAATGTCTCAGAATTTCTCTGAGGATATTATCGCACTGACTGAAACTTGGTTAAACGGAAGCATTACTGACTTAGAATTGTTTGATAACAGTTTTGAAGTTTATAGAAGAGATAGACATGCTGACAATACTTCTGCTGTCGGTGGAGGTGTCTTATTAGCTGTAAGGAACTCCTTCGTTAGTTCCATTATTGTTATTCCCTGCTCTGCTAACATCGAACTTATATGCGTCAAGGTTGTACATTCCAATTCTAATGTATATCTTATTAATGCATACGTTCCTCCTAAGAGCAGTGTAGAAGTTTATGCAAGCCTTGCGGATTGCATAGAATACGTTATAAGCATAATTGACGTTAATGACGACATTTTATTGTTAGGTGATTTTAATCTGCCTGACTTGAAATGGGAATCTTCTGACGATGATACATATTTTTGTGCATCTAATTCGAAGACTCGCCAAGAGCATATATTTGTTGATAATATATGTTCTGACTTACAACAAGTGAGTTGTATTTATAATAGTCGTGAAAGACTTCTTGACCTGGTCTTAACTACAGATAGTAACAATGTGATTGTTGAGAGGGCCCCTCATGTTTTGACTGCTGTTGATGAATACCATCCACCATTGAGCATATGGTACAAATCAGACAGGGATAATATAGTAAAGTCTAACTCAATAGATAAAGTTTATGAATTCAATTTTAAAAAAGCTGACTTTTTGAAGTTGAATCATTTACTTCAAAGTAAACTTCATGTTATTTTAGAATATGTTAATAATAACACTCTTGATAATTCAATTAATTTTTTTTATATGGAAATCTTTGCTATGTTTTCTCTGTCCGTGCCATATAGCCTCAAATTTACGAAAAATTGTGCTTACCCCTGGTACACAAAGGAGTTAAAGATTCTTCGCAACAGCAGGAATAGGGCATGGAAAAAATATGTCTGTAGCTTAGACTTGAATGACCTAGAAATCTACAAGCGTTTGTTTCTGGATTTTGAAAATTGCTCAGCTACCTTATATCAAAATTATTTAGACAGTACTAAGCTGAGAATATTGTCTGATCCGAAGAAATTCTGGGGTTTCATAAACACCAAAAAAAAATCTGATGGATTCCCTTCATCATTTAAGACCTCTGACGGATTTACTGACGATCCTGTCGTAATTTCTGGTCTATTTGCCAATCTCTTTAAAGAGTCATTTTGTTCAGATTCTTTTAATCCTGATGAAGAGTACTTTGAATATATGAACTCTACACCCAGGGTTTCGTTGGATTCTATATCCTTTACTTCAGAGGATATTTTAAAGTATATTGGGTTGATCGATGAGGATTTTAATGCTGGACCTGACGGAATTCCTGCCGCAGTGTTAACACGATGTGGTTCCGTTCTAAGTCAACCACTGTCCATGTTATTCAATAAATCAATTAGCGAAAGTATTTTTCCACTTTTTTGGAAAAAATCTTTTATAGGTCCTATCTATAAAAAAGGTTGTAAGAACGATATAAACAACTACAGGCCTATCGCGAAACTCTCGTCAATTCCAAAACTTTTTGAGCGCCTCGTGTATGATCGTGTGAAAATTCACTGTGGGAAGGTCATGACAACTCGTCAGCATGGATTTGTTACTGGCAGATCCACTGTGTCTAATCTCCTCGATTTTACAACGTTTTGCTTAAATTCATTTTATTCAGGTAACCAGGTCGACTGTATTTACACTGATTTTAGTAAAGCATTTGATAAACTGCCACATAACTTAATTCTATTTAAACTAAAGTTAATGGGTTTTCCACAATTTTTTGTAAGCTGGATTCAATCGTATCTGACGGAGCGATCTTATCAAATACGATTTCGAGGCGTATTGTCAGCTGAATTTATTGCTGAATCAGGTGTTCCTCAAGGTAGCCACCTTGGTCCACTTCTGTTTATTTTAGCCATTAATGATGTTACCCACATCATCAAACACTCTCATCTACTTATCTATGCAGATGACATGAAAATATACAGAACAATAGATGCTAAAGACAATTCAGATCTGCTCCAGTCTGATTTGAAATCCTTTGAAATTTGGTGTTCTAAAAACAATATGTTTCTAAATCCAGATAAATGCCAAGCTATGACCTTTTCGCGAAAAAGGAATAATTTAATTTTTGATTATACGATAAAAGATACGGCTTTAAATCGTGTAGATTCTGTCAAAGATCTTGGTATATGCATGGATTCTAAGCTATCGTTTAACGTTCATATTGATTACATTTGTAAAAAAGCATCTTCTATGCTCGGGTTTATGAAACGCTGGGCCAAAGAATTTAATAGTATGATCACAACTACAACGCTGTATTATGCAATTGTGCGACCTCACTTAGAGTATGCAAGTCAAGTTTGGTCCCCAAGTTACAATGTACATGTTGAACGTATAGAGAGAATCCAAAAACGTTTTGTTCGGTTTGCTCTAAGGGGCTTAAGTGCAACTGATACTTTAAACCTTCCTCCTTATGAGGATCGTTTAAAACTTTTAAAAATGCAATCTTTGAATGAGAGAAGGAAGTCTGCAGATATCGTCTATTTACACCAACTCATAACTGGTGTATTCGATTCACCAGAACTTCTAACTCTTATAAATTTTAACACTAACCGTAGAAGCAGTAGAAATGCTAACAATTTAATTTACTTACCTTTTAGTAGAACAAATTATATGGCTACTGCTCCTTTACATCGCATGAGTACCTTTGTTAACAACTGTAGCTTTTTTGATGTTAACTTATCGAAAGGTCAACTCAAAAGTAGATTGAAAACTAATGCATGATTAGATCTATGTAAACGCATGGTTAGTTGTTATGTCTTGTGTTGTCCCTGAGCCCAACCCATATTATGGTGGGTAAATTTTTCTCACTTTGGATTGTTTTGGACCGCTCTTATCGATATCATTGGGGCTATTCACGGTTTGAGCGTACTTTTAACAAATCGTATTTATAGCATTTGTTTTTGTTCGAATTGTGAGCACCTTGCCATGTGACTGTCGTATAAAAAGACTGTGCAACTCTATGATGTATGTGATTATGCGGCTGTAGACAGAGCATAAAAATACGAGGTACAAAAAACACCTCCAAGGGCTGCTTTTATTTACGAGTGCCTGCGTATTTGCATTTGTATGCAAAACAACAGCAAAGCAAAATGCGCTTTCGTAAATTGGCGTACAAATAGCGGATCGAACAAATGGCAGACCGGCGTATTCGAACTGTGAATGGCCTTATTGAGATGTTTTGATGTTATTTGGGCTGGTTCTTAAGATGATCCAATGCGGAGAAAGTGCGAAAAAGCTGTAGTAGCTGAACTCTATTGTTATTGCATGTATAACATATCTCAAAAAAAAAAATAAGTAAGTTGAACCATTTCAAAAAATCTATGGAATTATGAATCGATTTGTATATAATGACATTTTAGAAAGCAAGATACAACCACATTCAAAGTGGAATATGTCGCTTCAGTGAACGTTTCAGCCCGACAACGACCCGAAGCACACTTCAAAGCTCATCAAAGATTACATTAGAGGCAATGGGATTCAAGTCCTTGATTGGCCGGCACAGTCATAATGACTTGAATCCCATTGAAAATCTTTTTGGGATTTTAAAGGTAAAAGTTTCTGGTCAAATACCTAATACCTAATACCAACATATCTAATTTAATAGAGTCAATGTCGCTCAGATGTGCAGCGGTTATCAAGAATAATGAATCTTACACCAAATATTAATTATGTTGCTTTTGTTTTGCTCTCAGACAAACTGAATGAAATCACATTAATTTTAAATTTAATAAAGAAAACAAAACCAAATTTGAATATGATATATTTTTAATATGATGTATGAATATTTGCTTTGGTTCCTATAATCATTTTTGTGTGTATCTAATATTTAAAAAGATACACGATTTTGTAGCAGCATACTGATTTTGTTGCTATTATTTTGCGCAACACTGTATGTAAGTAATTTATGGATTCATAGTTCAAGAACTAAGTCATAAAAACGATTCGAGTTAAATGAGGTGTGCCACGTCCCTTTGTTTGGTCAAATTTTTATGCAACATGTAATTGAATCGCATTCTTTTAAAATACTGTGCAAAAATTTCTTTTAAATCCGTTAAACGGCTTATGCTTGGTTTTCACTGAGTCATTTTCAGTGGTCAGTTCTTGTCAATCAAATTGAAAATAACAACATGTTGACAACTTTGGCAATCTTGGAAAATTAAAAACAATTAAATTATTAAATGGAGCTATGCAGAAAATTTTCTAGAGTTTTATTAAGGTGATATTTCAGGTGATAAACTTTTGTGTCGTCATAAAAATGACATAGTGAAAACCAAGCATTAGGCGCTAACTTGGCCCAAACATACATACTATACATCTACAAGTATATAGTCCCGTCGGCTTTCATACATTGTTTTTTAATAAATAAACCAAATTTAATTAATAAATAAACTTTTGGTTAAAATTTAAAGAAAATTACTTTTTTTTGTCGCGTCCGAATCGCATTATATTCTGTAATACCTGTGAAACATATAGTAACATACGCCTTATACTTAGACTAAATAAAGTACTCGCTTATGGGTTCATATTATCCCAGTAATTTTTGTTTTGTTCTTGTAGCACCTGGAAATGGCCCCATATTCCATCTTAACCTTAATCGGTTCTTTGTGTAAATTTTACACACTTTTCAACTTCTAGCTGATATTTCTTTAATATAAGTTCATCAAATCGAGCTAGGATTTTTTGGCTCAATGTAAAAATCGTATGCAAAATTTATGGATTCGACTTTTCTGTCACGCTAGGTGTCGCTGCTACCCTACAGAAAAATTTTTCCTAATAGATTTTTGTGTGTAAAATTTACACACCATAATTTTGGTGCGCCTATGTCACTGTTCTTCTGCTCTATTGCTAATTTTTGTTTCGATATTTTCCCAATTTTTCTTTTTTTTTTAACTAGCTGAAACCCGACGCGTTACTAACACGCCCCCTTTTTCGACACCCATAAAATGTTATGAGTGGAACGGCATGTGCAAATTGTGGTCGAATACCGAATTTCGAGGATGTGCGCTCTATAATTGCAAAGCTATTCGATATAGCAAATTTTAGTTGCTTAGGAGGTGCCACGCCCTTTTTCCAATGCAAAAACCATACTTGGTATTCGTTTTATAACTTGCGAAACTTTCACGAAAGCTAATTGCGATGCTGTGTGACCTATTATTCCAAAGCTACTCGATATCGAAAAGTTTGAGGTATATTTGAGGTCCCGAGCCCCCTTTTTGCAATCAGCACCAGACTTCACAAGAGCATTTTCAAGACTTTGCTACCGTTTCCCTAAAAATTTCATAAAAATAGTTTTAGCTGTTTCGGAGTCTACATAATATACACACTTACAACTATATTTATTTTTTTATAAATATAGACTGGCGGGAAAAGTAGGCGTGTCAACATTTATATAAATTAATACAATTAAGATAAATTGGTTGTTTTATGTTTGATCCCAATTTTTATTCTTATGAAAATTTTTGATATTTATAGAAATCCAATTTGAAACAAAACAATTTAAAATATATTGTTTTAATAGCAAGAAAAATAAACAGGTACAAGGATGCAGCATAGCTGATTCGTTAATTACTCCCCTTTCAAATTCGGAACGTCTTCGGATCGATTTTTAATTTCTTAGGAATATCTGTGGTTCCTCAATAGAAATTATTTGAAGGGTGATTTCTTGCAACTTGAAGCAAAAATTATTTGTTCTTTTGAAGTTTCTTACATTAAAGTTTTCAAAAAGCCGTTCTGTTTCCGTTTCCAGCCAGGCATTCTCCATTTGTTTACATTTAAATTATATAAAAAAGGGTGAATATTCAAAATTGATTAAGTATTGTTAACAAAATTAAATAATTTAAAACCACGTTTGATAAAGTCGAAAGTGTGAAGAAATAACAATTATTTTTTATTTTTTTTTATATTTTTTTGTTTTGCAAAGGTTTGAATGGCAAAATTGATCGAAGGTTGCTTTTATGAATTTTTTAACCATCAATCATTACCGAGTCCCCAAATCTTGTTCAATAACTCTTTCACAAAAGATTTTGTTAAATTTGTTACCCAATCTTTTATTTCTGCGAAGAAAAACTTTTTCTCCTGATTCGTAAATTCTAATAACTTTGTTTTTATTGACTCTTTCTAAAGTTTTTTCCTGAGCTTCTAATAACCTTTTTTTAACTATATCTAAATTTTCCGGGGAAAAGTTATGAAAAACTTCAATTGGTTTTGCATTTATCACTGAGAATTGTATTATTATATTAATAGGTCGCTAGTAAAATGAGTTCTTTAGTATTTGTTAAATGTTGTTGTTCTTTGACACATCGCGCAACTTCCATTAACGAATTGAAATCCCTCGTCCTGCCCATTACTTTCACTATGTAATGTTGGTATAAAAAATTGTTCAATCGAAAAATTATCTCTCAGAAGACTTTTTATTGTTCGTGAATTGAAAGATTTTTCATTATCCGTAACCACGACTTTAGTATTATTAAATTTAATTACAATTTCCAAAAGTGCATCCTTTATATCAACAGTTGATTGCGATGCAATAGGTTTAACAATAGCGTACTTAGAAAAACGATCCATACATGTTAAAAAATGTTGCTTATCAGTGATGAAAATGTCGATATGAAGGGCCTCTCCTGGTAGATTCGGTATTGGAGTTTTGCCAATCCCTGGATCTGGTGGCTTACGCTGATATTTATTTCCCAAACATATCTTACAGTTCGCTATAATCAACTTTAAAGATTTTCTTATGTTAGGAAAAAAATACTCGCGTGTTATCTGTTGATAATTTTCGTTTAAGCAACGATGAGCACGGTTATGCTTCGTAGCTAATATTTCGATTTGATCATTTTTATTGGTCAAATCAATTACCATAACCTCAGTGTGAATGAACTTAACACCTGGAAAATTTAAAAATAGCGTATTTTGTATTTCTGCCAAAATACCTAAATTACAGTGTATTGCATTAGTTGCATGTGGATTAATTCTATGTTTTAGGCATTTAATGAATTTTTCAATCGAATCAAAAAAAAAAAAATAGAATGAGTGTTTGAAAAAATTTTTTGTAGTTTTTTAAAAAATGGTAGATTTAGATAAAATAAGTTGATTTTTGGATTGATTTAAAGGATACTTTATAGTCTTAATAACATTAGTCAAGGATTCTTCACTATGACTAGCTTCGCTGGACTCTCTGGACTCGCTAGTATGATGAAGAAACTGTCTCGAAAGCGCATCCGCTACAATATTTTCCCTGCCAGGTTTATAATGAAACTTTGGCGAGAAATCTTCAATGAATGCACGCCATCTTTTCATCTTTGTATTAGGATTTTTGTCGGATACAGCAAAAATAATTGGCTGATGGTCTGTGTAAATGTTTATGTCCTTAATACCGTAAAGGTAATGACGAAGTGTTTTAACGACAAAGAAGCTCGCGCTCACTTGTTGCATAGTTTTCTTGTTGTTCTGCTTTCGAAAGAGTTCTAGATATCATTGTTATAGGTCTACAATTCTGTGACAAAACTGCACCTAGTGTGCTGGAAGAAGTATCCGTTGTAGGATCAAAGGCCTTACTGCAATCCGGATATTGAAGCAAAACATCCTCAGAGGCTAAAATCTTTCGAATTTTTTCAAATGTGGTCATCGATTCTGTATCAAAAGTTATTTTGACGCTTTTAAACTTATTTCCTCCAATATGTTCATTCTCACCACGAAGATATTTTGTCAAAGTTTTTACAACCAGCAGCATAATCTCTTATAAATCGACGATAATAGCCAGAAAGGCCAAGAAACGAGCGTAGCGCACGAAGTGTTTGTGGAACATTATACTTCAAAATAGCATCAGCTTTGTTTGTACATGTCTTAATGCCAGCTCGTGAAACTATAAAGTCTAAGAATTCTACATGTGTTTTGAAAAACTTAGATTTTTCTAGTGAAACTCTCATTTCTGCTTTTTCTAGTTTCCGTAGAACATTTTCGATATCCTTTAAATGTGATTGCTTATCCGGAGAATAAATGATAATATCATCGATGTAAACATGGCAAGTTTTGCCTATATCTTCCCGAAGGATATCATCGATTGCGCGTTGAAAAATACTTGGCGCATTTTTCAAGCCAAAAGGTAAGCGACAGAATTCATACTTTCCATTGTTCACATTAAACGCAGTTTTTTGTCTGTCTTTTTCACACATGATAATCTGGTGAAAACCTGATTTCAGATCTAGTGTGCTGAAATATTGAGACTTTCCCAGATTTGCAAGTATAAGTGTCGGGAATAGGATATCGATCGGAAATTGTTTTTTCATTGATTTTTCGAAAGTCTATGACCATACGAAGTTTTTGTTCACCGTTTTCATCAAAACCTTTTTTCGTGACTACGAGTACCGGTGAATTAATTGTAAGGTGAAAAAGACTTCCGAATAATACCATCGCTTTAAAGTGCTTATATTTCTTTATT
The DNA here is from genome assembly GCA_963920525.1 of Dichetophora obliterata. Taxonomy (NCBI): domain Eukaryota; kingdom Metazoa; phylum Arthropoda; class Insecta; order Diptera; family Sciomyzidae; genus Dichetophora; species Dichetophora obliterata. The sequence continues at coordinate 185,271,784 of OY986437.1, read as the reverse complement.
AATGAATTTAGACACTGAAATAGGATAAGGGTAGCTTCGAGTATAGATTGGATCACTAGAAGTTGTGCGAATTGTTGCTTTAACGAAAGTGTTAAATGGTAATTTTCTATCAGGATCTGCAAACGTATTGATATTGTTGCTAATCATTCTATCAAACATGGGCTTGATGTGTAAGGGAACGGATACCTGATCTAAAGTTATAAGGTTAACTTGCTTCGAAGGTATTCCAGTTTGATTTTTCCATGTTGGAAGAATAAATACCCATCCTTCGTATCAATTTTTACATTAATCTTTGGCAGGAGATCATACCCAATAATACAATCAAACGAACTTAAATTTGAAAGGCAATTAAACGTGTCTGTGTAATCAAAAACGGTAACTAAACACTTTTTGTTAATAGCATTTGTTACGTCAATTGATTTTAGCGTAAAAGGCTGATTCATAACTGTGACTCCTCGCAAAAAAGGAAAGTCTTTGATGACATTTTTCGAAGTTCCCGTATCAATTAATAAATGAAGCTCCTAACCATTCACAGTTCTTTTTGTTATGAACGGCAGGAGCAAATCTAGTTTAAAAAATTAGATTTGTTGCTATGGTTAATAGGTAGCGTATCCTGATTGTTCCTTTGAGGATTGTCATCCGCTTGGTAATGATCATCGGAGTAAAAGCGATTATCTCGATAATAATTATCATCATAGTTGTAATGTTCCACTTCATGGAAGTTGGTAACTTCTGGCATATGATTGACTCTTTGCGATTTTTGGAAAACAACATGATCTGAGTCTGTTTGTTCACGAGGTCGTTTGAATTTCATCATTCTATGATTTCTTTTACATTCCTGTGGTTGAACATTCGAATAGGGTTGAGTGTAATTTTTGAGTGGTGATGATTGTGTTTTTTCATGAGTGAGTGTTTTGTGGATGTATGTATTGTGTGCAACGTCTAACGATGTACTTGGGTCAATTTCCATAGGAGTTGGTATATTATTCACCGGTTGAATATTACGCTCTATGCGTTGATATTGAGCCATTGTTGACGGAGGCTTTGTTGAATAACCTGCTGCAAATGTGCGCGCGAAATCGTAGCGCCTATGATTCGTTTTAGCTCTTGCGCAACTGAAAGTGCAGAAAGAAGGTCTCTTGATCTTGCAGAGAATAGTATGTCATATATTGGACGACGCAAACCTGAGATAAATACACGCAAAGCATTTTCTCTCGCACGTTCATTGCGACAATAAGTGACATCTGTATTACCACTGTGCATCATTAGTTGTTTGTTAATAATCAGGGTCAATTGTTTGTCGACTAAGTCGTAGTAAGAAAGACTTAGTCGATAGAGATAAACTTTTTTGTTTGAGAATACTCAGCTCATTTTCTAAGACATTGATAGGTTGTTTATCTGAATACGCCTGATCTAACCTTGCGATTATTGCTTTAAAATTCAAATTAATTTAATTTAATTTTTTTTAAAAATTCACTATGCAGTTGTGTTTTTGGTAAAAATACCGTATCATAAATCTTAAATGCATCAAAATGTTTGCTGTAAAGTTCCTTAAAACACAAAATTTACATAATCAAAAGATTCTTCCAAATGCTCTTGTAACTCTGTAATGCTCTGTAATGTGAGTTGAAGTCATCAAATTTTCGAAAAAATGTTAATCAAAATTTCATTTTGCAGAGTTTTTAAAAAAAATGTGCTGAAAAAAATGCAATGTTTCTTATTGCGTAAGATGGAAAATTTTATTAGCTTTTAAATAAGTATAAATTGATTAAACTTGTTTCATTATTTTCTTAGTTATATGCAAAATACTAAAGAAGAAATTTCTTTTTTTTCGAAATAATGAATTTTTAGCCAAAAAGCCTTTAAGCCGTTTTCGCGACTATTTACCGTTAGTAAATATTAAAGTTTTATATACCAAAATTCATGTTTCTAAGAGAAAAATTAGAAATCAACTTGTCCCGGGAACTTTTCGGAAAAATCAAAAAAATGGGACGGTCTAGTGAACATCTCAGGAATTAGCATGATTTCGAAAAAGTAGGCGTAGATATATTGCGACCATAGTAAACATATGAACTAAACTACCAAATATTAGTTTTATTCGATAAAAACCAGCTAATATAGAAAAGTTCCATTGGTTTGTGGGCATGGTTTCGAAAAAGTAGTCGTAGATAATGTGCGACCACGCCCATTTCTAGTACAGTTGCCGAAAGTAACCATCTAAATAAAATTTCAGTTTTTTACGATCAAAACATTACGATCAAGCATTTTTAATGGTTTGTGGGCGATAGCGTAAATTTGGGTTGTATGGGAGGTACACCACCCCCCTGTTCAATCGACACCGAACTTCCCAAAAGCACTCTCAAAATGTTGTCTCGATTTCCCTGAAAGTTTCTTTAAGATCGGTTCAGCGGTCTTTGAGTCTATATGTGATATACATACATATTTATATATACACATCTCTTACTCCATTAATCGATTTGAAATTTTTTTTTAATTGAATAAAATAATGAATATATAATTACTTTTAACGAGAAGATTGCATGCATTTCATTCATCGATGAAAATATTGCTCCTGAAAAAAGTGTGTAAAAACATAAGGAACCAATTCGTTTCTAGAAATATGAGGCCGATGAAGGTTAATATGCTTTTTCGTAAAATAAGTTTTTTGGAAATAATTTTAATTTGGCTAAATGATATATTTATATTACGTGCTAAATAAAAGTAGGTAAAAATTAAAACACAAGATTTGGGTGTTACACGATGTGTATCTCTTAATTATGAACTACATTGAACTCAGTTAACCCGTTATAGGCAAAGATATATATATATCTTAACCACCAACACTTTCGATCTAATACTACTCTGTAAGAACACAAATTTTATATTTAAACATAAAGTCAAATTTTCTTATAGCGAATCCTGAACAAAGCAGAAAGTCTGTGCGTTATATAGAAAATTCGTTTTAGAGATATGATGAAAATTTCAAATTTTACTGCGACATTTCCAATTCATCATTGAGCTCAGGCATCTGCTATCAAAATTCTTTGTGATGGAACTTGGTTTCTTATTGCAATTGTTATTTGCAATGTTTAGAGAATCCATATAATATGTTTTGCTTTTTTCTGAATTCTTTAACAGAGATCAAAATACATTTCAAGTAAAACGAAAAAGCTAATCAATTCGTAAATAAAAGAGTTTCGTTGTTAAGCAAAACTTAAAAATACCGTCACTGCCTCATTAAAGGTTAAACTATCTGGCTTAATACTAGCTTAGTTACGTAAAAATGTAATCTCTTTTCAATTCCGTTTTCTATTTCTAATACTATTTCAAATATTACACCAACCTTAATTAATTAATTCGACTTTCAATTTCATATTGTGAATATGAATTACTTACAAAAAATTTACAATTACAAAAGAAACCAAATTAAATTTCACATTTATTTTTCCATATTTGACCTTACTTTCAATCAAAGCTGAGCTGATTGCATTTGCATTAATGTTGCAGTCCTAAAATGAACCTGTTTAAATAAAGTGAACGCCCTCCCATTTTCTATTTTTGTGCTATTGCTATATATTAGCCTTTACTTATAACAACAATGGCTCAAAACTGTGTTAATTGTAGTTTTTTTTTTAATTTAGCTACAATCGTCTTTAATGCCAACTTTTTTAGTGGAAATTATTTTCAATACATATGTTTTAAAATGTTAGTGTCTGTTAATATTAATTAAGCAAATGATGGCAACAATATTCAAATAAAAAATAGAAACTACTGCTTGAGTCTCTTTCACGGAATTTCGTTTTGCTAAATAGCGTGCATGCATTGAATAAATTTTTATTTTTTGTTTAATTTGGCCAAAAATTTGACCAAATACGATTCCAAAGTGACAATCTAAATCTCAGCACAAAAGCTTATTTGGCCGATTTATTTAAAACTTGTAAAAAATTATCTTCTACTCGTCTGAAGTTATAATAACCTCACTGTAATGTTTTAATATATTTGAAGTTGCGAATGTTTTATTATTTTGATGATGTCACAAATTGTGCAAATTTAAAATGTAGAGAGCTTAAATTTCCTTACATTTATAAAGGTTTTGCTATTTTGAAGACGTCAATTTGTATGGGAGGTAAAATTTTTTTATTCGATTTTGCCAAATTTTAGACCCAGAGTGCATATTAAAGAACAAAGCTTATGTGTACAAGTTCAAGTCAATAGATTTATGTGTTAAATTTTGGTGAGATTTTTATCCAGCGCTTAACATAATGATCTTTTCAAATACGATTTCGAGACGTATTGTCTTCTGAATTAGTTGGCAGTCAGGAGTTTCGTCTTTGGTATTCCGTATGGCAGTTGTTATATTAGAGGTATTCACGATTTGGTGCACTTGCGGACTTGTGCATTTTACAAAAACAAAATACACGTACGTCAAACATCTGCACAAGTGCTTTTCTACACTAAAACAAAAACGGTGTTACTATAACACCGAAGTGGTGTTACATAGGGTCCATCCGAACGGTGTTAATTTTATTGTATCCGCTTGTGTCGCTCCAAATGGATATAATAATATCCAAAACGCAGCGAAACTAAAACACAAATGAAACGTTAACACCATTTGAATATTTTCATATTATCAGAATGGTGTTAATTAAAAACCAACATTAGATACATTTTTAAACTCCAAATGGTGTTTTATGAAATGAAATATGTATCATATTTACATATTTGGAGCAATAAATAAAGCATTATTGAATTTTTTTAATTTGCTACAGATCTCTGCTATGCACGCAACACGTTCAAAAAACAAAAAACAAAAACCTGCTTAAAAATAAGAGCAAGAAAACAAACGACGAAAGTATGAAAATAAAAATCAAGTGTCCTCTGATTCTTATATTATTTAACTGAGTGAAAAATAAACCAAATATCCAAATTGATAAAAAAAATATTATCCATCTGATGGATATTACTGCACAAGTGGTGTTTTTTCAATTCACACCGCATTATTATTTATGTAGATCAGAGGTGTCGTGGCAAGGAGCTAAATTCCAAATTCTCAAAAAAATAAATTAATTAGAACTTCGATGGCGACGAAATAAATTAAAAACAAAAACTACAACATGTGCACACTGAGCTACTATGTTCCTTAAAAAACATTGCAAAAATAGCTTTTAAGCATCTGACGAGGTCAAAGTTCAACTTCAAAAAACTCCCTATGACTTTGAGTTTACGCTACGGTAAAATAAATACAGCAGCAATAACTATGATACCTTTTGACGCGAGCAAACAACAACAATGCCATGCACATTGACAAAAAGTCAATTCTTCGAATTACAACACACGGAAATATTGAAGTTGTTGTAAGTGAGCTAAAAGAGCTAAAAGAACTATGAGATTTACAACTCTGATTTAGAGTGTACTACAGCCTTAAACTTTAGGACTTAAGCAGTTGTGCACTTCTGCGCATCGGAAAAGCATCCCTCCAGGAAATGTGAGCATTCCCGGATGTTACCAGGAAACATTCCATGGAATGTAGGAAGCATTCCCCTTTGTTGCACACTCCATTGCTTTTTTTACATAGCATGTCATTAGAGAGAAACATTCCTCTCAGCTGTGTTAAAAATGAATGTGGAAACATTCCTCTCCGCTGTCTTAAAAAGCGAATTACAAGCAGTCCTCTTCCCTGTTCTAAGAATTAATGTGGAAACAATCATCTCCCTTGTTACGAAAATGCCCGGCCAGGATTCGAACCCGGGAACCCTGAGCGACAGTCTAGCGCGCTACCACTAGACTATCGAATTCTACAATAAGCGGCTAGAAAACAATGATATTAATATTTTCTATTGTCATTGCTTGATAATAAATAATTGTTTCCAAAAGCATTCTTAAAGAAGCGGTTTGGAAACAATATAAATACAAAACTACCCTTAAGCTTCCAAAAGATACGGTTTGGAAACAATATAAATACAAAACTATCCTTAAACTTTTAAAAGATACGGTGGGGAATGTTTCTTTATCACTTTTAGATGGAAGCCTTCCGATTTTTCCTGGAGGGAAGGAAGTGGTGTAATAGCAGAAAAGTGTGGTATTTTCTATATTGGTGTTGGTTCACACAAATACAGAAACAATCACACAGGGCCGTATTCGGTTGTATCGTAAAAGTAGGCCCAAACTGTTAAAGTTTTTTATTATGCATTTAAATTTAAGAAACATTTCAAGAATAGCAACAACTCTCATTATTTCAGATCACTCACAATTGGCTTAGAAGTTAAGACATCCAATGTTGGAAAAAATGTTCTAAAAATCTAGCATCTAAAACTAAACTTTATGTGTTTCAAAAGAGAGATAATACAAGTATCTATCTATTCAATAAGATATCAAACATAAAAATACAAGCATTTAAGATACAACCCTTTTTCAACTTAAAGTCGCGAGGTTTTTCCAAATTTAATAAAAAAAAACTAAATGTATTTATTTGTCCTTTTTTAATAGGAGGCCTTCGGCCGCTGCTTGCGGATTATAACCCTCAGTAAGTACAACACAGGCTTCGCTGTCTACAGTACTTCTGAATGTAGTTATCTTTTTGATAATTCTCTTTTTAATGTATTGCTTTCGTAAAAGGGAAACCACTAGTTTTTTAGACAAATTATAATTATAAAAAAAATTATATCTTATAAAGTTATGCATGGAATTTTAAGTTAAACATCTCGTTGAATAGATACGCGCATTACCTTTGTTTAAATACCATAAAGATTAGTTTTGTTGAAAAACTAGAAAAATAGCAAGATTTTTAGGCAGTTTTTCTAAATTTGAAGGCCTATAAATTCTTAACTTGAACTTTAATTACAAATTAAATTAGATTACATTTTTAAAATCCTTATTTTGTTGGGTGTTTCTGCCTAGTTGTTGTGCAGAAATCAAGAGCGCACCAAAAATATATTCAACTGTGAAAAATGACTGCGCCCCTGAAACAGTGTTTGTGTTTTGATATATGTGGTTTGATCAAAGTGGCGCAAAATCAACGGGGTCTAATTTGCATTTTTAAACCATTTTTAATTAGAAATATATACATTTCTTATACAAATAAGTTAAAAACATATCGTTAGAAACTATATAAAGCACTTTTGTTAAAATAATTCAAACCGTATGGACATATTTAGCTGTGGAACGAAAGTGCATTGTTTTTAAGTTTTCGGGAACTTTTACCATTTTTAACCGCACATGTTGTAACTCATGTTGCATCTATTTTTGTGGTTTTTTCTTTGATTTTTTCGCTTTTTAAGCAGTGAAAAATGCTTAAAATTAAATTATTTGCTAAGTTATCTTCCAATCAGAAGCCAGGGTTCTCCGAAATGTCAAAAACACTCCCTGTCTCGCTCGCACAATTTACGAATGGTGCGACAGTTCACGTACAGTGTATGTGTTAGCAATACCATTTCCTTCGAAATGACCCATTTCAAAGAGCTCTGTGTTTATATAATGATCTGTCGTCTCGAGTTTAGTTTGATTTTTCAATGTCTAAAGAATGTTTTAAAGACTTGTTAAATAGTTTATTTGTATTGTAATTCTGCTGTTTATTTGTACCGTTATTTTATTTTAAATTGTTAATCTTAGTCTGTAAGGATATTTTCCAAAGACTTAATAAAGAAACCTAAATCCTTATATTTTACTTCTTTGAGGGACCCCAGAAGGGTGACAGATAGGAGGTGGGTATGTTCAAGAGAAATATTGAGAGTAAACAAAATTAAGAGTCATATGAACTATTTCCTACATTTTCCTTCATTTTCTGTATGTTTCAAATAAATGTTAGGGTTGAAAAAATTGCACTGGCTTAAAAATAACGAAAAGTTGTTTGTACAATGAATGCCATAATCCATTTGTATTGTAGAATTGATCGGTAACTCCGAAAATGACATTAGTTTTTTCCGTCACTCTGTTTTCGAGATAATCACCACTAAGGCGTATCGAATTACATTATTTTTTTTAGAATTTCACATTCTAAGAGGTCTCAAAAGTGGCATAGTGTTATCAAGATCTCCCACAAAAAATTTTGGTAAAAACAATGGATGTCTTCCTCTCCAGCAAGAACATAGGGGTTTTTTGAGAAAAACAGTAAAAAATAACGATCTCAAAATGCTTTGATTTTCGTAAGGAAAACTACATATGTCCTAAAGCAAAAGTAAACATAGACTTTAACTAACAATATCTTTCCAAATACGATTCCACTCTTGATATTTACTCACAGTGTCCTTTGTGAAGGAAATTCCAATCCAATTGTACACTTAACATAGACCAGAACTTTTGATTGTTGTCTGATTGTCTAAATTTTGGTAGTATTGATTAAAGTATTAACGAAATTAAATTTTCAATAAAAGAATTTTCATTTGAAAAATAAGATAATTATTTCAAAGGCAACTCATCGACACGCCCGAGATTGCGCTCTTACTACAGTGAACTCAACTCAGTAGCAGAGGCCATGCCTACGAGAAACTTTTTAATGTCTAAGGCTACTTTATATAAAAAGAAACAGAGACGGGTATTTTCTCTTGCTTTTTAATTACATTTACAACTCGGCCATCCTACTTAATCACTGTCCCAGTGATTTGAAACACATCTAGTCAAACAAGATAATAGCTTACAACCATTAAGTAAAGAATTGACCAACTAGTTCATTAAGATCTAACAACAGTCCATATTTCTCTGGACATATTGGAAGACCGAAATCCAATATTCAAACATGAGTCATTGGAAGACCACACAGCACTCCAATACTCATAACTGAAAAGCACACAGCATATAATTAATCTTAGCAAAATGGAAGATCACACAGCAATCCATTTTAAAACATGAGCCATTGGAAGATCACACAGCACTCCACAAAGCGCACCACGAAAACCTAACCGACTCCAAAGGGCACCTACTCAAAACATCGGCATGCGCCATTTGCGTACCGGGACGATGTAGCACCTCGAAATCAAACTCCTGAATTCGTAACCACCACCTGGCCATGGCACAATTACTGACAAGGTAGTAGCCTAGACTGGCTTTTTTTCTCACGAGCGGCGACGGGTAGTTGTCAAAATTAGCTGTTCATGCAATTAATCAAAGAAAAGTGAAAAAATAAGCGACGACTTAAACATAGCTAGTCAACCGCAGCAAACTAAAAACATTTCAATAAACTTCGCGAACAAATTTATGAATCAAAGAAAATTTAAAAAGAAGCACTTAGCTAGCCAACAGCAGCAAACTACAACTCCTTTAGCTGTTTTTGACAACTACCAATCGCCAAAAAACTGTCACGGCTACCTTGTCCAATAATTATACATGCACCTGGCTATTCGTGGTACTAAATTCTGTTTAGTAGTGGTGTATTTAAAATAATTGCAGTCTGTTAATACCTTGAACCTTTTTCCCAGCAGATAATATTTAAAACGCTCAAGACTTTCTACAACCGCTAAAGTTTCGAGTTCGGAACTGTGGTATTTTCGTTCAAGGTTCTTTGTTTGCCGACTAAAATATGCAACTACACGTTTTTGTTCATCGCTCACCTGAATCAAACACTCCAGCTATTCCTAATTTACTTGCGTCTGTATGTAGTTCATGGTCACAGATAGGATTATATATTGCCAAAATTGGAGATGCATACAACCTTTCCTTAAGACTTTTAAACGCGACTTCCTGCTCCTGTGTCCAGCAAAATTTGGCATCTTTAAGCATTAATTGATTTAACGGTCGTAAAATGGCCGCATAATTTTCGCAACTTCGATGAACCGACGGAAATATCCAGTTAGACCGAGAAACTGTTTTGTTTCGCGAATATTAGTTGGAGTTCTAAATTCTTTCACTGCTTTTGTTTTAATTTCTCCAGGTTGGATACCCAAACCACTGATAACGTGTCCGATATAGCTTATTTCATCCTTAAAAAAATTCACATTTTGATATTTTAAATGTCAAATTCATATCTTTACACTTTTCAAGTAGTTCAGTTAGAGTTTTAATAATTTCACCCGCAGTTTTTTCATAAATAACAATATCGTCCATATAAGCTGTGATATTTTTGACGGTAAGAGCACTTGTCATTGTTTTAATCAACTTCATAAATATACCAGGCGCATTCGTTAGACCGAACGGCATTCTTTTGTATTAGAAATGACCGTTAGGCGTAACAAATGCTGTTAACTTTCGCGATGCTTCTGCTACTGGTATTTGATGGTAGCCATTCATTAAATCTAAAACGATAAATAAATTACTATCGCACATTAAATTGATGCTTTCTTCAATGTTTGTCATCGAAAAAACTTCGCGCACTGTATTTTTATTTAAATCTCGATAATCTACGACCATGCGAAATCCACCAGTTTTCTTTGGTACTAATAGCGCTCTGCTTGCAAAAGTTGATGTTGACAGTTCGATAATATAATTTTTTAACAAATCATTTACTATTGTGTCCATTTGGTTTCTTAAATGATAAGGAACCAGAAAGTATTTGTGGTTCACAATTTTATTTTTATCTTTAAGTTCTATATTCATTTCAATTGATCTAGTTTTACCCATACTTGAAAGATTTTCTGCAAAGCACTCACGATAAAAAGTCATTATTTCTAAAAAAAAGTGTTTTGTCATGTTCATTTAATGTTTTTCCAATATTTGGTGTTCGTTCAAACTCACCTACATTATTTTGGTGATTAGGAGGAGTATTAAGTCAATCTGAAGATTTTGATTGACTCAACGATACTATTTCTGAACTATGACTGATTTTCAATACACCATTTTCCCGCACCAGTCTCACACCCATTGGTCCAAAAAATTCTGCCTAACAATCATTTCACACTCTTGTTGATTATTATCAACAATTAAAATGTCAATGGGCAATGTTACATTCTGTATTTTTACCGATTTGCTTATTTTTCCAACTGACATAACTGTGCTGCCACCGAAGCCGACAAGTTTAACGCTGAAGTGTTCATAGTTCCAAGCGAACTCTTGAGATTTTGCTAATTTTATTGTGGAGCACTAGCTACCCACTATCTATATGTGCTTCCTGTATCAAACCCTTATTTTTCTCGACCGATAAACACGACATTTTTGACGGATACTGAATTTGATTTTCATTTGATCGCTTTTACATTCACTTTATTACATTCGCCGAGATTTATTACATTTGCGAGCAAAGTGGCCTGGCTCACGGCACAAAAAACACGTCTTTTGAGATTTCCAAGTTTGAGTGGCTGATTTATTATTGCTTTTGTAATTTGCAATTCTGTCATAAGCAAAGCTTGCTTCAAAGCTTGTTGGTTTGTTTCTGTTGGTTTTAATGTTTTGAAATTGAAATTGTTCTCGTTGTGTTTGTTGAACAGTAACTTGAAGATGTGACTTGATCTGTACGAGCAGATCCTCTATCGTCTTACAATTTGATATATGACCAGTGACTGCGTTAATCAATTCCTTATTTTCTAGTCCAGACACAATATACTTTTTGGCACCCTCATCAGAAATACCAGCTTGACGTGTGAGCGCCAAGACATCATAAAAATATTTTTCTAAGCTTTCGTCGTCTGTTTTAGTTCGTTTCATCAGTAGTATGTATGATTTCGTTCCGTCCTGAACAGAAGGAAACGCTTTTATCAATGCTTCTTTAAAAGATTGCCAAGAACAATCATTTTCCTTTGTGGTTACAAACCAAGAAGAAGCTGCTTCTTCAAGCCGAAGTGCAGCGTAAAACAATGTGGTCTGCTCATACCAATTAAAGATTTGCTTAACCTTATCGACCGTTGCAATCCATTGGATTGCTGAAATACCTCCAGATATAGATGGATTATACACTGGTATCAATTTTTTTTTTCCATTCCGCAGATCATCGAACTATTCACTCTTATTGATTGCATGGACAGTTCAGGAGGTAGTGCCGTTGAAGCAATGAAAACTATTAACGAAATAAAATTTTCAATAAAAGAATTCTCATTTGAAAAATAAGATAATTATTTCAAAGGTAACTCATCGACACGCCCGATATTGCGCTCTTACTACAGTGAACTCAACTCAGTAGCAGAAGCCATGCCGACGAGAAACTTTTTAATGTCTAAGGCTGCTTTATATAAAAAGAAACAGAGACGGGTTTTTTCTCTTGCTTTTTAATTACATTTTACAATAGTGTTAACGTTTTCCTACAATTTTTTTTGGGGTGAACTTGACAGCCCCATGCAAAATTTGAGAGCTCATAGAATACGATCTAAATTTTTGATACGCCTTATTGAACACTGTAGTTTCTTTTACAAAAAAAGGTTGATTCCACTAAATAGCATATATCTCCAGAACCAAAAACAATAATCAAACAAATAATATATCCCTACATTCTCTATATGTTTTTGGGCCTTTTTTATGCAGTTTTTAGGCCTTCAAGCCTGGGTTTTTTCAACTACCGATATACATTTTTTTATGCAGATCTTATTTTTTATCCTCAATATAACGAAAAATGCACGGGGAGCGAGGAAAATCAGATAAAGAAACATAGGGGTGCTCCAACGTATTTAATAGGATTAGAGAAAAAAGTATTATTTTTGGAAGCAAATTTTTTAGGTTATATTAAATGAATTTATTAAAAATTTTTTTAAATGATAAATAAGTTAATTACCTGAGTTAAAAATATATGTAAGTTTTCCCATTAAATGACTATTTATATTTTAGATATTGTCTTTAAAAAAGTCTTAAGTTTAAATTACTTTCTGCATACACAAATATTATACACAATTTAAACCCCATTTTGTATTTACTTTTATATGACATATCATTTATTATAAAAACTATTTTTATTTCTCGCAAAATTTAATTGACTGCTTTTGAGGTATTCTTTTAACCCTCACCTGGCATGTATTTGTGCCCTTCCAAAACCTGCCAGGCGTTTGTTTTCATATATAATAATGTAAAAACTAAAATATATTAAAATTATAACTTTGTGAAAGCAAGTTAGTCTGGTCCCATTTTTTTACATTTATTAACCCGCCTGGCAGGTTTTCGTGCCCTACCAAAACCTGCCAAGCAATTTTTTTTATAAATGATATAGAAAAAATTGAAACATATTTAAAAATTAGCTTTGTGCGCTCAAATTATTCTGGTCTCTTTATTTACACTTTCATCGTTACAAGTAAAAAGGGCGATATGGTCATTGGCCGTCCCTGCCGATATGGCGATATGGTTTTCTTATTGTACTAATACTAAATTACGCATATACAATAATTTAGCTTTGTGCCTAACAAGTTAGACAAATTGTTCCACAGCTCTTCTATTCCGAGATATTCTATTCGAAATATTTTGGGAATAATCATAATACAAACCATGGGTTATTTTTAAAAACCGGCCCGAACAACTTTTTTTCGTGAGTCGTCTTAACAAATATATGTAATTTTTTAGTGTTTGTTTTTGCTAACTTAGCCCTCCCCTCTGGCAAGGGAATGAGTGAGTATCACTGTATATCAGTGGGATTATAGTCCATTCCATGGACAATTTAATAATGCATAGATTAAAAAAAAAGGTAAGATTCGTTAAAAATTCACTGAGTTATAAGAGGGCCGGGACATAGCCCCAAGGGACATAATCCCAAATCTCAAATGGGGATTCTGACCCCTTGGGATTACGTCCGCTTTTAAGAGGTCATAATCCCAAGTGGTTTCAACAAATATTGATATCTGTGTCGATAAGCAATAACAGCTTATGTCTGATTTCAAAGTTTCGAGAAATCTTGCTTCAAAGTTTTCAATAGCGAAATAAGTTATATGGAAGGGTTTTTTATTTTTGTGTCATAACTTTGACTAAGGTCATGCTAGATGGTCCAGATTGTGTGTGTTTATAGTTCTATATGCGTGGAACACAGCTGCAGCAATAAGTCAGATCTGTCTTAAGTCGACTTAAACTATTTTTACTGTAGAAGTCAGTAGCGAAGTCAGTGTTGGACTTACTAAGGGTTGGAATCCCTAAGCAGCGGCCGCCTATTAAAAAGATAATTATCGCTGTCTACAGTACTTCTGGATATAATTCCTTGCTTAATAGGCGGCCTTCGGCCCCTGCTTAGGGATTGCAACCCTCAGCAAGTCCAACGGGCGATTTTTCATAGAGCCGGCGCTTTCTTCTTCGATCATTTAGGTAAATTAGTAAATAGTTATTTGAAAAATTCAAGTTGTGGTTACCATTCCGTACAAGGGCAAATGAATTTGTTTATGACGAAATAATTTGCCTTGTACGGAAAGTTGTTAATTCAGGCATATTTACCTTACTTAAATATTTAAGTAACTATACAAATTAAACATAAATTAATCCAAATTTGGGATTATGTCGTAATCTCAAATTCAATTTTGGAATATGCCCTTTTTTTTGGAATTATGTCCCCTTTTTTTGAAGACATGTCCCCTTGGGGCTATGTCCCAGCACCTTATGAGAGTCGACAGCTCGAAAACGAAGTTTTCCAGAAAACGCATGTAAAGTTTTAAGTATAGTGCGCAACTTCTTTGACGCTGTCGACTCATAGACTCATAGCTTTTGAACTATTACGAATTTCGATTTGCTTTTTCAGTATGAAAATATTTATGTTTCCGTGACCTATTGAGAGAGTGATGTTTTGATTGTTCTTCAAATAACAATAACAAAAACCAATAACAATTGCATGATAACAAAACTTAGCAGAACTTAATAAAATTAAGTGCATACTCTTATTATTTTTTATAGTTTCTCGTAGCTAGACAAATAATTGTCACTTTCATTTGAAATACACATGAACATTACATCACAAAAAAGTAATAAATTTGTAATTAAAAAATTATATGATAGTTAATTTGTTATAAATAACATATCAGTCAATGCTTTTCCGGTCATTTCCCATTTGTACTCCAGTTTTCATATTATTCAATAGTGATGGGAGCTATCGATTAAAAATATTCGAATTATTCGATAGTTTAAAATCATTAATTCATTCGATAGTTTTTTTGGAACAAAGTTCCTTTAAATTTAACTAGTATTTAAAAAAATAAAAATACTCTTACCATTAATGGATCTAAAATTGCTGTAAAGTTTAAAATAATTTTGTGATGGCAATTTCTTTTTAATACAATTACGCAATTTACTCAGTTTTTATTCAGGATGGGTTCGTGAAATCGCTTAGAGTAAGCTTACAGCTGCATGCTTTTAGTATTTATATACGTCGTTCATTGAATACCATTAATGGTCGCATTCTATCCGAAAAAGCGCTCAGGTTTTGAAGTAGCATGAAATATTTTCGCTCCGATGTTGTGGGAACATGTTGTGTGAGCGCTTTATGTAGCATGCCATTCAGCCCGAAATTTGTGCAACATTTGCGTAGCAAACTTTCTGCTGAATGCACCCAATGAAATCGCACCAGTTAATAGCTATTTAGAGGTTTTTTTAAGTCGAATTTGTACTAGCTACTATTTTTATAATTCGAATGAATGAATAAATTATTCGACACTAAAAATAGTACGAGTTTAATGCATTATTTACTTTTTTTAAAGTAAACAACTTAACGAATGGTTCGGACGAATGGTTCGATAATAATCTGTCGATAGTTGAAATCGTTTGATAGTGCCCATCACTATTATTCAGTCTTATTCATAACACAAACAATGAAAATTATTGTAATTACATAAGTAGAAATCAGATCTTAGTAACTATAGAGACTATGCAGTAATCTATGACACGCTGATCCAATTGCTTTAAAGCAAGTTATTATGTTTACTGTTTTTTGTTCTCTAAATCGGTTCAAGATTTTTTAATTACTGATTCAAACAACAATATATTGTGTTTTTGTTAATTTTTTTTTTTTCTTATTGCAGCATCTTCTGATAGCATTTATTGGGGCCCAGTCGATGTCAAAAATTATCAGCTATTTTTGATTATTTAAGTTGCTTATTGAAGTAAACAAATTGTATATAAAAATAACAAGTTCAGTTTTAGTTAATCGTATGAGATCGATTAAAAACAAATTGTGACTAAATCTGGCAGAACCATTACACGTATCCCAACAAGCAGCATACTTTTTCAAACAATTCATGTAGACAAACAAATGAACTTACGTGTTTTTAAGCTAAAGCTACTGTTGTTTCATATTTCCTCGAAGTGTTTCGAAATTCTTAGAAGAAAAACATTGCCAGTGAAGCAAGCACAAGGCAACAAAAAAGAAGCAATGCCAGATATTAATTACCAGCCAAACATATAATTTTGCTGTCCGGACAAAGCTGCTACACTTGTGTCTTAGGCTGGTCATGTTGTAATCTTCAAGTGGCCACAGTTTATTCTTCACTATGTGCAAATATAAACTAGATTTGCATACAAAGTGGAAAAAAAACTTCCAGAACGAATGCCCTAGTGGTAAATGGACACATGATGTAAACAATTATTTCTAAACACAAGATAGAAGAGACCAAAATAATGACGCACAAAATTGGAGAGAACAAAATAATTGAACGCAAATTCTCTCTAAGCCAAAAACTCAACGAAAACGAAAGAGTACTCACCGAAAAGAAGCAAAAAAAAAAATTATATGACGTCAAAATTGTTTTCACAATAAATTTTAGCATTGCAGTATTAACGTTTGATTACACTTAGTTCTGGTTTAGTATTGGTTTGAGCATAGAGATTAGTAATTTTCATAAATACACTACTTCACTGCAAAACTTCCTGTAAGAAAACACGATCTTTCTGACAAAATCTTGATTGTGCTCACTTCTTAATTTTGCTCACATTATTTTCTTTTTATTGTTCAAACAACATTTTAACTTTATTCGTCTGTGTAGCAACATCTCAGTAGTTCCAAGTTGAAGCTTGGACCTACTACTTGATATGCGAACTCTCAGTGGTAGGGGCATGCCCCTCGCCACGCATTTTGTACGTCCTTTGTACATCGATGTCATTAACAGGGGCGAACGGACCCAACGTGCATTGACATGGACTTTACAATTCTCCTGTCCCATTGGGCCATACCTGTAAAGGCTTGAGAAATGGCATGTTCAAAGGGATATGTTGCCTCCAGCCGAACTACAGGGATCGTGTTTTCTAGCAGAAACTTTTGCAGTTAGGTGTGTGTCTGTGAACGTAATAAATCTTTATGTTTAAGACAGAACAAGGTTTTATGTATAAAATATATTTTCGATCAATATATTTGTTTTATGGATTTTTGTGCGTAATTTTTTTTTTTGTTTTCTTCTATCTAGTGCATACCTACTCCCATCGTCGCTTACTGTGTGAGGTAGATGTTATCAGTCTCTTAGCAGCCATGCCCAAACAAATGTAATTTAGAATTGTATACGCTTTGTTACGGCATGTGTCCATTTACCACTGGGTTCTTACATATGAATAACATGGCATTATGAAGCTCAATTTTGACTCCGACAGTGAAAATTTCGTACTTTATTTTTTCATTTCATTTATTACCGTTGCTTACATTAGCACCCTCAATTGCATAATGCACCAAAGTAGTTGAAAAAAAACGTAAAAATTAGTCCATCTTACTTGCAAATACTGGTGAAACTAAGAAAAGCCTGCAAAAAAGACTTAGAAAAATACACTAGACAAAATCCACAAAGTTATTCAAGCCCAACGTAATGATTTTTTTTTTTAAGACTTTTTATTCAGATAAAGTTTCCTTTCATTCCTATTTGATTATGAATATTTACGTCGAAAGTTTTTCTTTGCGAGCTAAGTCAAGAAGAAATAGTATTTACTTAAGAAAAAACTAAGAACCTCAGTTTGCAAATTGAAAAATATCTTTACCAACAATCCGGCGGTTCGCTCTCTATGGTTCGGCGAATTATAAGAGCAATAATTGATAACCACTTGTTAGATTATGAAAATCGACTCGAAATCGCCACAACGTTAGCTGTAGATTTGTCTTTGCGCTTTGCCGTTGACATGCAAGAAGTTTAACTCTCCCACAAAGTTTTTGAACCCGTGACACAAAGAATAGGGGAAAAAACTGCGGAGGAAGTTAACTTGGTTTTTCGCTTAGAACAACAATTTTGCATAGAGAGACCATCAAGCATTGAATTTTCTTTTTAATAGCAGTCAAAATCAATTAGCAACCCAAATTTCTCAACACATCCAATAATACCTGGCAGAACAACAAATTGCAGTCACGAGACAAAAAGTTTCCACAATTAGCTAGATTAGCAAAAAGTATTTGTGCGTCCCAACAACTTCAATGGCTTCTGAATTGAATAATTTCAAAATAAATTATTACTCAATTAACTCTGAAAGTTCTTCTGAACTTATTTTGTGTTGTTTAACTACTTCATATTTTAGTTTATATATACATACAGAATGTAATACATAATATAAATATATATAAGGCTTTCTTCGAGCATTTCGAAATTGATTTTTATATTAGTCTTATATAGCAGAATCAACAGTTTTCAATATAACCTTTGGATAAATCCAAAAATTTGCTTTGAACTAGTTTGTGAAATGCCTCTCTATTTTTTTCTGAACGCTGCTCGCATACCTAAAGAAGATGCAGAAGAATTTGCAGAAGTTGCAATTTGTTCACGAAGTGAAAAAATTCTGCAATATTAGAATATTTACTTGAAGTCTCAGCATTGACTATATAAGCTTTTATTTTGTGGATGGTTTAGTGTAAAGTACATTGCAGAGAACTTACGTCTAGGGAACACGTTCAATGTCGCATTAAAAACTGACTAAAACAAGTAGCAGTATTTTTTTTTGCATCTATTAAATCAAAATAATTAAATAGAAACAAAATATGTACAGTGGCTCACAGCTTATTTCGTGCACTAGGAAATCTTTATTTTAAAAGTAAACAGCTCTCAAATAAGTTTTTTTTTTTTAAACTTGAACTCACATTTTCAAGTGACAAACTTCACAATCCATGAATTTTTAATTTGAAAAGTCCTCCCTCCCCTAGTCCCGTAAGAGGACTTTTGAATTCAAGTAGAAAATTTTAGCTCTCAGCTTATTTCGAGCACACATTTTTGGAACGAAGTTCCTTTGCGCAGCAAAATTTGGGGGCAAATTCGAAGAGGGGCTTTCGCAAGCGGAATATTTGTAATAAAAATTGTTTAAAAAATCACTGAAGAAATTTCAAAAAATTTCCCCAGCAACTGCAAAACAATAGGTGGAAAACATGACTGGCTTGCATAAAGATGTAATAAAGAAAAAGCGCGGCCACACAAAATGTTAAAAAAGACGTACATAGGACCCTTTTTAAGATTCAGTTCAGTGCAAGAAACAAGCTGCGGTGTTTAGTTGTGCTACATTTTAATGTTTTTCTTTATTAATCTTTTTAATACACTTATATGTTAAGAAATTTAAGTTCCTCTACAACTATATACACGCAGAAAAACGACATTTTCGATTTTGATTGTAGCAAACATATTTCTATTTACGGTAAATATATCTCGCTTTTCTAACCATATTTTGTTTATCATACATATTGCTATTTTTGTGACAAGCATTTCAATGTTTGCTTACCATTGCAGTTAAACATATTTTTATTGATGTGACAAAAATATTTTTGTGGAAAACAATTCCAAAATATATTTGCGGTAAAATAATAAATTTTTAACCACTAATAAGTTGAAATAAAATTTTCAAAAATTTTACCTTTTTGCGAATTGGTTTCTTTTGTTACATTGCACACATGAAGGGCAATGACTGTGCGCAACACACGCAGAAAAGTGACATTTATGACTCTGATTGTAGCAAACATATTTTTATTTACCGTAAATATATTTCGCAATTCTGACCATATTTTGTTTGACATATATATTGCTATTCTTGTGACAAGCATTTCAATGTTTGTTGACAATTCCAGGTAAACATATTTTGATTGATGTGACAAAAAATATTTTTGCGGAACAATAATTCCACAATGTTCATATTTTATGTTTCTGAAAGTGATACCATGCTTATCAGTGGCTTTAGTCAGGCGACGATTGGTGGTGACCGTAGCCTACTGGTAGTGTGCTTGGCTCTTAAGTCCCATGTTACGGTGGCGGTCATGGGCTCATCATGATCATGCATTGTCGTGTTTCAATGTAAATTAAAAATTTGAGTGCGAGAGCAAGAGAGTAAATTTTCACCACCACGGTCACCAAATGATTCGACAAAAATATGAATTCATGGGATCAAAACAGTGTTGCGTTGTGAAATTATTCACAACATTTGTGTTTAGGCACGAAAATAGTACACTTTTAGCACGAAATGTTTGAAAGCAGTAATAAAACCTGCTTAATAGCAACACTCATCGGTTGAAAAAAATACTAAAAGTAGCAAAAAGTGTACTGGTGCTTAGGCATCATATGACCACCAGCATAACATACTTTCGTCACACAGCTCATCAAACGAAAAAAAGAGAGTAAAAAGTGTCGTGACCATATGACGACCACCGTAACAACACCCTAAGCGAAAGAGCCGCGGTTCAATCCCAGTCCTGACAGAAAGTTTTTTCAATTCAATTAATATTTCTGTTCAGCCGTAAGCAATGGCAAACCTCAAAGAGCAACAATTAAAAAAGAATAAATTTAAGTAATAGATATAAATAGTTAATAATAATAATAAAAAGTAATAATAATAATAATAGTAATAAATAGTTAAAATACAATATAGCAGCAAATAAGCTTACTTGCCCAAAAATATCTTTATTTCAGTAAACAAAATATATTTATTGCAACAAAAAGGCTTTGTTGCACATTTCTTGTAAAAATTACCTTTTTTGATATAAACAAGTTTTTAATCACTTTAGTATCCTTCGATATTATGCTTGTGTCAAATATATTTTTTCTGCGTGTAGCTAGCTACCAGCAAAAAATGTAATATAATTTTTTTCAATATCGGTATTATTAACCAAGTTATAGCATTTTGAAGTTTGACATAGTGCCTGCACGAAATAAGCTGTGAGCCACTGTATCTTAAACTGCGTATCATTCGAAACTTTAAAGAAATGAATTCTCCGAAGTTTTTCCAATTCGAATAGCCACCTTCGAACATACCACAATGGCCGTATTCCGTGAAGTCAACTGTTGTGAACTGTAATGGTAGCGATATGAGTTGCTACTCTAAAGGTCAGAAATTAGATTTAATTACATTTAATTTTTTATGTAGATAACACAGTGCAACACATATTTTCGGGGGTGAACCAAAACAATCTCAAACGATAGTATTTGACATCAATAACAAAAGCCCAAGTTTTTGCTCTACTACGACACAATTCTTTTACAGTGGTTTTAAATTTAAATTTTTTTGGTCAAAATGAAATCAAAAAATATAAAAAACTAGTATTACCCGGCAGACGTTGTTCTGCCACAGACCGCCTTACAGCCATATGCGAAAATGTCAAGAAATGCCAAATATATTCACCATTTTCAGTATAGCTGCCGAAAGTAACCATATGGACTAAATTACCAAATTTTAACTAAATTACCAAAATGACCAAATTTTTGCCTAATACTATTATTGTTGTTTTGTAAGCGGTAAAAAGGGGTGCGGCAAAATTATTTTCCTTAAACCATTTCGTTCTCGAAACAAATCGACTGCCAAAATTTCAGCTCAATTTAGCTTAAGCCTGGCGTACTTTGCTTCACTCCACGCTGACTCCCCGAAAAGTAAGTTTAACTAAAGTGGGACAGGCCCAAACCGTTGAAACAAAAAATTTTAATTGGTTTGTGGACGGTAAAAGGGGGCGTGGAGACGAATTTTTAGTACAGTTTCTGACAGTAACCATACAAACAAGCCAAATTTTTTGCTCAACCGACCCAGTAGTCAATTTAAATGATTTTTCAAAAAGTGGGTGTGGCTATTTAGCAATAACGCCCATTTTTAATACAGTTGCCGAAAGTAACCACACAAACTTAACTACCAAATGTTAGCCTTATACGGCCAAAACTGCTTGAAATATAGCATTTTCACTGATTTGTGGGCGGTAAAAGCGGGCGTGGAAATCAATTTTTAGTACAGTTGACGACAGTATCCATAAAGACTAAATTACCAAATTTAAGTCTTATACGACCAAAACCGTCTGATATAAAGCATTTTCATTGATTTGTGGGTGGTAAAAGTTTGCCTGAAAACATTTATATAAAGTGACCGCCTCTTGAGGCACCTACACAGCAAGTTTCACTATGTGTATAACTCTAGAATTGCCATGATTTCGAAAAAGTGGGCATATATATATATATATATTGAGACCACTCCCATTTCTTGTACAGTTACCGACAGTAACCATCTGAACAAAATTACTAAATTTTAGTTTTTTACGATCAAAACCGTTTGATATATACTCTTTTTTTTTGTCGATAGCGCAAATTTGGCTTGTATGGGAGGTACCACGCTCTCTTGTCTAACCCTTAACAAACCTCTCAGGAACACTCTCAAGATGTGGCTTCAATTTCCCTGAAAATTTCATAAAGATCGGTTCAAAGGTTTTGGAGTCTATACGTGATATAGCCACATACCTACATACATACATCCATTTTTATATACAGAGGCTGTGTGTCAATCGGAAACTTTTCAGTCGGATGATCAAATTTTGACAGTTGGTAGGGCAATTTTTGGCATTTGTAAGGTGAATATAACTGTCAAAATTTGTGCTAGCCTCAAGCGCTACTACAAATTTTGACAGTCGAAAGCGAATTTTGGACACACTCAAAAACAAAGAAAAAAAACAACACATCAATTTCCGCGACGTATTTTATTCGAGTGCTTGTACTTGCAACTTATTTCGTAAACTTGTAAAACTGTGAACTTCAAAAATAACAAAATAATAAAAATAAAAAAGAGTAAAGTGCTTGAGTTTGTGTTTGCGTGTGTGTAGGCCAACGATCTCAGGGTACATCAGCAAGTCCATCAAAGTTAAATTGGTTTTCTTTGCTGGTGAACGTCCTCCAAGTGCCACAACTAGTAGAACAAGCAAATGAAGCGCAAATTCTCCGCTTTCAATTTATTTAATTCACGCCAGAGTATAATGACAGAAATTTGCCTCTGCGCTTGAGACATGCTGAAATGGTGCTTCTGAAATATTGGAGAGTTGACCAGTCAATTGAATTGTACTGCACTTGCTGGTGCTGCTCGTGGCAACTCTCGGAGAACGTTGGCAAGCAAAAGAATCAGGAAAATTGCGCTCCACTTGCTTGTGCTGCTGGTGATGGCACTTGGAGGATGTTGGCTAGCAAGAAATTTCGCACTGCACTTGCTTGTGTTGCCGCTGGTGGCACTTGGAGGACGTACACCAGCAAAGAAAGCCAATTTAACTTTGCTGCACTTGCTGATGCACCGGGAGATCGTTGGCTCACACACACGCACACACGAACTCAAGCACTTTCGTTTTTTTTATTATTATTATTTTGTTATTTTTTAAGTTTTTTAAGTTTGTAATATTACAAGTTTACGAAATAAGTTGCAAGTACAAGCACTCGAGCTAAATATGTCGCAACTTGAATAAAATGCAAATTATGTGAAATGTGAAACGTCAAAATTTGTAATTGTCAAAATTTCGTCGTCCATTTGACACAGCAAAAAAGACAAATTTATTTCAACACACACAAATTTTATTCAACTTGATATTTTTTATCGTACCACGACTGAAAAGTTTCCTTTTGACACACAGCCATATGGATTAAAAGTTTGTTTTAACCAGAACTAATTCATGGTTAAACTAGGAAGGAACTATCTTCGGCTGGGTCGAAGTTAAAATACCTCCACAGTAAGTGTGCATGTTTTGTAAGTTTGATGACGTCACTTCGTATAGAGGATGGGCATGGTGTTCATCCAATTTGGCCAAAACTCAAATGCAGAATACGTTTAAGATATGGAAGATTATGTGTTAAATATGCTGATAATACACACATTTTCGTGTGTAATTAATAAAGCTATGCTTCTTTGATGACGTCACCTTATATAGTAGGTTGACCAAGTTTTTATACGATTTGCCAAATTTCAAACTCAAAGTGCATTTTAATATTCGTAGCATATGTACATAATTTTAATTCATTAAATTAATTTTTTCGGAATTTTTAGAGACGTAACCCTTTTCATATAGCTATTTTTTATGGGAGGTAGGCGTGGTTCTTATACTATTTTGACAAATTTCAAATTTGTGGTAAATATTTGACACCAAAGCTTACGTGCGAAATTTCAAATCAATTTATTAATTTTTGTGGCATTTGAAGAGATTTTACCGTCTTGATAAAGACACTTTGTATTTGAAGTAGGCGGGGTTTTCATTCGAGTTTGCTCATTCTCGAACTTGATCTTTGTTTTTTGTATAAAGGCACATAAACCAATTTCATTACGATAGCTTCAAAATTGCGACTGTAATCGTGTTGATATACGGACATTCAGACAGACGGACATGACTTAATAGATTCAGGAAGTAATGCTGATAAAAATTATATATCGTCGTTACAGAAGTGAACTTGCGAATCTGAAAAATTTTATTTTTAATTTTCCATAGAATTTTCATTAGAAATGAAAAATATAGTTTTTCAGATTCGCAAGTTCACTTTTGTAACGATGATATACTTTTCGCGTTACAAACGGAGTGACAAAGTAATATACCTCTTACGATGTACGCGTGAGTGTATAAAAAAGATTTCAGGCACTTATGCAACCCTTTGATATATCATCGCCCCGCAATTATACTGTTGAACATCACAAAAATATAAAAGTAGTTAGGGTCGGAATATTAAATAATTTTTCGAGCTACTTATATCGTAGGGAGTCCCCCAGAAACTTTTCTCGATCCCGGTATTATCGGGATTGAAAATCTCAAGTAAATAATTTAAAATGTTTTTAATACAATTTTTTATTATTTATTACTTGAAACTAATAAATGTAAATTAATTCTTTTATAAAGTAAGAAAAACAAAACACATTAAGGGTATTCACAATTGCGTTGTTTTCAATGTAGTTAAAAAACCACACTTTACCGAGCGATTTTTATATTTTTTGTTGTTTTACATGAAATCAAGTTAAACTTTTTTATGCCATATATTTATAAAATATATCAAATTGGATAGTTAATTTATTTGCATAGTAACAAATAGCTATAGTGGGAGCTCATAACTGTGGCTTAAAACTATGGCAAAAAAACCACAATTGTGAATAATATATTGTTAACAAACACAAAAAACTTGAATAATAGTAATGACTAGCAAATTGTATTAATTTAAAAAACACAAAATATAAAAAATAAAATACAGAACAGTTTAAGGTATTATTTTATAACTCTTAAATAACTTTTTTTAGACACCGTCTTCATGTTTTGTGTGTTTAAGGCAAATTAAGGTTGGAAAAGACTTTTCAAAATTCAATTTTTTGTTTTAAATATTTTTAAAGTAATACATTATAGCCCAAACAGAATAAGCATAGCCAACACGCAGCCAACAAAAGAAATGTCAACATAGAAGTTGGTTGCCTTGCAACCCTATGAAATGAACATAATAAAAATAACCAACACGTAGCGAACGCAGCCGACACAAAAATGTTGACGAACTTTTAACTTTTTCCGCAGCCAACGGTAGCGAAATGTCAAAATACATAGTTCAAATTATAAAACTTAAAATTAACTAAAACATATTAGTCCAAATTAGTAAAAAAGCAAACAAATTATGATATGCAAAAGGCAGTATCTATTAATTTTGTAAAATATAACAAAATATTGTAAGCATAAAGCTCTATCTGCGTTATCAACACAAATTCTATTCTGTGCACAACATTTCGTTGGCTACATTTTCGACAGCTCGCTACGTGTTGGCTATGCCTATTCTGTTTGGGCTATTAAGCTGATAAACTCGTGTTATTTTTAATTGGAAAGTTTTATTCAGATATTATTACAAATATAACGTGCTTGTGAGAAGCACCGTTCTGATTCTATGCTAGTTGGAGAAATAGTTGTACGATAATCGTCAGCAAAATGTAAGTTTCGATCACGATTGCCTTCACCACAAAACAAAATTATTTCCTAAGTTAGAATATCTGACAATTTTCAAATACATAGCTGACTTCCCGATGTTTCAAATTCTTCTAATACTTTGCAAAGTCTTTGATTCACACTCATCGTCCTAACAATCTTTTTCAGCCTCAATAAAAGGTTTTTATAATTCTATATTCATATCAACTAAAAATGAAATGGTTTCATTTACATGAGTATTTGTAATAGAAATTCTTTATTTAAAAATATCGGAATTCCGGAAAAAACCAGGAATTTAATGGGGCTTAAATCGTCCGGCATCCCGGGATTGACTTTCCTAGTATATTGATCTGTGTGCTCGTAATGCTTCTATTTCTTATGGATTCCAAGACATTCTCTGTGATCTTTGATGTACATACCACAAAAAACAAAAAAATCTTTGTTATAGTACCGTATTTGCCAATTTTTAGGATATACGGCAAAAATTAAACCAACAATTTTTCCGTATGTAAGCATTATTTTGCCGCATGTAATAGAATTTCTTCAAAAGTGGCATATGCGGCAATATAGTGTCGAGCAAAAGTCATTTAAAATCAGGATTCTAATTCTGAGCTGGTTTTGAATTTGATGTAAAAATTAACTCTATAAATGCCACTATCGTGATAGATATATCAGCGGGTAAAATATCACTACAAATTTTTCAAGCAAATATTTTTTAGCTCGCTTGACTTGATTTTTTGGATGTATGTCAAAATAATTGCGTGTCAACGATATGTTTAAGAATCCACTTAACGTTTGATCCGCTTCTGCGTTTACATACATATTTTAGCTTTAACAAACGTTTTGCATAATACTTTGAAGTTCTGCATCCTTTACGAGAACAACATAAAACCCTAATTCTAAAGTAAAAAGTTTAAGTTTTAAGTAGAGTTTAAAATAAGTAATTCTCTTCAAAGTTTTACCATTTATATCATGTCGAAGACGACTTTTAACAGATTCTTACTAATTAAATCAGTGCCATGGCTTTCATTCCAAATGACTTAAATAACTTATTCTTAAAATAGCAATTAAGTTTGCAAGCATTATAATTGCAATAGACAGATGAGTCATTTGCAAACATATGGCTAGCAATTCGAAGAAAAGAAATATGTTGGATGGTCGGCGATCTCTTAAAGTATGAAAACAGAATGGGCTCTTAATGAAAACAAACAAGTTCATTGTTGATAGGAATACACAAAAAAGAGTTCTACTAAAAATTGTTTTCAAAACGATGAAGTAATCTGTACGATCAACTACTATGAATACACAAAACAAAGAAGAGAAAAAGCGAAAAAAATATCTTCAAATTAAATGCATGTGCTTTGACTTTGCACTGTCTTAATAACATATGGAATGAACAGCTTTATCAATCCTAATTTATTAGTTTTTCCTCTTGGCTTTTGCTTCCTCCCTCGTTGCAACTCTTCTTTCAATTTCAACATCATTTCTTAACACTCGCATTCCCAAAAAAAAACCAAGTGCATAAATCGAAAAATAGGCCAAACAAAAAACAATACAAAACAAACGATCTCAACTTTCAAACAAACTTTGACAAGTCTATCTAATTTATTTCTCATTTTCTTACCTTCTTCTCTATTTTTGGTCTCATTTAAATAGATACTCATTCATCAAACAACAACAGCATAATTGCCACCAGCGACGATCCCGATTCCAACATCAGCTTAAAGCTGACCCCATGTTCAATCTGCAGTCGTACGTTTAACCCGGTCACATTGCAGAAACATGTTGCTATTTGTGAAAAAATGGCGACGAAGAAGCGTAACATCTTCGACTCGTCGCGTCAGAGGCGGGAGGGCACAGAGCTGGCCTCGTATCCTTTGCCAAAAAACTACGGCTTACCGCCTGTAAAGCACGATCGTGGACAATCACCTAAACCGATGCAGGTAAGCAAACTGGATTACACTTCATTTTCTAGCCAGAGCGAATAAGCGTCATTTCCAGATTTCCTCACCGATTCTAACACGCAAGAAACCTGTCGATGAACTGGCCAGAACAACGGTGCGCGCTTCAGTGCGCAAGCACACAAGCACAACATCAGCTAATGCACACACAGCAGCTACTGGAGCGCATGCCATGGCAACACCGGGCGCACCGAGTACTGCATTGACGTCCAATTTTAGTCGCGATCGCATGCGTTCCTCGGAACGATCGTTGTCCAAGCGTATACAACCTCCAGCTGCAGAGCAATGTCCATACTGCGAACGCTGCTTCGGCGTGAAAGCCTACGATCGTCATGTGGAGTGGTGCAAGGAGAAAGCTTTACAGGCCTCTATCAAGCTTACCACTAAGAGTGAACAGAATGTGGCCAAGGAGCGTCTAGAGGCCCGCACAAAGTACCGGGCGCCATGCTTAAAGTAAGTTTTTAACTTCTCCTCGCCTGAAAAACTTACAAGCCTTGTTTTTCCGCCTGACATCAGCTGCTGTCAAAATATGTGAAAGAACAAATAAATTCAAAGAAGCTGTAAAAATTGTTATCTTTTTTTTATTTTCAGAACAAAACGTTCTATTAATCGTGACAAATACGCGGGCTTAATTGGAGATGAAAACGATTCAGTGGACAGTCCAAAGTCGGGTAACAGCACAAATAACAACAACCACATTATGTCACTGTCATTAACATCGTCCATTATGAGTGATACGTAAGTTTGTTAAAAAAAAAGCTTCAAACCGTTTCATTCAACTGCGTTGCCAAAAGCGCAGGTGAACGAAGCGAAGCTTTTTTTGGAAAGCAGCTTGCAGTTTTTGCTGCCTGCTGGAGCGAAGATTCTTAGATGATACTGTGGTGCACCTGCCTCCTCCCTATCACTAGTTAATTAAGCGACAAGTTATAGATAGCTCTCCATTTTTCTGTTTCTTTCACTAAACCCCCTCCCCCCACCCTGCCCCCTCCCTATCCACCCACCGCATTACCCTGCAACGCATTTAAGCGTGAAGCATTGCCACATTTAATTAAAAATTTCCAAAAATAATCGCAGCTCCATACCGAATCATGGAACTTCAAATGGAGCGTACAACAGCCACAACAACAGTAGCAACAGAACTAATGCTAGCAATAACCACAATAACAACAACAACAATAAGAAAAACACCGCATGTCACGCCGAACAAACGTTGTCAATGCCAGCTCATGCCAATAAAAAAAATCATCTCATTCGTCGTTCAACAGAGCGGGAAGTACCAGACTTTCGCCTGAATGGAGAAAAGTGCGAGACGCATAGCGACAAACGGAAGAAGGATGCATTAGCTATTGAGCATTTTGACGATTTTAATAAATTTTCTGTCAATGATGTGTCAGTTGTTTCCTCAAGTAGAAAAATAATGATGAGCACAGCTAGCATCACCGACACGCAAGGTATATGTACAAAGTAGTAGTCTTGGAGTTTTGTTTGGTAACGAGTTGAAACTTTACTTCTGTTTATTATTAGCTATGTTACAAAAGATCCTTAAGACATTTAATTAATAAGCAAATCTTTTCAGTCAAATATTTTCAATCAAAAAAGCTAGTAATGAACTTAAATCCAGTTAACCAAAGTTTTGATTCTTTTGCTCTAATGTTAAACATGTAGAAACTATTAAAGTAGAAATATATTTTTTATTTACCTAAATTGAATTGGAGGGCTTATTGCAAGATCACGTGAGAAGACAGACACATATAAAAAAATTTTTTAGTCTCGATACATAACTTTATGTATTACCAACACCAACTGTAGAGATCTCAGCTATTCCCTATTTAAATTCGGGCCCATTCGTCAAATGTTCCTTGTACAATTCCATTTTTTCATAGAAAAATAAATTTTTTGTAAACTTTTAAGTTGATAGTTTCAAAATATATTTTATGTGGCATGTTTTTTCAATAAACCCTTAGTTGCTTTTTAAAAGTTATGTGTATAACAGACACATGAGAGCATTAACCCATTAAGGCTTGTTTCCAACTCTCAAGTATAGCATTTTTTTTATATAAGCCACTGAAAGTTTAATAACTTGAAAGTGAATCCAACTTGTTAGAAAAAATATTTTGTTTAAACTCCTTTTTCTCAATGAAAATCGATCATGGAAACACTAAATGAAAATAAATATATGCTCCAGTCATTGCTTCTTTAAGTGAATTTGTAAGAAATATCTGATTAAATATATTTTTCGTTTAATAAAGCTACAGTTTGGTAATAGCTACGCCACTGACGTAGTAAATGCATTCAGGGTAGAGGTACCGAAGAGTTCATGCAATCCTTGCAGAATAGCAGATTCAACAAAATTAAAAATGATTAAAATCCCATTAATACAATACAGAAAATTGTATTGGATATGGGCAGATCTATATTTTTTATATAAGTGTATAAATAATGATATATATAGCTTGAAATTATCTCTAGATTTATAGATAGATTAAGCTGGCAATTAAATAATTAAAAAAGACACTAACCCTTTTACATCGCTTATAAACCCTACAAACCTGTGTTTAAAACCCATAATATTCTTAGCAGATAAAGCGCAATACACATATAAAAATATTTACAGACATAAAATTACGCAGGAAGTTACAGTAGAGCTGGTTTTATGGAAATATGATGTTGGTTTTGTTGTCAGGGAAAATAAAGTATAAAATGTAAGAAATTTGATACAGCATTTTTCAGTCATTTCCTTTTTGAGCTTTCTGGCGCTACTTAAAATGTCCATGTTTTGTCAGTTTTTCCCTCCACTCGGATTTTCCGACGGAGACATAGTTGCCCTCCTCTGCATTGACCGAATTACAGAATTGAGTAATTTTTTCGCTTAAGATTCTACATTATCGGAATAGCAGAATAACAGATTCAACAAAATTAAAAATTATTAAAATCCCATAAATACAATACAGAAAATTGTATTGGATATGGGCAGATCTATATTTTTTATATAGGTATATAAATAATGATATATATAGCTTGAAATTATCTTTAGATTTATAGATACATTAAGCTGGCAATTAAATAATTGAGAGCGCATAAAAAAGACACTTACCCTTTTACATCGCTTATAAAACTTATAAGCCTGTGTATAAAACCAATAATATTCTTAGCAAAATATTTACAGACATAAAATTACGCAGGAAGTTACAGTAAAGCTAGTTTTATGGAGATATGATGTCGGTTTTGTTGCCAGGGAAAATAAAGTATAAAATGTAAGAAATTTGATAAAGCATTTTTCAGTCATTTCCTTTCTGAGCTTACTGGCGCCAGTTAGAAAGTCCATGTTTCGTCAGTTTTTCCCTCCACTCGGTCTTTCCGACGGAGACGTAGTTGCCCTCTTCTGCATTGACCGAATTGAATAATTTTTTCGCTTAAGATTGTACATAGCGTCGCCACTCGCTTGTAATACGATTGACCATGTCGATATCGACGTACAGCTCTTACGGCGCGTGGTTCCCTTGTAGTCGGTACTCGCCAGTGACACAGATTGTACCGAAGATCTTACGAAAAATCTTTCATTCGAAAGACTTTTTATCAGAACTGCTCTGAGTTCAGGTTTGTTGTTATGCATACTATATAAAAACGGTAGGAAAATGTGGCTCATTGAGCCGCATGCGCCTCTTTGTTAAGTAAAGTGCGGCTCTTTTCTATTTTGATATTTAAAAATATATAAAAAAAATTGAAAATTTTTTTCTCCCAAATTCCATGTAATTTCATGTTGTTCTATCGTTGTTGGACCAACGTTTTGAAGAAAAACTTGATAATATGAACTCTGGCCAAAGATTTGTTTAAATCTCGTTTTTGTTTTTTTATGTTATTTATGTTAAAAAACTTGGAATTAATTATTTCTTTTTTTGTTATTATTGTGTAACAAAAAGATGAGCATATCGCACCCTAAAAACAAAAGAGCCCGAACCCGAACTGTAAATTTTTAAATTTTTAGGAGAAGCAAAACAATTTTTTTTTCAAGGGACTCCACACAAAACAAAGAGACAAACCAGTTTTTTTATTATTAAAGAGAAAGAAGATGTGTACAAAATTGTGACAGTCGTTGGAGATAATGTCTACGAATATTTTCTAGTTTTTATAGTGATTTTTTAAAGGCTGTTACTTCTTGCAAGAGCATCGTATCGAATTTTTAAATGCATTATTCTGTATCACGAAGCAGAACACCAACGACAAGCAAGACACGAGAAGCAATACTTTTTTCTATATAAAATACTATTGCTTCTCGTGTTTTGCTTGTCGTTGGTGCGTATTTTAGTTATACAGAATAAAGCAGTAAAGCTCGAAATTTCTGATTCTTTGATGCAAAAATTTAAGAAAAATAAATTTTTATTTTCAATCATCAATAATTTATGTTTCTATCCGGACTAGTCAGATCTTTTAGGATATGAAAAAAGCTAAAAAAACCTAGAAACAATAGGACTTTTAGGCAATAATTTCAAAATAAGGGTTGGTTTTTTAAAACACCCTAATAAATAATTTTTTCGTACTTTTTCCAACTGAAAGCAAGGATTCAAAAATGAAAAATCAAAAATAAATTTTTGGTTTTAAGAGCCGAACTTTTATTTTCTGTGCGATCATTAATTGCTGAGATATCGATGATCAGCAAAAAATTGACTTAGAAAAAAAAAAATATACCAAATTTAAGCTAAATGAAGAAGCTAACTAACTGTGTTCCGTGCTTTTTCTTATGATTGCTGATGAAATTTTTTAGCCAAAAGGCTGTCAAACTAGAAACTTAAAGCTTTAAAATAATTTTTTTAAATATCCCGTTACGACCATTGTTTAAGAAGTTACAGATTTTCAAAAATAACAAAAAAAAAACACAATTTTTTCTGCTCCCTTCATTTTTTAATGTGGCTTTCTTTGGTCTTACTCGTGCCCACCCCTGATATATAACATCATCATGACTTTTGTTCGGCGAGCGAGTAATCTGCTTCTCAACTGTCTTCTGAGCCCATGTCACATCTATTGGCAAGATACTCCTCATTTGATCTTAATACTGATGTCGTTTATGCTGGATATTAGTTAGACGAAGTCCGTCACAGCCTCGAAGGAGGTGTTGTCAACAGTGACGTAGATTCCAAGACGCTGAGACTGGTTTTTTGTTTGTTGACACCAGGTATTTTGTCTTCTAGTCGATTCTTTTTCTAATTCGGAGACACTGTATTCAACTTAATTATCAAACATTATAATCATCAGTTTTATTGAACGTAGTGACTATCAATACTCAATGTCTTGTTGTCGCCAAACATCTGAATTTTTTCGCGTCTCTTCTCTTCTCCTTTAACTGCATCGGTGCCTAGAAATAAGGGTTGAAATAATATTAAAAATTTTGTTCGTTAGAATAGTTAAGTCACGTTGTACCAAATGGGTTATAAAATTTTTTAAACGAATTTAGCAACAGTACAAAAAAATGCAGCATAAAAAAGACAGTGTATCTTTTGCTTTTTTCCTTTTCTACAAATTGAGGGAATTGAAAGCCTACAATAGAAATAAGCAACTTTTAATATATCGCTCATTTGCTCGAATAACGACATAACTCAAAAAACAAGATTTGTGGGTTAAGGATGCAGAATTGTTCTTTATGTCAGGCTTCATATTGTATAAAAATGTCATGTTATTGTTTTGAATATTCTCCGCGTGAGAAGAGAAAATGCCTCTATCTCTTCATACAAGGTGTGAGGCAATTGAAAACTTTTGATGCGTTTGATGCAAAATGACTTTTTTTGAGTTATGAAGTTATTCGAGCAAATGAGCGATATACAGTAGGTGGTTAAGCTATTAGAACGCATAGTAATTAAACGAAATTTTCAAGTTCGAAGTCAAATTATAATTTTGTTTTTATTTCAATGATAAAAAATTAAATGAGTTAGTTCAATACATTAATTGTTTGTCTTTAGAAAGTATTTTGATTACAGTTTTGTCAGTAACGAGTATTTCCGCGGCCGTAGCCTAGTTAGGGATGCAACATCGTTCTTAAAAACATCGGTGTTTGAAAACATCGATGTTCACTTGACAATTATCGATGTTTAAAAACATCGTTAATAAGACCGATATATCGATGTTTTTACGATGTTTTCATTTTTGTATTAGGCCTAGTGTTGGATTCGAAAAATATAAAAGTTATTTTTATAGATTACATATTTTTCATTTACACTCTATTATAAAATATGAAAGAAAGAATAATTTCTTACAATGTATGGACGTAGAAAAATTTATAAAAAAAAATTTTAAAAAAAGGAAACGACAAAATTTCTGTATTTTGTATGAAAAATTTCTTTTTTTTTTGTCATTTTTCTGTCGACTTAAAAAAGCGGGTTTTTTTCTTCATACAATACACGGTTTTTTTTATTTACACAGTATATTATTTTTTTTTTTATATTTGTGAGAAAAATATCATATTCGCTTTTGTAAACTTTTTTAAGTCCGTTTTTTCAATTAAGTATTTTTTTTTTCATATTTGCCGACCGCAAAATTAGGCTTTGTAGCAAAAATGAGCATCGATGGCGTCAAACGATATATTTCGGTAGTAAACTTCGATAGTTTTGTTTCAATACTTAGCCTTCCTTTATAGCACGGCTAATCTGCTGGCATCACTTGATTGCAACAGCAGGATGGTGTCTTATACCTATAGACCACCTACCAAATTAAAATCTGTATCAAATAGAAAACATGTTTTCCCTTTTCATAAATTTAAAACATTTATTTGTCGAATTTTATCAATTTGGAAATTAAATTAAGGAATAGAAGCTTAGATAACCTCGTCACTAGAAGCCTGTTTCTTTCTTGAGCGATGGTTGCTCCAGCTTCCGAGAACAAGTGTTCGCTGGGTACAGACATAGCATTCCGATCTTCGCAAGTTTTGAAAAAGAGATTTCAGGTCATCCCAAATTTCAATCGCATCTTTTTTTATTGGGGTAATAGTAGACTACAGGTACGTCTGCACTTCTGTTTCGCTAACATTTGCTTTTATTGAATATGCATCAGAAAATTTATTTTTTGTGTTATTGTGTGTTAGCTTTTTGTGGTATTTCCAGATGTCAAATTGTGAATCGGCAAAAATGAGCAAACGATATTGATGTTTTTCTTTTCAGACCGATGTATCGACGATGTATCGCTCATAAGAACATAGATGTTGACATCGATGTTAATGAACGATATATCGTCGATGACGATACTATCGATGCATCGTTTGCATCCCTAAGCCTAGTGGGTAGAGTGGGCCACGCACTAAAAAACCGCGGTAGCCTGGGTTCAATTCCAGCTCAGACAGAAAGTTTTTTCAATTGAATTAATTTTTTTCTGTTCGGTCGTCACCTCTCTGCAGACAATGGCAAACCTCAGAGAGTATAAATTGCCATGTAAAGCTTCTTGCGAACATAAGCCGTTCGGAGTCGGCATAAAACACGTAGGTCCAGTTCTCGGTCATTTGTGATCAAACATTTAATAACACGCATAACACAATTGATCAATAGAAGCTAAGTCAAAGTCCTTCCAAGGGCTGAAATGGCCAGTTTATTTTTGTTATTGAGTATTTCTGCCTCTAGCTTTTACGACAGCTCGCACTCTATTGGGCATACTTTCAATCGATGCCTTAATACATAATTTTATTTCCGAAGAATTTCTCCAAACATGAATGATATTTTCTTTCAAAATACTTATGCAACGGTTATTCCTAAGGTAAACATAGTTATTAAGGGTGTGCCAGACGTTCTCGATAGGATTTAAATCCGGAGAAGTTCCTCGAGTGACTAACAAACAATGTAAAAATAAGCTTAAAAACTCCCGCTCATGAGAAAAATCCCATTAGTTTTTACTGTGAAATTCTTCAATAAATTGTTGTTGAAAATTTTTTTCAAATTCATCCACTGGTTGAAAAATTACATGCTCGAAAGAGCCAAATTTGGTTTTTTTCCACTGTATTAAGAAGGAAGTTTGCTTATTTCTATTAAAAATTTCTTCAAAACCATTTTACCGATAAAAAGCAGGGACCGTAACTGTTATAAGAGATATCGAAAAAGTTAATTTGAAACAGTTATTTTCCGACTTTTTCTAAAAAAGTCAAATTTTATTTGTTATTTTTCGAAAAAAAAACATTAAAATTAAACTCTTAGAATAAGATTTTTATTGTAGGACTAAAAATAAAATTTATGCGGACTTTTCTTTTATTTTAGCTAATTTAACTGTTATTTTTCAACTCTTATTTTTCAGTCAAAAAATAAAAATCACTTTCACACTTATATTGTTTTTCTGTCTTAAAAAAAATCATTTCAATTTCAATTTTTTATTTCAATTTATTAGGCAGAATACGTTAGCATATAAGAATAAAATTTCTTTTACATGATGCACATAATAAAAATTAGATGATTATTTTTTTTTTTAAGAATAAAGTTTAAAATAATATACGTTAGCTTTTAAGTAATTAAAGACATTTAAATTAAAATATTAATTTAATTGAAGAATAAAGTTACGGTAAAATCAAATAATTGCAACTTAGAGATAAACTAAAAAATTTTAAATCAATAGAAATAAGAAGATCCAGCAATAAAATAATGCACCGGAACTTAACAATAGGTACATAAAAACCAAGACAATTAGTAGAAATAGCGAAAAAAATAGATTTATGAAAAATATTCAAAGATTAAATGCTTAAAAGCTCTTTGGTTGGAAATGATCTTAATGTTATTTGGCAAAGAATTCCACAGTCTAATGCACTGACGAAAAACAGTCTGCAAGAATTTTTATAATAGTGGCTCGGAATTAAGAGGTTCATACTTCAATTTGATCGGCAGAACTGAAGTTTCTCATATTAGTAGCGTGGATAGATTACTTTATGCAAATATATACAATTTCTTGCTTCAAGATAACGTAAAAGGCATCGTCCAAGTAGCTTAGTGCGAAAGGACGATACGTGGTCGCACTTCTTCAAACCATAAACATAACGGGCAGCGTTATTCAGAGTGACTAGCAACTTGTGTGATGAACGCGAATCTAGATTGCTATAAACAGCTTCCGAATAAGTGATAATTGGCATCAACAGTTGTAAGACCAGTTTACGTCTCGTTTCAATGGGAACAAATGCTACAGTCTTAGATTTCTTAATGCATAGTAGATTTTGGTGACACAGGTATTGATATGGTCCTCACAGGACAGGGCACTATTTATTTGAAACCCAAGATTGGATGCCTTACTAACAACTTTTTATTCGACGTCATTGAGGAGAATTGGGGTAAAATGCAGCTTCGTAAAAGGTGTTTTCGAGATTGTCAGAACGTTAGATTTAAGAGGGTTTAGTTTAGGTTTATTTGCCTTAGCCCAATCTGCTATTATACCTAAATCTTCATTAATTTTAAAACACAGATCTTCAATGAGCCCAATAGTTCTTGACAAGTATAATTGCAGGTCATCAGCATACGCATGCATTGTTACATTATTGCATTTATCGAAGATGTCATTGATAAACATAGAAAACCGAAGTGGGCCTAAAACCGATCCTTGAGGAACTCCACTAGTAGTGGGAAAAAATATTCCAAACTTTTACTCTCTGTGTTCTTTCGCCTAAGTAAGTACTTAAAAGACGAACTGAAGTATCAGAGAAAGCAAAATTAAACTTAAGCTTGGTTCACTCAATCGAAAGATTTGGAAAAGTCCAGTAAGCAGAGTAAAGGCAAATTACCCAAATAAAAGGTTATTCTAACAGCGTCCAAGACTTTAACGACGGCAGAGGAGCAGCTATGACCACGGCGGAACCCAGACTGGAGATCCACCATTAACCCGAGTCTGTATGTGTGGTTTGATATCTGTTCAGCCATTAGAGATTCACAAACCTTAGAAATGGAAGACAGCACACTTATAGGTCTAAAGTCGGAAGGATCACACGCGTTCGTTTTTTTGCAATTGGTATAATAGTTGTCACCTTCCAGATAGCAGGATAAAAAGAAGTTGTAAAGATATGATTGATTATGTGCGCTAGCGGACTGAGCACATAGGGCATTATAACTGTAATAAACTTCAGGGAAATTCCATCTTCACCTGAAGCATTTGGCTTAATTTTTTTTTATGCAGCGAGCGACATCCAGTTCACTAACTGCATTACCTTCAAACAGAGTTAGAAAGTCGTTGGTAAAATTACTATAGTTAAGGGTTTCAAAAAATGCATCACCGTAATGAGCTTGCAGTGAAAGAATTGTTAAGTAGATTGGGATCAATCGGAAAAGATTTTATCTTTTTATTGCAAATTCCGATACCTTTTAAATTGTTTCACAACTTTTAAGATAGTAACGTGGGACTGAGTTTGGACAAATAGAATTGTTTTTTAGACAACTTAACGGCTGATGTAGCTTTGTTTTCTGATATTTTAAATGCCTCCCAGTTCATTATGGTTGGATAACATTTCCACTAGGTATAGGTTTTATTGCGCTTTTTAGAGCCATTTTGACAGAGGAGGTATGTTTTTTAAATTTGTGTAAATTATGTTGTATATTTTCTCTCCCATATAATGGTTTTTTCCGAAAACCTCTAAAAAAACTTTATACAGAATACAAACACGCAAGCCCATTTTTCTTATGCTGGCTTTATAAAGGGTGATTTTTTAAGCGTTTGGTTTTTGAAAATTGGGAAAAAACCAGAAAATTTTCAATACATAGTGAATGAAATATTTATTTGGAGCAATACATCAATGCCTGCTCAAAATATATTACTTCAGTATCTTCCTTTAACTACACATTTTGTTTTGTGTGTTGTGTATTCTGTATAAAGCTATTTTTAAGAGGTTTTAGGAAAAACTATTATATGGTGGGAAGATATACAACATATATTACACAAATTTAAAAAAAAAATCAATTTAGCTACAATATTAAGGAAGTTACACAGAAAGGATTTTTTATTTCCAACAGAAAAAATAAAAGTCCGTTAATGATTTTTTTAAAAGACAGAAAAAATAAAAGTCCGAAACTGATTTTTATTTTTTGACTGAAAACTAAAAGTTGAAAAATAACCGTTAAATAAGCCAAAAAAAAATAAAAATCTGAAATAATTGTTATTTTTTCCCCTGCAATAAAAATCACTTTCTAAGGGTTTCATTTTTTTCTGTTGAAAAGTAGCATTTAGAGTTTAATCATTTTAATAAAGACCTCATATGTCTGCGATATCGGCAAGATTATAATTAATTTTTTTTGATAAAAACTTTTCGATAACAGTTATTTACGGTCCCTGATAAAAAGGATTAACATTTTTTGAATCAAATGTTTCAAAGTTATACAGTTGTTTTTTACAAATTTTATTAAAAAATAAACTAACTATAAAAAAATGCTGCATCTGTACATGCAGATTCTATTCTATAGTACATAGATTCTTTAGTACATATTCTATAGTACATATTCGGATTCTATTCTATAGTACATAGAAATCGTATCTACATAGATACGCCATTTGTGGCTCTATTTGGCTCTATTGATAGATACTGCATTTTATTCTGAAATTATACCGGAAATTTGTGTAGATACGGCAATTTAACCCTCCGTTACTAACGCTATTCGGAGTAACGTCATTACTAACTTGGGTGTAATCCACCCATAAATTTTAATTCATTATTTTGTAAAAAAGAACGCTAAAACAGTAAAACGGTTCTGCTTTTATTAATTTCGTATATTTTATTATTCTACTAAACAAAAAATTCGTCCAGTTTAATTAATATTTAATTTTAATAAAAATTGATATATTTAATAACGTTTATTAGTGAACTTAAAAAAACAAATATCATAATGGTTTGAATGATTTCACATTCCGAGGTCAAATTAATTGCCACGTTCTTCGAGAGGGCCAATTTGAAAAGCTAAAAGATGTATGGAAAAAATTATCTATGAAAATTTTTTTTGCAATGAAAATTTTTTAAAATAATGACCTCTAATTATTCGTTATAATTGAAACATTAGCCCTCATGGCACAGCAGCGCAAGCATCGTAAATTAGCGGCTAGCACATAGAATAAATGTCGATTATGCAAAACTTAGTCACATAGTCAAAATAAAACAATCAAAGGAATTCTTGGTCAAAGAATTATACAATTTCACATTTGTTTTGCCAAATCGTCAAATGCATTGAAGAATACGCTGAAATCAAAATTAAATAGAACTTCTATGTTTATCAATCTAGAGATCTGTTTTTATCTGAGCATTGCCATGCTTTGCCATGTTGTGCATAATCAGATACACGTAAATCCCTTTAAACAGATTTCTATGTTACACTTGTTAAGCCATGTCTAATTGGACCAATACAAAAGTATTTGAATGATGCAATAATTGCATATTATGACAAAAACCCTGTTCAAATGCTCAAATTTTTTGTCAAATGGCTAGTCAAATATAATAGAACAATATTGAATGTTTCGTTAAAATTACAACGAGAAATTGGACCATTTCCACTGGGCTAAATCTAAATTCACAGTATTGAGAAAGATGAGAGGAGATCTTGCAAGCACAAACACGTCCGCATTCTTAAAAATTTTTTCTATTGATTTACTAATAGAAATAGAAAAAATAATATAGTATCATTTAAAAGAACAAGATGTAAGTTTTGTTTTTATAAAGCCCTAAAGTTTGAAGTATGCACTGCATAAAATAAGCTGTGAGCCACTGTACATAACGTGATGAAATCATCGTAGCTGTTTTAGTCGAGCAAAGGCTTAAATCTTTAATTTGAATTTCCTGTGTTGCTCAGGAGATGTTTTTTATTTAAAACCTTTTTTATTTTACTTGAGAAACAAATCACATGTTTATAGTAAATAATATAAAATGATTACTAACGTGGGTGTAAACCACCCGAAATTTTTGTTTCTCCATTACTAACGTGGGTGTAAAATAACCAGACACTTTTTGAAATGAGTAATTTTTATAATTTAGTTTAAAAAACAGTACTAAATTTTGTTTTAAAATATAGCAAAATATACAAAAAGAGATTACATTTAATATAATGTTCGCACCATTAAACTATCAATACATTCTTACCATATTTCGTTACTTATGGGTGTAATCCATTCTGCATTAGTAACGGAGGGTTAAGTAAAATAATTACGATTTTTGTTTTATAATCTTTCAATTTTGATTTTAATGCTAGATACCGCACTCTACCTTATGACTGCAATTTGACCCTATTTCAGTAAGCTGACGACTATACCTCAGATGAAAATTTTTGTTTCGTGAACCAAAATTGCATCCTACTCCGAATAGCATAGAGTGCTCTGCAACAATTTTTTTAAAAATTTTAAAACAACAAAAAATTAATTTTGGAATTGTTTTTTGTGTTATTGACGTTAAAAAAAAATTGTAATTCTCTATTTGTTATAGTCTTTCCACAATAAATATTTTAAATTTAGTCCATTTTTTTCCAACGTGCAATGCCACCTTAATGTACACAACTACTGTAGAATTTTAATATAAACTAGTTTCGAGCGTGCTCTGTTAAAACTCGCCATTATTTTTACATAAAAATAAAGCAATTTTAAAAATTTTTCTTTTTTTTCTAGTCGATTTATTTGTTGTTAGTGTATTTTTATTAAATGTTTGTTCTATGCCCAATATCAATAAACCTTAAAAAAATTTTAAATAATCGACCTAAAAGTTTTTAAAAAAGGTATTTTTGTATAAAGAAATGTACAATAGTTGAACAAGGAAACATTTTTGAATGGGTCCGAAATTTATTAGAGAATAGCCGAAAACTCTTCAGTGGATTTTGTAAACTCGTTAAGTTACGTATCGAACCAAAAAAATCGATTTGTTAAAGCATGTTGCTTATCACATTTTGTAGCTACTTTTTGTTATTTTGTAAAAGCATGTAATACAAAATCAGAAGATTTTAACAAAAAATAAAATATCGAAAACCTTTTTACGAATTACAATAGAGATTACTATATCCCTGTCTGATAAAAATTTATATACTGAAATTCTTGGACTTACATATCGCTACCTTAATATAGAAAGGCCCTTACTCATTTTTTTTTTTACTTTACAGGAGAAGGAAAAAACTTAATAAAAATTAAAATTTTGTAGCCGCAAATTTTTTTAAGTGGGGTTTTTTATTTAAGACACTTGCCAATTTAATGCTGTAGCAATTTTTTTGTAGCAATTTCTTTTCTGTAACAATTTTTTTGCAAAAATCTAAAAAAAAAATCGATTTTGAAAAAGTTGAGTAAGGGCCTTTCTATATTAAGGCAGCGATATGTACCCTCCAAATAAATATTAGGAAAAAAACTGCAGGATTACTAAAAAAAATAGATTTTTTTTAATTTTTAAAACTTTTTCTATTGCGAAATTTTTTCATTATTTCGTTAAGCAAGAAACAAAACATTTGGTCGGGACATCACATTACACAAATAAAAAAAAATGGTGACATTTTGATAGAAACACTAATTTCGAAGAACCTACAGCGGTTCTTTGTATTTTCTAGAGTGTGAAGACGCCGAACTTTAGTTTGCAAGATATTAACAAAAACATGCTTTTTGCTTTTATTCGTAGTAGTATGTACTTTTGAGTTGTATTGAAGTATTCTACTTTATTCGCCTAACTTTACGTCATATTACACACAACAAAATTCTCCGAAATTCTATCATTCAGATAATCAAATAGAAACCCACACGAGTGACAGAAATGATTTGTTGACAACGCTAACAACAACAACAAAGACAACAGCACCACTTCTGCTCACTAAATCATTGACATCGCTTTCCCGCCGGAAACTTAAGACCAAAGAACACTCTGCCACTAATTTAAGTACAGCAAAAGAAGAGGATATAAGTTCAGCTGCACTCAGCTCGAAGATTGTCAGCTCCAATGAACCAAAAGGCAAAGAACTGCAGCCGTCCATATCGTTGCCGCATTTGCAACAACAGCAACAACAAGACAAATCTATTTTTGAATTGCCTCGATATACAAAGCTGACAACAACGATGTCAACCACCGCATTGAGTGTGCATACAAAATTAGAAACTAATCCAATTAAGGGGCAAATAATATGTCGTCCCAAGCGAAAAAAGCTTCAAAGACAGCAGAACGCTACTTCGACACCGTTGAAAGCAATTCCTTTGCTTAAAGAGAGCATCGAAACATTTGGCTTATCGGCCAACAACAAGGCTTTGGTCGATAAGAACAAAGAAATCATGATTATCAAAGCACCTCCATCACCAGCTAGTTTAGAAATGCCACCAACGCTTCTGCGAAACAAATCGTTTATATTAAGGTTTGTATGCGCTTGAACTTGAAAAAATCGTAGATATCTTATATGTGTAGTAAACAAAAAAAAAACATCACGCATAAATCTCTCG
Source organism: Dichetophora obliterata (assembly GCA_963920525.1). Lineage (NCBI taxonomy): Eukaryota > Metazoa > Arthropoda > Insecta > Diptera > Sciomyzidae > Dichetophora > Dichetophora obliterata. Next base: position 185,228,542 of record OY986437.1, on the reverse strand, counting down.
AGCTACTGTAAAATTTGCTTTACACAACCCCCTATCCAGATCAGCTTGCACACAATACATAGTATCTCAAGAGTCAGCCGCGTATCAAGAATATGAACTTGCCAAGCTTTTATTTATATTTTGTTTATATATATTTTTTCATTTAGTGGTCATCTTGATGGTTACGATCCATTTCTTTCTGCCAAACGACAACTAGAGGACCTTTGCTCACCGTCAACTTCCAGCTCTCCCCAGCGTACTTTTAACTCTTACCCACAAACTCCCAAAACTCCTAAAACTCCCAACAACCCAAATACACCATCGACTCCGTACACATCTTTTGCAACGCAAACAAACAGAATGACATCTTCGTTAATGAGCCCTTCTCAGTATAGCTCATTTACTCAAAACAGTCAAGGTCCGCTCTCAAATATAGCCACTAAATCGAATTTCCGACGTACTTCTTCACTGCGAGGACCACGACGCTCACCCATGTTGTCCTCACGTCCTATTTTTACACAAAAACAACGTCCAACCATCCAACGTGGTCTCTCCGATGAGGGTCCAATTTCGACAAACTTTCTCAAACCCGAAGAGTACGATGAAATGCCCGTGCGTGCAGTATGTGTCAATGACTTTGCACTCCACAACAGTCCACGTGTGTTGCGTCGTGACACCAGTTCCTCAAATCGAAAGCACAATCTTAAGCTCAATGTAAGTGCAGCTAATTCTACACAGGTTTCTCCTAGTATTAATTCCGGAAACGAAGAGAGTGTGCCAAGCGCCTCGAAGTATGTCTCGAAAACCGATTCATTAGCTGTATTTCTCAAGTACGAAAATGAATTTGAAAAATTACCCGCAACAGGTGTGCCCTCGATTTTGTCTGAAAGCCCTGTCATAACCAAGGAGCTTAAGGATAAGAGCAACACTTTGAGTAAGCAAAACTCAGCCAAAAACATTATTTCTGAAGCCCAAGATAGTCTTAAGCGCGCCGAAGAGCAACAAAGCTCCGCAAACTGGTTACCAGACCCTATTGAGAACCAGCATTATTTAGAGAAACCTCTTACTTCTTTACAGACCAACAATGAAAATCTAAATTCTAGCAATAAATTAAATCACTTACGTCTCGAACCGTTATCAAAAGGAGTGACTAAAACTTCGACTCCACAAACAAAACCCACGACTCCGCTGTTTAAGCCAGCAACTCCAATATTTTCCAAAAAATCCGTGCTACCCACTCCAAATGGTACCACAGCTACACAACCCATTAAGTTGAACACAATATTCGGTGACTCAAAAAGTAAGGAATCGAAGATTCACGATACTTCAAGTATGGAGTTTATCGATCCAAAATTAATCAATAAATGTGATAATTTGCCAGTAAGTGTAACAGCTGGTCGCACTATTAAGCACCCAGATGTAGAATGTTCAACGCAACGTTCTGAATGTTCCTCCTCATCTTCAGAGTCTTCAAGAGTACCAGACCAGACTGTAAAATTTTCAAAACTTCCGCCTTCGCACTCTGACAACGAATCCCATAAGAATGCGTCAACTTCAAAGCCAACTAAATCAAATCAACCAATGACTCTGCCAAGTCAACGTAATTCAACGGATGGTCGCAATTTGCTCAAACGCAAAATTCGTTTAGGCCGCAATCAATTCCTCTACGACGAGTCACCCGATACTGATTGTTGCTCTGCCGACGATGAGGCCAATCGTTCATCCGTTGAGTATGACGAACGGAATTACACTTCTAATAACTCACGCAACTCACACTTTTTACATCAACAGCCAAATATTTCGGCTCCTAAAGCACCTCCTACAATCCCACCTCTACCTATATTTGATGATTTTGATTTTGAGGAATTTCTCTCGTCATTTCAAAATGACGATGATCAATTCCCGCTCTTTAAGGATTGTAGAGAATTTCTCATGAATCGCACGTCGAGCAAACAACGCTCGACGGTCACGTCGAATTCTGACTTCACCAGAAACAATAATAGCCATACAAATCTGCATGCGCACACATCAAAACGGTCACCCGCTTACAATACCACAACATTCCCCCATTTTCCATTTGAGTCCCTTAACAACCGACAGTATACCGATCCTCTACTAACTACCTCTTCCTATAGAACTAAATCAAATGTAGACAGCATGGAACCCAATCGTAACGCAACCTTTACCAATTTTGACGACCTCAAATCCACATGTTCCACAGAAGATTTTGATGGAGTTGATCAAAAGAAACGCGAGATCTTCATTAGCATTGAAACCGAACAGAATGATGAAGGACGTTCGACTATATCGCCCGATTCGCTGCGCAGCATTGTTGGTGGCAACCAAAAACCGCATGTCGAAGAAGTGCCCGCCAACGATAATAAATTCAGCAAAATCGAAGATGACGATGATAGAATGCCCACTTCGCCTACTTCACAAGCATTCTTTGAGGCGAGCCAACTACCCAATATCCAGCTCAATAATGCAAAGAATTTAATACAAAAGATGCAGGATAGTTTTCGGCAAATGGGTGAAGAAGCAGGTGCTAATTTACGTCAAGCTGTGCTGAAAAGTACTCCGAGGAGTACGACAACATCAAATTCTTTTTGTGAAAATAGTCGTTCGCCACTTTCGACCGAACGTAGTGGAGTTTCAGGAAATGTTGATGGTGCTGCAGAAGCTGATTCGGATGATGCAAGCAGCTTAGAAAGCTACCCAGTTTCATCGCAGTCATCTCGTCGAGGAGTTGCCTCTAAACTAAGTGCGGACTCCGCATATGGGAGGTGAGTAACATAATAGTTTAGATAAATCAAAATATACTCGTTAGTGTATATAAGACTGTTTAAAAAAAAAAACAACTTTATTAATTTTTGTATGGGTCAGGGGCTTAAATCATTTATAATGGTGTAAAAGTACACCATGATTTTTTTTCATTGGGATCGGATAATTTTTAGGACATGCTCAAACCGTTCAAAGTACTTTTTTGGGTCAAAAACAGAAATTTATTTTTTTTCGAGTGTAAACTTTATGAAATAACTTAATTCATAATTTTTAAGATATAAGAATATTATGAAATCACGGTGAGAAATTTTATTAGCAATGGTAATATATCCAATCAAATTTTTCGATATCTTCAATATGTTCAATATTCGAATATGTTCAACTTCTCAGGGCTATGATATCTGGGATCCTTTGCCAATGAAAAAATTATATTAGGATTCTGAAGCTCCAAAGCTAAACCGTGAATTTGACATACATTTTAAGTCCTCAACTGACACATACTGTTGTATGTGTTTATGTTTTATTTTATGTTTTTAATATTTGTAGTCATCGGTATATTTCTTCTATGTCAATATCAAAGCTCCAACATTTTATTCTAAAAAAATAAATTATATTAGTTTGCTTGCAGTGCAAAATTAAACATTCTGCTTCGCCGGAAAAATTATCTGCGGAAAAACACTTTCCAATTCAGAGTTAAACATTTTTGTATGTTTTTTGTTGTTGTCTTTTTTTTATTTAAATATAAAATCTTAATATTTACGAATAATTAAAATTATAATCAAAAACTCAAAAAATTAAGAGTCACAAAAATTAATACAAATAATATAAATAAATAATTCAAATAATCTTTTACGGATAATATGAACTTCTACGAAATAAAAAATATATGCACAAGTATTATGAATGTGCAAATCAAAAAGTTATTTTTTTAAGAGTGTACACAAAATTTGTGACAAAGGTTCTCACAGCATCAACGTCAGCGAATGACTAAATTATATTTTCTTCTGTTGTGAGCAGTGTTGCCATGAAAAAAAATTTTACAGCGTAACTTTTGCACTCTGCTCTTCGGATTTCTCGTCGGATTTGTGAAACTCTGAAAACAAGAACTAAGAAATTTTCAGTAGCATTTTACAACAAAGAAGACAAATAAAATATTGCATTTTATTAGACATATGACGTATATTTACGGTTTTTTATTTAAATAAATCACATTTTTTTCAAAATTAGATTTAGAAAATATTTTTGAACACACAAACAAAGAGTAAAAATCAAATTAAAAATACATTTGCAACACAGTTTGATTTAATGTAGATCTCTTAAATCGGTAAAAATGAAATGCATAGAGCTATAATACATAATTTTTCAATTTTAACTCTATAAATGTAAAGCCAGCAAAAACTACAAAAAAATTAGATTTTAGTGAAAATAATATGTTTAAAAAAATATAATTTTTTCGAAGTCAAATATACATTGCTTTATTTAATTTGTTTATCAATTCTTTATCAACTTCAAGACAAAAACCGTTAAAAGATTTCATACGCAGATAATCTTTTGTATCTAACTCTAATCTATTGCGAACTTTAGTTTTATTAATATTTATTTGACTAAAAGTTCGCTCAACGTTAGCTGAGGAATTCGGTAAGCTCAACAATTCAAAAATAAATTTTTCCATTATTGGAAATGCAGAAGTACCATCGCATCTTTTTATTTTAAAGTTGCCATCAATTTTATTATACTATTTTTTTCTTTTCATATATATATGCATGTATATAAAAATATATGCAAAATCGGACGCCGGATCTACTTTTTCTGAAATCGTAACATTTTAAAGAATTTTGGTCAAATATCGGAACGTCGGATATAAGTATTAAAATCGTAACATATCCGATATATTGGACCATATGACAACGCTGGTTGTGAGCTTTGTGTACATGTGAAAAGTTACGCTCAGAGAGCTATGGAGCGCCTAGCGCTGTTCTATGGTGATGATGGCAACCTGTCAGGCTGCAGGCTTAAGGCGGATTCACTGAACACCTTCAGCAAGTTTTTTGTGCCAGCTTTCTTGCTCTCTCTGTGGGAATGTGCCGCAGGTCGATTCACTGACATGTAAAACTTTCAGCAAGTTTTCTGTTTTTCTTTGTCATATTCAATATTTCCAGACTCAATGCTTCTTTATTTTGAAGCTTCAATAATAAAACATGCCAACTTCAACTCAAGAAACTCCATTCTGGCAACACTACTCAAAAAGATTCAGCAAGAAAATTGAAATTAAGTTAATCAAGTCAAAGAGAGTGCAGTAAGTTTTTGTTACTCTCTCATCGAGTGTGGAGAGAGATAAAGCACAAAAATGTTCAAAACTTAGACTTAAATAAAACCCCAACTAGTTCTTTGACTATTTATCGAAACATGAAAAAAAAGGCAAGAAGTTTTAAAAGCTGATATTAAAACCATGGTGTAAGAAATAGAGTTGTTAGTGAGTTTGACACTTCTCTCTCAAAATGACAAAAATATGTTTCCCCGCTCTTGTCCAAAATAGCTGATGGTGAATTGCAATGAAAACAAATTTTGTTAAATTCGTGTCTTTCTGCAATTTTATAAGATTTTGATTGAGATTAAAGTGATAATAAAGTGATATGGAAACAATACAAAATAACTGAGACGCTGTACGTTATGCAAAAAAAAAAAACAACGATGTGAATGCAAGACAATTTGCATGCTGGCCAAAGCTTCATGTCGACAGCACCTTCCAGCGCACGTTTCTGATAAAATGGCCAAAACATTCAATGACAAACTTGGCAAATCGGCGAAGACAACTGCAATAACTTTTAGTCAACACAACACTGCACAATTGATTGCATTAAATATTTATTTATACTTAATTCGCACAATAAAAACTATAGCACATGATCTAGCAACTCAAACAAATAACACAATTTGACAACTATCAACAGTTCTGCTCTTTCGATCACAATTCATTGACAGAAGCAAAGAAATTCATGGTGTTGTCAAAAACTCACTAGCACCTGGTTTTCTTAAACCATGATTAAAACTAGTTTTGTTGCGAAAAATCCAGTCACTGTACATTTTGATGGGAAAATTTTTCGCGATGTATCAACTGGTAAATTGAATTAATTCTTGGCAATCGTTTTATCTGGAGGATCTGGCAAACATGTGATTGGGATTCGAAAATTATCCGATAAAACAGGTAAAGAAACTGTGATGAACATTGTAGACACTTTAAAGTCTTGGAAGTTAGTGCACCATGTACAAGTATTAGTATTTGATACCACCTCGACAAATACCAGATTAAAAAAGTAACTTGTCATATAATCAAGGAAATTATTGGTTGCAAACTTTTAAATTTTATTTGTCAGCACCACATGTTTTGGAAAGAACTCTTTTTCAAGAAACTGATTGACGTATGGCCGAATTTAGATGCTTCTAAGATCAATTTAATGCCTATCGGGAAAAAATTTTGAATATGATATTAAAATTTATTAATAACAATGAGGTAAAAAATAAGATTAAAAACGGTTTCAATCAATTCTGTAAACCAATTCAATATTTTTTGTAGATTTATATACTACGACAAGACTATCTAGAGCTAGCCGAACTTATTAAGTGTTTTTAGAGCAAAAAGATATCATAAAGCCACTTCGAAAGACAGGTGCTATGCACCATGTACGCTGTATGGCCAAGCAAGTGGACAATCTAATCAAATTCAGTATGTTTGTGAGTTTGGTATATGCCGAAGCCTGGTTTTCTGCATCTTTTGCTTCAAGTACTGCTAGAAATGATTTGGAGCTTTCGAAACGCATAGCTAATTTTTCAAAGGTTGATGAGAGTATAAGCCAGTCTGTCACGGAAAAACTAAAAACACATTTATGGTATTGTAGTGAAGAAAATATTGGCCTAGCATTTTTCGACAGCGAAGTTGGGACTGAAGTATGATAAGACTTTTTATTATACTTTAGTTTAAATATTTGTTTTGTATATTTTTGTTTCTTTTTATTTTCAAACAAAGCGAAAAATGGTACAAAACCTAAAAGGAAAAAATTTCTTGTGATCGCCAACTGCGCTGCGCTCCTTTTCCTTACATTCCTGCAATAGTGAATATGTTTCTGCAAAAACGTATTTTATTTTTTAAGTCCTTGATTTAAAAACAAACTTTTTGGAGGTAGATCCATCGTTGTGGAAGGATAACGTGGAATATATACATGGTTGCAATATTATACACAACTTGAAAACAACCAATGACACAGCTGAAAGAGCTGTTGGCACGATGATGAAAGTAAATGAACAAGTTGTAAAAAGTACTGAAGAAAGGGAGCTTTACATAGAGGTTGTAAAATACAACATAAAAAAATTATGATAATGATAAAAATACTTAATTAATGATAAAAATACTGTTTTACCACTTTTACCTGTTTTAAAAAGTACACACAGTTCGTTCAAAAAAATAATTTCTTTATACAGTTGTATCATAAAATTCCAAAAAAAAATATAATCATTGGAGTTGTGGACTCGAAATGTATTTCAAATGCATTGTTAGGTTACGGAGCTTCAAAATCCAAATATAATTTTTTCATTAATAAAGGATCCTAGATACCAAAGTCCTGAGAATTTCAACATTTAAAAAAAAACAACTTTGATTGCAAATTTTACCATAAGTAATATGTTGTTGATCGGGGAAAAAAATCTTATCGTGTTTTCTGAATCTTGTAATACTAAAAAAAAATTATGAACTGTTGTCCAAAAAATTTTCACTCAAAAAAAATTTTTTTTTAACTACCAAAAAAAATACTTTGAGCGGTTCGAGCATATCTAAAAAATTATCCAATCGCAAAGAAAAAAGATATGGTGTATTTTATACCTTTTTAAATGGTAAAAGTCTCTGACCCGTGGAAAATTAATATTTTAATTTTTTGAAACAGTCTAGTGTATATACACCAAAATATTGACTTTTTACTCAAAAAATTACTTAACTGTTTTTGTTTTAAAAATAATAGTAAGTATAAATTGCACCTTTCATATGACATAGCAATTACATATTTGCAAAAATTATTTCAGTTAAGCACAAAAATGATTTTACTGTTATTGCCATTAAAACAACAAGCTTTGATTTTTTTCACCAAAAATAATTTTTTCCAAAATGTTGTTTTTCTATTTTTTACAAAAAAGCCCAAGTCTCAAAAATATGTGAAAAATGTGAAAAAGTTATCCAAATATCTCTTTCCAACCAGAATTTATGGCTAAAAATCTATTTTTTCATATCATTGGGTCATGTGAATAAAAAATCAGCAAATGCTTTTACTGAATTTTTCTAGTAAAAAGTATGGATTTAGTGAATAAAAAAAGCTATATAGATATAGCTTAAAAAGCTTAAAGCTATATAGATATAGATATAAAAAAAGCTATATAGATATAGCTTTTTTTATTCACTAAATCCATACTTTTTACTATAAAAATTCAGTAAAAGCATTTGCTGATTTTTTATTCACATGACCCATTGGCTTATCTATATTAATAAGCCTCATTTTTGCATTAAAATATTCCGTCCTCTGAGCTCCTAACCATACCTGCAATTAATTTCATTATATCCTTGAGCTTTCAATCATTGCAAGTTTTCATTCAATCTTAAGAAAAACTTGGAGTTCTTGATTTTTGCTTTTGGATCTTTAATTAATCGAATAAGTTACAATGAAGTATAAAGAATGTAAAGAGAAGAGAAGATTCAAAGTCTAAACAGTTTTCTGCTATAAGGTGGCCAGATAGTAATGATAGTTTTTCCGATTGTTATGTTTCAGCAGCTGTCAAAGTAGCCAACGACATCCAGCTGTCAAAATATTCAGTAAGTTTTCAGATTTGGTCACCCTATAAAATACCAAGTGTATAAGTGTTAATTATATTGACGCGATTGTCTGATGGGCGCGATTATTTTGTGACGCTTTTTGCACCATATAACGATTGTTATGCGAGTTACATTAACCCAGATATGCCCATTGCTTGAGCGTGGTCTTTAAAAGTGCTTTTATATTATTTTGGAAGCAAATGAGAAATAAAAAACAGTTCTATCATAGATTTATAAAATTTTATTGAAAAGAGTGATTTTTGAAGCCGTCCTATATATAAGTCACCAAACTTTAAGGTATCACAAGAACAAAACTAAAACACAATAATGAAACGTTCACGCATATAACTAACAAGCTTCTCTTCATAAATATAAATTCGACCAAAATATAGTATTTATTCACTTGTAAATGTACAAAAGTTTACTTACCGTACAAACGTGGCCCTATATTCAGTTATTTTGAAAATATTACAAATTAATAATTCAAAAACTCAAAAATAGTAGCACAAAATAATGCAATCACACAACCTCCCACGAGATATTGATGAGTATTGAGTATGTGACCAAAAAAAAAACAGTACTTTGATAAACGTGACGTATCATGTAAACAAGTATTTTAGTGTACTGTATATAGGTCATTGGGCATATTTGGGTTAACAAAAAGTGTAGAAATCTAAACTGAAGCTTTGAACGATGAAATGACGATTGTTTAATAAAAAAGATATTTGCTTTCTGCCTAATTCCAAATGGAACACGTACAAACATACAATAAACGACGATTGATTTTACCGTCCAAGTCCATATCGAAGTCTGAAAAGAGTTTGTTTCTTTTGCAGCTTTCAATGCTTGTATCGTTTTAGTTGCGCCGTGAACTTAAAATTGTAAAGTTGGGGAGTTTAATAGTTTTTTAATCTAAAGCCATTTTTCGATGTTTCCATTTCATCTGAAGAACTGAGCATTACTAAAACTGAATCAATTGTACAAGAAGGCAATACAGTAAAATTTAATTTAAATAAGGATATTCGAAAAGTTTTTGAAAAGGATCACCAAATTATATTTTTACCCAAGTACATCATGGATGTTAATATATGTAAGAACTTTGTTTACTTCTTAATTTTAGGGTACTTTAGACCCTTTGCGACAAAAACTGTAATGCCTGGCTAAAAAAGGAATTATCCATGTTTTTGTGTCTTCTTTGACATGGCATAAAATACCTACCATAAAAACAACAATTACAAAAACACATTTTCAATTAGCTTTGACACTTATCTATTCAATAAAAACCCGTTTGTCGATAGCTTGTATATTATTGTGTAGTTTTATTTTTTACGAGTCATTACAGCTTTTGTCGGAAAGGTAGGAACTAACTGCAAAAAAATAAGGCTGTGGAAAGAGTGAATGCGAGTTCCGACTGATTAGCAGACAGGTTGCTTATTGGCAACTATAATGAACAATAAAACAAACAAATAAGAACAAGCGTGATTGAGATATGCCTGTCCGGTAACCAGTCTGCATCGGCGTTCACTGTGGCCACAGCCTTATTTTTTCAACAAGTATAGTAGATTTTTTTCAAATCTTTATATCAACAGAAAACGAAATATCATACACTTCACTAAGCCCTAAGTGCTAATGCAAATATACAGACCCTGAATACGAATTTCAATACATTCCATCAACGTCCATCGTCATTACAAATTTTACAGACAATGTCGGAGAATACACTCACAATACAACTTCAACTGGAGTAACACAGATATTAAAAGAAATACGTGTTGTAAAAGGCTGAAGCAATTCAATTTTTAAATATATAATAAAAATTATTAAAAATGAAATTTGAAATCATATCCATAACTGTCTTTATGTAAAGTGGCTTAGGGCTTAAATTTTAACAATCACCTATTCAATCATTTTAGGAACTTCACAAACGGAACTTTTAACAACTATGAAGGCGACTCCTTTATGATCAGTTTTGATGATTGAAAAAGAAACCTTTTAACAATCGTGAAGGCGACTCTTTTATGATGAATTTTGACGACGCGTTAAAGCGCCTTTTAAATGCATCGCAAACGACTCTTTTCGAAAAGATCATAACGGCCAACAGTTATTTCTGATACTATGAACTTAAACGATTAGAATACGAGCTCGTTTTGCTGATCGCAAGCGACTCTTTCGCTACCGAAAATGCAGGCTATGTTGCTTCATTGAAATTTTTTTCATGCACTTAAATCGAGTTAAAATAGTTGCGTCGATAGCCGAGGTGGCTAAACGACTAGTTTGTAAACCAAGAGGTAGTGGGTTCGATTCGTGCAATGTCCGCAGTTAAATTTTTTTTAATTTATTATATTTTTTTTTTAACTAAAATAATTATAGCGAAGCTTCTGTTTTTTATGATCAAGATTGGTTACTTTAGTTGAAATATTTGTCTTCGAAGTTGTAACCTGAACGCGTTTTCAGATTGGAAGCAAAACGTCTATATGAATTGCATATGCTTCAGTGTTGATTAAAAAAAAAAATTATAAGTAATAAATAAAAAAATATTTTTTCATCAACCAATATTGATTTTCCCCTGGACAAATGTTTTGTGGTGCCGGGTCACATCATCCAAGGACTAGTATTGCTCAAAGGGTTTTTTGTGAGAGTTATTACCAGGACATTTTTATGCAAAAGAAACTTCATAAATATAAATGCTTGCTACGGCATTCATATGGAAGACTTTAGAAATACTTTTACATAAACAAAATAGCTGCAGTTTTTTCGTTGCCAATAAATTAAAAATTGTATTTTTACTCCTTTTAATACAAAATTTATTTTTTCATAACTTTTAGCAGTCGTAAACAGAAAAATGTACCTTAAATGATATCTCAAGCAATTCAGGCATTTGTAACAATCGCTGAAACGTTGTATTTAACTCGCCACAGTAAGCGTCAACCATGTGTTGGTTTGACAAAAATGGCGTAAAAAACGGGCTTCACAGCTACTTCAGTGTACGATTGAATGTCACAAAACTGTTTGAAATGAAATCGTAGCTGCTTCTGCTTCCGAGAAATCGTAAAATTACTTTTTAAAATTTGTACTGGCTACAAATCGTATCATATCAAAGGTAGCGTGTTGCTCTGCCATATCCTACTATTAAGTTTTCTATAAATAATTGAAGATTACGAACACTTTCATGTTATACAATAGTCACTCACCCATTGCGAATCCATAAAATCATATCTTTATTAAATACTAGCTGATATACCCGGTGTTACTCGAGAGTCATTTATATAAACATTTTAACATACACTTCTCGATTAAGTGTTTTTTAAAATCGGGAATAATGTAAAACAGGTTGAATTTTATTTGAATTTTATTTTATTTAATTTTATTTATCCACTGTTTGCTAGGTAATTGAACGAACGTTGCTCCAAAAAAGTTTAGGAAAATTTTTGTTGTTGGTTCCATCTCTTGCGGTGAGCTAATTGAATTCAAAGAAGTGGTACGAAAAACAGATTTTAAAAATTAAAAAGAATTTTTATATGTACTCAATCTTAAAGCAAGCACAATTACCTTTTTAACAAAATAAAAATTATGGTAGGACTCAATGCGTCCTTGAGATATGGACATTTTAACGTCTAAACAAAGATTTATATTAAAAAACATATTGAACTTTTTAACAAAAAAAAATTGTTAATGAAATATATTAAAAACGGCAGAGTTATTGGCATTAAAAGTAAAAACTTTGATTTTCATATAATTTTTTTTCTCATTATTAGCTATCAATGCTTTATGAAAATTTGTTGTGCTAAAAATGATTGTACCTACTAAAATTTCTAAAAAAAACTGGCAGTACTGCATTATTTTACATTTTAAAAGTTTGGTAGCAATAGCATTTTCGCAAAATATTTCGCAAAACTTATCTGCTAGCTGCATAAGAACATCAGATATTCTTCTGTAAGCAGAAAATAGCGCCACCTGTCTGTAATCCCAATCCTGTGGGGTTAAATTTGAAGAAATTTTTGAAAAAACATAATTCAGCTATTTAACGCAAGGTGTACGTATAGTTTGTACCCACACATCTTACACATGTGGCGCCATCTATCTGTGAATTTAACGCACAGATCAAAACTAATGAAATAATTGTGCTGACCAGATGTGCATATGTGTTTTTATATCGCCATATAGCTGAAACTGATTACATGAAAATATTAACTTTTACAGCATTCTTATTCACAGTCATCTTTTCGATAAAATTGTGATATACAGTGATGTGCAAAGAAACAGGGACACCTATATTTTAAATTGAAAGCTGCATGACTCCCTCATTGCATTAACTCCCTCGGGTGATAAGTGATTCTCCTTGATTAGGCGAGTGAGGAAATGCAAGGATGAGGGTGACCCCCTCCCCCCTTTAGAAGCTAGAGAGGAAATACTTAAAAATAGGTGTCGTTACATTTTACTCCACATTAAATGTATATCTTAGCCGATTTCCAAAGTTTAAAACTTGTTGAGAAGAAAATCAAACTGATATTAAGATTTTTATAAAACATTTCGCATAAAGTCACAATTAAGAAAGTTATGAGCAACTAAATTCTAAACAAATTTTGAATTAAACTTTGGTAATAAATATCTCGAATTTTACATACATTTTTTGACAATTTTTGTGATGTAATTTCTTTTTATGATAAAATTTTCTACTGACTTGGTTTTTGATCTTGCCATAGTACTTGAGTACTCAATGCAAACATAACTACTTTTTAATTTTAAATAACCACACGTAAAACAGTTGGCTTTTAGTGTGGTACGATTAGAAAACGGATTTTGTAGCATTGGTTTGATGATCATGTAGTCTCTTTTGCAAGATGCTCTTGACTTTGGAGATCGGTTAAGGGTTACGTTAAATATGGAGTAAAATGTAATGACACCTAATTTCAAGTTTTTCCTCTCTAGCTCCTAAAGAGGGGAGGGGGTCAACATCATCCTTGCATTTTCTTACACGCCTAGTTAAGGAGAATCACCACCCGAGGGAATCAATGCTATATCTGGGGCACCTTGCATATTATTTATGTAGTTTTAAGATTAAAAATACGGGTGTCCCTATTTCTTTGCACATCACTGTATATACAACATTTAAAGTACCATTGATAAAGAACTAATTGACAACGGTGACACAATAGTGAGAACAAATAGAGCCATCACAACAAAACAAATTTAACAGGAGGGGGGGGGGGGGTGGGGAGGCAAAATAGATGATCATATAAAGAAAATTTCATATAATCCAAAATGTTCGTAATTACTTTAGACACACAACTGCATTCTTAGAGATAAATGGGGACGCTCAAATTATATAGAGAATTTTAAAACAAAACTCAGTTTTATTATTAGTCTGGTATCAAAAAAAGATTTTTAGCCATAACTTTTGATTGGAAAGAGATATTGGGGTAATTTTTTCACATAAATTAATTTTGAGAGTTGAAAAATATAAAAACAACATTTTGGAAAGGGGGTACCCTTGTTGTTTTGATGACAAAAACAGTAAAATAATTTTTGCGCTTAGCTGGAAGAATTTTTGCAAATAAATGCTATGTCATATGAAAGGTAGCCAGATGTGCAATTTTTAATTGATTTCGTTTTTACAACAACAATAATTTTTGAGTCATTTTTTGAGTAAAAAGTCAATTTTTTGGATCTTTTTTGACATAATCATAAAACATATATACACTGACTTAACGGTACAGTTCAACCTATTTTTGTGAAGTGATTTTATTGAACTTTTAAACAAAAAAATTTGAATGAAATATATTAATGGACAGCGGAGATATTTGCATCGAAAGACCAAACTTTGATTTTCATGTCGTTTTTTTCTCATTCTTAGGCAACGATGTTTTATGAAAAAGTCGTTGTACTGAAAATTTCTCCAATTTTGAAGATATGTGAATGTTTTTGATGTCAAAATAACAGAAATTTTTTAAAATTAAATACAAAAAAATCTCCGATGCTAAAAAGTTTTATAATAACAAAATTACCGTTAGCTGAAAAATTTCAGAGGGGGCGTGGCAAAAACTAAGTATGTAACATTTTAAGTTGGGATGCACTTAATAAGTATACTTAGTTTGAGCAAAATCCGTTGAGCCGTTTAGATTTGTATAAAGGTCAAACAAACAAACAGAAAATGAGTTTTATTACTATAGATTCCCCTCATCCACAGTCTAGGTTTGGCGAAAAGCAAATAATATCGTTCTTGTTTGGGCATTAATTTCAGTTTCATCTTAATCATCAACTGTCAAAATAAAAGTCATTGCTTATCTTTTAACTATTGCATTGCGAAATTCAGCACGACTCCATTATAGATGAATCGTAATTGAAGTTGAATCTGGCTAAATTTTGAGAGATTTTATTTCGTTGAAATGGACCATAAGTGCGATAATAAAGAGAACAAAAGGAAAACTTTCGTAATAATATTGAATTAAAGTTATCTACCGAAGAATCTTAATCAACAGTTTTTGTAAATCCAACAAAGAAAGCACATGTAGTCTTTTCGGCGTAACATACAGATAACTTTCAAGTCAATATGAATGCATCATCGAATCAAATGAAAAAGATGACAAATTTCTTGAGATCCAGTAAATATGATCAGCAAACTGCAACATTGACGTATCTGAGTCCTTATTGCTTTGTGAAATTAAAAAAGTTAAGGAATTGCAAAGAAGAATGCGCCAATCTGGATGAAGAAAGCTATGTTAACAGCGGTACACAATTGAGTTGCTTGGAATCGTGCAATAATGAATGTATGTGTCTAAAGACTTACGGAGATTTAAAAAAGGATTATGATACCTTTTGTTCTTTTGATGGGGAAAAAAGCATGCAATGCAATGTCACAGCACAATAAATCCACCTCTTTGTGATAAAGCTGATGACGTGTATGTATAGTTCCTGAATTACATATATTGCAAGGATTCGTCAACTATCTTTTATGGGATGGTTTAGTCCCTCTTCTTGGACGAGAGAGAGCTTTAAAAACGATCAAATGGAGGGTTTTTAAGGAAATACTTGTCGAAAACTTTTAAAAGAAGCCGAAAACTTTTGGATTAAAAAGTTTCTGCCCACATCGAACCTCTTCGGCTGATGCCTTTTATCTCGGCATTTAAAGACATGAATTGAGTGATAGTAGATTGCTTATCTACAAGTTAAATTGGTCCTGAATTTGTCAAACATGTTCAAGAGCTAAAAAACTTTTAAAGGTACGTGGTTTCAGAAGCCTTAAACCATTTGAAACATTGTCTGCACTTTCTAGGTAATAGAGGATTGGGCTTATTTTCTGAGCAGGCTGGTGAATCAATTTACAGAGAGTTTCTAAAATTCTGGGAACGAAACAAAGTGCTTACCGATCCTAACTATTCAACACAACTAAAACGA
Source organism: Dichetophora obliterata (assembly GCA_963920525.1). Lineage (NCBI taxonomy): Eukaryota > Metazoa > Arthropoda > Insecta > Diptera > Sciomyzidae > Dichetophora > Dichetophora obliterata. The sequence continues at coordinate 185,212,536 of OY986437.1, read as the reverse complement.
GCAGTCGTTGAATTCTCTTAACGGCATATTTGATTAAATATGTAAAGTAATGATAAAAAGACTTGAATTTTCAAAAAATTAATGTAACAAAAAAAAAAAACAAAACGAACACAATAAAAAAACATAAAAAACAAAATAAAAAAATATAAAAACTAAAAAAAAAAATCATAACAAAACAAACAAAAATCAAAAAAAGAACCATAATGCCGCGAAATCCACGTCGTTGGTTCTGGGGAAAGCTGAGAGTGGTATATGGGCAAATTCAGCGTGTCGGACGTTTTATTCGGACGCTTCTTTTAAACATTTTTAATACGATCCAGAGATATATTTGGGAAAGGTGTATATTATAAATGCTATCTATTGGTATAATAAGAAAATTATTTTAAAATTTTTATTCAACTTAAATTTTGAACAAAATTTTTATTTTAAATATGCGTTCGGACGTTTCACGAAACGAAAGTCATTTTCGGACAAAGTTCATACTACGCCTAGATCTGCGAATTTATAAGCCATACAAAAATGTCGGAAGACAATATTTTTTATTAATTTAACAAGCTTTCAGAAAAGTCTTACGTCGTCGTTATTAAGCGCATGGTGTGGTCACAGTAAATCATTCCATTTGTTCGGACGTTTCGTGTCGGACGTTTCAAATTTTTCTATTGTAGTTCAATTAGGTAATTAAGAAATGAGATAGTTTAAGTAATTATGTAATTTAGTAATTAAAAATAAATTTAATATATTTTTCTTACCTTGCCTCAACCATTTCTTCATTATCTTTAGCCAATGCCTTCCATATTTACTAAAACAAAAAAGTTTACAAAACGTTTACTAAACATTTACGAAGGAGAAAAACTGCATTTGTGGAAAAGTAGAAACGATTTGATCATCATGGTAAATGAATTTATGTGTAATTTGCTTAAATACATTAAATTAAAATGTTTTTCTTAGATAATATCATCAAATCACATATCCATGCCCATATCCATGTAGTAAATTTAAATCCGAGGGATACGGGAAATTTAAATCCCGTAAAAATAAAAAAATTACATTTCATGATTTTTCGGGAACAGGAGCAGCTACGATTTTATTTCAAACAGATTTTTGATCTTTGATTGTATACTAAACTAGCTGTGATGTCCATTTTTTACGTCATTTTTGTCAAACCTAAACATGGTTGAAGCTCACTGTGCCGCGTACATTATGTTTTTCATTATTCTTAATCTTAACAAACACTAAAACGAGAAGTGTATATTAAAATTTATATACTTAACTTCTCGAAAAAGACCTGTAGTGGAATTCCCAAAAATTTAACGATAATATTCGTTGTCGTTATCGGTCATTGTGGTAGCCACGTTCATAGTAAATGACAGTTTTAGCTAACTATCGAATCGAAAATCGTCGCTTACGCGTTTGGGAATTCACTTTTGCAAATTCTGTATCATTACGAATGCAAGTAAGTTCCTTTCAGAAACGTGGGTTCGAGACCCAGCTAAATTAAGTTAATGTAGGGATTAAAAATATTACTTTTTGAATTAAGAAATAGTCTAAAATTTCAATTAAATTTTATAATTTCACATTTGCACTCTGGGTATAGAATTTGTCAAAATCGAATAGAAACAACACCTAGCTCCCGTATAAAGTAACTTTCAGTAAACGATATAATCTCCTCAAATTTCACAAAAATAATACAACTTCATCAAATTTTAACAAATAAGTTTTAATTTTACTTTTTTTCTCTTTCGAGTTTATGTAAAATTAACAAAAAACCTAGTATAACTCATAAAGGTGCCCCCAGACTATATGTTTCATACATATGACATGTCAAATAAAATTACATACCGAATTTCATCTGTGTCAGAATTAATTTTTTGTCGGACAGCTTTTTTCTATTGTCTCCACACTATCGACACGTCATTTGAAAATAAAAAACAACTTTTGAAATTTTTGTAAGCCTTAAGGCTCTTAAGTGTCCTCCTGTAGCCATTCAAACTAAGAATAAATTCATTTTAAATCAATTTATTGAATAAATATCTTGAAATTTGCCTTTTCTTCCATTTTCAAATAAAAAATTTATCAAACTGACATTTTGTACAGATAGAAAAACATACGAAATTAGAGACGGTTCTAATTCAAAAATTTACAGACGCAAATACAAACGACATTGCAAAACCACATTTTCATATGTTCCACACTATCTGTAGTTAAAAACTATTTGTAATTTTTTGACGTGTCATATGTATGAAACATATAGTGTAGATGCCCTTTTAGTAGCTTTGACAATTTTTAGCCTCCCAAGTTCTTCATAAAAACACCTAACATTGTTAACATGTTATTCAATGTATGTGCTTTCAAAACAATGCATTGATTGTGCATTGCTACAGTGCGTGAGAAAAAACGTGTTGCGTATAAATCTTTAAAAAAATAACTTTTTAAAAATTTTTTTTATTAAAGTTTTCTATATGCCCTTGTTATTTATTATGTTGATTTACTATGATTTAAATACAAATTCTAAACTAAATCATTAACGAAAGTAAAGCAAATTAAAGCAACAACAAAAAAAGGGAGAAAAACTGAGAAATTGTCACTGAAATCTCATCGCCTCTGTTGGTGTATTGCGCTAAGATGCGCTTGCACGAGGCAAGGCCCAGGATCGATTCCCGCCGGCATCACAAAGATTTCTGATGAAGTCATTAGCAGGGCCGAAATTGCAATAAAATCAGCTAGTGATATTTTCCTTTTCATATTGAAAATGTTGTTGTTGTTGTTGTTTCTTTGGAAAAATTCGTTAGAGCAATTAATTGTTCAAACCGTACCTAAAGCTCAATAAACGATTTTAAAATGTCAAACAACTAGAATTTGTAATTAAAATCAAGTATGATTTAAACTATCAAACATTTAGAATTTGTATTTAAATCATAGTAAATCAACATAATTTTTTTTTAATTAACTTAAAAGTTCAAATGAAAGTTCAAAATTAATATTTTTTCGCAATATATTTAATATTTGGTCCAGTTGCGTTTGTTTTCAATAATGGCTTGACATGTTCTGGCGCAACTTTGACTGAGTTGTGCAGCATATTCCGGTGATATTCCTTTCCATATGCGTTGAAATGTAAGAATGAATTATTTTTTGGTTGAAATACATTTTCCTTTCAGTTTTTGTTTCATAAGGGACCATACATTTTCAATGGGATTGGCATCGTGGCTTTGAGAAGGCCAATCTAGTGGCCCATTCTCTTCTTTCCATGCCGTACAAAGGCGACTTTGATGCTTGGGGTCACTATCCTGCTGTAGTATCCAATCATTATTTTCTTTTCCAAACAATGCTTCAGCAAGTTTTAGTAGACCATATGTGTATAATTTGCACATGTACTCTGTATTCAGATTTTGTGTTAAAGCGATCAATTTCCCAAAACCGTTTTGTGAAAAGTATCCGTACACATGAACTTTCAATTGGTGCTTGACTGTGCGCTGAATCAATCTTTCGCCGTTTTTTGTCCAAGCTTTCTTAAAGTGATTATAAATAACGAAAAAAGGACTCGTCAGTAAAGATAACTTTGCTCCAGTCACGATTCAAATGTTCATAGGCCCATGTTAATCTTTTTTCAATGTGATTTTTTGTTAACAAAGGTTTTGTGTTAGTACTCCTGTTAGAAATGCCTGATTGCAAAAGTTTTTGCCTGATTGTGAAAGTAGAAACTTCGACTCCTGTCTTAGATAGTTTTTGTTTCGCTGCTTTAAATCTAATAGTCGGATTTTTATCGAATAAATTGGATAAAGCCTTATCCACCTTTTTTGAGGTCACTCGTTCTCTGCCTCTGCCATTAGCTTCGTCGACATTACCAACTTTTTTGAAGCGCTTAATCCACTTATTCAATTGAATATCCACTTATTCAATAAAATTTAACATTTTGTGTGTTTTGCGTCGGCTTTAAAACTCATTTTTGGGCCTTCTCTCGCTTCGGAACGGAATAGGCAAAATATAAAAATCTACCGTTAGCCGTGAGTTTTTTTAATACACTGGAAAAAATATGCGAAACACTTATTTTTCTCACACACTGTATGTATTGCAAAACAATAAATTACTTGGGCATAAGTTTATAATTTCCAGACAATTTTATCTATATCAAAATAAAAATAAATATTTCAAACAGCCAACTGCAAAACAAACCCATCCATCCAAGTGACCAATCCAAACCAAAACATATGACAGAAGTTTTGAAATCAACGCATATCAACGGTATATCCTCACGTGTGTGTATTGCAAAATGACCATTCTCGTTCGTGTTTGACACAATAAGCAATACAGTTTCTCATATTAAAAATATTGTTGCTAGTTTTTTTTCACAAACGAGAGTGCTCATTTCGGAATACAATAACATAAAATTACTTACCTTTCCTACAAATATACGATTTTCCGAGCTGGTCAAAAACTGTAATTTAAGTAGAAAATTAAAAGAATATATGTACAAAAATTTGCTTTTATGAACAGTATTACACAAAATGTGCGTTAACACGATAAATCAAATTATAGACGAATTCATCATTTTAGTTTTGTACAATGCATTGTAAATATTTTTATTAAACCAAACTTACATATTTGAATTAAATGACTGATGCAAAAAATGTTGGTATAACTCAAGAATAGCGACAACTCTCTTTTTTAATATTTTTTTCATATGAATTTTAACCTCCTTAATCCAAATCTGTAAAAATTTCAGGCCGCTCGCAATTGGTTTAGAAGTTAAAGGCTTCCAAAGTTGCAAAAATAGCCTACAAAAAGGTTTTTTAGCAAAATAAAGGTAATGCGAATACCTATTCAACGAGGTATCAAACATGAAAATCCATTTATAACTTTTAAAGATATGCCTATTCTTATATTTACAATTTGTCTGAAAAATTACTGGTTTCCCTTTTATGAAAGCACTACACTAAAAGGTGTTTATATCTTTAAAAATTCTGGATTTCCATGTTTGATACCTTGTTGAATAGGAACTTAAATTACCTTTCTTATGACACCCATAGAGTGTAGTTTCGTTGAAAATTTTAGAAAAATAGCAAGATTTGTAGGCTATTTTTTCCAACTTTGGAGGCCTATAACTTCTAAACCAATTGCGAGCGGCCTGCAGTTTTTTCAGATTTGGAGTTAGGAGGCCAAAATCCATATAATTTGCCAAAAAAATTGAAAATTATTGATTATATCGAAACGTTAATTTCGAATTGTGCATTACTTTGGTGCATTTTTAGGTGCATTACTTTGAAAATCAGTACGAATTCGCTGTTCATTTTATTCCGATAGCTCATTTCGTGTGCAATTCTATTTTCAAATGGTAAGTTGCCAACGAAAATGTTGGAAGTGACAATTTTTTAAATATTTTCATATTTTATCAAAAAGCCAATGCAATTAAAAAAATTTAACGGGAGAGTCAAAAACCTTTCTTAATTGTAATTATAACTGAATGTTGCGCTCAAACTTAGGGATTTTAGATAATATTAGATAATTTAATAAAAACGTCGTTTTTAGTTGTAGGAGTGTGCAATTTAGCAGGAAAATGTAGTGTGTAGTCAATAATAAAGTCGACTTTGAGTTCATTGTTTTTATATGACGATATTTTCATTATACATATATGTTAATATATTTTGAAGAGAACTCAAAACAACTTTTTTATTATAAATATAAATTAAGCTGTGCTTAACCAAGCATGCATTTTTAAATAGTATGTTGTACCCGTCGCAGTGATAAGTTACGATACCATTTTCTTTACTCTTGTTTCACAGGAACTTTTCAATACGTATTCTTACACTCAAACAATTTTGTGTGTAAATATTACTAAGAACTGCGTCCATTCTACAAATAATATTCGTAGTTTTCAGATTGGGCGTATTTCGGTACATATTACAAATATTTTATTCGTATTCGTACAAAAACTAATAAATATTTTATTCGTATTCGTATTGTACGAATAAATTTGTTACATTATCTAATAACGAAACACAAAATATTCTATCTGAGCTGGGGTTTGAACTATGGTTTTTTTAGCTTACGAGCCACGTACTCTTTCAGTAGACTACGGCCACCTTTCAATCATGCATCTCCTTATATTCGGTAATTGTTCAACAAACCTGGCTAAAAGATTTCGGTTGTAAAATTTTTTAAACTCAACTTATACTAAATAGTACGAAGCTAATAGCAAAAACTACGAATGTAATGAAAGAAATTACGATGTTATTCGTACGAGAAATTTAGGAATGATAATGAATGATATCCCTATTAGTCGAGGATCATTCTTCGGAGCAACATATGGTAAGAGGTATTGAAACCAATATCGCATCTGAACTTGGACCATAAGCAAATTTATGTCTTATAGTAATTAAAAACAAGAAGAAAACAAGTAAAATAAATTTAAAAACTAAATGTTTTCCCAGGAGTCTGCTTAAAAAAAATCGTTTTTCTGTTATAAAGATGATCCGATTTGGATAATTTTTTAATTTTTTGTTAACTTAATAAAATTGATAACAATCATGCAGCATTTAAACTTGAGAAAATTTCATCGATCTAGGCAAGAGAAAAGTTTCAAATTAACAAGCGAAAAAAAAAATTTTGGAAATTCTAAATAAAGTTAAATTCTAATTCTAAATAAATTAAAATTTTTTAAAAAATCTGATAACAAATTCTTATTAAGAAAAAGCTTATGGTCGAAAGTTTTTTTATGACTAAAATTTAAATAGGAAACTCGATTTGAAACATTTATTTTATACTTCTTTAAATACACGTTTCTTAACAGGTGTCCACCCATTTTGAGAATTTTCAGGATTTTTTCGCGTCACGTGCTTATATTACATCCAGGATTTAGAATCAAGCCTTGCAGGGAGGTTCTGGAATATGTTTAGAAAATGAATGGAGCCCAAAACCCATATATACATGCACCTCTATATATTTATTCATTACGTTTTGAATTAAAAAAAAAATAAACATAAATAGTTCATACAATAGCTTTGTTTTCAAACTCGATTTTAGTAACTTGCGTGCTGCTAGAACTTGATGCATGTTGAAAAAAGAAATAAGTTAGTTGATGTCCATGCGGGGAGCATTTCAAGAATAGCGACAAATCTTATTCTTAATATTTGCGGATTATATAGATTTTTACCTTCTAAATCCAAATCTGATAAATTTCAAGCCAATCGCAATTGGTTATCATATAAAATGAGCCTTCAAAACTGGAAAAATTGATCTGAAAATCTTGCTGGTTTTATTTATTTTTAAAAAGAAATATTGGGGAATTTTTGTATTCTTTTGTATTTGAAAAGAGGAAAACTATGGGGCTAAATAGTAATAAGTACTATTTTATTTAAGGCTAAGAACATCACATTATTTAATTTACTAAATTAATAAGAATATTTGTTGAGAAAAAAATTTTTGAAATTAAATGAAAAAAAATGTTTCGGGCACGATACGAGAAAGATTTTTACCCTCTGTGAAATATACATAATTTTCTTATGTGTACAAGCGTGTGTCAATTGGTGTATCGTGATAACAAAGTAAGTACCAAAAATCTCAGAAAATAGAATTATATAGGTAACATTTTCTTTATGTGCATTCTAGACACCTTTATGCCTTTGCCACCCCTTAGAACAAATGTGCCCCCGACACGAGAACAGCGCCGTGTTAGTATGGCACGACTTCGTACATCACAAACACAAGCAAAAAGACACTCGGCAAATGAAACGGCTCAGTTAACAATAAGAAAACGTCGAGCAAATCAAACAACTCAACAATTTGTTTATGTTGTAAAAATTAAATCAATTAAAAATTACACATCTGGCTACTTTTCATATGACACAGCATTTATTTGCAAAAATTCTTCCAGTTAAGCGCAAAAATTACATTACTGTTTTTGTCATCAAAACAACTTTGTCTTTTTTCGCGAAATTTATTTTTTCCAAAATGGTGTTTTTATATTTTTTACAGAAAATTTAAGCCTCCAAAATAATTTATGTGAAAAAATTACCCCACTATTTCTTTAAAATCAAAAGTTATGGCTTTTATGATTAAGTGACTTTATGATTTATCGAATAGCTTTGGAGTTATGGGTCGCACAGCTTTGGAATTCAGTATTCGACCACAATTTAAGCATGCCGTTTCACTGATAACATTTGATGGGTGTTTGGAAACGGGGGCGTTTATATATATATAATATATATTTCACAGTTGAAAGAAAGTCTTCCAATTAAGTTTAAATAGTGTGTTGCTGAGAATCAATTTAATTGAATGACTCAATTGACAATTGGATTGTATTGTGTATGGCTCGCATTGCAAAAAGTTTTGCTTAAAGTAAAACGAAAAAAATCGAACAACATTGCGTATGAGTAACATTATTTGCTTTGAAGCATTGAAAGCGGGCAAGACATATATGTGGCTTAATAAAGGTTTAAAAACACTTTCAAACGATTTTATATATATTTGTTCAGCAAAGTTGTTAGCCAGAGTACTGGAAAGAACTTTGCTGAAGAAACCAAAATGAAAATCGTAATGATTCAAGAGTTCCCAACATGCAAATGAGTGCATATCTGGAGTAATTAAAAAAAACATTTTCACTAAAGTCTTCGGTAAAATGGAAAAACGGATGTTACCACGAGATTCCTCATATCAAAATTAGGTGAAAAACATTGAAATTATGAAATACGGATTTTCGTGCTGCACAGTGTATTCATTGAACTATGTCATGGTAAAACATTCGTAGTTGTTTTGCAAACGTTTTGTTTCACTTTTCTCTTTAATTCATTTTTTTATGGCGTAAAATGTTTTTAAAAATACTAATTTTATCGCACTATATTATAGTAAAACTTTCGTAGTTGCTTGTTAAACTTTTGTATTTAAAATTGTGCGTTCTTATTTTTAAACAGCGTAAAATGTTTTCCAAAAAATTAATTGTACTCTGTTACAGTAAAACGTTCGTAGTTGTTTTAAAAACGTACAATTTAACTTTTCAATTTAAAAATGTGCGTTTTTATTTTCTATGGAGTAAAATGTTTCCCAAAATATTTATTTTAACTTACTATATTATAGTAAAAAATTCGTAGTTGTTTCAAAAGCGTACCGTTTTACTTTTCTATTTTAAAATATGCGTTTTCATTTTCGTATGGCGAAAAATGTTTTTAAAAATATTCATTATACCCTGCTGTATCAAAGTAAAACAGTCTTAGTTGTTTTAAAAACGTTCCGTTTTACTTTTCTTTTTAAAAATGCTAGTTTTAATTTTTGTTTGGCGTAAAATTATGTTGAAAATATTCAGCTCAACCAAAAAACATTTTAATTTCGACTCTAAATTTAGTGTGAGCTTTTCTCACATTATTTCTATAGAATTTGCTGTCAAAAAGCTTACACTAAATTTAGAGTCGGCATTAAAATGTTTTTTGGTTAGGCTGATTCATTTTACTAAACGTTTTTAAAATGTTCGTTTTTGATTTATTTGTTTTCTCAGTGTACTATTGTTTTTTTTTTCTCGGTGTATGCACTAAGCTTGGAATTTGGCAAAATAATATAAAAACTCCTTCTACTTCCCATACAAAGTGACTTTATGTGACTTTAACTTGGGCCAAATTACGCAGTTTTGTCTCGATCGCGGCACCGCTGTCGCGCTCTTTTTTCGCAAATGCGGCTGAAAAATTATGACCCTTCATAAATTCCACAAAAATTAATGTCTTGACTTGGCATTTCACTCCTAACCTTTGATTATCAAAATGTATCTTCTCTGGAAATAGAAAAAATTGGATAAAAACCATTGGAACGTCATCAAAGTAACAAATCATTTAAAACTTTAAATACAGTTAAACTCGGCAGAAGGGACATTTTACCTTTAGCCCAGTCGAAGATAATTTCATACTTTTCTAGTCATATAAAGTTTTTCTTTCTACCACTTTCCATAAATAACGACTTCCCACCATTTTCAATCCTTTTTAATTGTATTTTCATCTCTCTCTCTCCCTCTCTCTCTCTACACAAAATAGTCTCTCACGGCAAAGATCTTCGGAGTTTGCGAATCTGAATCGTAATCAAATTCGTTCACGTCCCTCGACTTCAAATTGTGGAACCAACACAGCAATGGCTGCGCCAATGATTGATGCCGCCACCCAGCACCAGCAACAGCAACAGCAGCAACAACATAAACCACAACAACAGCAACAATATTACAAAGTTACGGGAACAAGAAACCGCTCACGACAGTTTAGCGCAGACAGCTCCACTAGTGGCTCTGACATCTCCTTACCGCCTTTAGTTGCAAATAGTGTCAACCACTGCAGCACCAATTATCAAGGTCAGCAGCTCACGACAGACACGTCAAACCAAAATAGATTCGAACAGCGTCAACAACAGCAGCAGCAGCAAATCTATGATAATAGTTTAAACAACAATACCTACGTTGAGACTCCGCTTAACTCACCAACATCACAGACGACAGCTGCAGCAGCATCAACTTTTGCAGAAGAAGCTTCAGTTGCAGCTTGCTCTTCGCAAGGTGCCTCAACCCCTGCAAGCTGCTCTAGCAGCTCCATCAATAACTCATCAATGACATCAAGTATGAAAATGTCTAGATTCTGTCATGAATGCGGCACTAGGTTCTTAATTGAACAAGCCAAGTTCTGCATGGATTGCGGTGTTAAACGCATTGTACTCTAGTTAGTCGTAGACCGTAGTAAAATTTGGTTATTCATTTATTTAGAAACTTTCTTATCTAACATTATCTCACTAATATTTTTAAATACTAATAATATTTTCTTTAGAATATGCATTGTTTTTAACAGAACCAAAAAAAAAAAACCAATTTATTATTGTATTTTTTTAATGCTTATTATCTGGAAAAAAGAAGTTATATATTTTCAAAGAAGAAACAAAATGCATATGCAGTATATTTCTTATTAAAAACCAAAATAGACAAAAACATAACAAAAAACAACTAATACGTATTATTTTACTAAATCAAAGAAGTAGAAGATGGCTTAAAAACAAGATGAATTAAAAATAATTTCTTATTAAAAATAATTGAACAAAAAATAAGGATCAATAATATCGAATGAACTGAACTCATTGAAAAGTAAAGTTGGTTTATGTTAGTTAAGTTTTTTTATAATTTTTTTACTAAGTACCAATTTTTCAGTGCGAGTTTAAACTCTAGTCAAATTAAACTGAGGTTAACTCACCAAAAATGGACATTAACCTCGGTTAAGGCAAAAAAGAAACACATTATATGATTATTTAAGTCAATTTAACTTCAACGAATGCTAAAATATCTAGTTAAACCGAGTTTAAACATCCAAATTTGGTGAGTTAAGCTAGGTTTAATTTGACTAGAGTTTAAGCTCGTACTGAGCTTAAAATTGGCCCTAAGAGTTGTAAAAGTAATACTACAAAGTAATAATATATATTGTTGTTTAATAAATGCAAGGGAAGATTTAAACCTTTTCTAACAAATATTTTAAGGCGTACCCTTCAATTTTGGGCCGTCTTAAGCTAAAAAAAATACTCATTCAATATATATATTGCATTGTCAAATGCAAAATTTGGTCGAGACATATTCAATCAAATATGACACTGACAATGATCACACAACTTCAACAAATCAACTTAATGTTAAAAAGTCTTCATAAAGAACTAATTAACTGAAATGATTTTAATCAAAAAAATAGTTTTATCACTGAAACGATTAATTTTTTTTTTTTATTTTTGAGCTTGCATTTTCTCAAATATATATTTTACTAAATTATTTTATTTCTGTTTGGTTGAGTTGAAAAGTTGTTATGTTGAAGTATTTTTACGATCGCTAACAGAAATAATTTTTAATAATTTGACTAGAATTGGAATAATCTAATTGCTTAGCTATCAAAATAAAAACTACTTCACCATTTTTATAAATACGAAATAATGTAAGTTTTTGGCAAGGTAAATTGTTACGCTAATAACAAGAATGCATATTAACAAGACTGAACGAATTTATCGAAACAAGCTACCATTACTGAACGAAACTTTCGAAATTCTTCTACTGATACTGATCAAAATTTCTTAATTTATATTTTTTCTTTCTTTTATTTAACAGATATCGCTGTAAATAATGTTAAAAAGAATTTTTAAAACATTTAAATTTTAAGTTCTACACATATGTCCATCATATAACGGTTATATCCAAAAAGTATCAGATTAGTAAAAGCTTACACTTGTCACAAAGTAAGCCTTAAAATAATTTTAACAACAAAGTAATAATCATAAACAATTTGTATTTTTTTATTAGACTGCACTATCTGCTTTATGTCTAAACGCAATAAAAAGAAAACTATTTTATTAAATACAAGAAATAAAAAAACAACTATTTTGCACTTCAATGAACCTTCAGTCAGAGAAGTTGGGAAAAACATAGCAAAAATGCTCGCATCGCCTGTTTTTGACGCTAGAATCTATATAAGTAATGCTAGATACTTGAAATTTGGGTGGTGCTTACAAAATTTTTTTATGGAAGAGACTGGTATAGCCAATGTTGGTTTTTCTTCACCTGATACTCTACAGCAGGAAGTTATGACTTTTAAAGAACTGCGTTAGGTGAAGTCAGGAAAGAATATATTCTGGTAATGGATTTGGAAAGCTCGTCAGAAATAAAAATATCTGTGTTTCAGCGATTTCAAAGTTGAGGCATAAAAACTGTTTTAATAATTTTTAAAGTTGGCATTTGTGGAAAATATCTTAAAGCTGCTTCAGATTATCTGAGAAAGCATAAAACTTCTCGTAAGAGAAGTCTATATTCTAGTAATTTTTAATTATTAACACAAAAAAATAACAATAACTACAGTTTTATTTTTAATTTAACACTGACGACTTTTCTCTACGATGTGATTTAATTTTTCAATTTCTCAATTTTGTTTTACAATTGTAACGTATGTTTGTAGAATGTAGAACGTATTAAGATAACATTGTTTGTTATTATGCAGAACAAATATTCTATAAAGGTAAGTAAATGTTGAATTTATCGTCTTCTGAATATCGGTGTGAAGTTAGCCCAAATTTTTTAACTCAGCCCAACTTTTGAATTCTCTGTTGTTTAAAGTGGTAAAAAATAGCTAAAATTTTTTTAACGAAATTAAAGAAAATACGTATAATAATGCAAATAGTAAAATTTTAGCTAAAATGCAAAAAACAAATACTTTTGTATGAAAGTTAGAATCCAAAAAATTTTTTTAACGAAAAAAATTAACGAAGATGAAAAGGTTCCACTTTATATTTCTGTTCAAAAATGTATTTTAATGTGGCAAATCCACTGGCACTATGCTCAAGTCCCCTCTATCGTCCTTGGTACCTAAATTTGGACTGAAGTGCAAAAAATCGTGATTTTTGTATGAAAGTAAGAATTCCACACCCTAAAACTTGGCCTAAAACAAAACGTTCCATCCTGGAATTATAATGTATCATAACTGATGGCAAGCGGATGATTTTAGTCCATAATCCCAAAATTGCTATCTATCGTCCTTCATACCGTAATATGGTCTTGACGTAAAATAATCAGTTCAGAAAAAAAAAAATTATTTTTACAACGAAAAAATTATAGACGGTTCCACTCTAAATTTTGTTCAAAAATTTATATTAAAATTTTTAATCGAACGGCACCATGCTCACGTCCCACTCAATCGTCCTTTTTTTTTTACTTTACATTAAAATCCTTATGCTACAATAGTTATTATGAAAAATACACTAAAATACATTTTTTGCATACCTACATATTGATATATATATAATGAACTAAGAGAGAGAAAAAAAAATACATGAGGTATCAGAAATATATCACATAACAAAAAATTTAAGAAACTCAAGAGCAACTCAAAAAACAAAATTCGTTAATGAAATTGTCAATAACTAAAAAGCAGTTGACAGTTTTTATCAAAATTTTTTATTTTTGAGCTTCAAATTTTGTTTTGAAATAAAAAAATTACAACAAACATATAGAAATATTCAAAATACTGGTTAACAATTTGTTAATTCGCCAGAATAGGGCTGTTAATTTAGATAAAATTACAAAAAATATATCATTAGTTTCTTTTTAAAGATACAAGCATTGCTAATTTTCCGTAAGTTGATAGGCAAAGAGTTCCAGAGACGAATGGCATGAACAAAAAATTGACGCTCAGATACAAGGGAGAAGTGATGATTTCACGTTAATGATTTATGCATGAAAGTAAACGAAGACTTGTGCAAAATAACAAATTGGGCTAAAGCTAACAACCCTATCCTTAATCCACTTAAATCATTTGTTTTGCCGGTTTTTAGTTCTGGTTACTCCTTCCTAAATATACCGGTAATTTTCTTAGATGGTATCGAGCTCAAATTTGTTAAGGTTAAAAATCTCGGTTTTATATTAAGTCCTCACTCTCGTGCAAAGATCATGTAAATTCCGTTGTTAGCATGGTTTATTGTGTACTGCGAAATCTCAGGTGGACTGCATCATTTGAGCCTGTTGAGACTGAAAAAAAATTAGTAATTCAGCTGATTGTGCCAATTATCTCCTACTCAGATATAGTGTATAGTAAAGTTGACTCCCGATCCAAGCTTAAGTTACAACTAGTGTTTAATAATGCTGTAAGATACATTTTTGGCCTTAGAAAGTTTGACCGCATTAGTCACTTGAGTAACAAAGTACTCGGTTGCAACATCTTCAACTATTTGGATGCTAGAAACTGCATCCTTTTACACAACCTTATCTACACTCGCACTCCTGATTACTTATTTGAAAAGCTACAAATTTTGTAGGTCAACTAGAAATCTGAATCTTTTAATCCCTGCTTATAATTTTTTAAACTCTAACAGACTCTTTTACGTGAACGCCATCAGATTGTGGAATTCACTGCCATTAAGTATTAAAAGTATTACAACTAAACGCAACTTTAAGCATGTAATTTTCCAACATTTCTCTTAAGTCTCTCTCTTTCTCTAATTCTATGCAATTGTATATAAAAAAAAACCTTAATTTAATTAAAATAATAATTTTCATTTTCATAATTAAACTTTTTTCCTAAATAACCTCTATATTTATTATGTTGACATTATATTATTTAAATACAAATTCTAAATGTTTGATAGTTTAAATCATACTTGATTTTAAATACAAATTCTAGTTGTTTGATAGTTTAAAATCGTTTTATTGAGCTTAAGGTCAAAGTTAGAACAATTGATTGTTCTAACGAATCTTTCCAAAGAAACAACAACAACAACAAAGTTTTTTCAATATGAAAAGGAAAAAATCACTAGCTGATCTTATTGCACAATTTCTGCCCGGCTAAAGGCGTCATCAGAAATCTTTGTGATACCCGTGCAAGCGCGCACTTACGCACTGCACCACCGGAGCGATGAGATTTGAAGTGTCAATTTCTCAGCTTTTCTCAATTTTCATAATTTCACATTTGTTGTTGTATTTCTGTTTTACTTTAGTCTCTATGCTTATGTTATTATATGTAGCAGGCTGTTGGACTACATATAATAACATAAGCATAAACTTTGTTGTTGTTGTTGTTGTTTCTTTGGAAAGATTCGTTAGAACAATTAATTGTTCTAACTTTGACCTTAAGCTCGCTCAATAAAACGATTATAATAACATAAGCATAAACTTTGTTGTTGTTGTTGTTGTTTCTTTGGAAAGATTCGTTAGAACAATTAATTGTTCTAACTTTGACCTTAAGCTCGCTCAATAAAACGATTTTAAACTATCAAACAACTAGAATTTGTATTTAAAATCAAGTATGATTGAAACTATCAAACATTTAGAATTTGTATTTAAATCATATAAAGTCAACATAATTTTAATAATTTTAATAATATTTGTTGTTATTCTTAATTTTGTCGATTTTTTTCGATTCCTATTTTGAATTAATTATTGTTTAGATTAGATCTTTCAGTTAAATGGTATAGTTGCATTAAGTTGAATTTTTAATTATTTTTTTTTTTTTGTTTATCACTTGTTATTTTGTCTATATTCTTACTGCATTTTAAAAACTCTGTCTTATTTGTGAACATTTTCTTTAAATAAATAAATAAAATAAAAAAGTGTCTAATAGGCTTAATCATATTATTCCTACTGGACCGAGAAAAGTCCAATTTATTAAACAAAAACTCAAGTTCTTTTGTATAAATGATTTGATCAAGCATGATTAAGGTTTTATATTGTAAAAAATTGTCAAACGAAATCGTAAATATTTTTTGAGCATGTTCTGAAACACGAGCATAGCGTTTAAGGCCAAAGACATATCTTGCGATGTTGTTATAGACAATATTCAGTTTAATAGAAGTAAGGCCCTTGGTACTTTAATTGGTGCCTGGACATAGCCCCAAGGGACATAATCCCGAATTTCGAATTTGGGATTATGACCGCTTTAAAAGAGCAACTTTTTGTTAGTAAAATCGCGAAAAATGGATATTAATAAAAAAAAAGAGAAATTTTATGCTGAATTGAATTAGCTTAAAACAAAATGCAGCAAACGTTAAAAATGTTAACAAGTCAATATATGTCTCCATGGCGAGTTGATATAGAGTTAGCACCGGCTCAACTCACCATGAAACGTAGAATATATTAAAAATGCATATTTTGCGAACATTCCCACTTTTTTACATAGAAATGAACACACCCAAAGAAGAAAATGAAAGCAAATACAAAATGTAAAAATGCAATCGTTTGATAAATAACCTTTAATTAGTTCCTTGTGTTCGAATTACGTTGTCGTGTTTTTTGGTTTTGTATTTAAACTGCGTTTTTAAGTGTGTGAGAACAAGTTATCACCAAATAATAAACTTTAGAATTTGAAAGGGTACTTAAGCAAGTTATTATTATATAATAAACTTTTTAAAATATTAGCCTAAGTGTGAAAAATGGCTTTAAGAAAGAGGAAGCTGCCCAAAAGTAGCTAAATTAAATAAAGAAAGGAATATAAAGAAAAGATAGATAAAAGCTATATACAGTGTTTGAAAATGAAATTCTTATGTTTATGTACGTTCTGTAACTTTTATAACTGCTTGATTTTTTAAATTTAATTGAATTGCATTTTTTAATGGCTGTGAGAATTTCGTGGGTATTTTTTTTCCCATGCTATGGGAAATAGAGTATTTTGGTGGGAATCAAAACTGACAACTATGCACAGCACACACTTTACAACCGCCATGTTACCCAGCGTCTACACGGGACAGTGCAAGTCCGAAAAGCTCAATGCATTTAAACATTTTCACTAAAATACACACATTTAATTCACTGTCCACGATTCACTGTTCACTTTCACCCAATAAGCCAAACAAGCTTGGAATAAGCTTGTAGTAAGCTTACAAGCGTAAGCATCGCGCTTGGAAAAAGCTTGTAAAAACTGTTGTGAAATGCTTTCAAGTAATTGTAGAATAAGCAAAAAGGCACCCTTGGAAAAATATTCCTTACTGTAATATTATTCCAAGCGTTTACTATTCAATTGGTTATAAGTGTTGCAAATAAGCTTTCTACAATACTTTCTTTGCAATTGGAAAAAAGTGTTGTAAAAGTATTATTGAAAATAATTACTAAATAATTGGAAGAAAGTGTTATAAAAATATTATTAAAATATTTATTAAATAATGGGAAGCAAGTATTATTGTAAGCTTTTAACACCTGTTTTTAAGAAATCTTATGTGCTCGGAGTTATCAAAGGAGCACAAATTCATCTTCTCAGTAAAATTAATCTATACGAAAGACCATCACATCAAAATCTATAAGAAATTTATCTACAGGGTTGTCAATATTCGAAGCGCCCATCTGGCAACACTGTAACTTTCCGCAGTGATGCCAAATCGACTAATGACATACCGCGTTTGAAGCGTCATTCCAAGCAAATGTTTACGATGGAACAGTACACGCCACGCGAACGCTCTAAAATTGTTGAAATTTACATTCAACAAAACAAGTCAATAGTGAAAACTCAACTCAATGAGCGATGAAGCTCATTTTCAGTTGAACGGAACGGTAAACAAACAAAATTGCCGTATTTATGCCACTGAAAATCCACAAGAGATTCAAGAGGTACCTCTTCACGATGCAAAAGTCACTGTTTGGTGCAGCGTTTGTGCTAAAATGCTCATTGGGCCGTTCTTTTTCGAAGATGATAATGGCCACAGAGTTACTGTCAATCAGGAGCGTTATCGCGATATGATAAACAATTTTTTCATGCCAATCGTTCGTCGAAAGCGTATCAGGCACTACTGGTTTCAACAAGACGGCGCGCCACCACACACAAGCCGCACTACAATCGATTTTTTGAAGCAATTGTTCCCTGGCCGTTTGATGTCAAAAAATGGTGATTTCGATTGGCCGCCAAGATCACCAGATTTAACGCCTCCAGACTTCTTTTTGTGGGGTTATTTGAAATCAAAGGTTTACGTCAACAAGCCAAAGACCCTAGAAGAGCTGAAAACCAACATCCGTCAAGAAATAACCGCCATTCCCATCGAAATGTTGAAGAAAACTATGGAAAATGCTGCAAAACGGGCACAATATGTCGTAGAGGACAATGGCGACCATTTACGAGATATCATATTCAAGAAATAATGTAAGCAAATCTACTTGAACCCAATTAAATGATATTCATGACGAACAGACAAAAAATTGTGGTTTCTTTGATTTATTTAAAAATAAAATGGGCAACCCGAATATTGGCAACCCTGTATAAAATACTGTAATAAATACTGATAAACACATTGCCACTAAAAAAAGGGAATATAAATAAAACTATGTGGACTATTCAATAAACATTTTTATTAAAGCACATTGGTGTAACAAAATATTAAAAATTAATTTAAGTATTATAAAATTCTAAAAGAATGTGTTGGAATTATCACTGAACACAAGCCACTGACATCAAAATTGTTAGTGATGGAACTTTGTTTCTTATTGCAATTGTACTTTTGAGTACTTTGGGAATTCCAAATTCAACAATAATGTGGAAGTTTTGAAACAATTACCTCTGAAAGCATTTTCCAATCATGCTTTGAAAACGATTGTAAATTAAACTTACTACAAGTATTATTATAAGAAGCTTACTTTGATCCTGTTTCGATACAATTATACAACACAACTTGTAAATTTATTACGTAGACAAGTGTTTTCAAAGCATGTTTGTAAAAGGGTTTCATTATTCCATTGTAGGTAAGCTTAATCCAAACACTATTACACAATGGTTGATTGGGTCAGCGCTACTGTCAATGAAATTTCAGAGATAGCAGAATTTGGCACTTGCAGACAGTAAAGGGATTAAACCGTTTGTTTTGTTGTGATTTTGGGGATATTTTCGGATTTTTCGGGATATCTGCTATTTTAACAATAAGAAACACTAAAAACTTGTTAAATACAACGCAAATATTATAGAAAAATATATATATCTAATATATAAAATTCTTCTGTCACGGGGTACGTAATCGAACTCCTCCGAAACGGCTCGACCGATTTTCATGAAATTTTGTATGTATATTTTGTAGGTATGAGAATAGGTCGTAAAGTATATTTCAACCTCCTACTAACAGTGGGCGTGGCACCTCCCATACAACCCAAATTTGCGATATCGAATATCTTTGGAGTTATAAGCCGCTTAGCCTCGGAATTCGGTATTCGACAATTTACACGTGCCGCTTCGCAGATAAAATTTTGTGAGAGTTGGACAAGGGGGCGTGGCACCTCCCATACAACCCAAATTTGCGATATCGAATAGCTTTGGAGTTATAGGCCGCACATCCTTGGAATTCGAAATTCGACCACAATTTACACGTGGCGTTTTACTGATAAAATTTTGTGGGAGTTGGACAAAGGGGCGTGGCACCTCTTATACAACCCAAATTTGCGATATCGAATAGCTTTTGAGTCAATCAAACAAAGCAAACAAAGCCTCGGAATTCAGCATTCGAACTCAATTTACACATGCAGTTTTACTGATAACTTTGTATGGTGTTGGACAAGGGGGCGTGTCACCTCCCATGCAACCAAAATTTGAGAAATTCTACAGCTTTTGAGTTATAGGTCGCACAGCCATGGAATTGAGTATTCGACCACAATTTACATATACAGTTTCACTGATAACATTTTATTCGCGTTTGGCAACGGGGCCGTGGCAGCAACGCGCCGGGTTTAAGCTAGTATATGTATATAATTAATAGTTATATAATTAATAAATTTATAATCTATATATATAAAAATGGATGTTGTAAAAGTATTATTGAAAATAATTACTAAATAATTGGAAGAAAGTGTTATAAAAATATTATTAAAATATTTATTAAATAATGGGAAGCAAGTATTATTGTAAGCTTTTAACACCTGTTTTTAAGAAATCTTATGTGCTCGGAGTTATCAAAGGAGCACAAATTCATCTTCTCAGTAAAATTAATCTATACGAAAGACCATCACATCAAAATCTATAAGAAATTTATCTACAGGGTTGTCAATATTCGAAGCGCCCATCTGGCAACACTGTAACTTTCCGCAGTGATGCCAAATCGACTAATGACATACCGCGTTTGAAGCGTCATTCCAAGCAAATGTTTACGATGGAACAGTACACGCCACGCGAACGCTCTAAAATTGTTGAAATTTACATTCAACAAAACAAGTCAATAGTGAAAACTCAACTCAATGAGCGATGAAGCTCATTTTCAGTTGAACGGAACGGTAAACAAACAAAATTGCCGTATTTATGCCACTGAAAATCCACAAGAGATTCAAGAGGTACCTCTTCACGATGCAAAAGTCACTGTTTGGTGCAGCGTTTGTGCTAAAATGCTCATTGGGCCGTTCTTTTTCGAAGATGATAATGGCCACAGAGTTACTGTCAATCAGGAGCGTTATCGCGATATGATAAACAATTTTTTCATGCCAATCGTTCGTCGAAAGCGTATCAGGCACTACTGGTTTCAACAAGACGGCGCGCCACCACACACAAGCCGCACTACAATCGATTTTTTGAAGCAATTGTTCCCTGGCCGTTTGATGTCAAAAAATGGTGATTTCGATTGGCCGCCAAGATCACCAGATTTAACGCCTCCAGACTTCTTTTTGTGGGGTTATTTGAAATCAAAGGTTTACGTCAACAAGCCAAAGACCCTAGAAGAGCTGAAAACCAACATCCGTCAAGAAATAACCGCCATTCCCATCGAAATGTTGAAGAAAACTATGGAAAATGCTGCAAAACGGGCACAATATGTCGTAGAGGACAATGGCGACCATTTACGAGATATCATATTCAAGAAATAATGTAAGCAAATCTACTTGAACCCAATTAAATGATATTCATGACGAACAGACAAAAAATTGTGGTTTCTTTGATTTATTTAAAAATAAAATGGGCAACCCGAATATTGGCAACCCTGTATAAAATACTGTAATAAATACTGATAAACACATTGCCACTAAAAAAAGGGAATATAAATAAAACTATGTGGACTATTCAATAAACATTTTTATTAAAGCACATTGGTGTAACAAAATATTAAAAATTAATTTAAGTATTATAAAATTCTAAAAGAATGTGTTGGAATTATCACTGAACACAAGCCACTGACATCAAAATTGTTAGTGATGGAACTTTGTTTCTTATTGCAATTGTACTTTTGAGTACTTTGGGAATTCCAAATTCAACAATAATGTGGAAGTTTTGAAACAATTACCTCTGAAAGCATTTTCCAATCATGCTTTGAAAACGATTGTAAATTAAACTTACTACAAGTATTATTATAAGAAGCTTACTTTGATCCTGTTTCGATACAATTATACAACACAACTTGTAAATTTATTACGTAGACAAGTGTTTTCAAAGCATGTTTGTAAAAGGGTTTCATTATTCCATTGTAGGTAAGCTTAATCCAAACACTATTACACAATGGTTGATTGGGTCAGCGCTACTGTCAATGTATTTTTGTGGGTATGTGGCTACATCACGTATAGACTGAAGCCACATCTTGAAAGTGTTCCTGTAAGGTTTGGTTACGATTGGAAGAGGGGGCGTGGTACCTCCCATACAAGCCAAATTTGCGCTATCGACCACAAACAAAAAAAGGATATTTATAAGACGATTTTGATCATAAAAAACTAAGATTTAGTAATTTGGTTTGTATGGTAACTGTACAAAACATGGGCATGATCGCAATATATATACGCCCACTTCTTCGAAATCATGGCAATTCCGGAGTTCTACTCATTTTTATAGTAAAACTTGCTCTGTAGGTGCTCCAAGAGGTGGTCACTATATATAAATGTTTTCACGCCCACTTTTACTGCCCACAAATCAATATCTATCTATATATAAAAAGCAAAACGATGTGTGTGTCTGTCTGTGTGATGCCTATAGACTCCAAAACTACTAAACCGATTGACCTGAAATTTTGGCAGTCGATTTTTTTTTAGGTACGAGATGATTGAGGAAAAAACACGTTTCCACACCTCCCTTTTACTGCCCCCAAATCAATAAAAATGTTATATTTCAGTCGGTTTGGGTCGTATAAGGCTAAAATTTTGTAAATTAGTTTGTACGGTTACTATACACAACTGTACTAAAAATGGGCTTCCGCGCCCCCTTTTACCGCCCACAAATATATGAAAATCCTTTATTTCAGACGGTTTTGTTCGTATAAGACATAAATTTGGTAATTTAGTTTTATGGTTTCTGTCGGTTACTGTACTAAAAGTGTAAGTAAACGTCCCTTTTATCGCCCACAAACCAATGAAAATGCTTTATTTAATACGGTTTTGGTCGTATAAGATTTCAATTTGGTAATTTGGTTTGTGTAGTTACTGTCAGTAACTGTACGAAAAATTGGTTTCCACGCCCCCTTTTTCCGCATACAAATCAGTGAAAATGCTATATTTTAAGCAGTTTTGGCTGTATAAGACTAAAATTTTATACTTAAGTTTGTATGGTTACTTTCGGAAACTGTTCTAAAAATGGGCGGTATCGCTATGTACCCACTTTTTGAGAAATCATTATAATTGACTACTGGGTCGATTGAGCTAAAATGTTGGCTTAGTTTGTATGGTTACTGTCAGCAACTGTACTAAAAATTAGTTTCCATGCCCCCTTTTATCGCTCACAAACCAATGAAACTGTTTTATTTCAACGGTTTGGGTCGTATTAGACAAAAATTTTATAATTTAGGTCATATGGTTACTCTCGGCAAGTGCACTAAAAATGGGCCTGTCCCACTTTAGTTAAGCTCACTTTTCGGGGGGTCAGCGTGGAGTGGAGCAAAGTGTGCCAGACTTAAGCTAAATCGAGCTGAATTTTGGCAGTCGATTTGTTTCTATTACTAGATGGTTTAAGGGAAATAATTTTGCCGCACCGTTTGATCGTATTAGACTAAAATTTGGTTAGTTAGTTCATATGGTTACTTTCGGCAGCTTTACTGAAAATAGTGAATATATTTGACATTTCCTAACATTTTCGTATATTACAGTAAGGCGGTCTGTGGCAGAACAACGTTTGCCGGGCAATACTAGTATCATATAAAGGTAGGAATATTGAATAAATCCTTTCTTTAGTAATAATTTTTTTGAACGACAGGTGGCGGAGTCTCAAACTTGGGGAAGCATTTAAAGAAACGGCACGCATATATTGATCTGAATGCGCCAAGGAAAAAAGCACGAAGTAAAAATATTTGTGGCGTAGCCGGTATAGAAAAGTATTGCATAATTTTACTTATAACCCGGACCTGAATATTTTTTCTAATTTTCATTAAATGTATTTTGTAAGGCTAAATATGCAAACAAAAATTCATTATAGTTATTATGAAAAGAACACGAAAATACATTTTTTGCATACATACATATTGATTACATATTGATATAAATAACATATATATATATATGTCAGAATAACAGGAATTGAAGCCGGAGTATTTGGTTCATTCATCATTTAAACAAATTTAATGTATTTTTCTATTCTTTTATTATTTTTTTCTAAATAATTATACAGCGAAAACGTGACGATATATTCAAAGCTTATTTCTCATCTAAATTTTAAATTCATGACGGTCTTAAATTTTCTATTCAATACTTGCTGAACAGTTTCACCCAAACTACTTAACTTGATGTTAACTGAGTATATTGGATATCGTTTGCTACACAGTGTCTCGCTGCGACATATACATAAACTGATATAATTTTTGTTAAAAATACTTCGATTGTCATATACCGACTGTAGCTACCCTATTGCCAGAGAGTACAAATTAAGAACATCTAAAAAATTTCAGCTAACTAAACCAACAACAATTACCAAGCAAATCTAAAGCAACGTCGCACAGAGAAGAGCAAGATCACAACAGTTGAGCATGGCTAGAGGGGATGAACCGAATCGTCCACAGAAAATAAACAGAACTTTGCTTACTATGTCCCGCTTTTCACTAGTCACACAAGAATATTCTCGAGCTTTCGGCGAAAAGCTTTCGGCGAGCTTACTCTGGTAGCAAGATCTCTTTGTCCCACTTTTCACTCGGCAATAATTGCCTTTGCCGCAAGCACTTTGTCGATTATTCGCCCACATGAGGGGGTTTACGAAAATCCCCTTTAAACCCGAGTAGTCAACAAACTGCTTGCGGTGAAAGCAATTATTGCTCATAGAATTGCCGAGTGAAAAACGGCCCTTTGCAGCGAATGCAGAACCAAAACAACAATCAGTCCTATCGGAATACTTTTTCACGCGGATTTGCAAAAGGAAGTTTTCACTTTTAAGATAAAGCTTAAGAACATTTTGAAAATTTTTAATGCACATTTCTTTATCAGCCGTAGATGAACAAATTTGCAGATAAAATTTTCAAAATGTTCTTAAGCATTATCCTAAAAGTGAAAACTCCTTTTTCCGAATCCGCGTGAAAAATTATTCCCGATTTGGCTGAATACCACCAGCTAGTAGCAACGTTGCCAGTTATGTTGGAAAATTTTATTCGTGGTAATTTTTAAATGCCTTAGGAATTTTTGTTTTTGGGGATTCCTATTAAATTTTGTAATTCAGAGTGGTATTTTTTAATTGGCGTGGGAATTCAGCGGGGTATTTTTTTAATTTCCGTGGGAGTTTGGTAATATTATTCTAAAATTTTTTTTCTTTTTAGTAAGCAAAATTTCTTTGTGGTATTTCTAAATGTTTTTTGAAATTGTTTGTGCATATGGGACTTATTGTGGTATTTTTTAATGCGAATGAGATTTTAGTGGCAATTTTAAATGCATATGGAATTTGTGGTGGTGTTTTTAAATCGCGTGGTATTTTTGTGGTAATTTTTAATGATCGTGGGATTTTTTTTATATCGATCATTTTATTGCGGAAGAAACTTTTTTGTTTATCTTTACCATGGTAATTTTTGTTTTATTTAATTTATGTTACTGTGAAAAAAGTAACTTCTTGTCAGAATTGTTTTCAATTTTAACTGGCAACCTAAACTAGTAGTAGTAAATTTTTTGGTAGCCACACACTGGCTCTTTAGCTCAAAGAAGTAAAATATAAGGAAATGGTGTTGCTTACACATACACTGTACGTGAACTGTCGCACCATTCGTAAATTGTGCGAGCGAGAAAGAGTGTGTTTTTTGACAGTTTTGAGAACCCTGGCATCTGATTGGAAGACTCCTCAGCAAAATAGTTGAAAATAATTTAATTTTAAGCATTTTTCACTGCTTAAAAAGCAACAAAATTAAAGAAAAAAAACCACTAAAACAAATGCAATATGAGTTGTGCGGTTAAGAGTTGTAATAGTTCCCGAAAACTTCAAAACAATGCGCATTCGTTCCACAGGTAAATATGTCCATACGGTTTAAATTCTTTTAACAAAAGTGCTTTATTTAGTTTCTAACGATATTTTTTTAACTTATTTGTGTTAGAAATGTTTATATTTCTTATTAAAAATGGTTTAAAAATGTAAATTAGACCCCGTTGATTTTGCGCCAGTTTGATCAAACCACATCTGTCAAAACACAAACACTGCTTCAGGGGCGCAGTCATTTTTCGCAGTTGAATACATGTTTGGGGCGCTCTTGTTTTCAGCATAGTGAATCAGATTTAGTACCTGTTTGTTAAATTTTTCTGATATTTACACAACAACTAGGCAGAAACACCCAAAAAATAAGGATTTTAAAAAATTAACCTAATATAATTTGTAATTAAAGTTTAAGTTTAGAATTTGTAGGCCTTCAAATATAGAAAAATTACCTAAAAATCTTGCAGTTTTTTTAGTTTTTCAACAAAACTAAGCTTTATGGGTATTAAAACAAAGGTAATGTGCGTATCTATTCAACGAGGTGTCAAATTTAGAATTCCATAAGAATTCATTAAGATATAATTTTTTTTATAATTAGAATTTGTCTGAAAGACAAGTGGTTTTTCTTTTAAGAAAGCAATACATTAAAAAGAGAATTATTAAAAAGATAACTACATTCAGAACTGCTGTAGACAGAGAAGCCTGTGTGGTACTTACTGAGGTTTGTAAACCCTAAGCAGCATCCGAAGGCCTCCTTTTGATACATTTATTTTTTTTTTAAATTTGGAAAAACCTCGCGATTTTAAGTAAAAAAAGGGTTGTATCTTAAATGCATGTATTTTTATGTTTGATATCTTGTTGAAGAGATACTTGTATTATCTCTCTTTTGATACCCATAAAGTTTAGTTTTGTTGGAAAACTTAAAAAATCAGCTAAATTTTTAGTATACTTTTCCATTTTTTTCCACTTTTTCCACTTTTGGATGCCTAAAACTTCTAAGCCAATTGCGACCGATCAAAATTTTTTTTAAATAATTAGAGTTGTTGCTATTCTTGAAATTTTTCTAAAATTTTAATGCATAAGAACAAACTTTAACAGTTTGGGCCTTCTTTTACGATACAACCGAATACGGCCCTTTGTGATTGTTTCTGTAT
This sequence comes from Dichetophora obliterata, assembly GCA_963920525.1. Lineage (NCBI taxonomy): Eukaryota > Metazoa > Arthropoda > Insecta > Diptera > Sciomyzidae > Dichetophora > Dichetophora obliterata. The sequence goes on along the minus strand of OY986437.1, from coordinate 185,185,622 downwards.
TTGTGTGAACCAATACCAATAAAGAAAATACCACACTTTTCTGCTATTACAGCACTTCCTTATATTTTACTTCTTTGCTTTAGCTACATACATCTGTATTCTCTATTTTATTACAACCCAACAAGCCATGAATGTCACCATGAATGTTCCAGCTAAACGGTACTTAAAACAGCGTCTGATTTGCTGGTATGAAAAGAACATGTTTTTGCATTGAATCTTGTATTGAAATCAAGGTAGTGCAGTTGAGTTGCCGTTTATTGTTTAGTATATTGTGCAGCTTAATAAAAACTATTTTAAGAAAAGGTTAGAATTAATTAACAACAAATAAAATTAATAAACAACTTAATAAATGGTACGCTTATATGAAACACACAATGCATAGTTTGCTGACAACGAAACGGTCCGCTTCAGTGCTTTTAAAGGAGCACACCGTTTTCAACCGAACCGATTGGCTATCTGGGAAACAACAAAAATAAAAGCAACTGATGTGTATTTATATACGTATATTTTACATACATATTAATAAAAACAACAATAACGAAAGCAGCACAGCAACGAACGACATGATTACGAACCAAACGTACAAACACAACAACAACAACAACCATAAAAACAGCATAAGTAGCTACTGAAGCAGCATGTGTATTCTCATACGAATATATGAATTTTTTTCTTCTTAGAAGTTACAAAACGCAAAGTTACATATTCGTTTTATTCGCACTCCAACTAATATTTTGGCATTTTTTTTTCTTTGTACGATGAATATTAAAGGCTGTAGGTATACCCCAAAGTCGGTGCACCTAGGTACTTTTAAATGTGCTTGAAAAAATTTGTGAAAATGACCCCCATACAAATCGCGCTGTAAGACATAATTCTACGTCAAAATATCGAATCCATCTCGAACTGCCTAAAACATAAGACATTTGCCAACAACTTTTTTTTTGCAAAAAAAAACCCATTTTTTTAGGATTTTAAACAGCATCTTATGAGAATTATTATTTTTATACTGGCGAAAAACTGCATACATTATTATTAACATTAAATTAAAAAAAAAATGAATACCATCTGAAGATTTGAAGCTCGGCCGCGTGATTGTAAGTCCATGATATTATCCATTCGACCATCGCAGTTGTTAAGTAATCGTCACTTAGTTTGCTTCATTAAGAACGAGAACTAGCCTATAGTCGTGGGTTCAAACCCCAACCGAAACAAAAAAGTTGTTTTTTTTTTGTTGTGCTGTTATAAAATATATGTTTTATACAAAATTTTTTTTACAAAAGTTACTTTTAAAATGTTAAAATGTTACTTTTATATAAATTTTTTTATGAACTTTTTTTATTTGTTTTTGCTTAAAACATGTAATAATAGCAGCGAACCAAAAATAAATTATGTATTTTTAAAAATGTTTTTAAAAACACTTTTTGCAAGGAAATGAAAAATCGAATACGAGATCTTGGACTCGTAAACGAGCTCGAAACGAACACGAGTCTCGGATGCATACAAAATTGTATAAAAACACTTACAATTTTTTCATATAAAAATTATGAAATTTTTTGATTTAAATTAACGTATTTTTAGAAGCTAACATAATATAATAGTTTTTTATTAAAATAAATTATTTTTATGTCAAAAATTTGGCGGAAATGAATTCGAAACAAAAACGAGATCTCGGTTACAAATTATGTAAAAATACTTAGAATTTTTTCATATTAATTTCTTCATAGAAAATTATATTAAAAGAGTTAGAATTTTTCATACAAAAATTGTGAAAATTTGTTTCATTTTAATTGACATTTTTTTAGCAACAAACAACGAAAAAATAGTTTTTATTAAAATTTAGTATTTTCATATAAAAAAGTCGGACTTGTAAACAAGTTCAAAACGAAGACGAGATCTCGCATCTATACAAAATTATATGAAAACAATTTTGAAAATTTTTTTATTTGTATTAAGGTATTTTTTGCAGATAAAATGAAAACAAAATTTTTATTCAAATCAAATATTTTCATGAATTCAATTGTGATCTTTTTAAATCAAGTAAGTTTGAAGAAGGCAACAACAACTCTGTATAGAGTCAATCACTTAGGTGACTATACATGTTTCGGAAATAGCTACATTTCTTCTTCAGTAGTCTTAAGTAGTCTTTAGTGATTCATTAACGAGTCTGAGAATGCGATTCGTTAACGAGTCCCAGAATACGATTCGTTAAAGAGTCCGAGAATATGATTCGATAATGATGACTTTATTAAAAATATCGAAGATTTCTCGAACTTGCTTTCTTTTTAAATTAATTTCACCTCAATTTCAAAAGCCAAGTCAACGCTTCATGTATAGCAGCGATTTAAGCTTGAAATACACTGCAATGAAGGCTAAATTAATGCTGAATGCTTCCGAGTAGACTCCACCTACTTTGCTATCTAGTTTTGATCCATCAGAAAAGATCTCAGCGGCATTGAAAGGTGAACGGTTTCCTAGTTCCCATTCTTCTCGACAGGGAATGGATACATCGATCTTCCTTTTAAAGGATAGTTTTTGTGTAATGTAGTCGGTGCACCTAGGTATGGGAGGGAGAAATTTTCTAATGCAAGAATGTCCTAGTGTATCTTCTTTCCACTAGGAGGTGGCTTCTAGGCGGATGGCTGTATTAGCGGCCATCTGTTTAGCTAGGATGTCAAGTGGTATAAGATGGAGCATTATGTCTAATGCATCTGTCGGAGTGGTTCTTAGGGCTCCACTGATGCACATTTCCGCTGATCTTTGAACTTTATGGAAAAGGTTTAGATGAGTAATAAAAGACCATTTAGCAAGATTGGCGTTACAACTACTGTATGTAGCCAGTGAGTAACACTTGGTTGTAAACCCCATTTCCTACCTTCCGCCTTTTTGCATGAGTACAGGGCAATATTCGCTTTTTTGGCTCTCTTGAGCAGATTGGGCTTCCAGTTTAGTTTCCTATCCAGTATAAAGCCTAGGTATCTTGCTTGATCTGAGAAGCTAAGTCTTGTGTTTTCCAGGAGAACTAATTAAAGACATATTGTGTTTTCTGGTGAAAACCACTAACTCAGTTTTGTTTTGGTTAACGCTGAGCCCACAGCGGATAACCCAGATGATTAGTGTATTTAGGCAATTTTGCATAATGTATCGAATAGTGGATATGTATTTTCCAGAGGTAACAATAGCAACATCATCGGCATAAGCTATCACCCTGCACCCCTCTAGTTCCAGTTTGACTAACAGTTCATGTACTGCTAAATTCCAGAGAAGAGGCGAAAGAACTCCTCCTTGAGGGGTTTCCCTTGGTACAGATCTTAACGTGGATGCCGCACCAAATTTTGCCCTAATAATCCTGCCAACTAGCATTTGATTTATCAGTGCTATCAGCGCGACATCTACCCCAAGCTCCGTTAGCGCATTAGTGATAGCTCTTGCTTTGAAGTTATTAAAGGTTCCATCTAACTATATCAATAAAAATTATCATCGTATATTCCTTCTGATGGAGGATATTTTTTCAATGATGGAAACTATGGAGTTAAGAGCTGTTTCCACAGATTTGACTTTGGTGTTATCATGTTGTGCTATTGACAATGGCTTTTTTCTAATTTGAATCTCAAGTGAATATCGATTAATATCTCGAGGATATTCAGAAGAATGGATTTTCAGAAGAAAAAATGAGAGACTAATTGATCGAAGATCTTTTGGGTTAACGTGTGAGCTTTTGGCTGCCTTAGGTATACAAACAACGTTTACATTACGCCAACGTCTGGGAATGTGATTTAGGTCAAGTCAGCTTTGGTAAATCAACAAAAGCCGCTCCTTAATGATACAATACGACTTTTGAATTTTGAATTTCTGGCTATACCATCTGGTCCTGGTGACTTAAATGTTTTAAAGCTATTGATTGCCCACTCCAGCTTAATTGCTGTGAGTATTTTTAGGGACCTACTTACAGATGGTAGCTGATCTTTCTGTATTGGAGTGTTACATAATTCTGAGCATCCTGGAAAGTGAGTTTTTACAAAAATATTCAGAGATTCCGTACTGTTGATGGTCCAAGTACCATCTTCTTTTTGCATGAAGTTTGGAATTTAGAGAACAGCTGAATCATAAACGCCTCTGAGGTTTGTGATATGTTTTCACAAAATATTCTACAGGATTGTCTTTGCACTCTTCGCAATGCATTCTTGTATTCTTTTAGAGCCTCGTATCTGTGAATCTGGTGACCTTTGCCTTGTTGAAGTATTTTCTGGACTTGTTTCGGAGCTTCTCGATTTCTCCGTTTTACCAGGGTGACTTTAGCTTTCCCCTTGGTGTGTTTAGCGGACAAGCGGTATCGATAACTTTATTAATGGAATTCGTGAGACTATCAACTAGATTGTTCAACGATTGCTTACATAAGGGGTGACTTAATGGTCCACTTGAGAGATCTGTTTTAAGGTGTCTAAGTAAAGATCCCAACTCACTTTTTTGAGATTGCGAAAGCTGTTTGCTTTTGAAGCAAAACCGTCAACGTCAAAGAGAATATATATATGGTCTGAAAAGGAGTGTTCCTTTGAAACTCTCCAGTTTCTTATCCTATTAGATATATGGTCAGAAGCAAGGGTTATATCTAAGACTTCCAACCTATTGCTAATAACGAATGTCGGTTCATTATCCACCTTACTTATGTTTAGATGGTATTAAGGATAAAGTAAATAAAAGACTCACCCCGTTTGTTGGTGTCAGAGCTACCCTAAATCACATGATGATCGTTTGCATCACACCCTATAATTAGGCCCTTTGCATTTGATGCTGCTGTGGAGACCAAGTTTTTAAAGTTGTCATCTGGGAGGACTTCGAGGTCACTCACGAGGTATGCTGAGCTGAGCCATATGCTATTCTGGCCCATCTCAACGCTTATGGCCACGGTGTTTGTTACTGAAATTAGAGGGAGTAAATGCTTTCAAAATGTTTTTGATTAGAATACACGCTCTTGGTTTACCTTGTGATTTTGTATACACCAGCGTATTTTTGAGTCCTTGTTAAGACGGAGGATCAGACTGGCAGACGCAGCCTTCGAGTAATGGAGATTAATCTGAACTACTCTCAGCATCTAGAGTGTTACTAGTCATCTTAACCTCCACGACTGTTGTGTCGGACTCATTGTCCGATTTTAGTGGGTCATCTCCCAAGAAAGACAACCCAAAAGTCTGCGCAAGTTACGTTTTGGAGTTTGCGCTTTCAGGTACTGGTGCAGGAAAGCAGGGTTCAGTAGAAGAGGCACCTTTAATGGGGTTGGAAGCCTTCACTTCCTCCAACGAAGCCTCATCTTTCTTGTATATCCTCAATACAATAGATGAGAAACCAAAGTCTACCACGAATCGTTTGGATGACAAGAAGGCCAGGGACACCTGACTGATAACTAAAGTTGCCGATCTAAAGTCCCCCTTTAGCTCTTCAGCCCGTGTCACCTTTCAATTCGTTGATGGCAGGCTATGGTTTCCCAACCTGATCGTATCGAGGGTAGTTTGAGGGTCAGGGTATACGGTAGGGACACTAGCTCACGCTCTTGGTCTGTTAAGGATCTGGTCCCTATCTACGACCGCGAGGTTCGCACCCGGCCATACCTTTGGTCAGCACATGTGATTAGCTTCACGTGGCTCTGATGCTATCCACTGTCGCGACAGAAAGGACCCCAACCAGGAAATTTCTGGCTGTGCTACCACAGATTTTTTCCTTCGGCTGAGGGACCTCTTCTTGAGATCTCTGGCGCTTAGAGGGCATCGGTTTGGGCTTAGGTGGAATCTGTGACTTCTCCGAGATGCCCAGCGCCCACTTCCAAGATGACTTCTGTTCCTCGGTACGTTGGTTTTCGGGGATTCGCACGATGCGATCCTTACTCTCAATGCTGCTTTCCGAGCAACATTACCCTTCCTTGTAGTATTTGTTGTGCCTTTTTAACGACATAAGATTTTTTAAATCAGACATGTTATACTTTATTTGTTTAATCCTCTCGAGATCAGCTTTCATGAAAAGGGTGGTTCTTCAAACTTTTTTTATGTGTAGGTCGACCCACTCTAATGTACATATAAAATATAAGCTTAGCCTTAAGCTTAATAAAAAACTTTACTGTGCGAACCATCATTATAAAAACCAGTTCACACTACATCTCAAAATGCTTCGCTTAACACAACGCTAATATATACTACTGTGCGCGCAGCCGTGAAGTCTTATAACGCATTTTTTTCTGAAAAAAAAAACTTACCTCATTTGATATTGGCTGCACTGTTGCTTTGAATTCCGATGTATGGAATGCATGGAATTTTTAACAAATATTCATCGAGCTGTTCAGTTTTATTAAAACTAACCACTTTAATCAAAACTGTTTTGGATTCAATTTAAAAAAATTTCAAAATTGCAACTTTTTGCTTCTCAAAATTGTAACAGCACATAATATTAATGTCAAAATTATGTTTTTTATGTTGGTATTACTAAAGAGCAGAAAGCAGAACCATCGAATTTTACAAATCAGAAAATTCTGCATTTGTTATACTTTTGCGCTTAGAATTTTCGAGAAAAAACGAATACGATTTGTTTTGAGGTCAAAATTTTTTTTAAAAAAGAACGGAAAAAATGCAGAACTCTTAAAGAGGTCAGAAGAAATGCAGAATTTTTTTCTAGAAAAGAATGTGCTATTATTTATTACAACAACCAAAATCTATGTCTAAAAACAAAAAACAAAACACATCAAAAAACAAAACAAAATAAAACCACATCCAACATAAACTTCAATCCAATGCCTGCCAATGCTTTCAAGTAAAACTGGTTTCTCAACTCGAGAGACGAAGTTTGCAATGACGACATGAAGTTAATTCTACGAACAGCGTAAACCGACTTGAAAACAAACAATTAGTAGGCAAAATAATTGCTTTTTGGCTACATTCCAGCTTGTCTACATATCAAGTTTCTTCATTTCATGTATTCTAAATCTGGCGACTTGATTTTTGCTGCCTATGATTCACGCAAACTTGTAATATGCCTGACTCGACTTTTTAACTGGAGTTGAGAAATTAAAGGAAATTGAAAATATTAAATGAAGCCATTTATGCAGATTTCTGGTATTCACTGGCAAGCGTACTGAATCATGAATACTCCTAATGAAACAGCCAATCTTCTGCCAAACAAATTAGGTAATGTACCTGAACTTTGTGTTTAAGGGTAAGAGTGGAGGTAACACCATTAAGAATTAATAATTATACATATATCGAAAAATATTTATATAGTTTTTTTTTAGGTTTATTATATTTTATTTAGAAAACTAGAAAATTTTTAAATCTATGTGCAAAGATATAAGGACACCTATATTTTTATATTAAAAGATGCATGAATTATGTACAAGGTGCCCCAGACGTAGCATAAACTTCCTCGGTTGGTGATTCCCCGTGATATTTTGCCTCCCCCTTCCTCCTTTGGGATTTAGAGAGGAAAAACGGGAAAATATGTGTCATTACATTTTACTTCATATATAATGTATATTTTATCCGATTTCCAAAGCTTACTAATTGAGAAGTTAATCAAATTAGCATTAAGATGTTTATAAAACATTTTGTTTAGAGCCACATATAAGAAAGTTATGAGCAACTAAATTCTAACATTTTTTTAATTCGACTTTGATAATAAATATCTCATATTGTTACAGACAAGTGAAAACCTACCATAACTTATGGCAAACACGGCCACCCCTGGTTGCTGTCACTGTTTTGACAACTGCACTCTTCATCATTTTCTGCGCAAGTTTTGTTCGCTTTGCTACACGTTATTTAAAATTAACAAAAGTAAATTTATTGTAAGAACTATAATAGAAACTGAAATACCAAGGTAAATTAATTATAACAAGTTGTAACATCGAACTACCATTTAATTGAATTATATTGTAGATTTTTAAAGTGTGCTCCACACTGAATAAAAGCAGCCACTATTAAAACTTGGTTTGTTTTCGTAACACATATATTAAATAAATTTTTTCAATACAGTTATGATGTAATTTTTTTTTACCATAACGTTTTATACATTTTTTTACTCAAAATATCACGGGAAATCACCAACCGAGGAGATTTATGCTATATCTGGTGCACCTTGTATATAATTCATGCAGCTTTAAATATAAAACTACAAGTGCACCTATTTATTTGCACATCACCGTATATTCTGACCATGTTTTCATTTATATCGTTTGAGCACTCCTTACTTCACACGAAAAATGGCAGATATGCGCAAGGCAGAATCTATGTTCAGTTGCGGTCAAAATAATAGCAGTACCCTTATATTCAGACATGTTTGGATAAATAATACTAGTCTACAACTTTCGGGTCCGGTAAGTCCATTTTCATTCCTATATGTACTTTCAATACTCGTTCCAACTCCGTACTCAGTTTCCTCCTATATTGTAAAATTTTCAAGATACAGGGTGTTTTACGTTTTTGGCAAGTGTTTAGTATTATTGATCTCAAATCTAAACACACTCACCATAAAATAAAAAGTATTATTTTGTATTTTTGAAAAATTATCAACTTTTCCATCAATGTATCAACCACTATCGTGTCATGTGCTGTAGTGAAGCTAAAATTCTGAGATTTTCCAACGAAATATCAACAAATTTTGTGTCTTTTGTTTTAGTGGAACTGTAACCGTCCAAATTTGAAATGTCATTTTTTTCATGTAATAATACACTTACCCAACAGTTTTTTTCTAAATTCTAACTTTGAATGATAACAGCTCCGATAAAATAAAATATACAAAATATTTTGATATTTCGTTGGAAAATTTGAAAATTTTAGCGCCGCTACAGCACATGACACGATAGTGGTTGATATATAGATAGAAAATTTGATACTTTTTCTAAAATGCAAAATAATATTTTTTATTTTATGGTGAGTAGTTTAGATTCTAGCTCAATAATACTAAACACGTGCCAAAAACGTGAAACACCCTGTGTCTAAAAATTTTACAATATAGGAGGAAACTGAGTACGGAGTTGGAACGAGTGTTGAAAGTACATATAGGAATGAAAATGGACTTACCGGATCCGAAATTTGTAGACTAGTATTATTTATCCAAACATGACTGAATATAAGGAAACTGCTATTATTTTGACCGCAGCTGTATGTATCACTCGTTACACACGGCAATTAGCAGTAATTGCTTTCGCCGCAAGCAGTTTTTTGATAATTCGCCGAATGAGGGGGTTGACGAAAGTCCCATTCCGAATAGCAAAGTCCAGTTTTTCACATGGATATTCTGGGGGGAAAAGGGACTTTCATCAATCCCCTAAGACAAATAACTGCTTGGGGCGAAAGCAATAATTGCTCGGAGAATTGCCGTGTGAAAAGTCCCGCTTTTCACTTGGCAATAATTGCCTTCGCCGCACACAGTTTGTTGATTATTCTCCCACATGAGTGGGTTAACGAAAAACCCCTTTCAACCCGAATAGTCAACAAACTGCCTTCTGCAAAAGGAAATATTGCTCATAGAATTGCCGAGTGAAAAACGGCTCAAAGCGGGACTTATAAGGGGTGTAAACATTGATCAAATCGCTCATTAAATGATTTGATGAACGATTTCACCCACAGAAATATACATAGATTTGATGGCGATTTGACAAGTCTGAACACTCATCAAATCGTTTGTCAAATCATTTGATCAAAATAATTTAATTTTTCTGCTGACTTGATGAACGATTTGACCAATGTGAACAGTAGTCAAATTGTGTAGAACGATTTTGTCAGTTCATAAAAATTTTCAACCTGAGCACATCGCGGCAGAAGAAGCAACGGAAGAAAATAATAAATAACTGTGGCAAATAATTCATAAAATAATTTCTTGTTCTTCCATTATTATTTTAATAACAAGTGCTACTAAAAATTTTTGTCATCGCGATGTGATAACTTCGATGTCCAAGACAAAATTAAATTTGACGAAAAATTTTATGAGTATGAACACTTTTTTGGTCTAACGATTTGACAAACGGGCACGATTACGATTTCCTCGAACCTAAAATCGATAACTGAACTAGTTTTCAAGCTATCGGTTTTTTAAATTTTTTCTTTGCTACAAGATCTGTTCAAGAAAATATCTTTATCTTTTCCAATTAAATTATCTTTCAGAAAAAATACAAATATGGTATTTTCAGCAATGTTTTTAATATGATAAGAGATTTTATATTATATTTCCTTCTTATTATTGATAAAACCGTAATTTCCTAAAAGATTTGCATTATCAAGGTGCTAAAAATCAATTTAATTATTTAATTTTTAAAGCCTGAATTTTATCCTTCATTTGATATACAAAATTTTAAATTCAACACTACATTTGATATATTTGTTTTATATACCTAACTAGCTGAACCCGGTGTGCTTCGCTACCCCCTCGTTATAAAATAAAATTAAAAGTATTTATATATTTACAAAAATTTATTTATTTAATTTTAATTTAATTATTGCAAAGCTTCTCCCTTTTTTTTGTTGTAAACCAATTAGAATTCAGCACTGAACCGCATGTAATTAGCTTCATGCTCCCCCTTTTTTTTAGACCAATCAAAAAGCAGCAATTACACAATCAGCTGTTTCGCAGTCAGTTGTGAAAGAATGAGAATGGGGTAACCCCACTCTCTATTTTAATTAACACATATTACAAAATCAGCTGTTTTGCAGACAGTTGTGGGAGAAAGAGAATATGGCTACTCCACTATTTTAATTAATATTTATTTTAAATTTGAGGTCAAGCCGTTAATAAATGTAGTAAAAAAGTAGGTGCAGAAGTGTGCATGGCCGAAAAATATTATCATGTAATAAGTATTCCTGAGTCAAAGCTGCACGCTGTAAAAATTTAAGATATGTTAACAGGTCCAGCCTCCAATATATCGCAAACAAAGGGGCGTGCTTAGCCCACTTTTCTTTTGGTACGTATTTCTATTAATGCCAATACCATATATAGCAAATACTGCCGCCGTTGGTCAAAAAATGCCCAAGATATGACATTTTAAATTTTGGGTTATATGGGTGACGCCACGCCCCTTTATCCAATAAAAACTTCATATAGCCTATTATTTTTTCCAGCTTCATAGTAACATGCTGTGAAAGTTTCAGGAAGATCGGTCCAAGGGTTTGGCCTCCTATAAAGCACAAACAAACAAATAGACAGACAGATATTCATTTTTGTATATATAGATTTTTAACCTATTATACAATGTTGCACCTTAGTAAGCGCGGAATATCTTGTGTTATCGAATGATGTAAATATTTTGTAAATAAACCGAAAACTCGGATTTTTGAATGCAACATTTCGAAAGTTTTAAAATTATGATATTGGATCATTATTAACATAGGTTTTTTGTAAATATCTTTGGAACTACGTAACCGATTCAAGAGTTTGATATCTCGTTTTGAAGAACATGACAACGGCTTTCAAAAAAAAAATAAAGCCGTTCAAATAAAATAAAAAAAAGCAAAAAAATAAATATATGTATATGGCATTGGTGGTACAATATGAAAATTGGATTTTGCAACGCCCCTCCGCCCACAGACCGAAAATAAAAAATTAGACTTCACAGTGTCACCCACCTAAATATTCTGAAGATTCCCTGAAAATTTAATCTAAATCGGCCCAGCCGTTTTGGAGTCCATACGTTACATACATACACACATTCTGTTTTATATATATAGATTTTTTTATTTTATATTGTTTTTTTACATACTTAGACTTCATAAGCTCAAATATATAAATGAAAATCGCTTGCAAGTGGTTTTGAAGATAAAATTCGCGAAGTTTAAAATATTACGAAAGAATCGCCTTTTTCAAAAGCTTGTTTTGATTTTCTAAATCGTTTATAGTATTCCTATTTGTCGAACATTTTTTCACTGGCTTGATAATCCTATTAATTCGCATAAATATTACAGCTACAATGTTGCGTTAAGCACAGTTATTTATTGTAATGGAAATAATAAAATATGGAGTAATAAAGCAGAACACCTAAGGTAAATATGAGGTAAAGAAAACATAACAAAAAATCAAAAAATTCATATAAAGTAAAGATAAATTTTGAGGCTTTAATAATATTATTTTTCATAATCCATACTAATAACGGTGTTTTTTTAAATTAAAAAATTATTAATATTACGGTTTTAAGTAAACAAATATTTTACTTTTACATACAAGCAGCTATAAAATGTGAAATAATGAACAGATTTAGTTTATTTAAATTTTGTCTTATAGCTTATCTTATTATCTTTTAAATGATACTATTCAATTTTGATTGTGTACTAAAATGTAGGTACTTCTCTTAGAAGATCTTATAAAAAGAAATGTTTTTAAAAATCGATAATTTCAAAACTAATCGATTTTTCCTTCTGGTATTTTTATTTATAATAGGGGTATTCGCGATTCAGTGCAATTGCCTGTGCAGTTGAGGACTTGTGTAGTTGTGAAGTTAGATTTTCATGAACACACCACTGCCACTTTATTCAAAGCTGTCAAAATTTTCAATGCGCACAAGTGCACAACTGCTCAAGTCCTCAAGTTTTAGGCCACAGTAGAAAAGCACTTGTGCAGATTTTTGACGTACGTGCATTCTGTTTTTGTAAAGTGCACAAATCCTCAACTGCACTGGCAAGTGCACTAAATCGTGAATACCCCTATTGCAAGTGCATCACGAATACATTAGCTGCGATCCATTCGCTTCAAAATAATCCAGATTATTTTTTTTTACAGGCAAACCAAAAACAAAAAAATAATCCTATAACAAATAGGATTATTTTTGCTATCCATATAAAATTGTGATATAGCCTTTAAAAAATTTGAAACACAGGTGCCGCATCTGTATATTTTTATGAGCTGTCATTTCATTTTTTGAATTATTTGTTTGTTTGATACAATGACTATTAGGTAGCCATGACAGCTACCTATTTTCTAACGAGCTGCGACCATCGAATGTTAAACAAAAGAAAACAAAACAAACCGCGTGTGTCACACACATTGGACGCATTTAGCGGATCCAACAATTGCACTTAAATTATTTATATAATTGCATAATATTAATAATTAAATTAAATAATTTACAATTTTTCTGACGTTTAGAGTAAAACACATTCAGAGAAAAACATCCTTCACTAAAGTATCGCTACCATAACAGTTCACAACAGTTTTGAACGACACACGTTCTCATGACACCTAATAGTTATTGTATCATGATTGCTTGTTTGAATTTAATTTTGACTGCAACGGTTATGCCCTCTACGAATCGTTTTTCTTGCCGTTCCTTTCAGAAAATTTGCTATCGCGATTATATTAAGGCGAAAGGAACGCAGCTATTGTGAAATCATGGCGCCCATGAAATCGTAATCTCCTGAGAAACAATTTGATGAGCGATTTCAAGTGTGAACGGGGCTATTGGCAACTCATATTCGAACAGCTGTTTCTAGTTATTTGTTGATCTTGTTTTGTCAAAAATATATTTAAGTTCTATGATCATTAAAGAATATGTCTAGAAATAGAGTGTTAGATGTTCCACGGTAAAAGAGTTTTTAATAAAAACTACTTAGCATAAAATAAACACTTCTATCTATATTTTAGAGAATTCTCACAGAACCTACAGCACCATTTGTGGGATCGTGCCAGTGGTTACAGTCGGGGATGCGTCACTCACAACGTTTCATCTTGGCACCAGCAGTTCGAGCAAGAATCTCTCAAGAGTATAGCACCCAATCTGACGATCCAAAATGTGGACAAACCGCTGGGGTTCATGCGAAAATTTACGCCAGATGGTAAAATGCTAATAAGTTTCTCACACAATCAGCGATTTCTTGAAGTCTATGATTTCCAAGGAGTGCATGCTGCGGCTAGTTTACTCTTCAAGCAGACAACTGAATGCATAACTGCTGCTGATCATTCTTTGGAAAGCTTATTAGTGCGGCAAAAGGTTTTCGAGCGCCTCTTTCATCTGAAGTGGGCTATTCGTGTTGATCCCAGTGTGGCTCCTTATTTGCTCAATAGGGAATTCAGCATCTTTTTGGAGGCTGGTCGCTATGTGTTAGTAGCTGCAACAGTTCAATGCGATAGTTTTATGTTGCCACCGATTGAGGACTTGCACATGTTTGCCGATCTTTATGATGATTGTGAGTTTTTGGGTTATGCTTTCTACCTCGTTGATCTGCAGTTAGGATGCGTTAGTGACAGACTTATTTACCAAAATGATTGCATTATGTTGTCACACAACCACGGTGTTTCGGTGCATGGACGCATTATCGCTGTGCTATCCAAGTATCGACAGAACATTGATTTATTTGAAATGCTGCAGGGAAAGATTGTAAAATTAACATCCATTGGTGATTTTCGAAATGATCTAGATGCTTCATTGTTTATGAAACTTCCAGAAAATAGCACGTCGAGTATAAGAATGAGTGTTAACAAGTTGCCGTTATCATTTCTAAAACAACGAATATTGACGCATTTGTATCGACATATCTTGGACACGGAATCGGAAGAATCGCAAGGCTCACAATTAAAGAAATTCTACGAAAACTACCATATAGTAAGTACTTTTATAACACCGTACGACAGCACTTTACACAAACAAAGTAAACCATATACACGTGAAACTAGAGACAAGGATAGTAAAACTGCGTTCTTACTTTTTCTCTATAAGCCTAGTACTCTGTTCGTTTACGTGAAATTTCGCTGGCAACATCTATTTATTTGTTGCGTGAAATTTCTGACTTAAAGTTTGTTGCGAGGAATTCCTATGGCAACGTTTCTCAGAGAGAATCAGAGAATATGTTGGGAGAGATTTCATATGATTTCTCTCTTTTCATTTCAAAATAAATAGGCAGTACAATTAAATTGTCGTGAAAAAATGTTGCTCAGAAACATGTTGCGATAATTTCACGCTGCGAAACAGAGTACTGCTCTGAGGAAAATGTTGTGAAAATTTCCACGCTTGTTTCGCAGCTGTCATATTTTGTATAGAGATTTGAGTGGAATTTCACATGAAACTGAACAGAGTACTATGCTATAACGTTAAGAATTTTTTTAAAAGGACTTTAAAGTTTTAAAATGGAATTATTTAAAAAAATTTATTTAAATACTCTTATACAAAAAAACAACAAAATTTTAAATGCTTTTTGGTTCGGTATTAAAAGTAATGAAAGTTTTTTACTTCAAACAAATTGAAAATTATTTCAAGTAAGTAAGGAAGTAATTTTATTGAGTCTTCAAGCTATTACAAAAGTATATACACGAAAAATTAACATTGAAAGAGAAAACATAGAAATTTTTCAAAAGTATTTTATTACAATGAATATGAAAATTTTACAATTAGCAAGTAATTTATTATGGTAAAGAAAAAACAAATGCTTGCTCACGGCATTATTAAAAAATTTCTTTGATGCATTATCAGAAATAAGAAAAAGAAACAAAAACGCAATGAAAAAAAAAAACAAACATATGTACACTTAATTTTTATGTTACATTGAGAGTTAATTAGCCTCTATAAATTTTAGGGCTTGATTTAGCATAAAATTCTGGCAAGAGCGAAGCTGAATTAATATTCATATCTAAATTTATATTTTCATTTATAATACTAACTGGTGAAATATAATTAGTATTTGACCATCTTTTTGAGAATCAAAAATAAAGTTTACTAAATCATTTTCTATAAACCCAAAGTTAAGTTTGCTTACACATCTTTTTAAGTGTATTAACATATCTACAAAGAGGTCTAATTCGTGCCTGACTATAAACATAAAAATAAGAATAGCTTTTTGCGAAGGACTCAAAGTTATGGTCTCTACGCAATCTTATAACTTTTCGTTCCAGTTTTTCAAGAAGCTGCGCTGTAGTCGGGTAAATTGAAAACCAAATCGGAAACCCATACATAATTACCGAGCGAATACTTATCTTGTTAATGAGCAATTTTGTTTCTTTTGTCAAAAGTTGGTTTCTCAATAGGTTGGAAAAAATACCTACAATTTTACTGGCTTTCTTCAAGACTCTATTCGCATGTATATTAAATTTCAGACGATTTTGAAAATTAATTCCTAAATATTTTGTCGTATTTTCAAATGGTATGTTTGAACCGTTAAGTGTCCACGTTAATGCCTATGACATTTTCCAGAAGGATTATCTTATGCAGATGGGTTCCGATTTGGCTGCATTTATTTTAATACCCCAATCAGTATAATAAGTATTCATTTTTTCCAAATGAGCTTAGACCAGACTTAGAGTATCTTCATTAGTACAACCCATAAAGAATCCCTGTCGAACCATTGTTCAAATGCGGAAAGTCGTAAATAAAAATTCTATATAAATGAGGAGCCAATATAGCTTCTTGAGGGACACCGCTCCCAATTAAACTAAATTCTGACGACACATTATTAATATCAACAAAAAACTTCCGATTGCTAAGGAAATCGTGCAAAATTTTAATGAAGGAGGGATTGAAACCAATCTGCATTAGTTTATACACAATACCAATATGATAAGCCTTGTCAAAGGCTTTTTCAACGTCCAGCGCTACCGCCACAGTGCATCTCTGCCTCCGGAGGTTGAGAATCAAATCATTTTCAAATTTCAACAGAGCATGAACCGTTGAGTGTTGTTTTTTAAAGCCAAATTGAAAGTCAGAGATATATTGAGCATCTATCCCAAAATCCATTTTATCTTTGATAACACGTTCCAAAAGTTTTCCCAGGTTTGACAACAATGAGATTGGTCTAAAATTGTTGATTTCAAAGTATTTGGGGTTTTTTTTTAATTGGAATAATTTTATCTATTTTTCAGGAGTTTGGAAAATAGTCTTTATTTTTGCAATTATTAAATATTATTGTCAAAAAATTAAAGACAGCTTTTGGAAATTTCTTAATTATGAAATTAAAGATGTTATCAGGTCCAGCTGATTTTTTTGAATTAAGGCCCTGAATATATGAACTCAAAATATCAGAGTGAATAAAATGTAAAGTATCTGAATTTGATGAAGAGTTCAAATTTTCACTATATTATAAATTGAAGACGGATAAGCATTAAGAGTATTAAAGATTTGGTATTCTATTTCTTTAATATCTGGCCTAGATGGAGTTGTTTTTCATATACATTTTAAAAATGAGTTTTAGGAATTTCAACCTTTTCAGCATCGTCAGTGTAAAAACATTATCATCATAAATTTTAGAACAAGATTTACCTTCCTTTTTTTAATTAAACTAAAAATTTGTTTATAGGCTAAAGGACCAAGTTTAATTACTTTAAGTCTTTCCCTAAATTCATGAGCTTGATGCAATTTTACTTGTTCTTTTATAATCATTTTCAAAAAAGATATCTGTTTTTCAAGAATTTTGTATTCCGGAGATTTTCTATTGAAACTTGAAATGAATATTTTCCTCAACCTTCTCTGTCATCTATTTTTAATTTTGAATAAATTGGTTATAGAATCGGGAAGAGATGAGGAATATTTTCGCTTAATTTCAATTGTTTCAGAGTGGGAATCTTTAATTGTGTTGATGGCTGTGGTTAAAAAATCTATATATGAATCAATTTCAGATTTTTCTAAGTTAACGCAGTTAGATGGAGTATTGTTTTCGACTAAGTTTGTGAGCTGATAACTAAAATCATCCCAATTGGTGTTTTTATACGAGGTTTACAATTGTGGTTGATTTATAGCAAAAGTAATATCTTCTAAAACTAATTTTAGAGGAAGTGGAAAATGGCCTGAAAAGGATGAAAGACTTAAAATTTGGTAATTTGCCTTTACGCTATCTATTAAATTTGTCGAAACCACGAAATGATCAAGAAAGGAAGCGCCATTTGGAAAGAATGGATATATGTCACAGATTCTGATATAATTAAGGGTATTGTTTTGTGGCCAGCTGAAGAAAGTATTTCCATTAAGATTATTCTAGTTGTCTTTCCATGATATGAGCTGTTCAGAGCACAAGTGGCGTAAGTCAATTTTTTAGGGAAATTGAGTTAAGTACGTAGAAGTGAAGAGAAAAATGTACCCTATTAATGAGTACGGGCTAGAAACTCCTAGCTTACGTAATCTCTGAATAAAATGCAACACTTTGTTATTGCTCTGAAAAATACCATTATTTTTTCAGAGCACAAGTGGCGTAAGTCCATTTTTGGTAGTTTTGAGAAAATCGAGCATTTAGAAAAATTCTTAAGATAAATTCCAAGTATGAAGAACTCAGTTTTGCTTAAAAGCTTGGTCAAGAGCATAATTGGAGCTATCCATATCGTAAAATATAAACTAAATGATACACCAAAATAATGCAGAATATTGCATATTAGTAAAAACATTTGGATTTGCGCCACTGAAAATTATTTTAAATTTCTCGTTTCCGCTGTAGGAATCTAAAAGGAGATTTTTCAAGAATTTTTTGATGAGGAATGGCAGCATTTTTGCCTAGAAGTTGAACAAAACTACCCTTAGCGATTATCTTCATTATTAAGGGAGATATAAAAAGAATGGACTTACGCCACTTATCCTCTGAAAATTTTGTAAAATTCTCCTTTCCGCTGTAAGCATGCAATGGAAAATATTTTTAAGAATTTTTTCATGAGGAATGAAAGCATTTTTACATAGAAATTGGACAAAACTACCCATTAGCGATTATCTTCATTATTAAGGAAGATATAAAATGAAGATATAAACTTACGCCACTTGTCCTCTGAAAATTTTTAAAAATTTCTCCTTTTTGCTGTAAAAATGTAATGGACAATATTTTTAAGAATTTCTTGATGAGGAATAACATAATTTTTACATAGAAATTGGACAAAACTACCCACTAGCGATTATCTTCATTATTAAGGGAGATATAAAATGAATGGACTTACGCCACTTGTCCTCTGAAAATTCTTTAAAATTCTTCCTTTGCGCTGTAAAAATGTAATGGAAAATATTTTTTTAGAATTTTTTGATGAGGAATGACAGTATTTTTACATAGAAGTGGGACAAAACCATCCCTTAGCGATTGTTTTCATTATAAAGGGAGTTTTGATATATACCTTTTCGAAAATTTACCATTGCTCCAAATAACGACACCGATAAAAAAAAGATAACGATAACGATAATAACTTATATTTGCAAAGATTTTTTATTAAATTTTTGAATATATTAATAAATATTACATATTATTACATCCCTACTAAATAAAAACAACTGTGTTTAATTTCAACTGTGAAACTTTTATAAAAATAAATGCATTCTGGCCTCCCCAATTATTCAAAAAATCACAAACGGATGCTAAAATCGCACTTCTGAAACTAAATTTAGTCAATCCTTACCAAAAAATTCTTAAAAATATTGTCTATTACATTTTTACAGCGGAAAGGAGAAATTTTAAAGAATTTTCACAGGACAAGTGGCGTAAGTCCATTCATTTTATATCTCCCTTAATAATGAAGATAATCACTAATGGGTAGTTTTGTCCAATTTCTATGTAAAAATTATGTCATTCCTCATGAAAAAATTCTTAAAAATATTTTCCATTACATTTTTACAGCGGAAAGGAGAAATTTTAAAAAATTTTCAGAGGACAAGTGGCGTAAGTCCATTCATTTTATATCTCCTTTAATAATGGAGATAATCGCTGAGGGGTGGTTTTGTCCGACTTGTAGGTAAAAATGCTGCCACTTCACATCAAAAAATTCTTAAAAATATTGTCCATTACATTTTTACAGCGGAAAGGAGGAATTTTAAAAAATTTTCAGAGGACAAGTGGCGTAAGTCCATTCATTTTATATCTCCCTTAATAATGGAGATAATCGCTAAGGGGTGGTTTTGTCCGACTTGTAGGTAAAAATGCTGCCTCTTCACATCAAAATATTCTTAAAAATATTGTCCATTACATTTTTACAGCGGAAAAGAGGAATTTTAAAAAATTTTCAGAGGACAAGTGGCGTAAGTCCATTCATTTTATATCTCCCTTAATAATGAAGATAATCGCTAATGGGTAGTTTTGTCCAACTTCTATGTAAAAATGCTGTTATTCCTCATCAAAATATTCTTAATAATATTGTCCATTACATTTTTACAGCAGAAAGGAAGAATTTTAAGAAAATTTCAGAGGACAAGTGGCGTAAGTCCATTCATTTTATATATCCCTTAATAATAAAGATAATCGCTAATGGGTAGTTTTGTCCAATTTCTATGTAAAAATTATGTCATTCCTCATGAAAAAATTCTTAAAAATATTTTCCATTACATTTTTACAGCGGAAAGGAGAAATTTTAAAAAATTTTCAGAGGACAAGTGGCGTAAGTCCATTCATTTTATATCTCCCTTAATAATGGAGATAATCGCTAAGGGGTGGTTTTGTCCGACTTGTAGGTAAAAATGCTGCCACTTCACATCAAAAAATTCTTAAAAATATTGTCCATTACATTTTTACAGCGGAAAGGAGGAATTTTAAAAAATTTTCTGAGGACAAGTGGCGTAAGTCCATTCATTTTATATCTCCCTTAATAATGGAGATAATCGCTAAGGGGTAGTTTTGTCCAACTTCTAGGCAAAAATGCGGCCATTTCTTATCAAAAAATTTTTAATAAATATTTTCTATTAGATTTCTACAGCGGAAACGAGAAATTTAAAAAATATTTCAGTGGCGCAAGTCCACATGTTTCCACTAATATGCAATATTCTGCATCATTTTTGTGTACTATTTAGTTTATTTTGTACGATATGGATAGCTACATTTATGCCCTTGACCTAGCTTAAAAGCAAAACTGAGTTTTTTATACTTGGAATTTATTATAAGAATTTTTCTAAATGTTAAATTTTCTCAAAACTACCAAAAATGGACTTACGCCACTTGTGCTCTGAACAGCTCATATATGTGTAGAGTTAAAATCACCACCAATAATCAGTCCATCAAATTTAGAAGCACAATTAGCTATATCACCCAAACCAATTATTTAAAAAAATTTTCAAATAAAATATAATTCAATCAAACAAATCTGCATATTTGGTATAGATGTATTGTCACTTCGTATTTTTGATAAAAGAGATTGTCCTCTTTCATTTAATAATCATATTGTTATGTTTTAAGGTATTAAGTATTTTAATAAATTTTTTTAACAATTCCTTTTTGTAATTTAAAAGTCCTTTTAAAAAACAATCCTTTTAAAAAAAATTATAACGCAGTCTTACAATCCTCTGCCTCTAGTTTCAAGTGTATACGTTTTACTTCGTGTGTGAAACATTTTCCCCATAATTGAAGCACAGCCACGAATAACGTTGTGAAAGCCAATTTTTGCAAAACCAGTCTTATTGCAGATTACCTTATCATGACTCTTTTACATTGCCTTAATACCAAATCAGCCAAAAATATGCACCTTACCGCTAACAAAAAGTAATAACAAAGTGTCAGTCAGTGGAGGAACTTTGTAAGTTACATAGAAAATTAATAGAGTTGAATTTGTTATTATATATATTTATGATTGTCTATGCTTCTTTTTTTGCAAAAAAAAATTGGTCATAAGTGCAATAAAAGAACATTATTTTACATTCTATAAAAAAAATACTAAAATGAACAAACAGCTTTTGTAACATCTTCAATGCAATTGTGCGAGGTAACTCCATAAGAACTCAAAACTTAGCAAATTATACGATGCCAATTCTTCGAAAAGAACCCATTCATATAAGTGATGAAAAGAAAAAGGAAATCCTTGCAATGATTTCATATTTGCCTGAAAAGTACGCCGAGTTCTATAAATCAATCTGCAGTTATATTAAGAAAAATATTAAGTTTGTGTTCGAAAGCAAACAAATATACATATTTTGTTGAAGGTTTTAGAGTATTTTCTTTTAAGTTCTTCAAATGAATTTTTGGTTTTGTTATTAAAGGATTTTTCATAAATAAATTTTTAAATTCTATGATTCACATTTCATTTAACGAAAGAATCCAATCAAATAAGTCTTCATATATGGGTATGCTTCATATAGTGGCGGCCGTAGCCTAGTGGGTAGAGTGCGTGGCTCAAAAAAAAAAAAAGAACCGCGGTAGCCCGGGTTCAATTCCAGCTCAGACAGAAAGTTTTTTCAATTGAATTAATTTTTCTGTTCGGTCGTCACCTCTCTGCAGACAATGGCAAACCTCAGAGAGTAAAAATTGCCATGTAAAGTTTCTTGAGAACATAAGCCGTTCGGAGTCGGCATAAAACACGTAGGTCCAGTTCTCGGTCATTTGTGATCAAACATTTAATAACACGCACAACACAATTAATTAATAGAAGCTAGGTCAAAGTCCTTCCAAGGGCTGAAATGGCCAGTTTATTTATTTTTTTATATGGGTATGCTTTACACGAATAACGTTTTAAAAGCCATCGCACTCTCTGCTTTGCAATGTGGAATAACGTAACAACCAATGGGTTTTGGATATGTAACGTTTTTCCATTGTGAACGTTAATAATACTAACCAAATATCATTATTGAACAATGTTTTTTACCAAAATAGTTGATTGACCTAAGTATTTCCATAATGTATTAAAAATAAGTATCTAGAAATTGTCTGCTGCATTTAAAACGTTTTTTTTTTTATTGTGAACAATTTACTTTTTGTAACTCAAAGCGTTATTCGCGCCTATGCTTCAATTGTTGTACAGTGTAATCAATAAACAGTAAATATAGAATAGAGGAAAATATATAGAATAGTGTTTTTATTAAACAAATTTTGGAACATAAAAAATATGAAAACAATATATAATGATTGTTGTATGGAACATTTTTTGATTATTTTTATGACAAGATTATTTTTCACGCTTAAGGGAAGGTTCTAATTAATTTTATTCTTTTAAAAAACACTTTGTAAAAAATATATGACACAATAATTCTTGCATTTAATGATTGGAATAATTTTTATTTCACAAAACAATAGCCGCATTTTTTCCAACATCAAAATCCGATTTTCATACAAACATAATCCTGCTATGGATTTCGATTTTGTGAACTTGTAGTTCAAAACATCACAGCCAGTTGGCTTATAATGAAGTAAGTGATCGAGAAAAGCATTGTTGACATTCTCATGTTTGAATTCAACGCCATCTAGTTATCAAAAACTTTTCATGAGCAGCAAATCCAAATCCAGATTTGGATGTTGGAAAAAACGCAGCTAATAAAAAATATTGATCTTATAATTTGATCTTATAGTTTGTAGCTCGAAACTCGTGCTCGAAGAAATTTTTCAAGTAAAGTTCAAGTAATTGTAATAAAATAGGAAGTAACATTTAGCTTGTTCTTCTCCTCTCTCGAGCTTGAAAAATATATAAAGAAACGCTAGCAACTTTAAGTTACTTAAAACGAGTACGGAAACAGACCTAAATCCCGCTTTTAACTCGGCAGTAGGGATGGAAATGTAGGCACAATTGTGATTTTTTCGGCACTTACGAGATCAGACGGCATTTTAGGAACGTGCCTTTTCATTTCGACACTATTTCAGTATCTCACAATTAAAAAATTTTTAAGTTTAAAAAATTCCTCAATTTCACAATTTTGGTATAAAATAAGCACGATTAAAAATTAACTCATTTTTTTTTTTATTTACAAATATATATTGAATTATCTAAGGCATACTGTTACTGCCACACTCATCTGCTTGAGTAGAGAGAATATTTTCTATTCCAAACCTTATTAAAACAAAGTGGCAACATAAACTTATTTTGGATACAAGCTCTGCTCTTGTTAAAGTTTGTTAAAATCAAATTCATGCAGTTGTTTTAATTATAATATATATTCATTCAGCAAACAAAGTCTGCCAATAGAGGATCTGAGAGATGATGAATTACTTGAATAATATTGTATTTACATTTTTTTTTTTTCGTTTTCTTAAGTGACTAGGGGGACATAGGGTCGCAACTTATTGATTACAGTTTCGTACTTTTATTAAGAATTCGTCATTGAATCATCTGCATTCACTTTAAATATTTTTTCTAGTTTTCGAGATTTTCTTTTCTAGATTCTAGTTTTTGACTTAAGGGAGTCTAGTTGGTCACTTTCGAAATTTTTTTTCATGTTTCGAATGAAAGGTAGACTTGTCTAAAGTGGGACGTCTTCATGTGGGACTCGAACTTTTCTCTGATATTTTCCACAGGCATCACCAATGTTTTGACATTGACAGTGTAGCTTTGATGCGCCATCACTTTTCAAATTTCAGAAAAAAGTTTTTTCATAATTTTTGGCAGTGATCATTGTGTCATTATTTTTTGTGCTATTAAAACTGTGAGTATTCGCATTGTGTGGGTTTTTCGATTATCTTTAAGATTTTAAAGTAATTTCTGTTCAAATGCAGTGATTCTATATCAAAATGACCATGCATTTATAATGTGGGACTTCACAAGGTTTCCAACGTGGGACCCACTGCGCGTGCATACAACATAAAATTGCGACTAAGATTGAGATGTAGAATGAAGTCAATTTGAAGAATAATGCCAATTATATTAATGTTTAAGGTCAACTGAATAAAGAAAAATTCAGTATTTGGGTTTTTCGCTTAAGTAACTTTACGCTTTCTGTGGTTTTATTGAATGTATGATAAAGTCCCACATTAGAAGACAAACATTTTTATAGCCGATTTTAAGCCTTTCAGATTTTAAAAAAAATGCAATGAAATTTTACAACAAATCTATATACTCTGTTAAGGTATGACCTGCGGTTCAAGCCCACAAAAATAACGTTTTCTAAAATTGCTGTAGCGCAGTCGTTTTTCAATGTATCATTTGAGTTTTTTTTAAAGTGAAATAAAACGAACTTTTTCCGTACTTTTTATTTATTTATTTATTTATTTCATATATATTTTACAAAAAAGATTTAATTTATAAAATATATTTAAGATAAGGTGCCTGGTGACTTAGACCTTATGCACCCTTTGAGTAACAAAAAGTAATCTGGTATTTTACAATTCTATTGTTTTTATAGGGAGAATATAAGTTGCTACATATTGGGATGTTTAAGAAAAATAAATAATGGGAATAATGAAAAGTGGTAGTGAAAAATAAAATAAAACAAAATTAAGACAGTATATGAAAACAGATGATCTCTAATCTAGACGTCACATATGCCATGTATCCGTAGGGCAGATTTTATGACCGGAATCATGCCCGTCTTGGCACAATCGAGTATTTCTGAAATTGGTTTAATTATTCTAGAAGCCACACATTCAGAAAGGATGTGACGAACAGATAAGGCAGTACCGCAAAAGTTGCACTTTAAAATGTCTGTTCTATTATAATAATGGCTTGTGTTAAAAAGAGCCTTGTTCACTCTTAGTCGTGCTAAAAAGATGCAGTCAGACCTGCTTAATAGAGGGTTGTACTTGCTCCTGTTACCAGTTGGACTGATCTCTTTCAAAAATACATCACAATGATTCCAATAGGTAAGGTCTCTTTCTCTTTTTTTTTTGCACTGTAAGGAATGAAAATTGCTCCTGGGAAGCAGGGTGGGTCTGCAATGTCAGAGCAGTTGAGTGCACCTTTTGCCGCCGCGTCCGCAGATTCATTACCCGGGATGCCTATATGAGCTGGTACCCAAAGTAAACTTATATTACCCGTTTGGTATGGTAAGCGAAGGGAGTTGAAAACACCCCTCTTATTATGCATGATCGCCTTGATTGAACTCAGACTGTCGGTACATATAAGCGTTTTGGTGTTTTGCTCAGAACCATATTTTATGGCACTAGTTATTGCTGCTAGCTCCGCTGTGAAAATGCCTGCGTGATCCGGTAGTCTGTTGGCGATAATGGTCTCAAATATGTTGTGTGAACTCTGTTTAGTCACGGCAAACGCAGTCAGTATTCCATCGAATGAACCATCTGTGAACAGAATAAGTTCGGGTTGAAGTGTTTCAATCTTCCGAGCTAGCATAAGCTTAAAACAAGTAGACGATGTGAAATGCTTTGCATATGTGTTGAGACTTATATCGAACTCGATAGACATCGGTGGTGTTGAAGTATTTGCTGGTTTTGGTGGTATAGTAATACCAAATTTACCAAATAGGTTTAACATGTTAGCTATTGCAGAAGGGGGGGCTCTGTTACCTAAGTTTAAATTTTCCCAGAAAATAGAATGAAGACTTTCTGACGGTAGGGTTAAGGATCTGGATGCCAGTTTCATTGAATAATTTTCTACAATCTTCTCGAAACTCTCGAATCTGCCTTCAACTCTTAAAGAGTCAATTGGTGTAGCAGCTAGAAGGCCAGTGACCGTTCTAAAGCATTTGTTTATGATGACATTTATATTTGAGATGTTGGCTTTTGAGGTCCATCCATATATTGTAATTCCATGGGCAAGACTGCCAGTGACCAGCGATCTGCAAATATCAACTGCCGTGTCGATATGAGGGGCTTTATTTTTAGAGCAAATTAAGCGAAGTAAGTTATTAATATTTTTAATTTTCACAATGAGATTGTTGATGTGTGTATTCCATTTTAGATCCTTGGAAAAAGTTATCCCCAGTATCCTCATGTGAATCATTACATCAATTTGTATGTTTCCAAGGGTGATTTTGTGACATGTACATTTATGTTTGCGGCAGATGTGTAGTAGTTCTGCTTTATTTACCGGAATGACAGCACCGGATCGTGCAGCCCATCCCTGGATTTTATCATTCAACTCGTTGAGGCTGAGTTCTACCTGTGTGGTACTCCCAGAAGCTACGGCAAAGATTTGTCAGCATAGATTCCTATGAAATCGATCCTCTCTGTATTTCCGATTGCCCTGTAGAGAGAGTTCGCATATATATTATAGAGAACCACCGAAAATGGAGATCCCTGCGGTAAGCCGTTATCCAAAGGAAAGGTTGCAGACAAATGACCATCAACTTTGACAATTATTCGCCGGTTTGAGAGAAATGATAGTATAAGTTTCAAAATCGGCATTGGCATTCCCCATTCAATAAGTTCCATTACTATCTGGGTGGAGATGACACGATCGAACGCCTTCTCCAGGTCCTCAGATATGACCACGCTATGTTTTCCAGCTGCCAGGTTTAGTCGTAGTGCTAGCTCTAGTTGATGACAGAGCGAGTGGACTCCGTGTTTAGGCAAAAAGGCATGTTGTTTTGAAGAAAACTTGTGTGAGGCTAATCTGTAAAAGCGTTTGGCCAGAATTTTCTCCAGAACCTTGGAAATCACTGACAGCAAAGATATAGGCCTATATCCCTCTAGACGATTTTGGTTTTTACCTGGCTTAGGTATCGGCGATAGCACAGCCGATTTCCAATCATGCGGAAAAATATTAGATTGTAAAATCATATTGTATAGACGGCAAAGTCTTTGTTTAAAATGTAATGGTGAATTTTTTAACATTGAGTAGGTAAGCTTGTCTAGCGACGGGGTAGAACCTTTCAGGGTTTTAAGTATATCTTCAAGTTCAGTAGTTTCTATTTCAACAATGATGTCAGCAAAATTGTTACTAGATAACTCTAGGTTGTCAATATTTAGTTCTTGTTTGGCGGCAATAATTGTATGGTCAAATGCACTATCGGAACTCAAAGAACTCCAAATGTAGCGAACTCTCCGGCGATTGCACCGGGGTGTGTGATGATATTATTTCCTATGGAAATTGAGGCGAATGATCTTGGCCTTGAAGTTCTTAACTTAGTAACTCTCTGCCATAGAAACCGCACATCAAGAAAAGGGTCAAATGAATTTAGAAATAGTGTCCATGTCCGTCGCTTTGCCAATTTACATTCTCTTTTCACCTTTGCACAGGCCCTTTTATAGTTAATAAAGTTTGCTTCGTTTCTAACACGTTTAAAAGTTTTCCATGCTTTTCGTCTAAGTCCTATGAGATTGGCTATAAGACTGTTAAACCAAACTGGTCTGTATCCCTTACCTGGTTTTCGACTCAGAGGTATAGATTCATTTGCAGCCCTTCTGAGTAAACGTTTGA
Organism: Dichetophora obliterata; assembly: GCA_963920525.1. Classification (NCBI taxonomy): domain Eukaryota; kingdom Metazoa; phylum Arthropoda; class Insecta; order Diptera; family Sciomyzidae; genus Dichetophora; species Dichetophora obliterata. The sequence goes on along the minus strand of OY986437.1, from coordinate 185,157,719 downwards.
TTTGTGCTGCTTCTTTATTCACGTTGTCCGATTCTGCATATTGATCATTATAGGTGGTAACTTTGGCTTGAAATAAAAGCCAGTTTGCTTTGTCATCTAGAAAGCGTGGTCGGAATATTTTGTAATAGGTCGGCACATCATTCGAAATCTTTATCGGAAAATGATCTACCGTGCCGGTTGTATCCAGCACTGTCCAGGAAAGAAAAGGGGCCAAATCGGTGTCACACATGGACACATCTACACAAGTCAAGGTACGTCGTGTATTCAGCAGCGTCGGAGTGCCATCGTTTAAAATGACTAAATTTTTGGAGTTAGCGAAATCTTCCCATAGCTCGCCCTCATGCGAGACATATGCCGAACCCCACATTGTATTTTGAGCATTAATATCACCTACAAAGATATGATGACCATTTCCTGTGACTCCGATATGGTTTAACATATCAACGTCCAGGACAAGACCACATTCCTTGTATGCGTTATGTATGGAAAGAGATTGTCCATTACATTTTTACAGCGGAAAGGAGGAATTTTAAAAAATTTTCAGAGGACAAGTGGCGTAAGTCCATTTATTTTATATCTCCCTTAATAATGGAGATAATCGCTAAGGGGTGGTTTTGTCCGACTTGTAGGTAAAAATGCTGCCTCTTCACATCAAAATATTCTTAAAAATATTGTCCATTACATTTTTACAGCGGAAAAGAGGAATTTTAAAAAATTTTCAGAGGACAAGTGGCGTAAGTCCATTCATTTTATATCTCCCTTAATAATGAAGATAATCGCTAATGGGTAGTTTTGTCCAACTTCTATGTAAAAATGCTGTTATTCCTCATCAAAATATTCTTAATAATATTGTCCATTACATTTTTACAGCAGAAAGGAAGAATTTTAAGAAAATTTCAGAGGACAAGTGGCGTAAGTCCATTCATTTTATATATCCCTTAATAATAAAGATAATCGCTAATGGGTAGTTTTGTCCAATTTCTATGTAAAAATTATGTCATTCCTCATGAAAAAATTCTTAAAAATATTTTCCATTACATTTTTACAGCGGAAAGGAGAAATTTTAAAAAATTTTCAGAGGACAAGTGGCGTAAGTCCATTCATTTTATATCTCCCTTAATAATGGAGATAATCGCTAAGGGGTGGTTTTGTCCGACTTGTAGGTAAAAATGCTGCCACTTCACATCAAAAAATTCTTAAAAATATTGTCCATTACATTTTTACAGCGGAAAGGAGGAATTTTAAAAAATTTTCTGAGGACAAGTGGCGTAAGTCCATTCATTTTATATCTCCCTTAATAATGGAGATAATCGCTAAGGGGTAGTTTTGTCCAACTTCTAGGCAAAAATGCGGCCATTTCTTATCAAAAAATTTTTAATAAATATTTTCTATTAGATTTCTACAGCGGAAACGAGAAATTTAAAAAATATTTCAGTGGCGCAAGTCCACATGTTTCCACTAATATGCAATATTCTGCATCATTTTTGTGTACTATTTAGTTTATTTTGTACGATATGGATAGCTACATTTATGCCCTTGACCTAGCTTAAAAGCAAAACTGAGTTTTTTATACTTGGAATTTATTATAAGAATTTTTCTAAATGTTAAATTTTCTCAAAACTACCAAAAATGGACTTACGCCACTTGTGCTCTGAACAGCTCATATATGTGTAGAGTTAAAATCACCACCAATAATCAGTCCATCAAATTTAGAAGCACAATTAGCTATATCACCCAAACCAATTATTTAAAAAAATTTTCAAATAAAATATAATTCAATCAAACAAATCTGCATATTTGGTATAGATGTATTGTCACTTCGTATTTTTGATAAAAGAGATTGTCCTCTTTCATTTAATAATCATATTGTTATGTTTTAAGGTATTAAGTATTTTAATAAATTTTTTTAACAATTCCTTTTTGTAATTTAAAAGTCCTTTTAAAAAACAATCCTTTTAAAAAAAATTATAACGCAGTCTTACAATCCTCTGCCTCTAGTTTCAAGTGTATACGTTTTACTTCGTGTGTGAAACATTTTCCCCATAATTGAAGCACAGCCACGAATAACGTTGTGAAAGCCAATTTTTGCAAAACCAGTCTTATTGCAGATTACCGTTATCATGACTCTTTTACATTGCCTTAATACCAAATCAGCCAAAAATATGCACCTTACCGCTAACAAAAAGTAATAACAAAGTGTCAGTCAGTGGAGGAACTTTGTAAGTTACATAGAAAATTAATAGAGTTGAATTTGTTATTATATATATTTATGATTGTCTATGCTTCTTTTTTTGCAAAAAAAAATTGGTCATAAGTGCAATAAAAGAACATTATTTTACATTCTATAAAAAAAATACTAAAATGAACAAACAGCTTTTGTAACATCTTCAATGCAATTGTGCGAGGTAACTCCATAAGAACTCAAAACTTAGCAAATTATACGATGCCAATTCTTCGAAAAGAACCCATTCATATAAGTGATGAAAAGAAAAAGGAAATCCTTGCAATGATTTCATATTTGCCTGAAAAGTACGCCGAGTTCTATAAATCAATCTGCAGTTATATTAAGAAAAATATTAAGTTTGTGTTCGAAAGCAAACAAATATACATATTTTGTTGAAGGTTTTAGAGTATTTTCTTTTAAGTTCTTCAAATGAATTTTTGGTTTTGTTATTAAAGGTTTTTTCATAAATAAATTTTTAAATTCTATGATTCACATTTCATTTAACGAAAGAATCCAATCAAATAAGTCTTCATATATGGGTATGCTTCATATAGTGGCGGCCGTAGCCTAGTGGGTAGAGTGCGTGGCTCAAAAAAAAAAAAAAGAACCGCGGTAGCCCGGGTTCAATTCCAGCTCAGACAGAAAGTTTTTTCAATTGAATTAATTTTTCTGTTCGGTCGTCACCTCTCTGCAGACAATGGCAAACCTCAGAGAGTAAAAATTGCCATGTAAAGTTTCTTGAGAACATAAGCCGTTCGGAGTCGGCATAAAACACGTAGGTCCAGTTCTCGGTCATTTGTGATCAAACATTTAATAACACGCACAACACAATTAATTAATAGAAGCTAGGTCAAAGTCCTTCCAAGGGCTGAAATGGCCAGTTTATTTATTTTTTTATATGGGTATGCTTTACACGAATAACGTTTTAAAAGCCATCGCACTCTCTGCTTTGCAATGTGGAATAACGTAACAACCAATGGGTTTTGGATATGTAACGTTTTTCCATTGTGAACGTTAATAATACTAACCAAATATCATTATTGAACAATGTTTTTTACCAAAATAGTTGATTGACCTAAGTATTTCCATAATGTATTAAAAATAAGTATCTAGAAATTGTCTGCTGCATTTAAAACGTTTTTTTTTTTATTGTGAACAATTTACTTTTTGTAACTCAAAGCGTTATTCGCGCCTATGCTTCAATTGTTGTACAGTGTAATCAATAAACAGTAAATATAGAATAGAGGAAAATATATAGAATAGTGTTTTTATTAAACAAATTTTGGAACATAAAAAATATGAAAACAATATATAATGATTGTTGTATGGAACATTTTTTGATTATTTTTATGACAAGATTATTTTTCACGCTTAAGGGAAGGTTCTAATTAATTTTATTCTTTTAAAAAACACTTTGTAAAAAATATATGACACAATAATTCTTGCATTTAATGATTGGAATAATTTTTATTTCACAAAACAATAGCCGCATTTTTTCCAACATCAAAATCCGATTTTCATACAAACATAATCCTGCTATGGATTTCGATTTTGTGAACTTGTAGTTCAAAACATCACAGCCAGTTGGCTTATAATGAAGTAAGTGATCGAGAAAAGCATTGTTGACATTCTCATGTTTGAATTCAACGCCATCTAGTTATCAAAAACTTTTCATGAGCAGCAAATCCAAATCCAGATTTGGATGTTGGAAAAAACGCAGCTAATAAAAAATATTGATCTTATAATTTGATCTTATAGTTTGTAGCTCGAAACTCGTGCTCGAAGAAATTTTTCAAGTAAAGTTCAAGTAATTGTAATAAAATAGGAAGTAACATTTAGCTTGTTCTTCTCCTCTCTCGAGCTTGAAAAATATATAAAGAAACGCTAGCAACTTTAAGTTACTTAAAACGAGTACGGAAACAGACCTAAATCCCGCTTTTAACTCGGCAGTAGGGATGGAAATGTAGGCACAATTGTGATTTTTTCGGCACTTACGAGATCAGACGGCATTTTAGGAACGTGCCTTTTCATTTCGACACTATTTCAGTATCTCACAATTAAAAAATTTTTAAGTTTAAAAAATTCCTCAATTTCACAATTTTGGTATAAAATAAGCACGATTAAAAATTAACTCATTTTTTTTTTTATTTACAAATATATATTGAATTATCTAAGGCATACTGTTACTGCCACACTCATCTGCTTGAGTAGAGAGAATATTTTCTATTCCAAACCTTATTAAAACAAAGTGGCAACATAAACTTATTTTGGATACAAGCTCTGCTCTTGTTAAAGTTTGTTAAAATCAAATTCATGCAGTTGTTTTAATTATAATATATATTCATTCAGCAAACAAAGTCTGCCAATAGAGGATCTGAGAGATGATGAATTACTTGAATAATATTGTATTTACATTTTTTTTTTTTCGTTTTCTTAAGTGACTAGGGGGACATAGGGTCGCAACTTATTGATTACAGTTTCGTACTTTTATTAAGAATTGGTCATTGAATCATCTGCATTCACTTTAAATATTTTTTCTAGTTTTCGAGATTTTCTTTTCTAGATTCTAGTTTTTGACTTAAGGGAGTCTAGTTGGTCACTTTCGAAATTTTTTTTCATGTTTCGAATGAAAGGTAGACTTGTCTAAAGTGGGACGTCTTCATGTGGGACTCGAACTTTTCTCTGATATTTTCCACAGGCATCACCAATGTTTTGACATTGACAGTGTAGCTTTGATGCGCCATCACTTTTCAAATTTCAGAAAAAAGTTTTTTCATAATTTTTGGCAGTGATCATTGTGTCATTATTTTTTGTGCTATTAAAACTGTGAGTATTCGCATTGTGTGGGTTTTTCGATTATCTTTAAGATTTTAAAGTAATTTCTGTTCAAATGCAGTGATTCTATATCAAAATGACCATGCATTTATAATGTGGGACTTCACAAGGTTTCCAACGTGGGACCCACTGCGCGTGCATACAACATAAAATTGCGACTAAGATTGAGATGTAGAATGAAGTCAATTTGAAGAATAATGCCAATTATATTAATGTTTAAGGTCAACTGAATAAAGAAAAATTCAGTATTTGGGTTTTTCGCTTAAGTAACTTTACGCTTTCTGTGGTTTTATTGAATGTATGATAAAGTCCCACATTAGAAGACAAACATTTTTATAGCCGATTTTAAGCCTTTCAGATTTTAAAAAAAATGCAATGAAATTTTACAACAAATCTATATACTCTGTTAAGGTATGACCTGCGGTTCAAGCCCACAAAAATAACGTTTTCTAAAATTGCTGTAGCGCAGTCGTTTTTCAATGTATCATTTGAGTTTTTTTTAAAGTGAAATAAAACGAACTTTTTCCGTACTTTTTATTTATTTATTTATTTATTTCATATATATTTTACAAAAAAGATTTAATTTATAAAATATATTTAAGATAAGGTGCCTGGTGACTTAGACCTTATGCACCCTTTGAGTAACAAAAAGTAATCTGGTATTTTACAATTCTATTGTTTTTATAGGGAGAATATAAGTTGCTACATATTGGGATGTTTAAGAAAAATAAATAATGGGAATAATGAAAAGTGGTAGTGAAAAATAAAATAAAACAAAATTAAGACAGTATATGAAAACAGATGATCTCTAATCTAGACGTCACATATGCCATGTATCCGTAGGGCAGATTTTATGACCGGAATCATGCCCGTCTTGGCACAATCGAGTATTTCTGAAATTGGTTTAATTATTCTAGAAGCCACACATTCAGAAAGGATGTGACGAACAGATAAGGCAGTACCGCAAAAGTTGCACTTTAAAATGTCTGTTCTATTATAATAATGGCTTGTGTTAAAAAGAGCCTTGTTCACTCTTAGTCGTGCTAAAAAGATGCAGTCAGACCTGCTTAATAGAGGGTTGTACTTGCTCCTGTTACCAGTTGGACTGATCTCTTTCAAAAATACATCACAATGATTCCAATAGGTAAGGTCTCTTTCTCTTTTTTTTTTGCACTGTAAGGAATGAAAATTGCTCCTGGGAAGCAGGGTGGGTCTGCAATGTCAGAGCAGTTGAGTGCACCTTTTGCCGCCGCGTCCGCAGATTCATTACCCGGGATGCCTATATGAGCTGGTACCCAAAGTAAACTTATATTACCCGTTTGGTATGGTAAGCGAAGGGAGTTGAAAACACCCCTCTTATTATGCATGATCGCCTTGATTGAACTCAGACTGTCGGTACATATAAGCGTTTTGGTGTTTTGCTCAGAACCATATTTTATGGCACTAGTTATTGCTGCTAGCTCCGCTGTGAAAATGCCTGCGTGATCCGGTAGTCTGTTGGCGATAATGGTCTCAAATATGTTGTGTGAACTCTGTTTAGTCACGGCAAACGCAGTCAGTATTCCATCGAATGAACCATCTGTGAACAGAATAAGTTCGGGTTGAAGTGTTTCAATCTTCCGAGCTAGCATAAGCTTAAAACAAGTAGACGATGTGAAATGCTTTGCATATGTGTTGAGACTTATATCGAACTCGATAGACATCGGTGGTGTTGAAGTATTTGCTGGTTTTGGTGGTATAGTAATACCAAATTTACCAAATAGGTTTAACATGTTAGCTATTGCAGAAGGGGGGGCTCTGTTACCTAAGTTTAAATTTTCCCAGAAAATAGAATGAAGACTTTCTGACGGTAGGGTTAAGGATCTGGATGCCAGTTTCATTGAATAATTTTCTACAATCTTCTCGAAACTCTCGAATCTGCCTTCAACTCTTAAAGAGTCAATTGGTGTAGCAGCTAGAAGGCCAGTGACCGTTCTAAAGCATTTGTTTATGATGACATTTATATTTGAGATGTTGGCTTTTGAGGTCCATCCATATATTGTAATTCCATGGGCAAGACTGCCAGTGACCAGCGATCTGCAAATATCAACTGCCGTGTCGATATGAGGGGCTTTATTTTTAGAGCAAATTAAGCGAAGTAAGTTATTAATATTTTTAATTTTCACAATGAGATTGTTGATGTGTGTATTCCATTTTAGATCCTTGGAAAAAGTTATCCCCAGTATCCTCATGTGAATCATTACATCAATTTGTATGTTTCCAAGGGTGATTTTGTGACATGTACATTTATGTTTGCGGCAGATGTGTAGTAGTTCTGCTTTATTTACCGGAATGACAGCACCGGATCGTGCAGCCCATCCCTGGATTTTATCATTCAACTCGTTGAGGCTGAGTTCTACCTGTGTGGTACTCCCAGAAGCTACGGCAAAGATGTTGTCAGCATAGATTCCTATGAAATCGATCCTCTCTGTATTTCCGATTGCCCTGTAGAGAGAGTTCGCATATATATTATAGAGAACCACCGAAAATGGAGATCCCTGCGGTAAGCCGTTATCCAAAGGAAAGGTTGCAGACAAATGACCATCAACTTTGACAATTATTCGCCGGTTTGAGAGAAATGATAGTATAAGTTTCAAAATCGGCATTGGCATTCCCCATTCAATAAGTTCCATTACTATCTGGGTGGAGATGACACGATCGAACGCCTTCTCCAGGTCCTCAGATATGACCACGCTATGTTTTCCAGCTGCCAGGTTTAGTCGTAGTGCTAGCTCTAGTTGATGACAGAGCGAGTGGACTCCGTGTTTAGGCAAAAAGGCATGTTGTTTTGAAGAAAACTTGTGTGAGGCTAATCTGTAAAAGCGTTTGGCCAGAATTTTCTCCAGAACCTTGGAAATCACTGACAGCAAAGATATAGGCCTATATCCCTCTAGACGATTTTGGTTTTTACCTGGCTTAGGTATCGGCGATAGCACAGCCGATTTCCAATCATGCGGAAAAATATTAGATTGTAAAATCATATTGTATAGACGGCAAAGTCTTTGTTTAAAATGTAATGGTGAATTTTTTAACATTGAGTAGGTAAGCTTGTCTAGCGACGGGGTAGAACCTTTCAGGGTTTTAAGTATATCTTCAAGTTCAGTAGTTTCTATTTCAACAATGATGTCAGCAAAATTGTTACTAGATAACTCTAGGTTGTCAATATTTAGTTCTTGTTTGGCGGCAATAATTGTATGGTCAAATGCACTATCGGAACTCAAAGAACTCCAAATGTAGCGAACTCTCCGGCGATTGCACCGGGGTGTGTGATGATATTATTTCCTATGGAAATTGAGGCGAATGATCTTGGCCTTGAAGTTCTTAACTTAGTAACTCTCTGCCATAGAAACCGCACATCAAGAAAAGGGTCAAATGAATTTAGAAATAGTGTCCATGTCCGTCGCTTTGCCAATTTACATTCTCTTTTCACCTTTGCACAGGCCCTTTTATAGTTAATAAAGTTTGCTTCGTTTCTAACACGTTTAAAAGTTTTCCATGCTTTTCGTCTAAGTCCTATGAGATTGGCTATAAGACTGTTAAACCAAACTGGTCTGTATCCCTTACCTGGTTTTCGACTCAGAGGTATAGATTCATTTGCAGCCCTTCTGAGTAAACGTTTGATTTGTGCTGCTTCTTTATTCACGTTGTCCGATTCTGCATATTGATCATTATAGGTGGTAACTTTGGCTTGAAATAAAAGCCAGTTTGCTTTGTCATCTAGAAAGCGTGGTCGGAATATTTTGTAATAGGTCGGCACATCATTCGAAATCTTTATCGGAAAATGATCTACCGTGCCGGTTGTATCCAGCACTGTCCAGGAAAGAAAAGGGGCCAAATCGGTGTCACACATGGACACATCTACACAAGTCAAGGTACGTCGTGTATTCAGCAGCGTCGGAGTGCCATCGTTTAAAATGACTAAATTTTTGGAGTTAGCGAAATCTTCCCATAGCTCGCCCTCATGCGAGACATATGCCGAACCCCACATTGTATTTTGAGCATTAATATCACCTACAAAGATATGATGACCATTTCCTGTGACTCCGATATGGTTTAACATATCAACGTCCAGGACAAGACCACATTCCTTGTATGCGTTATGTATGGAAAGAGACCGGCCGCAATCAATCGTAACTGATTGAAAGAGAAAATTCCCAGAAGAGGTAGTATGATTAGTAACATTCATGTTGTTGTCAACAAAAATAGCCACGCCAGCTTTGGCATACGAATAATCCTTGTTGTGATGGAATACCTGGTAACCAGGAAGGTGTAGTAGATGTCGATTAAATTTGGTTATGTGCGTCTCTTGTAGAGCTATTATATTGGGTCTGTGTAGTGCAGCTAGAAGTTCTAGGGCGTATTTATTATTCAAAAAACCCTGTATGTTCCATTGCAGCAATGTGATGTTTAGATTAGAGATCATCTAGAGAAAATAAGATTAAAGTTTTAAGGTAATTTAAGTTAAGTTTTTGGTTTCGTATTTCTGTAAGTTTCAGGTGTAATAAGGACTTTCAGCTCTGGAAATTTTTTAAATGCCTGAGAGCAGGGAGACATTCCTTCGTCCATTTCTTCGGTTTCTGATGTTATTGGGGTGTTTATTTGTTCATCGTGTTCGGGACTGTTGAATGTAGTAGTTGGAGAGATGTTTCTTGTGTATGATTCGTGAGAGAGATTAATTTTATTGTTGTTCGCTGTGAAATCTTTGCTGGTAGTTGCTTTCTTGTAATCTGTATTTTGTTGAGTAGTTTTTGATGCTATGATTGTTGTGCTGGTGTTTTTGTTTTTTTCTGATAAATGGGGCAATGATGTTTGTTTTTGTAAATTGGATGTGGTAGGAGTTGATGGAAATGCTTGACTGGTGGCTGTTTGTTTTTCTGCGGTTGGATTATTAATATTTTGAGGCGTGGTGTTTGTAACTTTTTTTGATTTATCTGAAGAACCGCTAACTACATTTGCAAAAGTTTTTTTGGGGACCGGTGCAATAAGGTGTGCTGATGGGTTGTTATTAAATATTTGCCAGGCGTCTCTGACAGAGCAGCGGTGCTTAATTTTAATCTTGTTTATTGACTTGTGCTTCAGGAAGCTAGGGCAGTTGTTGTCGTAAGGAGTGTGACCGTCTGTGTCGCAATTAATGCAGGATTTGCCGATGCAGGTTTCATGAGGTACGACTTGTGAACATTCTGAGCATAATTGTATACGTTTGCAGTGGTTTTTGGTGTGCCCCAAACGTTGGCAATTCCTGCACCTTAGGGGATTTGGAATGTATTCACTGACGAATGCTGTCTTCCAGCCGAGCTCCAAGTATTGTGGTGGATGAATATCGTCAAACGTTATTATAACTGCACCTGTCGCTACTAAATTGTTGTTTTCTTTTTTCATTATTTTCCTTACTTCAGCGATACGGTAGTCTTTTTTTAATTCTTCTAGTAAATCGCTTTCAGGAACGTTTATTAATTTTCTGTCGAAGATTTTACCGTACGATTGGTTTAGAGATTTGTGTAGTGAGAATTTTGCCGGTACGTTGTCAATATTTTTGGCATTTAAAAACTTTTGTGCATCAGCTAGGTTATTTGTTTTAATCAACAAATCGCCGCTTTTCATTTCTGTTATTTCGCCATGGTTGCGACAAATATGCTTTAGTCCTCTTCCAATTTGAAATATGTTGTACGATGCTAGTGGCTTCACTTCAGTGTCATTATTTGTAGCGGTGGCGGTTGCAACGATGAATCTGGGCAGGTGGTCGTAATTGGTCCGTTCTCGGGCAAGCAAGGGGAATGAGTCCAGGTCTACTCTACTGCGTTTGTTAGCAGCAGGTTTTCTTTTATCTTTCGAGGGGTCTAGCAGGCTGAACCTGTTGTGGTTAGGGGGATCAACCCCGTTCATTTTATTGGTGCACCCAAGTATTAAATTGTTAATATAATCGATTTATTAATTAATTTATTTATTTGTTTGTTATAATTAAAAAAAAAATATATATATGTATAAAGAAGAATAAATGGAAGCACAGAAAATAAAGAACCGTTATCCGAATATAAAGCTTTAGATCAACACAGAGAGAGACGGGAGAAAAACGATGCTCACGTGGCAACTGTCAGATCGAGACTGTGCCGTACTTTTTATGTTTCGATGTTTTTATCCCCCTCCCAGAGCGATGAAAATGGGCACGTAAAAATGAGAAGGCAAACGGGGTGTCGTTTTTCTTGATAACCAGATGTCGTATCGAAATTCTGCGGGCGACATTTTGTTGGTAATCATGTCAGGCAGGTCTTGAACTAGGATATTTCCAAAATGTAAAAATTGACAAAATGGCGCGATTTTTAAAAAACTTCAAAAATTAGCTGTTTTTTTGGGTTTCTGCCCACCCCTCCCCCGGTCGTAGAGTTAGCCCAATTATCCTAGTTCAGGACCTGCCTGAAGTTATTACTTACAAAACGACGCCCGCCGCATCATCGTACGACTTCTGGTTCTCGAGTTCAGTTTGAAAAAAAGTGATTTCGAGAAAAACGCATTTAAAGCTCCATTACTGCACTTCGGCGCGAGTGTACATATATAGCCCTGTAACTCCACAAATAATTCCAATTTTAAAAAATCCATTATTTTAAAGGCATTATTTTTGAAGGATTTTTGAAGGCATTTATGAAAAAAAATAAAAAAAAATTTTACCGCAGGTCATACCTTAAGCAAAAAGATAGTCATTTAAAATACCAATCCAATGATTTATTTGATGAAAAACAAAACCGGTCCCACTGTAGACAACTATCCCTTATATGTGTCTTAGAATATTGTCTTCAATTTTTATGAAGATCCGAACAGTTTGAGTGTTTTTTTTCACACCCAAAGCTTTCTTCCTGCGTGTAACTTATGTAATTACCCTCCAGGAAATGGAAACATTTCCAGATATAAGCAGGAAACATTCCATGGAATGTAGGAAGCATTTCCTTCCGTTGGACAGTCTATTTCTTTTTTTACATAGCATCTCATTAAAGGGAAACATTCCTCTCCGCTGTGTTAAAAATTAATGTGGAAATATTCCTCTATGCTGTCTTAAAAATTAATGCGGAAACATTTCTCTCCCTTGTTATGAAAATGCCCGGCCAGGATTCGAAGCCGGGACCCTTAAGCAACAGTCAAGCGTGCTACCACTAGACTATCGAATTCTATAATAAGCGGCTAGGAAAAAATGATAATATTTTCTGTTTGAAAATAAGTAAAAGTTTCCATATGCATTCTTAAAGAAGCGGTTTGAAAACAACATAAATACGGTGGGGAATATTTCTATATCACTTTTAGATGGAAGCCTTCCGATTTTTCCTGGAGGGAAGCGGCTAGGAAACAATGATATTAATATTTTCTGTTGTCATTGCTTGACAATAAGTAAAATTTTTCATAAACATTCTTAAAGAAGCGGTTTGGAAACAACATAAGTACAAAACTACCCTTAAGCTTCCGAAAGATACGGTGGGGAATGTTCCTTTATCACTTTTAGATGGAAGCCTTCCGATTTTTCCTGGAGGGTGGTAAAACAAAATTTTAAGTTGAACTTTTTTATTGATATTTTTCAGTAATTAGTAAGGCAAAGTTAAATCGAACTTTCTATACTGATGAATCTTTTTTGACTAGCTCTTTGAGTTTACGAATTTCTATTCTTAGCCTATTGTTATCAACAACGTTCACGTTAGCCAATGTTTTTTCTCTCTTTTGTTTTCAGCGGTATCAAATATCGATTTGGCCTTTGACAGTCAAAAGTCAATTATTGCAAAATGTGGAAGACATTTGGGACTACTCTGCGGAATCTTTTATGAAAAAATTCTGTTATTCTCTTATGATTTCCCATACAAATTTTTGAGCTGTCAAAGAATCTGTTACGAGACCAAAATTCGTATTCTGCACGACAATCTTTTATGAAATCTGCTATAAATCATAGCAAATTTTTGAACTGTCAACAATTCTTTTACAAAATCTTTTATTTGGTATTCTGCATGACAAAATCTGCTATGAAATCTGTTATGAAACACAACAGAATAACAGATAAATTTTTCTGCCCTTTATCATAACGAATTTCAATAAATTTAATAAGTCAAGCTAAATAAGATGGTTTTGTTTTTCGTTATGCTTAATTTATGAAACAAAGACTTGGAAGACTAAAAAAATAACTTTAGTCCGTGTAGTTTTTTTTTATGTGCATAGAAAATGTATTTTCTATTTATGTACAATCATTTATAATTTTTATAATAGGTCTTTCTAAATAAAAAATTATTAATATTTGTATGTGTAAAAAATGCAGCATAAAAAGTTATATAAATGTCAAGCTGACTTATATCTAGAAAAGAATTTATTCTACTTTCTGGAATTCTAGATTTTGCTGCAGCTTTGGTTTTTAATAACGATCTCGGCGTCCACCTACTTTATTCTACTGTACTATTGTAGAAGTTGTTTGGTAAATAAAAGTAGCTCATCCTACTTTTATCGCCACCGTGCAGCATCTTTGATGTTTCCTTTGGAATTTCCAGATGTGGTTACCACCTTTGTACTCTTATGTTAATCAACGCTTACATTATAATCAGATTGTATTGTCTGAATATTAGATCCTGCGCATCCAATAATTATACATGCACAATCAGAACGCACATCTAGTTGTTCGGTAAAGTCATAATTGCGTCCACCACCACCACCATTTCTTTGACCACGGCGATCGCGATCATCATGCTCGTCTCCCCGTTCTTCCTTACGTTTGAAACTTGCACGGGCACCTCTGTCCCTTTCGCTACCACCTTCACCATAACTGCATCCGTCACGACTTTTATTTAAAACTTGAGCTTCTGCTACCATTGTAAACGGGCTCTGGGTCGTCCTCTTAGTCCGACATTGTTTTAAAACAAGCAATTTAATCAAAACGGACATGCTAGTTTGTAATGCTAATGCACGAAACTTCTTTAATGCTAATTTTACAAAAATAGAGTATTTTTCGCTTATAACGAACCCGTATAAAACGAACTTTCGCCTAAAACGAACCAATATCAAAAGTACGCGCTTTATTTCTAAAAAAAGCATGAAATTTGTATCGCTTATTACGAACCCGTTTAAAGCGAACTTTCGGGTATAACAAACTTTATTTGCACGTAAAATTGGTTTATTTTTCGGTTAAAACGATCCAAAAAGTCGCGCTATCAACAACAAACAATTTTTTTGCGGTGGCAACACTGTAACACGCATTGTTTTATTTTTCCTATGTTCTCGATTCCGGGAATTTCCCTAAGTTGTGTGAATACCACGTGCAGACTTCAGTTGAAAACAATGTTACAACATGGAAGTGGTTGCAAAACAAAGAAAGTGTTGTTCGTTAAAAGAAAAATATGATATAATAAAACGCTTACAAGAAGGTGTAAAACAAAAGCAAATATGCCAAGAAATGGGCCTCAGCAAGTCAAAAATTGCTACAATTTGGAAGAATAGAGACTTGGTGCTTAATAATTTTGAACAAAACTCCTCAAGTGTAAAGAAAGTTAAAAACCCTTCTTTTATGGAACTGGATCAGTGCCTACTAAAATGGTTTACGCAGAAAAGAGCCAAAAATGTGACTATAACCAATGCCGTTTTACAAGCGAAAGCTGAAGAATTTGGAAAAAAGCTTAACTACTGCGAATTTAAGTGCAGCGAAAGTTGGATTGTTCGATTTAAAAGACGCCACAGCATCAGTAGCGGAAAAATAGTTGGAGAGGCGGCTGAAGTCAATACTGATGTGGTCAATGATTGGTTGCAAAATAAGTGGCCAAATATAAGAAAGCATTTTAAAGATGATGACATATTTAATGGCGATGAAACTGGTTTATTTTATAAACTCACTCCTTATAATACACTGCGCTTCAAAAGTGAGACCTGTGTAGGTGGAAAACTATCAAAGGAGCGACTAACAGTGCTCCTGGTAGCAAATATGACGGGTACAGAGAAACGAAAACTTTTAGTAATCGGAAAATCAAAAAATCCCAGGTGCTTTAAAAACATTAAAAAATTACCAGTTAATTACCAGCCTAATAAAAAGGCTTGGATGACATCCGAAATTTTCACCAATGAATTAAAACAGTGGGACTATAATTTACGCCGTGCGAATCGAAAAATTATACTGCTGGTAGACAACTGCCCAGCTCATCCAGATACAAAGGACTTAGAGTGCATTAAATCAGTGTTTGTGCCTCCAAATACAAGCTCAGTTTTGCAACCTTTGGACCAAGGTGTCATTCACGCATTTAAAAGTAAATATCGCCACTTGCTTCTCTCAAAATTTGTTAATTCAGTTGATATGGGTGAAGAGAACTTTGAAGTTAGTATACTAGATGCAATCAATTTTTTGCATATGGCATGGTTAAAAGTTAGCAAAACAACAATTACTAATTGCTTTCGAAACGGTGGATTTACCAACTATGAAGATGAGTTCAACTCGAATGATGATCTGCCATTAATAGGATTACTAAACCAACCAATGGAAACATTTACACATGGTAGGTAATAAAAAAGGTTAACTGAGTTTTAGCACTTTAAATTAAACTTTATTATTTGCATTTACAGGTGGGATAGAAAGTTTCAACGATTACAAAATTTTTGATGACAATCTTGTAACTACGGAAGAATTGGATGACGAAGCTATTTTGAAGTCTGTTTGCGCTGGTGATGACGACCTTAAAAGAGAAAGAGAAGCTGATAAAGGAAGTGTTAAATGTCTAGTTCTTGTGAAAATATATGGAAATAGCCCTAAAAAATTATTTATTACAATAAATAAAAAAAGAGAGATAAATATGAAGGTTCTACCCCTTCCTGATTTTCCAATAAGAGTTTTAAATTCAAAATGAAGAATTATTAAAATCGAGTTAATTAGAGTGTGGTAGAGAGACGGGATAAGTCAAAAAGAAAAAGGAATTATTAATAGACCCTGGATGCAATGCCCTGGATGCAATTTGTAGCGTAAGCTATGTAAGAACTTTTCTTCAGTAACGCGACACTCCACAACAAATTCTTGACCACTAGGCTCAAGTGGAAGTGTATATAAATGAAGCTAATATTGGTACTAAGCAAACTAAAATAACTGAATTTTTTAAAAACTAATTTTCTTATATTCGAATTTCCCAACATTTTTAAATAAATGAACAAAGGGTTGAATACATGCATGTGCACATATGAACATACATACACAAATTTTTTTATTCAAGTCTTCATTTAAAGCGAACTTCGTTTAAAACGAACCATTTGGCCCAGTCCCTTGAAGTTCGCTTTAAGCAAAAAGTACTGATTTACAATTCACACGTTAAAAGCAATTTTTGTTTTCGAAGATTGATAACAGGGTACCATAAAAGATCGAAAGGCAGAATACCGATTTTAACAGATCTTTTATGGTCGGCATCTTTTATGATTCATAACAGAAAATTCATAACAGAATCTGGCAGAATAGGCCCACTTGTTTTTTTCTTAGTCTTTATATTTTGCAATTATGTCGTTGACCGACGAAATTTCAGGGCTGGAGTTAAGGTACGTAAATTGGTCGTAACTCCCCCTCTTATTGATAAAGGATTCTCCTGAATTCTTTCTGTTATTTTAGTTATATTATTTTTCTTAACACATAATTGAACCTATTCTGCACAATCTATTAGGTCTGTTCCCCTACTAACTTCAATTAATTGTAATAGATTAGAGAGTGTAATTTTGCATGTTATTCCTCTCTCTCTCGTGCTTCAAAATAAATCTATCAAGCAACTTCAAGCTACTTGAATCGAGTACAGCAACTTCAAGCTACTTGAATCGAGTACGGGCACAGACCTAATATGAAAAAATTCTGTTATGATTTCACATACAAATGTTTGAGCTGTCAAAAAATCTGTTACGAGACCAAAATTTGTATTCTGTACGACAATCTTTTATGAAATCTGTTATAATCATAGAAGATTTGTCGAACTGTCAAAAAATCTTTTACAAAATCTTTTATTTGGTATTTTGCATGACAAAATCTGCTATGAAATCTGTTATGAAAGACAACAGAACACATGTGTGTGTGTTTTTAAGACAAGTTTTAAATAGAAGAAACCATCGGGCCACTTTGCTGGAGTTACGCCTAAATAACAAACCGTTCGATCTTCCTGACGTGCTTTTCGTCCTCCCAGTCCATTTTAAAACAAGCAATTTAATCAAAGCGGCAATTCTAGTTTGTAATGCTAATGTACGGCATTTCTTTAGTGCTTATTTTGTAAAAATATTTGCAATTTACACTTTAAAAGCGATAACTTGCTTAACTTAACAGCTGCTTCGTAACAGAAGTTAACGGAATTGTAATAGATTTTTGCTTTCGAAGATTGATAACAGGATACCATAAAAGTACGAAAGGCAGAATACTTTCTTAGATGGTTTTTCAGTTTCGTATGTATATGAGTTGTTGTTTATTTGTACAAGAAGTTCATTGTTTGCATCAATTCTGTAATTTTTATTGTTTGTTATTGGTGTTATGAGAATGATGTGTGTGTGTATGAAATGAGTTGTAACTTTTATAGCGAATATAAGTGTGTTAAAATGGAACATTACTCCCATTCGTATTAATCTAGTGTTGTAAAAATGTATGCTATATTTTTTTTTTAAATAGCAAAGAACCAAGGCATGCGCCTTATAAAAACTTATAAAAACAAGGCTTGTTCTTTGACCTGAAAGGAAAGGTATGGATTTATTTAGAAAAATTGATTGGAACCATACATTAATTATTGAATAGGCGAAAAAACCGTGAAAGACAATTTGAATTGCTTTTAACCGAGGCTAGTGTTATGCATTAACCTCGGAAAGCATTTCCAGCCCTTTGTTGTTTCTGTCTTTTAATTCCACATTTTCCACAATTTAGTTGAGAACTTTAAGTTTTTTTCATAATTCATAATTCTTAAATGTAGGAAGGAACAAAGAAAGTGAAAAGAACCATGCCCGAGCCCGGAGTCGAACCAGGGACCTCTGGGTTTATAGTCTAGTGCACTCTTTATAAGACTGCAAAGGACGACTTTATTTCTTCTCTTGTCAGTAAAGACGGATGAAATATATTATATCTAGCAGATGCTATTGTATCTAGAATTTTCTCTATTTTGTTTTGTCAAAATTTTAGTTTAATAATTTGATCATGATATAAAATATTGCTTCTTATATCGTTGTTTTGTGTTTTGATAGTGTTTAATTCAGCGCTCACAAAACTTTAAAAGCGTTTTTCTCAAAACTACGTTTTCACGGATGGCCCACACGATTTCGCCGGAACCCGTGGGCCTTTATTTTTGAAATTTAAACCACATATTCTACACATAAATACAAAATTGACTATTATTATGTTTAAATATTGGCTTTTACTATTTTTTTTACAAATAACAGCGAAAAAAATAATTTAAAATTTTTTTTTTTTGGTTTTTGTTACTAAAAATGAACAACAATTGCTAAAAATTAATATCAGTAGTCTTTTTCTTAGCCATAAAGTATTTTTTAAACAGCAAAAAGTAATATCTTGTTAAGAATTTTTTTGCGATATGAAAAGGAAATATTGTGAGCCCATATTTAAACCCGTCAATTTCAACTGGCGTTAAAAAATAGGATTAAATCTAGTATAATGAAATAGCTGGATTTTAAAATGTTTTTAAGTACAAGGAAGCATTTTTTAACTAAGATTATAATGGTGTTGAAAAAAATCCCGCTTTCCCCTCCTTTTGGCCGAGAACTGCACAAGCCTACTTGAAGTCTATTTCAAGTACTTGCTTGAAATACAAGTTCAAGCTAGCTTGAGCTTGATAATTTTGAATCAAGTATAGCTTGTAATTGAATATAAATAAGCCCACGACAACTTGCGACTTGCAAGTATGCTAGCTTACAAGCGAACGGCACGAAGTTTCAAATAAAGGACACATGAAAAGACATATTATTAGGTGGCAACCCTATTATTTCAAAATTTTATGATTTTGAAAGTCTGAAAACGGATTCAGATTCAGCGACCCATTTTTGGTGTACCATTTTTTTTTTGCCAGCCCCGAATTCATAAAAATACAAAAAATTAAGGTGGCAACCTTATCCACCATCTTGAATTTTAAAATTTTGACTTTAGATTCGAAATCAGCGACTCCTTAACACTGATAAATGACGTTTAAAACTCTTGAAAAGACATATTACAAGGTGGCAACCCTATTATTTCAAAATTTTATAATTTGGAAATTCTGACAACGGATTCGGATTCAGCGACCCATTTTTGGTGTACCACTTTTTTTGCCAGCCCCGAATTCATTAAACTACAAAAAATTAAGGTGGCAACCCTATCCACCATCTTGAATTTTAAAATTCTGACTTTAAATTCGAAATCAGCGACCCCTTAACACTGATAAATGACGTTTAAAACTCTTGAAAAGACATATTATAAGGTGGCAACCCTATTATTTCAAAATTTTATAATTTTGGAATTCTGACAACAGATTCGGATTCAGCGACCCATTTTTTGTGTACCATTTTTTTTGCCAGCCCCGAATTCATTAAACTACAAAAAATTAAGGTGGCAACCCTATCCACCATCTTGAATTTTAAAATTCTGACTTTAGATTCGAAATCAGCGATAAATGATGTTTAAAATTCTTAAAAATACATTTTATTAGGTGGCAATACTGTGGTAAAAATTTAAGTGTCAACCCTAACCTCCGTCTTAAATTTAAAAACTGTGACATTATATTCGAAATCAAATCCGTCAGAATTTCAAAATTACAAGAATTCGCAAAAATAAAAAAAAATCTAGGTGGCAACTCTATCCGCCATCTTAAATTTTAAAGTTTGACATAATTTTCGAAATCATTTACCCCTAAAACTTCCAACCACGTAGTTCATAGAATCCTTAAAAGTCCTATTACGCTTAAGCTCTCTCTAAACAAGCTCATTGAATTTTTTGGATACTTGCTTCAATTGGATACTTGCCTTCAATTTCAAGCTTTTTGCCGAAGGCATCAAGCTTTCCTTTACTTGAAACTTCGTGCCGTTCGCTTGTAAGCTAGAATACTTGCAAGCTGTCGTGGGCTTATTTATATTCAATTACAAGCTACACTTGATTCAAAATTATCAAGCCCAAACTTGTATTTCAAGCAAGTACTTGAAATAAACTTCAAGTAGGCTTGTGCAGTTCTCTGATGCCAATAGCATAACTATAATTTAAGAATTATGGCATATTTAAAATAATCTTGTTTTTAGTTTAAAACCCCTCTCCCGGCATTTCTTAACTAATAAAATAAAATAGCACTTCTTTCTATCATAAATATTCCAAAATAATAAAAAGGTAGCATCGCAAAAATTTTCTTACTCTCAAAATAAAAACGTAATCTAATTAGTACGCTTCGATGCAACTGTGAACTGGTCACTGTCAAAATAAAAAAGGAAACAAACAAACAATTTCGAATTCAATTGCTTAATTCAATTGTAGTGTACTTACACAGTCACTATTACCGTACCAAACGATACAAAAACAGTGCAACATTAAATTAAAATCCAACAACATTTTTGATGCAACTTAAAACCCAAAAATTATGACGGGCACTAAGAATCAAAAATGTCGTAACAAATTTCATTCACACTTCTAAAGTGCTGAATTGTTTTCATCCCCTCTTGCTGCTTGTATCGTTTGGATACTTAATTCTCTGCTCAAGCACAACAACAACAACGCTGTTGTTAGTGCAATGCAATTACAATATGAGCAGTGCACTGGAGTAAATACAGCGAATATATTATGTTACTCCAATGCAACTGACCTGCCGAATTTTCAAGGCTATCAACGCCAACATTGTTGTTGTTGGCTATTGGAATGTGGCTGGGAACCGATCGACTAACGGGATCGATTGGTAACCCATCGTGAAAATAAGGGCGGAGTCTAAAATACTGGCATGAATAACTTTAAGAAAAATACTGTTTTTTTTAGTATATAAGAAAAAAAGAAGAACCAAATAAAGCAGAATTTAATTTAAAGTCTAAGACAAGAGAAGTCTTTCAATTTTACTTTTCAAATGAATTTCCCTTGAAGTGCCGGCTAGGCCCAAAATATACTAAAGCTGACGAGCTATATACGTAACTCCGTGGCGCGTCCCCAAAATATAAAGTATCACAACTCAGATATATACCAACACACCATATAATTCTGTTCACAAGGAGACGTATTATCAATTTTCTGTGAAATTTTCATTATTAATAAAGAAAAACTCAATTTTAAATAAAATTTCCACTTTTAATCTATTTCGTTTCTTCAACACAACACCAAATTAGCTGTCTTCAAAATTTGGCAGATAACAAGACAATAAAGCACAACTGCTGTGTTGCGTAGTAAGTGTGTTGAAGACACAGCATTGTTGGCAGACAACAGTGGAATGTATTCAGTTGCTTTGTTGTCTACCGTTATAGAAATTTACACATTGAAGATAGCAATTACTGTTGTGTTGTGAACCGTAATAGGGCTATTAGGTTTTTTTTCAGAGAAGCCGTTGCGGAGACCTGCCTCCAAATTATGGAGTTCTGTTTAAGTACGAATTTTGTGTCAAAAAAAACTGAATAAACTTAATAAAAACATTTTAATTTTTGTAAATTTAGACTTCATTTATCATCCCTAATAACTTTAAACATATCTTTTATAGTAAGCTCATGAGAAATTCCCAAAAATATCTTATTTTTTAGCCGACGAACTAGACTACATCCTTAAACGTCAATTTTTTGACAAATGACTACTCTTCGTTTCACCAAACATGCAATGTTGTGAAGAAAAATATGAGTTTTATTTTTACGAAATTAATTAATGAAGTAATGCCAAGGTATGAACTGTGTACGGTGTTATACAAAACTTAATTACTCTTTTGAAAAGTTTTATTCTTGTGTAGTTAGATAAGCTAAAAACATTATCTCATAAACAATTATTTAATGAATAGTATTATTTATTTATTTTTGTTTTATTTATAAAACAAGATCTCATGTATGGGCATTTTCACAGAAAAGCTACCATGACCAAAAAAGTTTTATTTTTTTTTATTTATTAAAACTTATTAAAAGCTTATTATTTTATGATATTATATTACAGCCCAACCTAAATTGGTGCGTCAGAGTCATTTATCTGTCAAAATTGGTTCATGCACGTACATTTTGTATGAAGCGTACCGAAATACGCAACGCACTAGCGCGACTCGATTCGAATTTTCAATTTTGACAATGCGTTCGGTAGTGAAGTTGACTTCAAGACAGAGAAAAAAAAAAACAAGTACAAAGGCAATGATTGTTGAAGTTCACGCAGCGTTCAGTTTCGGAAGCGCTCATAGAACATTTGCGTGGCGCTTTTAAACGCAACGCAAGGCGCACCAATTTAGGTTGGACTGTAAGAGAAACATTTTAATATTATTAATTTAAGCAATTTCTGCATAAATTCATTAACCGTTATGATCAAATCGTCTTATCTGTTTCACAAATGTAGTTTTTCTTTTTCGTGAATGTTTAGTAAATGTTTCGTAAACTTTTTTGTTTTAGTAAAAATGGAAGGCATTGGCTAAAGATAATGATAAAATTGTTGAGGCAAAGAAAGGAAAACATATTAAATTTGTTTTTTAGTTATTTAATCACAAAATTACTTAACTACCTAATTACTTAATTACCTAATTTAACTGCAATCGCAATTTAAGTAACGTAACGCCAGTAACGTAACGTCAAATCAAAAAGACTAATAAAAAAAGGCACAGTTTCGATAGTATCGTAAGTATAGACGTAGAATTACTTTTTATTCAGTAATAGAGAATAATTCTGTTTTTTTCATTTATATTTTTCAAAACTATTTTAAAGCATTTCATCTTCTAAACAAAAATTATTCAAAAATAAATTTATTGTTGTTGTTACCTTCTTCAAACATACTTGATCTAAAAAGCTTACAATTAAATTCATGTAAAAATTTGTTTTGTATTATTTTGTATTATCATGTAAAACTAAATGTAATTCAAAGTTGTCTATACTATTATATAAAAGGAGATTCACGAAATTTGATCCAGAATAAGCTCGGTAACCGCTGAGCCGATTTTGATAATTTTTTTTTCATTCGATTCCTATGATAATCTAGATTATCGTAGCTTACCAAGGTTTTCAAAAAATATATTCTTCAATTATTACAAATTCACGCATATTATTTAATGCTTACTACATTCAACCAGCAACACAATACAACAGCAAACAAAGCTTTCCTCTCTTTGTCGCGAGAGCTTCTCTTAATAAAACACGACAGCCATGTTGTGTTACACAGTGTTGCCAATTTAGCTATTTTCTGGCCATTTTTAAAAATGTTTAGCCAAAAAATTTTAAAAATACTATTAGCTATAAGTTAAGCCATTTTTGCAAAATATTTGGCCATATTTTAGCCTTTTAGAACCCTTTTTTTAATATATATTATGCATTTTAAAAGTGTGAAAAAAGCTTAACGCCATATTATGTCAACATAATGGCTGGAATGCATAAAAAGTGTGCATTTGCTCCGACTCCATTTTTTAAGTAAAAAATTTATAAACTCTCTTGATTTTACTTGAAAAATCGAGTCGGAGCAAATGTTCACTTTTCATTCCACCCAATTAAATACTATTTTTCTAATTTCACAACCACGTACAATAAAGTAAATGCAACTCTGTGGTCATAATAGCTGCAATAAAATTATTGAACTGTCTTCAGGTACTGTTTTCATTTCTATGTATTAACGTTTGCTAAAAATGTAAAAAAACAGCAAAAATTTGGAACAAAAATGGAAAAAAAAATTATTTGTGACAAGAATGGAAAAAAACTGATTTGTTTAAAGCATGGGTTCGTGTAGATTACACTGACAAAATTAAGGAAACAATTTCTTTGAAAAAATTTCGAAGTTTGCATTGGAGATTTTATCCCTTCCGTGGTCAAATGCAGATGTGGGACGAACTTTCAGTCAGTTAAGGGAGTATTCCTGGTTGGGAGGCTGTTTTTGAACTCTTTTTGAAAAACTTCTCATTTGAAAACACAAATAGTTATTTAAATTATTTTTTTTTATTGCATTAAGAACATATTATATTAAATAAAAATTTTTTCCTTTGTACGAGGGCTGTTCAAAAAGTTGTCGGCCTTCAAAGTTGGGCGTTGAAAAAAAGGTATACTGCTTACGGTCCGGATTACTCGACTTCGGATCATCTGAAATGGAAAAAGTAAACGGCGTGAGATTCAGTACAGATGTAATTCTGGTCACTACCTCAATCATAATTTTGCGATTATTTTTTACAAAATGGCGGTCATTTAAAAATGAGAAACCAATTTTGGGTCTTTTTTTTTAGTTTAGTGTAAAAAAAATAGTAAAAAACTGTTTAAAATTTTGATTGAGATAGGAACAATTCTGCGTCGATTGCACATGGTTTCATCAAAATCGGTTTTGTAGAACCGGAGAAAAGTGACTTCGAAGTTCAAAAACGTGGTTTTGAAAAAACCCAAAGAAAATTTTAGGCAATAAAACTTTTTTTTTGTGAAATACTTACATATATCAATCTGTAATGCCAGCCCCATAAAGAACCTCTTCTTCAAAAAATGAAGACTCAGCGGCTCTTTGTGCTCTTCGGGCAGTTCTACCTTCTTTTGATGCGGCCAGAGCTCTGGCTTCGGACCTTTTCAAACGTTCTTCGTTCCGAGACATGGCGAAATCATATGTGACGTTGCCAATCGGGATGTCCATTAGGTTCAGTATTTGAAGTATTTGTGAAAAACCTTCGTTAAATATGACAGAAATTTTTTTGCCGATGTACTTGTGAATTCGGTGTCCTCATCTCTTTCGTGTTGGTTACCACGAAACTGGTGTTTCAAGAAACGAGTTTTTGGATTGCTACTGGTGTTCTTTTATTTTTATTTCTATTACTTTTTCTATCCATTATCTTTAGCACAAACAAAAATTTTTATCAAAACTGTACTTTTCAAAACTATGCGCTCGCGAGTTATGTTGGCTCCCCACACCGCCAACATCAACGTCGAACAGAGACCCTACTAACAACAACGGCGGCAGTAGCAGCAGCGACAACAACAACAACAACTGTGACTAAAAACATGCTGTATTAACTTATTGCCAAACTTACTCTTAGGTTCAATTAAGTTTATTGCAATTCCTAAGAATTGACCTATTTAAAAATTATAGATAAATATTTTATTTTAAGTTACCTTATTTTAATTATGCAAACTTTCACTTTAAATTCATTTAAATTGCTCTACTTACAAATTATTGACAAATATGCACTTTGCCACCCTTACTGTATAGAATTTTAATATAAATACCAAATTGTTTTAGACTAAGTTCAGAAATAAAGTTGTAATTAAACAGAGCTTTTGTCGCTCGAAAAAATAAATATATTTTTTTATTCAAAAGTCCATCGCGGGACATTTGTGGCGCAGTCGTTCGGGCTTGTAAGCAGTTGGTCGTCGTGTGTCCTTAGTGAAAAAAAAAATTTAAAAACAATTTTTAAGTGAAAAAAAAAGCCTTTAGTGAAGGAATATCACTAACATTTTTTAAAAAAACTCTAGTGAAGGCATATCACTAACAAACTCTAGTGAAGGAATATCACTAACATTTTTTTAAAAACTCTAGTGAAGGAATATCACTAACATTTTTTTAAAAAAACTCTAGTGAAGGAATATCACTGGAAAAAAAAAACACTTAAAAAAAAAATTTTTTTTAATTAAGTGAGGGCATATCACTAAACAACACTAAAAAGTGGGAGTAAGGGCATATTACTCCATCACACGACACAACGACAAAACGGCCAACTGTAAGGATTTCAATCCTCAATCACAAGTACAAAAAAAAAGACCTACGCACTTCGTGGGAGCACGCCGTACAACCTTCAGCCTTTATCAACACCAACAGGATGCAAATGTGTGAAATATTTGGATGCCTGTAAGTGTCAAAGCTAATGTAATAAGTAATAGAACTAAAACAATATACCTATAATTATATTAAAATTTTTTTTTACAAAAATAATTAATTTTAATTGGAAAAAAAGAGAACAAATTGAAAAAAAAAAAATAAATACAATATACTTAAAACGAACTTTTATTGAAATAAAGAATTATTGATATATGGAAAATCATTATATTAATCAATCAGAACTTTACTCTTGCGGTAGAGAATCAGAACTTAATAGGGAAGTAGCAGAACTTATTTGGAAAATTAAAAGTGAAGCAAAAAAGAAATATAAATTAAACTCATTAAGGCGCTTATGCATACACTTACCCATACGATTATAAGCGTACATATTTAATTATCAAAATAAGTATATAATTATTACAAATTATTTAATGTTTAGAAGAAACAAGAAAAGTACAAGTCATCTCCCATACCCAAGATTGTTTAAAAGCTTAGAGTCAATACCTGAAGTAGTGGATCGAGAATCCAACACTAGCTTAAACACAAAAATGAATCCTCAAGAAAACATAAACCAAATCAATAGTGCAACCACTAGCCATATTACACCTATTATACCCAACCAAATAGACATATTTAATACCTTAAGAATTCCAGATGCCATCAAGGATTTACCACGCTTTGACGGTAACCCTAGGACTCTCCACGAGTTTATCAATAATGTTGAGGAAATATTATTATACATAAGAGGAACAGACAACACACCCTACGGACAGATTTTATTGCGTTCCATTCGGAACAAAATAGAGGGACAAGCCAACGAAATATTGAATATGTACGGTACACCCCTTAATTGGGACGACATTAAAAACAATCTAATTCTACACTATTCAGACAAACGAACAGAGACATCTTTAATAAGAGACCTACACAATTTGAAACAAATAAGCAATACCGTAGAAAATTTTTACAGTCAAATTGTAGAAATACAATCAACATTAAGTAATAATATTCTAATTCACGAAAGAGACCAAGGGGTCATAGGAGCAAAAAAGGAATTATTTTCAGAAATGTGCCTCAATACTTTCCTAACTGGATTAAAGGAACCACTAGGTTCTAGTATTAGGGCAATGAGGCCAGATTCACTACCAACAGCTCTTGCCTATTGCATTAAAGAGCAAAACATTTTCTACCAAAAAAAAGAATATCCTTACAAATTTGATTCTAGTCGTCAATTTAGCTATCAGTCCAACAAACCACATTACAATCAAGCTAAGCCTTATACATCCCAGCCTTTTCAACGCAATTTCCCAAACAAAACAGCATTTAACCAATACATTCCTAATCAAAATCAAGATTACTCTAATCGAAATTTTTACAATAACCAAAATCAATACCATAATAATCAAAACCAATTTCATCAAAACCCATCTAACCAAAACCATTTTTACCAGAATTTCCCAAACCAAAATCCTTTTAATCAAAACACAAACAATTTTAATCATAACTATACAAGAAGTTTACCTAAACCTGAACCCATGGACACAAGTTCCGCTCACACTAGTTTCAAAAATTCAACTATGAGAAATAATAACACCAATCAAAGCTTTCGCTCTAGACTGTCACGAGTATCAAATCTAAACAACGCAGAGTTAAATAATGTTAACTACCAAAATAATAACTTTCAGGGTGTTATGCCCAATACACCAGAAAACGATGCAATTGAGGCAGAAGACATATTTAACATAGAAGATTCAGAAAATTTTCAAATACATGCCTCGATGCACCAACAGGATACGTAGACGTAAATACACACGGACATACGCTGCCATATATAAACATTGCCTCCCCATTTGGTCGACCTCTGAGGTTCCTTGTTGATACAGGAGCATCATCATCTTTTATTAATCCAGAATTCGTAAAACTAAAAGACCAAATTAACTGCAAACCTATAACCATTAAAACCATTTTAGATACCAATACCAATTGAAGAAAAAAGTCATTTTACCCACATTTGTTGAATTCTAACAACCAGGACACTCTACTTTCCTCATATTCAAATTTCATAACTATTTTGACGGATTACTTGGACTTGACTTACTAACACAATTGGGTGCCAAAATCGATCTAACAAATCAAAAATTAATAACAAAGAATTCAATATTGCCACTCAAACTAAAACCTAACCTTACATCAGGAAAACACAAAATTCCTGCACACTAAATTATTAATTAAACTTCCAGTAGACGTTCAACACGGTGACATCTACATTAAGAGAATAACGTTCTCAGAAAATTTACAAATTCCAGAGGGAATATATACATCAAACAATTGGTTTAGTACAGTCGAAGTCATTAACACTTCCGAAAAAGATGAAGTTCTATTTTTAGAACAACCATTAAAAGTTGAACCATATCTTAGCACAGAATTTATCGAATTAAATAACTGGAACTTAGAAGGACCACAAATGACATCTTTTTATAATATATCAGAACTGATCCGCACCAACCATCTCAACTCCGAAGAAAAAAAAGAAATTATAAAACTGTGTAAAAATTTTGAAGATCTTTTTTTCAAAGAAGGGCAATCGTTGACATTTACAAATGAAATTAAACACAAAATAAAAACAACTGACGATATCCCAATTCATACAAGGTCATACAGGTACCCGTTTATCCACAAAAAGGAGGTAAGCAAACAAATTTCAGACATGCTTAGACAAGGGGTAATTAAACCAAGTTATTCACCATGGAGCTCCCCAGTCTGGATAGTTCCAAAAAAGAAGGACGCCAGTGGTAAGCAAAAATGGAGGTTAGTCATTGACTACCGAAAATTAAA
The DNA here is from genome assembly GCA_963920525.1 of Dichetophora obliterata. Classification (NCBI taxonomy): domain Eukaryota; kingdom Metazoa; phylum Arthropoda; class Insecta; order Diptera; family Sciomyzidae; genus Dichetophora; species Dichetophora obliterata. The sequence continues at coordinate 185,128,887 of OY986437.1, read as the reverse complement.
CGAGAAAACCATCTCAGATCGTTATCCTCTCCCAAATATAACCGAAATCTTGGATAAACTAGGTAAATGTATGTACTTTTCTACACTCGACTTAGCTAGCGGGTTCCACCAGATCGAAATGCATCCGAAAGATAGGTCAAAAACCGCCTTTACAGTAGATGGCGGACATTACGAGTACGTCCGGATGCCTTTCGGACTAAAAAATTCCCCCGCAACTTTTCAACGTGTCATGGACAATGTCCTTAAAGATCTCATAGGAAAGAATTGCCTAGTATACCTAGACGATATTATCATCTTCTCGACTTCTTTACAGGAGCACATTTTGAATCTTAAAGAAGTTTTTCAAAGATTGCACACATCAAACCTTAAAATTCAACTAGACAAATCGGAATTCTTGAGAAAAGAAATAAACTTTTTAGGACACGTTGTAACAACAAACGGTATAAGACCAAACCCTGATAAAATTCATGCGGTAAAAAATTTTCCTTTGCCAAAAACTCAAAAAGATATCAAATCATTTCTCGGTTTGATAGGATACTATAGAAAATTCATAAAGGATTTCGCGAAACTAGTAAAACCACTCACTGTATGCTTGAAAAAAGGGAAATCGATCCAATTCACAAACGAATATATCAAAACATTCGAAACCTGTAAAAATCTTCTCACGAATGATCCAATTCTTCAATACCCAGACTGTTCTAAACCGTTTATTTTGACTACAGATGCAAGCAATGTGGCTATCGGAGCAGTTTTATCCCAAGGTCGAATTGGGAGCGATAAGCCAATATGTTACGCCAGTTGAACCCTTTCAGATTCCGAATCAAACTATTCCATGATAGAAAAAGAACTTCTTGCCATTGTTTGGGCAACCAAATATTTCAGACCATATCTATTTGGTAACAAATTTCAAATAGTTACAGACCATAGACCGCTCACCTGGCTCATGAGCCTTAAAGAACCCAATTCAAAGCTTATCAGATGGAGGCTAAAATTGGAAGAGTTTGATTATGAAATAATCTATAAAAAAGGTAAATTAAACACAAATGCCGATGCTTTAAGTAGAATTATAATCGAAAACCCCAATGATCACAAAGTTTTCGACATAAACGTAAACGATATAACATCAAATCAAGCTACCAATGGTACTACCATACACTCTGCAGATGAAAATCTCGACGATGGTATCTTTATTTCGGAAAGGCCTTTAAACGAATTTAATCTTCAAATAATACTTGAAAAATCCAATCAAGGTTCACCAATGATATTAGAAACAGTATTTAAAAACAAACAAAGACGAACCCTCAGACGAACAGACTTCGACGAACAAACCATTATAGACATTTTCAAAAAGTTCTTAGCACCAAATAAACAGAACGCAATATTTACTGACGACGAAGTCTTTCGTATTGTGCAATCCACATACTCAAAATATTTTTCCCACAGTCACATTTTTAAGCTTATTCGATGTACAGAAAAACTCATCGACGTTAGACAGACTGACGAACAAGAACAACTTGAGAATACCATGAAAACAATAACCACAGGGGAATAACAGAAACAGTTTCACATCTCAAAAGACATTACTATTTCCCATTTATGAAAAAGAAAATAATAGAAACTATAAACAACTGTGACAAATGTCAATCACTTAAGTATGACAGACATCCCCCAAAGCCCAAATTCGAAAAGCCAGAAACACCTTTGAAACCATTGGATATACTTCATATCGATATCTATACGATAAATAATTACCAAATGCTGACTATTATCGACAAATTTTCAAAATTTGCTTTTGTTTACACTATTCCGAGCAGAGAAAGTATCTCAATCTTAAAAGCCTTCAAAAACTTTATAAGCCAGTTCGGCATTCCCAAAAAAGTAATATGTGACCAAGGTACAGAATTCGCTAACAACATATTTAAAGATTTTTGCAAACAATATAGCATTAATCTCCATTTTACATCCTTCCAGCAGACCAGTAGTAACGCACCAATTGAAAGATTACATTCCACTCTAACTGAAATTTACAGAATCATTATGTCTAAACGAAAAGAGAAAAACTTAGAATTAGATCATGAAGAAATCATATTTGAAACTTTAATAACGTATAATAATGCAATACATTCTGCCACAAAACTTACTCCGTATGAATTATTCCAAGGTAGAACTTATAAATTTGATAAAAATGTAAAATTTAACAATGAACATGACTATTTGAAAAAATTGAACGAATTCCAAGAAATTTTATATCCAGAGGTAAAGAAAAAACTAGAAATTTCCGTTTCTAACCGAATAGACAAACTTAATAATTCAAGAGACGATCCTGTAAATTTCGAAATAAACGAATCAATATATCGAAAAGAATGCCGGAGGAATAAATTAACCCCAAGATTTTCAAAACAAAGAGTTATAAAAAACAACAAAATTACACTTGTAACAGCAAAACGTCAAAAAATACACAAAGCTCGAATTAAAAACAAACATAAATCTTAAAATTTTTCTCTTTTCTTAGGATACCAATAACCCTTGCTCAAATCATCGAAATACAACACATAAAAAATGACCAACCCATTATACAGTTAGGCCTAGGACCAGCAAGAATTATCAATAGCTTCTCAAACCTCTTTCATATCGTGGATCTGGACGAATACGACATCAATATTAGGAAAATTTCTAACACTCTTCAAACACTCTCACAACATGGCACGTTAATAGACGCCATTAACATAACGAAACTAAAGCTTGACGAATTAAAGAATAAACTCACCTCACTAACGCCAATCAAAAGAAACATACGAGGACTGATAGATGGTCTAGGATCTGCTGTTAAATTTATAACAGGAAATATGGACGCTAATGATGCCAAAAAGCTTAATTACCAAATAGAACAGTTAAAAAATGAAAAAATTAACACTCAAATAAGTTTAGCTAGACAAAACAACCTCAACACTCAGATGATAGAAAGATTTAAAAACATAACATCACACATAAACAAAGAACATACAAAACTAGAAACATTTATAAAACACATGTCACAGGAAACTTCAAATAGAATTCATAAAGAAGAAAACATACTAGAAGAAATTCAATACTTGAATCAGATCAACTACAATATAGATATTTTTTTTGAGTAACCATATTACAAACCTAGCCGAAGCAATTGTACTAGCCAAATTAAATATTATATCTAAACTTATTTTAAGCCAAGACGAACTACAAACAATTTATAATCATTTATCCAACCAATCTGTTAATATCATTTCAAACGAACACATATACGAACTACTCGGTTTACAAGCCTATTATAATAACTCTAATATTGTATTTAATATAAAGATACCTATTTTTTCATTGGATGAATGTAAATTTTATCACATAATACCACTTCCTATAAACAATACAAAACAAATTGTAACAAAGCCATATATATCATATAACGATAATAAAATACATTACTTTGACAAGGCATGTCCAAAAATCGAACACACCTATTATTGCACATCATCACAACATCAGGAGTCTACATCAAACTCATCATGCATAGGCAACCTTATCAACAACAAAACTCCCCAATGCATCTTAAAAGATACGGGAAAAGTTCAAACTATATGGCAACCCGAGCAAAACTACATATTGTTCATAAATGTTCCAAATTTACTAATAAACTCTTCTTGCAGTAAAACACCCCACGAAATCGAGGGAACAGCCTTACTTCGTTTCAGCAATTGCTACGTTACCATCAATGGAATCATCTACGAAGACGACCCCACCATATTTTGGGACGAAATTCATATTGCACCACCCATATATACAAAAATTGAAACGAAATCCATCATAGAAGTCCTAAATCTAGAAAAACTGCAAGAGCATCAATTTCACAACAAGCAAGCCGTCATAACCCTACAAGAAACCACGCAGAAAAAGATGTCATATACTCACATCGCTATGGGACTACTTGGAATTACAGTCATAACTGCTATAATATTAACATCATAGTATAAACGAGTCATTCATTATGAACCACAGCAAGCACCAGTCATCGCTTCGGCCACTTCACAATCCTTATGGCCATTGCTCTACTCCAAGGGGGGAGGAGTTATGTTGGCTCCCCACACCGCCAACATCAACGTCGAACAGAGACCCTACTAACAACAACGGCGGCAGTAGCAGCAGCGACAACAACAACAACAACTGTGACTACAAACATGCTGAATTAACTTATTGCCAAACTTACTCTTAGGTTCAATTAAGTTTATTGCAATTCCTAAGAATTGACCTATTTAAAAATTATAGATAAATATTTTATTTTAAGTTACCTTATTTTAATTATGCAAACTTTCACTTTGAATTCATTTTAATTGCTCTACTTACAAATTATTGACAAATATGCACTTTGCCACCCTTACTGTATCGAATTTTAATATAAATACCAAATTGTTTTAGACTAAGTTCAGAAATAAAGTTGTAATTAAACAGAGCTTTTGTCGCTCGAAAAAATAAATATATTTTTTTATTCAAAAGTCCATCTCGGGACATTTGTCGCGCGTACGGTTTATAACTCAATTCAAAGTGAACTAAACGCTGCCAATATTCGAATACCTAAGCTCTAAAATGTGTATTAATTTATTTTTAAAATGCGTATACAAGCAAGTTACTACCTACTAAAGAACGCGTTGAACGAAATTCGGTGGTTGCTTCAAACTGTTGAATTCAAAAAGTAGCCAAATTAAGCAAATCGCGTTTTGGCGAAAACATTGCTGGACAAAAAAGGCCATATCTCCTAAAATATTTCGAATTTCAAAAAACCCTTTTAAGAATTTTTGCCAACCAGGAATACCCCCTTAAACAATGGTTAATAATATGAGTAAGAGGTTAATAATAAGAGAAACATATTATAAAAGGAAATACTAATTTTATACATTTTATTTTATATATTTATATATTTTATCCATGGACTCAATCAAACATAAAATTATAGATTACCTGCAGTACCGTCGTTGATTATGTAAAGTTCTTTCAAACATATATCTGATGCATCTGGTGATTTGTAAACACATTAATATAACAATCTAAATGGATAAATGGACCTAAGCGTAAAATGGAAAATTTTGGTGTATAATACATCTAAATAATCTGAATGGACCTAAACCTGGGATCTTCAATTGCCTCATATCTTCAAGATGGTTGTGACAACATTTGTTGACGGTACCGTGGTGTCTTGGTGTCTTTTTACCTCTTGAAACACTACGTTAGATCGATTTGTAATATATTAATATGAGTGGCCGATAAGACCTAGTTTGTCTTGGTGCCTGCGTTCGCAACTGGTTTTCTTTATTTTATGAAAATTGGTTTGGTGAAGTTGACCTAGTTTGTCGAGTAACCACCCTGTCAAGCCAGGATTTCACCGGCTTCAGGGAGACAGAACGATATATATTATATATATACCTATTGGAGTGGTGTTTTATTGGGTATGAGACCTTGTTTGTCACACGACTCCGCCGGATACAAAAATTGTTGCTAACTTGACCTTGTTTGTCTTGAAAACGCAACCCTGCTATGCTGTCTGATTTTATCGATTTTGACTTAACTTTTTTCTATTATTTTTTATACTTTAATAAAATTATATACTTTAAGCAATTTACTAAAACTTTTTAGTTTGTTAATAATACATTATTTCATTCAAAATCATACTTTATATCTTTAAATTGTATTAAATATCTTATTTTATAATTTTAAATTTGCTATAAAACCTGTTAAGGTTTAGCAATCAAGTAAATAAATAAATAAATTAACATTCCATCAATCCCTACAGCATGAATTTAGCAACGTAATCCTCATTTCGGAAATAAATTCAAAAAAAGGATACTGAGAGTTACTAATCAATACTGGCAAATCCTCACTGTTTACTGTTGAGTTTCGGCTTACTAAGAAAAAGTTATTGAAGTCATCAGGATCTAAGTTGGTGTCTGTTCGCGAATGAATCATAATACGCAAACTGGTTTTGCTGCAGAAGCAAAATGTTCGAAAAAGCCCAATTTCGCAGCATCGTCAAACGTCACACGCATCAATAAAATTCACAATTTTATTTGTTATTACCACGTTTATCCGGCACGTTAAAGCGCATTCTTTTATTTCGTTTTGCCTCAGTACAGTTTAATGTAGTATGTTTATACTCAAGCACTGAATCGACTTCAGTGAAAGCGTTTTAAAAATTTTACAACTCAAGTCAGCAAATCAAAACACTTTGACAATGAGAGCAACAAAGCTGATTTTCGGAACGGTTTCAAAGTAAATTGTTCTATATACGCACTTTTAAAGCGACTTGAAAATTTAAGAACCTATTTGAAATTTGACTTTATTAAATCGCTTTGAAATTTTGAAGACGGTTTGAAGTTCAATTTATGCAAAGGTTTGAATCAAATCGACTTCGTTTAAATCGACTTCAAGCGTCGGATAAACATGGTATATATGACTTCTCTAACAACATAGCATACGATTTTTTGGTATTAGAATTGTTTATATTTCTATCAGAGAAGTCAGAAAAAACATTTTTTTTTAATTTTGAAGACTGCTTCACAAAGATCTTGTGTTTTGTTTTTTTTTTAGCTCAAATGTCTTCGATGTGCAGCGTTACGCTGATGACATCGTGATCCTTATCTCCTCCAGAGAGCACTCAACTTAGTAGCTAAATGGTGCAGGGAACAGGGCTCAATGTCAACCCTAAGAAAACCAACAGCATCGTCTTCACCAGGAAAAGAGTCAGAGAAAATCTAACTGAACCTACTCTTTTTGGTGAAACCATCAATTTCTCAAAAGAAGTCAAATAGTTCAGTGGGACCCTTGATGACAAACTCACATAGAACCCATACCTAAACAACACCATAAACAAATCAAGAGCCTCATTATGGGTCAGCAGAAGTTTTATAGGTAAAAACTGGGGCCTAAGCCTTAACCTGGCCATGAGGATGTGTACTTCCATCACGAGACCTATCATCCTGCACCAATATGGTGGAGTAAGATGATCCAAAAAACATCCTGCACCAATATGGTGGAGTAAGATGATCCAAAAAAGCAGCTCAAGCCAAGCTCAACAAGTTACAACGACTAACTTGTGTCTATATCACACGAGCGATGCGTACTGCTGCTTTGGAGATTTTGCTTGGTATACCACCATTACATCTTCTTATCAAGAAAGAAGCTCTAATCTTCACAGTCAGGCTCATCATTGATAACAATTTGTATATGCCAAGTAACACTCATCCAGCGTTATTATACGAAATAACTAAGGACGAGAATCTAAAGTTTACCCGATATCTGCCGATATCTGCCTCCCAAAATACAACTTCAGCAAAAACGTCCAAGTCTCCTCCCCAAACAGAACCACATGGGAAACAGAAAAGCCACGGTTTACTGGTGACTATCAAGCCCAGTTGAAATGAAGGCGTGGGAGCTGGCGTTTTTGGTTCAAGGCAGGAAAAATCTATAAATGCCAGCATGGGCACAGGTAAGGCAGTCTTTCAAGCTGAAGTCCATGCAATTGAGATCTGCCTAAGAGTATGTAAACAGTCCCACTAGGAACAAAAACATTAACATTCAGTCTGCATATACTACAATCACGTCCAAACTCGTATGGAAGTGCCTGCAGCTGCTTATTAAAATGTCTTCCCATAACAGAGTTAACCTCATTTGGGTACCAGGCCACAGCCATACTTAGGAAACGAGATTGCGGATGAACTAGCCAGGAAACGAGCTGTAAGTTCATTCATAGGCCCAGAACTTTTCTGCGGGCTACTATAAGATTAATATGTGACTTAACAGAGAGGCACTTCATTACTTTAGGGAAACTGGAGGGAAACAAAGAACAAAACAATTCCTTACTTTAAGTGGAACATCTTCTCTTTTCTTTTGGGGCTCAACTAGCACAACGTAGCAAAACACCTCTGCTGGCTTCATAAGAAACCAAAGAGCAATATATGCCCGTTTTAAGATGGTAGTCCAGTGTGATGAATTTTTTTTTACACTTTTATAAAAATGTGTTAAAAATATACTCTGAAATTTTCAGACCGAAATTTAAAATATTTTTAAAATTACAGCTAAAAGAAGAGAGCACATAGTGTGTATGAACATGGGTTGTGCGAATAATCGCCCAAGTTACAATCGCCCAAACCTAAAAAAAACAATCACCCAAAAACAGTTGGGCGTTTGTTCATAATGTGCACTCGACCAAAAAAACGATGAACAATCGCTCAAAACTGCGACCTTTCGCCTAAATCGTGATATGAATAATCACTCAAAAAAACTTGGGCGTTCGGTCATAATGTACAATGGCCTAAAAATGCGATGAACAATCGCCCAAAAAAATATTTTCATTCATTGTTCATTCTTTGAAATTTCATTATGAAATATGTTCATTCTTTGAAAAAAAAAAACAAAACGAACAATCGTCCAAACCCGAAATGAACAACCGCCCAAACATTTTTGAAGTTTTTTTGGACGATCGTTCATTTTCGTACAGCCGTATTAGTCTATGCGAATATTCGCCCAAGTTGCAATCGCCCAATCCCAAAACGAACAATTACCCAAAAAAATTTGACATTGTACGAAATGTATTTTTTAAATGCCGTATAAGGGCAAAGCATTTTACGGCCATAATGTCCTTGATTATCTTCATTCATTCATATATAAATCATTCATTCTTCCAAATTTGGGCGAACATTCATTATGAAAAATCGCCCAAACTAAAATAAACAATCGCCCAAAAATTTTAGCGTTTCTTTTTTGGGAATATATTTTATATTCTTGAAGATGAAAGAAAGATGATTAAGAGAGAAATAATAAAACTATTTTTTAATTTCATGCTAGATGCCGCACTCATTAGAAATTTGTCATTACAGTCCACCCTAAACAAGTGTGCGTGCGTGGTTTAACTGTCAAAATCAGCTCATGCACATACATTTTGTATGAAGCCTACCAAAACACGCACCGGACTACTGCAACATGAATCGAATATCCAATTTTGACAGTGCGTGCAGATGTGAAGTTGGCTGCATAAAACCAAAGTATTTGAACAAAGAGCAATTAGCTCCTATTAATTAATTAATCTCAATTGCAAATGGAAGTATTTGCAATATTAATAGATTTTTACACAAGTTTCTTTAAGATTTTTAAACCATCTGACTGAGCTGGTTCGAGAGCAGCAGTTTTTCCGTAGTGCACTTGTTTAGGTTAAGCGTAAAATAAAATTGCGTGGCGCTTGGGAACGCAGCGCAACGCGCACTTGTTTAGGGTGAACTGTTATGAACAAATATTCTTTGAGTGTGAGTGCGAACCGATAGCTTTCTTGTTTGGTGCATGACTGCTTGACTATATATAATAAAATCCACAGAAAAGTCAACCGTGGCCAAAAAATTAAAACTTATTACATTATGATATCTTTTAAGAGAAACATTTAGATTTTATTAATTTATTCATTTACAGTGATGATAAAATCATCTGCACTGTGTCACAAACATAGTTTTTTTTCTTTTTCGTAAATTTTAAGTAAATGTTTTGTAAACTTATTTGTTTTATAAAGCTATTGGCTAAAGATAAAGAAAAAATGATTGAAGCAAGTTAGTTTTTGAACTACTAAATTACATAATTGCTTAACTACCTAATTACTTAATTACCAAATTGAACTACAATGGAAGTTTAAGCAATGTCTGTAATGTAGCGCTAGATCAAAAGGCCTAATAAAAAAACCAGAGAAGATTTGCAATTTGCAATTCAGAGAGTTTTGCAATTTGTGTAATTCAAGTCAAAAATCACTTGCGTTTTTTATAACGTAAATCCAGCGCATATTTTTGCTTATATCTTGATATCCTTAGGGTTGATTGTTGTCATTGTTTTTACTTAATATGGTGCTACCTAATTACTACGCAAATATAAAAAACCGTTTTAAAAATTAGACATTTTCATTTTTTTTTTATTTTTCTTCTTACAAATCGTCCGTCACGCCAGTTTGGATACAGGTTAGATTAAGGTGGCAGACGGTCAAAGACCGGCACACATAGACCAGATATTTGGTCCGTTGTGATACCACAGTGGATATGTTCCTCCCCACCTAAGCACTGTAGTGAAACCACCCTGAACTAATAATAAATAGCAGTAGACACTTATCGTCTACTCCTCAAAATCACTGAGATCATCAAAAAATAGGTCACCTTGATGCTTATGTCTTCTGCGGGCTAAAGCGGAACATGAACAGAGGAGATGCTATACCGACTCCTCCTCTTCCTCATCCCTGCAACTCCTGCAGAAATCATTCGCAAGAATCCCCATTCTAAGGGAATGCCTACCTATTAGACAGTGTCCTGTTATAACGCCTATCAGAATACAGAGATCTTTCCTCGCCAATTGAGTGAGCTTCGTCGTTTCTTTTTCAGTAAAACTAGGCCACATCTATCTAGCTGTGTTAAAGGTGATGCTATGCTTCCACCTGAAATTAGCCATTTCTGGTTTAGCGGCAGTAACCCGTCCCATTCTACTCTGGTTGGGATAACTGTGTGAAAGCCATTCTCCAATGAGGGAGTGGCAATGGTGTAATCGATGTTGTTAGGAACTGCTCCTTCAAGATCGATAATGGATGAATGACCTGTGCGAGTGTTAGTCTACTGCGAGGTTGCTCTTAGGCGGATAGCTGTTTCCTGCGCCATCCTTTTTATATAATGATGATATCCTAAAAACAAAGCTTTTATCTTGTATAAAAAACCATATAAGTGCATTACAACATGGGTTCCTACCAGGAAGGTCAACATGTACTAATTTAGCATTGATTACGAATCAGATAATCAACAGCTTTGAGCAGCATAGCCAGTTAGATGTTATCTACACTAACTTTTCAAAAGCGTTCGATAAAGTAGACCACCTTATTCTTTTAAATAAGTTGAAGCAGTTTAGAGTCTCTGACCATCTTATTAAGTTCTTTAAAAGTTTCTTAACTAAGGCCCCTATTATGTACAATAACTCAACTTAAGTTGACTCGATTCAACTAATTTTTTTTCATAAAACGTATTACATACATTTTAGTTGAAACATGTAGTTGTCTTAATCTTTCAAAAATTTACAAATTACATAGTTCAACTAGAATATATGTAATAAGTTATAGGAAAAAAAATTAGTTGAATCTAGTCAACTTAAGTTGAGTTGTCATACATAATAGGGGCCTAATAGAAAACTTTTTGTGAAAATTGGATCTTTAAAATCCGATATTTTGGTGGATGCTTTTTCCGGTATACCCCAAGGAACTCATTGTGGACCGCTTCTATTCTTGGTGTTTATTAATGATTTACCGCAGCACTTTCAACACTCAAAGTGTCTTATGTTTGCGGATGATGTTAAATTATATTTAAAAATTATTAAATTAAATATAAATAAATGCAGTGTAGTCTCTTTTACTAAATGTTTCGACCAAATAATGTTCGATCATTCAGTCAATAATTGTCATATTTCTCGTAAAAACGAAGTCAAAGACTTAGGTGTATTGTCTGACTCTAAACTTAAATTTACCAGACATATAGACCTTATTGTAGCCAAAGCATATTCTATGATTGGTTTTATAAAAAGAAATACACAAGACTTCAAAGATCCTTCGACGGTAAAGGCTCTGTATGTAGCTCTAGTTAGAAGTCGTTTAGATTACTGCTGCCTGATTTGGAATCCATATTTTGATGTTCACTCTAATAAAATTGAGAGTGTTCAGAAACGTTTAACTAAATATGCTTTAAGTAAAATTTGCTGTCAAGATGGTCTCGAATCACCAGTTCGGTTTTTTGGGGGATTTACACCCAGCCCACAACTTTTGGCCCAAGTATTGAAATCGGAGAGCGCTGACCCAAGCAGCTCCGAGAGAGTATTAGGAAACTTTCCCTGTGCAGCAATAGCTACGTCATACGCATAGACAATCACCTTGCACCCAACCTTTTCTATTTTCCTCAGAAGTTCTTTGACTATCAAATTCCATAATAAAGGTGATAGAACACCCCCCCCCCCCCTGAGGAGTGCCTCTTCTCACAAATCTCCTGAACTTTGAGTCACCTAGAGATGCATTGACAACTCTGCTGGTCAGCAGGTTTTTTATCAGTACACAGAGTGACTCACCCACTCGAAGCTTCATGAGTGCGCCAATGATTGCCCCCGGAAGAACATTTTTAAAGGCACCTTTGATATCCAGAAAAGCTACCATTGTGTACTCCTTATGAGGAAAGAAATTTTCTATAAAGCCTACCAGGGAGTGCAGGGCCGTTTCTACATACCAACCTTTCCTGTAAGCGTTCTGTGAAGCTGAAAGCCAATTTGTATCTATGCTACAACGAATATGAGCGTCAATCAGTCTTTCGAGTGTTTTCATCAAGAAAGATGAAAGATAAGTGGATCTAAGGTACTTTGAACTCGATTGCGATATCCTACCCGCTTTCGGGATTAATACTATCTTTACCTCCCTCCATTTTAATGGTATATATGTCATGTCAAGATAACCTTTAAAAATGACAATGAGCCGTGGAAGGATTGTAAACGCCATCTGCAGCATAGCGGCTGGAATAATACCATCAGGCCCAGCAGACTTGTAAAGCTTGAATCTAAACAGAGCCCATTTGATCCTGTACTCTAATATGATAAAAGTAGGATCACTTAATGTCAGAGGCCTCTCACACCTAGTGTGAATGGGGTTCACAGAGCAATCCGGGAAATGGGTACTCAGAAGAAGATCAAGGGTTTCCTCGCGAGAGGATGTCCAGATGTCGTCTCATTTCTTTAAGTAGCTTGGACATCTAGGATTAGAAGCGAGGATCTGACGGAGTCTTGATGCTTCGGAAGATTCCTCTATATTACCGCAGAAAAGCCTCCAAGAATTGCGCTGAGCCTTTGCCTTTCGAAGTGCTTTCTCTTAGCTTTATTAAAAATCTTCCTGCACTGCGACCTTAGATTACTAATTTCTCTTGACAACCAAGAAAATTTTGTTTTTCCTCTTGAGGCGCCCTTAGGGCATGAGATTTCTAAAACCGCATTTAGAGTCCACGTCAGCTGTTGCACGATTGAATCTAGTTCAAGTGTCGTCGAAGGGGGACTACCTGAGAGGGGTAACGATGCTTCCACTGCCTCCCTAAATTCATACCAGTTTGTTTTCTTCAGATTCCTAAAGACAGCTTGGCTATTGACGTGGCCCTTTAGACCAAATGTTATATATCTATGATCAGAAAAGGAGTGCTCCTGAAGCATTTTCCATTCCGTGATCCTATCATAAAAGAAGTCAGCGACTGGGTAACATCTAAGACTTCACGCCTACTGCGGGTAACAAAAGTTGGCTCGTTTCCAACGTTACAGACATATAAATTACTTTTATGTTAATAATCAAACAAGAACCCACCTCTTTCATTTACGTCTGTGCTTCTCCAGATTATGGTGTGCATTCGCGTCAGCACCGATGACCAGGCCACGCTATTTCTTCTCCACCTCGGTGACCAGAAGCCGCAGACTACCCGCCGGCGGTGGCTCAGGATGGGCTAGGTACGCCGACGCAACCTAGCAGCTGCACGATCGTAGCTCTAGACTGACTGCCAAGTCTTGATCACTGAAATTAGATAATAAAAATTATTGTAGTAAATACAGGTTTTCGCTAGTGTAGACGATCTGGGTATACCCGTGTCACTAGCGAAGAACAGCTTATAACCGTCCATCTTCAAGCCATAAACCTTGTCTCCATGAGTCCAAGGCTCCTGAATCAGGACTACATCTTCACCGCCTCTACTAAGACGGATTACTACTCGGCGCTGGCCGCCTTCGCATGGTGTAGGTTGATCTGCAGCAACCTAACCAGTTCGGAGCTTACTCTCCTCACCCTCAATAATGGTATTGTCTCCATTATCCGAATCAGAATCCAGAAGCTGTCTCTGAAACCTCATCGAATATGTCGGCAATACCATACACCGACGATACTACCGATAACCTGTCAGGATCTACCTCTTCCGCACCCTCCGTCAAAGGTGCGCTTGTCGACGCTCGGTCAGCATCTACTCGGTCACGTTCACCTCTGACTTTTCTGTGACACCTTCCCTTGGAGGAGTGCTTTTTTCCACACTTGCGCTATCCACTAGCTTATCTTTTTTATGAATTTTCACGAGTACTCTCGAGACCCCAAAGCGAACCCAGCCATCGCATTTACCTATGGGACCCAGAGATGCCTCGTCCAAAGTTAGGACAGCTCGTTTAGCGCCATCCCTGGGATCCTCAACTCTAACAACCCTCCAGTTCTGAACTGGAAGTTAGTTGTTGGAGACCCTCAAAATCTCCAGAATTTTGTCTGGCCCTGATGGTTCCTGAGGTAGCCAGACTCGCGCCCTCGGTCTGCTAGGGATATCCTCCTTTGAAACCGCTTCTATACGTGCGTCTGGCTACATTCACCTACCTTGGCGATAGCCACCTTTTGGATATACCCATATATAAATACGGATCGTGATTTGTTCGGATGTTTAAAACTGGGAAGCGGCTGGACCAAACTGGATACTTTCTCATAACTAGTAATTCAACTTGTAATGCAAAAGTCTGAGGGGAAAATGTTGCCACGCCCTCTTTAACTGCCCACAAATCAATAAAATCCTATATTTAAGACGGTTTTGCTCGTATCAAAATAAACTTTTGTAATTAAGTTCGTATCAAAACTGTCGGTAACTATACTAAAAATGGGCGTGGTCAGACTATAGCTACGCTTACTTTTAAGATAAGATCAAAAGACTTCGAAACTACTGGTCCGATTGAGCTCAAATTTTGGCAATGGATGTGTTCCGAGTACGAAATGGTTTCAGAAAAAATTGCCCCACTCCCTTTTACCGCCAAAATTTGATGTATCCCACTAATTAATATTTTGTCATAAAAAAATAAAATATTTTCTTCAAATATAAATCTTTTATGTAAAAAAAAATTTGTTATTAATTAATTTAGTGCGTGGCCAGAATAAAAATCCTAAAAAAGACTTTTTCTTGTAAGTCCCAACTAGTTGTGCCCTCTTAAGTTCTTTATTGTGAAATTTTTGTCACTGAGCCCCTTTGTCGTTTAGCCGTTTATCATTTGTCGAGTTAAATATTAATTAATAAGAGTTCACTTTCTTTATTTCAGTATGAACGAATGCTTCTATCTAAAATTCAACTCATTAACGAAGATTATATTCTTATGCGATATGAAGAGCGTGAAGGTGAAAGTATCGCGCATGGAAAAGCACCTGTTGACTTCAAATTGTACGTTTTCTACAGTATAACGAATGGAACAATCGTAAGAGTTTTTGAAAGGGATTCAATTGAATTGCTGTATATTCTGCGGGATTTCTGCGATAATTTTCGCAATGTGCGCTCTTTACAAACTAAGAAGCCTTCTTCATCTCCTAGCAACAATATACACTTTCGTGCAGCTTTTAATAGGTAAGTTTTATTTACCCTAGATTTCTACACAGGGTTTTTTGCACCTAACGTTCGACTATAGTAGTTACAAGACCGGGTATTTTTTCCAGACCAGCCCAAATCTGAATGATTTTTTTCGGGGAATTGGAAAAGGTAGTTTTCAGTTTTAAGATAGCAGATAAAGACATCACATTTTTTTTTGTTTACACTCATGAATATTGACGGTTGATGAATAAATTGGCATTAAAAATTTCCAAAATATTTTTGAACTTTATCTTAAAAATGAAAATTCTCTTTTCCGACTCCCCGGGAAAAATCATTCAGAATTGGGCTGTATATTAGATGAGTTATTTTGCAAAAGTTTTTCTGATCCTTGGAATCGGTAGCATATTAGAAGGAGGATGTTAAGAAACTCTGAAATCCGAAAAAAAATGTACATATCCTTAAAACCGAGACCGGTCAAAGCGAAAACCCTTATTTTATGCAAATTTTATTATAGCCCTACAGTCGGTTTTTTAAGGATATTCAAATTTGACAAAAATAAACCATGCCAACCATTTCTTATGTGAAATTTACCGGTGCATTGAATTTATTTATCAGAAATTGCAAAAAATTTCATACTTGAGCCTCCAGCACCATTCCAATTCGCAGAATTGATTTTTTTAGCAATTTTGATTCTAAGTGTTGACAACGAACAAGACGCCGTTGAATAATTATAAGATAAGGCCGTAGCAAATTTTATTTAGATATTTTAGAAAAAAAAATAATGGAAATTAGTCGATTTTTGATTAAGAAAACTCAGTTTAACTGAAACAAAAATTTTATGTGTCTTGCGACAAGAAAAAAATTTATTTCTCTTCAATTTACTTTAAAAGGATCTATTTTAATAAAACTTTTTTGTTGTTTTAAGGTAGGGGAACATTTTTGGTGCAGTTCTACTACTTGCAGCACCATTTGCTTCTCGGTCTCTACTTTTGTAATTTTTCCGTTGAAACTTGTCAAACCATTACATAAATGTACATCGTTTTTTGAGTTTAGTTAGTAATGAACGGGTTTGCGTGAAATCCTTGTTTATGAGAGTTACTTTTAAATTCACAGGTGTTAAAAATCAAATCCTTTCAATCAAACTCCACAAAAAAGAATAATGAGCCATTGAAGATCAAAAATCCAGGCGCTATCTCTAGAGAGCGCTTCATGGCAAAAACCATTTACTCTTTGAAAATATACCTTCGAGATCAGTTTACTTTAACGGGTAAATTACATAATATAAAAAATACTTAACAAAATAGAAAAAGCATTTTAATTTTCTTTTATTTTGTAGGTAAGGAGTTGAAGGATTTGCAGAATTTGAACGTATTTATTGTTCTGTTGAATATGCACTACTGGTTGGAATTTGCTATACCAGCTGTTGCTTCAAAGCTTGACCTCAGATTGATAAAAAATATCATTATTTATAGAAGCGTTAATGAGGTAATAGCAAACAATCTTTTGCGCATATTTGGACGTCATCTCTGGTACTTATCAGAAACTTTAGCCGGCTTAGCGTTCTTTGACAGGACTATCGAAAATAATACCAAATTATTAATGGTAGATGCCTTAGAGAAAACTGGCGACAGCAGTAAAGTATGACAAGCTTACATCGATATGAATACAGTCACAATTCGACCATTGATAGTTAGTTAGATATGTAATGTCAAATACAAGAAAATTTTTCGAAGCGTTGTTTTTAAAACCCGATGAGACGACAGATTTATTAAATATCAGTCCGAGTTGCTGGACTAAGGAACAAAATTATTTACGCGCTGAAGAAGAAAAATGCTTATAGTCAACGACGTCACCAAAAGAGCTGTTGGGCTTATGACAAGTTTCAACGACAAAATTACAAACGTAGAGACCGAGAAGCAAATGGTGCTGCAAGTAGAAGAACTACACCAAAAATGTTTCCTACCTTAAAACAACAAAAAAGTTTCATTAAAATTCATCCTTTTAAATAAATTGAAGAGAAACACATTTTTTCTAATGATTTTAATTTATTAAGGCGTTATTTTAAATATAAAAAAAACTGGCCATTTCAGCCCTTGGAAGGACTTTGACCTAGCTTCCATTGATCAATTATGTTGTGCGTGTTATGAAATGTTTGATCACAAGTGACCGAGAACTGGACCTACGTGTTTTATGCCGACTCCGAACGGCTTATGTTCTCAAGAAGCTTTACATGGCAATTTTTACTCTCTGAGATTTGCCCTTGTCTGCAGAGAGGTGACGAACGAACAGAAAAATTAATTCTTGAAAAAATTTTCTGTCTCGAGCTGGAATAGAACCCGGGCTACCGCGGTTCTTTAGCTAAGGAACCACTCTACCCACTAGGCTACGGTCGCCAAGGCGTTATTTAGTAACCGAAAATTTATTGTTTTTAGAAAAATTATTAAGAAAAAAACACACTTTCGATAGTATCGTAAGTATAGACGTAGAATTCCTTTTTATACAGTAATAGAGAAAAATTCTGGTTTTTTATTTATATTTTTCAAAACTATTTTAAAGCATTTCATCTTCTAAATAAAAATTATTCAAAAACAAATGTGTTGTTGTTGTCCTTTTTCAAAATTACCTAATCTAAAAAGCTCACAATTAAATTCATGTAAAAATTTGTTTTGTTTGTTAATTTGTTTAATGATCTATTAAATTATAACATGAATTAAATTGCGAGCTTTAGATCAAGTAAGTTTTTAAAAAGGCAACAACGATAACAACTCTGTATAGAGTTAAACACTTAGCTGACTACACAGTCTGTTTCGCAAATCGCTACATTTTCCTCTTCAGTAGTTTTTGAGTGATTAAGCTGTGATCAACTCACTGTTTAAATCAGTATATGACTGTGCAGATTTTGGAATTCATTCTTTTGAATTGTATGGCTGCTAATCATATGACATTTCAAAGCAGTAGGCTATTTATAGATCACCGCCATCAACTCTACCAAGGTTGCTATCTGTTCTAGTTGATTCTTTTTATTTATTTCAATATTCATTTGTGTTCGACTGTTTGTCGAAATGCACCATAAAAATGAAACGAGTTTTTTGCTTCGCCAGAAGCTAGTGCTCTAACTGAAAGGTGGCTATTTTCACAACCAAATGTTATATAATTAGCAGCCATACAATTCAAAAGAATGAATTCCAAAATCTGCGCAGTCATATACTAATTTAAACAGTGAGTTGATCAAAGCTTAATCACTCAAAAACTACTGAAGAGGAAAATGTAGCGATTTCCGAAACAGACTGTCTAGTCAGCTAAGTGATTCTATACAGAGTTGTTGTTGTTGCCTTCTTAAGAACTTACTTGATCTAAAGCTCGCAATTTAATTCATTTGTTTTGTTTTATAAAAAGTTTTCGTTTGATATTTTTGGTGATGAATTTGTTGTTCTTGTTCATTTGTTGTGTTGGTTAAAACTAAATTTAATTCAAAGTTATGTTTAATTAATGGAAATAAATATGGGTAAATTTGAATTATTTATTTTTCCTGCAGTAAAGAGCATAAACATGTATGTATATTTTAAAATTAATTTAAAATTAAAATTTTAGTTAACAAAATAAATTTTTAATATGGAAAACATATAATGCATAATATAAATAATTCGAATTTATTATGGTATTTAAAAATAAATGGAGCTTTTAAAGCACAACGCATGCTTAGAAACGCAAGCACAAATTTGCGTAGTAGTATACAAACATACTGCCTCTGTAGCTACACGCATTTGTATTTTCTATTGCATTTATCTTGCTGAAAATAAACATTAGTTTTATTCGTATTCCAACTCACGGCAGAATAACCAGGTAAGGCCGCCTCGGAGAGGAATGAAGTAGAAGCAGAGAAAAGCGAGCTAGTTGCTAAAATCAGCTGTTCATGTCGAGTAAAAATTAAGAACATCTTAAAAAATTTCAGCTAACTGAATTAACAAAAATTACCAAGCAAATCTAAAAGCTTGATTACCCAAACGTAAGGTAACGTAGCGTGACGTTGCCAACTGTCAAGTTAAAATCTGTTAAATGACAAGTCGTTACCGAAATCGTAACGTTGCTGGACGCAGCGTAGAAGTCTGTAGAAAATAGAAATTTAAGCAACGTTGCGATTTTTGAAAGTTCGGCGGCTGTTTGACAAGCGAAAAGTTTTGTTTAAATTTATAAAATTCTAAATTTTAATACTATATAAGAAAGGATGTAGTCTTTTATTGAAGAGGAGAAGTAAATAAGCCTACTAGAAAAAAAACGAGTGCCTTTATAACAAATTTCTGCACAACGTTGGACTACGATTTAGGTAATCGTTTATCCTCGAGGCCACGTCGCACAACGCTACGTCCAGCTGCCCCACCTCACGTTACGCTTGGGTAATCAAGCCTTAAAACAACGACGCACATAGAAGAGCAAGATCACAGCGGTTGAGCAGCGTTAGAGGGGATGAACCGAATCGTCCACAGAAAATAAACAACTTTGCTTACTATGTCCCGCTTTTCATTCGTCACACACGAAAATTTTCGAGCTTGCGGCAAAACCAACTATTGCTCCGAGAGCAATAATTCTCTTGCTCTGGTAGCAAGATCTCTTTGTCCCGCTTTTCACTCGGCAATAATTGCCTTTGGCCAAAGAACTACAAAAATTGGGTTCTGCCGGCGCGCTGCTAATGTTGTTCTCCCGACGTTCTTGCTGGCTGTTTCGGGCAGAGGTATTTTTAAAATTATGTGTGCACAAGCGAGCTGGGAATACGTTTGTTCTTTTGAAAATGCTTTGGCCTTTTTCTTCCTATTAGAATTGCGATCGTTTTGAATATTTTATTGAAATTAGGAAATTGCAAAAAATTGTCAGCTTTGTTTTGGCTGAGTTTTGTTTACATTTTTTTGTCCTACATTTCTAAAGGAAAGATTTCTGTGCAAAAGCGAGCGGCAACAAGTTTTGCTCTTTTTACCTTTTTCTTGCTACTTGAATTGCGATCATTTGGCATATTTAAGGAATTATGAATGAAATGAAGCAGAACAAGATTTCCTTTAATTTACTTATTTGTCGATATTCTGTTGTTTTGATTCTCAACTTTTTTTGGCTAAGTTGTGTTTACATTTTTTTGCTACATTTCTAGCAAGGAAGTTTTTCATGCAATTGCAGTCATATTATATGAATATATTTTAATTATATTTTATTACAGAATTTTAGCTTTCTATATAGATCACTTGGTACATTGATAGAAATATTGGTGAAATAAACCAAACTGCCTTTCTTTCAATTTACCAATATCGAACATGTTATTGTATTTTTTATTTATATTTATTTATCAAATACTACTCAACTATAAAATTGAAATAACAATTTCAGAAAATATTAAATTGCAATTCCAAGGTACTTTAATTCAAATTCATTTATTTATTAATATTTCATTTTTTATTTTTAAAAAAGTTCAAAGTTGCCAATATAATTGCACACTTTTTTGTACCTGTACTTCAAGAAATAGTTGAAGAAAATATTTCCACAAAATTTCATAGAAATTTGTTATAATTGGTATTTTTGCGATTTTGTGTTTTAATGTGATAAAACATGCGATACTTCAAATTATCGGACAATTATTAATAAATTATGCTAAAATAATTGCAATTTTCTTAAAAAATATTCTGAAATAGATTTGAATAATGCAGAAAAGTAAAATTTGAGGAATACAGAAGAGTAAAAATTTATTTGAAGTGCTTGCAGGAATGTATACTAAGACTTAAGACCTGTAAGCGGCACGTTTAAATATCAGTTTTTTTTAATTTTTGCAGTTTACTTCTGTTTTGTGAAGGAACAAAACCCCGGTAAGTAATTCGTTACTTTATAATGAAAAGGACCACTCTAATGTACATATTTAAATTTTAATTTATTTTGTACTAGTGTTGTTTTTTGTCTATTGCAGAATAAAAATTATTTTAAATTACAATATCGCAAATCAAATTTTTTAATTTGAATATCATTTTTTAACTTAATCCCATAAGCGGACATCTCTCATATGAGGACAAAAAGTATGTTACCATCGGTGTCCGCTTATAAGAGCTTTCACTGTACAAGGATAGGTTAAGAATTAGGATTAGCTAGGTTAATTAAAATTACTAAGAAATAATTGCCGCTCCTTAGTTTTTACATTATGTAATAAGATCTCAGTTTAGTTTTAATTTATTATATTAAATAATAAGAGTACATTTAGTTCTTATATTATATAATAAGTCATGTAGTTCGTAAGTATTATATTAAATAATAAGCTAAATACTAATTTGTTTGGAAGTTTTAATTTTAGTAGTGGAAAGATAAGGTTTTCAGTGCAAATAGAATTAGTAAGTATTTACCTCCCAATACTTTAATTCAATTACTTAAAATATTTTATTTCATTGCATTAATTATTTTAAAGTAGTTTTACATAATCTGATAAAACAAGCGACACATCAAATTAAAATAAATAAATTAATTTATAATACATTCCTGCAAATACTTCAAATAAATTGTTACTCTTCTGTTTTGCTCAAATCTTACTTTTCTGCATTGTTCAAATCTATTTCAGAATATTTTTTAAGAAAATTGCAATTATTTTAACATAATTTATTATAATTGTGCGATAATTTGAAGAATCGCATGTTTTATCAGATTAAAAAACAAAATCGCAAAAATACCAATTATAACAAATTTCTGTGAAATTTTGTGGAAATATTTTCTTCAACTTTTTCTTGAAGTACAGGTACAAAAAAGTGTGCAATTATATTGGCAACTTTGAACTTTTTTAAAAATAAAAAATGAAATATTAATAAATAAATGAATTTGAATAAAAGTACCTTAGAATTGCAATTTAATATTTTCTGAAATTGTTATTTCAATTTTATAGTTGAGTAGTATTTGATAAATAAATATAAATAAAAAATACAATAATATGTTCGATATTGGTAAATTGAAAGAAAGGCAGTTTGGTTTATTTCACCAATATTTCTATCAATGTACCAAGTGATCGATATAGAAAGCTAAAATTCTGTAATAAAATATAATTAAAATATATTCATATAATATGACTGCAATTGCATGAAAAACTTCCTTGCTAGAAATGTAGCAAAAAAATGTAAATACAACATAGCCAAAAAAAAAATTGAGAATCAAAACATTAGAATATCGACAAATTAGTAAATTAAAGGAAATCTTGTTCTGCTTCATTTCATTCATAATTCCTTAAATATACCAAATGATCGCAATTCAAGTAGCAAGAAAAAGGTAAAAAGAACAAAACTTGTTGCCGCTCGCTTTTGCACAGAAATCTTTCCTTTAGAAACGTAGGACAAAAAAATGTAAACAAAACACAGCCAAAACAAAGCAAACAATTTTTTGCAATTTCCTAATCTCAATAAAATATTTAAAACGATCGCAATTCTAATAGGAAGAAAAGTCCAAAACATTCTAAAAAGAACAAACGTATTCCCAGTTCGCTTGTGCACACATAATTTTAAAAACACCTCTGCCCATGGCAGAATTAGAGAAGGTATATGCATTTTGGAGAGGGAGACTGCCGCAACTGTCAAAACGAAGTTGACAGCTCATACAAAATCTGAAAACGATGAGAATGCGATAAGAAAGCGAAAATAGGCAAGAATAGCAAAATGCTTGAGTTTGACAATTCTGGCTATGAGAAATAGAGCGCAGTCTGAAATGCATATGCCTTCTCTAATTCTGCCATGCCTCTGCCCGAAACAGCCAGCAAGAACGTCGGGAGAACAACATTAGCAGCGCGCCGGCAGAAGCCAATCTTTGTAGTTTTGAAATAATACTCAAGAGCGAACTTTGAGTTTCTGGCCCTCTTGATATCTTTGTCTCTCTTTGTCTCTGATCTGTATTCTCTATTGTATTACAACCCAACAAGCCATGAATGTCACTGTTCCAGCTTAACGGTACTTAAAACAGCAGCGTTTGATTTGCTGGTATGCAAACGACATGTTTTTGAACCTTTAAATCGTTCTCTATATAATTGTAAAGTCCTTTTTTATATTTATCAAGAATCGAATTGAAATTAATGTCATATAATTTTGGTATAATTTATGCCAAAAAACTCTAAACTATGCTGATTCTTTGCTCGAGGAGTTGAGGACCTTGCTTCTCAACTAAAGCACCAAAAAGAACAAATATTCCAACTTGATGAGGAGGCTCGGAACACAGCAGAAATAAAATTGAAAACCAAAGAAATTATTTAATATTAGCATGAATTTATTCGATTAGTTGTGTATCTTGTGGGAGGCGATCTTTCCAGCTTTAGAGTTATTCCAAGACTAAAAAAACTAGCAACTCATCGAACATCAAGTGTTTTGATGTTCGTGCGTTTACAACAACTTCGGGTTGAAGTAACTAAAGTAAATAAGTGAAGTTATTTAACAATATAAAAAACAGGGTGCCTACCCGGGTTCGGCGTAAACATTGCCGCCCGCCTTGCAGCCTCACTGCAAGAAAGCTAAGCTGATAAAGATCACTTAAAATTATGTATTCAAATCTGCAATAAACGCACGTTACATAAGCTTTTTCGGTGATCCCGAGTGCATTTTATAGTAATTCAAATTCATTTCAATGTAATTCATTTTGGGTAAGATAGAAAAAAAATGAAATAAAATAATAGAAAAATAGAAATTAAAGCAAAACAAAAAAAAATTTAAAAAAATATTATAACATCTTAAATAGGGCACGCTCCCGATAACACCCATCCAAACATGGTGTTTTGCGCGATTGGCTGTCCGGCTACACTTGGAAGGAGTCCCGTTTTCATTATGCGCGCATAGACGTCTACACCGAAAATCAACTGTATTGGCCGAGATTGGTAAAACCGTTCGTCTGCCAGCATAATATTGGAGTACGCCTCCTGCACTCTAGCATCCAACGTTCGACACGGAGTGACGCGCAAAAAGTTCTGAACTCTGGCATTTACCGTGATGCGTTCGCTGCGCTCAAACCGGCCACGGATGGTGAGAAAACAAGTTTCCTGCGAGTTGACGCGAGCAGTT
The DNA here is from genome assembly GCA_963920525.1 of Dichetophora obliterata. Lineage (NCBI taxonomy): Eukaryota > Metazoa > Arthropoda > Insecta > Diptera > Sciomyzidae > Dichetophora > Dichetophora obliterata. The sequence continues at coordinate 185,104,430 of OY986437.1, read as the reverse complement.
CCCAACCTAAGGCGACGTACTAATGACCCACAGATCATAGACATGTCGCAGCATGGATCAATAAGTGCTCGCACCAACTGCATTCCACCGGTTGTCACAATTTTAACCATCGCTGTGGGGTTCAGCGGCACCAATTGTTGAGTCAGCTGCAGTGATGCTTGGTTGGCTATTTTCATACGTGCGTCTGCTCTTCTCGCCTTCGTCGATTGCGCATACCGCTCCACTTTTCTTTCACTTTTTGGTTTCTGCCTTCGGTGGCGTCGACGACGTTCTGGCATAGACGGGCGCGGTCTGGGCTCAGAATTCGACAGTGAATGGGATGGATGCGCTAGCAAACTCTCGATTTCCGCCGTTGGCAGAGATGGACGAGGTCTGAGCTCAACCGTTGGATCTGTCTCCATAACCTCTACAGGGGACGATGGCGTAGACGGACGAGGTCTGGGCTCATCGCTATTTTCGTCGGAATCATCTTCGGAACTGGGATTGTCCGCAAAACGACGTGGCCTAGACGGGCGGGGTCTAGCCTCAGATCGCTCGGAACCATCGCTCACCGTGAGCGGCGTAGACGGGCTTGGTCGAGCTCGGTCACGGGAGTTGCCATGGAGCAAACTATGATGCTTCTGACTGCAATGTCTGCAGCGCAATTCACTGACACATCGGTTTAGGGTATGATGAGGAGACAGACAGTTAGAGCAGTAGCGCATAAGTAACACCATGCGCAGCTTGTCTTCTAAACTCTTGGGGCGAAATTGTTTGCAGAATCGGAGAGGATGGGCTCCTTCACATAGGCGACATGTAGCGGACTTGACAATCTTTTGAGTTTGGCTTCGGTTGCGGGAAAAACGTGGCATCTTGACAGTTATCTGAAAAAAAAATTTAATTAGGTAGAATGTTCTGGGTGTACGCTAGCATGCGGGAAGGACAATAAGTTTAACTATTGGCCGCGTGATCACACCACGAGCTGTCTTAATATCCGCAACTCGAACCTTGCCATCCATTCCACAATGCACTTTTATGATTCTACCTAACCGCCACTCATTTGGGGATAAACCTTCTTCACGTACTACCACAAGATCATCAATTTCAACATTTTTCTGGGGGTTCTTCCATTTAAACCTTTTGTGTAATTCCGTCAAATATTCAGTTTTCCATCGGGAGCAGAAGAGCTGATGTAAAGCTTTGAGTTTCTGCCATCTGTTTATGATGGACATGGGTTTCTCTGATATGTCTGGCTCAGGTCGGCCTAACAGTGGTCCGCCAACTAGAAAATGACCAGGAGTTAAAGCAGTAAGAACATCTGGATTATCGGACATTGGACTTATAGGTCTTGAATTTAAGCAGGCTTCAATCCGAGACAAAAGAGTAGAGAATTCTTCAAAAGTAAATCTAAGCGTACCTGCAATTTTCCTCAAATGAGTCTTAAAACTCTTGACGCCAGCTTCCCATAAACCACCCATATGAGGAGCTCCCGCGGGAATAAAATGCCACAAAACTCCTTGATGTGCGTGTGTTTCAGTTACAACATCGCGAGCCGCCTTAACAAACTCTTTAAACTCTCGATTGAACACTTTAGAGGCTCCAACAAAATTTGTCCCATTGTCGGAATAAATATTTTCTGGACATCCTCGACGGGCCGCGAATCTTGCAAAAGCTGCCAAAAAAGTCGCGGTTGACAAATCACTTGTCACTTCTAGATGTATGGATTTAGTGGCAAAACAAACAAAAAGACACACATAGCCTTTGGTTATCCTACATGCTCGACCAGTATAATTTTTTATTTCATACGGACCGGCAAAGTCGATCCCGGTTGTGGCAAATGGCCGAGAAAGTGTTGTTCGAGAGGAGGGTAAAGCGGCCATAATCTGCGTACGTTCCTTTTTTCTATGAATCACACACACTTTGCAATTGTAAATAGACGTTTTGATTAAATTTTTTACCTTTAAAATCCAAAACTCCAGCCTGATCAATCGCAATACTAATTGATTTCCTCCATGCAAGGAGATTACATGTGTGAATAAAATTAAAAGTTTTGAGATTTGACAATTATATGGCAATATAATGGGATGCTTCTCATTGTATGAGAGTGAAGGGGAGGAGACTAACCGCCCACCTACTCTCAGTAAACCAGAGGGGTCCAAAAAGGGGTTCAGAGTCACAATGGGACTCCTGGAACTTATAGGGTGCTTAGTTTCAATGTCACGATAATCATTAGAAAAGTGAACCTTTTGACAAAGAACAATTAAACGTGTTTTAACGAAATAGATTTCATCTCTTGTCACTTGGGTGGTTCTATAACAAAATTCTTTCCTTAAAATTGGATGTGTTCGTTGATAAAACCGAAAAACAAACGACAGAACTCGCAAGGCTCGAGAAAGTGATGAGAACCTATTGAGAACGTCCTCATAATTAGCGAAATACGAGAAAAAAGACTGAACAGGTTTGCTTTCGAGTGAAGTATTAAGCTCTAAATTCTTCAGTTGAGGTGGCCATTCTGATCGGTCTTTATTTAGCCATGAGGGACCTTCCCACCATAAATTATTATTGACCAAATCTTGAGCCATGACTCCTCGACTTCCCAAGTCTGCTGGATTGTCGTGCGATTCAACATGGAGCCAATCACGATTATCAACTTTATCAATGATTTTCGCGACACGATTGGCGACAAACGTCGTCCAAGTGCAGGGTGGCTTCTTTAGCCACGCAAGGACAATAGTTGAATCGGTCCACAATTGCAAGCTAAATTGAGCAACATTTAGCTGCGGCAGCAAAGAGTCCGCCATTTCAGCCAGAAGAGTGGCTCCGCAAAGTTCCAATCGAGGTAAAGAGACCGTTTTTATGGGAGCAACTTTTGTTTTCGAGGTAAGTAGATGAGTGAAGACCGAGGAATTTGGATTCTCTACACGAATATAGATTGCTGCTGCATAGGCTTTCTCTGATGCGTCGCAAAAACCATGAAACTCCACTTTGCTCCAAGGGCAAAAATTTATCCATCTTTGGATTCTAATTGAATCGATATGATGGTAATTTTTAAGAAATTGCTTCCACGAATACAAACTCTGACCTGTTAGATAATCATCCCAATCTATTTTATCTAACCAAATTTGCTGCATAATAATTTTTGCTACAACTACAACCGGGCCTAGCCAACCTGCCGGGTCAAAAAGCTGTGCAATGCTAGACAAAACTTCTCGTTTGGTAAAGCTAGCTTTCATTTCGAATGGTCTTGTTATAAAATAAAAGTGATCAAATTTAGCATTCCAACGGACTCCTAAGGTTTTGGCCACACTCGAATCTTCAAACTCCAAAAAATCTTCATTGAGCAGATGCTCTTTCGGCAGATCTTCGAGTAAATCTTTACAATTCGAAGTCCATTTTCGCATCAAACACCCAGCAGATTTTAGTGCTGAAATAAGCTCGTTTCGAGTCTTTCTAGCAGTTTCTAAATCATGAGCACCAGTCAACGCATCATCTACGTACATATGCTCTTTCAATACAGACGAAGCTAAGGGATATGTCTTGTGAACATCTTCTGCCAATTGGAGAAGAGTTCTAATTGCCAAAAACGGAGCGCAATTTAGTCCAAAGGTAATGGTATCTAACTCGTAATCCGTGACTTCACTACTTAACGTATCTCTATGCAAAATACGTTGATAAGGTGTATGCTTGGGATTAACCCAAATTTGACGGTACATTTTCTCAATGTCCCCGTTGAGAACATACTTAAAAAACTTCCATTTCAGAATTAAGAGAGTAAGATCCGTTTGAAGAACCGGTCCTGTGTACAGAACGTCGTTTAAACTCACTCCATTGGAGCTTGAAGACGATGCATTGAAAACCACTCTTATCTTAGTAGATGTGCTATCGGGTTTTATAACTGAATGATGGGGCAGATAGTAATGAGCCGGCGCATATTCAAATTTGGGGGGCTCAACTTGATGCATATGACGCAAATTAGAATATTCTTTGATCACGTTGTCATATTGAACTTTGAAATCGGGCTTCTTATTAAGGGAGGATTCTGTTCGCAAGAACTGTTTAATTGCGATGGAACGGGAATGGCCGAGCTGGAGGTTATGAGGAAAATCTATCTTAAAGGGCAAAGTTACAATATATCGACCGTCCCTGCCACGGCAGGTGGTGTTTCGAAAATTTTCTTCACACAGTTGCTCCTCATGAGTCCAAATTTTTTTCTTCGGAATTTCTTCCAACTCCCAAAATCGTGCCATCTGCTGATCGAGTGAAACCTCAGCAAAGAAATTAAGACAGGTCGTGAAAGCGGGCAATTCTTCAGTTGGGACTGGACCCGTAATGATCCAACCAAAGACCGTTTCTTGAGCAATCAAAGAACCTAATATATTGCGGCGGATGCCATTCAGGAGAATGTTAGGATAAATATCGCCTCCTATCATGATATCAACTTGGCTACTCTTATAGAAATTAATGTCCGCCAGATCTAAATCAGGAAGGCGTTGAAGTAGAGAAATGTCTATAGAGCTTGTTGGAAGATTCCCTGTGAGTTGGGGGAGAATGAAGCCATTCGCTTCAATTCTCAAACTAGGGTTGATAGGGGAACCTATGACAAATCTACACATTCGGTTAACTCTTGCTGATACGACGTTATTTAAGCCAGCTACTTGTGCATTTACTGGATGTGTGGGCAATTTCAGAATCTTTTGTAGGCGTTCTGAAAGAAAGGTTCCTTCGGAACCAGAATCAATGAGAGCTCTAGCAGTGAAAACAGTACCTAGGTGACAGATGGTCACCATCGCCGTACCGAGAAGTACACTCTTTCGGCTCGTTGCAAAACAGGAAAGAACATTTTCTTCTCCAGGGGTGGACTGTATTTGAGTTGAGTGTGCATTTGTGGTGGAGAAGGGAGGGCTACTAGAGGGCACAGCATGACCTACGGATTGCGACGCTTCACGGTGAAGCAGAGAATTATGGCGTCTTTTACAAGTAACACAATTAAAAATACTTTTGCAATCTTTGACTTCATGAGAATAAGCCAAACAGTTCATGCACAGATGAAGCTTTTTTACGGTAGCTGAGCGATCCCGTACACTCATGGCTAAAAATTTGGGGCAACCTTTTAAAACATGAGGTTGATTGGGGCAAAGTTTGCATAGAGAGCTATTGTTCACATTTGCATGATTAACATTCACCCTTCTCTCTAAACTGCTTTGGTGAGATTGTGAACTATTTTTATTATTAGAGGGCTTTGCCGGATTGGCACTCCGAATATCAGACACGGTTTCTAACGTTTGAAACCGGCTGGTTAAGAAATTGTCTAAATCTTTCCATTTAGGAATTTCAGCTTTTTTAACTATGCCTTGTTCCCACAGCGATAACGTGGTTTCTGGTAATCGAGTCGAGCATAAATAAGTAAAAATAGCATCCCAATTGCTTATATCGATGCTATGAAGCTCTAAGGCTGAAATACAGTTATTTATATCTCGTTGTAATTTTTTTATAGCGCTCCCTGACTCTGAAGATATAGAAGGGAGATTGAATAAAACTTTCAATTGGCTATTGACTAAAATTCGCTTATTCTCATAGCGTTCACTTAAGTTTTTCCACGCTTGAGTGAATCCATCATTAGTGAGGGGAGATTTCTTGACAATCTCTTTTGCCTCTCCTCTTGTCTTTTGATTAAGATGATATAATTTTTCTACAAGCGCTAAGCGAGTATTGGATATGTATATCGCGGAAAACATATCTCTAAATGAGGGCCAAGACACATAATCGCCATAAAATATTTCTGTGTCGCAAGGAGGCAAATTGATATTATGTCCACTCGCAGGCATATTCGAGCAGTTGTCAACATATGATTGCTTTTCTGCTAAATTTACTTGACTAACTTGGATTAGTTTTTCCATTAATTCGCCTATTTTTCCTGCACATCTGACATAAGCGTCATAGCAAAAGCGGTACTTCACTTTGACACTCGAAATATCAGCGTCATGTGTCTCACTGCCTGAACTTCCTAACTTTTGCATGCAGGTATTATAGATTCCTTTAACGACTGCCCACTGGGACTTTAATTCTTCCTTGCGAACTTCCAAAGTAAATTTTGAATGTTCAGAATCAAGAATTTCATGGAATTGTTCTTCGAGCTCCAACAACTCATCAGCTGCCCGGGTAAACGATTTTAATGACATTGTTTATTATTTATTATAGATTGTAAATGAAACCGATTGTGAGAATTAAACCGTAAAAAAAAACCGTATAATAATTTAAATCCCAACTGCGGTTAGATTTACGCGAAAAACCGAAAAAAAGGGAATTATTGAAAAAGGGAACAAACTGGTATATTCTCGATCTGTATATTCCGTGTTACGGCTAAAATTATTTTAAAATATGTAAAAAAAGGAATGGTTTTAAATTTGTGCACTGAAAAAAATTAGTAGTGAAAAAAGTAGTGTTGAAAAAAGTGCGAAAGTGGTTGCACGCCAACCCTTTTTTTTACGTAGTACAAAATAGTTGCACGCGCACCCCAGTGCAGTTAAAAATGCAGAGAGTCAACTAGAATGCGCTCACAACACCAACAACGTCAATAACAACGAAAAACCACCACCTTAATGCATTCACTGCTTGCCGACGGCTTTTTCAGCTTTTCGTTGTTTGTTATTTGTTGATAATTCACTATTTCTGGCACTTATTCAATTTAAAAAAACTAAGCACTTTTACTAATTTTTCTAAAGCAATTTTTATATAAGGTATTTTCTTTACTCTATTAAAGTTTCACACAATTTCGGCACTTTTTTCACCCCAGTGGTACTTTTCTGTTGATAGCATCTGTTTCACCAATAAACACAATATATATTTGGTATCTAATTTAAGCATATGTTACTGGTATTATTATTTATTAAGGTTTGAAACCAACTTTTACCAAAACCAAGAAACAGACGGACGGACAAGTTAACTTTGTATTTTCTATGTGTTCGTAACAGATGAGCACCGATAGAAACCAAATAAAGCACGAAGTTTGACAAACACTGCAGTAGTAGTATGTATGTAATTTATTATTATTTTCCCTTATGAGTGGCTTTCTTTCCAATAACGTGAACAAGAATACTTTAACTTTATATGTAAAATGTGCATACGTATATATTTTTCAACAAATATATTTAAATTAAAACAATTTTTTTTTTTCTTTAATTAAGAACTGCACCGATTTCAAGGGATCACCAAATAAATTGCAAATGTAACGTACCTTATTTTTTCTTCAATAAATTTGGCGTTGATCTCTGCTATTTCCAATTAATTTCTCCTTGCTTATCCGGTTCGATTGGACCAATGATTCTTTGCTCGAGGAGTTGAGGACCTTGCTTCTCAACTAAAGCACCAAAAAGAACAAATATTCCAACTTGATGAGGAGGCTCGGAACACAGCAGAAATAAAATTGAAAACCAAAGAAATTATTTAATATTAGCATGAATTTATTCGATTAGTTGTGTATCTTGTGGGAGGCGATCTTTCCAGCTTTAGAGTTATTCCAAGACTAAAAAAACTAGCAACTCATCGAACATCAAGTGTTTTGATGTTCGTGCGTTTACAACAACTTCGGGTTGAAGTAACTAAAGTAAATAAGTGAAGTTATTTAACAATATAAAAAACAGGGTGCCTACCCGGGTTCGGCGTAAACATATGCATTGAATCTTGTATTGAAATCTAGGTAGTGCAGTTGAGTTGCTGTTTATTGTTTAGTTTATTGTTGCAACTTAATAAAAACTATTTGAAGAAAAGGTTACAATTTTTTAACAAGAAATAAAATTAATATACAACTTAAAGTTTTCTATATGACCTTGTTATTTATTATGTTGATTTTCTATGATTTAAATACAAATTCTAATTGTTTGATAGTTTAAATCATTCTTGATTTTAAATACAAATTGTAGTTGTTTGATAGTTTAAAATCGTTTATTGAGCTTTCGGCCAGGTTGGAACAATTAATTGCTCTAACTAGTTAATCAACCAGCTAACTAATCAATCAGCTAGTGATGTTTTCCTTTTCATATTGAAAATGTTGTTGTTTTTTGGAAAAAATTCGTTAGAGCAATTAATTGTTCTAATCTGGCCTAAAGCTCAATAAACGATTTTAAAGTATCAAACAACTAGAATTTGTATATAAAATCAAGAATGATTTAAACTATCAAACATTTAGAATTTGTATTTAAATCATAGTGCCCACCGTTTTCAACCGAATCGGTTCGGCTATCTGGAAAACGACAAAAATGAAAGCAACTGATGTGTATTTAAATATGTATATTTTACATACATATTAATAAAAACAACAACAACAAAAGCAGCTCAACAACAAACGACATGATTACGAACCAAACGAACAAACACAACAACAACAACAACCATAAAAATAGCATAAGCAACTACTGAAGCAGCTTGTGCATTTCTCATACGAATATATGAATTTTTTTTCTTCTTAGGTTTTGCTATTTTATTAGATATTCGTTTTATTCGCCTTCCAACTTATATTTTGGCATTTGTTTTTCTTTGTACAATGAATATTAAAGGCTGTATGTATACCCCAAAGTGTCAAATATCACTTTTAAATGTGCTTGAAAAAATTTGTGAAAATGACCCCCATACAAACCGCGCTGTAAGACGTAATTCTACGTCAAAAATTTTTTTACTATATAGCACGTTTTTAAAACGAACTAACAAGTATAAAATAATTTCTTCTAGAGTGGGGCTTTTAGATCTCCTAAAAACGTGGGGCGCATTCTATATAGAGAATATTAACCCTGCATCACTTACCTTAGAGTGGAATCCACCCAGTCACTGATTCTATGCAAGATTTCTAATGCAATACATGTGTGACGAACTAAAAATCAAATGTAACAAATTAATTCTTTTAATAAAAAACTTTTTAAATGCAGGGTTACTATTCTATATAGCATGCGCCCCACGCTTTTAGGAGATCTAAAAGCCCCACTCTAGGAGAAATTATTTTATACTTTTTAGTTCGTTTTAAGAACGTGTTATATTAAAAAGCTTTTTTACTTAAATAAAATCCGAATAAATTAAACAAATATGTTTTCAATTTAGTTTTTCATATTAAAATCACTGTCTTAATCAATTTTTAAAAGCACTTTTTGCAAAACCAGTACTTACCCTATAAAGGCTTAAATGAGCATACAGGTAAAACAAGAATTTAGCTATTTTGATTAATTTATTTTTTTATGGCAATGCATACCTTCTCCATACTTCTACTTGCATACAGCATGCATATTTCGTGTATGCATGCTACTATATTCTGGACTTACTGGGTAGTTTTATTTGCTAGGTGTTATCTATATTTTATGTGTCTTGCATTTGTGCATTGTTTATTGAGCCATATGTGTTGACTTTTATTTATTTAAAATTTTTTCTTAACATAATTTACTTGTAGCGCAATCAATGCAGTACCTGGTGGACAGAATGAAGCAGCTCTGAGGTTCAATCCAACTTTGCCCATCAGTACACAAAGTTTTGCCACAACTCAATACATGGACTACAGTTTGTTTAACTATGATGATCGGTTAATATCAGCTATGGAACGACCAAAAATAAGTAGCCTAGAACCAATTAAGTTCAGTGATCGGAATACAAACATCACTAAATTTCGTTTATTTTTGGAGTCACCTATATTAAGATTTGACAGCGATACAGGAACTGTAAACATATGCCGTGAATTGGTTGCGTTCATATTCCATCCGTATGAACCTCTTTTCATTAGTATTCAGAAAATGTCCACCCGTTATATTGTTAATTTTCATATTTATAATGAAAGTACTGCAGTACAAAGTTGAGAATTAAAAGCTGATATCAGATAGGATAAAGACGTATCCACACAAGATTTAAAGTTTTCCAGATGCTGGCGATCACAAATCATTAGAGACTCTTTAACGAAATTCTTTAAAACACACAACTGCTTACATCTAAAATAAAATAAAACCGAAAAAGGCACAATCATAATTATTTTTGTTTTGTTCTTCTATCCTCCTGATGCTTGTACAACGACAATGAAGTGAACTTCGAACTGACAGCTTTGTCTAATATAGCCTCTGTGAAAAAACGTAAACAATTTTTTTTTTTTTTTCTAAAAAGTTTTATTTGACCTTTTTCGTTTACATATAATATCATCGATTTCACGTTTTAGTGACCAGCAGCAGTCTGCCAACATGCCATGAGTTATTTTCTTCATTTTTGAGTGACATTAGAATCCTGACATACGAACCTGACCGAGACTTAGTGGCCAAATTAGAATTTTTTACCCCATTTCCTAGCGCTTTGCTACTTTGTGAATTGTTGTATTTTATAATTTTTTCTGCCTTTTTAACATATTTTGTAGGTTTAACTTACAAAATTGAAGTTAATAAGTACAAAGTACCGAAGTGCTTCGCGACAAAATCATTTACAACGCTTCAGCATTGAGAGCACTGGACACATATATATTCAGGTTCAAACCAATTACTAGCGGTATATGAACGGCTAAACCACAGATAATATAATAGAAAGATGTGCCACCGCCATACAAACAAGTGGCACAGTAAAATTTGAATGTAGATTTATCATAAATCCACATTAAAGCTTTATGAGAGTCAGCGAGCAAACGATTTAAAGCTTTTGAGAGCGAGAGAATAAGTAAGCGACAAGATTTGATGCACGAAACATCTGAATAAAGGCGAATTTACACGATTCACTATCATCGTTCACTTTGGATGAATCATCTGATTTGTTAAATGTAAATTGAGTTTCATCTTTAAAATGAAGATTATTGTCATCCACATTGAACAGTGAAAGAAGTAGAAGGTCTTCCTACTTTTGATGAAAGTGAAAGCAAACCGAACTGATGTGTCTTTCGTACTAAAAAACAATCGAAAGGTGTTAACATAATTTCAAGCAGAAAGTTTATATTTTTTTTTATTTAATTGCTGAATAGCTTTTATTTATTTAATTTTTTTAAACGTCAATAAAATTATTCAGCCAACGAATATATTTTGACATTCAACCCCGAATCATCCATCAAATATCTAATTTACACTTTGAATAATGTAAATTAAAAATTGATTCACTGTCATCGTTCAACGTTCACTATCATCGTTTTGAGTGAAATGTGTAAATTCGCCTTAAACGATGTAGCTGCCAGCAAAATGTAGGAGAATTTCATTAGGTTTCACTTAAAAAATGTAGGCAATTTTTTACTAAACTACCCTACGAACATTTTATAATTTAAAGTTATTATATTTTTTGCATTATCTCTTATCTTTTTGTTATATAATATCAAGAATATAATATCATAAAGATGACATAATCTAGGTATATTTAGTGTGTTGACTTGGTTTTTTTGCTGTTTTGCGACATGATATTTTTAGTGTTATATTATTGTAAGGGCGATTCCATCAGTTGAAGCTTAGCCACGAATAATGTTGTAAGCAATACTTTTTAAGTTGTTTTTTTGCAGAAAAATTTTTTATTTAACTACTTTCATATATTTTTATTATATTATTGCAAATACATGCTTTACTATATGAAAAGTACTCAGAAATACAATTTTCAATTGTTCTTATTTATACAGCAAAAACATTTTTTTTAATCATTTTTTGAGTAAAAATGCAATGTTTTGGACCGTTTTTGAAAAACAAATTAAAGAATATATTCACTGACCTAACGCTACAGTTTTAACTATTTTTGTAAAGTGCTTTTATTAAAACTTTGATCAAAAAAATTTGAATGAAATACATTTAAAAATAGCGGATGTATTTGCATCGAAAGTCAAAGTTTTGATTTTCATGTCGTTTTTTTTCATTCTTGGGGAACGATGTTTTATGAAAAATTCGTTGTACCAAAAATTTCTGAAATTCTAAAGATATATGAACGTTTTTGTTAGTAAAATTACTGCAATTTTTGAAATTTAATTTGCGAACAATTTTTTTCAAGGAAGATTTTCAATATCAAAATTTACGTAAGTGAAAATTGGTGGAATGAGCATGATCAAAACTAAGTATGTTACAATCTAATCTAGTATGCACACAATATGCGTACTTAAATTGAGCGAAGTCAGTTAAGCCATTTAGATTTGTATAAATGTCAATTAAACAAACAAACCAGAAAATAAGTTTTATTAGTATAGAATTTGTATTAAACTGTATGAGTATTATAGAACGAATGCAATACGAAAAGAATTGAAGAATTTTTAAAGATTTTTTCGATTTTTTTAAGTTTTGAAAAATATGTCCCCAGTTATGATCCTATAACTTCAAAAGTATTTTTTCATATTACAAAATTTATACATGTTTGCAAATAAGACGTTTATATCTTTCATTTGTATTGATTTAACGATTTTTGTATAAATTTTCTAAATACTACATTTGTGAAAGAGTTTAAAAAATATGGTTAATACTCAAAATTACCTATACAGGCCAAATATGCGATATTGGATAGCTTTATAATTATATTTCGCAAAGCCTCTGAATTCGGTATTCGACCACAATTTACACGTTTCACTGATAACATTTTATGGGCGTTAGGCAAGGGGGCGTGACCCCTCCCACACAACTGAAATTTTTGATATTAAATAGCTTTGAAGTTATACGTTGCCGTACAGCCTCGGAATTCGGTACTCGACCACAATTTACTCGTGCCGTTTCACTGATAACATGTTATGAGCGTTTGGCAACGGGGGCGTGACAGCAACGCACAGTGTTTCAGCTAGTTTTTTATACCATCGCGAAGATTTCGTTGTTTTGTTTTGATTTATTTTTGACGTATCTTTGTTAACGTTATTTCTGTTATTTTACTCATTCCAAAGAGTTTACAGTGTTGCAAATCCTATTATAACGTAAAATTGCAGTTTAGGGTTTTTTAAATTTAGCTAAAAACGCTAAGAACATTGTTTGTAAACAAAATCTTTAGTTAAATATATGATAATTGGGTTTCTAAAGTCTGAAGAATTTCTTTAGTACAAACTCACCACGTCGACTTTGATGCAGGTAATTTTGAGTATTTTTACTAAAACCAAAATACGTAAATATCCAACCTGCTACAATCATACTTTTTACCTTAATATTTTTGTTGAAATATTTTTTTAACAACAAATTAAAAATAAAACCAAATTATATATCAAAGTCATATTTTTGCGCACTTTAATATGGGGGAAATATTAAATAAACGTTATATTTTAAACTCTTTCACAAATGTAGTATTCAGAAAATGTCTACAAAAATCGTACAAATGGTAATCGTATAAATAATAGTTTAAATAAAAGGTATAAATGTCTCTTTTGTAAATATTTATAAGACTTGTAAAATAAATGAATACTTTTGGAGTTATAGGATCATAGCTGGAGAAATATTTTTCAAAACGCAAAAAAGTCGAAAAATTCTTCTAAAAAAGATTCGAACCAACCTGAAAATGTCTTAGTGATTTTTATTATCTAGAAAAAATACTCAATCAAATTAGCAATGTCGTTTTCGTCGCGTAAACTTTTTTCAAATTGTTTACCACTGTTATTAACTTGTTATTCACTTTTAAATAAAAAATACAATGAATAAAAAAATTTGTTTACTACTATTTTATGAATAAAATGTTCGCTATCAATTTTTTTATTAATTTTTTATTCATTATTAATTTTTTATTCATTATTAATTTTTTATTCATTATTAATTTTTTATTCAGTATTAATTTTTTATTCATTATAAATTTCGTATTCATTTCTAATTTTTCATTCACTTTTGATTTATAAATAAAATGAAAAAAAAATCTTCTTATTCACTTTTGAATAATGAACCAAATTAATAAAAAATAAAAAATTAATAATGACAATAAAATTAATAATGAATAAAACATGAATAGGCAATGAATCGAAAAATAATAATGTACAAAAAATTAATTATTGAAAAATTTTAAATTCTTTTTTAATTGCATTCTTTGTAAATAGCAATCATATGAATAAAAAAATTCTGAATAACGAAAAAAAAAATAATTGAAATTAATTACTAATCAATTTTTTAAAGTTCAATGCGAATTAAAAATTTTATTTATAAACAATTTTGAATTCATTGGATGGATTTGTAAGTCGTTATTCAGAATTCCTTAAGATTCTGAATATATATGCAGATTTTACTGCTCTGGCTGATAGTCAATCAAAATAGAATAAAATAGATAAGAGAATGAAGATAGAATAAAAAAAATCTGCTTCGCACAAAATAAGGAAATCATCCAAAGAGAGTATATATCAAGAGGGCCAGAAACTCAAAGTTCGCTCTTGATTATTATTTCAAAACTACAAAAATTGGGTTCTGCAGGCGCGCTGCTAATGTTGTTCTCCCGACGTTCTTGCTGGCTGTTTCGGGCAGAGGTATTTTTAAAATTATGTGTGCACAAGCGAGCTGGGAATACGTTTGTTCTTTTGAGAATGCTTTGGCCTTTTTCTTCCTATTAGAATTGCGATCGTTTTGAATATTTTATTGAAATTAGGAAATTGCAAAAAATTGTCAGCTTTGTTTTGGCTGAGTTTTGTTTACATTTTTTTGTCCTACATTTCTAAAGGAAAGATTTCTGTGCAAAAGCGAGCGGCAACAAGTTTTGTTCTTTTTACCTTTTTCTTGCTACTTGAATTGCGATCATTTGGCATATTTATGGAATGTAACGAACCCTTTTGCTCGTTACTGATTTTTGCTGAGGTAGGCTCAGTGAGTAAACCAGGGGTTCTTACAAAATAATTTATTTACCAATGATCCCGTTGTTTTAAATAAGAAAGCCAGCGTTTTAGTTTTAAACTGTAGTGTAATTCTTTATTATTTTCATTTGTTTTATTTATTGCTTAATGATTACGTTACTTAGATATTATTAATCATTAAGCATTATATAAATTAAAGTGATTTAATTAATCCTTGCTTATTCATATTTATTCCGTTATTTGCTATGATCCCTCTCGCTGTTAGTGACTATGATAGAACTCAGATTAAAACTATCGCTTACGATGACAACGCCTGTCTTAGAGTAAACAACGTTCGAAGGGTGAGTGTACCCTCGCTTAAGATAACTACGCCTGAGCTTAGAGTAAAACTATGTTCGAAGGGTGAGTACACCTTCGCTTAAGATAACTACGTTTTGAACTTATAGTAAACAAAGTTCGAAGGGTGAGTACACCTTCGCTTACGATAACTACGTTTTGAACTTATAGTAAACAAAGTTCGAAGGGTGAGTACAACTTCGCTTAAGATAACTACGTTTTGAACTTATAGTAAACAAAGTTCGAAGGGTGAGTACACCTTCGCTTACGATAACTACGCCTGAGCTTAGAGTAAAACTATGTTCGAAGGGTGAGTACACCTTCGCTTAAGATAACTACGTTTTGAACTTAGAGTAAGCAACGTTCGAAGGGTGAGTACACCTTCGCTTAAGATAACTACGTTTTGAACTTAAAGTAAGCAACGTTCGAAGAGTGAGGACATCTTCGCTTAAGATAACTAGGCCTGACTTAGATTAAACACTATGTTCGAAGGGTGAGTACACCTTCGCTTAAGATAACTACGTTTTGAACTTAGAGTAAGCAACGTTCGAAGGGTGAGTACACCTTCGCTTAAGATAACTACGCCTGACTTAGATTAAACACTATGTTCGAAGGGTGAGTACACCTTCGCTTAAGATAACTACATTTTGAACTTAGAGTAAGCAAGGGTGAGTACACCTTCGCTTAAGATAACTACGCCTGACTTAGAGTAAACAACGTTCGAAGGGTGAGTACACCTTCGCTTAAGATAACTACGTTTTGAACTTAGAGTAAGCAACGTTCGAAGGGTGAGGACACCTTCGCTTAAGATAACTACGATTGAACTAACTACTCAGTCTCAAAGCATGTGCATGCTACTGCGCCTGCGACAAGACTGCCTGTCCTAAGCAAACTCGATAGCTTTATATTCTCCAGTTGCCTTTCTGTTCCATGTTCACTTGTTTTGTTTTCCCTGCCTGTGTATATGTGGCTGTGTACATACATATTTGTATGTGTGTATATATTATTTATTCATTTATTATTTATTCAATGCAATAAACTATAAACTATTATACTTTTCCATTTAGTTTCCAAAAATAAATAATAAATTCTTTAAACATAATTAATTTAATTTAATTATTAATTCATATTTTCCAGTTATATTTACATTTCATTAAAATAAATCATCAATATACTTTGTGAGGCACAAATTGGGTAACAATTTGAGTCCTCACACCCCCCTTTTTCTTTCCCCGTCGGTGGTGACTTTCACTTGTCCGTTCTTTCCGATGCGCACACGGTATCGTTTGCCTTCGATGACTCTTTGAAACGAAAATCGCTGCCGCCTCGTCTTCTTTGTTACCGCAGCCTCGATTTCGGCAACCAGTGCCGGTGGTAGTGGTCTGCTAGTCTCGTGGGTGCGGTTGCGCTCGCTGCACTCTGGTTCAGTCGGTGAAACTGTTTGACGACCCTGTCAATTGCGTTTATTGATGGTGCTATGGATAATGTATGCTGTTACGCCGTTGTTGACACCTGATGTTGCTAATAATGCAGCTGATACTTCACTGCTTTGATTAGGCAGCTGCTGCTGTGCTGCCTTGCTGATTTTGTTGACGTTGCTCTAACAGTGTGGCTATGATGCTTTTGATGACGCAGCTGCTACTGCGTTGCTGTGCTGCTTTTGATGACGCAGCTGCTACTGCAATGCTGTGATGCTTTTGATGACGCAGTTGCTACTGCGTTGCTGTGCTGCTTTTGGTGACGCAGCTGCTACTGCCATGCTGTGCTGCTTTTGATGACGCAGTTGCTACTGCACTGCTGTGCTCTTTTTGATGATGCAGCTGCTACTGCGATGCTGTGATGCTTTTGATGATGCAGCTGCTACTGCGATGCTTTTGATGACGCAGCTGCTACTGCGCTGGCAGTTGGTGACGCAGGTGCTGCTGCGATGGCCGTTGAATATGCAGTGGCGGCTGCTGTGGCAGTTGCTGACGCAGGTGCTGCTGCGATGGCCGTTGATTATGCAGGGGCGGCTGCTGTGGCAGTTGGTTACGCAGATGCTGCTGCGATGGCAGTTGATGACGCAGGTGCTGCTGCGCTTGCTTCTGGTTGCTCTTCCTCCTCGCCGTGATATTCTTTCAGATCGCTTATATGACTGGTGCGGATTTTTGCTGCTGTAGGACTTCGGACCTGTACGATGACTGGTGAAATGAAGCCTACTACGGTGTATGGCCCGTGATATTTTGGAGCCAGCTTGGCTGCAAAGTTTTCGACGGCCTTCGAAAGGTGGTGTTCTTTCACCAGAACTTGGTCGCCAATTTGCGGGCTCCATTTGCGTCTGCGTAAATTGTAATATCTGGCCTGATCCTGAGCTGCGCGTTTCATGTTTCGGCGTACAATTTTAAAGATTTCTTGCAGATGGGATGCTTTCTCGGGAGGTGTCTGACTGATTTGTCCAGTGCCTAGGGTATGTTGATCGTAGAGGGCGTTGGGGAGCCTAGGCTCTCTTCCTTGGATTAAGAAGGCGGGACTGTATCCTGTGGAGTCAGATACGCTTGTGTTGATAGCGAGCGTGACTTCTGGAAGTAACTCATCCCATGTCCGGTGGTCGCTGCCCGTAAGTTGTGCTATCACTCTTTTGATGTTACGGTTTGCTCGCTCGGTAGGATTTTCCTGTGGCGTATATGGCGCAGTGAACTGGTGTCTGATGCCCATCTCGCTTAAGAACTTCTTGAAACTTCTAGACGTGAATTGCGTACCATTATCCGTTATAAAAACCTTCGGAACTCCAAAGCGTGCTAAAATACGTTCTCTAAAAGCTTTCTTGAGGGTGTCTGTGGTGGCTTTTCGAAGTGGTATTAGCTCGGCCCATTTTGAAAATTTGTCAAAGAAGACTAATAGCATGGAATTGCCATGTTTTGACCTGGGCAATGGCCCGACGAAATCGGCACATAACATGCCCCATGGTTCTTCGGCGATCTGAGTGAGCATTTTTCCCGCTGCCTGCTGCTGGTTTGGCTTATACTGCTGACATGAGGAGCACCTCCGTACGTACCGGCTTATGTCGCGAAACATGCCTGGCCAGTAGTACCGGTTGGCTACTCTTGCGATGGTCTTGCGGATGCCCATGTGGCCGGCAGTTGGATCATCGTGATTTTGTTTGATAACCTGTTCTCGCTGGAAACTAGGTACACACATTTTCCACGGTGCACAGTCGTCGTCATTGGCACTGGGTATATGGCGGTATAGTACGCAATTTTCTCTGATGTAGTCCGGATACTTTTCTGGATTCTGTTGGACTTATGCTTCCCGCTTTGATAGCCATTTGCATATAGGGGCGTTTTCTGCAGAGTCGTCTGACGTTCGAAGCAGTTTCTCTCGTGGTTGTCGTGACAGTGCATCGGCTATGACGTTTAACTTTCCCTTCCGGTATTGTATGTCAAATTTATGTTGTTGCAGCTCAAGCGCCCACCTGGCTATTCGCCCTGATGGGCTTTCAATTGAATTTAACCATTTTAGAGAAAGGTGGTCAGTGATGACAGTGAATTGGTACCCCTCTAGGTAGGGTCGCATCTTACGAATAGCCCACACGATGGCCAAGCATTCTTTCTCCGTGGCTGAATAATTTTTCTTTGCATTGTTTAGGTGCCGGCTGGCGTATGCGATGACACGTTCTTGGTTATCATGGTCCTGCGTGAGAACCGCACCTAGACCGTAATCACTGGCATCTGTTTGTAACTTGAACTTGTTGGTGAAATCTGGACATGCTAGCACTGGAGCTTCGGTCAGTCTAGCTTTTAATGTTTCGAACGCTTGCTGTTGGTCATCTCCCCATTTCCAGTGCTTACCCTTCTTTAGCAATCTTGTGAGTGGGTGCACTACGTCTGAAAATTCCGGTACAAAACGTCTATACCATGAGGCTATTCCAAGGCACCTGCGTAGCTGCTTTACATTAGTTGGTGGTTCGAGTTCTTGAATGGCGGCTACCTTGTCCGGGTCGGTGTGAATACCTTGGTCGCTGACGACGTGTCCTAGATACTTCAGTTTGTTTTTAAAGAATTCGCATTTCTCCACGTTTATTTTTAAATTCGCCGCCTGTAGTCGCCGGAATACTTCCTGAAGATGTCGCATGTGTTCCTCTAGCGAGGTCCCGATCACTATTATATCGTCGAGATAAGCAAATGCATGCGGCTCCATGTCGGGTCCTATGACCTGGTCTAGTGCACGTTGAAACGTCGCTGGCGCTGAGTGTAGCCCAAATGGCATAACGCGCCATTGATAGAGCCCTCTTCCTGGGACGGTAAATGCTGTGTACGGTTTACTGCTCTCCTCCATAGGAATCTGCCAGTATCCATTCTTCAGGTCGAGCGTACTTATATATTTGGCGCTTTTGAGCCTATCCAATATATGGTGGATTCGCGGTAATGGGTACGCATCGGGAATAGATTTGGCATTGAGTTGCCTGTAGTCCACACAAAGTCTCCACTTTTCATTTTTCTTTTTAACTAGGACAATGGGCGCACTATGTGGGCTGTGCGATGGCTCGATACATCCTTTGTTTATCAATTCATCGATTTCTTGGTTAATAATTCCTTGTACTGCGGGGTTTCTGGGGAAGTACCTTTGCTTGATCGGGTGTCCATCTTTCATGATAATTCGATGCGTGGTGATATGGGACACTCCGGTAAGACCTTCGAATTTGTTCAGCTCTGCCTTTAAAAACTCTTCGATTTTTGATTCGTCGGTTGGACCTGACTCGATTTTCCTGGTGCGTAGTAACCTCCTTGCTGCTTCTTGTGGATCACGTGTACTTGATTCCACTTCTGTTCGTATGACCTCAGTTGCTTTCTGTGGACCACCCGTTTTTGATCCGATTACCTCTGTTCGTACAACCGTACAGCATGCTGTTTCTTGTTCTTTTCCATCGTTCGTGTTTTCCTTGAGGATAATTGAGTAGTCTCCGCACTGCAATCTTGTTTCTATTTTGACCAGAAAGTCTATGCCTAGAATAAGGTCGTCGATCACGTCGTGCAGGATGATTAATTCTATGTTGCATTGTTTTCCTCCGAGTTTTATGTTTACTACGAGTTGCTGATTAACCTCCTTCGTGGTCCCGTCAGCCAATCGTATGCGAGTCGATATGTTTTCGAGTTTGCTTGATTCCTTTATTTTACTTGCTAGAGATCTGCTGATAACACTCCGTGTTGCCCCAGTGTCGATCGTCGCCTTGGTCGTGTGGTTGCCTATCGTGACTATAGCGACCACGTGGTTCCCGTTTTGCGTGATGGTGTTTAATTGCGAGGACGCTGGTTCTGGGTATCCGTTTGTACTCGCCTTGGACGGTACCCTTGGTAGTTTCCCGATGATTGTCTGCAGCAGTTTATTGTCAAAGTACCTCTTTTTCCGCATTCCCAGCAGAAAGTTATAGCGGGGTTTCTGCATTCGTATTTGTAGTGTCCATCCTGCCCACAACGTCGACATGCCATCCGTGGGTTGATTGGATCGGTTTCTTGCGTAATTCTGCGGTTATGCTCTTCTCGCTGTCGTGGTATGGCTGGTCTGGTCGGCGGAGCTTCTTTTTGCAGATTTTCAAAATCTTCGGCTAGACCAATCAGCTCCTCGAGGTCCCTGAAGTCTTTTCGCTTTATATAAAGCTGATAGTCGTGGAGACTGTTGCGGTATATGCGCTCTAGTTTGCCTTGCTCTGAGAAACCTGCATGTCGCAGGATTTGAATTTTTCTCTTTGCCGCTGGTGCCTTTGTCGGATCTCATCTTCCAGATGCTCGAAGTATTTGGATGGCAGGAAGAACCGTAGGAAATCCCTCTTATATGTATTCCATTCTTGCCACTGCCGATTATTGTTCCGGAACCATTTCAGCGCGTTATCTTTCAACAGTTCGGGCATTGTTCGGGGTAATAGATCCTTGTTTAACCCGTATACTTCAGCTAGCTCCTCTACTCTTTCAATGAAGGCCAGTGGTTCTTTTCCGCCATCATATTTAAAAGACCACTTCCTGACCTGGTCTATTACCGTGGAATATGGTATTTGGTGCGCTCCTGCGTGTTCTACGTATCCTGTACATCCTGCGTGCGCGGCTGCTGTTTGCTCGTATGACATTGTCGGGGGGTTAAAATCTTGTTGACCGCCTGTGTGTGTTACCGGCACATTTATTTTCGGTATCTCGGGATTTCTTGCCGGGGATGGTGACCTCCCGTGTTTTGCCTCTAGTTCTGCAAGGCGTGGTTGCAGCTCTGGTTTCTGCCCTTGATCTGTGATGAAGGTAGCAAAATTTTTCCTTGCTTCTTGCACCGTTCCTGTGCTATCGAATCCAAATTCGTCTGCGTACCCTTGCAGCTCGTCTTTCCGTAAAAAGTATACCCAGGAGGAATTGACCATTTTTATCATGTGTTGTGTTACGCTGATGTTTTTCTCTGAGTTTAGCTTTCTTTACTGGCTTTGGCTTTGTTCTCTGTCTCTTAGTTTTTCTCTCTGTATTTATTTTTCGTCTTTAGAGTCCCTGCTCGGGCGCCATTTGTAACGAACCCTTTTGCTCGTTACTGATTTTTGCTGAGGTAGGCTCAGTGAGTAAACCAGGGGTTCATACAAAATAATTTATTTACCAATGATCCCGTTGTTTTAAATAAGAAAGCCAGCGTTTTAGTTTTAAACTGTAGTGTAATTCTTTATTATTTTCATTTGTTTTATTTATTGCTTAATGATTACGTTACTTAGATATTATTAATCATTAAGCATTATATAAATTAAAGTGATTTAATTAATCCTTGCTTATTCATATTTATTCCGTTATTTGCTATGATCCCTCTCGCTGTTAGTGACTATGATAGAACTCAGATTAAAACTATGTTCGAAGGGTGGAGGTACCTTCGCTTAAGATAACTACGTTTTGATTTTAGAGTAAACAACGTTCGAAGGGTGAGGACACCTTCGCTTACGATAACTACGCCTGTCTTAGAGTAAACAACGTTCGAAGGGTGAGTGTACCCTCGCTTAAGATAACTACGCCTGAGCTTAGAGTAAAACTATGTTCGAAGGGTGAGTACACCTTCGCTTAAGATAACTACGTTTTGAACTTATAGTAAACAAAGTTCGAAGGGTGAGTACACCTTCGCTTACGATAACTACGTTTTGAACTTATAGTAAACAAAGTTCGAAGGGTGAGTACACTGCCTTAAGTACACCTTCGCTTAAGATAACTACGTTTTGAACTTATAATAAACAAAGTTCGAAGGGTGAGTACACCTTCGCTTACGATAACTACGCCTGAGCTTAGAGTAAAACTATGTTCGAAGGGTGAGTACACCTTCGCTTAAAATAACTACGTTTTGAACTTATAGTAAACAAAGTTCGAAGGATGAGTACACCTTCGCTTACGATAACTACGCCTGAGCTTAGAGTAAAACTATGTTGGAAGGGTGAGAACACCTTCGCTTAAAATAACTACGTTTTGAACTTATAATAAACAAAGTTCGAAGGGTGAGTACACCTTCGCTTACGATAACTACGCCTGAGCTTAGAGTAAAACTATGTTCGAAGGGTGAGTACACCTTCGCTTACGATAACTACGCCTGACTTAGAGTAAACAACGTTCGAAGAGTGAGTACACCTTCGCTTAAGATAACTACGTTTTGAACTTAGAGTAAGCAACGTTCGAAGGGTGAGTACACCTTCGCTTAAGATAACTACGTTTTGAACTTAAAGTAAGCAACGTTCGAAGAGTGAGGACATCTTCGCTTAAGATAACTACGCCTGACTTAGATTAAACACTATGTTCGAAGGGTGAGTACACCTTCGCTTAAGATAACTACGTTTTGAACTTAGAGTAAGCAACGTTCGAAGGGTGAGTACACCTTCGCTTAAGATAACTACGCCTGACTTAGATTAAACACTATGTTCGAAGGGTGAGTACACCTTCGCTTAAGATAACTACATTTTGAACTTAGAGTAAGCAACGTTCGAAGGGTGAGTACACCTTCGCTTAAGATAACTACGCCTGACTTAGAGTAAACAACGTTCGAAGGGTGAGTACACCTTCGCTTAAGATAACTACGTTTTGAACTTAGAGTAAACAACGTTCGATAACTACGATTGAACTAACTACTCAGTCTCAAAGCATGTGCATGCTACTGCGCCTGCGACAAGACTGCCTGTCCTAAGCAAACTCGATAGCTTTATATTCTCCAGTTGCCTTTCTGTTCCATGTTCACTTGTTTTGTTTTCCCTGCCTGTGTATATGTGGCTGTGTACATACATATTTGTATGTGTGTATATGTTATTTATTCATTTATTATTTAGTCAATGCAATAAACTATAAACTTTTATACTTTTCCATATAGTTTCCAAAAATAAATAATAAATTCTTTAAACATAATTAATTTAATTTAATTATTAATTCATATTTTCCAGTTATATTTACATTTCATTAAAATAAATCATCAATATACTTTGTGAGGCACAAATTGGGTAACAATTTGAGTCCTCACAGGAATAATGAATGAAATGAAGCAGAACAAGATTTCCTTTAATTTACTTATTTGTCGATATTCTGTTGTTTTGATTCTCAACTTTTTTTGGCTAAGTTGTGTTTTCATTTTTTTGCTACATTTCTAGCAAGGAAGTTTTTCATGCAATTGCAGTCATATTATATGAATATATTTTAATTATATTTTATTACAGAATTTTAGCTTTCTATATCGATCACTTGGTACATTGATAGAAATATTGGTGAAATAAACCAAACTGCCTTTCTTTCAATTTACCAATATCGAACATGTTATTGTATTTTTTATTTATATTTATTTATCAAATACTACTCAACTATAAAATTGAAATAACAATTTCAGAAAATATTAAATTGCAATTCCAAGGTACTTTAAATTCAAATTCATTTATTTATTAATATTTAAGAAAAGTTGTATATATCGACCAATTCTTTGTTTAAAATTTGCATATATATTTTGTGCTTGGGCTCTTTTGGTCAATTTGATTTTTATAAATATTCATTAAATTAAAAAATTTTAATAATATTTAATTTTCCCAACGTTTCGAAGGTTACTTTCCTTCTTCTTCAGGGGATTATATATTTTATTAAACACTGTAAACACAAGAATACTTATTACATTTTAAATTTTTTCTAACAATTAATTATTTAACAAGAAACTCACATTTAATTTAGCATTATTTTAATAATATGACACATAACAAATCGAACTTAATTTAAACATTTGGCACA
The DNA here is from genome assembly GCA_963920525.1 of Dichetophora obliterata. Lineage (NCBI taxonomy): Eukaryota > Metazoa > Arthropoda > Insecta > Diptera > Sciomyzidae > Dichetophora > Dichetophora obliterata. The sequence goes on along the minus strand of OY986437.1, from coordinate 185,080,184 downwards.
AACAATTAAACTGAACTTTTCAAAGGGTTCCTAAGCAATAAAATAAACATATATTACAGCTGATTTTGTTCTAAAATAACCATGTAGCTGGAACAGATGTTGTCTTTGTCTTCTTGATGGTTCATTGTTTTTGTTGACTTTTCTTGTATTCGTAAACTTTCCAATATGTAGCGTCTTGTTTCTCTTTGTTCTCTGTCTACAATTTTAACTTCGTCAAAATCTGCTTGGTGTTCACTTTCCATAATGTGTTGTGATAATCCTGTTGTCTGTTTTTCTCTCCTTATATCTGCTTTGTGTTCGTTGATTCTTACCCCAAGTGCTCTTTTGGTCGTTCCAATGTATACGAGATCGCATTTTTCTCCCTCTTTTCCGTTGCATTTTATTTCATAAACGACATTATGTTGTTGTTCTTTGTCTATTCGTGACTTCGTGTTAGTAAATATGTTGTAAATATGTAAATATGTTTTGTGCAGGTTCTTGCTGTTCGTTAAGTTAGGAATATACGTTATGCCGAAAAATTTGATAGGGTTGCCAGATTGTTCCAAAATTTGTTTATTATTTTTATTATAGTCTTGGTTTAAATTTTTGTTTATTAGATTGTTGATTACTTTGGTTGGGAAATTGTTAGATTTGAGTATAGTTCTTATTTTGTTTATGTTACTATTTCTAAATTGAGTATCGCTAAGAGCGAGTACTTTACTGATGAAATTATTTGCCATGTTAAATTTTTCTGAAGTTGGTTGCGTGGATAAGAAATTCATCATTCTTCCTGAGGCTGTTGCCTTTGCATACCAGTTAAAAATTATTTTATTGTCAATTCGGTGTAATCTAGTATCTAAAAACGGTAGACTGCGGTTTTCTTCAGTTTCTATCGTAAACTGTAATTTGTCATGGAAATTATTCAATGTTTCAAGAATAATTTATTTTTAAAAAAGTTCAAAGTTGCTAATATAATTGCACACTTTTTTGTACCTGTACTTCAAGAAATAGTTGAAGAAAATATTTCCACAAAATTTCATAGAAATTTGTTATAATTGGTATTTTTGCGATTTTGTGTTTTAATCTGATAAAACACGCGATACTTCAAATTATCGCACAATTATTAATAAATTATGCTAAAATAATTGCAATTTTCTTAAAAAATATTCTGAAATAGATTTAAATAATGCAGAAAAGTAAGATTTGAGCAATACAGAAGAGTAACAATTTATTTGAAGTGTTTGCAGGAATGTATTATAAATTAATTTATTTATTTTAATTTGATGTGTCGCTTGTTTTATCAGATTATGTAAAACTATTTTAAAATAATTAATGCAATGCAAATGGTCACTGGCATATAAGACGTGCTCCACACTCACAACATATCTGCAGCGGTATGCCGGAGTATATATGGACTATATGGGCGAGTTCAAAAATGCATATAAGAACAGGCGGTGGTGCAAATGGTCACAGGCATTTAAGACGCGCTCTACACTCACGATATTTCGATCGCGAGTTCCAAAATGCATTTTTACAAAGCATCAGTGTGTTTTATTTTGAATTAGTTCGAAGATTATTAGCCAAAACTGCGCAATTATACTATTTTTAAGAATATTAACAGAGCTGCGCAGTTTTTGTATTTTAACTTAGCACCAATTCAAAATAAAACACACTGATTCTTTGTAAAAATGCATTTTCGAACTCGCCCTATCTGTCCATACTGCAGCAAAACCTTTTACGGGACCAATAGTATGCAGGAAGACACAACACAAAGCATCAGTGTATATTATTTTGAATAAACTTTTAAAACTTTTATACATTAAAATTATGCTTCGCTAAGCAGAAGACCGGCAACCATATGTTCACGCACATGCTCCATTGGAAATTGCTTTTTTCCGCAGCTTCCGCAGCGTAAAACGCAACACATCTCACGCGTTATTGGAAATGGGCCTTTAAGCTGAATTCACTGATAACCTTCAGCATGTTTTTGTGTGATTTAAAATAATGTTAATCAAGTTGAGAGCGTGCAGAAATTTTCTTTCAAAACATGCAGAAGGTGATCAGTGAATCCAGCTTTACTTTCAGGGAGATTCTTGCTTTCATACAGTGTTAATTAATTTTCTTTGTTAATGTCTTGAGGGGAGTTGCCAGAATTTAGTTATCAGATTCAGATTCATTTATTGAGACTTATTAAATTTTTGATTTTACAGAGTTTGGAGAAATAATAAAGCTACACAGAAATATAAGTATTTTTCTGTCAACATGTGAGACGTATACATAAATACTAAAGCAACATGCTAAAGATGTAAGGAAAATAATAATCGATATTTTTGAAATAATACAGTGTTTGCTCCCGACAATTGCGTTTGACATTTCATTACAAACAACTTAAAACTAATTTATACAACTTAAAACAAATTAAAACAATTTAAAAAAAAATTATATACAGTTTTGTACAAATTCAAAAGGCCATACAAAGTTATAAGAACACAAGTTTTAATGTATGAACATAACACTGTCATGATTGAATTTAAAATATTTTTAGTAAATACTAATTATCCTCTATGAGAGCCTGCAGTTATTTTAATATAAAAATCTGGAGGTAGAAAATTAGGGTAATCCTCAAGCGAGTTAACATGAATAATTCCAACAGGAGAAAGATAGTTCGTATTGTGCCAAGAGAAGATTTTTTGTTCGTTGAATGCCCTTGCCACTAAATCATTATCATGTTGTTCAAGCCTTTTAATAAATTGTTCTTGTAGATTAAGTGAATATTTAAGGATTGATATTGGCTTTTTCATATACGAATTTATTTGAATATCGTTTATTACGTGATTCATAGTTTCTGTCTATGCGCAGTCTTAAAATTTTTCTTTCTAGTTTCTCTAAGGAATTCGCAACAGAAGGTGAGATCGCAAACCAAATTGGAAATGCATAAATTATTGCTGCTCTAATACTTATTTTATAAATTAGTAGTTTTGTCTCTTGTCCCAGGAATTTATTGCGTAGGAGAGAGGAAAACAAATACATTATCTTATTTGCTTTCTTAATACTTAGTCTAGCATGAAGATTGAATTTGACTAGATTAGTAAAATTCAACCCTAAATATTTAATTTGGTTTCTGAAAGGAATTTCGATACCTTCAAGACTAATCTTCAGTTTTTTACTTTCAGGAACCACTGTCCTGTGACATTTCCCCGAAGCATTTCTAAAACAAATAGCCACTGACTTACTTATATTAATTTTTATGCCCCATTCACGATAGAAATTATTGATTTTTAAAAGATGCTGTTCAACTAAATAAGAGGCGTGAACTGGAGAGTTACTATGAGCGTAAACCAAAGAATCGTCAGCGTAAAGCAAACTTTTTGAACCTCTGAAATTATGCGGAAAGTCAAATATTAAAATATTATATTATTTTGGAGCGAGAATTGATCCTTGAGGAACTCCACAATTTATTGTTTCGATTTCTGATGAACTTTGACCACATTGAATAAAAAAAGTTCGATTTTCAAGAAAGCTTTTAATAGTTTTAATCAAGAACGGGTCAAAATCAATCTGTATCAACTTAAAAATGAGACCTTTATGGAACGCATGATCAAACGCTTTCTCAATATCCAACAGAACCGCAACCGTACACTTTTCCTGTCTTAAATTAGTTACCACGTCACTGTGCAATTTAAAAAGTGCATGCAAAGTGGAATGACCTTGCTTGAAACCAAACTGTTGGTCAGGGATGAAATTAAATGAAATATTATTTTCCAATTTATCTTTCAACACTTTCTCAAATAACTTGCCAATGTTAGATACAAGAGAGATACAAGAAAGTTGTTTAGAAGAAAATTATTTCGTTTTTTTTTGGATGGGAATAATTTTCGCTCTTTTCCACGCACACGGAATGTAACCATTATTTAAACAATTATTAAAAATTATCATAAAAAATCCCATGCCACACTTGGAAGTTTTTTAAGTATAAAATTTGAGATTTCGTCCGGACCAGATGATTTCTTTGTGTTAATAATTTTAACTATTGCTTCTAATGCACCAGGATTTGTAAAATGAAAATTATCAGGATTATTCAATGCATTGAAATCATCAGAAAAAAATATGTTGAATTAGGCAAATTATCCAACGCGCCCTCAATGGTTTGATTTAGCGCGTTTATGTCAGCATCAGCCGGAATATTTTCTCTATATATATAATTAAAGTAAACTCTAAATTCATCTGAGATACGTTGCATATCATAAATTGGCTGGTCATTAATTATTATTTTCTTGCAGAAACTTTTATTTTTATTTACTACTTTATAAATGTCTTTATATGCATTTGGACCTGGTTTGATTTTTTTAAGGCGCTCAGCTAAAAAAGATGAGCTTGATGTCTTTCAACTTGGCTTTTTATCATTGTGTTTAATAATTTAATTTGTAAAGAAAGAAGTTTATACTCGTCATTTCTCCTATTAAAATGTCTATTAAAGATTCTCTTGAGGTCCCTCTGCCAACCATATTTAAGTTTAAAGAGATCTTTAATAGAGTCAGGAAGAATATATTTTTGATCCTTAAAAGTAGTTTCCTTTGCAAAAAGCTCTACTTTAGAGTTGATACTAGATACAAACAAATTTATTGAAGAGTCAATCTCATTATTTGTGAGATTTCTTGATTCGGGCATGAAATTAATAACATCTGGTTCAATATCAGTTCTAAAATCATTCCAGACAATTTTGGATAAATCTTTAAAAGTAAAATACGATGGATTGTTTACAATTGAGCCACTGAGTTTAATGATCAATTTTAGCGGAAAATGATCCGAAAAGGACGGTGAGGTAGAAATACTGCAATTTATATTTATGGGGTCAACTAAGTTAGAACTTATAAGAAAGTGATCTAGATGAGAGGATCCGCCTGGAAAAGATGGTGAGTCTGCGCAAATTCTACAGAAGTTCAATGATTCATCCTGCAGCCAATTATAGAAAATTTTGCCATTGGAGTTTTCCAGAGAATCACCCCAGTTGCAACTCTTCGCATTAAAATCTCTTCCAATACAAGTGGCAAAGAAACCCCCACAGAAACTTTTAATTGACTTAAGACCTTCGAGAAATATTACTTGAGGGCAATTACATGGTACATATAAACTACCCATTAACACCCTTCTTTTAATATCATCAATTGTCCACTCAATGACAACAAAACAATTTGGAAATTTGACATTTGGAATGACAATAGAAGAGAATTTTACATTTTTTTTTTTTTATTGCAATTCCTACACCTTGAGCAGAATTGTCTTTTATAAGATAAAATTCTTCAAGCAAAACTTTATCGAAACGATTTAGATGAAGTTCTTGTACAAAAGCCAAATTAACTTTGGTTTTAAGTAAAGTTTGCAATAGATCAATCCTTCTGCTTATATCAACCAGAGATCTGACATTAAAAGTAAGAAAAGCAAGCTGATCACGGCCCATAATTAATCAAAACTTCTTTAAGCAATACTTTATATTCAATTTTGGCTTTATCTTTGCTCATCGATTTAAAATTTACGATGAAACTATGGATACTTTCCTCCAGCGACAAACTGTTTGCTTCCTCGAAGTAACTTGCGATTTTCAAAAATTCTTCTATAATTTTTGGCTTGTGCGAGCTCATAGGCCCCTTTGCAAAGTTTTCATCAGACTCCTTAAAGAGACTCGCAAAAGTTCTGTCTCTGGAAATAACAAAATTATTTAACTCTTTTTTTGCAATAATATTCTTCACCTTTGCAGATCGCGAGGAAGCAAACTTTCTGTCTCTGTACTTTCTTAGAGCCGGGCAGCCCCTATAATTCGCTGGGTGACCCTCTTTTTTACAATTAGCGCAAAAAGGCAAACTCACGGTGTCATTTGACTTCCTCGCACAATTTCCCGGCTCATGCGCCTGATCGCATTTGATACACACAAACCTACGCCCACAGTTCTTTGCTATATGCCCCCACAATTGGCACCTCTTGCATTGAATTTCTTTTAAGTTAACTCTGGGTGCTTCCCAAGAAATAATTTGATTTGCAATAACCTTGATCTTGTCAAGCTCCCCAACTTTTTTTCCTTGAGCAAGCGTAACTACGAATAGACCAGTGTCATATCCATTTTTTATGGAAGAAGCTGTCAACAATTTTTCAACTTTTTCTACAAGACCTAGTGAAATATTATCCAATTCAGCTTTTATCTCACCCAAGTCCGAACTAAAAACTAAACCCCTCAAAAAAGCCTTAGTTTTTTTTTATTTCTTGTGGCGTGAACGTATAAGATTCTATTTTTTTTTTTTCTTTTAAAAGAGTCATCATTTCTTGATGAATCTTCACATCTTTAAAAAAATCTTACTTTTGAATTTTGATTTATTAATTACCTTAAAATCAACACTTGGCACCATACTTCTCAGCCTTTTGATTAGGCTTTCCATATCCACGTTAAACAGAAAAATTGGTGGGCAAAACCCGCCTGAAACCTTACCAGAATTTTCTAAATCACTGTCGGCAGCTGCAGTATTAGATTTTTTATTTGAAAAGGAATTAAATGAATTTAAATTTATGTCTAAATCCTGAAGCAACGTATATCTGTTTGAATTGGGAACTCCGTGTTGATCAAACTGTGCTGTACTGCATACTCTTTGCTGTGTATTATACGCTGTACCTGCGAAGCTCTGAAACTTAACGCCATCATGACCGCCATTTTGTCGATGGCATTGACCGCTTTGTCGATGCCTTTTGCTACCGACTTTAATAAAGGGCGCATCGTTTTCTTCTTGTGAAGGCAAATCGTGACTGTTACCATTCGCTGCGCTTAAGCTTAACAACAAATTAGCACTTTCCAAAGTGCCAGGTGACTGTGGATTGTCCAACTGTGTAACATTTTCGACGCTCTCAGTTTCCATTGCCTTATCAGGCGGCTCCTTATTGTCAGGAGGAATAACACCATTGCCAAACATATTGAGCAATAAATCAATGCGTACCACGCTTTACTCAGATGGGCGAATAGATGTTTCAATTTTTAATTGAATTTGTCCGATATAAATAATTAAAATCAATTTTAATTTTAGAATCGAATTTGATGCAAAAAAGGCGTCCAACCAAGCCGCTAAATTTTCAACAGCTCCACACAATTTACGAATCATTGCAACTCTTAGTTATCAGCATTAATTATGTTTTGCAGCCTTGCCAGCCAGCTTTTCCCCACTTGAGATTGTGTTAGTCTATCTATACGAATATATAAAAGCATTGTGACACTGCACGGATGTTTGACAACCACGCAAGAACCACTGAACAGATTAACACGATATAGGTATCAAACGATTTGTTATTCCAACTTTATCGTAATATGCTGTTAGATTTGCCACGTCTACTTTCCATGCCCACTTTTTGCAAAAAATGCTATAGTTCAGACGATTTTGGTCGTATGAGAGACTAGAATTTGGTAATCTACGTTGTATGGTTACGTTCGCTAACTTTATTAAAAATGGGCATGACCCACTTTAGTTAAGTCCACTTTTCGGGAGATAAGCTTGGAGTAAAGCAAAGCGCACTAGGTTTAAGCTCAATTGAGCTGAAATTCTGGCATTCTATTGTTTCGAGTATGAGATGGTTTAAGTGAAAAAATTTTGCCACACCCCCATTACAGCCCAGAATTAATCTAAAATGTTATACTTCGAACGGTTTTGGTTGTATAAGACTAAAATTTGATGATATAGTTCATACGGCTACTTTCGGCAACTACTAAAAATGGCGAATATATAAATTTTTTTTCCGAACAGCAGAAAATTCGTATATCGCAGTAAGGTGGTCTGCGGCAGGACAACGTCTGCCGGGCAATACTATACATCAATAAGAATGCTGTATATATCAGAAAATTCTGATCGTCATGCATTGATGTTTCAAAAGGAAACGTCTAGCATGTGTTTTGTTCGAAGGTCAATTTACACTTTTACAAATTCGCAAAACGATCACAAAAAATTCATTGAATTGGGTCAGGACAAATTATACTATAACTATAACGTTAACTATGAATATATAGATAAGAAAATAGATTAAAACATAGATTTATGTATATAACTTTGGAATAGTTTGAAATATTTGAAATATTTTTCACAGAATTATTTTTTAAGCTATATTTGGAAATGTTTCTCACATGAATTAGTTTTTAGGCTGTAACACATTGCAAAAAATATAACAACATTTTAAGCAAATTAGTTTTCATCAAAAAATCATGGGGGAGGGTAGGTGGCCCATGATTTTTATTGATAGTAACTGTTTAATGATAGAAAGAATTAAAAAAAATTAATATAAAAAAAATATGTACAACAAAAGCAACTTTTGGTCTATTGTTTAGTATAAGTTGGATATTTTTGAGGTTTTTTGGAAACAATATGAAACAATGAATTGGTGAAGTAACGGGTAATCTTTTCTCATTTCTTGAAATTCAGTTAATCGGCCTTTCCGACATAGGAAATTTGATGAACATCGATTTGAAAATGGCCGAGACGTTTGCTTGCAAATTAAAAAATTTAAATTTCAATCGGTTTTTTCTCATTCTAATTCTAAAGAAAATGTGTTATGTTAAAAAAGATTTTCAAGATTTCGCAATAATTTTGATGTCATAATAATGGAAATTTTTTCAATATACTGGATATACGTAACAAATATTTTCGAAAAATCTTTCGTTTACCGTTATTATAGTCCTGTTATGCAGGACTAATTAAAAATTCAAAATACAGAAAAAGCCAAGCAACTTTATGTCACCATAACAATTACTGTAAGAAGGTAATTCAAATTAAATAAAGTAATTTTTTAATATGTATACCATTTTTTAATTACTAAACAGACACAAATATTTTTATATTTTGCATTTGAAGATAAAACAAAATACTTCCATATTAAGATTTTAATTTTTACATGGTATTAAATATTTTTATCGCAGGCGAAGCAGCGGATATTTGCTAGTCATTATATAAAAACATAGAAGTAAAATATAAGGAAGCGGTGTAGTTGAAGTGAAATGAAGTCTTTTACAAACACAGTGAAGTTGACACAAACACAAAAACATTTAAACAGGGCCGCATTCAATTCCCAGCTAGACAGCTAACTGTTAAATATTCCGTATATATGGCATATACGTAGCGACCTTGACGTTAAAGTCATATAAAATTCTCCATACATTGTACGTTAAATTTGTTCTACCAAAATACTATTTATATGGACAGACGCTCATCTGTGTGATCTGGCATCTCTGTCTGCCACACATGTTTTAGCCATCAAAAAAAGTTTAGCTGAACTGCTCACACCAATACGAAAATCTGCTTTGCAATCTTCTCCCCCCATGCCGCTATATCATGACCACCCCCTAGCCCAGAGATTAGAACTCTGACATGTTTATTTAAATTACAAAGACAATTTTTGAATCCATTTTTATTTATTTTTTGCAATGCATAAATTACCTTAAGGTTACGGGTTAAAATATTACGGCTTTAAAAATTAGAACAAAAAAAAACACAATGCATATAAAATCCATGGGTTTTGCAATTATTTCCTTACAGCAGCAATAACTCCAGCGACAGCAGCAGTTGTTTGAGTTGCGATTGTAGTCAAACCAGACAATGGAAATGTTTTTCAGGAATCCTATTTAGTCTTCTGAAAAGATAAAAAATGTTGAAATGTTTTATTTGGTTTGTATAATTTGCATACTTCCCTTCGATTGTCTGCTAATTTTGTTTGGTTTGTTATTTTTGTTGCCAGTTTATTTATATTTTTGGCCGTAAAAAAGCAAGATATATAAACATACATAACTTTCCTTGTTTAACATAACAACAGAACGTATGAATGTATTGCTGAAAACCAAATTTTGTTTCGTTGTGTTTGTGAAGACGTTAGAGCTGTCCAGCTGGGTTATGTAGTAAAGAAAGGCGTAAATTATTTTTTATTTTTTAGATGTATGCTTACTATGCAATTTTTATATAGCACCGTTATATAATATGTTGCGTTACCAATTTTTTTACAGAGAAAAGCATTGCTAAAATAAAGTAAAAGACATGAACTCAGAATAAAACTGAAACGACAAAAGTTACTTTTAATGATTTTTTAAAAATTCATTTGAAAAAACTATTTTTTATAAACTATTTAATTGATATTAAAATAACACAAAAACTAAACAACTAAAATACATACCAAATTAAACTCTTTTAAAATAAATAGTTTTGTGTAGTTTTTTCCGAACTGTCGGCTTTTAATTAGTTTTTTTTTTATAAAAATACCTAGTTATAGCTTATAACCTTAGGTCGCTAATCCACTTTAATTTCATGTCAAGTTTTCAAAGATATTGTAAACAAATAAATAACTATTAAAGCTTATCCCAATATGAAAAAAAATTAAGGCCCTTGCCACCATAAATAATGAATGCGCTCATGAAGCAGAACTTGTGTTTTGACAGATGTTCTTCCTCAAAAATGGATTTTTTTTTTGCTCGAGAAGGGCTTATGTCAAAAAAGTCGCTCTATCTCGCTTCCTCAGCGACGAAAATTCCTTCTACACACGTATAGTGTGTGTGAGTATAACACCACTTCCTTATCTTTTATTTCTATGTATAAAAAAATTTGTGAACTAAAGGTGAAAAAAATGTCGTAAGCTTTGAACAGCTGTTGGCGAGTTGAGACGCTAAAAGTTCGGTTCTTACGGAACAAAACATTTTGTCAAACCGTTTTGTTCAGTTTCGATGAGTTGACGAGTGTGATGTTGAACAGCAACATTGAATTGCATTTATACGAACATTTTCGTCTTCACTCGTTACGTAGCGATTCTTCTATTTTGGAAAGGCCTATGCTCGATGAAGAAATCGGTCGCTATTGTGTTTGTGCCTTTAACTGAAAATAAAAAATCTGGCAGTATTCACATGGTATACATTGGTTGCGTTCAAAAGACACAAATTTACTCAACTATGGCGCAACCATTGAGTATATGCTTGCTGAACGCAACTGGTCAGTTTCTGAATAGCTCAACGTGTTGATTGTGTTGGCCGCGAATTATTTTTCCGATATTCTTACTCAACGTAACGAGAGCTAGAAAATGTGACAGTTCGAAGAATTTGATTACTTAAGGCCCAACCAAAATAGATGATTTGCAACGAGTAAAAACGTAAGTGTTCGGTGTAATTAATTTGAATGTAATTACCCAAAATAAGCAAACGTAACTGAACGAAACTTATCAAAACTGTTTGACAAGACGTATTATTCCGTAAGAACCGAACTGCTAGCGTAGCAACTCGTCAACAACAGCTGTGCAGAATGCGTTTTTATTTTATTTTCATCAATTTGTTTCAATTTCACCATTCACCGTTTTGTCTATTTTGGTTGGGCCTTTATAAATAAAGGGGAAAAAAAACGCAAAAGTAAGTGAAACAGAGCAAAGAAAACAAAAATGTACTTAATTAATAATAATTATTGAAGAAATGAGTGGGCCCAAGATGATTAATGTTGACTACACGCTTGGAAACTGCATTTATCAAGTTACAGATACGGAAGAGGTGCATATGGCGCTGCAAAGTGGTAAATTCAGTTAAAAATTTGTTAAAATCTAATACAATAATGGTATTCATTAAAATTTGTTAAGTCCTGCTAAACTGCTAAATTGTTAAAGTTAGCAGCTGTTGATGTGAACGTATCTGCTAAGACATTTTACAATCAAGTGCTAAACTGATATGTCAAAATCAGCTGGAAGACTTCTACAGCTTAAAATTGAAAAACAGAATTATTACAAAATCAAACGACGGCGTTTATTTGCACTTGGCTAATAAATAAATAATAAAGCTTAATTAAATAGATATATAAATTTCTTACTGCAACCATTTCTAAATAAATAAATTGCAAATATTTTGCAAAAATTGTTTACTTACTTACTTACTTAGTTGGCGCTACAACCGTATGTCGGTCTTGGCCTCATCTAAGAATTTGCGCCAGCCATTTCTGTCTTTCGCTTGCTGGCGCCAGTTGGAAATTCCAAGCTTCGTCAGGTTGTCCTCTACTTGGTCTTTCCAACGAAGATGCGGTCGTCCTCTTCTGCGTTGACCGCCGCTGGGTACCAAATCGAATGTTTTCTTCACTGGAGCATCGTCTTTCATGCGCTGAACATGACCAAGCCAGCGAAGCCGCTCGATTTTAATGCGCTTGACTATGTCGATGTCAGCGTACAGCTCATACAGTTCATCATTCCACCGTATTCGGTACTCGCCATTGACGCAGATTGGTCCGTAGATCTTACGAAGAATCTTTCTCTCGAATGCTCCTAAAGTCTTTTCATCTAAACTGCTCAGCGTCCAGGTTTGTGATGCGTAAAGTAGGACGGGCATGATGAGCGATTTATAGAGCGTGATTTTCGTTCGTCGAGAGAGGGCTCTGCTTCTCAATTGCCTACTGAGCCCAAAGTAACACCTGTTGGCAAGAGTTATTCTTCGTTTGATCTCAATGCTGATGTTGTTGGTTGAATTAATGCTGGATCCCAGATAAACGAAGTTCTTCACAACCTCGAAGGAGGTATTGTCAACGGTAACGTGGGTTCCAAGACGCTGGGACTGTTTGTTTGTTGACACTAAGTATTTCGTCTTATCTGCATTCACTGACAGACCCATTCGACTTGACTCTCTTTCTAATCTGGAAAATGCTGCACTGACTTCGCGCGTATTATGGCCAATGATATCGATGTCATCAGCATACGCAAGCAGCATAACACTCTTGTAGAATATTGTGCCACTACGTCTCAGATCAGCAGCTCGGATGATCTTTTCCATCATTAGGTTGAAAAAGTCGCACGATAAGGAATCACCTTGTCTGAAACCTCGTTTGGTAATAAATGGTGGGGAGAGGTCCTTCCCGATTTTAACTGCGCTGCTGGTGTTGCTCAGTGTCATCCTGCAAAGTCGTATTAGTTTTGCAGGAATACCAAATTCAGACATGGTGGAGTACAGGTGCTTCCTTATTGGGCTGTCGAAGGCGGCTTTGTAGTCGACAAAAAGATGGTGGGTGTCGACTTGTTTTTCTTGAGTCTTCTCCAAGATTTGTCGTAGCGTGAAAATCTGGTCGATGGTGGACTTTCCAGGTCTGAAGCCACACTGATAAGGTCCGATCAGTTCGTTTACAATGGGCTTCAATCTTTCACATAAAACGCTCGACAGGACCTTATATGCGATATTAAGAAGGCTTATCCCACGGTAATTGGCACAGATAGTGGGATCGCCTTTCTTGTGGATTGGGCAGAGCACACTGAGATTCCAATCGTTCGGAATGCATTCTTCCGACCATATTCTGCATAGAAGCTCGTGAATGCATTTAAGTAGAGCTTCGCCTCCGTTCTTAAACAACTCAGCAGGTAAGCCATCAGCTCCCGCGGCTTTGTTATTTTTAAGCCGAGCTATATCTGTCAGAACTTCATCATAGTCGGGCAGCGGAACCTCAACGCTGTCATCCAAAATTGGGGTTTCCGGAATATCATCTCTATTGGCGGGATTGTTGTCAGCGTCGCCATTTAGAAGCTTAGAGAAGTGTTCCCTCCATAACGTCAGTATACTCTGGACATCTGTCACTAGATTCCCGTTTTCATCCTTGCAGGAAGAGGCCCCGGTTTTAAAACCATCGGCAAGGCGTCTTATTTTTTCGAAAAATTTTCGGGCCTCATTCCTGTCACCATACATCTCAATCTTCTCCTGCTCGCGCTTTTCTGCCTCTCTTTTTTTTCGCCTGAAAATATGTCTCTCTTCCCTCCTCTTTTCTTTGTATCGCTCCTTAGCAGCGCGCGTTACAACCGACTGCAGGGTGGCTTTGTAGGCGGCGTCTTTCTCTGCAGTGGCGTCGCGACACTCCTGGTCGTACCACTGGTTTCGGCTAGGGCGTTGGTAGCCAATCACCTCTTCAGCAGCCGCACGCATGGAGTTGGAAATGTGAGTCCACTGCGCGCATATATCATCGATTGGAGGAGTGCTTTGAAGCAGGAGTGAGAGTCGAGTGGCAAAAGCATCGGCTGTCTGTTTTGATTGCAGCTTATCGACGTCTAGCTTTCTCTGTGTAGGGTTGCGTGTATTCTTAGCTGCGCATAGACGTGTACGGATCTTGGCTGCAACAAGATAGTGATCCGAGTCAATGTTTGCACCACGGATCGTGCGTACATCCAATACACTGGAAGAGTGCCTTCCGTCGATCAAAACGTGATCAATTTGATTCTTGGTTTTTTGATCAGGGGACATCTAGGTGGCTTTATGAATATTGAGATGCTTGAATCTAGTGCTACTTACGACCATGTTTCGTGCTGCGGCGAAGTCAATCAGCCTCATTCCGTTATCGGAGGTGTTGTCGTGGAGGCTGAACTTTCCGACTGTTGGACCAAAAATATTTTCCTTGCCCACCTTAGCGTTGAAGTCACCAAGCACGATTTTTACGTCGTGACGGGGGCAGCGCTCGTAAGCATTTTCAAGGCGCTCGTAGAAAATTTCCTTGATCTCATCGTCCTTGTCTTCTGTGGGAGCGTGCGCACATATTAGGCTTATATTGAAAAATCTAACCTTGATGCGGATTATGGCAAGTCGTTCGTTCACAGGTGTGAATCGCAGGACGTGGGGCCGTAGTCTCTTGCCAACTACAAATCCGCATCCAAACTCGTGCTTCTCCGCATGGCCGCTGTAGTAGATATCACAGGGTGCATGCCGAATGCAACCCTGTCCCTTCCATCGCATTTCTTGGATAGCAGTGATATCAGCTTTGTATCTTTCCAAGACATCAGTCAGTTGGATAGAGGCACCTTCCCAATTAAGGGTTCGGACATTCCAGGTGCATATCCGTAAATCATTATCAGTTTTTCGTTTGCGGTAGTCGTCATCAGATTTGGGGATCATTTTTCTTCTATTCTTGTTTGTTTTCATTGAAATTGGTTTTTACGGGTGGGCTTCAAACCCGACGCACAACCTATTTTAAGCCTAGGGAGGCCCGCCGCTCAGATTAGCCGCCAAACTAACGGTTGTCAGTTTTGACGTTGCCCAGGAAACACCACGTGGAGGTTTGAGTCGACTTGAGACGATTTCACAAAGATTATGCTGGCCTCGCCAGGTTGAGACAGTCAGACATGTTACATTATTCCATCGCCCCCAGTTTCCCAAAAATTGTTTGCAAATGTTAATTTGACAACTTTCAATGTAGCAATAGATCTGTGATTTTCATAACTCGTGTAACCCATACTCAGTAACCAAAAATGTATTTTTATTTTTATATTACAGTGCGTTAACACTTTTGATCTTTACTAACATCTTTACAAAAGTTTTGTTTTTTATTAAAAAAAGGGAAGTCTTAAGACTTTGAAGCTGCACATCATAAATAATATGGTACTTGTTAAAACTCATTCACAAAACGATTAATCACTACACTCAATAACTTTGACATTTCAGACTTAACAAATGGTATCTGCTAAACAAAAACACGGTGCTGAGCTTGTTAACTTGCTAACAAGCTGCTAAGACTTTTCTCAAACAAAATTTTGACAGTAGTTAACAAATTTGTTAAGTTTAGCAAGTTAGCAGGGCTTAACAAATGTAGTGAATACCATTATTGTAATTCCTTAAGACACGGAGCTACTAACAGCACAGACAATCTACACAAATATCAATTATTTCGTCCAAATTCATATTATTAATATATATTCTTTATTTTTTGCGCCAAATTGAAACAATTTCTGAAACCACTGTGTTGACAGAAAATTTAACATCGGGGCATGTCACACGTTGCGGACACGGACAAATTTGTTGTTGTTTTCACGGGTAAAAGAAGTTCTCTCAATTTCCAGTTTCTTATTTTACCCGCGAAAACAACAACAAATTTGTTCGTGTCCGCGCTAGTGTGACATGCCCCATAGCGTTCCGAAAGCACGCAAAGTTGCGTAAACTGATTCTGATCACTTACTCAACGCGTTGAGTAAATTTTGTGTCTTTTGAACGCAGCCAATAACAGCTGTTTTTAAAAAAGCTCGTAAATAAATTTGTAAATCGTTAATTGATATTAAATTATCTCTAAAATTGTGATTAAGATTGTAATATGGACATAGCAGAGGACGAATATTTAATTGAAGAATTGGATAGCAATGAAGTGTCTGATTCCGAACTGGCTCAGTTCGAGGAGACACAACCGCTAGAAGTGATAGATATATTGGCTGCATCTGATAATTTGGATGCCGAGGATAGCCACTTTGAAGAGTGCAATTCCAAAAAAAGGAACAGAAATGACTCTCATCTTTCGAATGAAACCGAAGAAATGTTGATACAGAAATTCGTTACTGGCGAAGGTGATTTACCAGATTTATATACGAAGTTTGAGCCCGAGGATTATGACGAAGATCAAGAACTTCCCTCAACATCAATGGCAAAACAGGTCACATCGAAAGCAGAAGCTGAAAATCCCAAAGCAATAATAAGTAATGAATTAGATACAACATTAGCGGAGCCTTCAAGGCAACGATCTCGCGGCAGTACTTTTCGTAAGCGTTCAGTACTAAACGGAGCTCTGCAAGGACTAATGGGTGAGGCAAATCTTTGCTATGCACGTGGCCAGGTGGAGATAGCAGAAAAAATATGTCTGGAAATTATACGACAGAATCCGTTAGCTCCAGAGCCTTTTTTTACATTGGCTGAAATATATGAGTCACGCGACAAAGAAAAATATTTGAACTTTTTAACCATAGCTGCGCATCTGAATCCGCATGACCGGGATCATTGGATACGCATTGCGGAGATGCATTTAGCTGAGGGAAATACGCAACGTGCTAGACTTTACTACTCTAAGGCAATTAAGGTAAATAATTTTTCATCTAAATGTTTTATTTTTCAATGCTCCTGGGCTTAAATTTTTAAACAAGTCTTTATTAACCAATTTCATTTCACTATCATTTAGGTTATTTCCAAAGATTACGATCTCCGTCTCCGAAAAGCACGCCTGCTCGAAATGATAGGTGAGACGAATAGTGCTATGTTTACCTATCTCAAAATGATACCCCACGTCCCCTTGGAGCGTGCTGAACTCTGTTTGGTTACGGCTAAAAACGTGGCACAGCATTTTCACGGGCAATCTAAAATGCTTCTTGCGCTCGAAGCTATGGAGAGTGCCTACGATGTGTGCGCGCATCTTTTCTCTCCCGATGACCTTAATCTATATTTGGAACTTTTGATTTCAAACAAATCGTATGCAAAGGTTTTGAAATGTTTGCGCGAACGAACAAATTTAGAGCTTGAAACGGAACAGGAAGATAATTTAGAGTTGGTATTTTTTTGCGTCATTCCTGATAATTATATACCAGATTTTCGGGCCAAACTGTGTGTCAGTTTGATTCATTTGCGTGCACACCATCTACTCAACTACCTCACACATAATGTACACGAACATATTCCTATAGTTGAGAGCCACCTCAATTTATACATTGATATTGCTGAGGCGTTGATGCAAGAGACCAAGTATGTGGAGGCCATCGAATTGTTGAAACCTATTACGGACGGCAAGCTTTTGGACTGTCCTGCGTTCGTGTGGCTACGACAAGCAGAGTGTTTGCTTAATTTGCAACGCAGCAATGAAGCAATCGATAGCTACTATCGCGTAGTAGATTTGGCACCATTCTGTTATGAGGCCAAATTTACGTTGTCTGCATTACTTAAACAACAAGGGAGAACTTTAGAAGCTGTTAAAGCTTTGGAGCAAGACTCAAATAGCGATGGAAAACCTTTAAATGCGAGATTGCTCTATGAACGCTGTCTTATGTTAAAACAAATAAATGAAATTGACGAATATCTAGAAATTGGCTATGTTCTACTCAGCAGGCAGTCTGTTAAGTTGCGTACCCGAGAAGAGATGTTGGCAGTGGCAAACGGTGGTAGTTTTTACAATGCAGAGGGCTTAAAAGTTATTCTTCAAATGCGAAATATGACTGAAGATACTGATACCGTATTACAAGTTAGTATGCCAACTTTACAATGTTCTTTCTTAAACTAATCAATTTTAATAATTTCAAGGATTATAATAAGCCAAATTCTGACGACTCTGATCTTGCCATCCATGATGAATACAAGCTCTTTCTCGATCTCATTGAGACAGCATTTGATAATCAAAAGTACAGCGTAATTCAGCGAATTTGTTTTGCAATGGTAACAACAAAACGCTTCATGGGCTTCCACATTGATCTGGAACGAATAATTATTTTGGCTTGCTATTTCAATGACGATTGTACAATTGCTTTTTCTTACTTACGAGATTTGATAACAAAGAATATTGATAATATAACAATGTGGAATTTTCTATCGTTGCTCATCCAAAAAGGACAGGATTTGCGTTACCATCGCTACGTAAGACGTTTAATAGTGCGGCAACCTTGTGCGCGACAAATGCGTCTCTTTCTAGCTCATTATCACTTGTATTGTTCCTCGTATAAATATGCTTTAAATATTTATGTACCAATCTTCAAAGAAAATCCAAATGCTCTTGTTGCCCTCTGTATAGCTGTTGTATTCAATCAAATGTCGATGCAAAAAAAAATCATGCGTAAAACGGCAGCTGTATCGCAGGCACTTGCGTTTGCCCAGAAATATTCCGATTTGCGTATGTCATCTAGTACACAACAGGAAATTTTCTACAACATTGGTAGAATCTATCATCAAGCGGGTCTGACACATTTGGCGTTAGAGTATTATGAGCGTGGTTTAGCCGTGAACGATGAGCTTATCGAAAAGTATGAGCATATTTTAGGATTAAAGCAAGAGATTGCCTATAATATACATTTGATTTATCGCGCTAGTGGAAATCTCCGAAAGGCAAGACAGTATTTATATAAATATATAGTAGTATAAATTGTATATCAAGCCAAAGATCTACTGCTATGTCTATACAGAGAATTAGGGTTTAATTAGCAGCACTAAGCAGTTACTTTTGTACTGGTACTCAAACATATCTGTGTATAGGCATAGTATTAGAGTCGAACAGGCAAGCATATGCTTAAAAATATGCAATTTGTATATTCAATCATCATCATCATCAATATATGTATATAGTTATGTGAAATGTAAGTGACTTGTAACTTTTATTTGAACACAAAAGGGTGAAAACAAAACAAAACAGAATATCGTTGTGGTCGACCTTTTTTAAAAATTCATAAAAAAATTGATACTAGATACGAGTTGATACTAGAAATGGCTCCTTGTATTTCCTCGCTAATTTATTTTGCAAGTTAGGGGGATTCAAAAATGAAAAAATATGAAAATAATAAAAAATATACACATTTCTGATAATTTATTTCTTGGAAATCAATAGAGATAAAATATGCAAAATTCTTTTATATCATTATAAAAATATAAGATTTTATGTTGACTTTATATGATTTAAATACAAATTCTAAATGTTTGATAGTTTAAATCATACTTGATTTTAAATACAAATTCTAGTTGTTTGATAGTTTGAATGTTTGATAACATAAGCATAGAGACTAAAGTAAAGCAAAAATACAACAACAAATGTGAAATTATGAAATTGAGAAAAACTGAGAAATTGACACTTCAAATCTCGTTGCCCCGGTGGTGCAGTGAGTTAGTGCGCGCTTGCACGGGTATCACAAAGATTTCTGATGAAGCCTTTAGCCGGGCCGAAATTGCAATAAGATCAGCTAGTGATTTTTTCCTTTTCATATTGAAAAACTTTGTTGTTGTTGTTGTTGTTGTTGTTGTTTCTTAGGAAAGATTCGTTAGAACAAATAATTGTTCTAACTTTGACCTTGAGCTCAATAAACGATTTTAACCTATCAAACAACTAGAATTTGTATTTAAAATCAAGTATGATTTAAACTATCAAACATTTAGAATTTTTATTTAAATCATATAAAGTCAACATAATAAATATAGAGGTCATTTAGGAAAAAACTTTAATATAAGATTTTAATATGTGTT
The DNA here is from genome assembly GCA_963920525.1 of Dichetophora obliterata. Lineage (NCBI taxonomy): Eukaryota > Metazoa > Arthropoda > Insecta > Diptera > Sciomyzidae > Dichetophora > Dichetophora obliterata. The sequence continues at coordinate 185,060,248 of OY986437.1, read as the reverse complement.
TCCAAACTTTTTCAAAAAAGTGACAGTTTTGCCAAAAAGCTTCATTGTAGATAGATTTTTTCACCAATTTTATAGTTTTCAACCCTGATTTTTTCAGATGGTGATTCAAAAATTTAAAAATTAGTTTTACAACTTCAAGGATCTTTTAAAGTTTATTTATAATATGTCAAGATTTTTGTATTTTTGTGGCTTTAAATTAGTTTTATTTACTCTCAAAGTTGAGTCGAACACAGGAAATAGCACTTTTTAACACACTGTATTTTCTTTTCTGAAAATCTGAACATTTGGCAAGTGATGTATTTAATTAAGTTCAGTAATACCTACTAGTTTCATTATGGAGACTAATAGTTTCTACGGTATAAATTTTTAAAATCCACCATTTTTTATACAAAAACAATAATTTTTATTTTAATTACGATTCAATTCCAAATTCATCAATTAAATATAAGTAAATATTAAGAAACTAAACATATTGGCAAAATAGATGAATGCTTTATAAAATGCTATACAATGTTAAACGATTTCGAAAACGCTGATTTAGATATAGTTTTGTATTGTAATGTTGTTACGTTTATTTGGACAAATTTTTGATGTTGACGAATTTTTGGACATCGTTTCGCATTTATATAACGTGCATTCAATTCATCTTCCTTTTCTTTAATTTTTTCTGAATGCACATAAATAAATTTACTTCCTGCAATGATTTGAGTGCAAAACTGGTACATTGTTTGCAAAGTGAGAATATGGTCGATCGTTGTTCTTTGCATACTCGCTTTATGCATAAGACGTTTTACGGTTCCACCTACTCCAACACATGGACTTTTTCCGTGGGAAGTTTCACAAAAATTCCACTCCGCCGATATTCCAAAATCTTCCTTGTGCTAAAATTTAATTAACACAAATTAACTAAAATGTAAAAATTTTTATATTGGCTTCCAGCGCCGATGAATATGCAATTGTGATTCCAGCTGATAAAACGCCACCTGGCCAACATGTCAGACGATTTAACGTGCCAACAGTGGATGATGTCGCTATTGTAGTCGTGGGCGATGAATTCAATTCCCGTAACATTTTTTTTTTTAAAGATCAAAGAACCAAGGCATGCGCCTTATACAAACAAGGTTTGGTCTTTGACCTGAAAGGAAAGGGATAGATTATTTAGAGGAATTGATTGGAACAATACGTGAATTATTGATTAAGCGAAACAAACGTGAAAGACAATTTGAATTGCTTTTAACCGAGGCTAGTGTTATGCCTTAACCTCGGCAAGCATTTCCAGCCCTTAGTTGTTTCTATCCTTTAATTCCACATTTTCCACAATTTAGTTGTGGATTTTTAGTTTTTCCATAATTCTTAAATGTAGGAAAGAACAAAGAAAGTGAAAAGAACCATGCCCGAACCCGAATTCGAACCAGGGACCTCTGGGGGTTGATAATCTAGCGCATTCTCCACTAGACTACAAAAGGCCAACATTGTGCTACGTCGTAGAAATATGCAACTGCAACGAGTGTCTGAAACTCATCGTTGCTATGACGGATTACAGTACCCATTGCTGTTTTGCAGAGGTGAAGACGGTTATCATTTCAACATTAAAATGATCAATACTTCTACCGGTTACTGGATTCAATTGTTATTTGATTTTTAAAAGTTTCATTACATTTTTCGATTAATTCCGAATTCTAGGAGCGGAAACAAATAAAAAGGTTAGCGCAGTGAACTACTATTCTTATCGTCTTATGGTGCTTGAAAAAGATGTTAACCATATTTTGCATTGTCGTACACTTTTCCAACAATTTGTTGTTGATATGTACACCAAAATTGAAACTGAAAGACTAAATTTCATTAGATTTAATCAGAAGAAATTACGTTCGGAGGAGTATATCCATTTGCGTGATGCTATAAATAATGATGGTAATGAAAGAAATGTTGGAAAATGATCATTTTGCCTTCATCGTACACAGGCAGCCCACGTCATATGCATGAGTATGCGCAGGATGCAATGACTTATGTGCGTCATTACGCAGAAATTCCACACCCAACAAGTGATCCTGAATTATATGATGTTGTTGTGCAAAATATGATACGTGGTTCATGCGGACAATTCAACATTAACTCCCCATGTATGCTTGATGGTAAATGCAGTAAACGTTATCCAAGAGCTTTGGTTTCGGATACAGCCACTGGAAATGATAGTTACCCACAATATCGTCGCCGATCAACTGAAGATAATGGTAGATCTGTTACCGTAACAATACGAAATCAACACGTTGAGGTCTATAATCGTTGGATTGTACCGTATTCACCGTTACTGTCGAAATCATTCAAATCTCATATTAATGTCGAATACTGCAGTTCCGTCAAGAGCATTAAATACATTTGCAAGTATGTCAATAAAGGTAGTGATATGGCCATATTTGCAGCCACTGATCCGAACAGAAACGATAAAATACATCAGTATTAAATGGGCCGTTATTGCACTTTGGCGTATTTTTTTGTTTCCAATTCACGAGAGACATCCAACTGTTATTCATTTAAGCGTTCATCTTGAAAATGGTCAACGTGTGTATTAGACTACCGAAAATGCTGCACAGAGAGCTGCATAACCCCCTTATACAACTCTAACTGCATTTTTTTAAATTAAGTGAATTTGATGCTTTTGCCAGAACATTATTGTATGCAGAAGTGCCAATGTATTTTACGTGGAATGTATCAAAAAAGGAGTTCCAATGGCGTAAGCAAGGAAAACATGTTGAAAGACATCCAAATTTGTATTCAAATGATGCTTTGGGACGCATTTATACTGTTCTCCTAAATAATGATGAGTTATTTACGTTTGCTATTAATAAATGTTCTCGGACCAACATCATTTCGACAGTTAAGAATAGTCAATGGAGTATTGTGTACGATCGACAAGCATGCCGACAACTCAATTTGTTAGAAAATTATGTTCATTGGGAACAAACACTTGCAGATGCAGCAGTTGTCGCTCATCCTTATCAAATTAGAACTCTATTTGCGAATATTTTGTCTACCTGTTCTTCATCGAATCCATCTGAATTCTGGACAAAATTTCAAGACTACCTATCGCAAGATATTCTGTTTCGAGTGCGTCAAGCAAATCATAATCCTGCAATTTCATGCCAGAAATTTACAATAAAGCTTTGATTTGCATTGAAGAATTCTGTTTGACGATTGCTAATAAAGCATTACTACGGTTGGGAATGCCATCACCTTATCGGGCAATGCATAATATTTTCGAGCTAGAACTGCAACGTGAACAACAATATAATCACCACGAATTGAAAGCTTTTGTTCAAGCAACTCCTTCGACATTGAATGCGGAACAAAAAATAGCCTACGATACTATTATGCAAGCTGCCAATACTGATGCCGGTGGTTTTTATTTTCTGGATGCACTTGGGGGCACCGGAAAAACGTTTTTAATTTCATTGCTGTTGGCAACGATACGTTCCCACAATAGAATAGCCTTGGCATTTGCGTCTTCTGGCATTGCAGCCACTTTGTTAAACGGTGGTCGAACAGCACATTCTGCTTTGAAATTACCGTTAAATTACCAAGTTAACGAAACTCCAACATGCAACATATCAAAAACATCTGGAACGGCAAAATTATTGAAACGTTGCTGTATGATTATTTAGGATGAATGCACTACGACGAATAAGAAAACTGTTGAAGCTTTTGAAAGAACAATGCAAGATGTTCGCGATACTTCAAACTTATTTGGTGGTGCATTGATTTTATTGTCAGGCGATTTCAGACAAACATTGCCCGTCAAATCGACACCTGCCGATGAAACTAACTCTTGCTTAAAGTCTTCTTATTTATAGAGATTTGTTAAAATATTGAAACTTACTACCAACGTTCGTGTTCAGTTGCAGAATGATCCATCTGCTGATAAGTTATCTAAGCAATTGCTGAAAATTGGAAATGGTGCGATGCCTATTGATGAAACTGGATTGATAATATTGCCAAATGATTTTTGCCGTTTTGTACAGTCAAAAGATGAATTGATTGAAAGTGTTTTCCCTAATATAGCACAACAGTATAAATGCCACGTATGGTTAAGTGATAGAGTAATTTTAGCGGCTAAGAACAAAGATGTTCGTGAATTAAACATGGCTATAATATCCAAGATTCCTGGCGACTTGGTTTCGTACAAGTTTGTGGATACTGTTACCAGTGAAAAAGACATAGTGAATTATCCAACAGAGTTTTTTAATTCTTTTGATTTAACAGAATTGCCTCCGCATAATCTCCAATTGAAAGTGGGAGTAACTATCATTATGCTTTGCAATATTAATCAACCCCGTTTGTGTAATGGTACAAGACTTGCTGTTAAAAGATTGATGGCTTATGTTATTTTAACTATTTAAACGGGAAAATTCAAAGGCGAATATGTTTTCATTCCACGCATCCCACTAATTCCATCTGATATGTCATTCGAATTTAAACGACTTCAGTTTCCTATTCGTCTTGCGTTTGCGGCGCAAGGCCAATCGTTAGCATTTTGTGGAGTAAATTTAGAGTATGCAGTTTTCTCACATGGACAGTTATATGTAGCCTGTTGGCGCGTTGGCAAACCATCGGCTTTGTTTATTTACACCGAAAAAGGAAAACGAAAAATGTTGTGTACCACAGAGCACTGCAATAAAAACTCTATCACTGATTTAAATGAATTCGAAATTGATTCTTTTATTTTTCTATTTTGCACTACGAAGTGTGCACCTGGTTTGCTAAATAGTACTAACTAATAGAGGTTTTCAGGTACGGCGACTGTTTTGATGCTACATTTTCAACACACAAAAATTACAATAAAATGTATAAACCATTCCTTAAATACATTTATATGGTTCAATAATTTAAGATATTTTCAATTACTATTCACTCCTGGTAAGAAACAAAATCAAAACTTTTCAGTGCAAACATTATTCCTACATTTTTCCAGTGAATCGATCGAGGTGGCGCATAGAAGTAGTGACATACTGAATTTCACGGAAACAAACACATCAGCGTTTTATTGTATCGGAATCATTTAGATAACTTAATGCTTGCACTTGCGGAAAGGTTTTAGGCATAATGCAAAATCACTTTCGATATGAAATGTTATTTTAGGTAGGAGGTAATTTAGTAATTCACTTCATATGGGTGTGGAAACAATTCAGTTACGCCAACTATTCAGGAGATACGCGCGGAGCGCAGCGAAGCGCGCCGGGTATTAAGCTAGTACATACATAAAAGTCGTGAAATGTGTTTGAAATTCCATAACTAAAGAACGAAGAGTCCGATTTGCTTGGGGATTTTTTTATTGTGTTTGTAATTATAAGGGCAAGCTTTTTAAAAGACAAAATATTGCCACACCCCCTTTCACCGCCCACAAATCAATAAAACTATATATTGGAAACAGTTTTGGTCGTATAAGACTAAAACTTGGTCATTTATTTTTTTATGTTATTATCGGAAACAACTAAAAATGGGCTTACACGCCTCCTTTTACCGCCCACAATTCAATGAAAATGCTATTTTTGAGTTAAGCAAAGTTCGATAGGTATTAACTAAATTAAGCTCAAATTTTGGCACTCGATTCGTTTTGAGTTCTAGCTGGTTTAAGGAAACATATTTAGCCACACCCTCTTTTACCGCCTACAAATAAACAAAAATGATATATTTTGGATGGTTTTGGTTGAACTAGACTAAAATTTGGTAATTTAGTTTATATGGTTACGTTCAGCAACTATACCAAAAATGGTGAAAATACAAAATGTTTTTCTCCGATTATCATGAAAATTGGTGTATGGCAGTAAGGCGGTGGCAGGACAACGTCTGTCTGGGAATATCTTCGTAAATAAAATTCTTCTGTACATGGTTTTGTCACTGAACTCCTAAACAGCTGGACCGACTTTGATGAAATTTGGTGTGTGTATGCGGCTGGGGCTTTAGATGATTTAAATCAGTGACGAGCAGCTTTGAACACCTTTATACTTTCTCATCTTGAGTATGTATTAATTAATAAGCGCTTTAAAGCTCACACTGAAAACAAAGTAGTGCTAAAGCGCTTTTTGCAGAAATCTTACTAGGCATTATGAGATATTTTTTTGCTCGAATTTGTATTGCGAAATTAAATTAATAAGTAGTGGACGGAATCCAAAAAGGAAACAAACCGACAGACGGATAATTTGAAATACAGATAAGCAGACGAAAATGTAAAAAGGGCTGCTAGTAGTAAAAAAAAAATATGTTTTTTATTGTGCTTATGTTGCTTATTGTGTTTTGCCAAGGCTAAACTGATAGCGTAAGATGCCTTCATTATACATATTTGGAATTGATCACTATATGATTTGATTTGATTTGTGGACATGCCGCTTTTAAACATTTAATTAATTTCTCCATCACATACCCCACAATTACCTTATATTGGCCATGCAAATTATCGTAATGCCTTGTTATGCATAATTTTTTAATTTTACCTCTTTGATGTCATGCCGTTATTTTCTTAAAATAAAAAATTTTTTCACACATTCTTCCAAAAATTTTGCATACATAAAATTTTATACAGTGTAATATTACGTTTTATCTGTGTCGATGAGCAATAACAACTTAAGTCTTATTTTAAAGTTTCCAGAAATCTTGCATCAAGGTTTTCAATCGCTATATAAGTTATTTGAAAGGGTCTTTTGTTTTTGCGTCATATCTCTGGCTAAGGTCATGCTAGAAGTTCAAGATTTTGTGTGTTCATAATGATATATACGTGGAACACAACTATATCAATAACTGAGTTCTGTCTTAAATCGACTTAAGCTATTATTGCTTATCGAAACAGATATAATATAATATATTCAAGGAACACGCAAGCGCAGATCTTATCTGCTTGACATTCGCTTGAATGCTGAAGCTTTGATCGGTCTGTAGGTGAGATGAATACGTATTTTACTGCACAAACACAATCTCAAGTGGCCAAAGCTGCCCGACACTGATTTTAATCTAAAGTTTGACCCGGTAGGTTGCGCTGTTGTTGCTGTGGCAGTGTTCAAATGGGTGTTTGAGAGTATAACTCAGAAACGAGTTGAGAAATTGTCATGATTCTTTCACTACCCCATTACCTTTTATGCAAAAAAATTAAAAAATATACAATGAATAAACATAGACAACAAAAAAACCTTAAATTTTTATGATAGTTAGGCTTGATTTTTATATCGAATAAAACTTTTTTAGATTCTTACGAAAAAACTTTAAATAAACCCTACATTTATGCATACCATATGAAAGAACATTAACAAGCCATTTTTGGTTTTAAATATTTTTCAACAACAAATATTTGTACCAAAGTTTTTTGCGAAATAAAGAAATTCGTTAAGGTTGTTTTTGGAAAATTATAAAAATTAGAAGGGAAACGTAAAGGAAAAAGGTCGAAACACGATTGGACGGACAATTAATCGAAATTTCAAACAAAAAAGAAAAAACCAGCACTTTCATTTTTGATTTTTTTTTTCTATTTCACTAAAAAAGAAAATTTGTACTAAAAGCTTTTTGTGAGTTTCAGGTACGAAAGATAAGTCCTGAGTTGTGCATGTTTTTATATTGAAACTTGGTGTATATGTGCTATGAGTCCAAGTGGCCAAGTCACTTTATGCATAAATATTGCATGCCTTCTTTTACCTTCCCTTCTTTACACACAAAATCGTTTGTGCAGTGTCTTTTAAAATTTCAGGAACGATAATACCTTAGGCCATCAAAATTACAACATTTGTTATCAGGGCTTATATCTGAAGTAATAAAAAACGAAAGTTGCCACACCCTCTATAACCCACCACAAATTAATTGAAATGCTATATTTCAGACGATTTTTGCTGTAATTTAGTTTGTATGGTTACTCTCGGCAACTAAGCTAAAAATGGGCGTGGTCGAACTATAACTATGCACACTTTTCATAAAGCATTATAATTACCGAGCTTTCATGTTTTATAATGAAACCTGGTGTATATGTGCTATGAGACCCAGTAGTGATCACTATATGGTATATAAATGTTGTCACACCTACTTTTACCGCCCTTCTATGTATACACAATCGCTCATGCTGTGTCTCGTAACATCTCAGGAACGGAAACACCTTGGGCCATCAAATATACAACATTTGTTATTAAGGTTAATATCTTGGTTAATAAAAACAGCCACATCCCCTTTTTCCACCCACAATTAAATAAAAATGGTTTATTTTGATAGTCACGAATTGAAGCTTCTAAAAGAAATGTGTGGCATGTGTGGCTCGAATGGCACGTTGTTTGGACACTTCCACACTTTTCAAAAATTTACAAAATGAAAATGATCACAAAGATATTAGTTGAATTAGGGCAGTTCAACGTCTGTCGGGCCCGCTAGTATAAAGCATCGTTTACTTAAAATCTGTACGCATAAAAGCGTTTCCAGTATCCAAAAGCAAAAACTTTCTGACAAAAGACTTGCAAAATTTGAAATGTCGGTTATTAACAAGAAACAAAATAAATTTTTTGAATTTTCTTTGCTATTAATAAAATTACGCAATTTTCTTTTGATTCCTGACATTAACTTTTGTACATCTTTTCTTTGAACCATAATAGCAAATAGATTCCACTTCAGAAGCATCTGTTGAGGGTTTCTTGCTGCTCTCCCACTTTTTTAAGTTTTGCTTTTACAATCGCCCAAAATTTTTCGATTGAGTGAAGCTGTGGACAGTTCGGTGGATTAAGGTCTTTAGGGATAATTGACACGTTATTTCTTTGATACCAGTGCATTGACATGTTCGAATAATGGCAGGTGGACAAATCGGGCCAAAACACAGGTGGTGATCTGTGATGTCTAATAAAAGGCAGCAAACGCTTCTCCAAGCATTCTTTCATACATAAATTTGCAGTTACTGTTGCAGATGTAACGAACACACGGCTTTTTAAACCGCAACTGCATATAGCTTGCCAAATCAATTACCCTTATTCTTGAACCCGCGCTCGCTCTCAAAACGACGTCGAAACAAAATTGTTGTATTCTGGAAACTTTCAATTTCGACGTTGAGATCTGCAGGGATTGTTCATGTAAATTGTTGAGCAAACGTCGTCAAATAAATATTCAAATTTTTAACCCTCGCAATGATCTTCGAAGACAATTCAGTGGTGAAAACGAGCTCTCGACGACGATATTTTCTCGACGCGGATTCAAGAATAGGGGTGATTACTTTTTTCGCAAATTTGTCAACTTTGTCATATTTGTATTTTTCGGCAACATCGCCTCGTTGTTTTTCTGCATAAAACTTTTGTCCGGGTTATTGTTTTAAATCAAGTTTGACGTATGTTTTGACGTCCATTATAACGCAATTCTTGGATTTAGTCAAAAACGTGTCAATAGAATTCTGCTTATCAGATCGGTGGGTACTTTATTGTAAAGAGTATTTTTTAAAGAGTGATACAAGTTTAAATCATAATAAAACAGTAATATATTTTTAATATCAATGAAATGGGCTTTATTGGATAGAAAATTTTATGGCATTAATGTTTAAATATGATTTCGGCCATGTGGCCGCCACGGCTGGCGCGTACAAGGCGCAATCTGGAACACCAATTTTCACAATTTTTCGCAGCCGTATTGGCGGCCGTATCTCACCAAAAACTCTTCGAATGTTGATTTCGAGATGTTCAATTGTTTGTGGTTTATCAACGTAGACAAGTGATTTTACATAATCCCAAAGAAAATAATCCAATGGGGTTAAATCAAACGATCTTGGGGGCCAAATAATTGGGCCATTTCATGAAATTATTTTTTCGTCAATAGTTTCCTTGAGTAAATCAATTGTAGCGCCCGCTGTGTGGCATGTGGCTCCGTCCTGTTGGAACCACATATCAGCAAGATTAATGCAAGCTAATTGAGGTACAAAAAAACTTCGAATCATGTTCCTATACCGTTCACTATTGACAGTAACATTCTGACCATCATCGTTTTTGAAGACATATGGGCCAATGACTCCGCCAGCCCATAAAGCGCACCAAACAGTAATTTTCTGTGGATGTAATGGTGTTTCGACAAAAGTTTGTGGATTCTCCTCACTCCAGATAAGACAATTCTGTTTATTTACGTACCCATTCAACCAAAAATGGGCTTCATCGGAAAACAAAATTTTCCATGGAAATTCAAAATCAATATCCATTTGTGCTTCAGCCTATTCGCCGAATTGGCGGCGCATACGATGGTCGTTTGGCTTTAATTCCTGCACAAGTTGTATCTTGAAAGGTTTTAGCCAAGATCTTTTCGTAAAATCTTCCATAAAGTGGTAGGATACAACCACAGTTGCTGAGAACGGCGACGAATTGATTGATTAGGATCATCTTCAATGCTTTCCTGTACAGCGGCTACAGATTCTTTAGTGCGCACTGTTCGTCGTCTCACGAGATGCACATTATCAGTAACAGTAAATGTAGTCCGAAAACGATCTATTCTTCTTCGAATTAGCAGCTCTGAAGGACGATTATGTACGCCATAAAATGGACGAAGTGCACGATAAGTTTGACGAACAGAACCATTATTTTGATTAAAAATTTCCACAATTTGCACTCGTTGCCCTGGCGTAAGTCGATCCATAATGAAATGTCAAGCAAACTAAATAAAAAGCAACTATCAGCTGTTAAATGGGTGGTCAAATAAAGCAGTGATGCCAACTCAAAGTTGTATCACTCTATAAAAAACACCCTTTACGAAACGATTTATATCCTGCCTCAATACGAATGCGTCTTGCCGTACAAATCGGCATGTAACAAATCGTTTTGCGCGATCAGCATCTGAGAGTCCCGGATTATTCTGAATTGACTTTACTATATTTTTTTGCAAAAAATGTCACGCCGGGGTTTTCTTTTTGCTGTTACTTTAGCTCTTTCCACAGTCATTCGCTCCATCCATCGTTTTATAACACTACACACAGTTGTTTTTGGTAATTTTAATTTTTTTGCTATTTCTGAACTTGACCACGTTGGATTGGTGTTGTACGTGCACAAAATCGTTTTACGCGTTTCAAGTTCCATCGTGTACTGAGCCGCCATTAAGGCCCAGTTATAATAGACGTAACGTAATGTGGTCTAATGTCAATTGAGCAGTGTGTTCTTTCACTTATTGTTTCAAACAATACATTCTTACACAAGTGATTATAATAAACGTAACGTAATGTAACGGGACGTAAAGATCCGTTGGATTTCGATTTCTACGTTACTTTACATTACGTCTGTTCAAAGAACAACTAAACATTGAGGTTAGATTCGATTATTGCGCTATTTTATATTGTTCAACTACGCTTTTTGTTGAGTTTTCGTTATTAATGTGATAGTTTTATGTATCCACAGCTATGGATGACGAAGATTTAATTGTATTTGTACAGGAACGTGCATTATTTACGACAAACAACTGCCTGGCTACTGCCTATTATAATTGCTACAACGTTTTCTTACATTACGTCCAGTCACGATGACAGTTGACAACATTACGTTACTTTACATTACGTCTATTATAACTGGGCCTTTACTTTGAGCAAGACGTTCAAACTTCAAACACATAACGGTACATCTATTTAGAGCTTATAGAAGTTTGAATAGTTTAAATCTATCGAACGTAACGGGTGTTGCGCTTGCGGAGATGCGTACAGATTTTAAGTGAACGATGCTTTATATATTAAAATTAATGTACGTTTGTTGGTTTGTTTGTGTGTCCTGAATACATTTCTATACCGTTCATCCGATCGCGATGAAACTTTCCAAATTGGTTGTTCGCATTCATGCGCTGGTTTTAGTCATAGTACGGACAGTGTTGGACAAAGGGGCGTGGCATCTTCCATACAACCCAAATTTGAGATATCGAATAGCTTTTGAGTTATAGTTCGCACAACCATGGAATTTGGTATTCGACCACAATTCACATTTTATGTTATCATACAACTGTATGATAAACAGTATAATATCTAAACATACAACCCAAATTTGCGATATTGAATTGCTTTGGAATTATAGGTCGCACAGCCTCGGAATTCAATATTCGAACTCAATTTACACATTCAGGTTCACTGAGAAATTTTATGGAAGTATGGCAACGGGGGCATGGCAGCAACGCGCCGGGTTTCAGCTAGTATATTCATAAATCTTTTATAGTCATTTTAATACACACAATAATACATGCTACAATATATACGTTACGATACAGAGTTTTCCGTTCAAAGAAGTACACATATTTTATAGTTTTATTTATTTCATTGAACTAGATAAACATATAAAGTGTAATGGTCCAGTTAGCCTCGCATGGCACAGTAGCGCATGCAACGCAGATAAGCAGCAAGCACACAGCGAAATAAATGGTGATTATGCAACGCATAGTCACGTAGTCACAAAAAAACCAATAAAAAAAAGAATACAACGATTTTATTTTAATAAATTAACCCCACTTGGCCAAACAATTTTACAACTTCACATTTGTTTTGCCAAAACGTCAAATACATAGAAGAATACGCAGAAATCAAAATGAATAGATCTTCTATGTTTATCTATGTAGTCAGAGATGAATTTTTGTTTACATCTGAGCATTGCCATGCGTTGCCATGTTGTGCATAATCAGATACACACAAATCCCACTAAACAGATTTCGATGTGACGCTTGTTAAGCCATGCACTGCTATGCCATGCGAGGCTAACTGGACCATAATTCAAAAACTTAAAAATCCATTTTTTTACTTTTGTTGCGATTCATCATGTTTGTTGCCAATTTTAAAAAAATTCTAACTGAGATCAGCTCTCATTACCAGCGTTTCAATTTGCTGAAAAACTATAGCTGCCGATAGTCAGATATTGCTTCCTGATGCGTAAAATTTAACTGTCGAAGCAACAGTTCATGAAGAGCTGTCGTACTCGATGTTCGGCTGCTACTGTCTGCTGCGAAAAATTCAACTGTCGAAGCAACAGTTCACATAGCTGTCGCAGTCAAGTTGCTGTCGTAATAAATTTAGAGAAATATTTTTTCCATTCGACTCGTGTCGTTTCATCACCGAGGTCGTGAAGTGCGACTAGCCAGCGGTAATTGTGTTTGTGGTCCATCCGCTGATGCGTCCGACACAATTAAAGTATAGTTTTAAATAGAATTAAAAAGATTCGTAATTTGTGATGGTGTTATAAATCTACGATTTGGCCAAATAATTTCCTCTTCAGTGAGGATTCTGAGCTAGGGAAGCCTAGTTTTCGGAGTAACTTAAATCAAAAAAAAAAAAGAAAAAGATTTTTTTCAAGCAGTTCAGAGCAAACAAAATTTTTTCGTGGAAACCGCGGAAAATGACAGAAAAAGAGAACATTTTAAAGAATTTCGAAAACAGTGAAAATATTACTGTTGAATTTTACGCAACAGAGAGCAGCAACCGAACATAGACTATGATCATGATACAAATAACTACAGATAAAGTATTGCGCATGTCCGCCATCTTTGCTGTGACGTGCAAGGTGCTCCTTGGTTAAAACGTAGTCATAATTTATTCATAGGGTATAAAGATTTTAAAATGCCTACATTTTCTTATGAAAACTTGTTTTACTGAAATGAAATAAATATTGTTATATAAAACACATGTCCAAAATAAAGTAAATATATTTTTTAGTACTGTTTGTGAAGAAAGATTTGAATATTTTGTAGGGGTACTTTTTCCCCTTTTTACCGATTTACACAAAAAGCGGCTACGTTGCTTGATGTGCTTGACAGAATTTTGACTGTTTGTTCGTTTTCATTTTGCTATCTTCGTCACTTTTCTACATTTTCTTTTGAATGTATTCATCAAGTGTCACATTTGACGAGCACCGATGACGAGGTGCGCAGTAAATTTTGTTTGTTGCGCCGGGAATACTTTACCTGTAGCTCTTTGTATCATGGACTATGATAGCTCTTCGTGAACTGCTGCTTCGACTATTTAATTTTACACAGCAGCACAGGGTTGCCAGTTTGGTAATTAATTACCAAATTTGGTAGAAAATTTTTGACGTGGTAATTTGGTAATTTTGTTATGGTAAAAATTCAAAATAATCAGTTTGTTTGCAAGATTTATATAAAAATTTTATTTAATATTGCATTAAACATTTTTTAGTGCAGCATAACATTTATGTTTTGTATTGAACATTTCTCTAAGTTTTCCGAACGCATCATCTGAAAATATTGCGAATCATGCCAAAAGAAAATGTCAAAATATTTCAATCTTGAAATTTAACGTTAACAAAGAAGTCTCTTATAAAAACGAAGCTACGAAACAAGTTGGGTATTAATACAATAATTAGCATAATGATGGCAAAGGAACTCTGCGAAACGAGAGACGAGCCTCAATATATGTGATCACCAGAAGAAGATTTTTAAATTTAAAATTGAAATTTTTTTTCGCCATCAGCTCTAGCTTAGAAGTTATAGGCAAAAATGTAAAAATCTGTTATGTTCTAACAGAATAATATCTTAAATAATATCTCAACAAGACAGCTTTGATTAGGAAATATTCAGCCCTATCAAGCTTAATTTTTCACGCGGAATCGGAAAAGGAAGTTATAATTTTTAAGATAAGGCTCTAGAACATTTTGGACATTTTTAAGTTATTTTTTCCTGAATGCTTTTTTTTGCTTGTTAAGTTTCCTTCATTTTCTTGAGGTTTATCTTTAAAATGAAAACTCTCCTTTTCGATTCCACTTGAAAAGTTATTCATAATAGGGCTGATTACGTCTAACCATTTTTGTAACCAAATTCTTTTTCATCTTTTGTTTTGAAGATAATGGCCTTGAAAATCAAAAATTTTAAAACTCATAATAAACATATTTGCTACCGTGAAATGTCTGAATCATAAAAATATCTTTTGTCTTTGAAGTTTAAGCATTCATTTGACCTTTGCGGAAGAAGTCTCTTATAAAAACGAAGCTACGAAACAAGTTGGGTATTAATACAATAATTAGCATAATGATGGCAAAGGAACTCTGCGAAACGAGAGACAAGCCTTTATATATGTGGTCACCAGAAGAAGATTTTTAAATTTAAAATTGAAATTTTTTTCGCCATCAGCTCTAGCTTAGAAGTTATAGGCAAAAATGTAAAAATCTGTTATGTTCTAACAGAATAATATCTTAAAATTTAATATCTTAAATGATATCTCAACAAGACAGCTTTGATTAGGAAATATTCAGCCCTGCTAAATTTTTCACGCGGTATCGGAAAAGGAAGTTATAATTTTTAAGATAAGGCTCTAGAACATTTTGGACATTTTTAAGTTATTTTTTCCTGAATGCTTTTTTTTGCTTGTTAAGTTTCCTTCATGTTCTTGAGGTTTATCTTAAAAATGAAAACTCTCCTTTTCGATTTCACTTGAAAAGTTATTCATAATAGGGCTGATTACGTCTAACCATTTTTGTAACCAAATTCTTTTTCATCTTTTGTTTTGAAGATAATGGCCTTGAAAATCAAAAATTTTAAAACTCATAATAAGCATATTTGCTACCGTGAAATGTTTGAATCATAAAAATATCTTTTGTCTTTGAAGTTTAAGAATTCATTTGACCTTTGCAGATATTGTGGATAATTCCAGATGTATTTTGAAATAACGAAAATTGATTACATGAAAAATTTATAGGAAAATTTTCTAAAATAACTTACTGAAAAATTAGGGTTTCCAGCCGCTTAAAATTGCTTTGAATACATTTAGTAAAATTAAACGTAAAAAGATATCGGCAAAAGCAATATTTTGAAATAAATATTTTGCAATAGTTTGCGCTTTGGAGCAGTTATTGAAAAAGGAACTGCATATCATATTTTTTCATAAATTCTTAACTTGAGGTGATGGTGAAAAAGTTTCTTTATATATAAAATCAGTGCCCGTAGTTTGAATTGATATCCTATAAAACAAACGAACTATGTAGTTTCTGATTTTTAGTTATTAACAAATTATTAAAATTTAATCTTGAGGAAACCGATAATATTTTAAAGCATTAAATGTCATATATTTGTATTTATTCATTTACTTTCTTAAAATCAATATTCATTGCCAATGAATGCGGTATATTTTTTTAGTTCCTACTTATTTAAAAAAAAAGATAAGGATCTTATTTTGATACCATTAATTTATAATTTTTTGTTAAAAAATTACGTTTACCTGAATTTAATACTTTTTTGTGATTTTTATATTTTTATAATAAATAAATTTTAAACAAGAAAAAGGTTATACTTTTTCTTTATATGTTTTTATTTTTTATTTAATTCAAATAAAAATATATACGTCTCATTTTTATAAGTATATGAATTTATGAATTTTACTTATTTTGTGATTTTAAGTTATTAAAAATAAAAAATTTTAAACAAGAAATATGTTATACTTAATAATAGTAGCTAAATTTATTTTACCACTATTTCTGTTCATTAATTTTAAGTATTTTAATGTTGAATAAATTTTTTTTATTGACAAAAATAATAATGTTGACTTTATATGATTTAAATACAAATTCTAAATGTTTGAAAGTTTAAATCATACTTGATTTTAAATACAAATTCTAGTTGTTTGATAGCTTAAAATCGTTAATTGATATTAAGATCAAAAATTATAATTTTATTGATTTTCTTACTTTAAAGAAATGTTTGTTTATTTAATCAATTTTTATTTAATTTTGGTAACTTTTTGATCAAATTTTGGTAACTAACTTTTTTTACAAGTGGCAACTCTGCAGCAGCAGCCGAATATCGGCTACGATAGCTCTTTGTGAACTACTGCTTTGACTGTTGAATTTTAAGCAGCTGACAGAAGCAGACAAACATCGACTACTACTGCTGAGTATATGATGTTGTTGTAGCTGCTGGTCGCTTTTACTATTGCTGCCCTGCCACAGCACAATTTTTGGTGCTTTTGCTATTTATTGAGCAGCAATTTAAACACTGCTCAGTACTCTCACAATATAAATTTTAACAGTTTTTTTCTAAATTATGGAGGTTTAAACAAATTTAATTTTTAGTCGCGGTAGACCTTTTGGTGCAAATGCCCAGGTGCAAGTGCATATACACACTTACAGCTGATGTAGACTTTTTTAATGGAGGTTTTAGGCAAGCTATTTTTTAAAATCGAATTGTTTTTAACTGATTATTGTTGTGCAACTATTCAAAAATATTCAAAAAAAATTTTAAATCAGTTCCGCCTAGTATACATATTCTACAGCGCTTAAGACCCGGTGCGCCAGAGTAACTTTAAATGTCAAAGTATTTGACCAATTAAAATAATTTTTTTTAATTTGTGTTGTAATTGCCAAAAATAAGCCTTTTTGGAAAATTTGTCTAGTTTTTACACGCAACAATATGGTCAAGAATAACGTACATTTTTCGACTTTTTTCCACGACTCATAATTTTCTGAATTTTCCATATTTTTATTCCATTTCGTTAAAGATGTGCACATAAGGGTTTATTTTCGAATGCATGTTTGTTATTTAATTTTCAGATGATCTGAAGCCGAGCATGGTGTGCCTCGATTTCCACCTTCTTTTAAGCACACCAACTTCAACGCCATCTTTAAAAAAAAATATGTTAAAAAAAACATTTTTTTACTTAACCCTAGAACCATAATGTACGTAAATTTTACGTGTAGGAAATTTTCAAATTCCGATTGCACAAGTGTGCGGCAATCTAACGGGACCAAACGCCAGCAGTGCTTCAATTAGTCATTTTTGAGTAAACAGAAGTGCCGAAGCAGCAACATTTCAGTCGTCTACATGCTCTGAGTGCGCGAGCAGTGAAAGTCTGTACGTAAAATTTACGTAGCATTAGTGTTAACAGTATAAATTGTGTGCGTTATTTTACGTGGTGTTGGTACCCTCCAGGAAAAATCGGAAGGCTTCCATCTAAAAGTGATAAAGAAAAAAATCCCCTCCGCGTCTTTTGGAAGCTTAAGGGTATTTTTGTATTTAAGTTATTTCCATACCGTTTTCCTCTTGCAAAAATTGGAAGATTTACATATGGAAGTAATGAATAAACAATTCCCATCATATCTTTTGGAATTATATTGGTAGTTTTGAATTTATGTTGTTTCCAAACCACTTCTTTAAGAATGCACGAGGAAACTTTTACTTATTGTCAAGAAATGACAACAGAAAATATTAATATCATTGTTTCCTAGCCGATTATTATAGAATTTATGTTTACTGTTTAAAAAAAAATATGTTTTACTGGGCGGCCTCGATAGTCTAGTGGTAGCGCGCTTAACTGTCGCTCAGGGGTCCCGGGTTCGAATCCTGGCCGGGCATTTTCATAACAAGGGAGGGGAATGTTTCTACACTAATTTTCAGAACAGAAGAGAGGACTACTTCCAATTCACTTTTTAAGACAGCGGAGAGGAATGTTTCCCTCTAATGACATGCTATGTAAAAAAAGAAATGGAGTTTGCAATGAAGGGTAATGCTTTCTTCATTCCATGGAATGTTTCCTGGTTACATCCGGGAATGCTCACATTTCCTGTAGGGTATTTAAAGTATAAAACTTGCACGTTTACACTGAACAAAACAAAACAAAACACGGGCAGAACGAAAACCGTGTTATTCAAAGCGTTATCTTAATTGTGAGGATGTAGAGGCTATTTTGAACGCCAGTGATGTAAGCGATACTGGTGTAGAGGGAGAGGAAGAGGAAGAAGAGGAATTTGATAGCGATGATAGTTTGGTTGATCGAAATTATTACCCTGCTCCAATTGACAAAGCGGAATTTGAAAAAGAATTGCAAGAAGCCTGGAATACAAAACGAAAAACATCTTCTGTATCGGAAAAGAATAAGCTGCAAAAAATGAGCTTAAGGACTGTTTTCTCTTCAGAGTTGGAACTACCATTAGATGAAGCGATTTGGGATCCACCTGCAACAGCAACTGCTTCAGAAAGTTTGGAGAATAGCACAATCTTGGGCAAGAATGGTCATATTTGGAACAATGTTCCAATAGGTCTTGAAGGCGATAAATGCGCAGCAAGAAATATTGTATACATTCGGTCAGTTAAAAAATGATTAAATAATAAAGGTACATTAATAAGCAATTCTCCTGTTTGAGCAGGCCCATCGAGCAGCGCCATAGAATTAACGGAGTCAAAAGATGTATTTAGTCTGTTTATGAGCGACGAGATATTGGATACTGTTTTATATCATACAAACGTCAAAATCTCTCAAGTAAGGGAGAAATATAAATTCCAAAACGCCACGACTTCAAGTACGAATTTGAAGGAATTGAAAGCCTTGTTGGGTTTATTGTTTTTGTCGGCAGCATTAAAAATAACCGGGAGATCGATATAGAGCGACAATGAGCAAACATAGATTCGAGTTTCTAAAGGGTGTCCCAACAAGAGCAGGATTTTTTAAATTTTAAATAAAACACAGATATTTAAAAAAAAATCGTGAAACTTTATTATATCGTAAAGTAGACAGAATGAGGTTATGTATGGAACAATATATCGTGCAGATGGCCGCCGCGGCTTTGCTGGCATACACGCGATATTGTAATGAAATTTTCAATGACCGTTTTGCATAAATGCTGCGGTATTTCATTAATGCAGCGTCCAATTTCCTCTTTTAAGGCTTGAGTCGTCGTCGGCGTATTCGCGTAAACCATCGACTTCAAAAACCCCAAAGAAAAAAATCTAATGGTGTTAAATCGCACGATATAGGCGGCCAATTCTGATCTCCAAAACGCGAAATAACACGACCGGGAAATGACTGTTGCAGCAATTGAATTGTTTCTC
Source organism: Dichetophora obliterata (assembly GCA_963920525.1). NCBI lineage: Eukaryota > Metazoa > Arthropoda > Insecta > Diptera > Sciomyzidae > Dichetophora > Dichetophora obliterata. The sequence continues at coordinate 185,040,481 of OY986437.1, read as the reverse complement.
TGGCTGTATGACATGTGGCGCCGTCTTGTTGGAACCACATGCCCTCCACATTCATTTCTTCAATTCTAGGCAAGAAAAAACTGGTTATCATTTCACGATACCGAACACCATTGACTGTTTGCGCTTGACCTGCCTCATTTTCATAAAAAAAAGGTCCAATGATTCCTCCAGCCCAAAAACCACACCACACAGTGACATGTTGAGTATGCATTTGCTTCTCGTGAATCACCCGAGGATTTTCCTCACCCCAAATGCGACAATTGTGCCTATTGACGAAGCCATCAAGATGGAAATGGGCCTCGTCACTGAAGATGATTTTAGCGGCAAAATAAGCATTTTCATGTTGTCTCTCCAATACCCAATTAACGAACTCCCTTCGCTGTCCATGGCTTCAGTTCCTGAGTCAATTGAACTTTGTATGCATGAAGATGCAAATCTTTCGTCAAAATTCGCTGCATAGTGGATTTGGAGACACCAATTTGCTGAGCTCGGTGTCGAATTGAGGTGGATGGAGTTTGAGCGACATCATCACGTACAGCTGCTACATTTTCGGTCGATCGACCTGGTCGAAGGCGCGTTGTTGTCTTTACATCACTAACAGACCCAGTTTCGGCAAATTTATCCATTAATCTCTTTACAGTTGACTCTTTTGGAGCATTATTGTGACCCCAAATTGATCGCAATTTGCGAACTGTAGCCGCAAAACTTTCACCATTTTGGTAAAACAATTTCACAATGATAATGCGTTGTTCATTCGTGTAGCGCTCCATTTTTAATAACCTCGTACCTTCTACTAGCAAACAATAACAATTGTTCAAATGTCAAACAATGACACTTCGAATGGCGCCAAATTTAAAAATTGCGTTCTTGTTGGGACACCCTTTACTAGTATCCCACTGGCGACAAAACTATTAGAAAACCCCTAAAACATGACGATTGTCGGCACACTACGTAAAAATAAAGCTGAAATACTACCAAAATTACTTGATCTTAAATCACAGCAGTGTGGTTCTTCCCGATTCGTATACAATGAGAATATGACTTTGGTGTCTTTCAAGCCAAAACAAAATAAGAATGTGTTATTACTGTCTACTATGTATTTCAATGGAGCGCTTAATAAAACCACAAAAAACCCGGAGATTATTCATACATATAACTCGACCAAAGGTGCAGTTGACACATTTGATCAGATGTCTCAAAATATATGCTGCAACAGAAAAACCAGACGCTGGCCGCTTTGTTTCTTTTACAATATGTTGAATATTGCATCAGTTAATGCTTACGTTATATACAGTCACAACGTAGTGCGACGCGGGCTTAAACCAATGAATAGGTCAACATTTGTGCTCAAACTTCATGAACAACTTACCCGGCCGTGGCAGGAAGAACGAGTACAAACAATCTCAACCTTGCCAAAAAAATTAAAGGAAAATATAACGGAAGTGCTGAAGATAAGCAAACAAACAGGCTCATCAATATCTGACGAACAACCTCACCCGGAAAAGGGGAAATGAACCTACTGCACATTTTGCCAATTCACAAAAGACGACTGACTACAACTTATTGCTTTGTGTGTTAAGTGTCTGCAATTTGTGGCGAACATCAACTTAAAATTTGTCAAAACTGTTGTAGCCTTGAAAAAATTATGTTTATTCATTCAATTTATTTTTTTTTTTTTTTTGTTTAAAAACTTGAAGAATAAATTTATTTTATGTTTGTTTAAGAGTAACTTATTCAATAAAAAAACAAAAACAAAAACATATCAGACTGAAAAACCCGAATAAAATTACAGCACGTAAAATTTACGTATCGTTAGTATTAACGTAGTATAAAATAACGTTATGGTTCTAGGGTTAAACTGATGATGTAAAATGAGCATGCAAGTAAAATTTTTTGTATGTATAATAAACTTTTCTGGAAAACATCTTCTTAAATATGCCTTCATTTTAAACGCTCTTGCCTAAAACCTCCCTTAATATTTCTGTGGTAAAAAACATGGAGTAATAAATCAAGTTTTCTTACATAAGAAAGAATTGCTGATTTGATACAGTAATTGGTAAAACGTTTAAGAACTTTTCAACGTGTAACGAAAAAAAAAGATGAACTTTTTTGCTCTATGTATAAGAATTATCATATTTATAGAGAAATTGTCACACATCGTTATAAAAATAATAAATTAGCGTCTGGGTACTCAAGCCCCATATCCCCCCTGGATCCGCGCCAGCTTAGCCTGACACAAAAATATCGTTTGTAGTGTAAGTAACCGCTAGAATTACCCCATGAAAGAAACCACAGAGTAATAAATAGTAAACATTTTTAATATCATGGACAATAAAAATAATAGTATATCAAAATACAAACCATACACGTGAATAATTAATTTTTATTACAAAGAATTTGTATGTTCTCAACCGTATCGAAAAGACTCATCAGTTCCTTTTCCTTTTTCTTAATGCGTCCCTTAATGTCGGTTATTGACTCGGTGCGACGAACTTCTCTATTTAAAATTTCATCCATTGAATTAATTAATCTGGAAAATTAAAAAAAAGCTGATTTACTTAAGATTTTAACAACATTTTCATAAAAACTTTTTGTCAATCTCCACAGTATCCCTTTGCTTGCGCACACGCTTTGTTACCACTGCTTTCTCAAGAAACTCCTTCAAATCGGTCAAATGCTCCTCTTGTTTTTCGGCGTGTTCCTCGAATTTACGTTGCGCTTTGAGCAACGCCTTCTTTTTGGTATCCTGTCGCTCTTTATCGATTTCGCAAACCAGACTTTGGGTTGGCAACATAAACTTAATGTCGCCAATAAGTAGATCGTGATTTAAGATTTCTAGTTCATTGGTTTGTAAGCCTATCTCCACACAGGTGGGTGGTTCAGCTTTGTCGCTAACCTTGAGATTTGATATTTTAGTCTTTATATCTTTGCGATTCCATATTTTAGTTTTTGGTGCTATTGACTGAATAACGACCTTGCGTTCAAGTTTTACTTGCTGTTGTTGCTTGGCGCTAGAGGCTGTTGTTGGCTGAAGATCCAAGCGCAAGCTGCGAGTGCGCATAGGTGGAAGTGTTGGCTTTCTCTCGGTAAACTTTGATCTTACTGACACCGGTACCGTTGAATTGTTAGCAGCTGAGTTCGCCGTTCCTACCGATCGTGGCGATTTGTAAGGTTTGATTGATTTCGAGGTCGTTGCTGGTTTATTGGCTGTTCTCTGTTGTAGTGGTTTATTGCCGTTGCCACTGTTATTGGCAGGAGTGGACATATTTTTGAATTTGGTGTATTTATAAATTTATTTATTTAAGTTCAATCCGTTTATATAATAAAATACGTGTACAATTTTTTGAACGTTTAAATTTTTTGACGCGATTTCAATTGAAAAATTGATATTTGTTAAGAAGAAAGCATAGTATAACAATAAAAAATAGATTATTATATCACTTGGCAGAATTATCCAGGTTGCATTGACAGTTCTTATGGAAAACATGTACTGTCAAAAAATATTCTCAAAAAGAGAGCGCTTTCAATCGGCCATTGTCATAAGTGAAAACATAACCAATGTTAAAAATGTTGAATCGAAAAAAAAGAACAACCTCAGATCACAAGCTGCAGATGCATATGGCTGAAATAAAATAAATATTCATTAAAAGTAGTGTCTTTTTGGAAGGTAAAGAATATGTTTTGTGCCATTATATATTTATTCCACATAACTTATTTTACGGCGAGTTTGAGTGGCTTAGCTTAAGCGGGCAGCACTTTACATGTTAGCTTTCGACAGTTGCTTGAATTTTAGGTTTGTTTTACTAACAGCTGTTTTTGACAGGCTATGTTTTCCTTTGGAAGAGAAAATAATGTTTTCCTTTGGAAGTGAATGCTACCTGGATAATTCTGCCATGGTTATATCATGGAAGCAAGTATATAAAAAAAAGATATTACCTGACAATAATGAAAAAACAAATTAGCAATTAAAAGAAGGATGGCAACATCTTAAAAGAAAAGGAGGTGGCAACTCCGACCAGCAACTGAGGAGTCGAAAAAAGAGAGCGTTGCGTGCGTGTCGTTTTACATTTTTATATGCCTTGTACATCTTATTTTACTTTTTTAAATTATAACAATGCCTTTAAAAATAACACAAATTTACTTTACTTGAATTAACATTTAAATTATCTAAACTTTTATATTATAATGGATTACATAAAAAAAAACCTTAACTAGTTTCAATAAATACACAAAAGTATTTCAAGTGTCTTTTAATTCAGAAGTGGGATTTAAATTAGAAAATACGCCATCGTGTAATAAACGTAAATTTTTCTGTAAAAGTTTTATTAAAATCGGTCACTAAAATAATGTTATAGCATTTCTGAGGAAAATTCGTTTTCTGGAAATTTCAAAAATTAACGAAGCGTCGTGGGGAAACTTAACGATAACGTGTTTACTGCAACAAAAAATTCTCCTTGACGTAGACGCAAACGATCAAAAGAGAAAAGAAAATTAACAAAGTAACGAAAAACAAAAGTAAGGTGTGCTAACAACAAGAAATAACGAACAAAACACAAACGCTAGTAACGAGTGCAAGTAAAACAGTAAAGCAAGCAATTTGAGTTGAAAACGACCACGGGAAAAAAAGAAAAGAAAAGTCGAGTGCAAACACACAACAAGCAAAAAGCAACGATTGGTATAATTATTTGACAATAAGGCTGGAGTAAGAACAAAACGAAAACAAGTGCGACAACAGTGTTGATTAACAAAAAAGTGGCAAATACATAATAAAAGTATTTAAAAAATAAACAAATACTAAACGGGTTAACAAAAGAAACAAAATGGTAAAAGTATCGAAATTAAATGCACAACAGCTCAAAGAGTTGCTTTCAGAAAACGATTTGCCAACTACGGGCACAAAAACAGAGCTAGTATTACGATTAACTGAAAAGCTTGGTTCCGACGAGACGGATGGAATGCCGGTTGTTTCGGTACAGGAACAAATTAATGAGCTAAAAAATATGATGGCGGATCTTGTTAGTGCAATCTCGGCTATGAATCCTTCTGAGTATTCACAAACCCCTCGTAATAGCACTCCTGCTAACGCTCCACAGTCTGAAAATTCAAGTGTTTCAGTTGCGCGCAATAAATATCCTTTAAACGAGATTTCCGAGACGATTCCAGAATTCGACCCTACAAGTGATCTTTCTTTAAACGCGGAGCAATTTGTCCAACGCGTGAATAGTGCAATGAGTGCCTATGAATGGGATGAAAAGTGTACGCTCTTAGCAGTTTATCGTCGCATGAAAGGTGTAGCGCGACTATGGTTAGAATATTCGCAAAGTCTATCGTCCAACTGGAGTGATTTATCTTCAGCTCTAGTGGCTGAATTTGGTACAAAGTTTGACGAAGCGGACATTAGTTTAAAAATGAGCAATGCGACTCGTAAACAAGTGGAGAAAGTGATTGATTGCTGTTTTCGCATGAGGGCTTTAGGCAAACGTTTCAATTTAAGTGAGCAAGCAGTTATAAAGTATACACGAGAAGGACTCAAGTACCGTGAACTTCAAACAGCGATTGCTTCATTAAGATTTAATACAATGAAACACATACGAGAAACCCTTGAAGAATATTTAAAAAACTTACCAGTCGCGTCGCGTAACGTAAATAATAATAATAATTCTAAAACAAACGAAACGAAAACCCCGCAAAATAGAGTGAAGAGTGAAAAAATGTTAACATGTTTTAATTGCTCAGAAAAAGGCCACATTTCGCCTAACTGCCCTAAGCCTCAACATCGAAATCGTTGCAAAGATTGTCAGAAAGTGCACCCGCGAGGTGAACCCGAGAACTGTGGGAAAAGTGCGACGGTAAAAAAAAAATAAATTTTTGTGTTGTTATATATTCTAAATATGCGGCATGTAAAAGACTTAAGTCTTAAATGCCAACGTTATTTGCAAATAAATTGAATAAATTAAATTGGATTGAAAAAAAAGAAAGAGATTTTCGAAAAAATAGTGCATGTTAACGATAAACCATTTATTGCATATATCGATAGCGGAAGTGACTGTCACGTGATACGTCATTCAGTGGCAAAAATTCTAGGGTGCAAAGCGGAAAGATGTACCACGCAAATCAAAGGTATATGTGGCGGCATGCGAATTACGAACGAGGAAATAATCGTGGATCTACAAGTTGATGAGGTGATGCTGAAAATGTGCCTTTACGTTGTTGAAGATGATTTGCTACCAACCGATATCCTTCTTGGTCATGAGCTATTTTCGAGCGAAGATATTTACGCCACTGTTAAAAAGGATGAGATAGTTTTTTATTATACTTCTAAAACACCTTGAACCATGAAAGTAAACAACGTTACAGCTTAAGAACCTGTGACGAGCGATGACATAAGCTGCGACATTGAATATGACGATGAACGTTCTACTTTACTTCATTTATTACACAAAAATCGCGATGTTTTTTCTGACAGAATGACTGATATAGGAAAAACTGATCTTATTGAAATGAAAATCGAGGTGGCTAGCAATGAACCGATAACTCAACGACCATACCGAGTACCCGAACCTAAAAAAGCTGGTGACGGACATGATCAACGAACTTCTGTCAAACGATATTATAACTCATTCCGAGTCAGATTATTCGAGCCCAATACTTCTAGTTAAAAAGAAAAACGGCAAAGACCGTTTATGCGTAGATTATAGACGCCTTAATCAACATTTAAACAAAGAAATTTATCCAATGCCCAACATTGAGGAACGGTTGCAAGAGGCAGCGTAGTTTACTTTACGACGCTGGATTTGAATAGTGGTTACTACCAAATCCCCATAGAGCCAAATAGCCGAAAGTATACTGCTTTTGTGACAACGGCCGGACTTTACGAATTTAAACGCATGCCATTCGGGCTAAAGAACGCTCCGGCAGTTTTCCAACGTTTAATGACAAAGTTCAAGGAGAAAACGCAGAAGGATGACATGTTGCACTACATGGACGACATACTAATAGGTAGCCAAACGATCTCTGAAATGATGGAAAAACTTGAAAGAATTTTGGGAGTGTTGCGCGAAGCTAAGTTATCTTTGAATCTGCGAAAAAGCGCGTTTCTTAAGCGGACCGTAGAATTTTTGGGACACGAATTATCACCTGAAGGTATAAGTCCAGGGTCAATTAAAACGTTGGCAGTGCAAAATTTTCGAACCCCAACCTGCTTAACGGAAGTACGCCAATTCTTGGATTTAACGGGTTACTTTCGCAAATTTGTACCCCGCTATGCGCTGATTTCAGTGCCCCTACGAAAACTTTTGCGTAAAGACCAGCCATTTGAGAGGACAACTGAACAGGATGCTGCGATGGACGAGTTAAGAAGTGCTCTTACCAAGAAACCCGTCATGACCCCATACATCGTTGATGCCGATCAACAAATACACACCGATGCGAGCTTAGTGGGTTTGGCCGAGATACTCATGCAAAAAGACAAGGATCAGTGAAAACCTGTAGCATATTTCAGTATGTCGACGAGCAACGAGGAAAGAAGGTACCACAGCTACGAACTTGAAACTTTAGCGGTGGTGGAAACGTTGGAGAGGTTCAAATACTGTATAGCTGGAAAGAAAATAACGATAATCACGGATTGCAGCGCAATAAAGACGACGATGCAAAAAAAAGAGTTGATTCCCCGCATCGCTAGGTGGTTCCTCCGTGTGCAAGACTTCGACGTGCACATTGAACATCGGTCAGGACAGAGGATGCCGCATGTAGATGCGATAAGCCGAAACCCCGTTGAGCCATATCGTGAAATCGACACCGCTTCACTCCGCATTGACAAGGTAGAAATTGAAGAAGGAGATTGGATTTACAGTATGCAACTCCAGGACGCAAAAATCAAGCAGATCATCGATGAACTACGTTTAAAAAACAAGCAAATAACGAACGAATATGTTGAAAACCAGTGTCGTCTTTACCGCAAAAACAAAGACGCCAAACTTTGGGTTGTGCCCAAGGCACTACGATGTAGAATTGTCTACGATTGCCATGACAAAGCCGGTCACGTTAGCGTTGACAAAACGATGGAAAAAGTGAGGAGGTTTTTTTGGTTCCCTCGCATGCGAAACTACATAAAGTTATTTATTAAGTCATGCATAGAATGCGCATACAACAAGGTTCCAGGCGGGAAAAAAGAAGGTCAATATCACTATAGCTACATCAACCCAGTACGATTCACTTTGATCATTTAGAACCATTTCCCAAAACTTCCAGGCGTAACGAACATATACTTGTTCTTGTGGACGCATTCACCAAATTTATAATAGTAAGAGCACTGCGACAAAACACGTGTTAACCATATTAGACAAAGTAAGCAGCTACTTTGGTGTCCCTGAACGGATGGTGACTGAGCGTGGGACCGCATTTACGTCCAAAGATTTTGAAAGATACTGCAAGGACCACGACATCACTCACATTTTGAACGCCGTGCGCACTCATCGCGCCAACGCACATGCCGAACGAACAAATCGAATAATCTTATCGATGCTACTTCCGACAACGACTAACGACAAGCTACTAATAGGTCTGTTCGCGTAGTCGATTGCAAACGAAATATTTCAAGTTTTTATTAGAAAGTGACTCAAAAGCATTCGTTTACTGAGAGAATTGGGTTATAGAGAGGCAATCACATTTTCTCTCCCTTCAAGTTTTTTAAAGTTTTTGCAAGAAGAATTTCATCTTGTAAAAAGATGAAAACTGTCAAATGGTAGCTGTGTGTGTGTAGCAGCTGAATTTTTTTTAGATTTTCTTAGACGTTTTTAACATTTTTCAATATTTTACCAGAAAGCGTTCGTTTACTTTTTAAAGTTGAAGTTAATTCTTTCTCAATTTTATTACTTTTGACGTTTTTAATTTTTTTTTCCAAGAAAAGTACGCGAACAGACCTATAACAAAATACGTTTTAAATTTTTTGACGCGATTTCAATTGAAAAACTGATATTTGTGTAGAAGAAAGCCTAATATAATAAAAAAATAGATTATTATATCACATGGCAGAATTATCCAGGTTGCATTTACAGTTCTTATGGAAAACATGTACTGTCAAAAAATATTCTCAAAAAGAGAGCGCTTTCAATCGGGCATTGTCATAAGTGAAAACATAACCAATGTTAAAAATGTTGAAGAGAAAAAAAGAACAACCTCAGATCACAAGCTGCAGATGAATATGGCTGAAATAAAATAAATATTCATTAAAAGTAGTGTCTTTATATATTTGCAAAATTGTTTTAATTTAGTTTGCTCGAACCAAAATCCACGTTTTCTTTTTGTTTTTCAGAGTTTCAAAAATCCAACGAGAATCCGACGAACCGAGTGCAAATGTTCAATTTGAAAATGGTTTGCATGCCAACACTACTCCACAGCCTACTCCACAGGCTCTAGCCCAGTCATGAGCATGAAAATAAAATTAGTGAGCCAATTTTTTTTTAAACAAACACAAAATTATCCTCATTATTGCTTTTGCTCAAAGTTGCAAAAAAAAAATAACAAAATAAAAATTGGTAATGCAAAAAAAAAAAACCACAATAAGGTTACACTAATTTTCTATTTCTATAAAGAATTGACCAGCAAAATAAAAACGAATCATGTGTGTTTGTGTGCAACACATGTAACGGCACAAACGTTTCAAGCGCAGCGCAGTTGAGTTAGTCTGCGGACAGAGTAAACGCTGATGCGAGCAGGCAGGTACCTGCTCAGTAAATAAGCCGTGCAGAGTGAATGCGAGCAGGTCAGATCAGATCAGCGCGAGTAAAAGTTTTTTATTTATTTTTTTCCCATATTGTTTTTTATTTTGCATCCTCCGCTAATGGCGTTTATGAAAATTTTTTATTTCCTATACATAAATAGCACGCTCTTCAAAAGAGCTACAACTCAAAAACTTTAATTTTCAGGAAGAGCAAAAAACAATTTTTTTATTCAAGGGGCTCCATACAAAAAAAAAAAGAGACAACGATTTTATTTTAATTAAAGTCTAAGAATATGTGTACAAAATTAAGATAGCCGATGTATATGATCACTACAAATAGTGTTATACGAAAAATTATTTATGTAAACATTTTGAATTGTGACTCTTTTGAAGAGGGTGTGCGATATGTTGTACTACTAGGCCAGCCCAGAATTGCACTGAGAATTTTAAACTAAAATTAGCGTTTGCTTCTGTGTCTTGAAATGTTCCATTCGCCGATAAGATAACTCTTCAGAAATTTTATTCAAATCGGACACCGATAAAGTAAGGCTCATTGCGATTTAATCTCATTACATTGGTATAAACTTTATATATACTATAAAGGGCGAACATGAGGTGTTTCGTCATTAAAATGTGTATTAAAATTCTGTAAACTAATTAAATCATTCTATACTTTTAATCAATAGCAGATTCAAATACCTTTAAGACAACGTGTCATCGGTGAGAAAAATCGGATGAAAATAACCAGAGTTGTGATATTTTACTTTTCAAAAATCCGCAAAGTGCCTGTTTCTGGCACAAATAAAATCAAAGAAAAATCATAGAAACGTTATATCTTATTTGAAATGACTTTAAAATTAATGCTTTTTGATTTTTGTATTACAAAAATTTTGGAATTTGATGGCTGCCAACATATTAGACCCGGGTTTTACTGTTCAAAGTATTAAAAAAAAAATGCAAAACCAAGCTATTCAATTTTTTATTGATTTATTTGTTTTATATGTATTTGTTTTGTTTCTTGCATGCCCATTCTATCAATATATCATTTTCACGTGCACAACTTATCACCAACAACAACACAATCTTAATCGGCGTTAACCAAATTTGTCAATACCCACCAAAAACAACCCTCACACTCACATAAACATGTGCGCGGTTGCTGCTGTCAGGAGCATAACTAGCTGGGGAAAGGGGGTAAACTACCCTCCCTACTTTTTTAGAGTCGGCCTAATTGTTATTTTATACTAAATTTTTTTAAATATTGATTTTTATGAACAATAATTATGAACGCATCAAATCCAGTCGTGCCTTTTATTGCCATTTTCATAACAAAAACCAACTTTAGTCGGCTATTTCATTTTAATTCATACCCAAAACTATATTCAGTCGGCCAACTCACTTTTAGTCGTACCTTAAACAAACTTCACTCGGCTAACTCACTTTCAGTCGTACCTTAAACGAACTGTAGTCAGCCAACTCATTTTAAGTCGTATCTTAAACAAACTTCATTAGGACAATTCACTTTCAGTAGTACCTTAAACAAACTTTAGTCGGCCAATTCATTTTAAGTCGTATCAAGCGTTGAATTGTTGCATCCAAAAGTTCAGAAAAGTAGTATAAATTTTGTTAAAAAAGTACGGAAATAGAAATGCATAGTAATGTAAAAGAGAGCAGCGGACCAACTGGAAAAAATGGACCATTTTTAGTCCAATTGTGCAACCAATTGTGCAATTGACTAAAAATAAAAATCGAAAATGATATTTTTATTTGAACAAAAATAATATTAATGATTTTTATTTAAGATTTAAAAGATAAAATCAGATTACTATTTTTATATCTGAGCAAAAACTTGAAAATCATAAAATAATGATTAATGCTTTTGGATATAGCTTAGTGATAACAGTCCCTGATACAAATACGTTGTCAAAAAGTTAAAAAAATAAGTGGAATAAAACAAGCCCAAGCGAACAAAGGTTTACTCAGTCGCCACACATATTCCCTTTTTTAAAACCTAATTTATACATTTTTGTAGAACTTTTTGAGATTGAAATTTTTATCCAGAAATACCCAAAATTTTTATTAAAAAATTTAATGATCAAAATCGGCCAACATATTTAATGAAATATTCTTAGCTCAAGAACTCTGATGTAAAATCTTTAATTTCATAGACTTAACATTTTAATTTAAATACAGTTATAATAAATAAATAATGAATTTAAAGGATTTAGTCAAACTATTGAAAAAAGGTCCGTTTTAAATTTTAAACTCGAGATGATGGCAAAAAGAACACCATTTTTAAATCTGCATTCAAAATTCATTTATTATAAAACCATCACTTTATGTCATTGTTGATGTTCTAAACGAAATTTCCCAAAGCTCTAAGAAAATTTAACAAGTGGACTCGAAATGCTGTATATTCGCTATCAAACCAACTCATTTCTGTGGACTTTATTATAAGTCTTGTTTTTATGAAAAATGTGCAAGTATATATTAAGCTCCTGACTGATATGAAACTCTCTTGAAGCCGTTGAACTGAATATTTTATATGCTATAAAATTTATTTCTTGTAACCTTAAATCATTAGAAAAAATAAATTCGGACTCTGAATGTACGAATAACCTAATTAGTAGTGCTGTCGCATTGTTAAATCTTTTAATGTTGGTGCTGAAAAGGAATTCTCAATTTGCCATCGCCGTCGCACAGTGTCAGATTTCGCATTCGTAACGATTTCGTAGAAATTTTGCACAAACACTTATATTGATGACATGCACAAAATACTCAAAAATCTGTACTCTAAGGCATTGCTCCCATGCAAACCGTTAATATGTTCTACAAATATGAAATGATAAATTTCCAAAATTCAAATATAAGCCAAGATATTTGTGTTTTATTTAATGAAATTAAAAAAACAATTTAATTTTTAAAATAAAAAGAGTTCATTATATGAAAAACGATAAAATAAAAAAAATAAAAAGATTAAAATTAAATTTAACATTAACAGTGAATTACTCCGAGTGAGAAGAACTGTCATCACCGCTTAAGTTTGCAAGGCTATAGTCATCATTTTGTGGAACTTCAAGCAGTGAAATGACTTCTTGTTTAAGTGGTTTGTGGCTTTTCCTATGTGTTTTGCGCAAACTTGTTATGTATGGATCGGATGTAATCAACAGCCGACGTATTAAGTCCGTGTTGGAGTCAACTCTTGATGTTTTTCGAGTATTATGTATCTATACCGCCGGACATCCTTGTTTCGTGCCTCTTGTGCTTCCTCCGACATTTATCCAATAGGAATCATACAGCTGCTGATAACAGCGCTTCCATGATAAAGCACCTTATGTACTGTGACAGGCATATAGTACCAGGGATAAAGTTGTAGATATAAATCGGTTGTGTATTCGGCGTATTTTTTAAATTCATTGGCATTGATTTGAAACCACGAATTCAAGCATTCCAGCAAAGTACGAAAGCGAATAATTAGCTTCAAATTAACTCCAGTTATTTCTGCTTTAGTTTCTGCATGTTTCAAAAACCGTCTGGCCGTATTGCCATCATTAGAATTTCCAGATTTGTGTATTGGAAAATCAATTAGAAGCCCTGTTTCTCTTCTGAATCGATTTTGAATGTGCAATTTTCTCTCCACAAGTTTTGCCCTGTGTTCACCAGATACTTGCCACTTCTTTATATCCAATCTATAAGCAATGTGCAGTAAGCACTCCATAAACCTTATGTAGGCATGTAAAGTTGATAACCCTAGAGAAATCATATTCTGAGTTACTGAATAACATTCTGATGAGTTAAGGCACTCGGATCGTTCATTATTTTCGGTGGGGCAACCACATATGTGTAGTGTTATCTTATTATTACATTTTAATATTGTTTCAATTGTATGTAAAACACTTTGTTTTAAAACCACTTAGTTTTTAAGTTCTTTTTGTATTTTTTTAGAATTAAGTTTTCATATTTTAAATGTATAAAAATATTTCAAAATTTTTCAGTATCTAATAAATTATTCAATCATACGTATAAAATTTTTATTATATTTCTCGTGAAAAAATATAATTTCCACAATTGGCGATCCTGTCGAAACCGGACCAACGATACCAACGAGCTCATCAATACTCAAGCAGAGCAACCCCGCGCTCTAAGCCACTGAAGTAGAGCAACCCCGCGACACGCTCATAAGTTCTCGCGCTCAGTCTCTACGCGCCACAGCAACAACAACAATTGCGTCAACAACTAAAAGTGCAGCTACAGCAACATCTACATCATCACAACCAACCCGCAAAAAACCTGTGCGCAAGGCACCGCTACCACCAAAACCACCACCGCACCAACAACAACAACATCACAGCCTGCAGTCGTGAGCAACTTACTCACTGCAGAGCTACAACAGCGAACCCACCTCACCACAACGAAGCAAATAGCAGCAGCGTATCTCGACGCCAGCAACAACGCCGACATCGATAACAACTTCGGCAGAAATAGCGACGTCAACGTCAACAGCAACGCCAACGTTGACAGAGACGCCAACGTCGAAAGAGACGCCAACGTCGAAATAGAAGCCAACGTCGAAAGAAACGCTAACGTCAGCAGAGAAGTCAACGTCAACAGCAACGCCAACGTTGACAGCGACGCCAACGCAAGCAGCGACGCCAACCCAAACAGCGACGCCAACGCAAGCAGCGACGCCAACACAAACAGCGACGCCAACGCAAGCAGCGACGCCAACACAGGCAGCGACGCCAACGCAAGCAGCGACGCCAACACAAGCAGCGACGCCGACGCAAGCAGCAACGCCGACGCAGGCAGCAACGCCGACGCAGGCAGCGACGCCGACGCAGGCAACAACGCCGACGCAGGCAGCAACGCAAAGACAGGCAACGACGCCGACGCAGACAGCGACGCTGAAGTAAGCAGCGCCACCGACGCAAGCAGCGACGCCAAAGCAAGCGGTGACGCCAGAAACAAACAGCGACGTCAGTAAATCAGCGACTAAGGATTGGTATTTATATACACTACACAATTAGCTTTTTAGCGGATGTAAAACGATAAGCCGGCGCTTATCGTTTCACAACCGTAGGCACTACACTGCACGCTAGGCACACTTCAATTTTATTAATATTATTTTAAGAAATTTATTTGTAATAAAGCTAGTATTCTTTAAAACAATACAATGCAACGTACTCCTACTCGGTTATCCACCTCAGGAGACGGAGATAACCATTTAATTAATTTTGAGCCTCCTTTATTGAACCCTTTCGATGATTCATCATCTAACATTGAAGTTCATGCAACGTCAGTCAAACTCCCACAGTTCTGGACTGATAATCCTGATGCATGGTTTATTCATGCAGAATTCCAATTTCGATCTAAAGGGATTACCACTGACCAAACAAAGTATGAATATCTTGTGACTGCACTTCCACAAGAAGTCATAGTTACGGTATTAGATTTCATACAACAACCACCTTCAACCAACTTGTATGAAGGTTTGAAGAAAGTTCTGATAAATAGACATACTTTAAGTGAGAACAAACGGTTCGATAAGATGCTATCTGACACTGAGATGGGTGACCAAAAACCATCTCAATTTTACAGATCCTTGCTTCTTTTAGCTGGTTCAACAGTCAACAAAGACTTAGTTTATAAGCTTTGGTTACGTAAACTACCTAAAAGTCTGAACATTGCTTTGACAGGATCTGGTCATAAGGAATTAGATGAGTTGTTATTACTCGCTGATAACTTGTGGGAGGTATTAGCAGAATCTGAGGTATCTGCAATCAAGAATAACTTTAATGTATCGAAACACATCTCTAATTCTAATGAGATAGCAAATATTACTAAACATTTTGCAGAACAAACATCTAAAATTTTTGAATGTTTTCAAAAACTCTCGCTTGATGTTGATGAACTTAAGAATCAACGTTTCAGTCGTCCAATTTCCAGAAGATTTAGTTCCAGAGGAACTTCAAGACGTCGATCGTCTTATAGGTCCTCTTCAGGTCAACGACCTTCCAATTGGGTATGTAAGTACCATTTCAGATTCGGTAAAAACGCACGTAAATGTGAACAACCATGTGCATTTGTTCAAAACGACAACTTTTCACCACACAACATAACACAACACAATTCAACAAACTAAAAGACTCTGTTGTCGCGACGACTGATAATAGACCCGTCATACATACACGTCGTCTTTTTGTATTTGACCCCTCTAGTAAATTAAATTTTCTTATTGACAGTGGAGCAGAGGTATCAGTTCTACCTTCCTCAAAATTCAAAATTTCAAACAAAAAATCAGATTTGGTATTACAAGCTGCTAATGGCACAGCAATCTCTACATTTGGAAAAAAATTATTGACACTTAATTTAAATTTACGACGTGAATTACCATTTTCATTTATTATAGCTGACATCTCCAAACCTATTATAGGTGCAGATTTCTTGACAAAATATGGCCTTCTTATTGACCTTAAACACAAACGTCTCGTTGACCCTTTAACTAATTTATCTGTCAATACAATTTCAGCATTTTCTGAAACATCTTTACCTAAATTATTTACTATAGATAACAAGTATACACAATTACTCAAAAAATTTCCTTCTTTAATAACAGAACCCGATTACACAGCACCAATTAAACATCACACTGTACATCACATTGTCACTGAAGGACAATTACCTTACACAAGACCACGACGTCTAGACTTGCCAAAGTTAAAAGTAGCTAAACAAGAATTTCAGTTCTTAGTTACTTCTGGTATTTGTAGACCGTCAAATTCTCAAACATCCTCTCCATTACACCTAGTACCTAAACGCGAGCCCAATGATTGGAGACCATGTGGCGACTACAGAAGACTTAACACAATTACAGTACCTGACCGATATCCATTACCACACATACATGATTTTTCTTTAAATTTACACAATACATGCATTTACTCAAAACTCGATTTAGTCAGAGCATATCATCAAATACCAATGGCACCTAACGACATACACAAGACAGCAATCACTACACCTTTTGGGATGTTCGAGTTCCTCCGTATGCCATTTGGCTTGAGGAACTCAGCCCAGACATTCCAGAGGTTCATTAATGAAGTGCTACATGGACTAGATTTTATTTTCGTATACTTAGATGACATCTTGATTGCTAGTGAGACAGAAACACAACATTTCGAACATTTAACACAAGTTTTTAGAAGACTCAATGATTACGGTTTAAACATAAAACCTAACAAATGTGTATTCGGAGTTGATAACATTGACTTTCTTAGCTACAACATATCTAAACACGGAATACGTCCGTCACAAGAACGTGTTAAATGCATTCAAGATTATCCACAACCGGTAACAGTCAAACACATGCAAAAAATTTATAGGTATGACAAATTACTACCACAGGTGCATTCCTAAACTCGCACACATGCTTGAATCCATTTATGACATGGTAACAACAGCTTCGAAAACTAAAAGCAAACATTTACAGTGGACAGACACTACTTTACATGCATTTACAACAATCAAAGACAGTTTTGCCACGCAAACACTTATTAACCATGTTAATAGTAAGGCACAACTGTCGATTGCTGTAGATGCATCCATTACCGCAATAGGTGGCGTTTTACAACAAGAACATAACAATAAACTTGAGCCTATAGCTTTCTTCTCTAAGAAACTTTCACCTGCTGAAACGAAATATAGTACATTTGACAGAGAATTACTTGCGATTTACTTAACTATTAAACATTTTCGACACTTCCTGGAAGGTAACATTTTTACAGTTTTCACAGATCACAAACCTTTAGTTAATGCATTATCTTCTAAAACCGAACGTAGTCCTAGACAAACACGACACCTTGAATACATAGCACAATTCACTAACACAATATTACACATTAAGGGTACAGACAACTCAGTAGCAGATGCACTTTCAAGATGCGAGGTAACAGAAGTTAGAACACCCGACCTTGATCTCAAACAATTACATCAGGAACAAATCATTGACACAGAACTCAAGAGCATAACAGACAAAACAACTTACAAGTTTGAACAAGTTGATATTCCGTTTTTAAACATAAAAATTTGGTGTGAAAATTCTACAAATAATACAAGACCATACATTCCCCAAACACTACGGAAAAGAGTTTTTGATCAAATACATAACATTTCACATCCAGGAACTAGAGGTACTAGACGACTAATCACACAACGATATTTTTGGCCTAACATGAACACACAAATAAACAAATGGACTCAAGAATGTATTAGATGTCAAAAATCTAAGGTACATAGACACACTAAAACACTACCTCACAAGATAAACATTCCGAGCGGTCGTTTTGAACATATTCATATTGACTTGGTTGGCCCATTACCGATTTCAAATGGTTACCGATATTTGTTTACCATAATTGACAGGAACACACGTTGGCCTGAGGTTTATCCTCTTAAAGATACAAGGGCTAATATTATTGTTGACACGTTCCAAAGAGAGTTTATATCACGCTTTGGGGTTCCTCTGGAAATTACTTCTGATCGAGGACCTCAGTTTACATCAACTACATTCAAAAATTTTATTACCAAATTTGGTTGCAAACACATCAAAACTTCAGCTTATCACCCACAAGCTAATGGGATGATAGAACGTTTCCATCGTCAACTCAAAGCTTCTCTTATAGCGAGCAATAACCAAAACAATTGGTACTCAGAATTACCACTAGTTCTATTAGGGCTAAGATCCACGTTTAAAGAAGATGTTAAAGCATCCCCTGCTGAAATGGTTTATGGTCAAACACTCAGATTGCCAAGTCAGTTAGTCATTCCTAGTGAGCAAAAATTCAGTCCATCAGAAACTTTGTTCAAACTTAAAGATATTGTTGCTAATAATCAAGCACATATTTCACATCATAATCAGAATTTTAAACAATTTGTGCCAGAATCACTCAAAACTTGTGAGTTTGTATTTGTTCGCAATGACACTATTAAAAAACCACTTCAAGAGCCATACGACGGACCATTCAAAGTATTAGAAAAGTCTCCAAAATTTTTTAAAATTCTTAAAAACAAAAATATTATAACGGTTAATATTGATCGAATTAAGCCAGCTTTTGTTAACATTAATGTTTCAAAAACACTTTTTAATGCAAACAAATCAGCTAAGACAGTTCATTTTAATTTATTAGCAAACACGGTAAGACTAATACCGAATTCTTTGGAGGGGGAATAATGTAGTGTTATCTTATTATTACATTTTAATATTGTTTCAATTGTATGTAAAACACTTTGTTTTAAAACCACTTAGTTTTTAAGTTCTTTTTGTATTTTTTTAGAATTAAGTTTTCATATTTTAAATGTATAAAAATATTTCAAAATTTTTCAGTATCTAATAAATTATTCAATCATACGTATAAAATTTTTATTATATTTCTCGTGAAAAAATATAATTTCCACATATGTAGCATTTCTGAGTTGGGGTATAAGCTGACAATGCATTGCACACCTTACCGTCAATCATGCATAAAATAAATTTAGCATTTATTTTAATTATTTTTCCTCCTACAGTGATTACTGTTGGGGTTAGTCTAAATATCTCATCTTCTACCTCTCGTACTTCCTGTACAGTCACATCTGCCGTCTCCTTGGTGAATATAAATTTTATTGAACGACGATACCTTGTTGATGATGGAGCGGGGTTTTGCCAAAAAATGTTCTTTTCATAATCCGTTTTATGGCTGTATATTTGAAGTGCTACTAATGAAAAAGAGAACAAGCTTTCATCAGAAAATTCAGATTCAGAGAATCGCTATTTGTAACGACTTTGCTCAGCGCCATCGCAACCCCATTTTATGAGAATATGTATCTGATCAAGTACTTCGAACTTCAATGAAAATACTTCTTCTCCATGCCTACACGTTTCTCGTCTAACGATAGTCCTAGTCTTCTTGATTATTTTATAGTATCTGAAATTTCAACTGTCCTTTTGTTTGACCAAATTTATTTTCTATCGGATCATGACCTTATTTTCTGTACTCTTGACATTAACTTATCTTGTTCAGCTACGTCGCATACGTTTTCATATCACGATTTAAAGTCTATTGATTCTTATGCTCTTTTCTGTGATCTGTCTGTAACTCCGTGGAATAATGTGTGGTTTTGTCCTAATATTGAAGATAAGCTGACCATATTTACAAGTGCAATAACTGAACTGTTCGTAAAACATGTCCCTTTGAAAACTGTAAATATTAAAAATATGTCCTGCCCGTGGTTTACAAATCGTGTACAGCTTGCCATAAAAAAAAAGAAATAGGTTGCATGCAATATGGAAAAAGAATCCTTCATCTGAAAAATGGGAAAACTATAGAAATGCTAGGAATGCTTCCATAACCATAATAAGGCAACCAAAAATAAGGTATTGCTCAACCAAACTCAAAACCACTCTTCCACCTAAAGTTTTATGGAACAATCTAAAAAACTTAAGCATTGTTGACAAGCAAAAACCTTACTGCCAGATTCATCCTGACCGTCTTAATGAATATTTTCTGGCTAGCGCCAATGTGAACCAAAATAACACGCCAAGTTCCCATACATTTTTAGGTACTCCTATTGAACATACATTTCAGTTTACCACGGTGACAGAAGACGATGTTGCAAAGGCTGTATTGAATATTAAATCAAATGCTGTTGGTGAAGATGATATAAATATAAAATTTGTAAAGATTATTTTACCACACATTCTTAGCTCTCTTACTCACATTATTAATTATTGTTTTACTACATCGTCTTTTCCACATTTGTGGAAATCTGCTATAGTAACGCCGGTGGCAAAAAAAAATACAGCTTGTGAACCGAAGGATTTCAGGCCTATAAGCATCCTGTCTTCATTATCCAAAGTATGTGAATCTATCATGGCTATCCAAATATCACCATTCTTAAGTGAAAATAATCTTTTGTCTCCATTCCAATCTGGTTTTCGCGCAGGTCACAGTTGCTCTACTGCTACGGTTAAAGTAATGGATGATATAAGGTCTTATTATGATGATGGTAGACTAACTCTATTGTGTCTGCTTGATTTTTCAAAAGCATTTGACACTGTAAGTCATGAACTCCTTTGTCAAAAATTAAAATATTTCTTTGGTTTCTACGACAGTGCCACTCATTTGTTAAATAGCTATTTGACAAATAGAGTACAAAGAGTGAAGGTCGGTACTAATTTTTCATACTATGAAGCTGGTTGCTGTGGTGTGCCTCAGGGATCGGTTCTTGGCCCGCTGCTCTTCTCCATGTTCGTGAATGACATTTTTCACTGCTGCACATATTCGTCCATGCATGCTTATGCTGATGACGATCAGATTTACTTGTCTGGTAGAACAAACCTCATGGAAGATTTAGTATGTAAACTGAATGAAGATCTTGACAGTATAAACCAATGGGCTATGAAAAATAGTCTTCACCTTAATGTACTTAAGTCGTATGTGTTGCCTGTCTCTAAAGAAAAAAATAAGCCCTGACTCCATTCCAGACGTTATATTGGGTGATAAAATCATAAAAATAGTTAATAGTGTTGTAAGTCTTGGATTTAATATCAATGCTTCCCTTACTTGCACAGATCATATCAACAGTGTAGTCCGCAAAATCTATTACATCTAATTTTTGATGGCGTAGCATTAGGATGTCGTCTGAGTATACACCTATTGATCTAAGACGTAAACTTGCAATTCAGCTCGTTGTCCCCGTCATAACATATTCTGAACTTGTATACAGCAAGTTAGATTCGCGGTCTCAACTTAAATTGCAGATCGCGTTTAATCATGCCACACGCTATGTCTACGGCTTGCGTAAATTTGATCATTTAGCTCAATTAAAAAACTGTATACTTGGATTCGATATCATAAGCTACTCTAATGCCAGGAATTGCATATTTTTACACAAACTCATACACCACAAAACTCCTTTCTACTTATTTGAAAAACTGCAATTTAGTCGGTCAATTAGAAGCCAAGTGCTAATTATACCTAGTTTTAACTTTCTAAACTCCACAAGACTATTCTTTATTAATGCCGCTAGATTATGGAATTCATTGCCTAGTAGCTTAAAATCCATAGCGTCAAAAACATCCTTCAAACAAGCTATTTTGAAGCACTTTTCATCACATAATACTTAACAAAATATCAGATCTTTAGCTCTATATGACTTTCTCTCTCTCTTGTTTGCTCTTTCTTAATTTAAGTTTTATCTGTCTTATGAATTTACTTTTTTTAAACATTTTTTTGATAACACTTTTAATTGTATAACAATAAATTTAAATTACCTTAGATTTAAGTATAAATGTTTTATAATAAGTTGAATTCAAATTATGTCTTTGAGCACTGTACTATAAAAGTTCTTAATGTACTAATATAAATAAATAATAATATATATATTAAAAAAAAACTTTTCGGGAATCTGGGGGCGATGTAACAATGTAACATGTCTGACTGTCTCAACCTGGCAAGGCCAGCATAATCTTTGTGAAATCGCCTCAAGTCGACCCAAACCTCCATGTGGTGTTTCCTGGGCAACGTCAAAACTGACAACCGTTAGTTTGGCGGCTAATCTCAGCGGCGGGCCCCCCTAGGCTTATAATAGGTTGTGCGTCGGGTTTGAAGTCCACCCGTAAAAACCAATTTCAATGAAAACTAATAAGAATAGAAGAAAACTGATCCCCAATTTCTGATGACAACTTCCGCAAATGAAAAACTGATAATGATTTACGGATATGCACCTGGAATGACCGAACCCTTAATTGGCAAGGTGCCTCTATCCAACTGACTGATGTCTTGGAAAGATACAAAGCTGATATCACTGCTATCCAAGAAATGCGATGGAAGGGACAGGGTTGCATTCGGCATGCACCCTGTGATATCTACTACAGCGGCCATGCGGAGAAGCACGAGTTTAGATGCGGATTTGTAGTTGGCAAGAGACTACGGCCCCACGTCTTGCGATTCACACCTGTGAACGAACGACTTGCCATAATCCGCATCAAGGTTAAATTTTTCAATATAAGCCTAATATGTGCGCACGCTCCGACAGAAGACAAGGACGATGAGATAAAGGAAATTTTCTACGAGCGCCTTGAAAATGCTTACGAGCGCTGCCCCCGTCACGACGTAAAAATCGTGCTTGGTGACTTCAACGCTAAGGTGGGCAAGGAAAATATTTTTGGTGCAACAGTCGGAAAGTTCAGCCTCCACGACAACATCTATGATAACGGAATGAGGCTGATTGACTTCGCCGCAACACGAAACATGGTCGTAAGTAGCACTACATTCAAGCATCTTAATATTCATAAAGCCACCTAGATGTCCCCTGATCAAAAAACCAAGAATCAAATTGATCACGTTTTGATCGACGGAAGGCACTCTTCCAGTGTATTGATGTACGCACGATCCGTGGTGCAAACATCTTGTGGTGCAAACTATCTTGTTGCAGCCAAGATCCGTACACGTCTGTGCGCAGCTAAGAATACACGCAACCCTACACAGAGAAAGCTAGACGTCGACAAGCTGCAATCGAAACAGACAGTCGATGCGTGTGGCTGTGTGTGGCTGCTAAAAAGGTGATTGGCTACCACCGCCCTAACCGAAACCAGTGGTACGACCAGGAGTTTCGCAACGCCACTGCAGAGAAAGACGCCGCCTACAAATCCACACTGCAGTCGATTGTAACGCGCGCTGCTAAGGAGCGATACAAAGAAAAGAGGAGGGAAGAGAGAAGTATTTTCAGGCGGAAAAAAAGAGAGGCAGAAAAGCGCGAGCAGGAGAAGATTGAGATGTATGGTGACAGGAATGAGGCCCGAAAATTTTTCGAAAAAATAAGACGCCTTGCCGATGGTTTTAAAACCGGGGCCTCTTCGTGCAAAGATGAAAACGGGAATCTAGTGACAGATGTCCAGAGTTCACTGACGTTATGGAGGGAACACTTCTCTAAGCTTCTAAATGGCGACGCTGACAACAATCCCGCCAATAGAGATGATATTCCGGAAACCCCAATTTTGGATGACAGCGTTGAGGTTCCGCTGCCCGTCTATGATGAAGTTCTGACAGCTATAGCTCGGCTTAAAAATAACAAAGCCGCGGGAGCTGATGGCTTACCTGCTGAGCTGTTTAAGAACGGAGGCGAAGCTCTTCTTAAATGCATTCACGAGCTTCTATGCAGAATATGGTGGGAAGAATGCATTCCGAACGATTGGAATCTCAGTGTGCTCTGCCCAATCCACAAGAAAGGCGATCCCACTGTCTGTGCCAATTACCGTGGGATAAGCCTTCTTAATATCGCATATAAGATCCTGTCGAGCGTTTTATGTGAAAGATTGAAGCCTATTGTAAACGAACTGATCGGACCTTATCAGTGTGGCTTCAGACCTGGAAAGTCCACCATCGACCAGATTTTCACGTTACGACAAATCTTGGAGAAGACTCAAGAAAAACAAGTCGACACCCACCATCTTTTTGTCGACTACAAAGCTGTCTTCGACAGCCCAATAACGAAGCACCTGTACTCCACCATGTCTGAATTTGGTATTCCTGCAAAACTAATACACTTTGCAGGATGACACTGAGCAACACCAGCAGCGCAGTTAAAATCGGGAAGGACCTCTCCCCACCATTTATTACCAAACGAGGTTTCAGACAAGGTGATTCCTTATCGTGCGACTTTTTCAACCTAAGATGGAAAAGATCATCCGAGCTGCTGATCTGAGACGTAGTGGCACAATATTCTACAAGTCTGATGACATCGATATCATTGGCCATAATACGCGCGAAGTCAGTGCAGCATATTCCAGATTAGAAAGAGAGTCAAGTCGAATGGGTCTGGCAGTGAATGCAGATAAGACGAAATACTTGGTGTCAACAAACAAACAGTCCCAGCGTCTTGGAACCCACGTTACAGTGGACAATACTTCCTTCGAGGTTGTGAAGGACTTCGTTTATCTGGGATCCAGCATAAACTCAACCAACGATATCAGCATTGAGATTAGCATTGAGCATTTGAGAGAAAGCTTTTTCGTAAGATCTACGGACCAATCTGCGTCAATGGCGAGTACCGAATACGGTGGAATGATGAACTGTATGAGCTGTACGCTGACATCGACATAGTCAAGCGCATTAAAATCGAGGGGCTTCGCTGGCTTGGTCATGTTCAGCGCATGAAAGACAATGCTCCAGTGAAGAAAACATTTGATTCGGTACCCAGCGGCGGTCAACGCAAAAGAGGACGACCGCATCTTCGTTGGAAATACCAAGTAGAGGACAACCTGACGAAGCTTGAAATTTCCAACTGGCGCCAGCAAGCGAAAGACAGAAATGGCTGGCGCAAATTCTTAGATGAGGCCAAGACCGACATACGGTTGTAGCGCCAACTAAAGAAAGAAGAAGAAGAACTTTCCGTAACGGTGATATCACTTGGATAACAATTTTTTTTTTTGCCATATTAACCTTTTCATAACTTGGGAACAGTTTCGGAGCTATACTCTTAACATGTTGTCTTATGATTTCATATTGTCGCGTTGACAAGTTTTCATCAGCAATCATAGAAATAGCTTGTTCAGGTAACAGAAAAGGATCTGAATAACTGGCCCATCTAAGTCTCGCTTTTTTAAGTGTAGTACCCCTTTTGGGGGATGCATTTAATATTTCATTTGCTAAAACAGCAGAATTCTGTTTACCAGATTTTCCCAATCTTGATTCCGATGCTTTAAAAATCGTTTTGTTATCAATAGTTTTAATAATGCAGTAGCTTTTCTGATTTTCGTACGTTCGCAGCATTACTGGAATTCTTTTGTTGGTCGACCACCAAAAGAAGAATGCGGAGAAGTACACAAAAACTGAGCATTATTAATTTTTCTTTCGAGCCTATCTTTGTTCTTAGTAAGAAAAGGTGTCTTTGCTCGGTACACTTTCGACCACCGCTGTTCAAATTGTTGAATAAGACTTTTTACATAACCTTTTAATTTATTAACATCAATAGTTTTTCTAGAACCACCAACGATATCACCGGAATAAAGTCAACAATTCGATCCAATCGACAATCCTTTGAGGTTTCAAGCCACAACTCAAAAATTTGCTTCAGCGATGTTTGGGACGCGATAAGAGAAAGTTTAAAATTGATCTATTATGCAAAAAAATTTACAAAAACTGTTCGGGTTATATTAGTATATATATCATATTTTATCATATAAGAGAGATTTTGTCCAAAGAAAAGAATTTACTTTGAAAACACTTACAAACAAAAATGAATTTCCTTAGTGCTATATATTTGCAGATGCGCGATTAATTTTTTCAAAAACACTGTCAATTTCTGTTAAATAACACTTTATCACTTTTTATTTTTTTTTTAAATTATCAAAATATACCATCAAACAAAGAAGATATTTAACTTTAAAATTGCCCACGTTTCCTTAAAAATAAATTATACTCCACGCGCTTTCTTAATTCTGACGTTCCGAGTACCGTTAAAAATTAGTGCGGCCACCTTTTTGAAAAGTTTTTGCATTTTTGGGATATTTTGGGAATTTATTATACAAATCTTCTAAAATTTTATCAAAAATTAAAAAAAAATTGGGGTTTTGTACAGCTATTTTTTTAAATTCTGACACTGTGCGTCCTCTTGCGCCAAAACGTTTGGATGATAACAATTCCAACGCGATTTGTTTTTTGATGAACAGGCGCCGAGTTACAGCATCCGTGATCGAGTAAAGTTACGAAGGGCACGACGAGACAAGTGCCTATCAATCTTGTACAATTTTGCTCGGTCACGGGTGTTGTAATTCGGCCCCTGTTTTTATAGAAGAGAATTTAAACTTGTATTGGATAAGATAACCTCACTGATGCGAGATGAATTAAGCAGTTGCTTAGAAAGAATAAAGCCTCTTTATGAACTCTTTAATCCAATTCTATCTTCTACTAACTTAACCCAAAAGCGAATTCTGGAATCAATAAAATTGTAACCAAAAAATTGTTTTTTGGATTCACTTCAATTGAAAGCGGAATTTGAAATATTCTATGATCTATGCGAAGTCGTAGAAACTCTATCGGGTACGGCTAATGTTTCAGAATGCAATAAAAAAGCTCTGCCTGCAGTTAACAATATGACTCGTTTGCTGTGCACAGTGCGTGTGCAATTTAAAATTATTTAAAAATTATTTAAGAAACACGCAAAGTGACTCACGTCTTAATGTCTTATTAATACTTTCATCGGAAATGGACATAGTTGATCTCATTAGCTTAGATAATATTGCGCAGCAATAGGCTACCTTAAAAAAGAGAAGAATTAATATTTTAATGTTATACTTAAAAATTGAGTTTGTATTTTTTATTAAAAACACTATTTTTTTAATTAATTTAAAAAATTAAAAGAAAAAATGTTAAAGAAATTTAAAGCCCTGTTTATTTTTTAACACATATAAACTATGAATTTTTAAAACAAAAACGAAAATAAATTTTAAAATGCTGATTCGATGATGTTGAAATACTTTTATTTTCTTTGATAGAGGGAACGATATGAAAACTGCCTTTAAGGGATCTTCTTCACTTGAAAAAGATCGAAAGATTGAAAAGTGTTACTATATGTGGGTTAAAAATTTCTTAACGAAAGATTAAAGATTATCGTAAAGATTAACGAAAAAAGCCGTTTGAGCTGAAACTGTTTTGCATTATATATATTATAGTAAAATCTCTAAGATTATTACCTACAATCATCTATTAAAACCTAAAACTCGAATTTTTAGAGCGTTAGGAGTGTAAAAATATAGGGTAATTTCTCAATTTTTGTTTTGAAAATGGCAAAAATTTTCAGTTACCTGTTGTAAAAGCTGAGAAATCGTTGCCACCTTTTTGGATTCGAAAAATTATGTCCAAATTACGAAAATCTTAAAAGAGCAGATAAAAGGCCAAACCAACAAAATTCAAAACATACTTGATTATATGTATTTTAATGTGCACAAGTTCTTTTTTCATCATTAAAAAAGTTTTTAGTAAAAATAATTACAAAGTTTTTTAAAAAGACCCCTTAAGATTTATTTATATTTATCGAACGGATGAGTAACTTTATATAATTCAACTATGTTGTAAATATTTAAAAAAAAGTCGGGACTTAAGGGTATCCAGTCAGCTGAAATACATTGATACCCCCCAATCAAAATGTTTATGTTTGTTTCGTTCAACGCGTTGTTGTTGAATGTTTTTGTTCTAATTGGTTTTGTATTCTGAAGATAATAAAAAAACGCAGTTTCCTTAAAAAATTACAAAAAATAACACAAAAAGAACAAATTCCTGCGCCAACCTGGTTTCTCGCAACAACCTGATCTGATCTGATCTGACCTTCCTGCTTCCACTCTTCACACTTCGAGCAGGTTTATATGAAATCGTATGAAGCGAGTTTTTTCGCACTGAGATAAGTAAGCAAACCTGCCTGCCTGCTTCAGCGTTTACTCTGTCCGCAGACTAAGGCTTACTTTTTGTTGTCATTGCATGCATTTGTTGTTGTTAGCAAGTTAGAAATTTAGTGAACGTAGGTTTTGTTGTTATTTTTTGTACATGTTGTTGTTTTTACAAATGTGCAAACACAAAGTTGATAAAACAAACCAAATTTGTAGCTGAGCCAACTGAGCCAATAGAGCTTCTGGAAGCTCATGTCTGCTCTAGGCTATAGAAAATTTTATAAGACTACCCAAAAATCTGAGATTTTAATTAAAAAATATAAAATAAATTGGCCATTTCAGCCCAAGAAAGGGTTTTGACCGTTCTCCAAAGTACCCTTCTGTCGCTGCTATCACCTCTTCGTTTGATGAAAATTGTTTTCCACGCATGAATTTTTTGAGATGTTAGAATACCCAGACGTTAGACTGAGCTAGATCTGGCGAATAGGGTGGATGATCCAACAATTCGTACTTTAATTCTTTTGTTTTGATTTTTTGACAGTTGTGGGCAGGTGCGTTTTTTTGATGAAAAATTCCTTTTTTCTTCTGCACACCGGGTCTTTTTCACAAATATTTGCGTCGAGCTGATCCAGAAAGCTGCAATAATATTCAGAACTAGATGTTTTTCCAGTTTGTAGATAATCCATCAACAAAATCCCTTTTGCATCCCAAAAAAACTGATGCCATAACCTTCCTTGCAGATTTTTAGACACAAACTTAGGAGCCGAAGTACCAGGTTCTCACCAATCTTTAGCTTCTTGTTTTGAAAAATGTAGTTTTTTTTTTAGTAAATGTTTAGTAAATGTTTCGTAAACTTTTTGTTTTAGTTAAAATTGAAGGCATTGGCTCAAGATAATGAAGAAATGGTTGAGGCAAGGAAAGGGCAATATATTAAATTTGTTTTTAAATTACTAAAGTACATAATTACTTAACTACCGAATTACTTAATTACCTAATTAGGCACGTGACGAGATTTGTCTAAACGTGACGATGTGTAAATATAATATTAAAAAAAAAACTGTGGACTCTATTTAAAATCGTTTTACGCCGAAATCATGTTAATGAGTAATAAAAATTTGGCTTTTAAATATCTCTTCCCTATGTTAGTAACTTTCGCTAAAATTTGTAATCGAACGCAACGATTTGCAACGTTGGTTGACTGAATCTGTCCGGTATGTGACAGTAGATGTCTTATTTTTTTCTCTTTCATTTAATACAATTTAAAGAAAGTTTGATCGTACAATGAAGAAAGAGAATGCAATCTATTTAATTATGCGAAAAGACTTCACTTCCAATGTGTAAATTTAGAACTGGCTGTACAATAAACTCAAAAAAAATAGTTGAATTTGTCTGTACGTTACCGTGAAAAGCTCCTTATGCATTTTTTGTACGTCCTTGACGTGGATCATCTTCAAGACTGGTACGACCACGTTTAAACTCAGCAACCCAATTGTGCATTGTTGCAAGTGAAGCTGTAGAGTCCTTTTACATTTCAAATAAATGTTCATGCTTTTCTTTTGGTTGTACACCTTTCAAAAATAAAAATTCAATCACTGCACGGTGCTTGATTTTTTCCATAATAAAAAAAAACACTAACACGTCTACTTTGAACTGCTGTACAAATAAGACTGACTTGTGACACTTTACACGTGTTCATGAGAAAGTAGTACCCATGGTACAATTACTGACAAGGTAGTAGCGTAGACTGGCTTTTTTCTCACGAGCGGCGATGGATAGTTGTCAAAATTAGCTGTTCATGCAATTAATAAAAGAAAAGTGAAAAATTAAGCGACGACTTAAACATAGCTAGTCAATCGCAGCAAAATAAAAACATTTCAAAAAACTTCGCGAATAAATTTAATGAATCAAAGAAAAGTTAAAAATAAGCACATAGCTTGTCAACAGCAGCAAACTACAACTTCTTTAGCTGCTTTTGACAACTATCAATTGCCAAAAAACTGTCACGGCTACCTTGTCAAATAATTATACCATGATAAATTATAATCGACTGCGTTTTGTCAACCACCACCAACTTAACTTCTTCTGTTCTCTTTTTATTTTTGTACGCTTGATAAAATTTGAATTCAACTTTACGTAACTTCTAAGAAAACTTTTGTCTTCGAAAAGCATTCTTTTGTATTTTTTATTGTTTAAGTATATTTGAGTTAAATAAATCTTTTAATTTAACTTCATTGATACGTCAAACAATATATTATTGTTAGCTCGAAAACCAAACGCTACAAGTGGACACCCCGACGTGTTCGGCGTATCAAGCAAAAGAGTGCTGCTGGCTGCGCACACAAAGGATGCTCCCGACTGCAGCGTCGACTGCGCTTCGTTTATTTTTAGCCTAAAATTTATGCAGTTCTTTTAAATGGCTTTGCAACATTCTCCAATTAAGGAAGCTGGTACTTCAGCTCAAAGCAAAATGAATTATGGAAGTGCGAGCAAGAATTTAACTTTTACAGAGAATCATGTTGTTTCTGCAGTGCATGCAGTTGCTGTGTTAAACTTCCAAGTCCATTCTGGCGTGATAACCCAAGTCAATATTTTACTGTCGCTGAAATGAAATTCGAAATTCACCGCATTGTTTCTGATGAATCAAAGTACCGGCACATTGCCACGCATCTGGATGGCGATCTTCTTGATATTGTGGGAGACATAATTGACAATCCACCAGCTCAGGGCAAATATGATGAACTTAAATATCACATAATCAACAGCCTTTCAGAGTCCCAGGAGACAAAACATCGTCGACTGCTTCATGGACAGCCTCTGGGTAACGAGAAGCCCTCACTGTTGCTGCAGCGCCTTCGACATTTGTCCGCAGGGCAGTGCAATGAAAGTGTATTGCGTAGCCTCTTTCTCGAGAAGCTTCCTGAGAGCTTCCGCGGTGTGCTTGCTATAAGTGAGCTAACGGACTTGGCAAAACTTGCTGAGCAGGCTGACCGCGTCATGGAAGCCATTCGCCCAAAGCTGGCCGTCATCACAAGTTCTTTGTTTGCCGAGTCAAGCAATGAAGTGAGTCAATTGCTAGCTGTTATCGAAAAGTTGACAAAGCAAGTAAGCCAACTAGCAAAAAATCGTCACTCACGTAGTCGCAGCAACAGCCACGCAGGTAGCTCTCGTGCTGTCTGTCTCACCTGCTCCTGAGGCTAACAAGGCGAACGAATTTTGCTTTTATCATCAAAGATTTGGTTCACATGCTTGCAAGTGTCGTGCTCCATGCAACTGGGAGCGTTGTTTAAACTAAGGACGCCGGCACTTATTGAGGCGGCTGCTGGCACTGAGCAAACTTCGAAACGCCTCAAAATACGAGACGAAAAGTCTGGTACTTGGTTTTTAATAGATACTGGTGCTGACGTTTCGATTCTGCCAAAAATAAATACCAATAGTATCAACATAAGCACAAACAAATTATTTGTAGCGAACGGTTCCTACATCGACACTTTTGGTACCAAAAACATGACACTCGACCTCGGGCTCCGTCGTGAGTTTCCTCGGGTGTTCATTGTAGCACATGTGTCTCTTCCAATTCTGGGTGCGGACTTCATCCACCACTACGGGCTAGTTGTTAGCCTTAAACAAAAAAGGATTGAGGATACCTCCACGCACATACTCGCTCTTTTACAGCCAGGTTACTATAATCAACCACCTGTTTATTCTGTCGATAAAACAGGTTCGTATGCCAATTTTTACAGGAGGTTCCATCACTAACTACAGCATCAAACCGCAACATTGCTGAGCACTCTGTACAACACCACGTCATCACGAGGGGGTATCCAGTGGCTGAACGCGCGCGCAGGCTTGCAGGCGACAAATTGCAAGCGGCTCGTAACGAATTTAGATTTATGATGCAACAAGGTATTTGTCAGCAATCGAAAAGCGACTGGGCTTCATATGATGGCGAAAAGCTTAGGTGGCTGGAGACCTTGCGGTGACTACCGTCGTCTCAACGCTATCAAAGTGCCTGACAGGTACCCAATTCCGCACTTACACGATTTTACGCACCGGCTATCAGGATACACAGTTTTCACAACGCTGGACTTACAGCGCACCTACCACCAAATACCTTTGGTACCTGAGGATCGACCGAAGACGGTTTTCATTACACCTTTCGGCTTTTTTGTATTTAATGTCATGACTTTCGGCTTGTGCAACGCCGCACAAAGCAGGCAACGGTTTATGGATATGGTTCTGCAAGGATTTCATTTTTGTCATTGCTACATAGATAACATTCTCATTGCTTTGCGAGATGAGAACAAACATCAGCACCTACGCATGGAAGAGATTATCCCAAACCAGAAGCCGTCTATAAGTTGCGAAAATTCCTTGGTACTTGGAATTTTCACCGACCCTGTATACCCAATGCTGAGCAAGTACAGGCGCCACTTATAGAGCTTACTTTGGGAGCGAAAAAGAGATACAAGAGGCCAGTGCAATGGACCGAATTTATGGAGACGGCGTTCGAGAGGTGCAAAAGGATGCTGGAGAGATCTGTACAACTGGCTCACCCTAGAGCTGATCTGCCTCTAGTATTGCGCTGCAATGCGTCAGATACTGCTATTGGAGCTGCACTGGACCAACAATCTGACGATGGACCACAGCCTTTGGGTTTCTTCCCGCAAAAACTCAACGACCGTGAAAAGAAATAGAAAGTCTACGATAGAGAGCTTTTGGCTATTTATCGAGTGGTTCATCACTTTAAACATCTCATCGACGGTCGTGAGCTTGTTATCTTGACAGATCATAAGCCTCTCATTTATGAGTTTGCTCAGAAATTAGACCACGCATGTGCCAGAGTAGCAGGGCAGCTTGAAGAGATTGGTCAATGCTCTACTCATATCCGTCATATTTCCGGCGAGAAAAAATGTAGTGGCCGACGCTCTCTCTAGAGTTCATGCAATCGCTATTCCCGTCATCGTTGGCACTTAAGAGTTAGGGGCGGCATAGCAAAAAGACGACGAACTTCAACAACTCGTAACGAACCCGAGTAGAACATCACTTCAGTTACGCAGTTTGCGAGTCGATAGAACAGATGCTCTGGTATATTGCGACATTTCTGGTCCTGCCATTCGACCATTTGCACCCAAATCACTTCGAAAGCGCATTTTCGACAATTTTCAACCAAACCAAATAACAACCAAACCAAGTGGCAGAGCAACCAGTCGTTTGTAAGCAAAAGTTTCGTTTGGCCAAGCATGAACCGAAATGCTACCAGTTGGGCGCGCTCTTGCCTAGCGTGTCAACAAAGCAAAGTTGATCGTCATGTTAAAAACACTCCGCAACACATCTTGATGCCAGCCGCACGTTTTCGACATGTAGTCGCAGCTTTTCGACGCACTTTCGAAACTCATCGGCAGCAACAGAATATGCACTACAGCCTATCATCCTGCTGGAAACGGGATGGTTGAACAATGGCATCGGTTCTTGAAGGCATCCATCAAGTGTCATGATTCACCAAACTGGGTTGACGTTCTGCCTACAGTTTTGTTTGGTCTACGGGTGAGTCATAAAGAAGATATTAATGCCTCCGCAGCAGAGGTCAGTTCTTTATCGACGAAGAGATTTCACCAGAGCCTAAATACTTTTTGGATAAATTGTGTGAGCATATGCGTCAAGTTCGATCAGCACCTACGGCGCACCATAATAAGCGCAAAGCTTTTGCTCATAAAACGCTCTACAGCTGTTCGCATGTTTTTGTTCGAGTAGATGCCGTTAAAAAACCAGGCGAACGACCTTATGATGGACCATATGAAGTCATCAAGCGTATTTTAGACTATGTCTTCAAAGGCAACGTTGATGGAACACCAACAACTATTACGAGAGAGCGTCTAAAACCAGCATTTTTCGAATGTAGTGACACGCATTCCACCTGTGAAAAATTTAAATCCATCATCATCACAAGCATTAACTGCGGCGCCTGCAGCTCCACTGAGGACATATCAAAAGACGAGAAGGGTACATTTCGCAACTCAACCATAGCTTCGTCGCTCGAAGGGGAGTACTGTGGCCACTTGACGGGACTTGCAACGCCACCTAGTTGCGATAAAATTATAATTGACAGCGTTTTGTCAACCACCACCAACCTAACTTCTTCTATGTATTCTCTATTTATTTTTATTCGCTTGATAAAATTTGAATTCAGGGGCCCTACTCTGTAATGCGATTTGAAAACCAATGCGATTCGAAAACAAAATGCGATCCGAATTTAAAATCGCACTCTGTAACTCTTTCGCTTGAGTGAGAGTGTTGCTTGCTAAATTTTCCTGGAAGTTTGTCCATAATTTGGCATCATTGGACGAATCGTATGAAAATTTATCCAAAATTTGGCATCACTTTTTACTAAACGTCAAAAAATTGTCAGGAAAATATAGACAAAGAAATTTTTAGAGCTGAAAGCAAAACAAACAAAAAATAAGTTTAAAAGTTTAAAAAATTAAATATAAAAAATGGCTTTGTGGTTACATGGTGATGACGAGCAGCAAGAACGGTTGCAGCGGCGAATTATACGGGATCACTGTAATGTGATGGCTATCAGTGATAAGAGGTTATTAACAGGGCGTCTCGACAGGCAATAATTCATTGCTTTCCATCTGTCAAATGGCAATTATTGCTAATCGAGACCACTCAAATGCCATGGTTGTCAATTCATGGCGAGCAATATTGCTTTCCATGTATTGCCAAGCAATGAGCAGTATTTTTTCTTGTTTAACAGCCATTTTTCATTTTTCTCCAAAATTTTAAATGTGTTTATCTATAAAAATCAAGTAGCGTGCAAAATAAATTTATAAAATAATAAATTTATATAATAAATGATAAAATTATATGTTGATTTCGTAACATGACAAAACCCACCCTTGAAATATTGCCATTGCTTGCAATGGAATTTGACAGATGGTAAGCAATGGATTATTACCTGCCGAGACGCCGGGTAAGAAATAATGTATATTGCCGTCCGCTAAGCGTTAAACTATTAATTTTTGACTTTTTATTTTTCAATTTTGGTAAAAATTTTTGCCTTAACAAAGAAGAATTTATATACTTTTTTGCAGTTGCCGTCTTTATTTGACCCTTGGCCAAGTCAGGATGTTCCTGGAAGAAATCCACCAATTCAAATTGCCGCGGCTTTGTGCTGATATTTTTGCAAGATTCCCTGTGTAAAAATTAAATGGTTAAAACATATTAAATCATGTTAATATTCGTAAAAAATTACATTTTTATTAATATATCGCTTCTTGATTCAATTGTGTTGATATTTTTAATTTATTTTTTACTTCTGCTAAAGACAAAGAGCTGTCGAATGAAAATTCCGAAATTCGAGTGATAGCCGATACACATTGACTGCGACTAGCGACGAACGCCAATTGTCAAAAAATAGAACGCATGTTTTCTTATGAAGATGTATTTTTTGATGACGGCACGACAAAGAGGGAACACGACCACAATTGTTGCTGCCGCAGACTTCAATCTATTTCTAATTTTATAGACGACAAGAGCGAACATAGCAGAGTTTGTTTATGTTTTGTATGAAATACAGACTGTCGCTGTTGCGTTCATTATAATCAAGTCGTCGAGAATACTGCGACATTTCTCTCTGACGGCAAGTTTTCGTTTTGTTGGTGGACGTCTGTTGCAGTCAATGAGCCTGTTCTCACGCGCCTTACGTTAGGCGGAACATCGGATTAATTTTGACGTCTACAGGTAAGGTGGGAAGTGGGAAGGTGACAAGTTACGTGAGGCAGCATTTTCAAAAATTTTAAAAATTTTGCGATTCATTTTGACGTCTGTTACTTTGAAGTTTCATTGTGCCTCATTTTCCTCGTGGTTCTCTTATGTTTTAGCGCAAATAAATTTTGTTTTGCATTGGTTGGGTTTTCTGTTTGCGTTGCTGTTTAATTTAAGACTTACAAAGTAATGAATTCTCCGAAATTTAACACCACATTTATGGACTGTTCTCGGAATGCAAAATAAGGCGGGATTAAAAAAGTCGGTAGTAAGAACACCTGACAGATGCATAGTGTCAAAATAACGCCATTACTCTGCCTTTTTTAAGGCGAGTGAGAACAGGGTCAATGTGTATCGGCTATGACTTTGACACTTGCATTCGCGTTGCCAAGTGCCGAAAATGCGAAAAGCGAAAATGTATAAATTAAAATGCGAAAGTCGAAAAATAAAATGCGAATGTCAAAATACAGAGTACCTTCTGTTCGAATTCGAGCAATTTTACTTTCGAATCGCGTTACAGAGTAGGGCCCCAGCTTTACGTAACTTCTAAGAAAACTTTTGTCTTCGAAAAGCATACTTTTGTTTTTTTATTGTTTAAGTATATTTGAATTAAATAAATCTTTTAATTTAACTTCATTGACTCGTCGAACAATATTTCATTGTTAGCTCAAAAACCAAATGCTACAATGTACTACCGCCATCTATGTGTGATATGCTTTTTGGTCAGAGTTGTCAAATCATCTGATAGGTCATAGCATTTTCTGATAAATGTGTTTGCACTATAAGACTTTTTATCAGAGAACTTGTCGTTGTCAAACTTTTCCATATTATTTGACAACGGCAAGTACTGGATTTCAGTGAGAATTCACAAAATATTGAGAACACAAACGTCTATCTCTCCACCTTGTTGATTGAGTCATACATAAGGTGGTCGCAAGTTTTACAGTTTCCTACCAAATCTGTCAAATTAATACAAAGAAACCAGTCGAAAGCCTTAGCTACTAGTACTGCTTAAATCAGCATTTATATAGTAACTAGCAACCATCCGCGGCTTTGCTCACGATACAGAAACAGTTTTTTTTTTTATTTTTGTTGTAACAGTGAGTAACGCATATAACAGCTTTAATTGTTTTTGAGACATTTCAGATATTATTGCGATTCCATTCTCATTAAAATAATAGTGAAATAAAAGTTGCAACAACCAAACCTATAAAAAAATTACACGAAGGAAACGTCAAAAGAATAGCCCACCCTATATTAAACAGTTGGACAATTCAGAGTTCAATTGGGCAATTCACAGTTCTTTTTAATGTACTAATTTTTTACAACTGTGAGCACAACTTAAGTGATAAGTATTAATTTGTAATTTCAAAACAGCGCTGGAACCTTTAATATGCAGTTTTGGATATCAAATGTTTTGGATTCTAATAAAAGTTAAACAATTCAATTAAATATTCCAGTCAACTCTTTTTTGATTCACGTAAAACAGCTGTTCACGAATTAACACAATAGGGGTATTCACGATTCTGTGCACTTGTCTGTGCAGTTGAGGACTTGTGCAGTTGTGCAGTTAAGTTTTCGTGAACACACCACCATCACATTTCAATATTTTTCAAAGCATATAAGTGCACAACTGCTCAAGTCCTCAAGTCCTCAAGTTTAAGGCAATAGTAGAAAAGCACTTGTGCAGATTTTTGACGTACGTACATGTTTGTTTTTGTAAAGTGCACAAGTCCTCAACTGCTCAAGCAAGTGCACTGAATCGTGAATACCCCTAATAACACTCTACAAAAGTGGCAACATTTAACACACCGTTTTAACTTGTGTCTACATGAAAACAAAAACAAAAAATTAACAGGCAAAACAGCACATCTCAGAATTAGCACATTAAACCCTAATTAGCATTTACTGTGAATTGCCAAACATATTTGTGAGGATTCTGACTATATATTCTTAAGATAACCCACAATTAATAATATTGTGAGAGTTTGTGAAGAAAATTTTAATAAACTTGAATTGGTTAAGGCAGGACCATAGCACTGGCCAATTATTAATAAAGAATTCAACGAATATAAAAAATTAAACGTAAATCCAACTCACACCTAAGTAACTTGTGGCGCATAAATCCTTGGATTTACAACGATCGAAAAAGTTTACCATCTAGAAAATATCCGCGTTGACTCGAATTCAAAACCTTTGTAATTTTTCCAGTATATGGAAAAAAAACTAAAAATATATATGTTATACTTAAGTACTTGGCATGACTTTTTTTTTTGCCAAAATGTATTTCATCGTATTTAAAAAACAAAGCTTGGTTGAATAAAGCTTCTTTAAATAAATCTTCTAAAAACGTAGATATTAGCCTTAGAGTCGGCTTAAAATTTGGAGGTGCCGTTTTTGAATCATTGTACACACATTTAATAATACACACACACATACACAACATAATTGATCATACGAAGCTCGGGTCCTTCAAGATAAATTCTAAATTTTTTGCTTATAGCTTAATTGCATTTACTATGATGTTGTTAAAGTTATTTAATTCCCTTCTTTTAGTTATTCAGCTTTAGAATGACTCAGAGAATGTAATAGGTTCAGAATTCAAATAAGTTAAAAATGTTTTAAAATTTGAATATGAAATTTGTATGGAAATTTAAATTTTTTTTTTTTGACAATACACAAAGAGAATACGATAAGATTGCCAAAATAGGTTCCTACCTAACAAAAAATTTCAATGCGCATTATTAGTATGCACGTAACGAGCGCTTCATTCTCCTTGCAAATAGTGCTGTTTGTAGATCCCTATATTTGCAGCACTTTCCGTAACGATAAAGGTACACTTGAAAAAGAAGTATTAGATTTTAATGTCAAAAAAATTAATTTCATAAACTGTAAAAATGCATCAAATCATTTTAAGACTGTGTTTTCTGTTTTTCCTTCATCAAATGAAATATCAAATAAAATGCATACAAATCCATACCTTTTTATATCGTCGCCCTAATTCTAATAGGATGTATGTCAAAATTAGGCAAAGTAACGTTTATTAACGGTTTAAGTAGATTGGTCAAAACTACATCTATGTTCTTTTTAGTTTTTAATGTTTTTATGAAAAAAGGGGAGGTAGAACCTTTGAAACAATACATTGTCGTATGAACTTCATACAAATAATAAACAGTTTTGTTTGCCTCCTGAACAATAGATAATTTTGAGTTACGTCGTATTAGAATTAGGCCGATGATATGAACTATAAAGGAAACTCGGTTCGCGCTTAATTTTTATATCAAATACAAGGAGAACAGAGCGCTTGGCTCTCGCTACATTTTTATTCCAACTACAAGGAGAACAAAGAGCTCGGCTCTCGCTACGATTTTATATTTTTTACAGCGGGAGCGGAGCGCATGCATCTGATACATGACTATGTTAAAAAATGCGCTATACACAAGGAAAATGAAGCGCTCTACTATTTTTTTTAGCGCTTCAGATGCGCTAATGGAGTGCTTGCTTCCCTGCTGGGTATTTACAACTTTTTGGTATTAGTATTGGTATATATACTGAAGTTGGGCTTATTCATGATTCAATTATATATAAGGTTGAGTAAGCTGAGAGCACATATCTCTCGGCGAATGTCAGAAGCAGCTATTTGGTGTTGTTATCTTTTACTTTGACATTCGCCGATCCAAATTCCATCCATCCAGCGTTTTCGTTTAAAAATGTCACTGGGCACTTTAAAAAAGAAAACGTTTTCCTTGTTCCAATAGTTTTGGCGAATCGCGTACTTTTTCGGCAATTTGAGGTAGTAACAAAAACTCAAACTCCAAGAAAATTGGTTAAAAATTATTTGAAATACAAATTTAATATTAAAATCCAATAGTGTGACTTCTAGTCAGAAATTTTAATTTGATTGTTTACTTGTCTTTTTTTGTTTTACTTTGACATTTTGCAATCCAAGTTTTGTTGTTGTATGAGAACAATTTCATGGTTACTTAACCTTATATATAATTGAATCATGGGCTTATTAAAGGTTTGTACAAAAAAACTTAAAGCTAAAGAAACACTCAATTTATGCTTGAACAAACGTATTTTAAAACATTTAAAAACTAACAAATTGTATTTTAAAAGAATTACATTCAAACAATATGAAATCATTAAACTACACTAATGAATTGCAAAAACTCTATTGAATCTAATTTTTGAATTCTCAATAAGTCTTAAAATTGTATTTGCCAAACAAAATATTACAATGTGTCACTTATTATTTTGCTGAATAATTGCTTTATTTCATGGATTGTTAATTTAATGCAATAAAACAGTGGCCGTCAGCCTGGGCTCTTAAGAGCTCTCTCGTTTCACACGTATTATTACGCTCTCTCGTTTAGTCGCTATTCGACTATACAGCCACGGTTGCTGCTTTGGTACAATGTACCAAAATTGGTACATTTATTTTAACTTGGTACCTTGGTACATTATTTTGCGAGTTGGTACATCTTGTAAAAGATTTACAATATAACGACTTGTTACAAAAAGCAAAATTTGCTAGCGCTGGAGAAATGTTCAGACTTATGTCCAGTGAAACTTGCATTGCATTAAGTTCAGAAAGTTGAAAGTTTACATGCTTTTCTTGTCACATTTTTTGAGACATTTTTTGAGACTTGAGGATTTTTTGTGAGCATTTCCACTAAAGCAGAGAAATATATCCAATAAGCAAATTTTTCTTATTACCAAAGATATTCTAAAACAAATTAAAGACAAGTTCGATTTAGGTAGAGAAGATCTAAATGATTTGAATATAATAACATCTTCACAAGTTATGTCTCAGAAAAAAATTTCTTTATTGCCATAATTCAATAATTCATATTTCATATGGATTCAATAATATTTTCTATTGTCATTGCTTTACAATAAATAAAAGTTTCCACATGCATTCTGAAAGAAGCGGCTTGGAAACAATATAAATACAAAACTACCCTTAAGCTTCCAAAAGATACGGTGGGGAAACAATATAAATACGAAACTACCCCTAAGATTTCAAAAGATACGGTGGGGAATGTTTCTTTATCACTTTTAGATGGAAGCCTTCCGATTTTTCCTGGAGGTATTCTGACCATCATCGTTTTTGAAGACAATGACTCCGCCAGCCCATAAAGCGCACCAAACAGTAATTTTCTGTGGATGTAATGGTGTTTCGACAAAAGCTTGTGGATTCTCCTCACTCCAAATACGACAATGCTGTTTATTTACGTACCCATTCAACCAAAAATGGGCTTCATCGGAAAATAAAATTTTCCATTAAAAATTCAAAATCAATATCAATTTGTGCTTCAGCCCATTCGCCGAATTGGTGGCGCATACGATGGTCGTTTGACTTTAATTCCTGCACAAGTTGAATCTTGACAGGTTTTAAGCCAAGATCTTTTCGTAAAATCTTCCATAAAGTGGAAGGACACAACCCCAGTTGCTGAGAACGGCGACGAATTGATTGATAAGGATCATCTTCAATGCTTTCCTGTACAGCGGCTACAGATTCTTCAGTGCGCACTGTTCGTCATCTCACGGGATGCAAATTACCAGTAACAGTAAATGTGGTCCGAAAACGATCTATTGTTCTTCGAATTAGCAGCTCTGAAAGACGATTATGTACGCCATAAAATGGACGAAGTGCACGATAAGTTTGACAAACAGAACCATTATTTTGATTAAAAATTTACACAATTTGCACGCGTAACTCTGGTGTAAGTCGATCTATAATGAAATGTCAAAGTAAACTAAACAAAAAGCAACTATCAGCTGTTAAATGGGTGGTCAAATAAAGCAGTGATGCCAAAGCTGTATTACTCTATAAAAAACACCCTTTAGAAATTCTAAATGTTTGAAAGTTTAAATCATACTTGACTTTAAATTCAAATTCTAGTTGTTTGATAGTTTAAAATCTTTAATTGAGCTTAAGGTCAAAGTTAGAACAGTTAATTGTTCTAACGAATCTTTCCAAAGAAACAAAAACAAAGGTTTTTTCCAAAATTGAAAAGGAAAAAATTACTATCTGATTTCATTGCAATTTCGGCCGTGCTAAAGGCTTCATCAGAAATCTTTGTGGTACCCTTGCAAGCGCGCACAAGCGCACTGCACCACAGAGGCGATGAGATTTGAAGTGTCAATTTCTCAGTTTTTCTCCCATTTCACATTCTCACATTTGTTGTTTGAATTTTTGCTTTACTTTAGTCTTTATGCTTATGTTATTATTATGGAGTCCAACAGCCTGCTGAAAGTCTTCCACTAACATAGCATGGTTACTGAAGTTGTTTTTAGATTTTTGTTGATATATTTTCAGCTTGTTCCTGTTTGGTCGTGCTCTACCATTTGATTAAAGTTTTTTTCTAAATGACCTTGTTATTTATTATGTTGATTTTATATGATTAAAATACAAATTCTTTATGTTTGATAGTTTAAATCATACTTGACTTAAAATACAAATCATATAAAATCAACATAATAAATAACAAGGCCATTTAGAAAAAAACTTTAATAAATTGAAAATTTTTCTTGTTTCTT
The DNA here is from genome assembly GCA_963920525.1 of Dichetophora obliterata. Lineage (NCBI taxonomy): Eukaryota > Metazoa > Arthropoda > Insecta > Diptera > Sciomyzidae > Dichetophora > Dichetophora obliterata. Next base: position 184,998,026 of record OY986437.1, on the reverse strand, counting down.
CAAAAGCAAAACTTTTTAAATAAGTTAACATATAACGATATTTAAAATTTGTTTGACTTGGTTACGTAAAAAATATTCTGATACAATCTCGTTTTGCTTGAAATACTAGAATTTTAATGGACTTTTTTCAGTGCAATTTTTTCTGCTTACCAACACACACTTACAGCCCTATTCTGGCAAATTAACAAATTGTTAACCAGTATTTTGAATATTTCTATGTGTTTATTGTAGTTTTTTGATTTCAAAACAAAATTTGAAGCTCAAAAATAAACAATTTTGATAAAAATTGTCAACTGCTTTTCAGTTATTGACAATTTCATTAACAAATTTTGATTTTTCAGCTTTAAATTTTGTTTTGAAAACAACAAACACATAGAAATATTCAAAATACTGGTTAACAATTTGTTAATTTGCCAGAATAGGGCTGTAAATTTTTTTTTGACCGACACTGCAATAAAACTACGTTGTTCTCTTTTCATCCCAACGCACAGCTGTTGTTGTAGTTACAAAGAAACATGCAACAACAACGAAACCAAAGCTGCAAGCAGCAAGACTGCCCGCAGAGTAAACGCCGAAGCAAACAGGCAGGCGCAGAGGTATTTCTATCTCGTTTCTTCGTAGGGCACTGCCTGTGCCTGCCTTTCTGCCTCGGCGTTTACTCTGCGGGCAGCCTAACAGCATTAAAGTCAACCAACAGACGAGCTGCTTGCAAGAAAATGATTTAATTTTTTATTAAAATGTCAATTTTACGACAAAACCATTGATCGTAGGTTTTGCATGTCGTAAGGCATGTCGCCTTAGACTTTTTTATTGGAATCGTAATTGTAAGATCTTTCATATGATCATACATTATTTTCAGACATATTTCACTATTTAGGCAGGAAATGGGAAAATGTGCCGAATTTTACCAAAAATTGTGATTTAACCCAGTTTATCAGTCAATGACTTATTCGCTATTATATATATTAAAATTTTGATTATAAATGAACCATCTATGATCAATTCTGATTCGAATAGTCAATATTTCACGTAAATCCGTTCAGCGGTTCTTGAGTTTACCGTCAGCCACAAACATGCAAACTTTTTAAATGTTTCATTTTTATATAATAGTATAAATTAAAACAAAGTTGCCACTTTTTCAAAACAACGTAAAGAACAGCTGATTGATATGCGGCACTAACCGAAAACTATAAAAAAGGAGCCTCATGCAAAAACAACGAATATTTTTCGATATGCGGATCGGAATATATTCGGCTTTGCATGAATACCTTTATTATAAGAAAACTATTTAATTGAATCATGCAAAATTTTTATCATTTCAAGAATATAATAGATTACAATACGATAGAAAAAAAAACTAAAATCACAAGATTTCTTTCTTGGACTCAGCAATATTTTCTTTGACTTATATATTTTTTCTAGATACAAAAAATAATGCTTAAATTGAAAATGTTATACAGGAATAAGAACCGATGAAGAACCTTCTTGCCTCGTTCTTATCCCCGTGTATAGCGCCGATCGACCTTTGTTGGAATGCAAGCATATGATGCAACTTCTGATGCGCCATCTTCAAGGGCCAAAGAAGTGTACATAACTTTTACTTTAAAAGATCTTTAAATTAAATAGTTTTGCCTAAGTCAGTAGTACCCTGTATTCCATTATTAACTGTTAATGCTTGGTGTTTTCTTTTCTTTTCTTCGAAGTACATATGTATAGTACTTATGTGCGCCTACTTGCGAGTATAAGTTTAAGTTGCTTGTTCTGTGTTTTTCATTAAAATTTTATTAATAAGTATTTGTTTAAAATTATTTGTTAATATCAAGTTTTTGTGCCCAATTCAATAGCAGTAAAAATAAAATAATGAATTGTAACGACCCGTGGAATCTCAGCGAATTCAGTCGAAAATTAGACATTATATTTGATAATTTTAAGGCAAGATTGTTCGGTGAATCGAATAGAGAAAAAACATCAGAGGTGAATAGAATTCGAAATTCTAATAAAAACTTCGTAATCCAACTTAGCGCAAACAACTGTGGAGTTTTTTAGTTCTTTTATTTCTTTTATTAGCGATCAAAAGCCGAATAAAATACTTCTGGCTTGAAAGTTTAGAAACTCAAGGCTAAAATCTCTGTGTCCAGATCGCAAAAGTTTTGTCTCCACATCAGTAAACGATAGCCAACATTTTAGTTTTATATAATTTTTTATATAGTTTTAATTTATTAATTAATGTTTGGTACGATTTAACGCACTTGGAAGTGCAAAAAAGCAAGAGTTCACTTTACAAATATTTATATATAATTATATGCCGTCTGTTAGTTTGCACTTCAGGATATCCTAATTTTAGTTCAGGATATCCTCATCTTAAATCCATCTGTCGTCTCACTTAAAACTTTTACAAACGATTGCTTTAAAATTTAATTAATTATCCGAAAAATGTATTACCAAAGTTTTAAATTTCAAAAAAAGTACTAAATTTCTCCAAGCAGTCACCAAAGTGATGAGCTTCAAAGGAACTCCAAAGATAGAGAAAACTTTAAACACGTTTTTCTCAAAACTTTAAACACGTTTTTCTCAAATCTAATTAACCGATCGAATTGAAATTTTATAAAGATGTTTTTCAAATTACTGTGTTTTGTTTAAACCCAAAAATATTTTAAATTGAATAAAATTTAAAAAGATAGTTTTTAACAATGTACTTGTAAAAAAATATATTTTTTTTCATATCCATAAATTTCATGCAAAGCGGGAAATTTAATAATAAAAAAATTATTTCATTGCTTTAAATTAATTAAAAGCAAAAAAGTTCTTGACCTGGGTGTTGCCAACCCCAAATTCAAGGGGCAAAGTTCGAGCAGCTTAATGGCCGTCATTTTTAATTTGTTTAATCATAAAAAATGTTTTCATTGAATTCTTATCTCTAATATTATGAAATATTTTATCAAGATTTAATAAATACTCCAATTTGTTGTAATACAATATTTAAAAAAAACAATCATGAGGTTTACATGAGGCTCCTCCCTTAACTCTCCGATGGATAATGGTTCACAGGGCAGTAAATGGACTATGTCGTCTGACCAGCGCCGAAATCAGAGGTTTGCTCTATTACAAAGGTACAGCATAATTGCAGAAAGGCTAATACAAGGGTGATTTTTTACCGTTTGGCTTTTGTAAATTGAAAAAAATTTAAAGAAAATTTGGAATAGTGAATGAAATATTTATTTAGAGCGATACATTAATGCCTCACATTTACTTTTCTCACGTATCTCACCAATGGCAGATGTAATGCTGTCTTCCAGGACTGCAATTATGGCTGGCTTCACGCTGTACACGAGAGACTTCACGTAGCTCCTCAAAAAAATAGTGTAATGGGGTCAAACCGCATGACATTAGCAGCCAATGGAAAAACGTGAGAATAATTTCTCACCAAAATCGCCTCTCAATAGGTCCATGGTATCGCATGCCGTGTGGCACCGTGTTGTTGAAACCAATGTTAACCAAATCCAATTATTCCATTTTGTGGAAAAACAAAAATTCGGTAATCATCGCACGGTACCTTGATCCACATTGACTGTAAAGATGCGATTTTCATTATTTTTTTAAATGTACGGTCCAATGATGCCGCCGGCCCACAAACCGCACAAAACAGTGCAATTTTCAGGGTGCATTGGCAGCTCTTGAACGGCCCCCGGCTGCTGTTCAGACCCATTGAGCCAAAAATGAGCTTCGTCGCCTGAAGACAATTTTTCGATAAAAAAGTGGATCTTTATCCAACTTTTCAAAACAACGTTGTGGTAGGTCACTGTGTAGGCTTCAGTTCTTGCACCAACTGTATTTTGTATGGTTTCATACCGAGGTCCTTACGTAAAATCTTCCAGGTGGTCGAATAACACAAGCCCAATTGTTGACAACGGCGACGACATTCGCGATCTTCATTGACACTGGCCGATACAGCAGCAATATTCCCCTCGGTATGCACTCTCCGCATACGGGTTGGTGGATTAATGTCCAATAAAATGATACTGGTGCGAAATTTGGTCACAATAGCTTGAATAGCCTGTTCGGTGAGTTGATTATGACGACCATAATATCGACGTAATTTCCGATACACATATCTCAGGAGCACGAATTTTGATAGCAAAATTGAATGATTTGCGAGCGCCGTTCGTTTGTTAGTCTATTCATGGTTAAATGGTAACCTTTACTCATGATATAAAGAACTACAGATAAAGTATTGCGCATGTCCGCCATCTTTGTTGTGACGTAGCTCGAGCTTGTCAAAGTGGCTAAATAAAAACGTAGTCACAATATATTTAAAGGGGATAATTTATTTATAGCGATGAAGAAATATCGACATTTTCTTATTGAAACTTGGTTAATTGAAATGAATTAAATTACATTATATATATATTTATAAATAAATTTAGGCAAATTTATTTTTCAGTACTATTATTGAAAAGAAATGCATATGTAATAGGGGTGTTTTCTCCCATTTGTTCTCCTACACAAAAAAATAGCTACGTTACTTGATGTGTTTGACAGCACTTTGATTGCTTCTTTTTTTTCATTTTCTTGTTCTTCTCTTTTGTTGAAAAACTTGTAAATTCATTTTATGGTCCGAATTAAAATCGTTGTTATTCTCATCAAAGGCATCTAAAACTTTAGTACTAATTTTAATTACATAAAATATAATTGAAAATTATAATTTACGCGTACTATAAGTGCACAATATTAGAAATTGAATTAAATTAATGAAATATTTCTTAAATGCTTGCAATTGTGCTGCTTGCTGCTTGTGTTTACTTTTTGCTTTTTCACATTTTCTTTTGTATGTATGCACAACGTGTTACAGCTGACAAGCTCGAGTGACGTAGTGCGCAGAAGATTTCATTTTTTGCGCACGGAGTAAGCTATCTGTATATCTTTGTTTCATGACCTTTACTGAGCATTTTTGGCTTTGACACATGTTACGAATTACGCGTGAGGTGTCAAAAAATGTACACTGAAAAAACAAATAGCAAAAAGAATCATCCATTAGTTTTATGTCTCATAGTATGTATACATATAGGCATTTCCGCCAAAAGGTCTACCGAGACTGAAAAATTAAATGTTACTTTAAATTCTTTTGAACCTCCATAATAGAGAAAAAAAATGTTTAAATTCATATTGTGAGAGTACTGAGAGCTTATCTCAATATGAATTTTAAAAATATGACAGCAAACGTGATGAATGGCAACAAAAGTTAAAAAATGCTGACAAAAGTTGAAAAATTTTAACGAAAGTTGGAAAGCTTCTATGATACAAAGTTTAATTCAATTTTTATTAGTTTTCGATTGTAGCGGTCCTAAATTACACTTTTTCTCTTTATTTTTCCACTCATTAAAGTCGTACGATTGTCACATGCGTAGCCACGAAAATGCCCATATGTATGCTTTGTATGTTCGAGCAATATATCTTATTATCCGACTAACACAGGACAAAAGAAGAATATGAAATTGAACAAATTGGCACGCTCTTATCTCTCAAATATTGGTTTCGTCTGGACTATGGTATAATTATTTGACAAGGTAGTAGCGTAGACTGGCTTTTTTCTCACGCGCGGCTATGGGTAGTTGTCAAAATTATCTGTTCGTGCAATTAATCAAAGAAATGTGAAAAAATAAGTTACGAATTAAACATAGCTAGTCAATCGCAGCAAACTAAAAACATTCCAATAAACTTCGCGAACAAATTTAATGAATCAAAGAAAAGTTAAAAATAAGCACATAGCTAGTCAACAGCAGCAAACTACAACTCCTTTAGCTGGTTTTGACAACTACCAATCGCCAACAAACTGTCACGGCTACCTTTTCAAATAATTATACCATGGTCTGGTATGATTATACGACGTGTGGCCTAACCAAAAAAGACGAGCCGCTATGTAAAGAGTGAAGACGAAAATGTTCGCTTAAATGCAATTCAATAGGCCTAAGCAAAATGGACGAGTCGGTTCGTAACGAATAAAGATGAAAATGTTCGCTTAAATGAAATTCAATGCTGCTGTCCGAAATAGACACACGTCAACTCATTGACACTGAACGAAGCGGTTTGACAAAACGTTTTGTTCCGTAAGAACCGAACTTTTAGCGTCTCAACTCGTCAACAGCTGTTGAAAATGTGCGAAATTTTTCACTTACAGTTCACAAATGTTTATTTAATAATTACCAAAGTTGTAATTGCACATTAATTTACACTCTGTTCGCAATTGATCAGCTGTTTCAGACGAGATCGTTTCATTTTGGTTTAAGTGCCAAAACAGACTTCCTTCGTCTATTTTGGTCGGGTCTATGTCTATATATGAAGAATTCCACTTTGTGACAAAAGTTATCACTACCAACATTTACAGAACTTTCTGATTTTATTCCTGTCATAAAAAGCAAAAACATACTCGAAAAATCAGGAGAATGTTTTCCAATCGAGCACATACCAAAAAGTAAAATTTGTATGCGATTTGCCTGTATGCAGTTTAAAAGAGCTTTCTTCTAATTAAAAATAGCGATGATTATATAGCGCTGTATTGTTGGCACTTTCCGAAGCTATTGGGCAGCACTTAAGTAAAAAAAGACACAGTTTCGATAGTATCGTAAGTGTAGACGTAGAATTCCTTTTTATACAGTAAATGAGAAAAATACGGATTTGTTTCCATTTATATTTTTCAAAACTCTTTTAAAGCATTTCATCTTCTAAATAAAATTATTCCATATCTTCCAATTCGAGCTATAAAAAGTTCGTTATCATCTCACGATAGCGAACACCATTCACAATAACTGCCTGGCCGGCCTCATTTTGGAAAAAATACGGCCCGATGATGCCGCCAGCCCATAAACCGCACCAAACAGTCACTCTTTGTGGGTGCATTGGTTTTTCGACAATCACTCTTGGATTATCATTCGTCCAAATAAGGCAATTCTGCTTATTGACGAATCCACTGAGGTGAAAATGTGCCTCATCACTGAAGATGATTTTCTTTGAAAATTGATCATCCACTGTTGCTATTTCTTGTCACCATTCTGACCATTGACGTCGCTTGAAATGGTCAAGAGGCTTTAGTTCTTGAGTCAATTGCACCTTGTAAGCGTGTAAATGCAAGTCTTTATGCATAATGTTCATCAACGATGAGCGTGAGAGGTGCAATTGTTGGGCACGACGACGAGTTGAGGTGGACGGCTCTTCAGCCACACTATCGCGAACAGCAGCAATATTTTCTGGCATGCACTGGTGTTTTCACATCTCCTACAGACCCGGTTTGCTCAAATTTTTGCACGATTTTTCCGATTGCACGCACATTTAGACACATTTAAATTGACCGAAAAAATCACGAAGTGCACGATATGCATTTTGATTTGAACGTCCATTTTCATAATAAGCCTGAATAACTTTTACGCGTTGCTCGATTGTGTATCTTTCCATGGTTCAAATTGAATTAGTCTGAAATTGAGAAATGTTGAATGAAATGTAGAAAAAAACTTGACGATAAGGTGTGGTTCACATTCAGCATCGGCCCTTAAAATTTAACCAACCTTTATTAGAACCAAAAATCCGTGAGCGGTGGGAAAAAATATGCGTCATGAAGTTCAACGCGTGTTCTAGGGTGAGCCACCCTTTATAAGCATAAAAACTAAAGTAAAGCAAAAATACAACAACAAACATGCAAATATAAAATGGGAGAAAGACTGAGAAATTGACACTTAAAATCTCATCGTCTCTGTGGTGCACGCAGAGAAGAGACATGGTTGAGACATGATTACTGCAATAATAATTTGTTTACTGAAATTATTGTAATTTTTCTGCAAACATAACATTTTTCCCTTAATAAAGTCATTATTTACTAATTGTGGTACCAAAAATAATATTATGGTTCAAATCATACTATCGTCAACATATCAACTATTATTTGCAGCAAAAATGGTTCTGTCTGCAAAAATTGCAGACAGTGGTTCTGTCAATCATGATAAATGCGAATATTATGATAGATACAAACATACTAACATTTTGAATGTTTGTCTGAACTACTTTTTGATCGTGGGAAAACGAAGCAGCACACAGTCAAAAATCGAAAATACTTATTGCGTCGGAACAGTTTGCAGGAAACCTTTCAATTCATTCAGAGACAATGGCCCATTATCATTATCAAAATAAAGTCGACTTTAAATTTAGTGCAAGCTTTTTGACAACATATTGTATTAAAAAACTGTCAAAAATGCTTATACTAAATTTAGAGTCGACTTTTATTTTGACTATGATAATGGACCATTAAGTTTTATCGATTCCTTGTCAACTCTTCAATTACTATGTTTTGTTTTAAATCGACTTATTCTAAAGACTGCACTCAGAAAAATTACATTTTCGACTTTGATTGTAGCAAACATATTTCCATTTACCGTAAATATTGCTATTTTTGTGACAATGCACTCAATGTACCATGTTTATGAATGACTTTAGTCAGGCGACCGGTAGTAGCAGCTGTGGTCTACTGGTAGTCTGCGTGGCTCGTAAACGAAAGAGCCGCGGTTCAAAACCCAGCTCGGACAGAAAGTTTTTCAAAAAGTTTTTCCAATTGAATTTAATATTTCTGTTCAGCAGCAGACAAAGGCAAACCTCTAGGGGGATATCATAATTATAATAGCTGTGGAAATTGATGTGCATTGAAATAAAAAAAAAACATTGTTTCTATAATATTCTGTTCCTAAAAAGAAATTTATAATAAAGTTGTTTGCAATCATTTAATTTTCGCCGAATAAGAGAATGATGGTTGTTTCAATAATATTTTGGTTCCTACGGAAAAATTCCTTTTTTAAATATAGTTGTTGTAATCATTTTACCATGATCATAGAAACCATTATATGTTTAAGAACATGGTATCAACAATCATAATCCGAATCATACTATGATCCTTTTAACCCTCATCGGTCCCCTGTATGCGCACGCATACAATTTTGATCTTTAACCTTGAATAAAATAAAAACGGTTCAGCGGAATGACCTTGTATTTTGCAAAGTAGAATTATTTTGCCTGAACAACCAAAAAAACCCTGTCTTTGAATTTGTACCCTTACTGTATTTGCCTGTGCAGTTATAGTTACAAATGATATACACATAAGCAGATACCTGGAATTGCCGCTTATTTTTGTGTGCGGATTTATAACACGCTCTTATTTTTTCGTTTTTTGCAATTCAGTTTGTTCTGGAACACACATAAGTGAAGTTTGTTTGCGCATTTATTTGAATTTTGGTTGTGTTTCGAAGCATTTGATAAAAAATGGATAGAGTTTTACGTGAAAGAAGGCAGCGAGATGAACTAGAAATGGATTTTGATTTGAAAAGCGAATCTCCATGCAATAGTGACGATGATTTTGCATTATCAGACGAGGAGAATTATGAAAGTGAAGTTAGCGTGCATTCGGATGAAGACGACATTGAGCCACTTGAGCAAAATTTAGCAGAAGAAAATGCAGCAAATCCTGAAAATAAATATTTTTAAAATAATAGGAAAATTGAATATTCATCGCAACCATTTGAAATAAGTCGAAGAAATTCATTTCGACGTGCAGAAAATTTCACTTCAGGTAAAAACCTACCCTCTTTGTTATGGGTTCATGTTCATTATATGTTTCATTTTTGTTATAATTCAGGTTCAAAAGCATTAGCAGCTGCTACTATAGTTGATGTTTCGTCTGCATTTCACATGTTCCTTGAACCGGTTGAGAATATTATTTTGAACATGACGGTGTGCGAAAGTACTAAGACGATTGGGAAAACATTGATTTGGACACTCTGCACGCATACTTTGGATTGTTGCTGCTTTCTGGTGTGTATCGGTCATACGGTGAATGTGTCACTAAACTGTGGAATGACGAAACTGGTCGGCCAATATTTAGAGCAACAATGTCTTCGAAAATGTTCAAGCGTATCCATGGTTGCATTCGATTTGATGACCGCGAACAACGTATGGCCAACACTGCATCTAGAAGTACTTCTGTACGCGTCAAATTGGCAGCGATTCAAAATGTATACGATAAATGGAATCATAATTTGAAAGTTTTATACACACCAGGAAAAAACATTACCGCAGTTCCGTATCGTGGGTGATGTCCGTTTCGTCAGTATATTCCATCCAAGCCGGCGAAATATGGCATCAAAATTTGGGTGCTATGCGACTCAAAAAGCTGGTATGCATACAACACACAAATTAATGTTGGTCGGAATCGTAATGCCACTCCTGCACGAAATCTCGGACGTCGTGTTGTTTTGGATTTGGTGGAAGGACTTTCTGACATAAATGTAACGTGTGACAACTTTTCACTTCGTATGAGTTGGCAGAAGATTTACATAAGAATCGCATGACTATTTTGGGAACAATAAGGAAAAATAGGACTGAAATTCCTTCAGTTCTACACGACATGCGCCAAAAGCCAATTTATCATACAGAAGTTGTATATGAACATAAATTGCAAGCAGTTATGTTGTCACATGTTCCTCGCCGGTGCCGATTTGTGACATTGCTCAGTACATACCACACTGTTGTCAGCATAAATGAGAATAGTAAAATGAAGAAACCTAACATCATTGAAGACTACAAAAAACCAAGAGTGGAGTTGATACTTTGGATCAAATGGTGGCTACGTACACATGCAAACGAAAAGTCAATCGGTGGCCAATGGCAGTATTTTGTAACATGCTTGATGTTAGTGCGTTGAATGCATTCGTGACGTTCATTGCATTGTTCCCGAATTGGAAAAATTCTAAAACGAACCATAATATTTGTCGTCGCCTTTTTATCGAGGAGCTTGGACTGAATCTCGTTGAAAAACAGATCACTAAACGTAAAAAACAACCTCAAAGTAATGATGCTTCCAGTTTTATTCAAAGAATTCGGGAGATTCGCCATTTACCAAGTGCATCAAAACGAGGCCGATTCTACATCTGCACATATAAAAATAACAAAAATCTTTTTGCTACACTCTGTGAAAAGTGTATAAATTTTATTTGTGCTGAACATAATTTCAATTTATGCGAAAAATGTACAAATTGACAAAAGTTAAAAATTCAATTTTTTTTTTAATATACTGTATAATATTCTAATTAATTTCATTCTAAATCTACCTTTATGAAGTTCAAATGTATTAATATGATAGTAAACAATGTAATAAACATAAAAAATAACAAAACATAATTGGTTGTTAATTTTTTTTAGCTTTTTACAATTAAAAATATATGTGCATGCGCGCGCATACAATGGGACCGATTAGATGTATTTCTCGAGGGACCGATGAGGGTTAAAACATGGTTATTGCAACTATGTTTTTTCTCTGCGTGTGCATTGCGCTAATGCGCTTGCACAGCGTATCACAAAGATTTCTGAAGAAGCCTGTAGGTGGGCCGAAATTGCAATAAAATCAGCTAGTGATGTTTTTCTTTTCATATTGAAAATGTTATTGTTGTTGTTGTTTCTTTGGAAAAAATCGTTAAAACAATTAATTGTTCTAACCTGACCTAAAGCTCAATAGCCGATTTTAAAATATCAAACAACTAGAATTTGTATTTAAAATCAGGTATGATTTAAACTATCAAACATTTAGAATTTGTATTTAAATCATATATAATCAAAGTTTTTTTTATATTTGCATAGTAATTAAGTAGCACTATATTAAGTAAAAACAATGACAACAAGCGACCCTAAGGCTTAAAAGATATAAGCAAAAATATGTATGTGCTGGCGTTACGTTACAAAAAACGGAAGTGATTTTTGACTTGGATTATAAAATTTGCAAAACTTTCTGAATTGAGCAAGACTTTTTGTATACAACTTTTTTTAGAAGAATTTGAAATAATATAAGTTTATTTTCCAAGTGATCAAATTTAAAAATCTTCGCTGGTCATTTTTTATTAGGCTTTTTGATATGTCGTTACGTTACTGGCGTTACCTTACTTAAATTTTCACTGCAAGTGAATTGGGTAATTAAGTAGTTAGGTAGTTGGGTAATTATGTAATTTAGTAATTATTGTTGTCCTTTTTTTGCCTCAACCATTTTTAAATTATCTTTAGCTAATGCCTTCCATTTTTACTAAAACAAAAAACGAAAAAGAAAAACTACATTTGTGAAACAGTGCAGACGATTTAATCATCATGGTTAATGAATTTATGTAGAACATGATTAAATTAAAATGTTTGTCTTAGATAATATCATCAAATAATAAGTTTTTAATAAGTTTTAATTTTTTGGTCACGGTATATGACTAAAGATTAAAAAAAAAAAAATAATAAAAACTAAAGCCATAGCCAACTGAGTCATTCGCACTGTTGTGATTTTTTTTAAATAATATACATAACAACATTGTTGCTATCAAAAATGCTTCGACGAAAACACAATGTATCGGCGAATTACAACAATCATCAAAATTTTGAAGTTGTTGTCTCTTAAAATTAACCGGAATTTCGCATTAGCAAACATGATACTTTTGCTAATGCACCTCACTTAGAAATAAAGAGGAAGTTTTTTAAATTTAAAAAAAATAGACTTCTTAACTTAGCATTAAAATTATAACCTTCCACATTCCTGCCATCGACAGGCCTGCTACACACATCTGTATTCTCTATTGCATTTATCTTACTGAAAATATACAAAACTAATAAGAAATGTCAAAAACGAAAGCAACTGCTGTGTATTTATATATGTACATTTTACATACATATTAATAACAACAGAAACAACAAAAGCAGCACAATAATAAATAACCATGAACCAAGAAATAAAGATCATGCAAAGAAAAGAGCCGCCATATTGTAAACAAAAACAGCTGATAGGTCTGACGTCATCGGTCACAAAATCTTTTGTTTACGATTAGTGATTGGATGTTGAATGTTATTTGTTAAAATTTTATAGAATTATCATATAAATATAATGTGTTTTTATATTAAAACGAAGTGTGCTGTAGCGACATGCATTAATTGCAACAGCAAAAAAAAAAACAAATGCGTTGGTTTCTACCGTTTCCCCAAGGAAAAAATTGCTTGTAAGCAATGGGAGATTTTTTGTCGGCTAAATGTCGACACTGCAATGGCAAGAATCTGTGGAGATCATTTTCTGCCTGAAGACTTCGAAAGAAGGGTCCAAGTTCAAATGGGTAAGTACTTCTACATTTCCACGTAAATATTCTTTTAAAAAATGTTACGATAGGTTTTGGCAAAGCTATGCGCTTACAGCCGAGCGCTGTCGCAACAGTTATGACCAAGGAGGTGCAGCCAGCAAATGCAGAACGATGTCAGCGAATTTTAAAGCGCGAAAACAAAAAAATCGTAAGTGCTCTGCTTTAGGAGTCGTTGGTTATGGAGAAGTTTTTCCTGTAGAGGAAATAGAAAAACTAAACAGGGACGCTTCTATTTCTAACCGCTCTTCAGAGCAGTTACTTCAAGCGAAAATACGGCAGCTATATTCGCAAGTGTAAGTAAAATTTAACAATTTTATGAATTCAATATTTTTAATCTTTTTCTTGGAGTGAACAGCGGTTTGGAAAACCTCGCGTGATACATCTGCCACAAATTGCACAAAGACGTTCCGAACATAAGGCTGGAAGAAGAAGCGGCAGCATCACTTAGTTAGGTAGATCATTTAAGCGAAGGCGGTTCGCCAAGCCAACGGAAGAGCTCATGGCGCATATGACTGCGTTGGAAAAAGTGTTCAACGACGTAAACGGCGACGGGCTGCTAATAAGCAAAAATTATTTGCAGACGCACATTGCAAGTGCAGATCATGTTATTTGTGACAACAAAATAAAAAAAATGTTTTTCCGCGCACGAATGTTTTTTAAAATAAGATTATTAAATAAAGAAATTGTGAACAATTCGATGCAGAGGAAAAGAAAATTGAACAAAACAGTTCAATAATAAAAACAAAGTGAACATCCAATTTTGTATTCTATTTATTTGCAGTTGTTCTTTTTACAGCGTTCTTTACATTTAGTTACTGCATGGAAATATAAACAAACAAAGTATTCAAACACTTTTTTCGCGAATTAAACTTATTAATTTTATAATTTTTCACTTTTATCCGAGTTTTCACATGTTTTGCATGCAAAACATATGCAAATTGACAGTTTCATAGCTTGCTTGTGACCGATGACGTTGCACGAAAAATTACTTTTTTCTCGCACTGCTCTTTGCGTGATCTTCTCTTATTGGTTCATGATAAATAACCACCAAAAACCAATAACCACAACAACAACCAATTACCATAACAACAGCATAAGCAGCTACTAAAGCAGCTTGTGTGTAACTTTTCTCACACGAATATATGAATTTCTTTTTAGATTTTGCTATATTGGAACTTTATTAAAGAAGTGAGAAAACCCTAAGTTAGATATTCGTTTTATTCGTAATCTAACTGGTATTTTGGCATATATGTGTTCTTTGTAAGATGAATATTAAAAGATGTAGGTATACCCCAAAGTGTCAACTAAAATTCTTAAATGTGCTTTAAAAAATTTAAGAAATGACCCCCACACAAACCTCGCTGTAAGACGTAATTCTACGTCAAAAACACCGAGAACTGGACCTAGTAATTGACTGGACGAGCACTCTCATGTCTCAAGTGTAATTAAGGCAAAACTGCCAAACTACATGACAGGGGGTAAACATTAAAGAAAGGGTGTTTTTGACATTTCAATTTTTAAAAATGTAAGGTAGCTTCACACTAAAAAACACGATTAAAAATTGGCCCAGTGTTAAATGTACCCCAGTTTATCATTAAATCGAAACTATTCGTTTTTCTTATATATTTGGTATATATTTAAGAATTTTGGCAACCTACACTCTGAAAATTATGACAAGCCTTCCGAAGAAGAAGAAACTTCTGATGATGATACTGGCAAGGAAAGTTGTTACGAATCTTTCAGCGAATATTCCAGCGAAACGGAAGAGTTTCCTACACAGATCGAAATCAAAGTTACTGATCAAAATATTTTGGACGCTAAAAGATCCGAAATTACAAAGGCATTTAGTCATTTCAAAACAATAACATACTTGGATTTTTATCCTCCAAGTGATGATATTAAGTTGGCACATTCCAGTCACTTTTTGAAAGAAGCATTTGCCAATAACAATAAGGACTTTTAGTGAGTGATCTTTTCGTTATTTTTATTAATAATTGACTAAATTAACATAAATATTTGAAGCAACTACTTACAGATGTCAATATTAGAAGCCCACAACTGTCATCATATTTTTAAAGTTTTATTACAAATGGAGGATTTGACTACCATGAGTTCTTATGTTCCACTTGCTCTGAACGATATTATTTTAAATTCAACGCCTACACGTGGCCAATATTGGATACCGGTAAGTACTGATTTAAGGCTTGAAAAAATCAACGTGCAAAGTATTAATAACATTAATAACTGCTAACAATATAGATTGAAAATATGCCTACGATCGATCAGGTCCTCACGCCCCATATGGACGAAGTCGTTGTTGTACCGAAGGCGAATGCTTCTACAACTCAAGCTGTGGTTGGTACTGATTTGCTTTTACCCCATGCAGATGAGAGTAGCGTTGAGGTCGAACGTAGACGTCAAGTAGCAACAGTCGAAAAGGTCTCTAAAGATCGCGTTTACTTCCGTTTTCACCCAAAGCAAAATGTTAATTTATCCGTGCTCATTGCCAAATACGATATAATATTTCGTTCGCGACGACTTCCAATGCGATATCAATATCGAGCTTTAGAACTGTTTGCCGAAGATTCGAAAATGCGTGATTTTCTTTTTCCAACTTCGAATGTACGATGTGAACAACTTCCAAGTTTAGAGTAAGTGAATATTAATTATATGTGTCGATCGATAAGTAATAACAACTTACGTCTGATTTCAAAGTTTCGAGAAATCTGGTTTCAAAATTTTTAGTCGACATATTAGTTACATATAAGTGTGGGTCGTTAGTTTTTGTGTCATAACTCGGCTAAGGTCAAGCTAGAATCTCCAGATTTTGAGTGTTTATT
Organism: Dichetophora obliterata; assembly: GCA_963920525.1. Lineage (NCBI taxonomy): Eukaryota > Metazoa > Arthropoda > Insecta > Diptera > Sciomyzidae > Dichetophora > Dichetophora obliterata. Next base: position 184,982,002 of record OY986437.1, on the reverse strand, counting down.
AAAACCATTTAAATTAATTTTTTACTTGTAAAAGAGAAAAGCAGAAGCGGAAAATCTGGGTACCAGCTATTCTGGACGATTTTTGTAAAATCGGTAAGAGAAATCGTCTCAATCAGCCCTATCGGAAATAATTTTTCACGCGGAAGCGCAAAAGGGAGTTTTCATTTTTAAGATATCAATAACATTTTGAAGATTTTTAATGCGAATTTGTTGGTAAACCATTGATGAACAAATTTGCATTAAATATTTTCAAAATTTTCTTGAGCTTTATCTTAACAATGAAAAATCTCTTTTTCGATTCCGCGTGGAAATTATTCTCGATAGGGCTGAATATTGGCACATTTATCTCTCTAACTGGAAAGGCTGCCACAGGGCAGCTATCCGTTGTACCCCTTTTGTACACGGAAATTTTTCTTGCCAGCAAGTCGAATATACAAAGGAAAGAACAGCACAGAAGAAAAACTTGCCAGTACAGACTTATTTTATCATTTTATCGATATGGCTGCAATGAATGAATACATTTTATATCCATATTTTATATTCATGCTCGAGTACACAGAGAAAACAACATTTTCAAAATAGACAGAAACGTGACACTTTTAAAAACGTTTGACCCAGATTTTTCACTTCCAACGATTATTTTAATTTTAAAAACGAACATTTTAAAATGAAATAGTAAAACGTTTATTTTCATATTACAAACGAAAGTTATAAAATGAAATTCTTAAATGTTCGTTTGATTTTTAACAATGGACCTTTTAAAATACTATAGTAAAACGTTTATTTTCATTTTAAAAACGAAAATTTCCAAAAATTCCCATTTTCTTTATTTTTATTACAGTAATGCCTCGATTTACGTCGTCTCGATTTACGTTGTTTCGATTTGCGTCGTCAAATATTTTGTTCCTTTCAACTTCGATTTGCGTCGCCATTCGATTTACGTCGTCAAATACAGATGTATTTTGTTCCTTTCAAATTCGATTTGCGTCGCCATTCGATTTACGTCGTCTCAGTTTGTATGACTTATGTATGTACTACATATGTATGTAGGGGAATCCCAGTTTTTAATTTAAACGTTTAAAAATTTTGTGTGTGCAACAACAACTAAAGTATTGCCTCTCATGGACAGGTCGTGTGTGTTTGGCAGCGCGTCGTGTGTGTTACTTTTTCAATCTGTTTTTGATCGTCGGGCGCAACGTAGTATGTAAATATGAGCTCAAAAAATAAAACTAATAAAGTAACATCTCAAATAAAAAAGAAAAGAAATGTAATTTCGTTAAAAACTAAAATAGATATTATTCGCCGTTATAACAATGGGGAAAAGGCTTTTATTATTGCCAGTACGATGGATCTTCCACCAACCACAGTTCGAACAATAATAAAAAATTCAGCTGAAATCCGTGAAAGTGCAACATCGGCTGGAGCTGGTTCTGTTGAAACCACCACAAAAAAAAAAGGCCAGTACTTATGGAAAAAATGGAAAATGCACTAATACTGTGGATAAAAGACTTAAGTGAAAAAAATATTCCAGTAACTACGTTAATTATCCAAAGAAAAGCGATAAGCTTGTTTAACGATCTAAAATCTGACTCTGTGAATTCCGATTTTTGTTTTAACGCCAGCGGAGGATGGCTACATAAATTTAAAAAAAGAGCACAACTTCACAACATAAAAGTTGTCGGAGAATCTGCAAGTGCAGATAGTGATGCAGCTAAAATTTTTCCGCAAATATTAAAAAAAATAATTGATGATGGTGAATACACCCCTCAGCAAGTTTTCAATGTCGACGAGACCGGACTTTTCTGGAAACGTATGCCGGGGAGAACATTTATATCAAAAGAGGAAAAATTATCAGCAGGGCCAAAGGTTTCGAAGGATAGGCTTACGCTTTTGCTCGGTGGTAGTGCTGCAGGAGACTTGAAGCTTAAGCCCTTGTTAATATATAAATCCGAAACTCCAAGAGCTATGAAAAACGTTTGCAAGCAAAATCTTCCTGTAATTTGGATGTCTAACAAAAAAGCTTGGATGACTTCTAAACTCTTTGACGATTGGTTTAAGACACATTTTTGTCCTGAAGTTAAGAAATATTGCGAAAGGAATAATATGTCTTATAAAGCATTGCTCTTAATGGATAATGCTCCGGGCCACACCATCAGTTTGAATAACATGAATGACAATATTAAAATTGTATTTTTACCTCCCAATACCACGTCTCTTATTCAACCTATGGACCAGGGAGTTATTGCAGCATTCAAAAAATATTATTTACGACGAAGTTTTAACGACCTCATTGATGCAATCGACAAACAATCAGACCAAAATGATAAAAATAACGATGTTGTCAGACAATTTTGGAAAAAATATGATGTCATGCAAGCAGTGAATTGTATCAACAAAAGTTGGGATGAAGTTTCTGCGTCGACCATGAGAAATGCATGGAAAAACGTATGGCCTGAATGCACAACTGAAGGTGGAAATGATGGAAATCTGAACGATATAAACACGGAAATTGTACGTTTGGCCCACACATTAGGGTTTTCTGATATTGAAGATTCCGATGTTGTTGAACACTTAAATTTGGAGGATGAACCGTTAACTAACTCGGAGCTAATTGTGTTGACAAATCTTTCAAATCAACATGGTATAGAAGAAGAAACTTCAGATATCGAAACTTGTGGAGAGGATTCTGAAATTCCATTGACAAAACTGTCAGAAGCCCTTGCCAGCGTAAATAAGGCTATGCAAATTTTGGAAGAATTTGACAAAGATGACGAAAGAGTTGATTCGACAAAAAAATCAATAAATGCAAGCCTTAAATATTACCGGGATCTGTACGAGCAGAAAAAGTTGACATTAACCCAGAAGCGAATTGATACATTCTTTGAACCAATTTTATCAGAAACGCCTGTTATAAGCGAATGTAGTGCTGAAGATGGTGACCTCAACATGCTAATTTCAGAAATTCTCACCGAAACATCGTCGGATAGTGATTCCTATAATTAATACTCCTAACATACAATTACATATGTATACATATAATAAACACAAAATTTTCACTACATTTAATTAATATATTTTATTATATGTATTTATTTTTCTAGATATTGTATTGTCGAATTTTTGTTAATTTATTTTTTTATACTTTTTATCTGGACACATGTTTAAGTTTTTATTTATTTTATGAATTTTGTTTTTAAAATCGAAATTTTTTAATATTGAATTGTTGATTTTTTGTTGATATGTTTACTTTAGATATTATTTAATTTTTTTAACTGAATTTTATATTTGTTTTAAAATTCTTATACGAATTAAATGTTTATAACAAATATTCTATGTACAATAAAAGACTGAATTACTTGTAATTTTTAAGTTTTTTTTTATGAAATTAAGTGAACGTTAACGTATGACCAATATCAAATTCGATTTACGTCGTTTCGATTAACGTCGTCAATTTCCGGAACCAATCACGACGTAAATCGAGGCATTACTGTAATTAAAAAATATTTTATAGGCTTTCAAAATTATAGTTTTATTTCAATTATTATATCATCCGCTATGTCCGTCTCGTTCCAATGAGATGATGATACTGTATCCCAGCGAAAAAAAAAATAATTTTTCAGAAGAATTTTTTAAATCAGAAATATTATTAATTTTATTTTTAATACTTACCTTTTAGTTGTGGCAACAAATGCTCCAACTCAAAGTCTTTCATTATTTTCTCCATTAAACAGCGACAGCTGACTTTGTTGACTTACTTTGCCAACTGAATAAAGCAATGTAAGTTTTAGTTCTTAAAAATTAACAGATATTTTGAGTGATGAAATTTTGAGTGACGAAAAAATATTTTATTTTCTGAACAAATATCAAATACATAAATCAATGAAACATATATGACAAACAATTCGTTATTAACAAGTGTTTTTAAACAAACTATGTAAAACCAACACCCCCACTTGAATTTTATTTATATTTTCATTTTACTATGTCATGGTAAAACGTTCGTAGTTGTTTTAAAAACGTTCCGGTTTACTTTTCAATTTTAAAATGTGCGTTTTAATTTTTGAGTGGCGTAAAATATTTTTAACAATATTAATTTTAACCAACTATATCAAAGTAAAACATTCGTAGTTGTTTTACAAATTTTTCGTTTTACTTTTCTATTTTAAAATGTGAGTTTTCATTTTTGTATGGCGTAAAATATTTTAAAAAATATTCATTTTACCCTACTACATATATCATAGTATGGCGTAAAATATTTGTAACAATATTCATTTTACTAAACTTTTTAAAACGTGCGTTTTTTTAATTTTTTGTTTTCTCAGTGTAATGACGAAAAGTTAGGTGACGAAAATGCATTATTGAAGTTGTCTGAGCTTAGAAAATAAATTACTGCATCTCTGGCTGCATAGAAAGAAAAACGTGTAGTAGGACGACCACTACTAAAGCCGCAGCAATCGAGCGCTTTTCGAGTGACTACTTCTAGAATTGGTCAAAAAACTAAACAACCAATTGAAGATATACCGATATTGTACGGTATGATAATCATGCCAATTTGCAATGATTATTTGCGGGGAATTCAATATTTTATCTAATACTAGTATTCCCCAGCAGACGTTGTTCTGCCTCAGACTGACTTACTTGCCATATACGAAAATGTCAAAAAATGCCAAATATATTCATCGTTATTCATAGTATACCTGCTGAAAATAACCATATGAACTAAATTATTAAATTTTAGTGTAATACGATCAAAACCGTGCGAAATATAGCATTTTTGTTGTTTTATAAGCAGTAAAAAGGGGTGTGGCAAAATTTTTTCCCTCAAACTATCTCGTACAAAAAGCAAATAGACTGCCAAAATTTCAGCTAAATCTAGCTCAAGCTTGGCGCACTTTGCTGCACTCCCCGCTGACCCCCCGAAAAGTGAGTTTAACTTAAGTGGGACAGGGCCATTTTTAGTGCACTTGCCGAGAGTAACCATATGAAATAAATTACAATATGTTTGTCTAATACGACCCAAACCGTTGAAATAAAATATTTTCATTGGTTTTTGGGCGGTAAAAGGGGGTCATGGAAACCAATTTTTAATACAGTTGCTGACAGTAACCAAACAAACTAAGACAAAAATTTAGCTCAATCTAGCTAGTAGTGAATTTTAATGATTTCTCAAAAACTGGGTGTGGCTTTATAGCGATAACGCCCATTTTTACAGTTGCCGAAAGTAATCATATAAACTTAAGTACCAAATGTTAGTCTTATACGGCCAAAACTGCTAGAAATATAAGATTTTCACTAATTTGTGGGCGGAGAAAGGGGGCGTGAAAACAAATTTTTTGCACAGTTGGTGACAGTAACCATACAAACCAAATTACGAAATTTAAGTCTTATACGACTAAAATCGTATTATATAAAGCATTTTAATTGGTTTGTGGGCGGTAAAAGGGGGCGTGGACTCACATTTTTAGTAAAGGGCTTCAGTCTTGTTGGAATAGTCGTCGCACAATAGACAAACAAATAAACAAATAAAGTAGTTTTCGGGCTCCCACCACTTTATCCTAGCAATCAACTTTATGTGAAGGAGTTTAAAAATGTAAGATAGAATATATCTTATACTGAAAGTTTTTAAGAACATAAGAAGTATAAACTATAATACTACACATCTAAATCCACATACTAACGCATTCGGTACTAGAAACAGAAATAACTTAGTTGTGGTACCATGCAGTCGAGAGGTCACAAAACAACGCTAAAGTTTTGAATAAATAATTAATGTTATTTCAAAAAAGGGCCCAACAAATTTCTGTTTCATCCAAAAACGGCGCAAAAGTTGTTTTTGTCGTAAAAACAACAATAACTGAAAATGGCATTTTGTATACTCTTTTATATGGCGTATAATTTTTTAAAAAAAAACTGTTTCTGTTTGACACAAAATTTGATGCTTTACTAAGAAAAATGTAATGGTACCCCTTTTGATTTTTGTAACGATTTGAATTTTTTAACATGTTCTTTTTATGAGTATTGAAAAATGCTTAGTTTTCAAGAACAATTCCGGTTTTTTTTTATTTGTATGCAGAACCCCATCTGCGGGGAAAAAATTACAACTATTATAAATTTTAACTACTCAAATCATAAAACTATATTTTTCTTAAAAGACACATTTTCTTAATTTTATAACACACTCTTGCAAATCCTACCTATTTTCAAAGAAAATTCAAATAAAACCCGCAAACATTTTTTTAAATATTTACATTCCAGAGTAACAACGGGTTAATATCAGCTAGTCTTAAATAATATTAAATTGAACTTTTTTGGGTTTTTTTTTCAATTTTTGGTTACGTTACAATATCTTAAACCCCTCCCCACCCCCTACCATTACTTATCGTAGTGCATTTCAAAACCCCTCCCCTCCCCCAAATTGGTAACGTAGTTTATGAACGAACCCTATAGGCTATGTGCCAATCGGAAACTTTTCACTCGGATGAATTTTTGACAGTCGGTATGAAAATTTTTAACACGAGTGAGGTGAGTATGATTGTCGGAAATGCATGTAGCCCCAGGGGCTAGTATAAATTTTGACAATCGGCAAGAGAATTTTTGACTGGAGTCAAAATTACACAAAAAAAATCGCTCAAGGTGCCTAACCGAAGACGAGGGTTGTGTGCATAATTCAATTATTATAGGTTGTCCATTCGTTTGACAATACCCGTAAATATGTTAACAAAAATATATTCTCTCTCAAATATAAATGACAACCAGAGTTTTGAGGTCTTCTTTGATAAAAAAGTTATGATTCAGTGTTTTGTGTATTTTTTTTAAAAAAAAGTAGTTATTCTAGTAAGCGACTATTAAGTTGTAATTATTAAAATTATAATGCCTTCAACGTGCGGCATTTGCAAAACAGTTTATTTTGGTGATAAAATTCGAAAATATAATGTGCCATTGGATCCAATAAGCCGTCAGCAGTGGGAATACATTTGCACAACAAAATATTGAAATTAGTTTTTTAAAAACTCACTTAAATTTTCTATTAAAACAAACAAGTAGTACAGAACGTTGTAAAAAAAGCAGCAGTAAAATGTATCCTCGGGCATTTAGTACTGCGAAAAAGTAAGATATTCCTACAACTGATTACTTTGATGGCTTTAAAAAATTACTCTTTTGCTCTCCTCTTCAATTTTATGGGTGTATATCTTCATTCTTGTGAGTAAACGTCAAATGAATGGACAACCTATAGTAATTGAACCATGGTTATGTGTTGCTCTTAAAAAATTTAAATTCTCTGAAAAAAGTTTTGCTATATGCTTTACTTTTAATATTGAGAAAATATTATTTTTTAAAACCTAAAAATACCTAAAAAGTCTTAAGTATCAATTAAAAAAACATGGAGTCTATTCAGTCGTTTATATCTCTGAGGATTTTGATGATATTGATTTTCTATTGAATTTATTTTAGTGTCAATAAAAAGTACTAAAAAATCATTTTCAGGATCATGGAAAATGTTACCAATTTTAGGAGTTAAAGTTAAATATTTATGTTCAATTAAGAAAGTCATTACTCCTTATATACTCAATGTATTAAGTTTTTCTTTGCTACTGTATCCTTGCAAAACAAATTCAATAAAATTAAATTCTGGAATTTTTTTATTTTTTTAGGGGTAAAGAGTTAAAAGTTTATTCGAATGATAAACTTTTATTTAAAACATTTTTAAGAAAGAATAAGAAGGTACCCATCTCAAATCTAGAAAGGTACCTCTTCAATCAATTTATAGTGAATGCTAAAAGAGTTACTATTGTGGATTATATTATAAATACTAGCGGGCCCGACAGACGTTGTACTGCGCCAATTCAACTAATTTCTTTGTGATCATTTTCATTTTGTGAATTTTTGAAAAGGAAGTGTCCAAACAACGTGCCATTCGAGCCACGGATGCCACATGTTTCTTTTTGAAGCTTCAATATGTGACTATCGAAACCGTCCAAAATAAAGCATTTTTATTTAATTGTGGGTGGTAAAAGGGGGTGTGGCTATTTTTTATTAAACAGTATATTAACCTTAATAACAAATGTTTTATATTTGGTGGCCCAAGGTGTTTCCGTTCCTGAGATGTTAAGAGACACAGCATGCACGACTGTGTATACAAAGAAGGGCGGTAAAAGAAGGTGTGACAACATTTATGTATATATATAGTGACCACTATTTAGTCTCATAGCTCATATACACCAAATTTCATTATAAAACATACAAAGCTCGGTAATTATAATGCTTTCTGAAAAGTGGGCATATCTATAGTTCGACCACGCCCATTTTTAGCTGAGTTGCCGAGAGTAACCATACGAACTAAATTACAACATTTCTTTTTCCATTACAGCAAAAATCGTCTGAAATATAGCATTTCAATTAATTTGTGGGCGGTTATAGGGGGTGTGGCAACCTTAGTTTTTTTATTACTTGAGATATAAACCTTGATATCAGATGTTGTAATTTTGGTGGCCTAAGGTGTTACCATTCCTGAGACCTTAAAAGACACTGCACAAAGGATTTTGTGTGTAAAGAAGAGGAGGTAAAAGTAGGCGTGGTAAAATCTATATATATAAAAGAAATTCGTAAAATGTGTTTGAAATTCCATAACTCAACTTCGAAGCGTCCGATTTGATTCGGGCTTTTTTTGTTGTGTTTGTAATTATAAGGACAAGGTTTGTAAAAGACAAAAAGTTTGCCACACCCCCTTTCATCGCCCTCAAATCAATAAAAACTATATATTTTAGACAGTTTTGGTCGTATAAGACTAAAACTTGGTAATTTATTGCTTTATTTTACTGTCGGAAACTGTACTAAAAATTGGTTTCCACGCCCCCTTTTACCGCCCACAAATCAATTAAAATGCTATATTTCAGACGGTTTTGGTCGTATAAGGTAAAAATTTGGTAATTTAGTTTGTAGCTTACTGTCGGCAATTTCACTTAAAATGGATTTGCACGCTTCTTTTTACCGCCCACAATTCAATGAAAATGCTATATTTCAGACGGTTTTGGTTTAAGATTAAAATGTTTACGCCCCTTTTTCAGGAGATAAGCATGATGTAAAGCAAGCTTCGATAGCTTTAAACTAAGTTAAGCTCAAAATTTGGCACTCGATTTGTTTTGAGTTCTAGATGGTTTAAGGGAAAAATATTTCGCCACACTCTCCTTTACCGCCTACAAATCAACAAAAATGCTATATCTTGGACGGTTTTGGTTGTATTAGACTAAGATTTGGTAATTTAATTTATATAGCTACGTTCGGCAACTATACTAAAAATGGTGAAACTATAAAATGTTTTTCTCCGATTAGCATGAAAATCCGTATATGTTGTAAGGCGGTGAAAGGACAATGTATGCCGGAGAATATCTTTATATATAAAATTCTTCTGTACATGGCTATTTCACTGAACTCTTCCTAAACAGTATTTGAGAGTATAACTCAGAAACGAGTTGAGAAATTGTCATGATTCTTTCACTACACCATTACTTTTTATGCAAACAAAATTACAGAAATGCGAAATGAATAAACATTAAGAAAAAATCTTAAATTTTTTTGATGTTAGTCTTGATTTTTATATCGTATAAAACGTTTTTAGATTCATACGATAAAAACTTTAAATAAACCCTGCATTTATGCATACCATATGAAAGAACATTAACAAGCCATTTTTGGTTTTAAATATTTTTTCAACAACAAATATTTTACCAAAGTTTTTTGCAAAATAAAGAATTTTGTTAATGTTGTTTTTGAAAAATTATAAAAATTAGAAGGGAAAAGAAAATGAAAAAGATTAAAACACGATTGGACGGACAATTAATCAAAATTTCAAAAAAAGAAAAGAAATGCAATCCTTTGTAACATGACCGAGTTATTCACTTTCAAAGCCAGCATTTTCATTTTTGATTTATTTTTTTTTTATTTCAGCAAAAAATAAAATTAGTACTAAAAACTTTTTGTGTGTTTCAGGTACGAAAGATAAATGATGAGTTGTGCATGTTTTTATATTGAAACTTGGTGTTTATGTGCTATAAGACCAAGTGGTGGTTACTTTAAACATAAATATTGTCACGCCTACTTTAAGCGCCCTTTCTTTACACAGAAATGATTTACAATATCAAGAAACAAGGGGCGATAACACCTTAGCCACCAAAATTACGACATCTGTTATCAAGGCTTATATCTCAAGTAATACAAAAACAAAAGTTGCCACACCCCCTATAACCGCCCACAAATTAATTGAAATGCTATATTTCAGACGATATTTGCTGTATTGAAAACAAATTTTTTTAATTTAGTTCGTATGTTTACTCTCGGCAACTCAGCTCAAAATGGGAGTGGTCGAACTATAATACAACTCATCATCGACTATGCACACTTTTCAGAAAGCATTATAATTACCGAGTTTTGCATGTTATAATGAAACTTGGTGTATAAGTGCTATGAGACCCAGTAGTGGTCACTATATAGTATATAAATGTTGTCACACCTACTTTTACCGCCCTTCTATGTATACACAATCGCTCATGCTGTGTCTCGTAACATCTCAGGAACGGAAACACCTTGGGCCATCAAATATACAACATTTGTTATTAAGGTTAATATCTTGGTTAATAAAAACAGCCACACCCCCTTTTACCACCCACAATTAAATAAAAATGCTTTATTTTGATAGTCACGTGTGGCATGTGTGGCTCGAATGGCACGTTGTTTGGACACTTCCACACTTTTCAAAAATTCACAAAATGAAAATGATCACAAAGAGATTAGTGGAATTGGGGCAGAACAACGTCTGTCGGGCCCTCTAGTTTATGTATAAAGTGACCACCACTTGGTCTTATAGCACATAAACACCAAGTTTCAATATAAAAACATGCGCAACTTAGGATTTATCTTTCGTACCTGAAACACACAAAAATTTTTTAGTACTAATTTTATTTTTTGCTGAAATAGAAAAAAAATAAATCAAAAGTTAAAATGTTGGCCGTGAAAGTGAATAACTCGGTCATGTTACGAAGGATTGTATTTTTTTTTTAAATTTTGATTAATTTTCCATCCAATCGTGTTTCAATCTTTTTCATTTTCGTTTCCCTTCTTATTTTTATAATTTTCCAAAAACAACCTTAACGAATTTCTTTATTTCGCAAAAAACTTTGGTAAAAATATTTGTTGTTGAAAAAATATTTAAAACCAAAAATGGCTTGTTAATGTTCTTTCATATGGTATGCGAAAATGTATTGTTTATTTAAAGTTTCTATCGTAAAAATTTAAAAACTTTTTATACGATCAAAAAATCAAGCCTATCATAAAGATTTAAGATTTTTTGTTTCTGTGTATTCATTTTGTATTTTTGTAATTTTGTTTGCAAGTAAAGCATAGTACTCTGTTCAGTTTCATGTGAAATTCCACTCAAATCTCTTTACAAAATATGACAGCTGCGATACAAGCGTGGAAATTTTCACAACATTTTCGTCAGAGCAGTACTCTGTTCCGCTGCGTGAAATTATCGCAACATGTTTCTGAGCAACATTTTTTTACGACAATTTAATTGTTCTGCCTATTTATTTTGAAGTGAAAAGAGAGATATCATATGAAATCTCCCAACTTATTCTCTGAGACTCTCTGAGAAACGTTGCTATAGAAATTCCTCGCAACAAACTTTAAGTCAGAAATTTCACGCAACAAATAAATAGATGTTGCCAGCGAAATTTCACGCAAACGAACAGAGTACTGGGCTTAATGGTGTAGTAAAAGAATCATGACAATATCTCAACTCGTTTCTGAATTATACTCTCAAATATCTTCTTAAACACTGCCACAGCAACAACATCGCAACCTACCGGGTCAAACTTTAGATTTAAGTCAGTGTCGGGCAGCTTTGCACACCTATACTTTCTCAGCTTGAGTATGTATTAATTAGCGCTTTAAAGCTCACACGGAAAACAAAGTTGTGCTAAAGCGCTATTTGCAGAAATCTTACTAGGCAATCTTACTAGGCATCTTACTAGGATTTGTATTGCGAAATTAAATAAATAAGTAGTGGACAGAATGTCAAAAGGAAACAGACCGACAGACTGATAATGTGAAACACAGAGAAGCTGACAGAAATGTAAAAATGCAGGCTAATAGTTAAACACAAATATGTTTTTTTATTGTGCTTATGTTGCTAATTGTGATTTGCCAAGGCCAAACTGACAGCGTAAGATGCTTTCATTATACGTACTTGGAACTGATCACTATATGATATGATATGATATGTGGACATGCCGTTTTTAAATAATTAATTAATTTCTCCATCGCCAAATCATCTCCAAATTATCGTAATGCCTTTTAATGCATAATTTTTTTAATTTTACCTCTTTGATGCCGCGCCATGCCGTTTTTTTCTAAAAATAAAAAATTTTTCATACATACTTCCAAAAATTTTGCATACATAAAATTTTATACAGTGTAATCTTACGTTATATCTGTGTCGATGAGCAATAACAGCTTGAGTCTTATTTCAAATTTTCCAGAAATCTTGCTTCAAAGTTTTCAATCGCCATATAAGTTATATGAAAGGGTCTTTTGTTTTTGCGTCATATCTTTGGCTAAGGTCATGCTAGAGGTTATAGATTTTGTGTGTTCATAATGATATATACGTGGAACACAAGAATAATAGAAAAGGAGATTGCGCTTTGCGCAGGTCCGTTACTTCTGCTAATCGAGTTTGACAGCCAGCTGTTCAATTGACTACGACACTTTATTTTATTTCTTTGAAAAACGTATTGCGATCGGTTGTGTTTTATTTAATTGTGTATATATCGAAGTATATTTGCGAGTTTTTAACTTTAAATTTAAAAAATAAAGTGTGCAGCTGCTACTTGCGGTAACAGTAGCAAACAAATATTTTTCAAAAACCTGATGCTTGCAATAAATACAAAAATTAAGCCAAGAAATTGTAGAAAACGCACACAAACGAAAACATAAAAATATATTAACTTAACAAACTTTGTTTCATTATTTAAAAACTTGGAACTATCATTTATTTGTCCTTTCAATTTACAGGTAAATTTATGGAAATAAAATATCTGGAAATGTTGAAACTACAGTCATGTGAAAATAAATAGGGACACCTGTATTTTTATATTTAAAACTGCATGAATTACATACAAGGTGCAACAGATATAGCATTAATTCCTTCGGGTGGTGGTTCCTCTTGATAAGTTGAGTATAAAACTTTATGGAGTCTCCTCCCACATTGTAAAGCTTTCAAGATACAGGGTGTTTTACGGTTTTGGTACGTGTTTAGTATTATTGATCTAGAATCGAAACTGCTCATCATAAAATAAAAAATAATATTTTGTATTTTAGAAAAAATAGTAGCTATTCTGTCTATTTATCAACCACTTTCGTGTCATGTGCTACAGCGGAGCTAAAATTTTGAGATTATCAAACGAAATATCAACAAATTTTTTATCTTTTGTTTTAGCGGAGCTGTAATCGTCAATATTTAAAATTTCTGTTTTTCATGTTAAAATACACTTAATCAACAGTTCTTTTCTAAATTCTTATTTTGGATGATAACAGCTCCGCTAAAAGAAAAGATACAAAATTTGTTAATATTTCGTTGCATAATCTCAAAATTTTAGCTCTGCTGTAGCACATCACACGAAAGTGGTTGATATATAGACAGAAAAGCTACTATTTTTTCTAAAATACAAAATATTATTTTTTATTTTATGGTGAGTAGTATAGATTCTATATCAATAATACTAAACACGTACCAAAAACGTAAAACACCCTGTATCTTGAAAGTTTTACAATGTGGGAGGAAACTCCATAAAGTGTTATACTCGCCTTATCAATAAGAATCACCAGCCGTTGGAATTAATGCTATATCTGGTGCACCTTGTATATAATTCATGCAGCTTCATATATAAAAATATAGGTGTCCCTATTTATTTTCACATGACTGTACATCAATTAAACTCGTAATAAAAATTTTTATAAAATCCAACTCGAAAAATAATGCTCACTGAAAGTTGGGTTCTTAGACAAATTTTTTTTTTTGTCTAAGCTGCTTACTGGCTGCAATAAAATAAAAGTTAAAATAATGTTTGCAAAGGAGTTCTAAATAAGTTTACCTTCTTCTCGTTCCAATAAATTGCTTCTTACTTCTTTTATTTGAATTATACAAATTAAAATGTATGCAATTTTCATTTCTGTGTAGAAATCGTATGCAAAGTGAACGCTCACCTAAACAGCATTGATATTATGACGTACATGCACAGAACGACAATTTTGTTGTACTCTTTTTGTTGTCTTCAGCGCAATCTTTGTATTCTATCATTCTTGTGAGATGAATACATATTTTACTGCACAAACAGAATCTCAAGTGTGCAAAGCTGCCCGACCAGGGCTGCCACACAGGAAAAAAACGTTCTACCAAAATTTCTAAAAAAATTTACCAAAATTTTCTTTTATGTAAAAAGTAAATAATAGATATGTATTTCTTTATTTTTAAAAAAATTAATATTTATTAAACATTTAATTTACTGAAAAAAAAAACATAAGTAAACGTATAACATACGATAAAAAACATTTAAATATTAAAATCATATTTTTAAAATACAGGCAAACTTCTATAATGAATTCGCAAGAGACCAGAAAATTATTTCATTATATAAAAACTTCAATGTATAGAAATAATGATATTTTTTGGTACTATACTATTATGAAATTATGGTTCTATTTGAGTTTAGATTTCACTTTACCATTTTTCTTCCTCACAAAACCTTGTTATACATTTAAAAATTTAAAAGCATCAGTCGGTACGTTAATCCTCATATGCACAAAGGTTCGAAGTATGTCCATTGATGAAGAAATTCGTCCCAATGTAGGTAACGTAGCATCCACCAATTCGTCACAGCAATTATTTGGCAATAGTATTATAATATGAACATGAGTATGCACATGAATTATAAAATAAATACCTGGGATAGCCTGAACTCCAAAAATTTCCAGAACTTAGTTCACTGAGCACAGTCAAGTGCTGGCAGAATTGCTAGTGACGGTACTTTCTTTTTTTTATTTTTCTGTACTTATTTTCAACTTTTGGGCATCCTTTAATAATGTTTTACTTTTTTTCTCCACACAGTGATTTTAATATGCGTAACAGAAAATGGTTTGAAAAAATTCATTATATGGGGACAAAAACGCATGAGAGTTTAATTTGCAGCTTCAAAATTTGTTCATTGTAGAGAAAGATTGACTGCATGGAAAATCAATCGTGATCTAAATACACTTAAAATAGAACGAAAAAGCTGTGTTTTTTAAATCAATTCTTCATTATATTCACTAGGGAGTTCACTATAGGGAAGTTCGACTGTATCAAGTTTAAATATATGGCTTTGCATTCAAACCAAAAAAATTTATTAAGTAAATTTTTTAAAGTAGTTTGAAAGTATTTGCCTCATTGTATTACAAATAAATAGGAACTTATTGAATATTATAAACTATAAAGTTTAAAGTTTTAAAATAAAAGTTTAATCCAAAAATCGTTTCTCTTTCAACTACACTCTTTTTTATCCGCAAAGTTCTTTGGATAGCATAATGCTGTTAACGGTTCTAAAATGTAACTTGTTTCAAAACTTTTTGTTATTTTTGTCGAGCTGTGAAGCTGCGACACCAAATTAAAAACCAAATTTATTAAATCCTTAACCTTTCTCACATGCGGTTTTTTAATTTCAAACTTTATTCCAAAAATCTATTACATCAAAATCAATGCTAACTTCAAGGTTAGAAAGCCTTAGAAGCTTCCATTGAGTAAAAACATTTCCAGTATCACCGTGTATTAAATAAATATTTTGAGATCAATAGTAATATAGAAATTTGCGATTTTGACAATATAGTACTTGGAGTTAAAATTGATAGGTTTTTTATGTCGTCTCTGCAAAAATCTTAAGGTCTTTTATTTATGCTCGAAAAATTTGCTATTTTTTATTTAATTTTTTTATTTGTATGGGTGATGAAAGAAAGGCTATTACCTATTCAATAAACTATTGACTTAGAATAAAGTTTAGTTTCTTAACTTCATTTTAAACTTCCAGCTTAATATATCAAAACTTCGCGCGATTTTTTATAAAAATTTTTTTATTTTACGTTTATAAAAAAATAATTTTTTTGTAATCGCTCATACTGCAATAACTGACAAAGATAGAAAAATTTGTCCCAAACAATATATGTGAGCCTTTTTCTTTGCTTTCGAATGATGTTAGTGAACTTAATCATATTTTTTTTGGTTTGCGAAAAATAGAGATTTCCAACAGATTAAATTTTTTTGTAATTTAAACCTAATTTGTTGTTTTTTTTTTTAAAAACAGCCTGTGAACGATTAATATCCTTGTGCCGACAAAAAATTAGAAAAATGCTGTCTGTTTAATTTTCTTAATTTTATTTAACAAAAAGTGGACTGTATTTCAATCAGTTCTGAAGAATAAGAATAATTTATATATATTTGTACAAGAATTAGTTTGTGTATACATTTTGTAAGGGCTGCAACTTAGTTATTCCAAATCAGGACTGCCAGCGTGTAAATTAAACAAAGCTTGTACTTTTACACGTAATTTTAAAAAGTTGGTAAACTTCTACATTTTCCCCCCCTTGAATGCTTCCGCTTTCAAATATCGATAAACAATGGACAGAGTTTAACAATTGGACGTTTGTAGCAACCTTTAGCTGTTTTAACAGTGACTACTCTTATCAAGCCATCTGCCCCTGAATGTGTGTCGATAATTTTTCCAATAGACCATTGTGTGGGTGGTAAGTTATCATCTTTGATTATAACAAGATCATTGCATTGCAAATTTTGCAATTTTTGATTCCATTTAGGACGTTTTTGTAATTGTGTTATGTATTCGGTTGACCACCGTTTCCAAAATTGACTGACAAGCCGTTGCAAGTATTGCCATCGGTTTAAGTGATTTATTTTTGATGACGTGTTTCCTTCATCTGGAATTGATGACATTGGTCGAAAAATCAGGAAGTGTGCTGGTGTGAGAGGATCCACATCACCATCGAACCTTGCGCAAAGTGGCCGAGAGTTAAGACAACTTTCTATCTGACAAAGAATGGTGTGCATTTCCTCAAATGTCGCTGAAGCGTCACTTAAAACTCGATTTAGATGAAATTTTGTGGACTTTACGCCTGCCTCCCACAAGCCACCAAAGTGTGGGCCAATTGGCGGCGAAAAATGTCTTGTTGGGACATTTCTCTTGTGATACTGTCTTGTGTTGCTGAATTTTGCATAAATTGTATAAGTTCTCTTAGTTTCTGATTACAACCAACAAAATTCGTGCCGTTGTCCGAAAAGATGTGAGCTGGCTTGCCTCTTCTTGCTATAAATCTACGCAGGGTTGCTAAAAATGCTTCTGTAGACAACTCTGTCACTAGCTCCAAGTGAATTGCTTTGGTCATCATACATATGAAAATAGAGATCCAGCATTTATAAAGCTTGCTTCCACGACCCTTCCAAGAGCGAATTTGTAACGGACCGGCAAAATCGACTCCTGTGGTGACGAATGCTGAAACTGTCTCTAGTCGTTGTTGAGGTAAATTGCCCATTTGTTGCTCATATGGTTTTCCACGAAATCGCATGCATGTTGTGCATTTGTAGACACATCTTTTTATAACGTATATGACCGATGGTATCCAGTATTTGAGACCAAGAAGATATTGAAGCTGACGACAACCTGCATGCAAATACTTGTAATGATAGTCCTTGACTATTAGTTCCGTAAGATGACTATCTTTGCTTAAAATCAAAGGATGCTTTTGGTCGTAGGCGATATTTGCATTTTCTAACCTACCGCCAACTCGTAATAATCCACAATCATCGATGAATGGTGCAAGAGCTGCTAACTTGTGGTTCGCTGGTAACTGGTTACTTGATATCAACATGCGAATTTCTGATGAAAATGATTTCTGTTGCTCTTTTTTGATAAGCGCCGTATGTGATGATTATAGGTCCTTTGAAGATAAGAACCCAGCTGACGTCGCAAATTTTTGTGGTCGGCAGTTTTGTGAAAAACGAAGTAGAAGTGCAGTAATTCTGAGTAGTTTATTGAAGTCCGAGAATCGATCAATTAAATCAGGTTCAGTCCTTGTTGAAACATGTACAATAACGTTTTTTCTTTCTTCCATATCAACATCTGTTGGGATTTCGAATGCTTGCTCAGAAAACGCATTGAGTGACCTCAAAATAGGAGGACCATGCCACCATAGGTGGTTGTTAATGAGTTCGGAGGGTGATGTCCCGCGAGTGGCTACGTCTGCAGGGTTTTCTTGTGAAGAAATGTGATGCCATTGCTGAGCAGGAATGACATTAATGATGTATGAGGTTCTATTGGCGATGAAATTTTTCCATCTGCGTGGATGGTCTGCGATCCACGATAGTACTATGGTCGAGTCCGACCAACCATAAAGTGTTGCATGCTGAATATTCAGTGCGCTTTGAACCTTCACTGCCAGCTTAGCCATTTAGTGGGCCGCACACAGTTCAAGCCTTGGAAGTGTGACCTGTTTAACCGGAGCCACCCTTGTTTTTGAAGCAACAAGACTTGTAGAAATTGACCCATCTGCGTGTACAACTCTTAGGTATATTGCTGCAGCGTACGCAAGTTCCGATGAATCTGCGAAACCATGTATCTCGACATGTTGTTCATCTGAGAATTGCAACCATCTTGGAATTCGAAGTTCCGGTATTAAAGCGATGCTTTTTCTAAGTTCAATCCATCGATTTAAAATGTCTTCTGGTAATAATTGATCCCAAGAAGTTCCCTTGAGCCACAATCTCTGCATAAAAATTTTCATGGATACCACGACTGGTGCCAACCAACCGATTGGATCGAAGATTTTTGAAATGTCCGAGAGTATTGTTCGTTTGGAGACTTCTTGCGTCATTGGTGACAGATAAACACTATATTTGAATGCATCCGTTGTAGTGTCCCATAACAGGCCTAAGGTCTTAACTGTTTGGGATTCGTTAATTACTGTTTCTGATGAGCTTTCTCTGTCTTTTTGATCAATCGTTTCAATAAATTGAGGAGCATTGGAACACCATTTCCGAAGATGAAATCCAGCACTCGACAAAATGTCGCAAAGTTCGTCCTTAAGTTTGAGTGCGCTGCCTAAATCTGTGGCACAAGACATAAAATCATCAACATAAAAGCATTGATTGATGCTTTCAGCAACTGTAGAATACGATTCAATGCAGTCGTTTGCCACTTGCTTTAAAGTTCTTGTGGCCAGAAAAGGAGCTGCAGCCGTGCCATACGTTATGGTTTTAAGATTATATGTCTTTGGTGCTTCATGCTTGTTAGTTCTCCAAACGATGCTTTGAAATGGACGATCGTCAGCATGAACTAATACCTGCCGGTACATCTTCTCAATATCACTACAAAATCCTATTTTGTATTTTCGAAACTTCAAAAGTATGGTAAATAAATCATTTTGTACTGTTGGTCCAATCATCAAACGATCATTTAGTGAAATGCCGTTTGACCCTTTACAGGATGCGTCAAAAACAACTCGCAGTTTGGTTGTTGTGCTGCTAGGCTTGAATACGGCATGGTGTGGCATGTAGTAACCCGCATTGACTGATGGATGTAATGTATGTTCCATATGGTCCAACTCAATATATTCATGCATGAACCTTGTATATTCCTCCTCTAGCAATTTATTATTTTGAAACCGACGTTCCATGCTATAAAGTCTTTTCACCGATGCTGATTTTGTGTCGCCGAAATCACGCTCATCAGTTTTGAATGGGATTCTTACAATATATCTCCCGGTAGCATCTCTCTGAACATTTTGCTGAAAGTGTAGTTCTGCTTGTTGTTCTTCTTCTGTTAGAAACTGTGTGTTGCTTTGAAGTTCTTCTATCTCCCAAAAACGATAAAGCTGCTCAGAAAAGTCAAACGACACATGTGCAGCCCAAATTCGTGATTTTTGTGGTATTGCGATTTTACCAACTAAAACCCAACCAAATATTGTTGACATTGCACATGGTGAACCAGTCGGATGTACAACCGTATTTGGTAGAACACATTCGGAAAACATATCTGCGCCCAATATTATGTCAATACGACCTGGTGTGGCATATCTGGGATCAGCTAGATTCAACTTCTTAAAATACTCAAATTTATTGCTGCATATCTTGTGCGCAGGAAGATCCTGTGTCAGAGTTGATAGGCATAGCGCATCAGCCTTGACAATATCGTTGTTAAGCGATGACTTCAAACTGAGCTTAACCTTACCTCGAGTGTTGCAACCACCAGTTGAACCAACGCCATAAAGAAGCGTCTGGTCGTGAGTTCGTTGTAATTGTAATCGTTGTGCGCATGCTTCTGTAATTAGCGTGGCTTGCGCTCCAGAATCAAGCAGCACTCTGCAAGACTGGAACTGATTTGAACCATCCTGAACCATGACAACTGCTGTTGGCAACAATGTCATATAATTTAATTTATTCTGATGAATAGAATTGATAGCACACGATAAGGTCTGTTTTTTGCTAGTCATGTCAGGTTTCTGTGAGCTATGGCGTTGCTCGTTGTTTGGTGCTGCCGCTCGATGAAGCAACGTGTTGTGTTTAGCTTTACACATTTTGCAAGACGATCGCTGGCATTCTGATGCTCGATGGTTTGCTTGTAAGCAATTAAAACAAAGATTGTTGTCACGCACTACCTTGCCACGGTCATCAACGTTAAGAGCCTTAAATTTGTCACATTGAAAAATGAAGTGCTGTTCCGAACAAACTGGACAAGATTGTATCAATGACGTATGCACGCTTGATTGATTCCGGTTGCGATTTCCTGCAACATTTTGCGAGTTGGGCTTTTTCCGTTGAGCGCTTTCAACTTCCAATAGTCGTTGTTCCAAGAAGTCTAAAAATTGTTGGAACGTAACGGATTCTGATTTACGTTCCCTGCACCACAAAGTCATTGTTTCTGGATCCAACTTCTTCTCCATGTGGAACAACAAGATGGAGTCCCAATGTGCCACAGGTTCTTCAAGCGCCTTTAAGGCATTGATGGTCTCATTTGAATTGTTGAACAGACGCTTGATCTCTGAAACCACAGGTAAGTTAATAGACGGCTGATCAAATAATAATTCAAAATATGCTTTTTTGATTTTGTCTGATTTATTATATTTGTTCTTAAGAAGATCCCAGGCAATTTGATAATTTTCGTTCGTGGGCCGTAAGTGCTTCACAAGTGATAAAGCATCCCCTTTCAGTCGAGTTTGCAGATACTCAAACTTTTCTACACCGGAAAGATTTAACCTATTATGAATCATGGCTTCAAATAGATCACGAAAGCGAATCCAGTCGACGTAGGTTCCATCAAACTCTGGAATTTGTATGCTTGGCAGTTTCAATGAATTCTGATTCTGTTCGTGGGTATTCAAAGATGTGGATGTTGCTCCGGAACGCGAGTTTGTAGAAATTCTTTCCATTAAAAGAGCCATTGTGCTCTGGTTGTCGATAAGAGTTTGCATGACTGCTGTCATATCATTATTTGCAGATGCATTCTCAACAATGGTATGATTTGCTTCATCCTCACGTGCTCGAATAGCAACGATGGTTTTGACAGCAAAATAGTTATCCTCTATTTCGCTGCGATAAATCTCTTCATCTGCTACCTCGTCAGGTGATTTCGTAAGAGATTCGATTTCTAATTGAATTTCTTCGAACTGCTTAAAAAGTTCATCAAGTTTGGCAACTCGAACTTTAACTTCATCGAAATTAACATCTTGGTTTGTGCAATACTTGTGAATGCGCGTCATAGCGGCTTTGACACTTTGTCTTCTTTTCTTAAACCCGTCCATCACTTACGAAAACAACAAATAGGGAAAGCAAAATGTGAAGTGAACCTTAAGTTTTCAAAAAATTATTTAACAAAACTATGGTAATTAAAATGTAAGTATTTAAAGATAAGAAAAAGTAATCAAAGTTAAAAATCTAAGTTTAAATAAGTGACAAGCCGCAATTCAATTCAATTAAACCAAACTTATAAAATAATATTACGTTTCCTGAAGTATAAAATCTGTTTAAAGTTATGATATAATTGTATATTTTGTTTGGCATTAGTTTGGATTGAATGTCAAAATTATCTTTAAGAGCTTATTAAAAGCTGTTATGTAATCAAATTATAGTTAAGCTTTATCCTTTTCATAACATTTTGGATTGTAGCAAAATCTGAATTCCTTAGTGAGTTCAACAACCATTTAAATGTAATGCGAATACAATTACCAATTTTTAGCTTAGACATACATTTAAATTATTACATAAAAAACTAATGTAAAACAATATCACCAGTTTCCGTTAGCTGTGGTGAGATGGCGCCTTTCTGCAATGGTGTCAATCTTAGATGATACGCTGATGTTGAATTTTTGTATCGCTGCGTACTCGTATACATACATGAACTGCGTACTCTATTTAAGCTGCTCTGCGGTCTGTTGCAATGCCTGTTGCAATGCCACACCTTGTATCGCTGCGATGAGACTCCTAGAAGGGTTGTTTTTCTGTGCTCTCTAGCTGTTGGCGAGCCCTGCTGTTCCAATACCTGATGAACACACCTTGTGTGGCTGCGATGAAATTTCATACAGGCTTAAAACATGTTCTGAGCACTTTGTATTTATAAGTGCTTCGATGTTGCTTGCAAGCTGTCTTGCAATATGTTGTGCTTTCGGTGAATAAGAAATGTTTCTTGTGTGTGCCGTGAGCTGATGCTCCGATGTCAGTACCGCATGTGTCTGAGCTGCTGCTCTGATGACTTGACTTCAGCACCTATTGTGTAAGCTGTTGCTTTAATGACTTAACTGCGTGTCGAAACTGGTGCTCCGATATCACTGACTGCAGCACCTCTTGTGCCTGAGCTGGTGCTCCGATGACTGGAATGCAGCACGTTACGTGTGGAAATTAATGCTCCGCTGAATGTGCAACTGCGGTTGCTGGAGACTTTGTTGCTGAATTTCAACAAATTCACAACAATCCAACTCGATAGGCCAAAAAATGTGAACGATTAATATCCTTGTGCCGACAAAAAATTAGAAAAATGCTGTCTGTTTAATTTTCTTAATTTTATTTAACAAAAAATGGACTGTATTTCAATCAGTTCTGAAGAATAAGAATAATTTATATATATTTGTACAAGAATTAGTTTGTGTATACATTTTGTAAGGGCTGCAACTTAGTTATTCCAAATCAGGACTGCCAGCGTGTAAATTAAACAAAGCTTGTACTTTTACACGTAATTTTAAAAAGTTGGTAAACTTCTACACAGCCAAAACATTATTCTAAATACTTCTTAATAGTCTTGTTTGGGACAAATTTTTCTATTTTCATCAGTTATTGCAGTTAAGTGATTGAAAAAATATCCTTTTTTTAAACTGTAAAAAAAATTTCTCAAATTCCTTGTTTAATATTGAAATACAAAATGAGTTTCAAATATTTTTGACTAATGAATTATAAAAAATTATTATGGGAACAATAATATTATTGGCAAATATTGAATGGAATGCAATATCTACATAATTATTTATTCAAAATCTTGAAATTTCTTTAAAAAAATATGCTTACATAAAAAAATTTCCCAAAACGATAAAGAATTTACCGTTTTACCAAGTCAAAAATTTTCTACCAAAAATGGATATATTTTACCAAAACGGCAACCCTGTGCCCGACATTGATTTAAAACATCTACAGACCCAGCCGCACACACACACCAAATTTCGTCAAAATCGGAACAGCTGCTTAGGAGGAGTTCAGTGACAAAGCCATGTACAGAAGAATTTTATTTATAAAGATTTTCCCCGGCAGACGTTGTCCTGCCATATACGAATTTTCATGCTAATCGGAGAAAAGCATTTTATATTTTCACCGTTTTCAGTATAGTTGCCGAACGTAACTATATAAACTAAATTACCAAATTTTTGTCTAATAAGACCAAAACCGTCCAAAATATATAATTTTTGTTGATTTGTATGCTGTAAAAAAGGGTGTGGCAAAATATTTTTCCCTTAAACCATCTAGAACTCAAAACAAATCGAGTACCAAAATTTGAGCTTAATTTAGTTTATACCTATCGAACTTTTCTGCATGGTTTTCCCTTTAAAAAGGGGCGTTAACATAGTGCGACCACACCCATTTTTAGTACAGTCGCTGAAAATAATCATACGAACTATTTAACCAAATTTTTATCTTAAGCCACCAAAACCGTCTGAAGTATAGAATTTTCATTGAATTGTGGGCGGTAAAAGGGGGCGGTGAAACTAATTTTAAGTGCAGTTGTCGACAGTAAGCCTACAAACTAAATTACCAAATTTTAACCTTATACGACCAAAACCGTCGGAAATATAGCATTTTAATTGATTTGTGGGCAGTAAAAGGGGGCGTGTGAACACATTTTTAGTACATTTTCCGACAATAAAATAAAAAATAGATTACCAAGTTTTAGTCTTATACGACCAAAACTGTCTCAAATATATAGTTCTTATTGATTTGAGGGCGGTGAAAGGGGGTGTGGCAAAAATTTTGTCTTTTACAAACCTTGTCTTTATAATTACAAATACAACAAAAAATCTCGAAGCAAATCAGATGCTTCGTTCTTGAGTTAAGGAATTTCAAACACATTTCACGACTTGGTTTTATATATATAGATAATCTTTTCATTAAATGTGACTGTAAAACCCTGGGAGTAGTCAACGCAAAGTCTCGTCCTCGATCCAATTGAAAATGTGTGATCGATAGTAAAAAAACATTCGGTACCCTAACCTTAATCGGTTCTTTGTGTAAATTTTACACACTTTACAACTTTAAGTTAATATATCTTTAATATAAGTTATTAAAATCGAGCTAGGATTTTGGCTCAATGTAAATATCATATGCAAAGTTTATGTTTTCGATGTTTTTTTCACGCTAGATGTCGCTGCTAACCTACGGAAAAAAATTCCCCTAATAGGTTCTTGTGTGTAAAATCTACACACCATAATCTTGGAGCACCTGTCACTGTTTTCTGCTTTATTGTTAATTTTTGTTTCGATATTTTTCCAATTTTTTTTTTATCTAGCTGAAACCCGGCATGTTACTACCACGCCCCCTTGTGTGACGACTATAAAATATTAGGAGTAAATTGTGTATAAATTGCACGTGTAAATTGTGGTCGAATACCGAATTTCAAGGCTGTGCGATCTATAATTGCAAAGCTATTCGATGTAGAAAATTTGGGTTGTTTGATAGAGCCACGCCCCCTTTTCTAATACAGAAACCATCCTTGTTATGCGTTTAATAACTTCCTAAAGTTTCACGAAACCGAACTCCGATGCTGTGCGACCTATTATTCCAAAGCTTTGCGATATCGAAAATTTTGGGGTATATTTGAGGTGCCACGTCCCTTTTTGCAATCAGCAGCAGACTTTACAAGCACATTCTCAAGACTTTGCTTCCGTTTCCCTGAAAATTTCATAAATTGGTTCAGCGGTTTCGGCGTCTTTACGTGATATACACACATACATATAATAAATTTTTTTATAAAGATAGATGGGCGGGGAAAGTAGGCGTGGCAAAAAATTACATAATAAGTGGCAGACACTTGGTCCCATTCCACCTACATACCAATTTTCACTAACAAACCGTGAACATCTCAGGAATTAGCATGATTTCGAAAAAGTGGACGTAGATATATTGCGACAATAGTAAACATATGAACTTAACTACCAAATTTTAGTTTTATTCGATCAAAACGTCTTATGTATAGAAGTTAGATTGATTTGTGGGCGGTGAAAGTGGGCGTGGCAACATTAATATTAAGTTCACTATAAAGATTTGTACAACTCAGGAATTGGCATGATTTCGAAAAAAAGGCGTAGATAAAGTGCTGCCACGCTTATTTTTAGTACAGTTGCCGATAGTAGTCATCTAAACAAGATTTTATTTTTTTACGATCAAAACCGTCCGATATATAGCATTTCTTATGGTTTGTGGGAGTCAGCG
Organism: Dichetophora obliterata; assembly: GCA_963920525.1. Lineage (NCBI taxonomy): Eukaryota > Metazoa > Arthropoda > Insecta > Diptera > Sciomyzidae > Dichetophora > Dichetophora obliterata. The sequence continues at coordinate 184,955,952 of OY986437.1, read as the reverse complement.
TAAATTTGGGTTGTATGGGTGGTACCACGCCCCTTTGTCCAATCGGCACCAATCTTGTCAGGAGCACTCTCAATATTTTAATTTCCCTGAAACTTTCATAGAGATCGGTTCAGATTTTTCAGTCTATACGTGACATACATACATACCCACATAAATACATTCATTTTTATATAGATAGATTTTTTACTCGATTAATCGATTTGAAAAATTTTTTTCCTTCAAGTTTAATAAAATAATAAATAAGTAATTACTTTTAACGAGAAGATTGCATGCATTTCATTAATCGATTACAATATTGCCCTTGAAAAAAGTGTGTTAAATGTACACATGAGGAACCTATTCGTTTCTAAAAATAGGAGACCGATGAAGGTTAAGCAGTTTTATTAAACAAAATCCTACTAAAACTGGTTTGAATTGGTTGTAAATATTCATAAAGAATGCATGAAAACTGTTAAAAGTTAAACGGGGCTATAAAGTACACAAAAACTTGAAAATACGCTTCATTCAAAACTTAGGCTGTCCACAGGGTAAACGCCGAAGCAGGCAGTAACATGCGAAGAAACGAGATAGAAATAAGTTTTCTCGCTTGTTCACATAGTTTTCCTGCGCCTGTCTGCCTGCCTGTCCACTTCGGCGCTAACTCTGTTGCAACCTTAGTCGATAGGAGCAAAATGGACTACTTACGAGCTTAACTTTAAATGTTTAAATTTATTTATTTTTGTTTTGAATTACATACTGTTTTCTTAATAATTAAAATAAAAATTTTCTGTTATTTCAATTAATTGCGCATAGAAATGCAAAAATTTCGAGCTTGTACTCATTTGTGCCTCGTATATTATGTCCAGTCTGCTTAATCAGCTGTTATTTTTCGTTATAGTTTAAAATGCATCAATCAAGATATAAGCTCAAATCCCGAGCAATTACAAGCTGTACGCCATATCTTAGGAAGTTCAGTGTTATGTGCACCATATGTGATTTTTGGGCCTCCTGGTAAATAAAAATGTTTCTTATCATTTTGAGCAAAAGTCGAAAGTAATGCATCACATGTTTTTAACTTATTTCAATCTAGGCACAGGTAAAACAACAACAATTGTCGAGACCATTTTACAGTTACGAATCCACAAACCTGGAAGTCGTATTCTTGTTACAGCTGGTTCGAATTCGGCCTGCGATACGATTGCATCAAGAATATGTAAATATTTTGATAGCAGTGAGCAGATTACACATATCTCCGATTGCTTGCCTTTAATACGTCTATACTCAAAATCTGTCGAGCAGAAGGGTCTTCAGTTTCTGGACGAACTAATACTTAGATATTCAAACTGCCAGGGTAAAGAACACTACTATCCGGCAGTTGAAGAAATACGAAAATATGGAATTGTGGTGGCGACTCTTTCAACTGTGGGTAAACTTGTGACGGGAGATATTGGAGCTTACGGCTTTTTTACGCATATATTTATTGATGAAGCTGGTGCCTCTACTGAGCCGGAAACTCTCGTTGGTATAATGGGTACAAAATCGGTACATTGCAACCTCATACTATCTGGTGATCACAAGCAACTAGGACCAGTTCTGAAATGTGTGCGCGCCGCTGAACTTGGACTGAAAATGTCGATGATGGAGCGACTTTTAAGTAGTCGTTGCTATGCCATTGACGACAACGGAAATTACGATTGTTCGTTACAGACCCGATTATGCCGCAACTACAGGTCGCATCCGGCAATCGTTGGACTATACAATAGGCTTTTCTACAACGGTGAATTGATAGCAAGTGCTGAGCATGGTAAGTCATAGAAGACGTTAATGTAAAGATCTTTATGCAAAAAATTTTTTTTAGAAACAGCAAGTTTGGTGTGGAAATGGCGCATTTTGCCTAATTTTGATTTTCCCATAATTTTTCAAGCTGTTCACGGTAAGGTTGAAAACGAGGAGGGCTCCTCAAGTTCGTGCAATCGTTTGGAGATTCAAGTTCTATTTTGGTATTTGCAAAGTTTGCTTGTTGACGGAATTGATGGCAGCCCAGTAGATCAAGCAGACATCGGAATTATCACACCTTACAAGCTGCAATGTAAGCTCATTCAGAGCCAGTTAAGTCTTCGTTGCTGGCACAACGTTGACGTTGGCTCAGTGGAGACATATCAGGGACGCGAAAAGCCCATCATAATTGTGTCATTGGTACGATCTTTTTCAGGCTTGGGATTCGTCAAAAATCCTCAAGTAAGTCTCTTAATAAAACGAATTTATCAATTACTAGCTCATACACCCGGTGCTACTCTGAAATGTATTTTTTTAATTTATTTTTAGGATTTTATTTGAATTGTCTTTAAGGCAGTATTCTAGGGTATAGGCCCGAATTTCGGGCCTCTTAACGGTCGTTTTATTACTTACTTTTTAATTTTTTAATTACTATTTCTACTTAGTATTTCAATAATAAAAAAAATTCAAATTGAAAAAATTATAGGCTGGTAGAGTGGTGCCTCCATCTTGACACGATTTCAACCCTTCTAGTCATCTGGAAAAAACAAAAAGGATTGTTAATTAGTAAGAATGTCGCTATATCCCGGACTAGGGAAGATATATAAATGTTTTTTGGAAAAATAAAGTAATTTTTTGTTCTTTTTTAAAAGTTTTGATTTTTTGTAAAAGAATTCTAGCCCATAGAGGGAAAAAAGGGCCATACCAAATTTTAAGGCAATCGATTTATTATAACTTGAGATATCATGTCAAACGTGTTGGAAAAAGTAGTTTCGAGAAGAACGTGTTTAAAGTTTTTAAGTTAAGTTTCAAGCAGTCTAACTGACGACACTAAAATGGCTAAAACTTTTAAAATTATCCGAATTTCGAAAAATCCTTTTAAGGAGATATTCTTGAATATATGTTTAAACTATTGAAAAATGAAAAATTTTTGATTTTTTTAATTTTTACACTAGAATACTGCCTTAAAAATAGGGAAAATTTACTAGGTTGTGTTATAAAATGAAAAAACAAAATCTTTTAGGGAGAAATACCCTCCAGAACTTTTAATTTTTGCACTTTTTTTTCCTTTTCAAAATCATTTCAACCTAAAGAATATATTTTCAATGTTTTAAACCAGTGTTCCTCCCAGCCTATGCCCGCGGGCATTTGAACTTTTATGCTTAAAAGCTTTCTGTATAGATATTAGGTCTGTTCCCGTACTAACTTCAATTAATTGTAATAGATAAGAGAGTGTCATTTTGCATGTAATTCCTCTTTCTCGAGAGCTTAAAAATAAATCTTTCAAGCAACTTCAAGCTACTTAAATCGAATACGGAAACAGACCTATTAACTCACTGACGAGCAATGAACTGCGTCAGCAGTGTTGCCAGGTACCTTTCACCATTTACCCCTAAATTGGATTTCAAATCCCCCTAAAATTCCCCTAAAATTTTTTTTCGAAAACATACAAAATTTTCATATGGGGCAACTGAAAAGTAGTGCAACTGCAATGCAAGGCTATGTATTTAAAGGGCTGGGCATTAAAATTAAGTCTTTCTTTTGAAAGGAGGCTCCGTCTCCTACTTTTTGATATACTTTTGGACATATCTTTTTTTTCTCACACTTTTTTTTTCCTAAAGAACCAAATCATGTGCTTTATACAAACAACGTTTAGTATTAAACCTGACAGGAAAGGGATAGATTATTAGAGGAAGAATTGATTGGAACCATACGTGAATTATCGATTAGGCGGAACAAACTTGAAAGATAATTTGAATTGCTTACAACAGAGGCTAGTGCTATGCCTTAACCTCGGAAAGTATCTCCAGCACTCAGTTGCTCCTGTCCTTTAATTCAACATTTTCCACAATTTAGTTGTGGATTTTTTGTTTCAATAATTCTTAAATGTAGTAAAGAACAAAGAAAGCGAAAAGAACCATGCCTGAACCCGGATTCGAACCAGGGACCTCTGAGTTGATAGTCTAGCGCAGTCTTCACTAGACTACAAAGGCCGACTTGCTTTGTTTTTAATTTTTACACGGAATTAATCAATTGCAAGTAAAGCGCGAAGCAAGTTTAAAGTGGAGTGGGAAACGATTTTCGACTACAAAGCCGCCTTCGACAGCTCAATAAGGAAGCACCTGTACTCCACCATGTCTGAGTTTGGTATTCCTACAAAACAAATACGACTATTCAGGATGACACTGAGCAACACCAGCAGCGCAGTTAAAATCGGGAAGGACCTCTCCCCACCATTTGTTACCAAACGAGGTTTCAGACAAGGTGATTCCTAATCGTGCAACTTTTTTAACATAATGATGGAAAAGATCATCCGAGCTGCTGATCTGAGACGTAGTGGCACAATATTCTACAAGAGTGTTATGCTGCTTGCGTATGCTGATGACATCGATATCATTGGCCATAATACGCGCGAAGTCAGTGCAACATTTTCCAGATTAGAAAGAGAGTCAAGTCGAATGGGTCTGGCAGTGAATGCAGATAAGACGAAATACTTGGTGTCAACAAACAAACAGTCCCAGCGTCTTGGAACCCACGTTACCGTTGACAATACCTCCTTCGAGGTTGTGAAGAATTTCGTTTATCTGGGATCCAGCATAAACTCAACCAACGACATCAGCATTGAGATCAAACGAAGAATAACTCTTGCCAACAGGTGTTACTTTGGGCTCAGTAGGCAATTGAGAAGCACAGCTCTCTTTCGACGAACGAAAATCACGCTCTATAAATCGCTCATCATACCCGTCCTACTTTATGCATCACAAACCTGGACGCTGAGCAGTTCAGATGAAAAGACTTGAGGAGCATTAGAGAGAAAGATTGTTCGTAAGATCTACGGACCAATCTGCGTCAATGGCGAGTACCGAATATGGTGGAATGATGAACTGTATGAGCTGTACGCTGACATCGACATAGTCAAGCGCATTAAAATCGAGCGGCTTCGCTGGCTTGGTCATGTTCAGCGCATGAAAGACGATGCTCCAGTGAAGAAAACATTCAATTCGGTACCCAGCGGCGGTCAACATCTTCGCTGGAAAGACCAAGTAGAGGACAACCTGATGAAGCTTGGAATTTCCAACTGGCGCCAGCAAGCGAAAGACAGAAATGGCTGGCGCAAATTCTTAGATGAGGCCAAGACCGACATACGAATGTAGCGCCAACTAAGTAAGTAAGGGAAACGATTGGTAATTAATTTTAAGTGCTGCCAACTCAGCTTTTTTAAAAATTGTTGCTGAAATACCCAAGAAGTCAAATATCTTCTGTTCTTAAAGTTTTACATTATTTTAAGGAAAAGTAAGAAGACTTTATTTCCAAAGTTTAATTTTTCAAATACCCCTAAAAAACCCCTAAAAAACATAATATCTCCCTAAAAAACTCTTGCCTCTAAAAAAACTCATTGCCTGACATAACCTGACAACACTTATGTATGTGTGCACATGGTATGCATGTGCACAATAATGAAAATAATCCATCAAGCGCACCTTCACCTTGAATGACAGCTGAACTAATACTCAAGTAGTATTTCTTTCCAGTGCAAAGCTTTCAATGAACTTTTATGCATAAACAATGTATGTTTGCTTGTATAGAGTTTGATGACCACTGTTTTAAACTCAATAGAAAGTCTAAAAAGTCCCTAGAATGGGGCTTGGCATTCTAACTCAGTCAATTTTATTTTGTATTGTTAGTGTTGGTGCGCTCTCGACTAGCGCACACTGAGCGAAATAGTTGTCAGAATTATCAAGATTTGCAAGTTTGTATGTTTATACCCCCATACCAGAGATCTGCAACGGATAGCTTTTTTGCGTCTCTGAGTATGTCCGAAAAAAATAAGTACAAAAACCTACTTACCCTTAGCGCACGGAACTCGACTCATATTCTCTTCTACGAAGCTAGAATGCGGCGGCTCAAATAAATATGAGTATCCTAAGTCATGAGTCGGATCGGGAAAGATCGGGTTTTTTCGGTTCATAAATACTTATGGTTGTTGTCGTCTTGCTGATACTTATCTTACTTGCCGAAATACAGTAGTTTTGACTTAACTGCCACACCGTGTTTTGCACGCATTTTGTTTTTTGTTTTTTTTTTTAACCAAGAGAGAGTTATAAAGAGAATGAGAGAATTAAAGAAAGGCTGCGAGCAAGGCTCATTTATAAGGTTGTGGCAATTGAGAGCGAGCTCGGTCGAACTGTCAGAATGGATGAAAAGAAATCAAGAAAATTAATGCATAGAACAAAGAAAAGCACAGTGACAGTTCGAACAAAGGCGGCAAAAGAGTGCAATTCTCTCAAGTGCCACAACCTTATAAATGAGCCTTGGCTGCGAGCATTCTAACAAAACCAAACTACATACATACATAGTTTTCGTTAGAAACAGTTGCAAAAAAAAATTTTGTGGCTGTTAAATGAAAAATTATCAATGAATATGGGATAATAATTCCAAATATTTGTGGCAGCTAACTTAAATTGGCACGTATTAATTTGGCACTTAAACAAGTACATTTCATACGTAATTGAAGAAATGAGTGAAATTTTGTGGTTTTTGGCAGGTATCTCAAATTGGCAGCTAAAAGAGTGGCAGTTAAGTCAAAACTATTGTACTCATAATCGACACAAGTAGCCGAACCACTCGGCTCATCTGCCACAGATATGAAAGAGAGCGCAGTAGAGCGCAGCAGTAAATAGTGAGCGAGTTTCTTGTATTTGTTTTGTGCTATTTTTTCCTGAGCGTATCTAAATGCTGAATAACAGATGTGTTATTCTTGTGTTGTGTTGATTTTTGTTTTTATCTTACACAGTGATAGCTGCGCATGAGGTAAAGTTGTTGAGGCTTAAAAATAATACGCAGTTTCGATAGTATCGTAAGTGTCATTCATTTTCTGCAATCAGCAATTATTATTAAATTTGTAAAGTATTTTTTTTTTATTTTTCTTACCTTAAGTTACCTTAAGTTGCCAAATCACATGCGCATAACTTAAATTAAACTTCTATTGCACGTGTTTACGCAGAAGAAGCAAACAGACATGTGCGCCGCACAGTGGTTGAGCTCCATACACAGGTTGTCAATAAACAGAAGGACTCATCGTTAACCAATTAAAATTTTGTGTATTATTTGGAATTTGCTTTATTAGAATACACAAAAATATTTTTAAATCCGCCCTCAATCACGCCTGCCTCCCATACAACACAAATATTTAAAACGCCATATTTTTTTTTTGTATTGCACCAATACAAGAACCATTCTGTCAGAAATCTTCAATATATGGGCATTTCCAAATTGGCGTTACGGCCGATTTGCACGAATAAATATTAAAAAACTAGAATGAAAACGTCTAATTTTTAAAAAGTAGTAATTTATATTTGCGTAGTAATTAAGTAGCACTAAAACTCTCTGAATTGGGCAAGAAATTTTGTATAAAACTTTTTTAGAAGGTTTTAAAATAACAAATTTCTTTTTCGAGTGACCAAATTTGAAAATATTTTCTGGTCTTTTTTTTTAATTAGGATTTTTCATTTGGCGTTAGTTACTGGCGTTACGTTACTAAAATTTTCATTGCAGTTTAATTGCATATTTAAGTAATTAAGTAGTTAAGTAATTATGAAATTATTGTCCTTTCCTTTAATCAACCATTTTTTATTATCTCTATATTTTGAAACAAAAAAGCTTACGAAACATTTACTATAAAGAAAAACTACATTTGTGAAGCAGTACAGACGTTTTGGTCATCATGGTTAATGAATTTATGTAGAAATTGCTGAAACTAATAAAATTAAAATGTTTCTCTTAAATGATATAATAAAATAATAAGTTTTTAATAAGTTTTAATTTTTTGGTCACAGTAGACTTTTTTCTCGAAATGCCCATATGTCTAAAATAAAATAGTATTTTCTGCCACGCCCACCTCCCATACGAAATTTTCCATTTCACATGTTTTTCCCAATTCCAACTTCAATGAATCGCAGCATCTAAACTGTTTAAATTAGTGGTTTATAGTATTCAAAGATATTATTTGTTTGCTTTTTATTAAAACAGAAAAAAATCATAAAAAAATCCTCAAAAAAAGCTTATCGCTTCTTTTTTATTAAAAAAAAAAAGGAGTGAACCTCATGCTTTTTGCCACAAATTGGCTCTGGTTGTAAATGTGATACTATCAACAGTAAAAAAATAATAGCATACTTTTTAGCATTGTGATAAAGTGATCACAGGTCATGTAGCATAAAAACATGGCTTGCATACACGGAGAAAACTGTTTGCTAAAAACAGTTTGCTAAAAAAACTTGCGCTTGACTCTCAGCCACTTCAAAATAATGCTAAATTTCAGCAAAAACTAATCAAAATGTGCTATTCCAATTTATAATAACTAAGCAAATATTTGCTAGAATTAAGTAAAAACTTGCAATCACTATAAAGTGATTGAGCAAAGTTTTGCTAATTTGCTTTTAAGCAAAACATTTGCTTGATTCAAGCAAATTAATTTTGTCCGTGTACGTATTCTAATTCTGTTGTTTAGAATGAAATAATAGGGGTATTCACGATTCAGTGCACTTGCCTGTGCAGTTGAGAACTTGAGGACTTGTGCAGTTAGGTTTTCGTGAACACACCACCATCACCATTTCAAAGCTGTCAACATTTTTCCAACGCACACAAGTGCACAACTGCTCAAGTCCTCAAGTTGAAGGTCATAGTAGAAAATCACTTGTGCAAATTTTTGACGTACGTACAATTTGTTTTTGTAAAGTGCACAAGTCCTCAACTGCACAGGCAAGTGCACTGAATCGTGAATACCCCCAATATTTATTTCACTTTCAGCTAATTGAAGATGTTTGAAGAACATTTCTTGACAAGGGAATTTGAATATTTGAATAGTTTTGAAAGCATTTTATTTCGAATGATTCATTAAAATGTTTCATAGTAAGGTTTTACTAATTCAATTTAATTGTAATTATTTAAAAAAATATTTAATAATTAATTTATATTAACATAGCAAATAAATAGACTGAGAAACACACTATAGAATACTTAAGTGCTCTGTAAATATATTCTAGTATTGCAAAATAAGAATTATAACGTTTAAACCATTTATCGTATTTAGTAAGTAAATGCTTTCACATTAAAAATTTAACGATTTTAAATAAAAAATATACCTATATATTAATATGCCGCACTTTCGTAAGAAGTGATCGTTAAATAAAAAAATGCCTAAAAGCATACTAAAGAAAATGACTATAATAATAAACCTTGAGACTAAACAAATCTATATTTTCTACGAAACGCATTTAGTTTTTACCAAATGTTGTTTAAGGACGCAAAAAGTTCTGTCATTTTTTTTTTAATCGCTCAACTTAAAGTCCAATAAAAGCATTTCTTTATTTAAAATATCGTCGACGTCCGAAGATCATTATGTTTTATTCTGCAAAAAAAGTTTTAAAAGTTTTTTGTCATATCAACTTTGCATAAGAAATTTATTGCAAAAATAAAAAAAATTTACAAGTATGCAAAAAACTTTTTCAATAATGCTTTTTGTACTTAAAAAAAACCAGAGTGCAATACGAAAAATTTGCAAAGAATCTTAATAGGCAATATGTATGAATTATATTAAACCTTAATAAAATAAAAAATATATGAAAAAGAGTTATGAATCTACAAACAAAAAAGTTGTTTTTTTAAGAGTGTACATAAAATTTCCGACATAGGGTTTCACAGCATCACCGTCAGCGAACGACTGAATTCTATTCTCTTCTGTTGTGAGTTTTGTGTACATTTAAAAAGTTACGCTCAGAGAGCGCTAGTTACGTCTTCCGACTAACAGCTGCAAATCCAACAATTGCAGCGACAGCATTATCCAATAGTCCAACAGTTTCAACAGCAGCAACAGTAGCGATGATACGCAGCGTGGGTGCAGAATCAGCGTGGGTGCAGAGTTAAGAATCAAACAAGTTTTATATTAAATATGTCTTTTATGTTTGTTTTGTATTTCAATTTTATATATATGTAAATGCAATCTTATTTTGTATGTGTTATTTTAAAATAAAGCTCATTATTATGAGATTGCAGATTGCAAGATCATAATAGTTTTGACATCCAGTTGAAGCAGAGTTTTAATTCGCTCAGTGAGCTATGGGGCGCCCAGCACTGCACTAGAAAGTCAGTGAAGTGATGAGCGACTTACAAGAACGAAAACTTTAAGCGCGGTTTTCTCAAAAAATGCTTTTTAAACGCTGTCGAATATGACTTAAAATGTTATCAAGTGTTGTGACTCACAACGAGGTATTCCCCAGAATATTGTCGTTGTATTAACGGCCAGCTGCTGGCAATGTAAGTTGATCCACCGCAACAACAAAGCGGGCGAGCAATGCTCATTGCGCTACGGCGTTTTCATGTAAATTCATTGCCAAGGCCACCAGAATAAACAAACGAAATAAAGTGAAGCGAAATCAAAACTGATCTACCGCAACAGCAACTGGGGCCATCAGTTTCATTTTATTTGAAAACAATAAAATAAAGCCAACAATTTACTTCTGCTGACAGTGCATTTCGGCACGAGTCGACCAAAGCAGAGGTAAATTAATTTTAATTATATTATTATTGTAGTTAACATGCATACATTTTGGTTATGCGATTAACGTAGAGGTAGAATAATTTAATTTATATTTTTTTGTTGGTTTCCCATGCTGAACATGTTCGTACGCTTATTCAGCTCAAGTGTTAGGTTGCCCGCAGAGTAAGTGCCGAAGCAGACAGGCAGGCAGACAGGCACAGGAAAACTATGTGAACAAGAGAAAAAAAAGATATTTCTATCTTGTTTCTTCGCAGGGCCTGTCTGCCTGCCTGCCTGCTTCGGCGCTTACTCTGCGGGCAACCTTAGTCTGCGGACAGAGTAAACGCTAAAGCAGGCTGGGGCCGAATTACAGCATCCGTGATCGAGCAAAATTACGAAGGGCACGACGAGACAAGTGCCTATCAATCTTGTACAATTTTGCTCGATCACGGATGCTGTAATTCGGCCCCAGGTTTGCTTACTTGTCCCAATTCGACAAAACTCGATTCATGCAATTTCATATAAATCAGGGGCTGGGGCCGAATTACAGCATCCGTGATCGAACAAAATTGTACAAGATTGATAGGCACTTATCTCGTCGTGCCCTTCGTAATTTTGCTCGATCACGGATGCTGTAATTCGGCCTTTGCTCGAAGTATGCAGAGTGGCAGCAGGCAGATCAGGGGCCGAATTACAGCATCCGTGATCGAGCAAAATTACGAAGGGCACGAGAAGGCAAGTACCTATCAATCTTGTACAATTTTGCTGGATCACGGATGCTGTAATTCGGCCCCAGGTTGTTGCGAGAAACCTTCGACAGCCTGGGGCCGAATTACAGCATCCGTGATCGAGCAAAATTACTAAGGGCACCACGAGATAAGTGCCTATCAATCTTGTACAATTTTGCTCGATCACGAATGCTGTAATTCGGCCCCTGAACTGACTGAATTTGTTCTTTTTGTGTTGTTTTTGTAATTTTTCAAGGAAACTGCGTTTTTTATTATCTTTAGAATACAATAACGATCACAACAAAAACATTCAACAACAACAAAGCGTTAAACGAAACAAACATCAACAGCAGCGACCGCGCACATGTTTATGTGAGTGTTGTTTTTGGTGAGTACCCAATCAGCCATTTAGAAATAGTGATTGGATTAAGCTTTGGTACAATGCAAAAACCAAGAATTTCCAAGCACGCTTGTAAAACACTTGAGTAGGTAATAAATTTCCAAGTTGCTTTGTAGAATTATTGCGTAAAAAACAAAAAGTAAATGTTGTACAATAATGCTTGGAAAGACTTGCTTTAAGTAATTTTTTTCCAATCATACTTGCAAAATGTTACCCAAGATAATAATTTTGCAACTGTTCAAAGTTGCGATTGCTGTTAACTGTTGGCCTGGGTAGTCTAGTGGAGAGTGCGCTAGACTACTAACCCATACGTTCCCGATTCGAGTCCGGGTTCGGTCGTGGTTCTTTTCACTTTCTTTGCTCTTTACTACATTTAAGAATATGGAAACTAAACATAGAAATTCACGAGAAAATATTGAGTTTAAAAGACAAGAACAACAACTGAGGGCTTAAAATGCAACAAGGCAACTTTTCTTGAAGGCAAGTCGAGTTTGATAGTGAGAAATGAGGACGGTACAGCTTATCGTACCGGCGAATTTTCTTTCTTTATTCTTATTTGTCAATTTAAGATGGCTTGCTTGGTAAATGTATTTATACATAAAAGTTGCGTATTGAAATACTAATTTCCAATTGAAAAGTAACACTTGGAAAAAGCTTATTCAAATACTAATTTCCAATTGTAAAGAAACACTTGGATTAAGCTTATAGTAAGGAATATTTTTCCAAGGAATCGTTTTCGTTTATTCTACAATTACTTGTAAGCATTTTCCAATAGTAATCGTAAGTTTTTTCCAAGCTTGATGCTTAAGATTTTAAACTTGTTTAAAGCTTATTCCAAGCTTGTTTGGCTGATTGGGTATTGACAAATTTGGTTAACGTCGATTAAGATTGTGTTGTTGTTGGTGATAAGTTGTGCACTCGAAAATGATAGATTGATAAAATGGACAATTGTTGGGCTTGTAAGAAATAAAAGAAATACATATTAAAAAATTAAACAATAACAAATTTGAACTCGCATTTCTTTTGAACTTAAACGCTGCATTCAAAACAAAGCTTTGTATTTGTAATTATTATTTGAACATTTGCATTATTATTATTTACCGCATGTTTTGTATTAACTGAACAAAGATAAATCTTTGCATTTTGCTTTCATAGAGGGTACTCACGATATGGTGCTTTTGCCCATGTATGGTGTATTTTTGATAAATTTGATATTTGTAGCTAATTTTTGTAAAATTACAAAAACTCAATGCATAGTGTTCAAAATACAACCCTGTGGCAAAAATACAACGATGGAACCCTATTGTATTCTATGTAAAGTTCGTTGTGTATTAGATCAGCTGATCGTAAGAGCATTTCTACTCAGCACGGAGGAAGCTACTGGCTACGCTGTGAGTTTATTTAATAAAAATTAATATAATTAGTGTTTCGTTTCAATTTTTGTAGGATTTCATTTAGTTATATGATGATTTAAATTAATATTTTCAAAGAAAAGTACATACAAAAATCAGCTGATTTTACAAAATACAATTCTTTAGTGAAGGTTCGTTCACAATAAGTTGTAAGTATTGTAAATTTTGTAAAAATTGATCACAAATACACCACATCGTTAATACCCCTATTATGTTTTGGTTACAAGCACAGCAACAGCATTGTTTCTTTTACTCTTGAGCCTTTTTCTGTGTTTGTTTTTTTTTTTTAAGTAAGCACCCGCAAGTGTGAAGGGTGAAGTTTATTTTCTCTCCCCTTCATGCCGCTCTCACAGTCAAAACAAGACTTGTGTAATACGCAATCAATGGCCGCATTCTAGCCGAAAAAGTGCTCAAGTAGCGAAGTAGCATAAAATATTTTCGCTATATAAATTGTGACATCTCAAGGAACATGTTCTGTGAGAGCATACCATTCAGCCCGAAAGTTGTGGAACAGTTCTTGAGCACTTTTTCGGCTAGAATGCGGCCAATGTAAAACAGCGCTGTGCGCCCCATAGCTCACTGAGCTCTCTCTGAGCGTAATTTTTCACACGTACTCAAAACCAGTGTGACCAGAAGATTTTTGAAAAAATATTCTTTTTGTTAAAAAAAAATATGCTAAATATTCCACTTTCAATTTTTATATTCCACAAAAATATTCCAAGCGGTATAAATAGTCCACAACGGTTGGACTTCTTTCTTTGGGGTTATTTGAAGGAAAAGGATGAGATAGTTTGGCACATTAACGGCATAGAACCTCAATTATGCCTCAGGGTCATCGAAAATTTGGACCATCGGATAGAGGTGTGCCGCCGAGGTCGCGGCGGCCATTTGGCCGATATTTTGTTCCATACATAATTGAACCATACCAATATTATCATAATAAAAAGAAATGACAATAATTTTCTAAATAATTTGTGTTTTACTCAAAATCAACATCGGCCCTTAAAATTTAACCACCCTTTAGAATAGCAATTTTCTGAAATTTTTTTCAATTCATGTTTTGTGACAAAAAACACACTTTACAGGCATTCATTCCGTTACAAATTTTAATTGAAATTATGTTACAACACTATATAGTAATGCTATTCAATGAACGACGTATATATACTATAAGCGTATAGCAATAATTTTATGCTAAAAAAAAAATTAAACCACGGTCGCATTATACGCATTATACAGCTGTGGTAAAAATAATAGCAGTACTCTTTTATTCACACATGTTTGTATAAACAATACTTGTCTACAAATTTCGGATCTGGTAAACACATCATCGTTCCTATATGTACTTTCATTGCTGGTTCAAAACTGGTATTATTGATTTAGAATCTAAACTTCTCACCATAAAATAAAAAATAATATTTTGTATTTTAGAAAAATTATCAAATTTTCCATCAGTACATCAACCACTATCGTGTCATGTGCTGTAGCAGAACTAAAATTTTGAGATTATTAAACGAAATATCAACAAATTTGGTTTCTTTTTTTAGCGGAGCTGTAATCGTCCAAATTTAAAATGTCTGTTTTTCATGTAAAAATTCTCTTAATCAACAGGTTTTTTCTAAATTCTAACTTTGGATGATAACAGCTCTGCTAAAATAAAAGATACAAAATTTGTTGATATTTCGTTGGGTAATCTGAAAATTTTAGCTCCGCTACAGCACATAATACGAAAATGGTTGATAGATTGAAGGAAAAGTTGATATTTCTTCTAAAATAGAAAATATTCTTTTTTATTTTATGTTTAGTAGTTTAGATTCTATATAAATAATACTAAACACGTGCCAAAAACGTAAAACACCCTGTATCTTGAAAACGTTACAATATCGGAGAAAACTGTGTACCAATTTGGAACGAGTGTTGAAAGTACATCTGGGAATGATAATCGGTTAACCGGATCGAAAATTTGTAGACTAGTATTATTTATCCAAACATGTCTGAATAAAAGAGCACTGCTATTATTTTGACCGCAACTGTACATACTAAACCTCTGCACAAATGCACTCGTTTTTTCTACAACAGTGCCGAGTTCAGAACATACCATAGCTCTGTTAAGTCAAGCAGAACATAACCAATGCATTAAACAAGAACCGAGCAGTGCAGAGCACTCGTCGGCTTCAAAACAGAACTTGTTCGCCGCTTGCTTTACCAGAACACGACGTTTTTCGTTCTATAGAACCATGATATAATTACCAGGTATTATTAATCGCTAAAAATCAGCTGGGGATAAACTGTCACTTTGGGCATATAGTGTCAAAATGTAGCGAGTGGGTGGAAACAGTGTTACTTCTTGTATTATTTCAAATCAGAAATCTGCAAACGATAGGGGTGTTCACAATGTGGTGATTAGTTTTATAAAATATCCACTATATAAAATTATTGTGAACGAACCTTTAATAAAGTGTTGTATTTTTAAAATCAGCAAATTTTTTGTTTATTTTTGTTTGGAAATATAAATGTAAATCATCATTTTACTGTAGGAAATCATAAAAATTTAAAAAAAAAACACTACATAATAATACTTTTTATTAAATAATAATCTAACAATGCAGCCAGTAGCTTTGAGCAAAAATGCTTTTGGGAACAAACATTATGCATTTTGTTTTTGTAATTTTACAAAACTTAATACAAATATCAAATGAAGAAACAGGCACTTTGAGGATTTTTAAGAAACTGTCAAGTTTCAACAGTTATAACTTTTTTTTTTAACTTTCGCTTTGTTTTGGAAAAGTTGCCACAACCGCCTGTGATGTTGTTTTTTAAAATTATGCATTTTTTATATTTTTAGGAATTATTTTCGCAAAAATACTCAAACTCGAAATTTTCAAAACGTTACACTTCCAGGAAAAACTTTCAAAACGACCAGGTTATCCAACGTAATATCATTGACTAATTTTAATTTTTGCGATTTTTATAAAATATAACGTTAAAATTCTCAAACTCAAAATTGACAAATTGTTGCACTTTCAGTAAAAAATGTCATAATGATTAAGTTATTTAAAGTAATAACACAACTTTTTTGTAATGCTTTTAAGTTTTGTCTCAGAAATTATTTTAACAACATTTTTATTAGCATTTTTGAAAATGTTGCTTTTTAAAAGTTTGTTATTACAACAGGAAAGAATTTAAAATTTTTTCGAAAAGTAAAATACCACTGCTCTGGTACTTTTCACCTGATTTTTTTGTTTGATAATTCATTTTAAATAACAATTAAATATAGATCGAAGTGCATACCTGGTTTTTTAAAAAATACTTCAAGTGCTGTTTTTATTACTTCTTATATCGACTAACTAATATCGACTTTTTATAACTTTAAATATAATGATATGTTAATTTATCTTTCTACTACGTTACTTTATTTTTAATTTTTTTACAAACGTAAAGACAAATCTTGTAAAGCGCAACAGTATATAGAAAAAGTTATGTTTAACAAAATGTGTTAATTTTCTATTTAGACAAGGTTTTTTTATTTCACATAATTTTTGAACACATTTTTCTAACTGTGACAAAATTTGCTGAAATCAATATTGTAAAAAAACCAAGAAGTTTTCTTTAAATGGACTTTTTCGCAATCCTTTAAAATATAATATATACAGAACTGCCCAGAGATGGATAAACAGGTCAAAGATGAATGAACAGATATGAGATGAATACATAGATAAGCCCAGATAAATTACACAAATGTAAATACATACATATGTATTAAAAGTTTAATTAAAAATTATAAATATGTATGTTTAACAGAAATCCAACAAAGAATAGTGTGTAGTATAACTTTCTTTGATTCGATTTTATGTAACCAAAAAGTTGGCTTTGTATATATTTTATTAATGCGGTAAGGACTTTAATAAGTTAAATTTTTTAAATTGTTGAAATAGATTTTTTTTGTATTGAAAATTATTTGAAAAAAAAATTTCAAATACATAGATATTTAGAACTCTTCACAATAATTATTATCACATATTTTTCATATCAAATCTAATTAAAAGAAGGAAAATATTTGTTGCAAATATTTCGTAATACATATATGTAAAATATTTTCAAACAGTTAATTGATCATGAAAATGGGATATTTGCTTGGTTTCTATCTATTCAGCTAAGAACAAAACAAAACAATATCGGCTATGTTAGAAATATGGCTGACAACAAGAACAACAACAGCAACGTTCAGCTGAGGATAAAACGAAACCAATTCGGCATAGAAAAGGAAACATGCAAATAGCTAAATGCGCTAAAAACAGTGACAATTAGATTTTTTGCATTTTCATTTATAATAGTCAATTCGGATACTCAAGAGTTTCCAATTGCCATATGATCTGTGCTTTTGTTTTGTTTTCGTTGTTGCTTGACTTTGCTGGTGTTTTCATTCCTCTCCTCCGGCCGCTCACACTCGCAACATGTCATCATTAGGAAACCAGTGGCGAGTGTACTACAAAATTCTCTCAGTACAATTTGTTTTCGGTCGACTCATTTCATTGGCTCATTTTCAGCTCTGCTCTCAATATCGCTGCCATATTTCTTCGCACGGGCTGCACCGCAATGGTCATAATTTTTCGCCTTATTGAACTAATTCGCCTTTGAAATCTCTTTACTATTATTTATTCTCCTTGTTTTTAATCCCTTAAAATTTTTTATTGCAAATTACGCTGTTTACATCGACATTACGGCGTTCATTGAATACCACTAGCATTTCTTTATAATTTGTTTTTTGCCTTAACTCAGTTTCTTCTAAATTACGCGTTCAATTAATAAAATTCACTTGTTAGGTTTTGAGCAATGACAAAAATAGCTATTTATTTTAAATTTGCAAAGGAACTTTCTAAATTCCAAGAATATACTTACAACATAGCATACACTTACGACGCAACACCTACATAGTTACTGTTTTTTATTAACTTGGCAAGAAATCATTGAAAAACTATTACACTAAAAAACTACACAACGAAACACTGAAACTTACCTTGTTTTCCCAACAGCACAAAACACTGTTAGTAGATTGTCAAAATATGTTTATTTATAAAAAATAAGCATACGTTAAAAAAACCCATTACCTTATAATAATTAAATCATGATCTCTCTCTTTTCACATCAAAATAAATAGCCAGTACAATTAAATTGTCGTGAAAAAAAGTTGCTCAGAAAAATGTTGCGGTCATTTCACGCAGCGGAACAGAGTACTGCTCTGACGAAAATGTTGTGAAAATGCACACGTTTGTTTCTCAGCTATCATATTTTCTATAGAGATTTGAGTGGAATTTCACATGAAACTGAACAGAGTACACAAAGAATACACTGAAAAGAATACACAAATTTCCCAATATTAAACAATATTTTTTTGTTTGAAAACTGAAAACACATAAAACAGATTTTTAGGCCTTTTTACCTTAACGAATTGCGAGCGGCCTGAAATTTTTCAGATTTGGACTTAGGAGGTCAAATCCATATAATCCGCAAATATTTAAAATTATAGTTGTTGCTATTCTATAAATGTTCCCCGCATGCTAAGGGAGTTATTTTTACACCAATCCACTTATTTCTTTTTCCAACGAGCATCAGTTCTTGCAGCTTGCAAGTTTCTACAATCAAGTATGGAAACATTACCATTATATGAATGGTTTAAAAAAAAAATTTAAAAACGTATGAATAATTCTATAAAGAGGTAAGTACATTTATATTTGATGGGTTTTGGGTTTGCTTAATCTCAATATGTTATCAGATTTTTTCAAAAATTAGTCCTTGATCCAAAATTGGCCTACTTTATTCAGAATTTTGTAATTTTTTTCTTTCGCTTTTGCGTTAGAAGCTTTACCCTCGCTTTGATCGCTGCAAATTTCTCAAATTAAAATGCTGCAGGTTAGCCATTTTATTAAGTTTTGGAAAAAATTAAAAATTATCCAAATTGGATCATATTTATGACAGAAAGACGATTTTTTAAGCCGACTTTTGGGAAAACATTCATCTATTAAAAAATGTATTTACTTTGTTTTCAGAGTGTTTAAAATGACCTTAAAACGAAAATTTTCTTAGAAAACTTACGAAAATTTCAGTGCAATTGTTGGTGTTCTGGTTTTCCGAAGATTGCTTAAGTTTAGGGCATTAATCTGTATCACGAAGCAGCACACCAACGACAAGCAAGACACGAGAAGCAATAGAATTTCGTATAGAAAAAAGTATTGCTTCTCGTGTCTTGCTTGTCGTTGGTGTGCTGCTTCGTGATACAGATTAATGCCCTTAATCATCTTTTGAGTTGATGAAAAATAATAGTCGGAAATTTGTGCACAAGCAACACAAGCAAAAAAAAAACATTCTGAACGGTCTTCTTCAATAAAATTTTACATAATTTAGTTGTTTCACTAATTTTCGGCATTTTCATTGTTGTTTCACAAATTAAACGTCAACGACCAAAAAAAAATAAACCGGCCATTTCAGCCCTTGAAAGGGCTGCGTGTTATTAAATGTGTGATCACAAATTACCGAGAACTGGACCGACGTGCCGACTTCAAACGGCTTATCATAGATGGGCACTATGCAATACCAGTAAAATTACAGTAAAAATAAATTTTTACTGATAATGAAATTCAATTTGCATTACCAGTAAATTTTTACTGATTACTGGAAAAAATTGCAGTAAAAATAAATTTTTACTGATTACTGGAAAAAAATTGCAGTACAAATAAATTTTTACTGATAATGAAATTCAATTTGCATTACTTACTTACTTACTTACTTAGTTGGCGCTACAACCGTATGTCGGTCTTGGCCTCATCTAAGAATTTGCGCCAGCCATTTCTGTCTTTCGCTTGCTGGCGCCAGTTGGAAATTCCAAGCTTCGTCAGGTTGTCCTCTACTTGGTCTTTCCAACGAAGATGCGGTCGTCCTCTTCTGCGTTGACCACCGCTGGGTACCGAATCGAATGTTTTCTTCACTGGAGCATCACCTTTCATGCGCTGAACATGACCAAGCCAGCGAAGCCGCTCGATTTTAATGCGCTTGACTATGTCGATGTCAGCGTACAGCCCATACAGTTCATCATTCCACCGTATTCGGTACTCGCCATTGACGCAGATTGGTCCGTAGATCTTACGAAGAATCTTTCTCTCGAATGCTCCTAAAGTCTTTTCATCTAAACTGCTCAGCGTCCAGGTTTGTGATGCGTAAAGTAGGACGGGCATGATGAGCGATTTATAGAGCGTGATTTTCGTTCGTCGAGAGAGGGCTCTGCTTCTCAATTGCCTACTGAGCCCAAAGTAACACCTGTTGGCAAGAGTTATTCTTCGTTTGATCTCAATGCTGATGTCGTTGGTTGAATTAATGCTGGATCCCAGATAAGCAAAGTTCTTCACAACCTCGAAGGAGGTATTGTCAACGGTAACGTGGGCTCCAAGACGCTGGGACTGTTTGTTTGTTGACACTAAGTATTTCGTCTTATCTGCATTCACTGACAGACCCATTCGACTTGACTCTCTTTCTAATCTGAAAAATGCTGCACTGACTTCGCGCGTATTATGGCCAATGATATCGATGTCATCAGCATACGCAAGCAGCAAAACACTCTTGTAGAATATTGTGCCACTACGTCTCAGATCAGCAGCTCGGATGATCTTTTCCATCATTAGGTTGAAAAAGTCGCACGATAAGGAATCACCTTGTCTGAAACCACGTTTGGTAATAAATGGTGGGGAGAGGTCCTTCCCGATTTTAACTGCGCTGCTGGTGTTGCTCAGTGTCATCCTGCAAAGTCGTATTAGTCGTATTATCAATTTGCATTACCAGTAAATTTTTACTGATTTCTAGAAAAATTTGCAATAAAAATAAATTTTTACTGATTACTGAAAAAAATTGCAGTAAAATTTTGTTTTTACTGATTACTAAAAAAATTGCAGTAAAAATTTTTTTTTACTGATTACTGAAAAAAATTGCAGTAAAAATACATTTTTACTGATTACTGAATAAAATTGCAGTAAAAATAAATTTTTACTGATAAATGATCAAAATTGCAGTAAAAATCAATTTTTACTTATTACATAAAATATTTGCAGTAAAAATCAATTTTCACAGATTACTTAAAAGAAATGAAGCAAAATTAAGTTTTTACTGATTGCTGAAAAAAACGGCAGTTAAAACAATTTTTGACTGATTACTAAAAAACTGAACGCTCTATCCACTGATCAATGCAGCCACATAAAAAACACATGGGAAAAACATAAAACCATCTGTGGTTGCTGTGGCTTATAACTGATCTTCTTTTTCTCAGTGAACAAAAAATAAAGTATTACAAAATCATCACCTCATAACTGTAAATATCACATAATTTTTTATACGATACGAACAGAGAAATTATATGAAGATGCAGAGAGAATTTGTCTATGCTTGTTCATTTCTCTGTGCTTGAACTTAACTTCATGCTAAAATATCAAGCTAGACCGAGGTTAAACGTCCAATTTTGGTGAGTTTAGCTAGGTTAAATTTGACTAAAGTTTAAACTCGTACTGAAAAACTGGCCCTTAGTGGTTGTACATTGATTTTTAACTACCAATTACTACTTTCAGTAACTAGTAAAAATTTTACTTATCATGCAAATGATATTTCATTATAAGTAAAAGCTTACTTTTACTGCAATTTTATTCACTAATCAGTAAAAATTTATTTTTACTGCAAATTTTTTCAGTAATCAGTAAAAACAAGATTTTACTGCAATTTTTTTCCAGTAATCAGTAAACATTTATTTTTACTGCAATTTTTTTTCAGTAATCAGTAAAAATTTATTTTTACTGCAAATTTTTTAGTATTCAGTAAAAATTTACTGGTAATGCAAATTAAATTTCATTATCAGTAAAAATTTCATTTTACTGCAATTTTTTTAGAGTAATCAGTAAAAATTTATTTTTACTGCAATTTTTCCCAGTAATCAGTAAAAATTTACTGGTAATGCAAATTGAATTGCATTATCAGTAAAAATTTATTTGTCCTGCAATTTCTTCTAGTAATCAGTTAAAATTTATTTTTACTGCAATTTTTTCCAGTAATCAGTAAAAATTTACTGGTAATGCAAACTACATTTCATTATCAGTAAAAATTTACTGATTACTGCTTTTAGTAATGCAGTAAATATTTACTGCAGTGTGCCCATGTATACGGCTTATGTTCTCAAGAAGCTATACATGGCAATTTTTACTCTCTGCGGTTTGCTATGGTCTGCAGAGAGGTGACGACCGAACAGAAAGATTAATTCAGTTTAAAAAAACTTTCTGTCTGAGCTGTAATTGAACCTGGGCTACCGCGGTTCTTTAGCTTAGGGGCCACGCACTCTACCCACTAGGCAACGGCCGCCACACGGCAATGACATAGGTTTTAATAAATTAACAGTTTGCGCGTTGTCAGTTTGACAAATATTTCGGAAAAAAATGAAAAGCAGTCGCTCACTTCTCAAGAATTTTGAATTCTCCGAAATTTGCCAATTTTGCATCTGCAGCTACATAGTTAGAATTTCTGAGAAAATTGTCTCTAAGCTTGCTTAGTTTTAAAATCTACAAAATTTTAAATTTGTTCCACTGTAAGCAAAATGAAAAACACAACCATCCCAGCAAGAAATATAAACTGTAACAGGAGACATAAGTTTGCATAATTATGCCTTTAAGGTCCAATTATAATAGACGTAACGTAATGTGGCCTAATGTCAATTGAGCAGTGTGTTCTTTCACTTATTGTTTCAAACAATACTTTATTATACAAGTGATTATAATAAACGTAACGGGACGTAAAGATACGTTGAATTTCGATTTCTACGTTAGTTTAAATTACGTCTGTTCCAAGTGCAACTAAACACTGAGGTTAGATTCGATTATTGCGCTATTTTACATTGTTGAACTACGCTTTTTGTTGAGTTTTCGTTATTAATGTGATAGTTCTATATATCCACAGCTATGAATGACGAAGTTTTAATTGAAGTTGTACGGGAACGTGCAATTATTTACGACGACCAACTGCCTGGCTACTGCCTATTATAATTGCTACAACGTTTTCTTACATTACGTCGCGTCCTGATGATAGTTGACAACATTTCGTTACTTTACATTACGTCTATTACAATTCTACTTTTAATCTGCAAAAGCGTTTAAATAAAGCATTATAAAGCTAAATTGTGTGTACTTTACAAAAATAATAGTTTTTCGTGCTTGGTATCTAAAACAAACTGCATAGAAACAGTACAAATTTTTATTGGTATATATATTTCAATAAATTTGTTGTAATGAGCTTAATTTTAGGAATGAAATCAATTGTTAAACATAGTTTATGAATTTAATGCTTTTTTATTGTATAAATAGTATCAACTAATTATTAACTACCCGCTTCAGTGAAATAAATTTCTGACTGGGTTTTCTTTTCAAATAACACATACACACAAACACATAGCGAGCTGGCTGCGGGCCGACTTCAGCCCGTGAACGGCCCGTAGACCATAGGAGCTCGGTTTGTAACGCGCGTTTAAGAAAGACTTAAAAAGATTTTAATGGTTTGGAAAAGCCGGTCGGGATTCTGTCTGCCGCTAGCTAACAGCCTGTGGGGAGGTTCTTGGCTTACTAACCTTATTGCGCACATACTATTTTAATTTAAAGAATCCCTATAAAAACCCACAAAAAAGGAAGAAAAATAACAAGTGAAAATATGATTTGGGTAAACTAAAATTTATATAATGCTATCAGATGTTCCTCTCAACGAAAAAAACTAAAGCGATATCAGTAGATGAAATTTTGATATCCTCTTTACCCACCCTCCATGATCTTAAAAACTAATTTTAGTTAAGATCCCGAAGATTGCTACCTTTTATTCACCCATACCACAAGGAATAAGTAGAAAACTTAGGTGTTCATTTCGATCTTTAGTTTGCTTTATTTACATTCTTTTTCTTTTTTAAAAATCATTATATTAGGTATATATTTATTGCTTTATAAATTTTAATATTAACATTCTAAGTGTTTGAATTTTTGGGTTCTACATAA
Organism: Dichetophora obliterata; assembly: GCA_963920525.1. NCBI lineage: Eukaryota > Metazoa > Arthropoda > Insecta > Diptera > Sciomyzidae > Dichetophora > Dichetophora obliterata. The sequence goes on along the minus strand of OY986437.1, from coordinate 184,931,845 downwards.
TTAAATTATATAATTTTCATGGTTATTTTATTATACGTAAGAAAAAAAAAGTAGAATAAGTTCTGTTCGTACGTAATTGCGTCAATGATTATGAAGTTAATTAAGTAGAGAAAGTATAAGAAGTAGTTAGTTTAACATTACAACAACAAAAAAAAACTTGTATGCAACCTTAATCATTTACCAACAATTCTTGTTGCTTTGCTTTAAATGCATGTTAAGCAAAATTAATGGAATCAAAACAAAGGCAAGCAAAACAAATTAAAAGGAGAGAATTTAAATCAATGTTTTGACGTTTCTTTATTTAGACTCTGTTAAAGTTAACAGTATGAAAACAACATATTGCAAGAGAGTTTTATATGTAAGCTATGCTGTAAACATAAACAGAGCTTACTTAGCGATCTCTGTTTTTACCAAAGAGAATCGTGGGCAACTCTTCACTATCATTACGAGTTAAATTACAACAAAAAAAATATTTTATAAAAATAACTTACAATATGGAAAAAAAAATACAACAACTTACTTTATGATCCCGAACACGATGTAAGGCCTTCCATGTGTGGTTGTTGTTGGCGATCTGTACAGAGATAAATAAATTTGATGCTATCGAATTTGTTGTTGCTTTTGTTTTGTTTTTTTTTAATGTCTTTGCTGCTAAGAATAGATTATTAGTAACGTAAGAATGATTTTTTTTTAACTTTATTAATATATTTTATCTTTTTCTTTAAACTTTTAACTTTAAACTAATTAATATTTTTCTTTATTCTGTTGTTTGGTCTTATGCTAACTTTTTCTGTATTAATATAGATAGTTTTATTTTATTTTTTGAATACTTTTCTTTTACTTTTTTTTTTTTTTAAGAGAATATAACAAAATAATTTAAGTCAATTTTTTTCACTTTCGTAGGCGTTATGAGTTTTTATATTACATTTATTTCCGTTTTTTTGTTTTTTTTTTTCTCTTAGTTAGGAAATGATTTACTTTTACGTAAATTTAGCTGATTTAAAAAAAGAAAAATTGTTAATATGAATATTGTTACACTTATTTTATTTTCGTTGTTGTTATTTGCATTTTTTTTTTATATATTACCGCGTTTTTGTTTTACTTTTGATCTTGTCCAAAGAATTATAGTTAATGCGCGTGCTGATCAAGTTTCGATGACTATGGAATGGTGGTTGGTAGCGTTGGCAAAATCCCGTTGAAACTAGCGCTGTGCTGCGCGACAAAGAAGAGATTTGTGTTGCTTAGCTTGACTACGTTGCTGCTATTTGAGATGCGTGTTCTGATCGATGACCGATCGAGGATCGATACCATGGATTGATGGTTAGATTAATCCGAACCAATCCAGTGAATCGGATGATAAAATTATATAGTTTCTTCCTTCTTTTTTCGTTACTAGCGTTTCAATTGCAGAAGGTATTGATTGCTTACTTCGACTAAATTAGCGATTTTTAGATTAATCGAAATATATAGCTCAATATTGGAGTTTCTCTTCCGAGAGCGATAAAATGAACAAAAGTACGTAGTTACGCTCATCTGTGAAATTTATGGGCAAATAAATTGGCATCCTACTAACTTTAATTCCATGAAACTTACCCAATTATCTTTTTATGTCACCTATAATTATTTTAAATTGATCTTAAAATTCAAACTTTATATGTTTATTCGTAGAAACTTTTCACGTGTTACGCGTTTGCTGGTGAAGCAAAAAGAAAGAAATTTTTAACACGGAAGAAGTGAGCAATTTAAGTTTTGCAGCAGTTGGTAGCCTTTCCAAGTTAAGTTGGTAATCAAGAACCTTTGAGCTTTCAACTATGTTAAACTTATTTCATAGAGTTTTTGGCATCACTTTGCATGCGATAAATTATTACAGTGTTTAATAATTCTATTTAAAGTTCTATTTTATTTCAATTTTATAAATTAAATTCTTTCAATTTATAGTTGGAAACGAAGAGTTTAAAGATTTTGAAGAGGTAAATATTCATAAGAATATTTGAAATGTTTTTTTTTTCTTCTTGCACGTTACAGGTTGAGCATACTACCCTAAATATTAGTAGGTAAAAATCATTCGTACGTTGACCGAACGCATTATTCGTAGAATGTACGAAGTTTTAGTTGAGTTTGTTGAACAAATGCCGAATAGAAGGAAATGTGTGATTGCAAGGTGGCCGTAGCCTACTGGAAGAGTATGTGGCTCGTAAGCTAAAGAACCGCGATTTAAAGCCCGGCTCAAACATAATGGTTTTTTTTCGTTATTAGGTATTAGTATAACTCGTAAATGTAACAAAAATATTCGTTATATGTACCAAACAACGTCCATTCTATGAATACTATTCTTGGCTTAAAACTACGATTAAAATTCATATAATGGACGCAGTTATTAGTAATATTGGTATACAAATTTTTTGAGTGTTAGAATACGCATTGAAAAGTGTCTGTGAAACAAGGGTAAATGAAATGGTATCGTAACTTATCATAGCGCCGGGTACAACATACTATATAAAAAGTAATGGTTTAGCTCAGCTTTATTTATAAATAAACCTAAAAAAGTATGATTGTGATCTCTCCAAAATATATTTATATACATAATGAAATCAAAAAGCTGTAAGTTAAATTGAAAATTGACTTTTTGATTGATCATGATGTACCTTATCAAAATACATGTTCCTGTAAAATGCTACACTTCTTCAACTAAAAACGACGTTTTTATTAACAATGTTCTACAATCCGTTAGGTTAGGTTAAAGTGGCGGCCAGATATTGGGTCCGTTGTGGTACAGTCCCTTAGTTTAAGTGCAACTTCCAATTTAGAAAGTTTTTTGCTTCTTATGTATCATTTTTTTATTGTAACTTTCGGCCTTTTTGATTTAATATGAACATATATAAAACATTTTCACAGCCTAGGAGGATAAAGTGCCCCCTGTGGACGCCTAGGAACAACCTGTTGTCTGGAGGGTGGATTTGAGTTGTTTAAATTTGAAGTAGTTTTAACCCTTAAAGTTAACAAACGCAAAATATACACAACATTTTCTGCTGAAAATGCTGACTCTTTTGCGCTTTTTGAGAACTCTGACCTCTTGAGAAATAAAAATGGTGATCTTCAAAATTGGATCGTGTTCTTTTCTCGAAAATGTTAAACTTATAGTAGAAAAAATGCAGCATTATTATGACAAAAGAAAATGCCATAAGTTATGAAAAAAAGACATGTTAAATTTGCGATTTATTATTGGTTTTATTTATTGAAAGAAAAACTATGACGCCCCCTTGTCCAACTTCGCGATTTTGATCTGCAGCAAACAATCAACACATGGAAACAAAAAGAAAAGTCAAAAATAACTCTGAGTTTAAGTGAAATTATTTGCAAATAGTTTCACCACTTACATTGGTTCATACCGCTCCAAAGGATTCGAGTGGTCGCGCAGACTTCTCCGCCAAACTCGTACCACGTTCACTGCAGCACAATTCTCTTCCAAACATAGCATTCTTAACGCTAAGCTATGAATTGTTTATTTTTATGTTAATTTATTTCATTAAGTTTAAGTTTCTTCATCTATTATTATTAGTTTTCATAAATTTTGATACAATTTTTTATTAAATTTGCAATTTATTTTGGTCACTTAAAAATAGCTGACTTTGAAAACCTATGTTTAAAAGTTCGAAGTGAGCAATTACTCGAGCGGAATTCACAATCGTATGTTTTTATTCGGGAGAGAAGCAAAATTTTTAGGTAACAAAAAATCTGGGCGGATTTCACAATAAGGATGATTAAGATTTTTGTAAACCTTGCTGATCAAAATTTAAACTTTGCAAATCCTAACTCATAATTAAAACTCTACTGTACTAAAATTTAAGCCAAAGAATTATTACAGCTTCTCTTTTAGCTTTTTGTATTAAATTTAAATACAATTCTGTATTATTTTTTGTTTTTAGCCCAATTCTGGCAAATACCCCTTTCCATACGGCATCAAAGAACGAACAGCACAGAAGAAAAACTTGCCAGTACAGACTTGTCTGTGCCGCAGACTTGCTGGCAAGAAAACTTTCCGTGTGGAAAAGCGGTAAAAGCAACAATTCTGTGTTTACAAGCAGTAATCTCTAAAGTCGACTTAAGACAGAACTGAGTTATTGATGTAGATGTGTTCCACGCATATCTTAATATATAAAAGGCAACCACGCTACTGCGTGCCCAATATATCTCAAACTGTTCTCAAAAATGTTCAGCCTGAAAGTATGCACATCTTAATACATAAAAGGCAAGCATGCTGCTCCGCACACAGTATTTCTCAAACTGTAATTATTTTTTGACAGTAAATCATTTTTAAAAGACACATGGTATAATTATTTGACAAGGTAGCCGTGACAGTTTTTTGGCGATTGGTAGTTGTCAAAAACAGCTAAAGAATGTTGTAGTTTGCTGCTGTTGACTAGCAATGTGCTTATTTTTAACTTATCTTTGATTCATTAAATTTAGTCGCGAAGTTGATTGAAATGTTTTTAGTTTGTTGCGGTTGACTAGCTATGCTTAATTCGTCGATTATTTTTTCACTTTTCTTTGATTAATTGCATAAACAGCTAATTTTGACAACTACCCATCGTCGCTCGTGAGAAAAAAGCCAGCGGCTACCTTGTCAAATAATTGTATCATGAAAAGACATACTGTTCTCAAAAAATTTCAGCCTGAAAGTATGCAGAGAAAATATATTTGATACTTATCAGATACCATATTGGGTTTTTACAATAGTACGTTTTTGATCTAACTACCTCTTTTTTTCAACATTTTATAAAAAGTTATGACGAATTTGATGAAATTCTTTTGATGGATTGTACCAAAAACTATAATTGTATCAGCCGCGAAACAACACCTGAATTGCTACGTATATGATGGTTGCAAAGCCAGTTTGTAAAGTTGTGTATGAATATGATTGTTACCAAACTCGACTTTCTGCACTTTTATACTTGAACTAATTTTTCAAAACTGCTTCAATACTTAAAGTGTTATATAAAGTGGTATATTTTTATTTTGCAAAAATCAAGTGAATAAAAAATCAAACTTTAAAAAGAGAAACAATTGCTTTCAGGCTTTCAGGCTCTAAAAAGGAAGTCAAAAAACTGGAGCTTCTAGCATGACCCTAGCCAAAGTTATGACACAAAAACAAAAGACCCTTTCATACAGCTCATATGGCGATTGAAAACTTTGAAGCACAATTTCTCGAAACTTTGAAATCAGACTTAAGCTGTTATCGCTTATCGACACAGAATTTTTACCAAGTATTATCAATATTGCTATGTGTTTGTTGTAATTTTTTTTAATCAAAACAAAATTTTAAGCTCAAATATAATAAATTTTAAAAAAATTATCACCTGCTTTTCAGATAGTGACAATTTCATTAAAAAATGTTGTTTGTGAGCTTCAAATTTGGTTTTGAAAACAAAAATTACAACAAACACATAGAAATATTAAAAATACTGAGTGACAATTGTAACTTTGCCAGAATAAGGCTGTAAGACTAAATTCTAGTACATTTGGATACTAATATAACGTTTACATTGTGCCAAATGACTCTTTTCAGCTCATTCAGCCAAATTTGTTTTATTTTATTTATTTACTAGCTGAACTCGGTGTGCCTCGCTACCCCCCTCGCGCTGTTGCACTTGGTCGTTATCATCCGCTTGTCCCATGAAATAAATTTGTAAAAACTTAGGATCTTCATCGCATTCGGTGATAAATTTGGCCTTGAACTCTAAATGTTGGTACGAAATTGTCTCGAACCACTTTAGTCGCACCAAACGATGTCATTTGAAAACACGAATTGTATTTTCGTATGTTGCTTAAGAAATATTAGGAATCCGCTGTTGTTCCTATGTAGTGAAGTATTATTATTTTAAATAATAATCATTTTATTTTTTCTTCTTCTTCCTTTTTTGAAGCCTTAGGGGCAAATGATTTATTTGTTCTTACCTGAAACTAACGATAGTAGTGGTTCTGGTGGTGATAGCAGTTCTGGCAAAGCAATTTTACCATTTGCGCAGCACATTCCAGTTGCTTCATTTTTATATTTCTTAGCATTGCAGTATTAGCAAACTTTATTCATTTGTCCAATGGCGACTAACTTATCTTCACTGCAATCAATTTCTGATGTGTAGTGGAATGCTATCAGCTGTATGATGCAGGGCTTCGACGATACTGTGATCTTCGACTACGATCTTGTTGACGGTGTGCCTCACGTTGCTCTGGTGTCTCGGCAGCTCTTGATAAAGAGGATCAAGATCGGTCACTTCGCATGCGTGTTTGACGTTGAGTAGAAGTCTCGGAAGCCCTTGATGTCAAGGTTCGAGAACGGTCGCTTCGTAACCGTGTTTCATGCTGAACAGATGTCTCCGAAGCCCTTGATGTTGAGGTTCGAGATCGCTGAATTTCTCAGCGTGTTTCGCTCTGAACAGCAGTCTCGGATGCCCTTGATGTTGAGTCAAGAATTTATTATTTCGTAAGAATATCCTATTGTGAAAATTTAATGAAGATCGGTCCAAAGACTATATTACGATTTTTAATTTTCCTAAAAAGGGACGTGGTCCCACCCACTTTTCTCCTGGTACGTATTCCTTATTATGCCAATACCATATGTACCAAATATCATCGACGTAGGTCAAAAAATGCCCAAAATATGGCGATTTAAATTTTTGGGTTATATGAACGGTGCCACGCCCCTTTGTCCAATCAAAACTTCATATAGCCTATTATTTCTTCCAGAGTCACAGTAACAAGCTGTGAAACTTTCAGGAAGATCGTTCCAAGGGTTTGGCATTAATTTTTATATAAATATACCATATTGAAAGCAGATTAATTATAATTAAAGTAAAATGGGGCGAAAAAGGGGGATTTGGTAATAAAAAAATCTATGGCTACCTTACCTGTAGATAAAAAGTATATAAAACTTTAGGTAAATACATATTACAAAAAAAGTATTTTGTATAGCAAACATCGTTAGTGGTATAAGTAAGTATCTGAATTTAAAAAAGGGGCGGTGAAGTGGGCGTGGTTCATAGTAATATGGCGACGTTAACAGTATTAAGAGCAATATACTAACAAATAAAAAATAATCCGTTGGAAGGAACAAATTTGTACAGAGAACAAAAAGTTTAAAACTTAAATTTGGCGTGAAAAGGAGCGTGAAAGGGGGCGTGGCGTAAGAAATGTTTATTTCTACCTCGCCTGGAGTATAATGTGTATACAATTTGAAGTAAATCTGTTAAAAACTATATGGGAACAATTACATAATTTTAAAAAAGTGGGCGCAAAAGTAGGCGTGGTCGAAAAAAGTACCCTATTAATCATGCCAGAGTCCCAGTTAAATGCTGTGAAAATTTCAGGAAGATCGGTCCAGAGGTTTGGCCTCCTATAAGGTACAAACAAACAAACAAATAAACAAACACACAATCCATTTTATATACAATATATAGATTGCACAATACATTGTACAAATAAGATTTCCCTTTTTAGTAATTACAAACATTTAACAAGTTTATATGAAAAAAAAGCAATAAAAGCAAACATGACTGTTGTAGTTTAATTGAATTTTAAATTTAAGATTACATATTGGAAAAAAATTAAAAGTATAAAAATATAAAATACAAATTATCCTGATTTGGCAAGATGAAATAAAAGTTAAAAAGGAGGAAAGTAAAGGGAGAAAGTGGAAACAGGAGAAGAGAAGTTATTGAGAGATACTTAAATGCTGAAAGAGTTTTTGTTTGACAGTGTTTGCGTTATCTGATATTTTTGTATTAGAAGGAAGAGCATTCCATAGATATATCGCATGAACAAGAAGATGTCTGGAAGTATATCCTTCACATCTGAGATGAACATAATTTTCAATTACTTTTTAAGTTGTCGTTTTTTTATCTATATTTCACAGCGCTTAAATGTTTTGCTATCTCGTGCAAAATCAGTTTTACTTCTTATTGGGAATCCCGTTACGCTTCGTCGAAGCAAGAACTTTACATTTATTATAGAAGAGTGTAAAAAAAACAAGACTTATCTACGCAAAAAGAAACAGTTTTCATCCTTGTTGAAAATGAGAAAACAAAATCTTTTAATCTTTGGATCTGAGTTACCAAAAGAACAACAATTAGCAAAAAATGCAGATACGGGTGCTGATAAAACTTCTTTGGAATGCTTTGACACTGATCAAATTACAAAAGAAGAAGCCGATAAGTGTGATACAAACGTTTCGCAAAATTGTAGATTAAATCATCAGAATATTTTAGATTCTATACCGACGGATTTAATGCGCAGTAATGTTAAAACCATTGTTAATTTTTCAATTTAATTATTGTTAATATTTTTAGGCAAACCTACCAAAGTAAGCATAATCATACCGTCTACCAGAAAATATTATTCCAAGGAGATTTTAAAGAAGATCGGTATGCAACAGATTCCAACCATTAATTCTTCGTGCAATAACAGCAGCAGCAGCAACAACAACAACAACAACAACAACAACATTGATAAAAAGGATAACTACAGTGTCTTAAGAACACCAAATAAAACTGGAATTTTAAAAGAAGACGAAGAAAACAATCAGAACTTTTTAAATATATTAACAACTGAAGATTTGCGAAGCTTTGATTTACTCAAAAGTGAAAGCAATAAATTTACCAGGCGCAATCATTTAAAATGCAATTTAGAAGATATACCTTCTGAATCAACAACAAAGTTTTTAGCACAAATAGTGCGTCCGTGTTGGAAATGCCCAAAAGACTATTGGCCAGGTAAGAAACAAGGCTGAGAACTATTTTCAAATCTGTTCAAGCTAATATTTATTCTAATATTTTACAGCCATACCACAGTTAAGTGGAAAAGTTCTTAAATATTCAAAAGATGATCTTACAAAATTCCTATATAACAGCAAGGAATCACAGTCAAACAGTTGTTAGGATTGCTTGTGATATTTTTTTTACAGAAAATAACAGAGATAAATTTAAAACGTATTCAATTTAGCTATATTTATAATTGTATTTAGAGTTTTGTACTAATTTCAAAGATTTAATATTTAACAAATAATATTTTAACACTACCCGTTTTTTTATTTTCAACTAAATTACACGGATTACTAAATATCCGTGAGAGGATATAACAGAAGAAAAGTAGTAGGTAAAATAAAAACCATAGGATTGTTTAGATTTTTACTGTTTCTAGTAGTCCAGTCAATCTAGACCAGCGATGCCTACGAAAATTATTTGAAGAGTGCAAAACAAAAACAATCAAAACAACAAGAATTAAAAGCAACAACATCAAAAAAGTTTTAAATCTGGATGCAATGAGGAATTACCAATAACACGAGTGCTGGCAGATTCCATGGTATAAGGATAGAGGTAGCTGCAGCGCTGACTGTGCTCTCTTTCCATACTACCATGTCTGTCAAATTCAGCTGTGTGGCGAATGGAAACAAAAGAAAATAAATAAAAAGTTTTGCTTCGATTAACATTTCCGGCAGTATGCTCTCATCTATCTGGTGCATCTACCTGTATTCTTCTACCATGGCAGAGTCCGCTACAGCGAACTTATATGTACACTGTAAAAATAATGAATCAAGTAATTCCAAATATTTTCTACATACATTCTGATTTACTCAGCTTTAACCGCGTGGAAGTTTTCAGATATCCTTTTTTTATTTTTTGTTGTATAGTTTTTAATATTTTTGTTTTATTTTTACTTTCTTTTTATGTTTCTTGTTTTTTGTGAATTCTTTATTATAACACATTTTTTTGTCTTATAAGAATTTTTACTTGTTTTAACCCTTATTTTTTATATATTTTATTATCTAACTGTTTTATTATTAACTAAACAGTTATATAATTAAGATTAAAATCGAGCTTTAGGTCAAGGTTAGAACAATTAACACAATAATAACATAAGCATCAAGACTAAAGTAAAGCAAAAAATACAACAACAAACATAAAAATATAAAATGGGAGAAAAACTGAGAAATTAACACTTGAAATGTCATAGCCTCTGTGGTGCAGTGCACTAATGCACGCTTGCACGGCGTGTCACAAAGATTTCTGATGAAGCCTTTGGCAGGGCCGAAATTGCAATAAAGTCAACTAGTGATGTTTTCCTGTTCGTATTGAAAACGTAGTTGTTGTTGTTGTTTCTTTGGAAAGATTCGTTAGAACAATTAATTGTTCTAACCTTGACCTAAAGCTCAATAAACGATTTAAACTATCAAACAACTAGAATTTGTATTTAAAATAAAGTATGATTTAAACTATCAAACATGTAGAATTTGTATTTAAATCATATAAAATCAACATAATTATGTAACATTTTTATTACGCAATATATAAAAAAGTACCCACCTGCAAATATTTAATAACTTTTTCTGAATGTGTATTCGCACAACGAAAAATATAAAGACTACGACGCATGCTGTTAACGTCTACAATACGAATGCCACAAACAGTGCAAAACAGCCACGATCGATAGTGCCAAAGAACAAAAACAACAACATGCAAACTTAGAACAGCTATCGATGGTTCAAAAGAACAAAAACAATAACATAAAGAAGCGAGGCTGAATTTACAAAGGGGCATGTCACACGGTGTCTGCTTGTCCATCAAACATTGGAATTTTCGCCATTTTTTTTCCTCTCTCTCATTGTTTTGTCCACGGCATGCTACACGTAGTTTTCTGTTCGATAATGGCGGAAGTTAAATTTACTACGTTTTTGCTACCATTTCGTGCAGATAATGCTCCTTTATGCAATCGATTCAATAAAACGGCTACCCTCTATAGGTTGTTTATAAGTGGTTTTATTTGCATTTAAAATTGATGGGTTAAATTCTGATTTTTGAGGTTTAAAATTAATTACATTGGCCAATATGTATGCAGGAAGTGTATCTACATATATAGATGACAACGATATGGTCCCAATAAAAACATTTGTTGAGTTGATGAAACTCTGGATGGAGTTGAAAATAGTGAAAAAAGATCCTGCTGGATTAAGCCATGGAGAATTGGCAGACATAAGAAAGGGATGATAAATTTACCAAAGGAGCTAAGATGCATTGATGATAAAAGATTTAAAATTTTTTTAAGAATATGTCACAAAGCCGGTTGGCTATGAAATTCATTTATGCGCATTTCAGTAATATTTTCACTTCAATTAATAGCCATAACCTTATCTCTAAGAATAATGTAAATTTTAACGATTTAAACAATATTACAAGATAAATGTTTATTTAAACAGTTTATTTGTTAACTACGCGGCTGTAATTTATGACTAGCTTGATCAGTTTTACTATCAGTAAATCTACCGCTCTCTTGACGATTATCCTAAAATACAAGGGTGAAAGAGACAACTGCAGCTGTACATACAAGCACTAAAAATACTCTATACAATGACGTGTTACTTTCATATTTGCAATGGAATAGCTTATAAATGGAAAATATAGTTAAAAAATGTATACATTTTTTATAAATAACATCATATACACATTTTACGTTCATATTTTTAATTATAAAAAATACACAATCAATAAAAAACAATATATTAAATCATTAATATTACATTCACAACAATCACTAATAATATTCAGCTGTTCAGTTGAATCCATTTGCTGCAGCTAGCCGGGCTGCATTTTGCATGTTCAAGTATTCTTCTTCTTTTTATAAATAAATACCATTCAAGCCATGTATAGCACTCGCAGCGTACAATTCAATACTTAATAACAAACATCGCATTACTGATGAATTCAAATAGTACATTTCCTACTGCAGTGCAGTTTTATTACTACTAAACGTAAAACATCAAGAAAATGCAACCGTTGTCCAAATTGTTTTCAGCTTTGGGCCGTGAACATTTTTGTCGGTTGCCTGGAAATTTTTTGATGAGCTCTCTCAATTTCCAGTTTTTTCTTTTACCCGCGAAAACAACAACAAATTTGTCTGTGTCCGCTGTGTGTGGCATGGGGCAAACTGAATTCGGCGAATTACAACAATCATGAAAATATTGAAGTTGTTGTAAAAGAGTGGAAAGAATCTAGACCAAAAATGGGCAATCAGAGGAACTAAAAATACTAGTTCCAATTTCTTCAGGAATGTGTAGGGGGGCCCCCAAACAAGAAGAAATAAAATACCTCCAAATCCCGGTGCCGCTGAGGGGAGCTTTAAATGTTCCATTTTTCAGTTTTTCGCTTATAACTCGAAAATGGTGCGTTACAGTGAAAAAGTTATTTCGTACAATGAAAGCTTATTAAATTTGCTACAAATTTTGTTTAAGTCATGTATACGAAAAACTGGACCGTTTTCATGCTATCGTCTCCATAAAGGTGGTAATTTAAAAAAAAATTTCCACTCATGTTTTCGTATATTTTTGTCTTCTAGATCCTTACTCGTTCATTTTAGCAGAAAATCGACACAATAAAACTAACGGACAAACATACACACACATTCTGCTTTATATATTTATTTAATATTTATTTATAGTTGCGAACAAAATAATAGCAGTAATCGTTTATTCAGACATGTTTGGATAAAGAATACTAGTTTACAAATTTCGTATCCGGCAAACCTATTATCATTCCTATATGTACTTTTTACCCAAGGTATATTAACCCAGGTACCAGTGCTGGATTACCTATTAGACCGCACTAGGCCATGGCCTAGGGCCCCCGACGAGCAGGGGCCCCCACGAAAATCTGATATGATTGTTTTTTCAATGAAATTTTTAATTTCAAGTTAATATTTTCCTTTTTTTATTACTATAGATAGTCAATTGTATTGGGTAACTGGGGGCGATGGATCAATGTAACATGTCTGACTGTCTCAACCAGGCGAGGCCAGCATAATCTTTGTGAAATCGCCTCAAGTCGACTCAAACCTCCACGTGGTGTTTCCTGGGCAACGTCAAAACTGACAACCGTTAGTTTGGCGGCTAATCTGAGCGGCGGGCCTCCCTAGGCTTAAAATAGGTTGTGCGTCGGGTTTGAAGCCCACCCGTAAAAACCCATTTCAATGAAAACACAAAAGAATAGAAGAAAACTGATCCCCAAATCTGATGACGACTACCGCAAACGAAAAACTGATAATGATTTACGGATATGCACCTGGAATGTCCGAACCCTTAATTGGGAAGGTGCCTCTATCCAACTGACTGATGTCTTGAAAAGATACAAAGCTGATATCACTGCTATCCAAGAAATGCGATGGAAGGGACAGGGTTGCATTCGGCATGCACCCTGTGATATCTACTACAGCGGCCATGCAGAGAAGCACGAGTTTGGATGCGGATTTGTAGTTAGCAAGAGACTACGGCCCCACGTCCTGCGATTCACACCTGTGAACGAACGACTTGCCATAATCCGCATCAAGGTTAGGTTTTTCAATATAAGCCTAATATGTGCGCACGCTCCGACAGAAGACAAGGACGATGAGATCAAGGAAATTTTCTACGAGCGCCTTGAAAATGCTTACGAGCGCTGCCCCCGCCACGACGTAAAAATCGTGCTTGGTGACTTCAACGCTAAGGTGGGCAAGGAAAATATTTTTGGTCCAACGGTCGGAAAGTTCAGCCTCCACGACAACACCTCCGATAACGGAATGAGGCTGATTGACTTCGCCGCAGCACGAAACATGGTCGTAAGTAGCACTAGATTCAAGCATCTCAATATTCATAAAGCCACCTGGATGTCCCCTGATCAAAAAACAAAAAATCAAATTGATCACGTTTTGATCGACGGAAGGCACTCTTCCAGTGTATTGGATGTACGCACGATCCGTGGTGCAAACATTGACTCGGATCACTATCTTGTTGCAGCCAAGATCCGTACACGTCTGTGCGCAGCTAAGAATACACGCAACCCTACACAGAGAAAGCTAGACGTCGACAAGCTGCAATCGAAACAGACAGCCGATGCTTTCGCCACTCGACTCTCACTCCTGCTTCAAAGCACTCCTCCAATCGATGATATATGCGCGCAGTGGACACACATTTCCAACTCCATGCGTGCGGCTGCTGAAGAGGTGATTGGCTACCAACGCCCTCGCCGAAACCAGTGGTACGACCAGGAGTGTCGCGACGCCACTGCAGAGAAAGACGCCGCCTACAAAGCCACCCTGCAGTCGGTTGTAACGCGCGCTGCTAAGGAGCGATACAAAGAAAAGAGGAGGGAAGAGAGACATATTTTCAGGCGGAAAAAAAGAGAGGCAGAAAAGCGCGAGCAAGAGAAGATTGAGATGTATGGTGACAGGAATGAGGCCCGAAAATTTTTCCAAAAAATAAGACGCCTTGCCGATGGTTCTAAAACCGGGGCCTCTTCCTGCAAGGATGAAAACGGGAATCTAGTGACAGATGTCCAGAGTACACTGACGTTATGGAGGGAACACTTCTCTAAGCTTCTAAATGGCGACGCTGACAACAATCCCGCCAATAGAGATGATATTCCGGAAACACCAATTGCGGATGACAGCGTCGAGGTTCCGCTGCCCGACTATGATGAAGTTCTGACAGCTATAGCTCGGCTTAAAAATAACAAAGCCGCGGGAGCTGATGGCTTACCTGCTGAGCTGTTTAAGAACGGAGGCGAAGCTCTACTTAAATGCATTCACGAGCTTCTATGCAGAATATGGTCGGAAGAATGCATTCCGAACGATTGGAATCTCAGTGTGCTCCGCCCAATCCACAAGAAAGGCGATCCCACTATCTGTGCGAATTACCGTGGGATAAGCCTTCTTAATATCGCATATAAGGTCCTGTCGAGCGTTTTATGTGAAAGATTGAAGCCCATTGTAAACGAACTGATCGGACCTTATCAGTGTGGCTTCAGACCTGGAAAGTCCACCATCGACCAGATTTTCACGCTACGACAAATCTTGGAGAAGACTCAAGAAAAACAAGTCGACACCCACCATCTTTTTGTCGACTACAAAGCCGCCTTCGACAGCCCAATAAGGAAGCACCTGTACTCCACCATGTCTGAATTTGGTATTCCTGCAAAACTAATACGACTTTGCAGGATGACACTGAGCAACACCAGCAGCGCAGTTAAAATCGGGAAGGACCTCTCCCCACCATTTATTACCAAACGAGGTTTCAGACAAGGTGATTCCTTATCGTGCGACTTTTTTAACCTAATGATGGAAAAGATCTCCGAGCTGCTGATCTGAGACGTAGTGGCACAATATTCTACAAGAGTGTTATGCTGCTTGCGTATGCTGATGACATAGATATCATTGGCCATAATACGCGCGAAGTCAGTGCAGCATTTTCCAGATTAGAAAGAGAGTCAAGTCGAATGGGTCTGTCAGTGAATGCAGATAAGACGAAATACTTAGTGTCAACAAACAAACAGTCCCAGCGTCTTGGAACCCACGTTACCGTTGACAATACCTCCTTCGAGGTTGTGAAGAACTTCGTTTATCTGGGATCCAGCATTAATTCAACCAACGACATCAGCATTGAGATCAAACGAAGGATAACTCTTGCCAACAGGTGTTACTTTGGGCTCAGTAGGCAATTGAGAAGCAGAGCCCTCTCTCGACGAACGAAAATCACGCTCTATAAATCGCTCATCATGCCCGTCCTACTTTACGCATCACAAACCTGGACGCTGAGCAGTTTAGATGAAAAGACTTTAGGAGCATTCGAGAGAAAGATTCTTCGTAAGATCTACGGACCAATCTGCGTCAATGGCGAGTACCGAATACGGTGGAATGATGAACTGTATGAGCTGTACGCTGACATCGACATAGTAAAGCGCATTAAAATCGAGCGGCTTCGCTGGCTTGGTCATGTTCAGCGCATGAAAGACGATGCTCCAGTGAAGAAAACATTCGATTCGGTACCCAGCGGCGGTCAACGCAGAAGAGGACGACCGCATCTTCGTTGGAAAGACCAAGTAGAGGACAACCTGACGAAGCTTGGAATTTCCAACTGGCGCCAGCAAGCGAAAGAAAGAAATGGCTGGCGCAAATTCTTAGATGAGGCCAAGACCGACATACGGTTGTAGCGCCAACTAAGTAAGTAAGTAAGTCAATTGTATGAAAAAATAGATTTTTAGCCATAACTTTTGATTGGAAAAAGATATTGGGGTAATTTTTTCACATAAATTATTTTTGAGACTTGACTTTTCTGTAAAAAATATAAAAACAACATTTTGGAAAAAATAAATTTCGCGAAAAAGATCAAAGGTACCCTTGTTGTTTTGTTGACAAAAACAGTAAAATAATTTTTGCGCTTAGCTGGAAGAATTTTTGCAAATAAATACTTTGTCATATGAAAGGTAGCCAGATGTGCAATTTTTAATTGATTTCATTTTTACAACAACAACAATTTTTGAGTCTTTTTTGAGTAAAAAGTCAATATTTTGGACCTTTTTTGACATAATCATAAAACATATATACACTGACTTAACGGTACAGTTCAACCTGTTTTTTAAAGTGATTTTATTGAAATTTTGAACCAAAAAAATTTTAATAAAATATATTAATGGACAGTGGAGATATTTGCATCGAAAGACCAAACTTTGATTTTCATGTCGTTTTTTTCTCATTCTTACGTAACGATGTTTTATGAAAAAGTCGTTGTACTGAAAATTTCTCTAATTTTGAAGATATGTGAATGTTTTTGATGTCAAAATAACAAAAAATTTTTTAAAATTAAATACACAAAAATCTCCGATACAAAAAAGTTTTATAATAACAAAATTACCGTTAGTTGAAAAATTTCAGAGGGGGCGTGGCAAAAACTAAGTATGTAACATTTTAAGTTGGGATGCACTTAATATGTATACCTAGTATGAGCAAAATCCGTTGAGCCGTTTAGATTTGTGTAAAGGCAAACAAACAGAAAATGAGTTTTATTACTATAGATAACATGCACTTAAACTCTTAAATATGCGCTAAAAATCGGTTAAAAAATAAATATTGCATGTTATTATACAAAAAAGAAAAAACAATTTTATAATACATATAAAATTAATTTATCAAAAACAACAAAACTATGAAGTGAACATAAAATAAATAGTTATAAGTGACACCGTATGATAGTCCTTTTCACACAAGAAGTAAGCCCTATACGCTTGAAACTAGGGACAAAGGATAGTAAAGCTGTTGTCTCACTTTATCTCTAGAACGCCAATATTTTTCAAAAGTGCTTTAAAGTTAAAAAGTATTTGTTTAAAAAAATTTATTTAAATACCTAAAACCCTCAAAACAATATGATACTTATTAAACTAATCTACATATTTGGTATGGATGACTGTCACTTCGTAGATCTGATAAAATAACGTAGATCTTTTGAAAGTTTCAAGTATTTAGAAACATTGGTTTAAAGAATTCCTTTATGTTGCTAAAAAGTCATTTCAAAACAAATCCAGACATTCTAGAGAAAAAGAGAGAACGCAGTTTTACATTCCTTTGCCTCTAGTTTCACGTGTATATTGTTTACATAGCGTATGAATTTTTTTGCGATAATTGTGGTACGGTGTTATCTTTTGCCAAATATGTCACTCTAAATTTAAATGGTTGCCACAGAAAAATGCAAAAACCACATGTATTAAGTGTAAAATATACAAAAATATGCGCAATAAGTATGCAAAAAAAAGACATTTCTTGTAAAATATGAAAAACTATGCATTTATATCGAAATATTCTCTAACGATTCAATGCTATTTTAAAGGAAATTTAATAATTCGTAAGGATAACTTGACCATTTACATTTTAAGATGCCCAGTAAATACACGCATTTGCCTGATATTCCTAGCCCAAGTATAATATTAAAGCATTTTTAAAAATGTTTGAATTTATTCTTTATCATACGCATTCTTACCATCCCTCCTGCCAATTTTTCGATAGCTTTCACATTTTTCTACATACTATATCTAGCTGTACACCGACTGTCATTATCCCTGCGTCAATATTTTCTTATATATAGCGTTTTATTAATTTTTAAATACCCTATCTTCCCCACTGCACAATTTCCAATAGCAGCCACTTAATTTTATCACTCCCTGATTAATTCTTACCCAGGTATTGTATTTTTTACATTAAAAACGATACCTCATATACAAACATACATATTGGCAGAAGCACAACGCATCTGCTTAAAACAACAAATTCAATTAATGCACAAAACCAAACCCTAACGAAATAACAACAGAAAAAAAGTCACACAAATTCCGCATTATAAATGAAACAAACACAAAAACAAACGATCGTCAGTCGCTTCCGACGGCAGCGCAGTCGCATAGAGTCGAAAACATAGTTGAAAAGTAGAAAACTTAATTTTTTTCACCAACTCATGTGGGGTAGAAACAAAATTGAATCAAGTCAGACATATGATTCGTTTTTCAGAAGCCAGTCGCGAATTGTAAGGAAAAAAACAAATCAAGTTCCTGCGATTCAACCCAAAGCTTGATATTTTTTCAAGTAGCTTGATTTTCAATTTACTTGTTGCAGATCTCTGGTAGTGACTAAGAAATGGGGAATACATACGATTGTGATGTTGTGTATAAAGTGGAAAAATAATGTTTGCTCCCGACATTACTTGTGGCGTTGAGTCGTGGTGTCTCTGATATTTATATATACTTAAAAACTAAACAGAGCACTTAAACTAAACTTAGGGCTAAATTAGACATTACGAAGTGGAATTTTTTATTTATCAAAATTTTTTATTTTTGAGCTTCAAATTTTATTTTGAAATCAAAAAATTACAACAAACACATAGAAATATTCAAAATACTGTAAGAAAGGTAAATAATTTTAAGATATTATTCCATCTCCGGCTCCGGAATTACATCTAATGCTAGGAGTTGTGAATTCAAATTGTTTCCATATGGTAAAAGACCATGAAAAGGTTTCGAAAGTCTGACTAGAAGCTCTCTACGCAAGTCGTCAAATAACTCATGGTAAACACATGGTAGAATAACCAGGTAGATGCACTAGAAATACGCTCTCTCCGACAACAAAACAATAACAAAGGCGTAATTATAACGTCAAAATGAGCTGTTTTGAAAATGTTATCAATTTTTACTTACTTATTTATTCAGTTTTGACAATGGATTTTCTGGACTGCCTATAACTTCTTCCCGTCGCGATAATTCGAAAACAGTTCATTGTTAGCTTCCGTTACAGCACGATAAAATTAGTAAACAATCGTGGATTTCATTCAATAAATTTTATGTTTTCTAACAGCAATTTCACTTGCCAAAATATATTTTGACAGTTTAATTCAGCCGTACATAGCTACACAAATAAATTGGTTACTACACAATCGAAATAAGTAGTCGAATGAAAATTATATTAAAAGTGAACTTTCATTTGCTTCATTTAAGGCCAAACTACAATTAATTATGTATTATATCTTAAGATACAGCTCATTTCATGAAATTTTTGAGATTTTTGTTTTGTTTTTTTACATGTTCATACATAAAATCTGGGTACTCAATTGATTTATATGGTTACAAGTAAATGATACACCCCTATGGCTGAACGAATAGTGACATTAAAGCTACGCCCATGGCACAATTACTGACAAGGTAGTAGCGTAGACTGGCTTTTTTCTCACGAGCGGCGATGGGTAGTTGTCAAAATTAGCTGTTTAACCAATCACCAATCAACAACTACCAATCGCCAAAAAACTGTCACGGCTACCTTGTCAAATAATTATACCATGAGCTACGCCAATGTTTTGCTCTCTCGTTTTTTGCTCTCCGAATTGCATCTACCTGGTTATTCTGCCACGGGTAAACCAGAATTCAAGGGAAATTCTTGTTAAAAAACTACTGAAGAATGTGAGCATCCTATGTTACATTAAAAAAAATTTAGATCTGATGAAGTGATCAAGTGTTTAGCGACTTTAAGAATGCAGTATCTTCACGCTTTGGAACTCATTTAGAAAATATTTATAAAGACTGTCCATAGATTTTTTTAATACTTAGAAGTAAGCATCACACTTAAAGTTCAAGCGATATTTTAGTGAACCGGCCATGAAGTCGGTTCCCTTCGATTTTAAAAGTAATCTGGGACATAAAGTTTCAACTACGCATGCTAGTTACGGAGAAAGACTTTTATGAACAATATGTAAATTACATATTTGTAAAACAGTGTAATTATGTGTTTACTTTTATTTATTAATGTCTAATGAATTTTCAACATTGGAACCCTTTTTTATTTTATTTTTGTATATTATTATATTGAAAATGAATTGCTCAAAAAAATAAATTTTTTTAAAAATAAAATATAAAAAGCTAACTTTTTTTTAAAAGATATCGACATATGATTTTGAGTTTTTTATGATGCTCAAGCGTTGTAAAAAAGAATTCCGTCGGAAAATTTGCAATCATAGATAATTTCATTTAAATTCAGTTCAAACTCACCGTGATACGTTTTAATCAGCCCTATTCCAGAATCCGTCGTAATGAATTTCCGAACGTAAAGCTACGCTACGCATGCGACAAATTTGCTAATCCAAAATCCGAACGACACTTCCCCTTTTCGAACTTACTTTCGGGAGTTTGAAAACAACTGGGGCCGAATTACAGCATCCGTGATCGAACAAAATTGTACAACATTGATAAGCACTTGTCTCGTCGTGCCCTTCGTAGTTTTGCTCGATCACGGATGCTGTAATTCGGCCCCTGGTTTCAACAGCAGACAAATAAATAAAAAGAAAAATTTAAAAACTGGGGCCGAATTACAGCATCCGTGATCGAGCAAAATTGTACAAGATTAATAGGCACTTATCTCGTCGTGCCCTTCGTAATTTTGCTCAATCACGGATGCTGTAATTCGGCCCCTGAAGTGTTTTTGATCAAAATTGTATTTTTTAGTTGTGATTTTTAATGGATTTCATTGCGATTGCAATTTTCGCACAATAAAAGTAATATTTCTCACATAGAGAATCTATGAAAATTCGTCGAAGAATATTGCGAGATTCCATCAACCCTTTGGGAATGTATTACGAAACGTTGGAAATGCACTAAATAAATTTCAACTAACATATTCACAGGTTTAAATAAAAATAATTTAACTTTATTAACCAAATATTAATTATAAGTTTTATTTTACGACCTAATTCTATAAAAATTTAATTGTTTTATTTTGTCGTAAACAAATCCGTCGAGGCAAGGCTTTCGTGAAAAAATCCGAAAAACAGCTGTCAAAACTTGATACGTTCGGAATGTATAGTTGCAATGCTACGAATGTAAGAATGTTTGAATTCGATTCGGATTGTAAATACTTCATTACGAATCCGAAAGAAAATTGACGCTACGAAGGATTCTGGAATAGGGCTGAATATAACATGGGTCTGTTCGGAAATGCATCATATTGCGCAAACTGCTTTTTAGCACAAGTAAAATGTTCGAAAAAGGCCAATTTTGCATCATTCGCATCATTGTGAAAGATAATCACTTACTAGTTTTTTTTTTAAATCAGTTAAAAATATTTTTGAGTGAAATAAAAACACACATTTTTCGCTTTTAAGCAGTTTTTATTTTGAAAATTATTACAGATGCATATGAAAGTACACAGGTGCGATAAAGTATAAAAATATACAAAAACAACTTCAATAATGTCTTCCGTCACTTACAGAAAGAACTTTTAATATTTTAAAACAAACAAACATATGAAAATGGACACAAAATAGTAAATGAAAAATTTTAGTAATTTGAATGATTTTATACTTAAAAAACTATTAAAACTTGACAAAAGATTTCAAAAATAAAATACTTTAATATCGATTTAAAATTTTTAAACGCTCTATAGAAAAGTTGCATTAACAATGATATGCTGTTATAAATAAAGACCACAGATATATGACATAATTTTGTGAAAACCTATAACTGTGGAATCCTTTTTTTTAGTGGAATCCTTTTTTTTTGTGGAAAAAGTTATGAATAATAAAATATTTCGAAAGAATTACTTAAAATATTACTTTTATTTTTATTATTAACTCTATTGAATGGAATAGGATTCAAGTTACATTTTGAGGCTCACTTTATTTTTTTCAGCGCAAAATATAATAGTTTATGTCGAGATGTCGCAGTCGAGTGTTTACTATTGCTATGGAAGTCACAGCAGTTGCTGACGTAGTCAATTTAGTCTCCCGTACAACTTTAAAACATAGAATCTCCATTTTCAGTTTTGAGGAAACCGAGTTTTTGTGTTTTTTGTTTTGGCCTGTTATTTTTGTCTACGCCAATATACTTAAAATGCTAATAAGTATCAAAAATGCTCTTAATTCGGGAATCACTCTCCAAAGTATTGCAAAATATTGTGCTATAGTAACTTACTCTGTTTGTAAACCTTTTTAAAAATATAAAAAACCAAATTTACTATATCAAAACATAGTATGTGCATACTATATTTAGACAGTCCAATATCTCAAAAACTATGCATCGTAAAGACTAGAGGGCGACTGTTTTAGATAGAGCAAAAATGCATATTTAAGTTTCACCATAAAGTGAAAATCCTAGAAATGGAGTTTACTATGTTCTGTACTTGCACGGGAGTAGTGACTTTTTCTAAGAGCAGTCTTTCGCGAACTGTAATTTTTCGTGAAAACGTGTATGCTGCTGCTCTAGCTGTTCACCGCTTTTATTAATGATGGTCTGCCAGAGCACAATTTTTGGTGCTGTAGCAGCTCTATTTCTTGCGTAGCAATTCATACATTTTTTAACAAAAAAAAATATTAATTTTACATACACATACACCTCAAACGCGTTTTAACCAAAACAATTGGGCCTATTCTGCAGAATCTTTTATGAAAAAATTCTGTTATTCTGGGGCCGAATTACAGCATTCGTGATCGAGCAAAATTACGTAGGGCACGACGAGACAAGTGCCTATCAATCTTGTACAATTTTGCTCGATCACGGATGCTGTAATTCGGCCCCTGTTATGATCTCCCATACATATTTTTGAGCTGTCAAAAAATCTGTTGAGATCAAAATTCGTATTATGGGGCCGAATTACAGCATTCGTGATCGAACAAAATTGTACAAGATTGATAGGCACTTATCTCGTGGTGCCCTTCGTAATTTTGCTCGATCACGAATGCTGTAATTCGGCCCCTGTACGACAATCTATTATGAAATCTGGGGCCGAATTACGGCATCCGTGATCGATCAAAATTGTACAAGATTGATAGGCTGTCTCGTCGTGTCCTTCGTAATTTTGCTCGATATTTTGCCGAATTACAGCATCCGTGATCGAGCAAAATTACGAAGGGCACGACGAGACAAGTGCTGATAAATCTTGTACAATTTTGCTCGATCACGGATGCTGTAATTCGGCCCCAGAATACCAATTTTAACAGATCTTTCATGGTCGGCATCTTTTATGATTCATAACAAATCTGGCAGAATAAGCCCAATTATGTCCCAAATTGGGAGGAGTAATTAAATTACACGATTAAACAGATTAGCAAATGTTTTTAAAAATGTAAGTTATTAAAAACTGTCGTCAATGGGCTGAAAAAATTTAAAAAGTATTCTTATTGTTTTTGTTATTGGGAAAACGTCGTCACAACTTTATTTAAATGTACTTTCTCGTGGTATTTTTACGAGCCCATCGATGGCATGTCATTGTTAACCAAAATAAAATTCATCAAGCCCTTCTTTTTTGCGCTCGAAAAGTAGGTGGTCATATCAGGTGTTGTTTGCAATAGGTAAGTACGGAAGTTTTTCAATTAAAACATATTTTTCTTCTTTTTTAAAGAAGCCTATATCCAACTAGCAGCTCGAAGAAATCTTGAAAATCATCGATTTTTTTCAGCCGTTATACATATTTATCCCCTTAAAATTTAGCTTTTATATTCACATAAGTTTTGCAGTTACATATAAGGTGAGAAAATATTGATAAAAGTTCATTCTCAACTACACAATTCAACTTAACGCGAGATTTTCGTAAATTTTCCCGAAGTTTTTTTTCTTTTTTCATATTCAATGATTCATTCGCGTTTAATATTATATTTAGAAAGTGTTAAAAATAGGTGAAAAATAATTTAAAACCATGAAAGTTGCACCGTGCCACAACTATCGAAAAAATTTTCACACAAGAATTGAACACCATTGGCACGTGAAACAAGAGGCAAAGGATAGTAAAAATGCGTTCTCATATTTTCTCTAGAATATCAGGATTATTTTTAGTTACAAGACATGTAACTGTTTCAAAAAATGTATTTAAATACTTAGTACCTTCCAAATATGACAATATCGGTATCAAATGAAATATATCCTTCTAAACTTCAATATCCTTTCTTACCAACTTTTGTTTTAAATTAAATATGTTAAGAACTAAACAATGAAATTTGAGTTAATTGACAATATTGACGTATTTAAAGTGATTAGAAGTTTTGTTTACTTTAAATAAATTGAAAATTATTTTCATAAGTTTTCAAATACATCAAATTATACATTCTGCTTATTTGGTAAGGAAGTGTTGTCACTTTGTATTTAAAAGTTAATAGTTAAGTTAAAAGTTCATTTTAATTTGCTATAAACAAGTTTTTTATTTGAAATGTGATCAAATTTAAACACCATGTCTTGTAACTTAAAAGTCCTTTTTAAAAAAATCCTAACGTTATAGGGAAAAGTGAGAGAACGCAGTTTTACTATAGTGTGACTCTATAGTTTCACGTTTATTTGATTTACTTCGTGTGTGAAGTGCTGTCACACGGTGTAATCAAAACTGAACATTAGAATACAGGATATATTTATTCACATAAAACGCCCGATAAAGCTCTGGCACATTAATAATTTAATACAAAAAAAAAACTTGCACGGCAAATAACGCCTGTTAAAAGGCTAAGCCCTATTCTTAATCCCTAAACGTACTTAAATAGTTTAGCACAGTTCAGTAAATAAGCTTAAAAACTTCAAAAATACATCCGTAGATCATTTTTGTTTGTTTGTTATTTCGAAGACCATAATATATGTACATAAAACTAATGTTAAAAACATTTCCCAAAATGATGATAACCTTTTTAATTTCATGTTAAACATTTATACTCTGCTAATACAAACACTAACATAAAATGCTACACGTACAAGACTTGGATTTTAACAGGTTATTCACACAAAATACTAAAAATTCATAGATGTTTTATAATAAAATATTGATACTCTAGACAATATTTTAAAATACTTAACTCATGAAACATAACATACTGCCGAAGATAACAAAAAAGTTTTGGCAATCTAAACAAAACTTTTATATAAATTAGTTCGGCAAGAAAAAGACTATTAAGCTTTTTCATTTACAAGCGTCTTCACATGGGAAGACGGCTTAGTTATGCTTTTATGAAATAATACAAGATTTTTTTTGTTTCTTTGGTTGCTGTGTTGTGGCAGCATTATCAAAATTTTGGGATCGCCATTCATATACATTGTTGTACATAAAATTATTTTGATCAGTTTGCGCTCTATAAACCATCCTAGCTAGATCAACTTGAGTGACATTTGTCGGTTGCGTCGAATGTGCCGATCTTAAGGGAGAAGTTATTACCGTTGAGGACGTGTTCAATGTAAACGACTTATTTCCTGCTCTTTTAATGGGCGATGAAACTTGACTTGGTGCTTTTAAAGGGATGGCATGAGCATTAGCATGACGTGAGGCTTCTGTTCCTATTCCCAGAGTAGCAGTAGTCAGATGTTTATTGGTAGCTGATTTGGAATTAAACGATTCTGTTGCTTTGGAAACACCATGTGGAGACGAAGACGACAATAACTTTGATGCTGTTTTAGTTGAATTTGACTTCGAACTTGACGGTTCAATAGTGGAAAAACTCTTAACGTGCTCATTTGAAAATGTCGCTTGTGGATGTTTTATTCTTAATTTGCGCATTCTCTCATGAATTTCATTTTGCATTTTCAAAAACTCATGATTTTTCTCTGAAGAGGAGGAGACATTTTCAAATATTTGAGTTGGTAATTTTTGCTGCTTGAAGGGAACGTCTGGAAGGGAACTAAAAACTTTTTCTACGTCTGTTTCTTTTGATTTTTGGCCGGAAGCAGCTCTACCATCATCGTTTGTAGCCAGTTTTTTAAACTTGTCAAAGTGCTGTCGTTGTTTTTGTTGTGATATCGGAGTTACACCTACAAAAATTTAACGAAAACTTATAATTAATTTTAGTAACAGCCAAGGAATAGATATAAAAATGCAACATAAAAATACATAATTACTTTTGCCTTATTCTAAATTATTGCCGGTTTTACCAACCACCTAAAATTGGAATTTCTATATTCTGCACCAAACATTTGTAAGGAGAAGGAAAATTTAAAGAAGTTCAACAAATTGACAAAAAGTTGTTTTGAAAAATACTGTTATCAACACATTATAACGAAAAATCAACGGTATTTATCAAATGGTGTTACTGATTGAAATTAGAAGTTATTGCAGTATTAAAACGATCAGAGTAGTATTTTGAAGTTTTTCCGCACAGAGCGAATCCTCAGTTTACCCCCACTCTTTAAGTACTTAATGAAAGAAGGCAACAACAACAAAAAAGTTAATTTCTTCTTAAAATATAGTTTTGATTTTTTAGTTGGAAAAAAATTTAATTACAGTGTCGAAATCTAGTTCATCCTATCATTGTTGCTCTAAAGAAAATATGACACAAAGACTACGTTATATTTATAACGATATTAAATAGGTGTCAAGAATATTCGATAGACCCATACCAACAATTAAAAACCAAAATTTACACTTAATTCAAAAAAATAAATTTTAATGAAGTGATTACGGAAAAAACTGTCGGAACAGGGGAATTTTTAAAAATGATTTAGGATTGTTTTTTAAATTTAAGTACATAGATTACTGTTTGAATCCGCGTTTGGACTCTTTAGTTTGTTTTGTTTTAGCCCTTGGACTATGATTATTTAGTTTTTACAAACAGCACTTGAAATTGTTTGTTAAGCTGCTTCTAGACGATATGACATTGTCTTAAGACATGCCAAAAAAGTCATCTCAAATTTAATGTCACATCGTGTGGAAACTCAAAAACAGAGTCTTGTGACAATGTCTTGCGATTTTCAGAGACACATTAATTTTTAGAATTGTTTCTATTTTCTTATGACTTTCTATGCGACACAGGGTTTCGCATTTAAAAAAAAACAACATGTGCTGTCGGTTTTCATATGAGTTAAACGTTTCATTGCATAAAATATTGGCTTTCAATATGGCGAAAAACTGCATAAAAGTAAGTTTTATAATAAAATGCTTATATAATATACACAAATGTAAAAACATACTTTGTTTTATTTCAGTTGAATGGCCTAAGGCAGGAGTTCTTAAGCTCATAGGGCTTTTTCGTGGCAAAAGCCATGCACGGCTCCACAATGCTCTGTATCTATTCTTTTTTTCCATTAATTTTTTCTTTTTTATAGCATTAATTAATATAATTACGCTATAAATTGCTAAGACGGTTGTCTCTGAATCCATTTATTTAAATTTTCTTTTTGGCATAAACAGCTGTTGTTGTTAATATTTTTGTAACACAGAAAATACGTTCGTGTGGAAGCAAATTGGAAAATACTTTTCACATCGGACAAAATTTGACAGCCACATGAAAATTTGTCTTAAGACATTGTAGCGTCGTCTAGAAGCAGCTTAAGGAGTTTAAAACACTTGGTTGATTACTGACTTCCTTTATTAAATTTTGTCGCCTGTCCTACTTTTAAAATTGTTTGGGCATAATTGTTAAAAAAAAAAGAAATTAAGCCCTTACTTTATTATCATACTAACGTTTTTTCATTTGTTTTCCAAGATGCGACTCTTCATTAGTTTGCTTTGGTTTTTGAATATCTGCATTTGGTTTTACTGCCTTGTTTCCCTTTGCATTCTTTTTGTTTTTGCGTTGTTGCACACGGTTCTTGGCATAGTTCTTCTTGTCCTTTTCAATATTAAGCTTTTCCTTCGTATCTAATTTTTCATTCAATCCATTAACCAATGGAGTATCATCATACAATTTTGCTCCAACCATAGAATTGTTAATTCGACATCCTTCAATAATGTGATTAAAATCTGCACTGGTTGCAAGAGTTTTTGGATTTCCAATCAAGATAAGTAAGGATTTGGCCCGTGATAGTGTTACATTCAATCGCTGAATAAGTGATAGAAAAATATATTTACATTAAAAAATGTTATAATTATTTTATGGGACTCGAGAACAATGTTTTAAGAATTTTATTTAATATATCTACCCGTGGATTGTCCAGGAATCCCAAACTATTTGTAAAGGATCGTACAAAAGAAACAATTATTATAGGTTTTTCTTTTCCCTGGAATATTTCGACTGATCCTGTTTCAATTCCAAACAAACGGCGCGAATTGAGTTCCTCTTGTATACGCAAATACTGTTTTTTATATGGCGATATAATGCCAATATCGGATTCTTTAATTTTCTCCCCATTCAATCCAAAACAGATAAGATCCTTCACATAGTCAATAACTACTTCAAGTTCCTTGTCGTTGTACAAGCTGTGTAAAAAGAACAATTTTGAGACCATATTTTATTATTTGATATAAGGTTAAGTTTTTTGTTCCATTTGTAAAAAGAAACTGTTCTTGTGTTTGAAAATTTGTAAAAGCTTGCAGAAGAGAGTAAAAGCAAAAGTAAGGCCGCGTTCATAGTGGACGCTTTGGCTGAAGCTGATGCATAAAGCAGCTTTGTCGAGCTTTTTTTGATCATAGTCAACGCTTATTCAACGCTGCACAAAGTAGCTTATTGGTGTTCATAGTGCGCGCTTTATGCTTGTGGATTTGTGTTTATTTTTTTCTTTGGAAAATAATACCGTCAATTGTGTTTTGCAAAGTAAATGAAAGATTTTTGTTTAATGAGTATGTAGATTCGTAATGATCACCAACGAAAGATTAAACCAATAACAAACAAACGTTCAAAGGAACTTGAAAACACAAAGCATAACATCGGTTTAAGGTTTAGCACAAAAAGTACCCGAGAAGTACGCAAGAACAATGGAAACTATGTAAACAAACGAGAAAGAATACACAAGTGCATTAAACTGAATAGCACCACAAAACGAAACAACAACTGTTAAAACTTCAGCACAAAAAACATCCAACAAATAAAACAAAATCAACGAAAATATTGTTAACAGGCAAAATAAATAAACCGAAATTCATTTAAAAATGCAGTACGACGCAATAAATAGTAAAACTAGACAAACAAATTTAAACTATGTGATCAAAAAAGAATAAAGCGCCGAGAAGCATTTTAAAAATGCTCTGCAACAAAGCCTAAAAAACAAAATTATTTTGCTGTGAGTGCAATCGGGATGGAGATATAAGTGCTGAAAAGCATTTGAAAATAAGCTTTATGCTGGTACTATGAACACTTTGAGCTTTTTCCATATGATTATACACAAAGCGTTTTTCAGCTAAACCTCTCGACTAAGCTAAAAGCGTTTACTATGAACGCGGTCTAAGTCATTTACCCTTTTTGTACTACACAAATTTCTTGGAATAAAACTTAGACGCTGTTGTTTTAAAAAAAATGTCAAGATTTGTAAAACCTAACGTTGTATTTTTGATTCAGAAACTTACACAAGCTGCAAATTTGAGAGTAACAAAAACTTGTCTCTAAACAGACAGACAGACAGACGGACATGACTTCATTGACTCAAGAGGTGATGCCGATCAGGAATATATATACTTTTATACCTGCCACGTCTCCTTATCGGCGTTACCAACAGTGTGTCAAAGTTAATATCGTTACCTTAATATCGTTACCTTTTTTGCATATTTCTGTAAAAAAAAGGGTAGGGCCTTATTCCTATTTCATCAAACACAGCTGTATAAATAATGCCCAACCAATCACAATTCTAGTAAAAACCTCCACTTTCTCTCGTTCTTCTCGTTATAGGCTATTATCGACACTTACTCACCTTACAGAATTCTTGCCCTTCATACTTTGTCCAAACACAGAATGGAAAATTATGGGATATTGAGGGTTTGGAGAAAAATGCCACTTTGAGACCAAATCAACGTCATCTGTATACAACAAAAAATAAATAAACAGTAATTAAAGATTTTTTTATTAGAGCGCTGATTACAAAACTTTATTATTTGATATTGAAATGTTTGCACGAAATTATTGTAGAAGTTTCGCTTATAACTTTTTTATGATGATTGTAAAAAGTCATATTTGTTAAATAAGCCCCATGCCGCAACACCTTCGTCTTCACCCTATAAAGTACTATAGATATAAAATCTTGTTCGAAGTCTTCTTTTTTTTTGTTTAACACGTTTTAATTATATTTTGCATTAAAGAAAAAAAAATCCGTATTCTTGAACTTAAAAAAAGTATTGTCCAAGAGGTTCAATGATCTTATATGTATGCAGGAAAAAAACTAATTTTTAATGTGGTCAGATCAACTCCGAATATAAATTTTGTTTTTTTCTATTTCGCTTCTTAATACCAGGAGAGCCGAATGTGCCCAACATAAAACGTCCTATCTATCCCGAAGTCACTTCTTTGAATTTTTTCTAATTTTTAGCACATTTTTAACCCAGGATAACCGATGTTAGTCGTTTCGACCAACACTTCTCTCTTTTCTTCGAACAGATGAAATAAGTAGCTTATGAAAATATGTAAAAAAATAAAAAAAAAAACAAAGATCAATATTAATGTTTTCTGATTTCTAGTAAAATTTACACAGTTTTTTTTTATTTCAATAGCTTTTAATGTATTTTATGTATCACCAGCTCCTCAAAAACGAGTTTTGGGAGCGTGTTAGTCGAATCGACTAACATTGGTTATAACGTATTAGAAATATGTTTGGTTATCCAGGGTTCAGCTACGACACTTTCATTCACACAAGTAATATTTTATTATATTATAATGTGGTTGTAAATAATTAAAAAAAAACACGTATAGCTTTATCAGCTATTTAGAAAGAAATGTCAAATTTTGTGAGAATTATTTTTTACTAATGGGTAAGTTTTTACTACTTAATAGTGCTGCATGATGGCTGCTTCATACCGAAAATGTCATTTTCCCTGTCTTCCTTAATCCATTATTTATTGTTCTTAGGTTAATAAACGTTGTTCAAGAGTAAAAAATGGTATTTTTTATGTTTTGTGACCCTGATAAAAAATACAAATTTTCTTGATTTAAAGCACAAAACTAATATTTATATACCTAATGATTTTGTAATGGTTCGTAATATGGGAAGATGTCAACGGCGCTCAATTAAAAGTTGTTGATTATACATTTTTATAACTTTCTCCAATTATGGTTTTCTTATAGCTCCATCCAATACGAGCCGATATACAGTCAAGGTAGGCTAGAACGGCATTTTTACTTGTTGACAATTTTTTATTCTATCAACACCAATGTACCATGTTGACCAATTGATATGTACCATACCATTGATATGTATGATAAAGCTTAAGAACATTTAGAAAATTTTTAATGCAAATGGGTTCATCTACGGTTTATGCACAAATTTGCATTAAAAATTACAATTACAAAATGTTCTTAAGCTTTTCTTAAAAGTGAAAGCGTCCTTTTCCGAATCCGCGTGAAAAATTATTCCCGATAGGGCTGAATATGTTGCTGAAATATTTTGTAGTACCTATTTATTAGTAATTTGAACACGTTCGAAAATAAAATGTCTTTATCAACAGCTAGCGTTTAAAAAAATCGGGAATGTACGTAAAGTAATTTACAACACATTTACCAACAAACGTAAGGACAATTTTTGTTTTACAACATAAACCACTACCCAAATAAAATATTAAAAAAACAATTTTCGGGACTCCATTTTTTAGACAGCAATCTGTTTTGGATAATGTTGTAATGCGTTTCCGTCCAATCAACAATCGCTTCCGAACAAGTTTTGAAAAAAAAAATTGTGTTTTGCAGTTGATTCTCGAATGTTAAAATCAGAAGCATTTGGCCATTTTTACATACCTGGATTCGCTAGTGGAAGAAGTTGACTTTCGTAATAAAGTTCGCTGTACAACTGAACAATTTCTTTATGCGAACGATGATTACGAATTAAACGCGTCTGTATGGATCTGTTATAATTACCAAGCTCATCTACTCGGTAACAGTTCTGCCCCAATAAGTGTTCCATCAAAGACAAACCCAAGCCCAATTCATGTGCCTTATCAGATTGCAAAATTGGTCCTAATTGCTTATGATCTCCAGATATTATTAAATGATTTATTGGCGATATCGTGCTAGCTATGCCAACCACAACTTCGGTTGCTGTTGAGGCAGCTACTTCATCCACAAAAGTATGCGTAAAAACACCATTGCCACTTTCGTTCTTACCGAACTGGCCGGTGGCAAGTTTTCCAACAACACTTAAAGTGCAAATAACAATGCGATATTCGTGCAGCAATGTAATGTCTGGATAAAAATGAGTTCCATACATATTAGATGCTTCCAAAAGTTCTTCGTCAATGCTGTCCAGTCGTTTCTCGTTTGACTTGGCGAAAATTCGAACCATTGCACGTGAATCATCCATGTTAATTAGAGCTTTGCACAGGCGCAATGCTATCTCGTCACAAGCACTGTTTGAACCGGCAGTTACAAGTATTTTAGTCGAAGGTTGATACTTGTAAAGTTGCAAAATAGCCTCAACCACCGTAGTGGTTTTGCCAGTACCTAAAAAAAGCAAATAATTCTCCTTAATTCGTAAGTTAAATAAAGTAGAACAATGTAAAGGAAGAATAATTTTTTTTTAGCAATGCTTTGGCAATATTGAACCATTTCTGTTTTATCATATTCTAACCTGGTGGGCCAAAAATTATGAAGGGTGCACTATTGCACGGTCTATTGGCTATATTTATAACAGCTTGCAATTGCTCAGGGTTATCAGCAATGGCAGAATTGAATAAATCCAAACTATAAGCCAAAAGAAAATTATGCTATTAAAATAAAATTTGTGATTTCACAGTTTTGATTTTTATACTAACATTTGAACTGGCAGCTGTTTTATATCAGCTCTGTTAACTTCGGGGAAAAAAAACCTTTGCATTAATTTATTCGGCACACCGTCCAAAAGCTGAAGAGCACGATATTGGTATCGTAAGGTAAGGCGTGCTGGTCGAAATATTACCTTGTATAATACTTTATCGGATAGTTTTTTTTTGCAAAGTATCACAACACGATTATTGGAAACACGCTCCACAGTTCCATTGTATGAAAGACATTTTTTCTTCCTTCCTTCTACTTTAGAATCAGCATAACTCAAAAGCCAGTCTATTTCCTCTTCTTCAGGCTTAACTTCGTTAGCTTCAGGAATAATTAAGACCTCATCATACGGCGAAAGAACGTTTTCAACAAATATGCGTCCCTTTACTTTGAGCTTGATTAAGTGAATTAGGATTAGAAAAGCTTCATAAGCATCAGAATTTTGCATGTCTTACCTGTAGCGAATATTCATCTCTAAAACACCGAAATTTTACGTTGCGCTGCACAAGGCACGAAAATTGTTGGATGACATCCATATCCTCAATTTGCAACAACAAATTCCATACCTGAATCATGGTATCAGCCGTCATTGTTTTCATGTTTTCAATATATTTACTTTTTTTAAAGAAATAAACTAGTTATTATTTTTAGCTTAAATTGATGAAGTAGAAGCATTTGAAAACATGTACAGTCAAGAAAAAAAACTTGTACAGTATAATTACTATGTTTATTTTGCATTATCTTTGCAACTACAGTGCAGCGCATAAATGGCCGAATGTTGTTGACTTTTATATAAAAAATGCTATAAAAACAAAACCAATGAAATTTTTAGTTAATTTTTTTTTTGTTTTACAGTTTAATGTTTTATTAAAAAATTTTAAATTTAAAAAAACAACAAAAGTATCAATTAAGATGGTGAAAAAATTAACAAACTAAAAATGTGCTATGTGGCCACTTTTGTTCGCTCTCTTCAACTTACAACGATACCGTTTAAAGTCACGTTAACGGTTTGTGTTGTTTTGCTGCGATCATGCGTTCATGCTTAATTTATTTATTTGTATTATTGACTTCTTTCAGTTAGGCATTAGTAGTCTAACTCAAAGGTCATTACAGTGTGTTAAAAAAATTAGAAAAATTCCACTAAATTTAGAAAATACTGTTGTAAGCTTACTTCAAAGCGTTCATTCAAGCCGTGAAATCTTAGAAAAACTTAAGTTAAGCAAAAGTACTGTAAATTTGGTCAGAAAGAGAAGAAATGCTTCTTTGGGAAAGGCCGACCCAGAAAGATTTCGGATGGTGATGTCTGTTTAATGGAGCGATTAATGCATAAAAAAACCACAAAAACACCAAAAATAGCTGCAAAAGCTTTAAACAAGGATGTTAGTGAGTGTAAGTTAGGGCTGCCATACGTCCCGGTTTTCCCGGACATGTCCCGGTTTTGAGATCGATGTCCCTGTGTCCCGGTGCACAATAAAAAATGTCCCGGTTAAAAATGTTGAAAGAAAAACTAAACGTTTGTCAGTAAAGCTGAACAAATATTTTGCAAATCCGTGCAAATGAATGAAAAGAGGAAGTATTGTTGTTTTAATTACTAAATTAAAAGAGCGGAAATAAACTTAAAACAATACAACTTTTGTTCGCTCGCACTGGAGTAAAAAAATGAACTCGTCTAACATTACCACCTTGGAAAGCATTATGCAATGCAAATTTAATTATTCAGTGACATGCACAGAATTTTATTACTATATTAAAACGCAAAAGTATGTTCTTGACGAAACACAAAAAATCTTTAAAACAATATTTTTTTTTACCTCATTGACTAAATTGATGGGAACAAAAAACTGTATTATCATTAAAAAATATTATTAAGGGAGGGTTCTCCTGGATTTTTTTGGATTTGGCCGAAAAACAATCAAAATTTGAGAATGGTTTGTGGGAAAATGAAAAGACATACGAACTTATGCTTTTGAAATTTGATTCGTGGTTTATTGACGAGTAAAAAAAAAAAAAGATATTTGAAAAATTCAAAATGGCGGCTTGAAAATGGCGGATCTCGTCGACCTCTGCGCGCAAAACATCGACCTCCCGCGGACAGTGTGGGGCCTCAGGTAGTGAACTGAAATGAGAAATGTATAAAATTTATTAAAATTGATAACATTTCATATGCCTGGAACCTAACTTCAATTAAGTTTGGTAAAAAAAACCAATTTTATGGACTTTTAAAAAAAAAATTGAAATTTTTTGCTTTTTTTTTACTTAGATCTCGTTTAAAAATTATAAATAAACAATTTTTTATGCCAATGTTAGGTTCCAGGCGTACAAAAAAGTATATACTTTCAAACATTCTTTGAATGAAGGAAATCGGATCAATAGAATAAGCCCTGTGCTGTCCGTTAGATTAGAAAACATGGTTCCGAGAAAAACGCGTTTAAAGTTTTTAGAAAGTTGGTACGCGCGCGTGACATGGGTACGTTTGACACGCTCTAGCTCGAGAAATACGCGTCGTATTGAAATATCTGTTTGAGGACAAATTAGTTTATTTACCCTTGAAACTTAACCGTCAGGCTCAACAAACACATAAATTTGTTGAGTTTAGGTTTTTTCTTGTTTCCTTTGTAACACATGCAACAAGCACTTGAACTTGTTGCAGTGTAGAATTACAATAAGCACTTGAACTTATTGTAACTGTGAAAGTAAAAGTACGCACTTTATTTAGTTGCTGAAATTACTCTGGCTTTATTGATTAATTAAACTGGCTTATATATCTACACAAATGCTGTTGTAAGCATAATTATTAAACAAAATATTAATTGCAGTACAAGCTATAACAAACTTATTCTAGTGATCTACTTAATGTAAAGTGTCATGTAAGGCAAAAATGTAGCTTCCGCATTATTGGGCTACTTCTTGTTGACACATAAAGTTATATTTTGGTTTTGCTTTGTTTATTTTACTTATAATAACCTAGTTATATTAATAGCTTATGTTTTGTTTTGCTTCGTTTATTTTGCTTATAATAACCTAGTTATATTAATAGCTTATGTTTTGTTAACAGGTGTGTTAACATTCTCCCCCGCGTTGAATTATTGGTTAATTTAATAATTCAATAATTAATGATTAACTCAACGTTGTGACTGCAAAGTTTCATGTTGTAGTGACATTGAATGTGGATTGAGTTCTTGGAAGTGGCGTTGGAGGCTTAGGTTGTTTTTTCTTCTGGTATTTGTTCCAAAAGATTTTGATTGCATAGGCACTGATCCCAATACT
Source organism: Dichetophora obliterata (assembly GCA_963920525.1). Lineage (NCBI taxonomy): Eukaryota > Metazoa > Arthropoda > Insecta > Diptera > Sciomyzidae > Dichetophora > Dichetophora obliterata. Next base: position 184,895,637 of record OY986437.1, on the reverse strand, counting down.
CAATACAAGTGCAATGCATACAGCTGTCCAGGTTTGTTTCTGTGTTGATTCTACTATTGATGGTAATTTAAGTAATTTATTTCTGGTTAATTCTCGATGAAGTGCTCCAAGTTCTTCTAGCTGAGTGGTGTATTGTTTGTTAACAAGTTCGTCGATGGATTGTATTTTAATGGTTCCTATTGGTACACCGGTGCTTGTATAAGTTGATTTACGGGAAGTGGTAACATACTGATGCCCTTGAATGATTATTTGACTGTCTCTAATCACGCAGTCTTGTTGGAGTTGAACTAATCCAGATCCGTTCAGCATTAGTTGAAATGTTTCTTGTCCACATACAGCACTCAGCCGAATGGGTTCCTTCGTGGCATACGTCCATTGGTTTTTGTTATTTAACTGATGCCATGTAATTGATTTATTAAGTTTTATGGTGTCACATCTTGGATTTGTGTCATTGTTGAAAAGATCCATTTCGCATTTGAATTCATCGGATCCTCTTCTATGGATTGATTGTATTTTTGCGCATAAATAGCAATCAGTTTCTATAGTTGTACATGATTGAAGGTCTGCACCTTTCATGGGAAAGAATTCATCTCTGTGGGGATTGATTCCCATAAATTCTGTTGATATTTTTACTTCTATTAACGTGTTATTTATTACTGTTGTTACTGGAACAATGTTAAATAAGTCGTAATATTTTTGATCAACCAAAGGGAGTTTAATGCTGAAAACAATGTGATCAGTTGTCACCATGCCTTCCACCTTCATCAGGCTATAAAGCAGCAACAAGTTGTCTTGGTTGACTGGTAGTTGCAGCTGAGGAGGTAGATGAGTCTTAAGTTTTCCTGCTTCTTCAGTTAGTTGATGGGGTGTAAGTATGAGGGGATTTATTTTTCCATGATGTGTGTCTGTTAGAACATCGATGATTGAAGATTGTATGCGTTGAAGATTTGATATTATTATTGACATTTGTAAACATAGAGCTGTGAGGGTCGCATCACTATTGCTTACTTCTTGATCTTTAAGTAACTTCATCATTTTGTCGATGTGGTTATCGATATCTTTAAACTTTTGCATTGTAATAACTTGATTTTTTGTAATAATGTTGATGGTAGAGTCAATAACTGAAGTTTGGTTTTGCAGGAGTTCGCGCAGGTAGTCATCATTGTTTTTTAAATGATTAATGGTATCTGACATTTTATTCGCATAGTTAGAGTCGAGCACTCCGAACAGTGAGTTGCCAATGTTTCCAACAAAATCTAGTGCCCCTCTTTTTACTCGCTTCATAGATAGCATTTTAAACTCTGAACCGATCTCTTGCTGAGCATTTTGAAAGTAGTTCACAAAAAACTCACATATTGGGTTTGGTGCACTTTGATTGCAATGACGTTGCAGTGTTGTAATACCAGTGCGTAAGACATTTAATTCTTTATAAAATGGTAAAAGGTCGTAGTAGACAATCAAATTCCATCTTGATGTTATTATTTTTGCTGAACCTATTTCTTCGAAATGTATGCCTGGATTTAATTGAAATTGGGTTACATTAATTGGATTTGCTATAGCTAGTGGTAGCAGTAACAGCGTTACCAATATGGTTGTGACGATGTTTGAGATGGGTAAACGTCGTCGTTTTGATGGTATAGGAGAGATTTCTTGATCATCGTCCCTGTTGTAAATTTTTTCCTTTTGCAGCTCTTCGCTTGGCTCTGTGAAATTATCTTTAATATCTTCTGGAAAGAGCGGAGCTAGTCTATGGATTGAACGTTAACAATTTCCAGTAGCTGTTTTCACATCAACCACTCTGACAATTCCATCCTTTCCGGGATATACATGTGTGATTCGTCCTAGTGGCCAGTTCAATGGTGGTACGTTGTCTTCTTTGATTATGACTAAGGTTCCTTCTTGTATGTTGGGAACTCGTTCTTTCCATTTGTATCGGTGCTGAAGTTCCGTCAGATATTCTTGACTCCATCGTGTCCAGAATTCTTGTTTAATCCGCTTGACTGCATTCCACCGGTCGTGCAATGTTGATTTGGACACACTAGTGCTTGCGTCTACTGGATTAGTCAGAGATTCACCAATGATGAAGTGTGCCGGTGTAAGAGCGCTTAGATCGTTTGGATTGGTGGACATAGGTGTGATTGGTCTAGAGTTGAGAATTCCTTCAATTTCTATGACAACCGTTTCTAATTCTTCATGAGTTAATGATGCCGTATTTACGCTTCGAAGAAGTAATCTCTTTGCCGACTTCACTGCTGCTTCCCAAAGACCTCCAAAATGCGGAGCTCTTGGAGGGATAAACTGAAATTTGATTCCTTGTGAGCTGCACGCGTTTATTATTTTTTCGCTACTCCCTTTTCCGAACAATGATTGATTTATTTCTTGAAGTTGATTGCTGGCGCCAACGAAATTAGTAGCGTTGTCACAATAAAGGTTAAGGCAATGACCTCTACGAGAAATGAATCGTTTTAATGAACCAATGAATGCATCAGTGGTCAGATCTGTTACGATCTCTAAGTGGACAGCCTTCGTGGCGAAACAGCAATAGACTGCAATATATATTTTGTGTGGTTTCTTTCCTCTTATTTTGTAGTGGACCCACAGTGGGCCACAGAAGTCAACACCTGAGTTTATAAACGGCCTTGATGGGGAAACTCTAGTTGCAGGCAAGTTTCCCATGAATTGTTGACACATTGTAGGCTTTGTTCTGGTGCATCGAACACACCTTTGCACTATGGATCTTGCCATTAATTTTCCTTTGATAGGCCAAAATCGTTGCCGAATATTTGCCAATAGTGCTTGTGGCCCGCTGTGCATAGTGTCATTGTGTGCATCTCGCAAAATTAGTTTCACTATAGGGTCGTTGTATGGCAGCATCATTGGATGTTTCGTATCATATGGAAGCAAAGATGAATTTAGACGTCCTCCTACTCGAATGATTCCATTTTCATCCAGAAATGGCGAGAGAGACGTGATTGAACTGTTTTTGATAACAGTTTTATTTGATTTCAACTGTTTGATTTCTTCATTGAAGTCTTGTTCTTGTACTATTTTTACTATAGTCTTAAGTGCTGCATCGAGCTCTTTTGGGCTTAATGACAGTTCTTGGGAACGCTGAGCCCCTTTGCAATTTTTTATATATCGTTGAATGTATCCAACAACACGCTGTAGGGTTTTAAACGATTCTCGTGCCTTTATGTAGTATATAATATTGTCTGACTCTCCTGCAGCTGTAGCTACCGTGGCTATGACTTGATTAACCTTTTTGATTTCAGGAAGGTCTTCTATGATGATATTCTTTTGAATGGATGCGGGCCAAGTGTAATCTTGTTGATGTAGAAAAACAGGACCATAAAACCACAGGTTGAACTGAGGTTTCATCATTTCTTCTGGATGAGCTCCTCTAGATAATATATCTGCAGGATTGTGAAGAGTAGAGATGTGATGCCATTGTTCAGTTAGTGAAAGTTTCTGAATCTTAGCCACTCTGTGGGATACAAATGTCTGGAGTGTTGATGGGCATCGATTTATCCAAGCTAATGCTACCTGTGAATCAGTCCAAAAGTGAGTAATGGTGTTTTGATACCCAAGATCGTTTTTAACTCGAGCCATTAGTTCGGTACACAGTAGAGATGCACACAGCTCTAACCGCGGAATGGTTTGTGTTTTAAGCGGTGCTACTCTTGATTTTGAGCAGAGAAGCCTGACCGATATGCTTTTGTTTTTAAACACTGTTCGAATGTATATTGCTGCTCCATATGCTCTTTCAGATGCATCTGCGAAACCATGAAGCTGTATTGAGTGAGGCACATTGTGTCCAAAAATGTGGCGAGGGATCCTTAATTTGTCTAATTGATCCAGGCTGTTGCGGAACTTGATCCATGACGTGTGCATTGCTATTGGAAGTGCTTCATCCCATTGAAGTTGTAGCTTCCATAACTGCTGAATGAATATTTTGGCTGCTACCACCACTGGTCCTATGAGTCCCAATGGGTCGAAAATGTGTGCTACGTCAGATGTTATGCTGCGCTTTGTGACACGCTGCACAGTATTTAACCTTGTAGTAATTTGAAAATTGTCGCTTTTTGGTGCCCATGAAAGCCCTAATGTTTTGATGGTTGACTCTTCTTCATTTCTAAAGTCTAAATCCACTTCCTGGTTTTCGATGGATATACTTTGAAGAAGCTTGGGATGATTAGAGCACCATTTCCGTAAATGAAGCCCTGCTTTCGTCAATATCTCTAATAATTGATCTTGAATAGCCTTTGCTTCCTGAAGATTGTCTGCTCCTGCCAAACCATCGTCAACATAGAAATTTTTATCAAGTGCCTGGCTGCCTAATGGATGTGTTTCCCTATTGATAAGTGCTAGTTCTTGTAAGCATCTTGTTGCCAAGAATGGTGCTGCTCGTGTTCCATAAGTAACTGTTTGAAGTTTATACACGTCCATTGACTCTTGCGAACTGCTTCTCCAATAGATTAATTGAAATCTTTCATCATCAGGATGAATTCGAATCTGTCTATACATTTTCTCGATGTCGGTTGTGAAAACAAATCTTGGCATACGAAACCGGAGAAGTATTGCAAACAGATCACTCTGCACCGTTGGACCTTTGTACATTACGTCATTTAATGATAGTCCAGTTGATGTTTTGCATGACGCGTCAAACACCACTCTTAACTTTGTTGTGCTTTTTTCAGGTCGCAAAACACAATGATGTGGAATGAAGTAATTTGGATGCAACACGTCATTAGGATTCACCTTTGTCATGTGTCCCAATGCTTTGTATTCATCCATGAATTGACTATATTGGTTTTTGAGTTTTACGTCTTTTGCTAGGCGTTTTTCAAGAGATATGAATCGATTATAAGCAATTTGTTGCGAAGTGCCTAATTTTGATAAATCGTCTTTTAATGGTAATCGTACTATAAAGCGACCAGCTGCATCTCTTTGAGTATGATGGGTAAAGTGCATTTCACATTGCTTTTCTGACATTGATAATTGTGGCTCCGTTTCAGAGATATCTTCTAATTCCCAAAACTTTGCAACAGCGTTATTTAGGTTATCGTAATCGTCAGCTAAAACTCCGCATGTTGCTGATTTTCGTTGTTCATTATCGATTTTTCCAGATAGAACCCATCCAAGAACGGTTTTCTGAAGAACTGGTAAGCCCTTTGCTAGTTTAACTTGTCCCATTGACATTACTTGATGTGTGAATTCAGCACCTAATAGGATGTCAATTTTGCTTGGGTTATTGAACTGTGGGTCAGCCAGTTGTAGATTTTGGGGTATGGCCCACGATGATATGTTAATGAATTTTGACGGTTGGGTACCCACAATCTGCGGAAATACGTAAGCTTCCAACGGAGCCTTGAATCCACTATTGCAAGAGTGAAAAGTGACGTGAACGCGATGACTGGCAAACTGTTTCTGTCTGCCGATACCTTCAACAGATAGGGATGAACTTTTAAGTGTCAGCCCAAGCTGTTGTGCTATTTTGGACGTTATAGCGTTTATTTGGGATCCGGAATCGAGTAGTGCTCTGCACTCAATTGTTTTACCATTTGCTGCAAGTATTATTTTTGCTGTACTTAACAACACATAGCTTGACATTGGCTTAACTGATGATGTCAATGCGACCGGTTTTGGAGCCTCTTTTTTTTCTGCCGCCTCCTGCCTTTCCTGATGGAGAAGGGTATTGTGTCTTTTGTTGCACTTGCTGCAAGTTCCGCTGGTACACTTGTTAGCCTCATGACCGTTCTTTAAACAATTAGTGCATAGTTTGTTCCTTTTTAGAATGTCGTAGCGTTGGCTAATGGATTTTTCTTTAAATACCAAACACGAAAATATTGGATGGGCACCACTGCAAGCTGGACACTGTTTTGCTACTGTTGAAGTGATCATGGACGCTGCGTTATGTCGTGCCTTCTCATAGCCTTTATTTGTGCATTTGTTTAGTGTTTCTAATGAACTGAATCTGCTCTCAAGGAAGCTGAGAATTTCTTGGACTGATGGAAGTTCCCGTGAGTTGCTCAGCGATTGTTCAAAGGCCGTGTGAGTTGACCGATCTAATTTTTTAATAATTATGTGCACAAGAATCGCGTCCCACGTTGACACTGGTATTCCTATCGCACTAAGCCCATATATGCATTCTTTTGTTGTATCATGAAGAGATTTAATAGCATGCACCGACTCATGAATAATGCTAGCTTGTGCCATCAGTCGATTCAGTAATGCTGTGACGAGCAATCGCTTGTTGTCATATCGGCTGGTTAATATCTCCCATGCTGTTGTGTAATTTTGAGCTGACACTGGCAAGTGTTTGATTAGATTTTTGGGCTCACCGTTTAAATTTGCTGTGAGGTAGAACATTTTTTGCACAGTACTGTATGGTTGATTGTGTATGAGTTGCTCATACAGGTCTTTGAATTGAACCCACTTTAGATGATCGCCGTCAAACGTAGGCAGCGTAATTGTCGGTAGTTTCACTGGTTGAAACTGTGTGACTTCTTGCAGTGCTCTTTGACCATTGTCAGTAACACTTGCTGAATTTTTTATGTATTGATTTAGGAACACTAGGACATGTTGTATTTTTGCTTGCATGTCATAAAATGTTTCCCAATTGTAATCACCCACTTTGTGCAGCTGAGTAGAATCCCATATTTTTGAGTTGTTACTGATTAGATCTGCTTGGTACTTCTCGAGTAGTGATGCCTTCAAAGTACAGTATATCTCAGACTGTGGCTCACCATCTGCATCAATTTCGTTTATTGTTTTCGAAATGATGCTTAATAGCGCCATCTGATTACGAAGTACTTTCCTGAGTTCTTCGTTTTGCAACTCCAATTCTGGCTTATCTTTTGAACCAGCTTTGGTAGCGTGTTGATTGTGATCTTCCAACTCAGAGTCTGGCAGGAGATGTTGCGACAATGCACTCCTGTGCTCTTGAAAATGTTGAATATATTTTGAGACCAATGCTTCTATTTCACCGTAGTAACTTGTAGTGAAATAGTCATGGTCATTGTGCTCAGTCTCTGACACTCTGATTTTCATGTCATTTTCTTCAAATGAGTGCCAGAGTGCATTGAGCTGATCGATTCTGTCTTGAAAGTATCGGGCATGCTTTTTCCTATCTATAGGATCCTTTTTGTAGTTTTTAATCAGGCGCTCGATATGTTGGCCCGTGTTACTCTGTGCTGCTACTAACTCTGAGAATGTAGCCATTGTTGATAAATGCAGTTGTGGTTCTGCTTGATGTCGTCTGCTGGTTACCGGCAAATATTGACTTGATTGATGTCGTCTGCTGGTTACAGGCTAATATTGATTTTTGATGTCGTCTGCTGGTTACAGGCTAGGATTGACTTGATTGATGTCGTCTGAGGACTGCGGGGTCCTGTCACGGTCGCCAAATGTTTGAGGACAAATTAGTTTATTTACCCTTGAAACTTAACCGTCAGGCTCAACAAACACATAAATTTGTTGAGTTTAGGTTTTTTCTTGTTTCCTTTGTAACACATGCAACAAGCACTTGAACTTGTTGCAGTGTAGAATTACAATAAGCACTTGAACTTATTGTAACTGTGAAAGTAAAAGTACGCACTTTATTTAGTTGCTGAAATTACTCTGGCTTTATTGATTAATTAAACTGGCTTATATATCTACACAAATGCTGTTGTAAGCATAATTATTAAACAAAATATTAATTGCAGTACAAGCTATAACAAACTTATTCTAGTGATCTACTTAATGTAAAGTGTCATGTAAGGCAAAAATGTAGCTTCCGCATTATTGGGCTACTTCTTGTTGACACATAAAGTTATATTTTGGTTTTGCTTTGTTTATTTTACTTATAATAACCTAGTTATATTAATAGCTTATGTTTTGTTTTGCTTCGTTTATTTTGCTTATAATAACCTAGTTATATTAATAGCTTATGTTTTGTTAACAGGTGTGTTAACAATATCCCTTGGCACAAACATTCTACATACAGTAGAATCGCGGAAAAGTTAACCAAAATGTCCCAAGGGTAGTTAACTTTTTCGAACTATTAACTTTTCTAAGCGGCGTTGAAAGTTAAAAAAATACAATTATAAACATATATGTTCCGGAAATAACACGTTAAATTTATTTCAGACTTAGTTTTTATCGTTACAGAAAAGAAACTTATAATTAATTTGTACTGGCTGGTTTAAAGTTCAAAGACAAGATCTGCCACCTGATTTGCATCGTTATTGTTTTTATACCATTTTATCAAAATATTGATGCTTTGAACTGCTTCTGAGAAGCTCACTTTCGGTTGTTGAATATCTTGCTCGATAATTGACCCGTCGTTATCACTATCAGACACTTCGAAATCTTCGTTATCTTCATTTATAAGATCCATGTTCCAATTTTAAATGTCATCAATGCTGATGTCAACATTATCAGTCACCTTCGACATCAACAATTGAACTTCTCGAAGTGTATCGTTGTAAGCACTAGATTCAATCAATTTAGACAACGGAATGTCATCTTCAAGGTGGTAGAAGCATTGCTACAATGTATCCATTATCAGACTGAAGCATGTCTATTGGTTTATGTGCAGTGCAGTTGTCAATCAGCAACAATGTCTTTGGTGGTAAATTATTTTCAACAGAAAATTTGCGAACCAGCAAAAACTTGAACCGTCATAAGTAAAAACTAAAAATGAAACAAAAAACAAAAGACAAGCTTTCCTGTTTTTTAAATGAATGATGGGAACCAGTTGAAGAAAAACTCGGAATTCATCCACGACTTGTTCGAATTTGCGTATTCTAATGGGTTTTCGAATCTCTTAAAGCGACGTGAATTTGTGGATTTACCAATCACCAACGGCTTCAACTTGTGTGAACCATCTGCGTTCGCACACAAAAAAAAGTGATTCTTTCCTTTTCTATTTTTCGGCCCGGTGCCGTCATTTCGTTTGCTGCGACAAATGTTTTATCCGATAAAAAACGGTTAAATAGTCCAGATTCATCTCCGTTATATAGTTGCGAGTCGGCGATTCCCATTTCATCAATTTATGAATGAATGGTGTTATTTGCGACGTATCGCTTGAAAGGATTTCGCCACAAATTTTAAGATGGCGAATACCGTGTCTTTTCTTAAAATTTGCTAGCCATCCATCACTTGCATTAAATGTTTTTTCAGGGTGCAGTATGGCGAATTCGAGCTTAGCTCTTGATTTTAAAATTGGACCAGTCATTGCACAATTTCGCTGTCGTTGATTCAAGAACCATTTATATATGCTTGCCTCCAGATCAGCATATTGCGGCTTATGGAGTGTTTTCTTGTGAGCGGTTTTATATGTGTTCGCCACTGCCTCCAAAATTTCTTAACGTTTGTTCTTTATTTTTGAGATGGCTACTTTAGCTACTTTAGCTTAATCCAACGCCAATCGTTTTCCCTAAATATATTGATCAATCTTTTTCAAGATCTCCATTTTCTGCTGTAAATCTAATCTGAATTTGCGATGATTTGTTCTTCTTTGTTGACATTGTTTTTAATTGACTGACTAAATTAATGCTTTTTGGCGGCGATGAAAATTAACATATGCATTTGCAGCTCAAAACAAAAAAGAAATTTGGGGAATATCAACGAACGAAATTAGAGCTCGCGCTTGTGTTTAGAGCCCGAAATTAGAGCCCGCCAAAAAAACGGTTGGTTTCAAAGATTCGTGCGCTCAGAAAAGTTAATTCAAAAGTTAACTTTTTAGAGCGGTACGTGGACGCTGAAATTCAGTTAACTTAACCGAGAGATTAACTTTTGCGCGAGTTAACTTTTCCGCGATTCTACTGTATATGTAACTTTCATTTTATGTAAAAAAAAAATGCATTTTTTCAAAAAAATCCAGGAGAACCTTCCCTTAAAAATATTAGAATTTTACATTAATACTTAACTTTAAAAGTGCATTTAAGGAGAAAAATCAAGTTAAAGATATGTATTTACTTAAATAATTAACATTTATCTTAAAATTATGTAAATAAATTATTAAATTAAAATATTAAAGTACATATAATATATTTCTTCAAACTTATTAATTAATGAAGTTAAACAATTTTATTTAAAAAAAGAGAAAGGAAGCAGAACATTTTTAAGCAAATAAAAAGATTGAATAGATACAAGTAAAGAAAAGATAATAGAATAGAAAATTAATTTAAATCAATAAATATTGAAGTGATGAGAGAAATGGATGCTTCTTGTTTTTTGTTATAAGATTTATAATTTGTATATGTATTACATACTATGTTTACCTGTGAATTATTTTGATTTATGTTTTTTTTCATAATCGGCAATTTATAATGTTAAAATTGCGTGTTTGTTTTTTGATGGAATAATTAAAAAAAATGTAAAGTTGTTCCGGTCAAGTGCTGTAGACTAGTGTAAGTGAGCAAGACGAGCTTTAAAACGAATAGGTTTAACATCCAGAGTAAAAAAAAGTCACGGTTTCGATAGTATCGTAAGTGTAGACATAAAATTCGTTTTTGTACAATAATAGAGAATAATTATGGTTTTTTAACACGTTTTTATTAGCTTCACTTCATGTCTGCCCCGTTCAAATCTTGGAATCGCTTTTTAACCAACTTTCCGATGAGCTAGTGTTTTGAAACTTAAAATATAGCTCAGAACTGGATGACAACACAATAATCACTTATTTTCTTGTTTGTACGTTTATTTGTTTGGTTTAAATGCGAAATTATTTGAAATACTGAAAAGCTCATCGACATTTTGAAATTCCAGAAATTCTGTTGTTTTGGTGTGAGTTCTGTAGTAGCTTCCCAGTGGGCAAAAGCAGGTCTTTGAAGCGCTTCTAGCAGGCCATCATATAGTTTCTTAGCCCTTCCGTGCTCGTTTCCAAGCCCATAAACTTTTTTATATGAAACGAGAAAATTTTCTAGGCCTTCCTCTCTCGCGACTCTAAAGAAGCTGCTAGAAGCCCTTCTTTAGAATGTACATTAGAAAGAAAAGCAATATAAATATCAACTTGAAATAAAAAAACTTTTGACAATTTGCAAATTTGAACCAGCGTCCTCTCATCATCTGGCGGTCTGGTATCTTACCCTCTCGTCCACCTCAGTTGTTAACAAACTTCTGCTTATTTTGCATCATTACAAATGAAAGCAAGCTTTCGGGAGCGCGGGTCGCGACTCAGTTCGGACCAAAAAAAATTTTTTTTGTATTTATTTCAAATTACATTTTTTTACAAATTTTTCTGTTCATTTAAAAAAATTTTGGATTTTTTTTGTAAATTTCTTCATACAAAAATAACAGCAAAGACTTAGAATTTTTCTATATAAAAGTATTCATATAATGTGATATGCTATGTGTTAGATTTCGGAGACCTGGGTTCGCGTCCTGGGTTCGCGGAGACCTGGGGAAATTGGGGGCGATGGAACAATGTAACATGTCTGACTGTCTCAACCTGGCGAGGCCAGCATAATCTTTGTGAAATCGCCTCAAGTCGACTCAAACCTCCACGTGGTGTTTCCTGGGCAACGTTAAAACTGACAACCGTTAGTTTGGCGGCTAATCTGAGCGACGGGCCTCCCTAGGCTTAAAATAGGTTGTGCGTCGGGTTTGAAGCCCACCCGTAAAAACCAATTTCAATGAAAACATATAAGAAAAGAAGAAAAATGATCCCCAAATCTGATGACGACTACCGGAAACGAAAAACTAATAATGATTTACGGATATGCACCTGGAATGTCCGAACACTTAATTGGGAAGGTGCCTCTATCCAACTGACTGATGTCTTGGAAAAATACAAAGCTGATATCACTGCTATCCAAGAAATGCGATGGAAGGGACAGGGTTGCATTCGGCATGCACCCTGTGATATCTACTACAGCGACCATGCGGAGAAGCACGAGTTTGGAGGCGGATTTGTAGTTGGCAAGAGACTACGGCCCCACGTCCTGCGATTCACACCTGTGAACGAACGACTTGCCATAATCCGCATCAAGGTTAGATTTTTCTATATAAGCCGAATATGTGCGCACGCTCCGACAGAATACAAGGACGATGAGATCAAGGAAATTTTCTACGAGCGCCTTGAAAATGCTTACGAGCGCTGCCCCCGTCACGACGTAAAAATCGTGCTTGGTGACTTGAACACTAAGGTGGACAAGGAAAATATTTTTGGTCCAGCAGTCGGAAAGTTCAGCCTCCACGACAACACCTCCGATAACGGAATGAGGCTGATTGACTTCGCCGCAGCACGAAACATGGTCGTAAGTAGCACTAGATTCAAGCATCTCAATATTCATAAAGCCACTTGGATGTCCCCTGATCAAAAAACAAAAAATCAAATTGATCACGTTTTGATCGACGGAAGGCACTCTTCCAGTGTATTGATGTACGCACGATCCGTGGTGCAAACATTGACTCGGATCACTATCTTGTTGCAGCCAAGATCCGTACACGTCTGTGCGCAGCTAAGAATACACGCAACCCTACACAGAGAAAGCTAGACGTCGACAAGTTGCAATCGAAACAGACAGCCGATGCTTTCGCCACTCGACTCTCACTCCTGCTTCAAAGCACTCCTCCAATCGATGATATATGCGCGCAGTGGACACACATTTCCAACTCCATGCGGGCGGCTGCTGAAGAGGTGATTGGCTACCAACGCCCTCGCCGAAACCAGTGGTACGACCAGGTGTGTCACGACGCCACTGCAGAGAAAGACGCCGCCTACAAAGCCACCCTGCAGTCGGTTGTAACGCGCGCTGCTAAGGAGCGATACAAAGAAAAGAGGAGGGCAGAGAGTCATATTTTCAGGCGGAAAAAAAGAGAGGCAGAAAAGCGCAGGCAGGAGAAGATTGAGATGTATGGTGACAGGAATGAGGCCCGAAAATTTTTCGAAAAAATAAGACGCCTTGCCGATGGTTTTAAAACCGGGGCCTCTTCCTGCAAGGATGAAAACGGGAATCTAGTGACAGATGTCCAGAGTACACTGACGTTATGGAGGGAACACTTCTCTAAGCTTCTAAATGGCGACGCTGACAACAATCCCGCCAATAGAGATGATATTCCGGAAACCCCAATTTTGGATGACAGCGTTGAGGTTCCGCTGCCCGACTATGATGAAGTTCTGACAGCTATAGCTCGGCTTAAAAATAACAAAGCCGCTGATGGTGAAGAAAACATTCGATTCGGTACCCAGCGGCGGTCAACGCAGAAGAGGACGACCGCATCTTCGTTGGAAAGACCAAGTAGAGGACAACCTGACGAAGCTTGGAATTACCAACTGGCGCCAGCAAGCGAAAGACAGAAATGGCTGGCGCAAATTCTTAGATGAGGCCAAGACCGACATACGGTTGTAGCGCCAACTAAGTAAGTAAGTAAGGGTTCGCGTCCCAGCTCGGACAAAAAAAAATAATTTTTTTTTTCTTATTTCTTTAAGATTTGATTTTTTTCTTGATCTGATCATTTTTAATTTTTTAAAAATTTTTTTAAAAATTTTTTTATATAAAATAACAGGACTCCATATAAATATAAAGACTCCAAACCTTCAAAAGGTAGGCCTTACAGTAGCACTCGTCAATGCAGCGATCATAGAAGGTATATTGACGCCAATAAGAGCACTGCTAGCATGCATTCTTTTGCGTATCGCTAGCTAAAATGCCTACTGGGTTGTAGTTGTGGAGACTAACACAAAGCTGTCAAATGATTTGAAGTATACAAGTGCAGAACTGCTCAAGTCCTTAAGTAAAATCCTAGAGTAGATGCGCAGAATAGCAGATTTTTGACGTGCGTGTTTTTTGTTTTTTTAAACTGCAATTCTGCATTTCTGCACAGCTAAGTGAATATCCCTATTAAGATCAAACTACATGTGGCGTCGACAAATGACAAAAAATTGATTTGATAACGGTACCTCACGATACTGCGTAATAGAAGAGTGTACAAGTTTTTTTTGGCTTCATGATATGTACCTGTTTTGTTTTTTGTTAATCAGAAGACGACATTTTTACAATTTTTGCTAAAACTATTTAAAAAGAGAATAAATTAAAGAATATTTTAACATTTTATTTTGTACTAGTATAAAAGCCTGTCCTACGACAGGTCCTCCGAATACTTCCTTTTTGGAGCTATTTGCCAAAGCACTTTTTCTCTTTTTAAGCTTGATTTTTTATTCACTTAATTTTTGTAAAATACAAATTTACCACTTTAAATAACACTTTACGTATTGAAGCAGAGTTGGAAAATTAGTTTAAGTGTAAAAGTGTAAAAAGTCGAGTTTGGTAACAATCATAGTCATACAAAACTTTACAAACTGGCCTTGCAACCTTCATATACGTAGCAACTCAGGTGTCGTTTCGCGGCTGATACAATATTTTTTGGTACAATCGACTCAAATCAACTCGAAATAATTTCATTAAATTCATCATAACTTTCTTATAAAAGGATGAAAAAAGAGGTAGTTAGATCAAAAACGTACTATTGTAAAAACCCAATATTGTCACTGATAAGTATCAAATCAATTTTTTGTGCATTCTTTTAGGCTTCAACATTTTTGCGAACAGTGTGCCTTGTAAAATAACTTTACTGTCAAAAAATAATTACAATTTGAGAAATACTGTGTGCAAAGCAGCATGCTTGCCTTTTATGTATTAAGATGTGCATACTTTCAGGCTGATCAGTTTGAGACTTATTGAACACGGAGCAGCGTGCTTGCCTTTTATATATTTAGATGGTTAGTTTACATAGTTTCAAAGATAATTCAACATAAACATAAGTAAATATATTGTACAAGTTTTTTTTTATTCACATTCTTATGAAGTATGTACATTAAGGTGCCTTGAAAAAAAGTTCCATTTGTACTCATCTAAAAATGAACCTTGATTTGTTTAATGAAGATAGCCAAAATATTTTGGAAATCGTCATAAGGAACCTTCAAGGTTCATTTAATAAGCTATTATATAACTTGCTTCGTTCGTATGTATGTATGTCCTCAAAACTTGCAAGCCATTTTTCTACAACTTGTTAATATACGATTAAGCTGAAATTTAGCATACATATGTAAATCCGGTGACAATGCAATATTTTGATAAAAAAATTTGCCACACCCCCTTTACCGCCCACAAATCAATAAAAATGCTATCTCTAAAACTACTGGGCCGATTCAGCTGAAATTTTGGCAGTAAATTTCCCTCGAGTAGAAGATAATTAAGGAAATTTTTTGCCACTCCCCATTTTACCGCCCACAAATCCATAAAAATGCTATATCTCTAAAAATACGGGGCTGATTATAACTTACTTCGTTCGTATATATGTATGTTTGTATGTTTGCAAACTTGTTGGTATCCGATTAAGCTAAAATTTAACACACATATCGCTACCTTAATATAGAAAGGCCCTAACTCAACTTTTTTAAAATCGATTTTTTTTTTGAGATTTTTTCAAAAAAAATTGTTACGGAATAGAAATTGCTGCAAAAATATTGCTACAGCATTAAATTGGCAAGAGTCTTAAATAAAAAACCCCACTTAAAAAAATTTTCAGCTGCAAAATTTTAATTTTTATCAAGTTTTTTCCTTCTCCTGTAAAGTAAAAAAAAAATGAGTTAGGGCCTTTCTATATTAAGGTAGCGATATGTAAGTTCGATGACAATGCAATATAATAAAAAATTTGCCACACCCCCCTTTACCGCCCACAAATCAATAAAAATGCTATATCTCCATAAGTTTTGAAAATAAAAGATGTTAATAATAAATCTTTAAGACTAAAAAGTAAAAAATAAATTAAAGTAAAACAAATTTTTTTAAAAAAACTTTTATTTAAAAAAGCCGTGAACTAAAAAGAAAAAATAAATTTAAGTGACATTTGTCATAACGTATATACATTAGAGCACCCATGAAATATATGGAATGTGCAAAAGTGTTATTTTCTTCGCTCCCCGCGCATTTTCGTGTATAAAGTTTTTACCAACTTGTATTATTTGTGGTAAAATTAACTTTTAAAGACAAGATTTTTGAAATTTTTTGAGCACTTTTTTTGCAAAAACGGTTGCCATTATGATTTTCGAACGGATAAAAATATGTGCTTTATTTCATAACAGAGATAAATAAGTAAAGTTTAAATAAAATTTTTTTTTTAAAAAAATATTTATTTTTAGCGTCGATAACGCGGTTCAAAGTAAGAATATATAAAACATTAATTAAAACAATTTGCGCAAAAGTTTTGAAATTATGTGAAAATCTAAATAAATTCATTCTGAACCCAAGTAAAGAATAACTGCATGGTCAGCTTATTCAAAGACCTTCAGTATGTGTAGTCGTATAGTTTTTCTAAAATATTTTGAAGGTAAATATGCTTCGTTGCTAACGTAAAATCCACTTGTCATTTTTGTTGACATTTTAACAATTTATATACTGATGGCATGATACAGAGAACCGCAGATGAAGTATTGCACATGTCTGCCATCTTTGCTGTGATGTAGAAGGTGCTCATTGGTAGCAACGTAGCCACAATTTATTCATAGGGTGTACAGATTTTAAAATGTCAAAATTTTCTTAAGAAAACTTGTTTTACAGAAATGAAATATATGGTGCGTTTCACGCCAAAACGGCAACGATTTACCCTCATGTCTCCGATTTTATTCAAATTTGGAGGGTTGATGGGATAACCAAAGCTAGGACGAAATGTAAATTTGGAGCTTTTTTTATGCATTTTTGTTGATTTTACAGCATAATCAATGCAAAAAAGCAGATTTATTGTTTTTTGGATATTTCAAAAACGAAACGAGCAAAAATTTAAAAAAAATGCACGTGTCGTTCTTATGGTGCCTTCATTCGAAAAAAAATTAATTTATATTTTTTTTCGAAATATTTACCTTAACAGTTTATAAAAATTTTTTTTTTAAAATAAATTAACTTTTTAAAAAAGGGAATTTTTTAAAAATTTCAAAAAATTCACAGTAATAGCCCTAAGTCTTACGAAAATTTTAAATGCTTAACTTTTATGCGCTCTCAAATATTACAGGAGTAATGAGTTTTTTTGTAAATCCTTGCGCGCGGTACCTTATGATCTTATCCGTGTTTACGTGCAACGTCATTGTCAGAACCTTGCAGCAAATGGAAAAAAAAACAAATGTGGACCGCTAGCTTAACTCCTTTAAAGGGCTTCTACACAATAAAACGATTGAACGAATATCGGCTGCTATTTGACGGTTGCAAGCGATAATTTTATTGTGTGGATGCAAGCATGCGACGAGTTGGTTGCAATATTGTTCGATTGAATGGTTGAAACTGCCAGCTACTCTACTACAAACGATTAAACAGCCATTGATTGTATCGTGTAGAAGCCATTTACATTCATGCAGAGCTTTGGGTTTGAAAACACTGATAACTTGAACAAGTTCAAACTTGAACAAAGCGGTGTGTTTTTCCTTCAGTGCTTTCAGTGATACGGTGTTTAATTTACAGACTTGCTAAGTGATATTCTTAAAAAAAATTATGAGCACGAAAAGAAGAATGTGTTGTAGTCCATTTAAGAAAGAAAACCGTACGTGTTTTTCTGAGCCATTGGTAAGTTTTTACTTGTTTAATGAATTTTTTAAGTAGATTCGGGTACAAGTGATATAAGAAAATTTCTACTTTTCCATCTAAAGAAATTTAAAACAGTTCACGAAGGCGCATGGATTTGCAATAAATGCAGAAAAGAAGTGATGAATTATAAAAAAACCGACGATTTCGAGTCATGCTCTAATTCAGATTCTGAAGAATATTGCAAAAAGGAATCAGCAAGAGCAATTATTAGTATTGCGTTAGACGCTTTAGGCGAAGAGCAAGTGGATATGAAAAAGTTTGTTAAACTAACCATACATTTTTCAATGAAACGTAAAATAATTTATACCGATTAACCGTTTTTGACAGATTTCGGAGTCTTAAGAAATATGTTGAAGAAAAAGTAGACTCTACGCAAAAAGCAATAAAACGCAAATTCGAAGATGCTACAGGCGTTGAAATGTCGACCGAGAACGACAAGAAAGCTGTTGCGTATGATGAATTAATATTTATTTATTTATTTATTTATTTATTTCACCAAGCAAGGCAATTTACTAATTCTATTTAAATTTTTTACTTTCTTTTTTTTTTTTTTTTTTACTTACATATTATTTAAATTAATTTCAAAAGAATACTTAAACTACGCTAATATATCTTAAGTACTACTTTAAGGGGATGACGGAGGGGGACTAGACCAAGAAGCATAACTCTGTAGGGAGCAGTGCTTGAAAAGGACAAATTATTGCGAGTCAAAGAGAGACTTTGAGAGGGTTCGCTTAAATGTGGATTTTGGTATGGATGGTGAATAGTGCTCGCTAATATTATTAAAAATTCTACAGCACCTACTAATGGGTTCATTATTTGCGTTAATAGTGTGGTGAATATATTCATTTAGGAGCCGCGTATGCCTAGTACGTCTAATTGGGTCATTTAGTGTAATTTTGCTGGAGATATATTCGCTATCAATAGCTCCGTTAATAACATCAAATGTGAAACATGAACTCAGTAAAGTTCTTCTTGATGATAGAGGCATCAGAGAGAGGAGCCTGAGTCTTTGTTCATACGGTGGCAAGTTGTTATAGTCACGGGGGTCAAAGATATCTCTTAACGCAAAAAGCAGGAATTGTTTTTGAATGGATTCAATTTTGTCGCTATGAGATTCAAAGGCTGGATTCCAAATGATGCAAGCATATTCAAGAAGTGGTCGCACTAAGGTACAGTATAACGTTTTGGTTACCCACACATTTTGGAATTCTTTAGCACGTCTTTTTATAAATCCCAGCTGTTTATTTGCCCTCGATAAGACTTTATCAAAATGTAGATTAAATCTCAGCTTATTATCTAGGACAACTCCAAGGTCTACAATATGGTTGGTTCTGCTCAGAACAATATCGACGTATCAACAAAAATTCCATGCGGTGGCCACTTCTAGGTAATCTTAAATTGTAAATAGTTCTTTTATAGACAATTTATGATTTGGTATCCAATATTTTACTTCGACTTTCTGAATAAATTGTTTGGAAAAAATATTAATTAAAATTGATCAAGTAAGGCTTTTCAAAAATCGTTTACTTTTTCAAACAATAATTTCAGAGATGATAAATTAAGAATTTTGACATCACTGCCATCAACTATGACTGCTTCTGAAATAATTAGACAATTCGGCTGTTCAAGATACATTGCAAATCTTGCAAAACAGTTGCGTGAAGAATCGGTAGCAACAGCTGAAAACGGTCGACTGCTCTCAAATGAAACAATAAGTTTGGTGAAGGAGTATTATCGTTCTGACGAAAATTCAAGACAATTTCCGGGAATGAAAGATTATGTGATCATTAGAAACTGTGATGGCTTAAAAGAAAGAATCCAAAAAAGGCTTGTTTATTGCAATTTGAAAGAATTGTACCAATGTTTTAAGCTTCTACATCCAAATATGAAAATTGGATTTATAAAATTTGCTGAATTTCGTCCCGAGGAATGTGTTCTAGCAGGAGCAAGTGGAACACACACTGTTTGTGTGTGCGTGATTCATCAGAATGTCAAACTTATCACTGAAGGTTTGTTGCTTGAGAACTTTTCTTTCTAATATTTTCTTAATGTTGGCTACAAAACATCAATTTGTTACAAGTAGTATTGTTCATACAGAGAATTTACAATCTGTTTCAGGTGCCGACTTAGAACGACTTAGTGAATCTTGGGAAGTTCCTATAGCTGGGAAGAGCTCATTCAAAAAATTACTGCAATATTTAACTTGTTCAAACCCGAGCAGTAAATGTTACGAAAGTTTATGTAATTCATGTCCTGACCAAAAAATTCTTGAGGAAAAATTAACAGCAGCTTTCGAGATTGAGCAAGTCGAAAACGTTACTTACAAACAATGGATTTCGACAGATAGGTAATTATTTCAAAGACATTGGCCGCTCAAGCTTATATATTTGTTATCACACCAATGCAATGAAATGAGCATGTATTGCAAAATTTCCGATTTTCTTAACTAGATGTACTCTGAAAACCTTGATGGAAAGTGTAGAAGAATTCATTCCATCGTTAATGGACAAACTAAAGAAATTACTTCATCATCATTTTGTTGCGACTGCTGAGCAGTATTTTAGGAGTTCAAAAAATAATTTGGAAGTTGGCGAATTTGCTGTAACCCTTGACTTTGCAGAAAATTACGCGTTTGTCGTTCAAGACGCAGTGCAAGGTTTCCATTGGAATAACAACCAGGCAACAGTTCATCCATTTGTAATTTATTACAGAAACAATGTTACAAAGGATATTGAACATTCATCTTATGTTGGGATATCCAACTGTCTTAACCATGACACAATTGCAGTATACATGTTTCAACAGAAACTAATAAGGTTTCTGCATTCGAAATTTGGCGTTGTTAACAAAATAAAATATTTTTCGGACGGAGCACCACCACAGTACAAAAACAAAAAAAAACTTTAGAAATATATCCCTCCATATCTTTATTGATGACTTTAGTGTCGCTACAGAGTGGAATTTTTTCGCGACTGCTCATGGTAAAGGAGCTTGTGATGGTGTCGGTGGAACTCTAAAGCGAATGGCAAGAAGATTTTCTTTGCAAAGTGGTACACGAAACAACATTTTATCAGCGGAGCAACTATTCGAATGGGCTCAGAAAAAATTAAAAAATTACAGCGTTTTCTTCTGTTCGTCGGTTGATTACGAAGCAGCAGCTGAGTTCTTGAAATCAAGATTCGAGACGTGCAAAACATTTAAAGGAACACTTTTAATTCACTTTGTTTCAGTTGTAGATGATAAGACTTTGGAGGTTAAAACTTTTTCAGAAAGTTCAACGGTTAGAATACTGCAATTGCAATAAGTTAAATAATAAAAATTTCTATGATTAAGATTGCTGTGTTTATATTCACTCACAAATTTTTCTGAAAGTGTAAAGTGTACATGATCCACATTTGTTTTTTTTTTTCATTTGCTGCAAGGTTCTGACAATGACGTTGCACGTAAATACGGATAAGATCATAAGGTACCGCGCGCAAGGATTTACAAAAAAACTCATAACTCCTGTAATATTTGAGAGCGCATAAAAGTTAAGCATTTAAAATGTTCGTAAGACTTAGGGCTAACTGTGAATTTTTTGAAATTTTTAAAAAATGGCCTTTTTCAAAAAGTTAATTTATTTAAAAAAAAAATTTTATAAACTTTTAAGGTAAATATTTCGAAAAAAAATATAAATTAATTTTTTTTCGAATGAAGGCACTATAAGAACGACACGTGCATTTTTTTTAAATTTTTTTTTCGTTTCGTTTTTGAAATATCCAAAAAACAATAAATCTGCTTTTTTGCATTGATTATGCTGTAAAATCAACAAAAATGCATAAAAAAGCTCCAAATTTACATTTCGTCTTAGCTTTGGTTATCCCATCAACCCTCCAAATTTGAATAAAATCGGAGACATGAGGGTAAATCGTTGCCGTTTTGGCGTGAAACGCCCCATATATTGTTAAATAAAGCACATGTGCAAAATAAAGTAAATATATTTTTTAGTACTGTTTGTGAAAAAATTTTGAATATTATGTGGGGGTGTTTTTTCCCCTTTTTACTGCTTTTTACCGCTTTACACAAAAAGTGGCTATGTTGCTTGATGTGCTCGACAGAATTTTGACTGTTTGTTAATTTTCATTTTGCTATCTTCATCTCTTTTTGACATTTTCTTTTGAATGTATTCATCAAGTGTCACATTTGACGAGCACCAATGACGAGGGGCGCATTAAATTTTTTTCGTTGCGCCGGGATACATTATCTGTAGTTCTTTGTATCATGTAGTGATAGTGTTTGGTGTTCGCAGCTATATCAAATAAATTGTGAAAATGTAAAACAGCCACTTGGAAGGAAAATGAAGATTATCTTGCTGCAAAATTAATTGTTAAAAAATTATAAGTCGTTAATGATATTGCAGAACGTGGCGTGGCATTAATTTCACGTTTTAATGCCATTTTAACTCACCAAGAGGAGCAGAAAGAGTTTGTCCTGCATGCAATGGAGAAATATTATAAAAATTTGACATCCAACAATTTTTTAATACAATATTTTTACAATATTTTCATAAAAATTACCCAAAACGAAATTCCAGTCGTTAAAATTAAAAATTAACTTTAAGATATTTGTTTAATGTTCTTTGTTCTTAAATGTGTTACCAATGATTTAACTTAAAACAGAATAAATATTATTTCTGCTTGAATTATATTATTAACTATAACTGAATTATATAATTTTTTTGTATTAATGTTTTTAATTATTGTTTTATATATTCTTACTTTGAACCGCGTTATCGGCGCTAAAAATAAATATTTTTTATAAAAAAAAAATTTCATTTGAAGTTTACTTAATTATCTCTGTTATGAAATAAGGCACATAATTTTATCGGTATGAAAATCATAATAGCAACCTTTTTTGCAAAAAAGGTGCTCAAAAAATTTCAAAAATTTTGTCTTTAAACGTTAATTTTACCACAAGTTGGTCAAAAAATAATAAATGTTATTATTGGCTAGGTTATTCTTAAATTTAAAGTCCCAATTACGAACTACTTTAAACATTTTTTAAAAGAGTTACAGATCAAAACAATTTTGAACTATTTTTAAGTGTGTTTTTGAGGCTTTAAGTCAAATGCGACTGGCATTTTACCACTACACGCACCCTGTTTTTTTTGCAGATCTTATTTTTTAGTCTAGTTCTTTAGTCTAGTTCTCTACGAAAATGCGCGGGGAGGTAAGAAAATAACTCTTTTGCACAATAGGTTGGTCTAATATACATAGTAGGTATATTCAAGGTGCAGAAGAACCCCTCTCTTGGTTACTCATCATCATAATACAAGCGTACGTAAATTGGGAATATGGGGGGCGAACCTTTACAATGTAACATGTCTGACTGTCTCAACCTGGCGACGCCAGCATAATCTTTGCGAAATCGCCTCAAGTCGACTCAAACCTCCATGTGGTGTTTCCTGGGCAACGTCAAAACTGACAACCGTTAGTTTGGCGGCTAATCTGAGCGGCGGGCCCCCCTAGGCTTGAAATAGAGTGTGCGTCGGATTTGAAGCCCACCCGTAAAAACCAATTTCAATGAAAACAATTAAGAAAAGAAGAAAACTGATCCCCAAATCTGATGACGACTTCCGCAAATGAAAAACTGATAATGATTTACGGATATGCACCTGGAATGTCCGAACCCTTAATTGGGAAGGTGCCTCTATCCAACTGACTGATGTCTTGGAAAGATACAAAGCTGATATCACTGCTATCCAAGAAATGCGATGGAAGGGACAGAGTTGCATTCGGCATGCACCTTGTAATATCTACTACAGCGGCCATGCGGAGAAGCACGAGTTTGGATGCGGATTTGTAGTTGGCAAGAGACTACGGCCCCACGTCCTGCGATTCACAACTGTGAACGAACGACTTGCCATAATCCGCATCGAGGTTAAATTTTTCAATATAAGCCGAATATGTGCGCACGCTCCGACAGAATACAAGGACGATGAGATCAAGGAAATTTTCTACGAGCGCCTTGAAAATGCTTACGAGCGCTGCCCCCGTCACGACGTAAAAATCGTGCTTGGTGACTTCAATGCTAACGTGGACAAGGAAAATATTTTTGGTCCAACAGTCGGAAAGTTCAGCCTCCATGACAACACCTCCCATAACGGAATGAGGCTATTTGACTTCGCACGAAACATGGTCGTAAGTAGCACTACATTCCAGCATCTTAATATTCAAAAAGCCACTTGGATGTCACCTGATCAAAAAACCAAAAATCATATTGAAAACGTTTTGATCGACGGAAGGCACTCTTCCAGTGTATTGGATGTACGCACGATCCGTGGTGCAAACATTGACTCGGATCACTATCTTGTTGCAGCCAAGATCCGTACGCGTCTATGCGCAGCTAAGAATACACGCAACCCTACACAGAGAAAGCTAGACGTCGACAAGCTGCAATCGAAACAGACAGCCGATGCTTTCGCCACTCGACTCTCACTCCTGCTTCAAAGCACTCCTCCAATCGATGATATATGCGCGCAGTGGACACACATTTCCAACTCCATGCGTGCGGCTGCTGAAGAGGTGATTGGCTACCAACGCCCTCACCGAAACCAGTGGTACGACCAGGAGTGTCGCGACGCCACTGCAGAGAAAGACGCCGCCTACAAAGCCACCCTGCAGTCGGTTGTAACGCGCGCTGCTAAGGAGCGATACAAAGAAAAGAGGAGGGAAGAGAGACATATTTTCAGGCGGAAAAAAAGAGAGGCAGAAAAGCGCGAGCAGGAGAAGATTGAGATGTATGGTGACAGGAATGAGGCCAGAAAATTTTTCGAAAAAATAAGACGCCTTGCCGATGGTTTTAAAACCGGGGCCTCTTCGTGCAAGGATGAAAACGGGAATCTAGTGACAGATGTCCAGAGTTCACTGACGTTATGGAGGGAACACTTCTCTAAGCTTCTAAATGGCGACGCTGACAACAATCCCGCCAATAGAGATGATATTCCGGAAACCCCAATTTTGGATGACAGCGTTGAGGTTCCGCTGCCCGTCTATGATGAAGTTCTGACAGCTATAGCTCGGCTTAAAAATAACAAAGCCGCGGGAGCTGATATAACAAAGCCGCGGGGCTTACCTGCTGAGCTGTTTAAGAACGGAGGCGAAGCTCTACTTAAATGCATTCACGAGCTTCTATGCAGAATATGGTCGGAAGAATGCATTCCAAACGATTGGAATCTCAGTGTGCTCTGCCCAATCCAGAAAGGCGATCCCACTATCTGTGCCAATTACCGTGGGATAAGCCTTCTTAATATCGCATATAAGGTCCAGTCGATCGTTTTATGTGAAAGATTGAAGCCCATTGTAAACGAACTGATCGGACCTTATCAGTGTGACTTCAGACCTAGAAAGTCCACCATCGACCAGATTTTCACGCTACGACAAATCTTGGAGAAGACTCAAGAAAAACAAGTCGACACCCACCATCTTTTTGTCGACTACAAAGCCGTCTTCGACAGCCCAATAAGGAAGCACCTGTACTGCACCATATCTGAGTTTGGTATTCCTGCAAAACTAATACATTTTGCAGGATGACACTGACCAACACCAGCAGCGCAGTTAAAATAGGGAAGGACCTCTCCCCACCATTTGTTACCAAATGAGGTTTCAGACAAGGTGATTCCTTATCATGCGACTTTTTCAACCTAATGATGGAAAAGATCATCCGAGCTGCTGATCTGAGACGTAGTGGCACAATATTGTACAAGAGTGTTATGCTGCTTGCATATGCTGATGACAACGATATCATTGGCCATAATACGCGCGAAGTCAGTGCAGCATTTTCCAGATTAGAAAAAGAGTCAAGTCGAATGGGTCTGGCAGTGAATGCAGATAAGACGAAATACTTGGTGTCAACAAACAAACAGTCCCAGCGTATTGGAACCCACGTTACAGTTGACAATACCTCCTTCGAGGTTGTGAAGGACTTCGTTTATCTGGGATCCAGCATAAACTCAACCAACGACATCAGCATTGAGATCAGCATTGAGCATTCGAGAGAAAGATTCTTCGTAAGATCTACGGACCAATCTGCGTCAATGGCGAGTACCGAATACGGTGGAATGATGAACTGTATGAGCTGTACGCTGACATGAACATAGTCAAGCGCATTAAAATCGAGCGGCTTCGCTGGCTTGGTCATGTTCAGCGCATGAAAGACGATGCTCCAGTGAAGAAAACATTCGATTCGGTACCCAGCGGTGGTCAACGCAGAAGAGGACGACCGCATCTTCGTTGGAAGACCAAGTAGAGGACAACCTGACGAAGCTTGGAATTTCCAACTGGCGCCAGCAAGCGAAAGACAAATGGTTGGCGCAAATTCTTAGATGAGGCCAAGACCGACATGCGTTTGTAGCGCCAACTAAGTAAATTGGTAAGTTCTAAGGACTTATATAAATTTAGAATTTTTCAAATACATTTATATTTAAAAACTTGAGGCACCGATCTCCGCGATCCGTTATACAGATTTACTACACATTATCAGTGGCATTGAATCTTTTAGTAAGCTTACCTGTATATAAACTGCGATCCATTATACAGGTTTACTTCGCAATAGCAGTGCCTTCAGATTTTAAATATAAATGTATTTGAAAAATACATAATGAATCGCAGTTTATATACAGGTAAGCTTGTATTTTTCAAATACATTTATTATGATGATGAGTAACCAAGAGAGGGGTTCTTCTGCACCTAGAATATTTTTTTTTTTTTAAGATGAAAGAACCAAGACATGCGCCTTATACAAACAAGGTTTGGTCTTTGACCTGAAAGGAAAGGGATAGATTATTTAGAGGAATTGATAGGAACCATACGTGAACTATTGATTAGGCGAAACAACCGTCAAAGACAATTTGAATTGCTTCTAACCGAGGCTAGTGTTATGCCTTAACCTCGGCAAGCATTTCCAGCCCTTAATTGTTCCTGTCCTTTAATTCCACATTTTTCACAATTTAGTTGAGAATTTTTAGTTTTCCATAATTCTTAAGTGTAGGAAAGAATAAAGAAAGTGAAAAGAACCATGCCCGAACCCGGATTCGAACCAGGGACCTCTGGGTTGATAGTCTAGCGCACTCTCCATAAGACTACAAAGGCCGGCAATACCTACTACTACATATATGACACCATACTATATACATATATCTACTATATACATATATGACAAATGTCACTTAAATTTATTTTTTTCTTTTTAGTTCACGACTTTTTGAAATAAAAGCTTATTTTTAAAAAAAAAATTTACTTTACATTTAGATACAAATGGAACTTTTTTCCCCCATACAAGTCGAGGCACCATAATGTTCATATTTAAATACACCCATATTATTTGACCTACCCAAATCCAGTCACAATATCAGTCAAAGCTTTTGTCGAAAATTGCTGCTTGAGCGCCAGTTTGACTTCATTCGTAGGTAGATATTGTAACAAAGATACTTTAGGTTTGAACGTGCTGAAAGAAATTAAACATTGATACGGATATTACATTAAGATCATAGATGGGCATAATGCATTGAATTATTAGGGCACTAAAAATAAGTACAGTGTTGCGTAAAACAATAGCAACATAATCAGTGCGCTGCTACAAAATCGAGTATCTTTTTTAATATTGGGGGGACACAAAAATGATTATAGGAATTAAAAGATATATTTATACATTTATACATCATATATAAAACAAATCATATTCAAATTTTGTTTTGTTTTTTTGATTAAATTTCAAATCAATGTGACTAACTCCCAATTTGTCTGAGAGCAAAACAAAAGCAACAAAACTTGAAAAATTTAAAAAGTCAACAGAAGTTCTAAAAATTATCGGTAAAAGTTCCGTTATTGTAAAGCACGTGTTATTTGTGAGTCATAAACATTTAAGTTTATTTTTTTTTGCGCTAATTGCGACATTGACTGTTAAATTTATAATGGCATTTTATAAATACTGTGAAGCTTTAAAATTTTAAGTTATTTCCGAATATAAAAAGGGAAATTCGCAACTATCTAACGTGAAAGAGTTTGATATTAATCTGTCAATAGTTTGCAGAATAATAAAGAAGTATAACATCACAAAAAACGTAACAACGGTATATTAATGAGGGTGGCCCCGGTGGACATCGCTGCGTGATGAAAGGAACATTTGTGGCGTGTTCAAACGAAATTCATTTGCCACATCCAAAGAGGTTGTTCGGACCCTTGATTTAGATATTCATCACAGCACTGTTCGAAGACGAGCCGTTGAGAACGATTTAAGAAGTTACAGACCAGCAAAGAAACCTTTACTTACAGTAAAGCATAAATACAAGGTGAGGTGTTATAATTTAAACAATTCTGTCTGAAATTGTTACAACGAGTTGCAATATATTGTAATTTAGACTTAGTCTTGCAAAAGAGCACCTAAATTGGACCGCTAAAAAATTTAAAACCGTTTTTTTTAGCGATGAATCAAAGTTCAACTAGATTAACTTAGATGGGATGTGCACGGTACGTGCCACCCAGGTACACGAAACAGAAACTGCAAAATAAATTTTAAGCACGAAGGCGGTGGTATTATGGTACAGACTTATTTTTCCTATGATGAAGTTGAACCATTTCAAAAAATCGATTTAATTACGGATCGATTTTTACATAAGGACATTTTAGAAAGCAAGATGCGACCACATGCAGAGTGGAATATTCCGCTTCAGTGAACGTTTTAACCCGACAACGAGCCGAAGCACACTTCAAAGCTCATCAAAGATTACATTAGAGGCAATGAAATTCAAGTTCTTGATTGGCCGTAACAATCACAATGACTTGAATCCCATCGAAAATCTTTTTGTGGATTTTGAAGGTAAAAGTTTCTGGTCAAAGGTTTGCCAATTAGACTGCATTGGACTGCAAGGCTGTATAAAGCCTTGAAACTTAATTGGGAACAAATACCCAATACCAACATATCTAATTTAATAAAGTCGATGCCGCTCAGCTGTGCAGCGGTTATCAAGAATAATGGATCTTACACCAAATGTTAATTATGTTGCTTTTCTTTTGCTCTCAGACAAATTGAATGTAGTCACATTAATTTTAATTTTAATAAAAAAAAACAAAACCAAATTTTAATATGAAGTAAGAATATGTGCATTGGTTCCTATAGTCATTTTTGTGCAATATTTAAGAAGATACACGATTTTGAAGCAGCGCACTGATTTTGTTGCTTTTGTTTTGCGCAACACTGTTGCTTGTTTTCATTTGTTTTCAATTTTCATAGAAGAATCTAAGAGGTTAACTTAAAAATTAGTAACTAAAGGACAAAGGCAAGTCTCAAAAGTTTATATTTTTTTTAGATATACGTGAGTATGTGATAAAGTCACGAAAATATTCTAAAATGTTTGCTAATGCCGTGGTTATGCTAGCCAAAACATGTTCGGTGTTCATTTTTGTTAATTTATTCTCTTCGCTGAAATGTTTGTTTGGTGATTATGCTATGTTTGTTGCACAGTTGGATATTATGTAAAAATAAGTCAGAACACAAATAATAAAAAACTTTTTTTCATTTTTATATACAATTTTAGGCATATTGTTCATATTTACTATAAAATGTAAAACGAAATTAGCGAATTAATTCAAATTAGGATTGGTTATGCAAGGGGCTTTATTTTTTGTATTCAATTATTTATTATTTCTTTTTCATTTTTTTATATTTTAGTTTCAATAGATTTGCATGCAATTAGTATTCATGAATTTGTTATTTTTCTTTCAAAATATTATTAGATTACTTCAATTAACACGATTTTTTGTTATTTAAATTAGTTCAACAAAACAATGCTTGCTAATTGTGTTAAGGGTTGCTTGAGTACATAATTAATTTCACTTTCTAATACTTTTTGCTACTTTTTGATGCTATTATCCAAAATGACTAAAGACAACACCGGAATGTTCGATATGTTTTGTCTCTCAATCAGCAATCAAAAATATTCGGTCTGTGAGCGAGATAATGAACATGAGTAAAAGTTCATTTTTAATTTTATACGTGAAACTATAACATCAAAAAATGTTCGGCAAACATGTTTGGCTAGCAAAACCACGGCATAAAGTGGAAAAAATATATTTGTACAATTTTTTTTTAGTATAAAAAGAGAGTACAAAGTTTTGTTTTAATTACGTTCTGTTTGGAAGACGATTGGCTTTGATAGAAAAATTAACTTCAGGGAAATCTTCGACGCGCTGCAAGTAAAGAAAAGAATTTAAATTGTTTTATACATTGCAAAAGTAAAAAACCCTTTCTCCAAATTGCAACAAGTGCCATTAATTCATTAAAAAATGGTCTACAGTTATCAAGAGTTACCTCACTCTCAAAGAATTACTATATTTTATCATAGACTCAGGAAATGGTAAATTTGTTTCCCGGTCACAAATACATTTTTTGCTGCTACTTACCTTTCCTCTAGCCAACAATTTTATAATAATTTTAAGAAAACTTATTCACGTTTTTTCAGTAAAGATTTAAGAGGGTAAATTCATGCAATTTTTTCCAAGTATCGCAGTTTTTAAAGTCAAAATGATTTTGCGCACTAAATATTGGCGCTTAAACTAAGATATTCGCTAGGGTATGAGAAAATTTAGTTTTTAAAAATAAATTTTATGGTCAAATGATTAAAAATAATATTCAAATTTTAATAAACAAGGCTTCGTTAATCTGTGGCGAATACACTCAACTCTTTTTTACAAGGCCTTTTTTTGCACGATTTTGAACTAACACGGTTCACCAACAAATTTTGTACACGAATTTTTCGGTTTTGCACTATTAAAAAAAATTTATTCATCAACAATTTTCATGCGATATTCAAATATGCGCAGTTTATGCCCGCACAAATGTGTTTCTGACTTGAAAATTTAACCACTGGCTTACGCTTACAAGTTTCGGGGAATACCCGATTTCTATAAGCTTTTTCAAAAATATAATTGTATATTATATTGAAATCATTACTTTTTTGGACGGTTTTGTGGCCAAAAATTGAAAAGTTTTTCAACATACACGATCTATTACCTATGTAGCAAAACACATCAAGTGTGCCCACTTGAAAAACTTCATCGCTTCAATTTCGATAAAACTTGGTTATTTCGATAATATTGTTGTGCTATCCAAGTACATAAAAAGTGCAAAGGGAGGAGAAGTAAAAAGCGCGGGCTGCTGAGTTAAATGGGTTTAAAGTTTAGGTCCGAAATATATGTTTTGAATTATAAGCCAAATAATATCGTTACAAAAAAATTATTGTACATTCTTAAAGGATTATGTCCTACTTTACGATAAAAATATAAAAAAAAAATATTTTAACAATATTTAACATTTATTTTAATTTTAATTTTTTGTGTTGTTACTTAATTTGGGCTAAAACTCATTTATACAAAATTGTAAAATTGTAAAACTTATAGTTTTTGAGATAATGCAAATGTTATTCTAAAATCGAAAAGCTCACTATGCGCCGGCCGCTACGCTAAAAACTCTACTCCAAAAATTTAACGATAAGAATCGTTGTCGTTATCGGTCATTGTGCATGCCCCGTTCACAGAAAATGACAGATTTCGCTAATTAACGATATCGAAGAAAATCATCGTTAACGCGTTTGTGAATTCCACTACTGGCTATTTAAAAAAAAAAAATACAAAAATTTAAAAGGTCCAACTTTGTGAAATTCAAGTTTAAAAAATTTAAATACATTTTAAAAAAAAAAACTTTCCAAAAATTCATTTGAAAAGCTCACTAAATGAGGTATTCGACTTCTTGATTTATTTTATTGTAACCTTTTAAACTGGGTAATGGAATTAAAAGAAGTGCATACCTGCCGGTTAGTCAAATTTTTAAAGACCTCTAGTTCGAAAACCAGACTTTATACTGTAAAAATATGTTGTATCTATATCGAAGACGTATATAGGCATAACATAATCAAATATTACTGAAATCGTAATCATCTACTTTTTTACTTGTCCGCTTCACGTGGAATGCCCTAGGGCACGGCCGTAGCCAGGGGGGATTTAGATGAAATTTTTGTGCATTAAAATTAAAAAACTTCACTATTTCTAATGCGATCCTCACTTTCAAGATATCGTTGGAAAGGTTTTGTTTTTTATATATAACTAGCTGAACCCGGTGTGCTTCGCTACTCCCCTCGTTATAAAATTAAATTAAAAGTATTTATATATTTTTCACGCCATCGAATTTTCGAAATAAGTCCACCCCAGCGCCATCTACCGTGTCCACTTATACACAAATTATTTTCTTATGATCAAACAAACATACATTCTGAATTTCAGTTAAATTGGTGCATAAATTCAAATTTTCGATATAAGTCCACCCCAGCGCCACCTATCGGGTCCAAATATAGCCTATGTTACCAAGGCTATATGTTACCAAGATGAACATTACCTGAAAATTTCATCAAAATCGGCCCAGCCGTTTTGGAGTCCATACGTTACATACATACACACATCCTATTTTATATATATATAGATAGAAGATTATATTATAAAATAATAATTGAAAGTTTTCTATATGACCTTGTTATTTATTATGCTGATTTTCTATGATTTAAATAGAAATTCTAATTGTCTGATAGTTGAAATCATTCTTGATTTTAAATACAAATTCTAGTTGTTTGATAGTTGTGCGCTAAAATGCGCTTGCATACGGCGATCACGGCTCGGGTTTGATTCCCGCCGGCATCACATAGATTTCTGATGAAGCCTGTAGCAGGGCCGAAATTGCAATTAAATCAGCTAGTGATATTTTCCTTTTCATATTGAAAATGTTGTTGTTGCTTCTTTAAAAAAAAAACTCATTAGAGCAATTAATTGTTCTAACCTGACCTAAGGCTCAATAAACGATTTTAAACTATCAAACAACTAGAATTCGTATTTAAAATCAAGAATGATTTAAACTATCAAACATTAAGTTATATTTCATTTCTCCAAAACCATTTTTAAATCGAAAATCGGTTGAGAAATTGCTGAGTTGCTAATTGCGTAATGTGTCAAGTACTAAAAAATCAGTTTTTTAACGGTTAAATTAAATTTTGTGGGTGTATTAACAATTTCAAATATGGTTTCGTATTGTGCTCGACCAGACCTATAACCTAGACTATGTCACTTAATAAAGAGTAAGATTACATTTCCACTGCAGCAGCGTGTAATCAATTATCATAATAATCTAAATACTATAAGAATGAAATTAGAAAACATTAATTCAGAAATATGGCTTTAAAATCGATGAAATATGTAAAATCTTACATTCTACGCACTTAACTCTGGATCTGAAATATCCAGAGATGAAAAATGAGCGTTCCCAGATCTGAAAAACCCTGGAATTACAAAATCTTAAAAATACTATAACTTTGATGCCAGAGCACTTAAGAGACTTCAAAAAACTCTTAAATTGAAAGTGTTGAATCTATAGTAATAAAACTCATTTGCTGTTTGTTTGTTTGTTTGTTTGTTTGGCCTTTATACAAATCTAAACGGCTCAACGGATTTTGCTCAAACTAGGTTTACATATTAAGTGCATCCTAATTTAAAATGTTACATACTTAGTTTTTTGCCACACCCCCTCTGAAATTTTTCAACTAACGGTAATTTTTTTACTATTAAACTTTTTTATCGGAGACGTGTGGCATAATTAAACGCTATTTGCAATTTTAATTGGGAAGATGAGTTGAGCTTACTGTACACTGTTTCAGAGTATGTTATCAATGGTAAAATTAATTGTACCACCAACTTACGTTGACAAATTCTCAAATTACGTCTGCTAGCGTAACTCCTGTAAATATAAAACGTAAGTTGGTGACACAATTAATTTTACCATTGATAACATACTCTGAAACAGTGTACAGTAAGCTCAACTCATCTTCCCAATTAAAATTGCAAATAGCTTTTAATTACGCCACACGTTATGTTTATGGTTTACGAAGATATGAACACCTATCTAGCTTTAGAAATTCAATACTTGGTTGCGACATAACATCATACATCAAAGCAAGAAACTGTATATACCTGCACAAACTTATTCATGAAAAATCGCCTCATTATCTTTATGAAAAATTACGGTTTTGTATGTCTAGAAGAAGTCATATTCTTATTATACCCAGGCATAATTCTTTAAACACCTCTTACTTGTTTTTCATTAACGCCATTAGACTCTGGAATGCACTACCTAGATCGTTAAGAGAAATAACTAGGAGAGGTACTTTTAGGCAATCTATCTTAACTTTCTTCTCTACTACATAGTATCTGCAATTTGCTTAAACTATTTCAAAGGTTATTTTTATTTTTCTTCTTTTTTTTCTTTTCTTTTCTTCTTAATTAATGTATTTACTCTTATTTTATTATAATATATGATATTATTATAATAATCTTTTAATCAAAAGTATTGTTAAATGTCTGTAATTAAATCTTAAGCCCGGTTGTTATAATGTTAATCTAATTTAATCTAATTAAATTCTTATTTAACTAAACTAAATGATTTTTGTACTATAAAAGAACATAGTTCTAAGTGTACTGATGTAAACTTTTTTTAATTTAATAATTTTTTTTTTTTTAAATTTTAAAAATTTGTTGTTATTTTGGCATCAAAAACACTCACATATCTTCAAAATTGGAGAAATTTTCAGTACAACGACTTTTTCATAAAACATCGTTACCCAAGAATGAGAAAAAAACGACATGAAAATCAAAGTTTAGTCTTTCGATGCAAATATCTCCGCTGTCCATTAATATATTTCATTCAAAATCACTTCACAAAAATAGGTTGAACTGTACCGTTAAGTTAGTGTATATATGTTTTATGATTATGTCAAAAAAGGTCCAAAATATTGACTTTTTATTCAAAAAATGACTCAATAACTGTTGTTGTTGTAAAAGTCATATGTGAAATTAAAAATTGCACATATGACTACCTCTCATATGACATAGCATTTATTTGAAAGAATTCTTCCAGTTAAGCGCAAAAATTATTTTACTGTTTTTGTCATCAAAACAACAAACCCCCTATGATTTTTTTCGCGAAATTTATTTTTTCCAAAATATTGTTTTTATATTTTTTGCAAAGTCAAGTCTCAAAAAAATTATCCCAATATCTCTTTCCAATCAAAAGTTATGGCTAAAAATCTATTTTTTATACCAGACTATTAATATGTATAACTGAGTTTTGTTTTAAAATTCTCTATATAATTTGAACGTCCCCATTTATCTCTAAGAATACAGTTGTGTGTCTAGAGTAATTACGAACATTTTGGTTTATATAAAATCTTCCTTATAGTAATATACTTACTTTTTTGCCTCCCTCCTGTTAAATTTGTTTTGTTGTGATGGCTCTCATTTTTCTCACTATTGTGTCACCGTTGTCACTCAGTTCTTTATCAATGGTACTTTAAATGTTCTATATATATCACTATTTCATCGAAAAGATGACTGTGAATAAGAATGCTGTAAAAATTAATTTTTTCATGTTTAATGTTTTTTTTTAACAATATTGTTGAAAGTCAAATTTCCACGCCAACTAAATGTACCGACATATAAAAGATAGCGAAATTTTGACATTTTAACTCTCCAATCATGGTTGCAAGCTTAGCTGCATTGAACACATTTTTAGGTTCAGTAGCGTACTAACCGAAAGTATGCTGGAAAATGTTATAAATTAGAAGTAAGCACTGCATTACCAACACGGTTTAAATATTTTAGAAATGTCGGTAACTGTTACTCAATTGAGTTCTTTTCGCACACAGCGTAAACTTGCAGTTAAAAACATAATGGCACTTCTTGCACTGTTCTTGCAGTTTTTCAACTGGATTTATGTCGATCAACTGTTTACGCCGATAACATTGTAACAGGTTGCTGTATATAATATATACTATAATTGGAAATTAAAAAGCATCTGCTTTCTTAACTTACACCTTTTTGCTAATTTACATTAAGAAACGACTGTACAATTTTTCGCATAAAAAAGGAATTTTGATGATTTAAGAAATTGCATCAAATATCAGACTCAGTTATTTTATTTTTTATTTTAGACACAAACCAATTCTTATTTTCCAACTGGAAAAACTACTAAAAAATTTAGAAAGATTGGTGTCCATTTTCCTTTTTTTTATAAATTTGATTTCCATAAGCGAAGTGCAAGTAACATGTTTACCAGTAACCAGTAAATTCAGTTTAGAGCTAAAAAACTGTTTTTGATTGTAAAAAAACAGTGATAAAATTATTCCATCGTTAAAAAACCACGGTAAATTTTTTAACTAATAGTGGTCTCAAACTTAAATTCAACATGTTTTTACAAAATTCCAAAATTTAAAAAACATTAAATCGAGAAGTGTATATTAAAATGTTTGTATAAATTACTCTCGAGTAACGCCGGGTATATCAGCTAGTATTACTACTAAAACTTTTACAAAATACATCACTTTTTTGGCTCACTCTTTCAGAAAGTGCGATATTCTCACGAATTTGAAAATTTTTTTCCTAAAATCTGTTCAAAATATTGTACTGAAAAATATAATTGTATTGGGGGTTGGAATTAATTTTAAAGGTTTTTTTCGGTTTTTGAGCATTTATTTAGAAACAACGGTACAATGTATATTATTCAAAGTATTGTCCATCGGTAGCTACAACATTTTCCCATCTTTCTGGCAGCATATGGATTCCGCGCCGGAAGAACGATTCGTCTTTTGAGGCAATCCACGAATCGACCCATTTTTTGGTATCCTCGTAAGAAGTGAAGCGCTGCTCAGCCAAGCCATGCGTCATCGATCTGAATAGGTGGTAGTCGGAAGGGGCTATGTCTGGGCTATAAGGCGGGTGGGGTAGCACATCCCAATTCAGCGCCTCCAACGTTTCCTTGACGGTTCTTGCAACATGTGGCCGTGCGTTGTCATGTTGAAAAACCACTTTGTCGTGTCTTTTGGCATATTCCGGCCGTTTAACCTTTAATGCTCGGCTCAATTGCATCAATTGTTGTTGGTAGCGTTCCCCAGTGATGGTTTCGTTAGGTTTTAGCAGCTCATAGTACACGACACCCTTCTGATCCCACCAAATACACAGCATAAGCTTGGCGCCATGAATATTCGGCTTGGCCCTCGATGTTGATGCATGGCCGGGTGGTCCCCACGATTTTTTTCGCTTAGGATTATCGTAATGGATCCACTTTTCATCGCCAGTGACAATACGATGCAAAAAACTCTTCCTTTTATGCCGTTGAAGCAGTTGTTCGCACATGCAAAATCGCCGTTCAACGTCTCTCGGCTTCAACTGGTACGGCACCCAATTTCCTTGCTTTTGAATCATTCCCATGGCCTTCAAGCGTTTGCC
The DNA here is from genome assembly GCA_963920525.1 of Dichetophora obliterata. Taxonomy (NCBI): domain Eukaryota; kingdom Metazoa; phylum Arthropoda; class Insecta; order Diptera; family Sciomyzidae; genus Dichetophora; species Dichetophora obliterata. The sequence continues at coordinate 184,858,718 of OY986437.1, read as the reverse complement.
GACCGTTGATAAGTCGACTCCCAATGATTCTGACAATTCTTGAAGGGTTTGACACGGGTCTTCATCGAGCAAAGCCTCCAATTCCTCATCTTCAAACTTTTTCGGCTGGCCCGGACGCTCTTTGTCTTCCGTATCAAAATCACCACTTTTAAACCGACGGAACCAGTACTCACAAGTAGAAATCGATGGAGCATAGTCCCCGTAAGCCTCAGTAAACGTGCGTTGTGCTTCAACCGCTTTTTTCTTCAAATGGAAGCACAAAAGTAAACCTTCCCGCAAATTGCGTTTTGTTGGAACGAAAGTCGACATATTCACAGAGAAAAAAAATATATGTTGTTTACACTTCAGTGGAATGACACATACTGAAAAATGAAGCTTAGACAATGTGCTTTGAAATGAATATAGTCACAGGTGTGCCCGATGCGATCTATTGATAGTTACGCCATCTCTTAGAAAACCTTTAAAACTAATTCCAACCCCCAATATATATATATTTACGCTTTCGATTTTTTTTTTCACATAGTCTACATATACTTCAGTAATAAAAAAATTGTTTCACTGATCTTCAGTGCATACGCTTTTACAGAGATCAATATTTATCAAAAAACTATGAAAAAGTCGAATTTTTACGATATATGGCCATTCTAGGGCATGGCGCCACCTGATCAATTGTTGACCTTCTCCTTGAATAGGTTTTTTTATTTATGAATGACAGCACCAGTAAATGCAAGAAACGATGCACCCTAATGCATATCCGCTCAAACGATTCTCGACCATTGAATTACGGAGGTATGTTTTAAGAAATTTTAGAGATGAGAGAACTATACATATTTTATTTCTCTCAAATAATTTAATTTTGCACAAACTTCACAAATCATAAAAGCAAAAAAAATTACTTCAACTATTGAGTTAGAACTTTTCATCGGGTCAGAATTCTGAAAAATCAACTTTGAAAAATCAAAATTGTAAGATCTACTTTGAAAAAATCATGAATAACTTAACACATTCCTTAAAAATTAAACCAGGTTTAGACTCACATCTTTAATTCGAATGTTAATTGGAAAAAAACTCTTGACTATAAAATAGTCCCAATGAAAGGGGCTGAAAATTTTATTTTATAAACATTTTTTGTCGTGCCGAAAATTATGAAGAGACTGTGATGCAATGCCGCCATAAGCAGAGCTAAAGAAAACGCATAACTTGCAATAGGTTCCATTTGCATATTTGGAGTAAGCCAACAAACTCCAGCGACAAAACATCGACAACAAAACAGCGACATGGGTGCTGAAATTTTAATTTTCGAGAACCGCTCGAGGGAAAATTAAAATCATTTGGTGCCAGAAGTATACTTTAAAATTTCTCGAATTAGAAAAGTTTTTTCAGTATATGTCATTCTTGTTGGCTTTACTGTTATCATCACTACTAGTTAATGTGTCACGTTTGATCCGATAAATAACGATACATTGGTTTTCACTATTGTTGTTTAGACGATTCAATTCATAACAGACTTTTACACGTAAACGCAACTTCAGTATATGACTTAAGTTTTTTAGAACATATTAAAGTGTTTCAATTAAATAATTGCTGAAATGCATTAATTTTTGTTAATATGTCCGACCTCTGGCGGGGTTTGAATCCCTTGCCTACGGCCCTGCCCCAGGTACCTAATATTGTAATTAAAAAAAATCAATAACAATGTTTTATTTGCAATCACTAATTTTTTGCTTTATTACCATATCGTTAACTTTTTTTGCTTTATTTCCCTTTTCAAATGCTTATTTTCATATGTAAAGGATAATTTCCATAATAGCCCTCGCCGTATTTTTGTTTTGTTATTTAGTTTTGCATTAAAAACTATGATCTCTGCTGTAATTGCAATCCGGGAAAGAGTCCATCGAAAGGATAAGCCAGAGTTTGGAGGGACAAAAGTAATTACAAAATACAAACAATCTATATATATACATAAATAGGCGTAGGCAAAACAGTCCTATACCATTTTCTCCCGTGTTTCCACACCGATTTGGATAATTTTTCTTTTAAATAAAATATAGTAGGGAGAAGGAGTGCACCAAATACTTTTTGTGACCTTTGACCTGAAATATGAACGTTCAAAGGAAATTTCTTAAATAAAAGCTAAACTAAAAGAGATGGAAGAACACTGTGTAAGATGGAATTTTATACATTGCCGAGATGTACTTAAAATCTCTTATGGATACCCTAAAATAAGCATTTTTTTTATGTAACAACGAACTTTCTTGGCTGAGGTATATCTCGCCGGATACTCAGGGTTCTGACACGGTTGCCACCTTTGTGGGAAAAATCCCATTTGTGGTTATTTTTAATTGCCGTGGAATATGGGAATTCCCATGGGATTTTTTAATTGAGTGTGGTTTTTTTTAATTCACGTGGGATTTTTTTTTGTTTTGTGGGATTTTTTTGTTTTGAAGGAATTATTTTTATTTTTCAGTTAAAATATGTATAAATATATATACATAAAAGCGTATATTTTTCATATTTTGTTCATTGTCATTGTTCATTCAATAGTCTTAACCCATCTATATGATTTTCGCAACGAATTCGTTAAGATTTCGGTAACTTTAGTTTGGTGGGAAGTTCTTTCACTCTTGACATATTTACATGCATTGGAAAATATGTTTCAGTGAATTTTTTTTCTTCTTTTTTTATCAATATACAAAATTGGTATATCTCAAATTCGTTGTTCATCGAATTTTCAGTCGAATAGAATTTTGCTTTTGATGCGGTGCGTGTTTAGCAATAATTGTTAAAAAAATAAGAACTTCGTTTTTGTGTTTTGCTTTTTAAAGACAAAAAACTAATTTGGAACTCTTTTTGTAAACTTTATACAGGTTTAAGGTGGATTAAACAAATATTTTTTAGTGAATACTAAAAGACTTATTAAAACACAGACGACGAAATATTCTAGTTCTTTTTAATTTTTTATTTCATTGTTGACAACTTGTTATGTCTGTTTTATTAATAGTGGTAATTTTTAATAGAAAAGAGATTTTTTGTGGTTTCTTTTAATACAAATGGGATTTATCGTGGTTTTTTTAAATACAAATGGGATTTTTCGTGGTTTTTTTTATTTGCGTGGGATTTTCGTGGTTATTTTAAATGTCCGTGGGATTTTGTGGTTTTTTTAATTGCGATGGAATTTTTTTTTCAATTTTATACCATGGGAATTTTCGTGGTTATTAATTTTTGATATTGTGGGAAAAAGGTTTTTTTGTGGGAATTTGAGGTGGCAACCGTGGGTTCTGTACAAAAATATTTATTTTTTTGACTAAAGTAAAACACTTGAATTCAAAATGAGTTAAAAAAAGATTATTTATTAAAATGTGATTATTTATTTAACTAATTATTATTACTATGTTTTTCAAAAAGATATTAATGGCCTTCATGAAAGCTCGCAAGCTCGCATATTCGCATTTGCGCAAGTTCAAACACGCGTTTCCATTAGCACACCCTGCAGGTTACGAATGGTAAATCAGCTGTTGCACAAAGCTATTGTTGTACGAGGTTACGAGCTGAAAATGTATGGTAATTTTGCGAACACTGCGTAAACTTTTTTGTATGGAAAACAGAACAGCTGATATACGCAGTGAAAATTTGCGAGGTTTAAGTGGTATACGAGGCATTTGCGAGCTTTCATGAGGACCACTATTATTTCTCATTTCTTAACAATAATTAATTTCTGTTATTTTGTTATTAAATTTTAAAATTTTCGGTTTTATTTATTTAAACTACTTTCACCCGGCTATCCTGTTTTTGTTCCGCGATGTTCTGATTTGCCACGTTTTCCACGCTCGCACGTTAATCTCGTAAATCGAATAAGGAATTTGGGATAGGAGGGAGTGTTAAGTAAGTGTCAGTATTCTCGTATACCAAGCTTAGATTATGTCATCTCTCGATTACCGCTTAAAAAAGCTTAAACCCAGAGTCTTAAAACTATATTATTTTTGGACTACCGCTTGAGCAAGCATGTATCCAAGTGGTGAATATACTACTAGAGCGCTATCGCTTGAAAAAGCTTTTACCCAGGAAGGTATGCCTTACCTTTCACAACCAGTGATCAAAGAGACTGATTATTTTTAAATTTTTCCTTTTTAAAGCACAAAAATCGATGTATGCGGTAACGGTATCTTGTTTGTGCACAAATTGTTCTTGCACACCTAAGGGGTCGTCCATAAACTACGTTACTGATTTTCCGGTTTTTTTTACCCCCCTCCCCCTGCGTTGCTTTTCGTAGTGCTTTTCAAACCCCCCCCCCCCCCCCCTAAAGTAACGTGACATATGAAATTAATTCATTCGAATGATTATATATTTTGACTAGCTCTGACAATTTTCACTAGTATTAGTGACTTGTATGACTAGATACATTAAAGGAACAATTGGAAAAAAATCAATAATTAATATCATCTGTAAAAGCTATTCCACCTGCGATCCAAGATTCGATGCTCTCAATCACTGGGATAGAAGAAGCTGGTAGCTTTGTTGAGGATTCTTCAAAATAGAATTTTTCATCGGATTCTATGTCGACCCATTCAGGTGAATCCTCATTTCTAACGCATAGAAATTCACCTGGTCTTTGACAGAGTACCCTTAAAGGCTGCACCCGAGCTGCACCAAGTTCTGTGTTTTTGTGTAAATGCTTTCTGAAAATTGATTTATTTAAATAGTATTTTTTATTCCGATTTATTGTAAACGATATAATACAAACTTATGGCGATTCATAGAAGTTTTAAAAACGAAATACAAGCCGCAGGTAGGACACGACCTTGAACCGATTTCTTCTTTCTGAGAAGGACAGTACATATCATACGGTATCTCCTTTGATCAAGAATCATTCAGGCCTTAACGTCAAAGCCTGTCGCAAAAGAAAGACCCAAATTTTTCAGACGTGTGCTGAGATGGTGAAGGAATACCAAAAGGTTCCTGTGTCGAGGGAAAAGGTGGTGGAAGAAATCGTTGAAACAAAAGTTAACCATCAATTTAGACGATCAAACATAAACATGTTAGGTTAAAAATTTTTGAAATGATTGTGTTATTAATTAGAGGTTTTTCGTCGATTTTTTTAATTTTTGGTAACGTTACAATATCTAAACACCACCCCCCCCCTACCGTTACTTATCGTAGTGCATTTCAAAACCCCTCCCCCCCTAAATTGGTAACGTAGTTTATGGACGACCCCTAACTGTGCCGTAGTTAATAGCTAATATTTTTCGTCAAATTTCATTTTGTCTTGAACACCGAAGCCTGGTTTTCACTAGGTCAGTTTTCAATCACAAATGTTGTCAATCTAATGGAAACGTATTGTCATTTGCATTTGTTGTTATATATGACCACTGATTGTCATATAAAATCACAAATAAGTGAGAACAGATAGAATTTTGCTTGTCAATCAAAATATCGTTGTATGACAAGAAAAATCGAAATGCCAACATGTTGGCATTTTGTGTCAGTTGTTGCCTACAAAAAATTTTGTTTTAATTATTTTTCATTTCACTGCTGGCAAAGCTTTTTAAATATTGTTATTTTAATTGGTTTAAAAGGAAAAGCGCACTTAAACAGGGATTATCGCAGTGGCCGGTGTTGCTTCCAAGGGATTTGTTGCAGGACGCATTTTCGGCATTCGTGTTGTTGCGGTCATTTGTCATTTGCGCGAATCTTGAACACGTATCTTGCGATGGAACGTGGCGAGGGTGTCTTTTGAACCAACAGCGGCCACTGTGATAATCTTTGTTTCAGTGCACTTTTGTTATTAATCTAATAAAATCAACAGTATTTTATAAATTACACCAAAAAGAAACATTTTCTAATAATCTCAAATATAAAACATCAGCTGTTGATGAAAAAAGCACAACTGAACAAACCGATGGCACTTCACAAATAACATCGAAAGTGAAAACAGTATGGCAATCAATTGACTTATAAATTCGACGTCAGTCTTTGACTTTCGATTTTATGTCAGTTTTTGGGTTTCAATGAAAACGCATTTGACGTCATATGGTCAAAATGCCTACTGACATCAGTGATTGTTGTCATTGAAATTGACTTAGTGAAAAACAGGCTTTAGCACATCGCGATGACGGAAAATTTTTAGTAGCACATGCTATTAAAATTGTATTGGAAGAAGAAGAAATTATTTTATAAATTAGTTTCCAGTTGTTTATTAATGGCCGCATTCAGCGCTGACTACTGTTGTGAACTGTAATGATAGCGCTACCCTAGTTCACGATGTTTTTCACTGAATGTGTTGCTACTCTACACGTCAAAAGCTAGATTCAATTTAATTATATTTAATTTTTATGTAAATTTAATTCAATTGCAAAGGTTTCTCACTTAAATTTACTGCGTTCTTTCTGTGTTTATTAATTTAACAGCGTCAGTAACAGCATCTGACAGTTAATCAAACAGTTGTGTTCATGTAGCATGGAATTTGTTCGCTCGATTAAGTGGCGTCCGCTGCCTGATCAGTTTTAGTTAGCGCTCCCAAAATTCGACCATTCAGCGAATTTTTACACAACAGTTGCCAACTGTTGTCTGCGCTGAATGCGGACATTGTTTTCTTCCGTTCCTTCTTTTGCCACGATGTGCTCAGGTTGAAAACTTTTTTCAACTGACGAAATCGTTCTACACAATTTGATCAACTATTTAAACAAAAATAATTAAAATCGTTCACAACTTACATCTTTCCAAAAATTTCGCTGCTTTGAAGAAGCTATCCCACCCACAAACTTTCTGACAACCGTCAGCTGCTCGTTTTAATGCAGCGAACCAAATCAATAAATCGGCTTCTGTAACACCTAATACTGACACAAAACTTATTCCGAAAATAAAATCAGTTTCAAAATCGATAATCGGTTTCTATAACACTAAAACGAAATCTGTGTCGATTTGAAATCTGATTCTGACATTTGTCGATTTTCCCAATATCCCTTATATTCATCCCTTATATTTTGTATCGGCTATATTTGGTTAATTTAAAAAAAAAAATGTTTTTTCATGATTTTTGGTTGAAAAATGTCAATGTTGTGGCAACCTTGGATGCGGGACAATATATAACACTTACCATAAAATGATGCTGCTCAACAAATCGCATTGCTTCATTTGATTTATAACGAAAAACTATTACAACTGGTTGCTCCACTGATATATTAAACAAGTGTGAATCCACAAAGAATTTTTCAACGCCAGCTAAAAATAAATTTTAAAAACAAATTTTAATTTTTTAATTTATTTACAAGAACCAAAGAACTTTTCACAAAATTTATATCGCAATTAAAAAGCAATATTTCTCGAAACTTTAAAATCAGACTAATACTACGTTTACATTGGGATAAATGACTCATTTGAAATGAGTCTTTTATCTCAAATCTTAAAACCGCTTTTAACAACAAAGACGGGATAAATCAAACCGAAGCCGCCCGAAAATCCAAATACTCGCAGCCATATATTTGCAAAACATTCAAATCACTTAATATTCAAGTCAGAAAGAAGTAGCGGTCTCCAATACACTGAAGAGCAAATTCAATTTGTAAAATCGCAATGTGGATGGTCAAAAATTACAAAGGAAAATCGTTCATTTTGTATGACGAGAGTTATTTCGTCAGATAATGATGTAAAATAGAAATTCAAGAAAAAGATTGCATTTTTTAATGAAAGAAGTAATTTCGGAGCCTTACATCACGCCAATTGGTCTGGCAATAAATCAAATGATCTATCAAAATTATTGTTTAGACAAAATTTAACTCACATTTATTCACAAATATTATTAGGATGATTACGTGTTTTTGTCGGACAAAGCCTCCTCGCATTATTCAAGGACGACATTGAAGTTTTTGATCAGAAAAAATATCATTTTGGGCCTAAAGATAGGAACCACACAAGCTTTCCACAATGCCGACCTAGAAGAATGGTTGAAAGGTCAAAAATGTGAAGCAGTTGACACCACGTATCCGGAAGTGCGTTAAGAAAGTCGATAAATGGCGTGCAACGTGCTTTCTAACAGATACGAACAAAACTACGACGAATGGCCGACAAAGGTTCATTTATTCAAGTTCATTAATTAAAATTTACTTATAGACTTATAATCTAACTAGAAAGTATTCAGTATATGTTTATACTATATTTTGTATTTAGTTGCACAAAACTCAGTGCAGATTTTTAGTTATAATAACCCGTTAGTTTGTAATAAGTTTTAAGAACGTATCCAATCTCATTCATTTGTTTCAAATGAGTTGAATTGCAACTGAGAATTTGTATGCGAAATGAGATGATTTCGTTTCTCATTCGACTGAATGAGCTGAAATGAGTCATTTGGCCCAATGTAAACGTAGGTAGTCTGTAAGCTGTCTTTTGATATTACTGATCGACAATAGTCTTGAAACACGAACTCTGGTAGTCATTTCCGGTGTATTTATGTGTGCTGAATTCTAATAAAGCAGTAGAATCTCCATGACGTCATGAATTTAAGATACATATTTTATTCGAACGTGCAAAAATATGTGTTTTTTTTTCGCTAATTTTGAGGTCAATCAATATAGGTCCAAATAATAAGTATCATTCGAAATAACCTAATTTGCTTTGATAGTGTCAACATTAATTCAAATTGCAAAACCAAAAATTCTACGCATATTTCAGAAGAAATAGGTCAAAATAGGTCAAAAGTTGTTTTTGTTTTATTTTGGTTTTTTTAAAATGTTAGTTTTTCATACGCCATATCATTTATTCTTAAAAATTGCTTCATTTTGACACAAAACTCTATAAGCACTTTCTATTTTGAGAACTTTCTATCTTGAGAACTGTCTATCATCAATAATCATACGCAATTGGTCTGGGTTTTTTGGCGAAAATTAATTTATTCAAAATGTGGTTTTCGTTTTTTGTAAAGTAATATAGCTTCCCAAATTGTTTTGGTGAAAAAAATTTCTAAATATCTTTTACCAATCTAATCCAAAATACAAATGCTATAAACAAATTTATATTTTCATATCATGGCACTACATCTAAATCTTTTTATTTTATTAACACTAGTATCGCCTGTGGTCGAAGTTCGACCATATCAAAATCGATTTGTCTTTTGTTTTTTTTAATTTTTATTGAAAAACGTTTTTCAAAGTTAAAAAACATTACATTGATAAATACTTTTGGCTAATACATATCCACAACTCATTTTACGTACTCTATACTCACTGTTATCAGAATCAGAATGTAAAACAAAATTTCATGTATCGATTGCGCTGATTATTGTTTATGTTTGCTTCTCATATTGTTTCGATGTTCATTTTGCCGTTTCTTAAATTTTCACGAAATTCTCGCGTCACACGTATTTTTTTAAAAAATGAGCATCGGACGATGGTTGTTTTTTTCATTTACTAAAATACTAATAGCGCAATTTTAGTGAAGTGGACTCATTTTAACAAATACAATAATATAAGTATTTTAAATAGTGGCGGCCGTAGCCTAGTGGGTGGAGTGCGTGGCCCCTAAGCTAAAAAACCGCGGTAGCCCGGGTTCAATTCCAGCTCAGGCAGAAAAGTTTTTCAATTGAATTAATTTTTCTGTTCGGTCGTCACCTCTCTGCAGACAATGGCAAAGTTCAGAGAGTAAAAATTGCCATGTAAAGCTTCTTGAGAACATAAGCCGTTCGAAGTCGGCATAAAACACGTAGGTCTAGTTCTCGATCATTTGTGATCAAACATTTAATAACACGCACAACACAATTGATCAATAGAAGCTAGGACAAAGTACTTCCAAGGAGGGCTGAAATGGCCAGTTTATTTTTTTAAGTATTTTAAAATGCTATTTGATTTGAGGTCATTTAGTACAAAAAACAAATTATTTCAGTACAAAATTTTGTTTCTTGAAAATCCTTGAAGGACATGAAAATATCGAAGTTTTGGCTTTGAATATATTTTCAGATCATATAAAGTCCATTTACTCCAAAAATCATAAAAAAATTCTCAGTGGCTTAGCTTAGAAAGGGATAAAGGACAAACAAACAAACAGTGTTGTCGTTTAACAGTCGTTGACAGTAGTCAAGGCAACTTTTTTTAAATAGCACTAACATACCAAATTTATTACATTTTATGCATATTTGGCTAATACGACTAAAACTGTCTTAAATATGGCATTTCTCTTAATTTGTGGATGTCGTGTCATGAGTAAGGGTTTCGTTAAAGTAAAGATTTTCCTCTAAACACAATTACTAAACGCGCCTGAAGAAGTTTTCACTTCAAAAACTCAATTGTTAACTCTACAGGCGTTGGAGGTCTCGCAGCTACATTGTAGGTATAAAAGAAATAATTGGTTACATCATGTGTCTATTTACTAAACCTCTGCACAAATCGTCGGTGGTATGCCAAAAGGTGCTACATCCAAAATTCACAATATTAGAGTTATTAGTATATTAACGTTTCACAAACCATTCTGTGTTCTGCCAAAAAGTCTTACATCCTTGTTTTAATTTTTGGTTGCATAACAAGCAAAGTTCTATATCCATTTTGTCTTCCTTGATATGCCGAAAGGTGCTATGTGGATATAGAACTTTTTGCCATACCAATTTTGGAAGAAGAAAAGCGCCATAAGCATTGTAAAACCGGGTAAAACGGGCAAAATCATACTTTATTTTTAATTTATAGTTTTAAGTTTTTCCTCAAAACTAATTATTTTTTTTGGTTTTTGGTTTCGTAATAACAATTCATTTGGCAAAATTAAAAAACAAAATTAAATCGGCGCACGCTGGTTTTAAGCCGCCGCCGACTAATTTTTAGGTCGAGCCGCCGCCGCCGATTATTATGGACGGCATAGATCTCTGTTTTGTATCTGACAGGTGACGAATCAATAGAAATGGAGTTAGAAGAAGCTGAATCAATAGAAATGGAGTTAGAAGAAGCTGCCATAGGACAGCTAAATGAAAGTGATCAGGGCAGGTATAACTCTTCTGAAATTAACAGTAGTTTATGTCAATTAAACTGTCCTTGTCCTTGTGGATGTGCCCGGTCCAAGTAAAAAACGTTCAAGATGGAAGCAGCGGAAGCCTGAAGAATGGAAGAAGAATGGAAGAAGAATCTAAGAAAAAAGGCGTGTTCTCGGGGTGAAAAGCATTTGGATGAAAAAGGAAAGATGAAAATGGCGAAATTGATGAATCCTTTGATAAATCACTCTTACAAAGAACCAACGAATTACAAGTGCAGTTTATTTACAGAGGAAGATCGTCTGGAAATATTAAATGATTATTGAAAAAAAAGAGATACCTTTAAAGCTAAACGCAACTTCCTCCTGAAATTTACCAAAGCCATTCCAGTGAAAAGAAGATCCGAAAAAGAAGTAAATTTCCGAAAGAATTTGGCTTATGAATACGTTTTACCAAAAAACAATGAAAATTTAAAAGTGTGCCGTGAATTCTTCTGTGCGACCCTTGCAATTTCGTACAAGCCCATTGCTTTGGCAAACAAAGATCGATCAAACACTGGTGAATTTTTGGGCGAAGATCAAAGAGGAAAACATAACCTCACAACAAATTGAAGCCAGAGGTAATTGCTGCCATCAAGAATCATATTGAATCTTTCCCACCAATAGAGTCACACTATTGCCGAAAATCATCAAAAAGATTGTATTTAAGCAGTGGTTTAAGTATTTCGAAAATGTTTGATCTTTTCAAAGAAAAAGCAGCAGGAACAGATTTTGCAAAAGTCAGTTATGAAAAGTACAAACAAGTTTTCGGGCAGGATTACAACATGGCATTTCACAAGCCCAAAAAAGAATTATGTGCTACGTGTACCCTTGCCCAATCAGCCATTGAACCATCAGAAGAACAAAAATCTGATTTCGAAGCACACATTAAACGAAAAGAATTAAGCCGTGCTGCAATGAGATCAGACATCGAAAGATAAAGAGTTGATAGTTTCTACCATGGATTTGCAATCAGTTTTGCAGATACCACAGGCTGAAGCAAGCCCATTCTATTACAAAAGAAAACTATGTGTATACAACTTCACAGTTTATAATGAAGCAACTCGTGATGGAACTTGCTACATTTGGTCTGAAGTTGATGGCAAAAGAGGAAGTAGTGAAATCGGATCTTGTGTGAAAACATTCATTGAAGGAGAAATGCAAAAAGGGTACCGAAAAATTGTTTTGTGGTCTGATAATGTAGTGGGCAATGTTGCTTCAGTTAGTACAAGAATTTCCCATTGAAATCATCAAACAAAATTTTCTAGAAGTGGGCCACAAATCATCAAATGGACGTCGACAGTATGCATTCTGCTATTGAACATTCGGCCAAAAACTGCTCTCTATTTTCCATGAATGATTGGTCAAACTTTATTCGTTAAGCTCGGCGTAAGCATCCATACCATGTGGTACGAATGTCACATAGTGATTTCATTGATTTAAAATTGGTCAGTGCCAATGAAAAAAGTTTTTGTGTTCAATGACGGAGAAAAATTGAATTGGTTGAATATAAAATCATTGATGTTTTGCAAATCGATGCCTGGGCAAATTGGTGTTAAATACAACCATGATGAACAAGAATATAAAGTACGAAAACAATTCATTTGCTTATAAATCAGTGAGTTTATTTACAAGTATAGTTTTTATTTTTAGTTTGTTAATGTTGAAGTGCGTAAAGTCAGAGGAAGGCCAGCTATTAGTTGGCCATTACTTTACGAACATCTCCTGCCTATAACAGTAGCAAAAAAACGGGACTTGCAAAGTTTATGTGCTTTGTGAAACATGTCTTTCATGTGAAACATGTCTTTTAGTATTTAGTGCAAAAACCAAAGTTAAAAAATGCTTTCTTTCAGCTCATTGCCAATTGGAAATGAAACCGTTGAATCGAATTCCGAATCAGAGGATAATTAATTTTTCAACCTTTTGTTTATTAGTATATTACTAGATTTGTTTTTCGTTAACATTCCTTGTTTTGAAATAAATGTTATTTGAAAAGTGTGTTTTTATAACATCTCCTGCCTATAACAGTAGCAAAAAAACGGGACTTGCAAAGTTTATGTGCTTAAAAGCTTATTCCACAGGAATTCCATGCTTGGATTGAGTGAGAAACATGTCTTTTAGTATTTAGTGCAAAAACCAAAGTTAAAAAATGCTTTCTTTCAGCTCATTGCCAATTGGAAATGAAACCGTTGAATCGAATTCCAAATCAGAGGATAATTAATTTTTCAACCTTTTGTTTATTAGTATATTACTAGATTTGTTTTTCGTTAACATTCCTTGTTTTGAAATAAATGTTATTTGAAAAGTGTGTTTTTAGAAAATTACCAGGGTTCTATATTTATTCTTTTGTGTAACATTAATAAACCAATAATATGCCAAAAAGTGCTATATCCAATTTTTATAGTAATCCAATGATGGTGTAAAGCAAGTTTTCATCTGACAAAGTATGTATAATTTTAGGCAAGTATTAACTACATATAATTTGAAAGTATCACTGCACTTCAAAATAATTTGAATTTTAGCTAGCCGTTTCAATAGTATTTTGCAATTTTCTCAAATAAGCAAAAGTGGATATAGCACCTTCTGGCATAGCGGCGACGAAATGCACTCGTTTTTTCTACAACAGTAGAGCCAACAGTGCCGAGTTCAGAGCATAAAATAACTCTGTTAGTCAAGCAGAACATAACAGTGATGATATTTGATCATTTTTGAGGGGACTTTTTTTACTCTTCAGAAAGGACTTTTTCGGACGCGAGAGTACTTTTTATTAATACAATTAAATAAGCTTTAGTTTTGTTACTGAGGCACAAATGAAAAAGTAATGCAAATTTTATACTTAATATCTTAACAATTAAACATTCTCGATACATGTAACTGATCCTGATGGAGTGTTGCTCGTGGTACATTCATCGCGATCCGTTCAATGTTTCCGTCAATGCTTCAGACTGGTTTGCTTGAATTGGAGTCAGAAGCTTTATCTGTACTTTTAATAGATTTATAAACTTAATTATTTAAAATATATAACTCAGACTTAATGATACATTGCTATAACAAAACAAATAACAATACTTTCATCACTGCACTGCACTTCCACTAAACCATATGACGTTCGTAGTTATAAAAGATATTCACGATTCAGTGAATAACCTGAATCTGAATAACCTGACTAACCTGAATATGCGCAAGTGCTTTTATACTATTGCCTTAAACTTGAGGACTTGAGAACATGAGCAGTTGTGCACTTGTGTGCATTGAAAAATGTTGACAGCTTTGAAATAGTGATGGTGGTGTGTTCACGAAAACCTAACTGCACAACTGCACAAGACCTCAACTGCACAGGCAAGTGCACTGAATCGTGAATACCATTAATGTTATATTCACAATCAAAAGAAAATTAAACCTGAAAATAGAACACTCAAACGAAGCAAACTAAGCTTTTAGGTTCTTTTGAGTATGTTTGTTATGTCAAAGGAAAAAGCAAAAAAAGAGGCACACAAAATTACAAAATGCGCTGATGTGTTATATTTACCAATTAAATAAAATTTGGTGAATCAAATCCGAAAGTACTTTTTTTGGACCAAAAGGAGTTTTTTTTTTTTATTCGCCCGGAGGTATGAAATCTTCCAAAGATACGTATACCCGTCCCATATGCATGCACGATTTACATTCTAGATCCTGCCCGAATCAGCCGGGACAGACAGAATGTACCTACGTACTAAAACATACCCCCTATTGGCAATTAGGATTTTTCACTAAGCACATTAATTGGCTTTTCAGCGGAATTTAAAAATTGAATATAAATAAAATGCGTATTTAAATAAACTTGATTATATATAAATAAGCAACATCGAATTAAATAATAGTAATTATCAATTTAAGGTACCCGAAAAACAATCCTGATTTCGAAAACAATCCAAAACACTAAACTCATTTTAACTGGTTTGCGGCCATTGTCCAACCCAAGGACCTACGTGGAAATGAGATAAATCTCATACCCACCAAATCAAAATCCCAATTAGTTGGATATGCATTTGGGCCAACGCAGGCATAAACTTGTGTGGAAAAGAGATAGTTGGGGACTTTTTAAAATTGAAAGTAGGTAAAAGAGTCCTTATCCACTACAAAGCAGAACATGTTCGACGCTTGCTTTACCACAACACGATGTTATTCGTTTTATAAAAAAAAATTAATTGATAACAGCGAGAAAAGCATCGATCACACCTAACGCAGCAGACATTAGCAAAGTGATTAAGGACTAGGAATTTCATGCAAATACAAGTTTTTACTGGGCATCTTAAAGCGAAAATGGTTTACGAATCATGAAAATTCCTTGTAAATGGCATTCAATACCCAAGTAACAATTTTAGCCATATTTTAATTCTTGCAGAGCTTATAGTGCTATCTTATATAGCAGCAAGCTTAAAATATAGCTTTAGTCGCACTACTAAAGCTCTTGCAGAGAATTTATAAGGCTACTTTCTTGAGTTTAAAAGCACTATTTTTGCTTTATATGAAGAGTAGAAGTAGAGTTTGACAGACTCTTTTAAAAGAGTTCCTGTCGAACCCAAATAAGAGCTCTTGCAAAGCTCTTTTTTATTATTCGTTTAAGTATGTATGTGTTAAAAATAAACTCAATATATATATATATAAAGTTTGATAAGTGTTTGTGATAATTAGAATGACAAATAAATTAAAGAAATTATATAGTGATTATGATATCAGACTAAAAATATGTTCCTGTATTCGTTACATGATGCAAATTTCGGTGCGCTTTTAAATTTATCGGAAACGTGAATGTAATACTTCGAAAAACTACAACGGGCTTAAAAAATAATTAAAAATAAGATGTGTTTATTAAACATTTTGACATTGCTTAAAATAAACCAAAAAGTGATTTGAATACATTATTCTTAAATATAAATATCATAGAAATCACAAATTTTGTTTAGAATAATATTTAAAACTATAATATTTAACTTTCTTCAACTTCCACGATTTTCTATTTTTAATAAAATCGCCATTTTTTCAAAGAAGCTCTTTTTCAGATTTTTTAATGACTTGTTCCCAAAAAATTAAATAAATTAATTTACAGTATTTAACATCTATTATCTTTAAAAATGCAAAAAAAATACATTTTCAAGCAAACATTATACTGAATCTACGAGTTTCAAAACAGCTTTCTTGTTATGTTTATTTTTTTAAAAGAGCCTTTACAGAGCAAGTAGTAATTTTTCGAGTTATACTCTTTTGTAGATTTTATAAAATCCTTTACAGAGCTGTATAAAGTATTAGAGCTCAAAATAAAGAGCGTAAAAAAATCATATATCGAGCATTTTCATTAAAATAACAAGCAACCAGCAGCAAACAAAGCTGCGGTAAAGCTTTAACTACATATTAAACACCTACTGAACACTTTTAGGGCTCAGTTGCACCTAGTTGCTTCAACAATGTTACTTGGGTAGTTAGTGCATATTTTTAAATATTTTGCAATAAATGCATGGTTTTGCATATTTTACAAAAAATGTCTATTTTTGGATATTTTGCTTTTTTTGATTTGCAACCATTTAAATTTAATACGACATATTTTGGAAAAAGATAACTTCGAATTATTAAGTTCACTTTATGTTTTTGTTTTTGATACATTAGTTTTATATGTATTTAAAAATTAATGGTTTTTTTTGTTGTTAATTAAATGCAATATTTATTTTTTAACCGATAATAAAATATAAGAAAAATATTTTTAATTGCATATTTTACCTTTTTAAGCGCATATTTTAGAGATTTTGTAATGATTGTCTCGCTTCGGTATAAATTTTCGTAAGCTACTTCAGGTGGTAGATAACAGATGCACGTAAGGGTTAAGGCTTAGCTCGTCGGATGGGGGGGAAACTTTGTTACATCACACTGAAGAATCATAAACAAGAGAATATACGTGCTTAAGAGAAAAAAGTAAAGACAGAAAAATATGGGAGAAGAAGACCAAGAGATATGATCGAAAAATAGATGAGGAGAAAAAAAAATGACGGACGGACAATCTAAATTATTGCGTCTATAAAAAAAACATCACAACAGTACTGAGGACAGAGATCCATAGCAGCAAAATCAGATGTTGATGTTCTGCGTACCCCTTTCCCTGCCATTCTACCAAAACTCTTCTTAGATTTATTTCTGATAGCCCTTCATTTTTTGTTTTTTTCTAACTAAACCGGTTTTTTCTCTCTCACATTAGGCTAAAAGAAAAATATTTATTTTAAATTCATTTTATTAAGTTCTTTTTTTCAATCATTTATAATTATAATTAGTTTCATTATTAATAAATATTTTTTTTAAAGTATATATTTACGTTCTGCAAACTTAATTCATTACAATTATTACTATTACTTCATTTTAGCTAGCATTCATAACATTAGAAATAGATCAACATTGCATAGGAACGCGTGAATAAATTAAACACGAGTTGCTTAAGTGTATTATTTGTTGTTGGGCAAGTATCAACATTTTAGGCTTGCGTATAAAAATTGAAAGTTTGTTTATGGTATTGTAGTCTAATGCATTTTTGTTCAAGTTGTAATATTGAGTTTAAGTTGTAAGTATAAGTATAAAAAATAGTGTACAAAGTAAAGTTGTGTTTATGTTATCTTTAAGTTATTATTAGTTAAATATTTAGTTTTAAATTCATTGATATTCAAGTATTAACCATAACTAAAAGGAGAGAGAGAAAAATTTAGTTTTGCTTTTATTAAGCTTAAGATATTTTAGAGATATTTTTAGAGATATTTTATTTTCTATATACAGTGGGGGAAAAAATAATAGAAACAACATTAAAATTTGTTTGAATAGCTTCCTTGCGTAAATTGAAACATTCCAATTTGTAACTACTGTAACTCAAAGTTAACTAACGGTACATTCTGTGGCTACTTGCATTTGCTTCTTTTTCAAATCATTTTCATTTAAAATTCGTTTAAGTGATACAGGCACGTGTTTGATTTGTAAAAAAAAATAGAAACAAGTTCAGTTTTTGCGTTTGATCTGGTAATTAAAATTTTAAACTATTTTTTTAAGCGAGTTTTATACATAGATAGTCCTTAAAATACAAAACTTTATTATTTCGCCAGCTTTTTATATGAAAATTTTTTACAAAATTAACTGCAATGGGGCGTGGAAACCACTCAACTGAAACGGAGCAGAAACTAATAAAAAATCTTCGCAAGAGTTGAAAAACAATGGAAGAAATTGCGAAAATGATGAAATGCTCCAAGAAAAAGGTTTTTACTGCAATTCATGCTGGGAAAAAAGCTGAGAACAGGGGACGAAAGCGAAAAACCACAGAACGCCAGGACAAACTGTTGGTACGTTGCAGTAAAATAAGCCCTTTTAAATCTTCTGAGGAACTAAAAAGGGATTTAAATATCGAAGTTACCAGTAGAACTATCAGAAACAGATTAAGAGAAGCAAATTTGCCGGCAAGAACTCCACGAAAGGTCCCATTCTTATCCGCAAAGAACATTAAACTGCGACTTGCGTTTGCTAAACGACACGTCGACCGATTAAATTGGAAAAATGTCTTGTGGTCGGACGAAACAAAAATAAATTTGTTTGGATCCGATGGAAAAGTTTATGTACGACGTCCCCCAAATTCGGCCTATGACCCAAAGTACACCAAAAAAACTCTTAAACATGGCGGAGGGTCTATCATGTTATGGGGCTGTTTTTCCTCAAACGGTGTGGGTCCAATTTATTTGATAGATACAAAAATGTGTGCACCAGATTATGTCAATATATTAAAGACAACGATGCTTCCATTCGCGGAAGAGGAAATGCCTCTTAAATGGGAATTCATGCAGGACAACGATCCAAAGCATTCATCGAAGCTCGTAAAGAAGTGGTTTAGCGACAATAGTGTTCAGGTAATGGAGTGGCCATCGCAATCACCGGACCTTAACCCCATTGAACATCTATGGCGGGTCTTGAAGAAACGGCTGGGTGACTTTAGAGCACGAAATAAACAACAACTTTGGGAAAAAGTCAGGGAGCAATGGTATTCAATACCGCCGCGAACATGCAAAATCTAGTGAATTCTATGAATCGTAGATGTATTGAAGTAATACGAAAAAAAGGCGGGTCGACCAAGTATTAAGTTAAAATAATTTTGATTTCTTGTATACTATATGGAATGATAAAATATTTTTTTTATTTTTATTTCTATTATTTTTTCCAATAGTAAATTGGAAAATATAACAGATTTTTATGTTAAGTTATGTTAATGTTGAATTTCATTAATTTTCCGGTAGACAATGTAAGTAAAGAAAATATTTGCATACTTCTTTTTTTTAAGTTATTAAGTAAAAAAATGTATAAAAAATATATAAAAAAATTTTGCTTGTTTCTATTATTTTTCCCACCACTGTATATACCTATACACATATACAGTCATGTGAAAATAAATAGGGACACCTATATTTTAGTATTTGAATCTGCATGAATTATATACAAGGTGCCCCAGATATAGCATTACTTCCCACGGCTGGTGATTCTTATTAATAAGGCGAGTATAACACTTTATGGAGTTTCCTCCCACATTGTAAAACTTTCAAGAGATACAGGGTGTTTTACGGTTTTGGTACGGGTTTAGCATTATTGAAATAGAATCTATACTACTCACCATAAAATAAAAAATAATATTTTCTATTTTAGAAATATATCAAACTTTTCATCGGTATATCAACCACTTTCGTGTGATGTGCTGTAGCGGAGCTAAAATTTTGAGATTATCCAACGAAATATCAACAAAGCATCCAAAGTTAGAATTTAGAAAAGAACTGTTGATTAAGTGTATTTTAACATGAAAAACAGAGATTTTAAATTTTGACGATTACAGCTCCGCTAAAACAAAAGATACAAAATTTGTTGATATTTCGTTCGATAATCTCAAAATTTTAGCTCCGCTGTAGCACATGACACGAAAGTGGTTGATATATAGATGGAAATGCTGATATTTTTTCTAAAATACAAAATATTATTTTTTATTTTATGGTAAGTAGTTTAGATTCTAGATCAATAATACTAAACACGTACCAAAACCGTAAAACACAGCTTTCAAGATACAGTCTTGAAAGTTTTACAATGTGAGAGGAAACTCCATAAAGTATTATACTCGCCTTATCAAGAGGAACCACCACCCGAAGGAATTAATGCTATATCTGTTGCACCTTGTATGTAATTCATGCAGCTTTAAATATAAAAATACAGGTGTCCCTATTTATTTTCACATGGCTGTATGTTACATGTTTATATGTATATATATAGCTCTAGATTATGGAAATTTATGTGTATGCAAATATGTTCTGGTAATTTAATACCTATGATAGTAAGATATACATAAATATTTTTATTATTTTATATATAGTCATAAAAGATGGAACTTACATTTTTTCTCTTTTTTTTTTTCTGAACTCCGATGCAGCAGGCCTGATGCAGGAATATATTGGTTGTTGTCGTTGTTGATTAGCGACTATAATATTATTTAAGTGTATATATGTATGTATATACTGATTAAGTTATATTACCTTAAGACAATAATTTATGATTTATTTTCTTTTTTTTCCTGTTTTTTTTTTCTCTTTCTTTCTCTCTTCTTCTTTTCACAAGTATTTTAACTGATTTTACTCTAATGTTGCAAGTTTTTACTTTTTTTTTTCTTTTACTTTAATTTTATTTTAATAATTATTTTTAATTTCAATAGAAGAGGTTTTTCTTTTTTTTCACAACCTCGTGATTGCGTTTTATTTAAACGTGACTAAAGCGACTTGACGGCATAACAACTACAATGCACTTCGCTTGTCAAATTTTCAGCATGTACTAGATCTTCGTTTATAAAGGAATGATGAATATCGGGAAGACGTAAGATGTATGCAAGGTGGCTAGATCGACCACGTGACCACCTTGCTACCAAAAGTGGACGTTGCTGATCCAAATAATTGTTTGACAATGTTCCAAACAATGGAGTTGGCTTTAATGTCCTTTTTTAATAAATATTATTAACTTATTTTCCCTATCAAGTGAGTTTGAGTTAGCAAAGTTAATTAATTAAGCGTATAAGTTTTTTTCTTACCTGTTTTTTTAATTTATTTTATATTTTCCCCTTTGTTTTTAACGCAAAAAAATATTGCTTAAACTCTCAATTAACCTTTATATTTACTTTATGGAAATTGTGAAAAATTATGATTTATATAATTTAGTTCTAATTTAAAGTCTTTCCAGATGAGCAGTTTTAGGGAAAAGAAAGACATATCGCCTAGGTCAACTTTTATTAAGTTTGTTATTTCCGCTTAAAATTCGATGCCCAATTATAGTAGTAGATTTGAAGATATCGATATGGATGGGTTTAAGGCCGATTTCCGAATTTGTAATAGAATTTAATGTAATTAGTATGACATGTTATTTTTTTTTTATTTTTTTTAAACTACATACCAAACAAATTTGTAAAATATCAAGAGTAATACACCATCACAATTTAAGTGCAGATTATTTGCGCATTTTTTGATTTTTCTGTTGAAATCGTGATATTTTGCAAATTTAAGTAAATTTCGGAGGGTATTTTTTTAATAATTTTAAATCGAATTTTTTTGAAATATTAAAGGTACTTGAAAAATAACGCCAGTATTTTATACCAGGGCCGTAGTCAGGATTTACCCATGGGAGAGGGGTTTTGATGAAATTTTTTTCAAAATTAATATATAGGTACAATTATTTGTTTCATTGAATGTTTACTTTCACGTTTACGTTCACGAAAAGGTACAAGATACCACAGTGGATACCACCGAAATTGAACGATATACGTCTCATACCGAAAACTCACACAAAATATCTAAGAGTCGTCCTGGACAGCAAGCTGTCATGGAAAACCAAC
Source organism: Dichetophora obliterata (assembly GCA_963920525.1). NCBI lineage: Eukaryota > Metazoa > Arthropoda > Insecta > Diptera > Sciomyzidae > Dichetophora > Dichetophora obliterata. The sequence goes on along the minus strand of OY986437.1, from coordinate 184,836,832 downwards.
GTGGAAGAAAGGTAGTGCGTCCTATTCTATTCTACGGGATTATTGTGTGGTGGCCGGCTGTGAACAAATCAACATTCCTCAAGCACTTGGAGAAAACTCAGCGGCAGGCAGCGCTATGCATCACGGGGGCACTGAAGTCAACTCCAACTAAAGCGCTCGAAACGATTCTAAGTATGGACCCCCTGGACATACACGCAAAACTAATAGCCGGAAAAACGGCACAACGCCTTACGGCAGCAGGCAACATGCACATTCAAAATTTTGGACATTGTACAATCGGAAAGGATCTACTTAGTAGCACTGACTACATGGTACCTCGCACGATAGTCAATTCCAAAGTACGAACTCTTCTGGGACCAAACGACTGGTGCAAAGGTATAGAACAAGCACAGCAGGCGGTCAACATATTTACCGACGGCTCCAAAATGCCTACGGGGGTAGGTGCGGCGGTGTATTGCGCAGAGCCTAATATAAGGCAGCCATATAAACTACCGAACCACTGCAGTATCTTCCAGGCGGAAATATTTGCCATAAGGAAGGCTGCTGAGATAGCCCTCAGCATGGACACACAACACTCTAACATCAACATTTTCGTTGACAGTCAAGCGGCGATCAAATCCATGCGCTCCGCTAGCATCAAGTCCAAAAGTGTCTTGGCTGGCAGAGATGCACTAGATGCACTATGCGCTTCGAAAAGAGTGCGCATCTACTGGGTCCCTAGCCACCAGGGCATTGAGGGAAACGAGATGGCAGATGGTTTAGCAAAGGAAGGCGCCGGGCTGGAATCAGTACTCGCAGAACATGTACTTACTCCGCTACAAGAGTTGTACAGGAACCTCGAAAGAAGAGCCGCACTAGCAGTGAATCGTAGATGGAGAGATACGACAACGTGCAAGATCTCGAAAATCATGTGCAATGCACAATGCGAAAAACGAACTCTGTTCATCTTGGCACGCCCGCGCAAAGATTGCAAGACACTAGTGGGCATGCTCACTGGTCACTGCTTTACGGCAGCCCACGCGAGGAAGCTTGGCATCACCACGGATGACAACTGCAGAAAGTGCAAAGAACTGGGCACAGTGGAGACTCTGGAGCACCTACTATGCACATGCCCCGCCCTACTTAGATCGAGACTAAAATACCTAGGCTCATCGACGTTCCCGTCACTTAAAGATGTAGCCAGGGTGTCTCTAGAATCCCTCCTAAGGTTTGCGAACTCAACGCAAATCTTTAAAGACTTTTAAAAACGAACACAAAGGTTCCTTCTGTTCGCTACCGGTACCACTAAGGACCTGAATTGGTCTATGTGAGCCTCACGAAGGCATCCGGTCTAACCTAACCTAATGTTTACTTTAAGTTTGCAAAAACTATTACACCAGCAAATATATTTACAAAAAACATGATTTTTTGAGGTTTTTTTCAAAATGGTTTAGCTCACTGGCGATTATCGTAACTAGTGTCGGGCCGAATATTCGGTTTCGGTTACGGCCAGTTTCGGCCCTTTTTGTCAGTTTCGGCCCATAGTAGAATATTGTAATAAATTTTTATGACGATCCGAAGAGTATAAGTATTTCTTTTTTTAACCCAAAGCTTATATCCCTTTTCCACAAGAAAAGTTTTCTTGCCAGCAAGTCTCCGGTACAGGCAAGTCTGTACTGGCAAGAACACACTTTCTTATTTATTTAATTTAATTTAATTTAACATATTAGTACAAAAAGAATGAATTCTTTTGCTGTACAAAGGCAGTAGTTTAAGCAATGAGTATGATGTTTTGAGATATTACAATTATAATTAAAATTTAAGAATACTTATGTAATCATAATTAATCATAAAAAATGTAGTTTATGAAATTAAAACAACAGCATCAATAAGTTAAGAAAACTTTTTTAACGTATTAATAACTAGAAGGGAAAAGAAGAAAAGGAAAAGGAAAAAAAAAGAGAAGAAGAAAGCAAAAAAAAAAATTTAAAGTAGAGATCTGGTTTCTTATCTTATAATATATTTTTTTTAAAGAAAAGTGATTCAAAACTGCTTGCTTAAAGCCACCTATGCTATATATACATTTAATTACGCTGGGTAAGCTATTCCATAATCTAACGGCATTGACGAAAAAAAGCCTGGTAGAGTTCAGATATTTCCAGTTTGGTATTATAATATTATTGCTTCTGGTCGACTGGCAAAACTGTAGTTTTTCAAAAAGATACCGAGGAGTTTTGAAATGAATAAGTTTATGCAAAAAGATGCAATTTCGGGCATTGAGGTAACTAATGATGTCACAACCAAGTATGCTTTTCTTGAATTGAGTAATGTGGTCAAATCTGAGAAGGTTATAGACATACCTAGTAGCATGATTGAACGCAACTTGCAGCTTGTGTTCAGATCGTGAATCGAGCCTACTATAAATGAGTTCAGAATAGGTAATGATAGGAATAATAAGTTGCAGCACGAGCTTGCGCCTGGTTTCCACAGGAGTAAACTCTGCTGGCACTTTAAGGTTGCGCAGAATGAAGTATATGGTACGCACCATATTATTTATGTGATCCGTCCATGTTAAGGACAAGTTAATGTGATACCCATTGCATAGGCCGAATCATTTACCTCAGGACGGAACCACGTTTCAGATACACATCTAATATCAATAGACGATTCCTCAAATACAAATTTTATATAGTCTAAGTTGCTAGAATTTAAACTCCTCGCATTAAAGGCCTGAATATCTTCTAGATAGAATTTTTATAAGCGACTTATTATTTTCGTTAGTGCCGTACAGATTATTATAAGTACCAATTATTAGAAAACAAACAAGCAAAAGTAACTATAAGCAAACAAAGAAATTTAATAACATAAAAGAAAGACAAGTTAACACACAATTTAGAAACAAGTAACCAGATATCTTTACATATATTATCACTATTAAAATAAAATATAAGGATAGCTATAAGGGATAAACAGTGATAGATGGTAAAGAAAAATGGTAAAGTAAGTTTAAGAGAAATAAGCCTTAAATAAGTTGCGTTACATATTAATAACATTCTCGACATTTCCATACAGCTCACCCGCAACGATAGCAGCAAGTTGGTCTAAGTCTTCTACCAAAAAGCTTTCAGCATTTTCATGTTTTTTGATAAAAATATGCCCTCTCCTAGCATGAGCAGAGAACAGCTGTTTATTGCGCCTGAGTTTAATTGCACTCTGGACAATTTGGCGACTGCGCTTTGTAAGGCTCTCATTTATGTAGATGCTGGAGTTCGAGTCGAGTCCCAAGTTTCTTCTGTGCTGTTCTTTCTTTGATGCTGTGCTGTTCTTTCCTTTGTATTTTCGACTTGCTGGCAAGAAAACTTTCCACACGAAAAGGGGTATTACTGCCTGCGAGCACATACCTGAGCGCTCACAAAACTTAAACGCGTTTTTCTCAAAACTACGTTTTCACAGACGTCCAACACGATTTCTCCGGAAACCATGGGACGATCCTTCTGAAATTTTAACAACATACTCTACGCATAACTATGTACTCATAAACTATAAATATTTTACTATATTTTTTACAACAGCGAAAAAAACATTTTTTAAATTTTTTGGTTTTTATTTAGAAAAACGAATTCTTAATATTTTAACACATTTTTGTTCTACTGCTCTGAAACACATATATGAAGGATTCCACGATACTTCTCCCAATTTTTTTGGTGATGCTCTCCGATCGGGCTGAAATTTTCAGTATTTGTTAACCTCTTTGGGAATGGCTTAGTACCGTATTTTTTTTTTTATTTTACCTTGTTTCCTTTAAAGTTTCCTTTAAATAAAATAGGTAAATTTTACCTATTTACCCTAGTTTCCAAACTAGGGCGCGGCTGGTCATTTTCAAGGAAGCATAAATTTTGACATACTAAACCAATTTTTAATATTATAATCATTTCTAAAAGCATATAACCTGAATTTTATAAAAATTGGAAGATTAACTTACCTTTTTTTTTACAGGAAAAACAAAAATACGAAAATAAGGAAAAACAAACAAAATTAATATTTAGGTTTGGACAAAATGGGTTCTCCTAATTTTTTTTTATTTTTTAAAAAATGCTTGAAATTTTTTCTATAAGACCTCAAAGTATGTTAATGGGATCGCAACTAGTTCCGGAGTTATGGAACTTCAAACGAATGCACCCCAATCGAGCGCCATATAAAAAAATCATTGTTTTGCCATGCAGCACTTTGTTGCTTGTCGTTACGCTTGTCGTTTCATTCGATTGGGGCAATCTGCAGATACGAGGCGTACTTCATAAGTTTTTTAACATTATTGTGAAGTGAATTTATCATATATCTGAAGAATTTTGCCTCTAATTATGGTAAAAAAAAAATAAATTTCCGCAGCATTTGTGCCAACCTTTTACAAAAGAAAAAACATAACTTTAAAAAAATTTTAGAACCATTACAGCATTTTCATTAGGTGACGAAAGAATGGAATGCTCGTACAAAGAACACATGGCGGGTCTAGAAGTTTTAAAACAAATGATAGAAAAATATAAAAATAAAACTACATCCAGTGCAAATAAAATGACTTTATCACTCTTGCACCTGCCTCGTGGAGTCGACGGAAAATAATGAAGAAGTTTGGTGCAACCTACAACGAAGTTCGAAAATCTAAGGAACTAGTTAATAAACGAGTAATATTGACTTCACCGGAAGCTATACGACGACAAAGACAGCAACTAGAAGCTATTAAATTAGTAAAAATCTTTTATGAGGATGATCAGAATAGCCGTCTAATTCCAGGCAAAAATGATTATGTCTCTGTGAAAAACGCAGATGGTATTCGTGAGCAATTACAAAAAAGGGTTATTTTGTGTAATCTTACAGAGTTATATGCACAATTTAAAGATAAACATCCAAATTTTAAGATAGATTTATCGAAATTTGCGGAATTAAGACCAAGGAATTGCGTTTTAGCTGGAGCAAGTGGTACACACTGCGTCCGTGCTTATCACGAAAACGTTAAACTAATGCTAGATGCGATTGACATTAAAAATTTAACAAAAACCGCTGACAAACGACTTCTGGATTACCATGATTGTTTGAAGGAAATTGTGTGCAGTGATTCATTAAATGAATGTTACCTTAATGAATGCGAGTCTTGCCCTAAGATTGATATATTTAAGCAATACCTTACTGGAATCTTACTAACAAAAAATGTTGATACAGTGACGGATCAAGTTTGACAGCAAACAAACAGAGGTACCTTAAAGACAGAAATTGCTACCATTGATGAATTCGTAGAAGATCTCTGCACTAAACTTAAAAACTTTAACCCGCATGCTTTTTATGCTAAAAAACAAGGGAAATTTTTGAATAATTTCAAATCGGCTTTGGTAAAAGGAGAATTTTTAATCATGATAGATTTTGCGGAAAATTACTCCTTTGCAGAGCTGTAAAGTCTGCATTCATTCAGAATTTTAAGTACAATGCATTTTAAGAATGCATTCAATGAATGCAAAATTGATTTATAAATAAAATTTTTAATTCACATTAAATTTAAAAAAAAATAATTAATTAATCATTTCAATTATTCATTTTCGTTATTCACAATAATGACTCAATTTTTTTATTCATTTGAATGCTATTCACAAAGAATGCCATTCACAGAATTACAGAATTTTCAATTATTCTATTTTTATTCATTATTCATTTTTTATTCGTTATTCATTTTTTATTCTTTATTCATTTTTTATTCATTATTTATTTTTTATTCATTATTCATTATTTATTCATTATTCATTTTTTTCCATTATTCATTTGTTATTCATTTTTTATTCATTATTCATTTGTTATTCATTATTCACTTTTTATTCTTTATTCATTTGTTATTCATTTTTTTGTCATTGCTTAGGACTCGGGCTATGTTTTTCTTTTATTAATTTGACGATATAGGTAACAACAGCAAAAAAATTTTATAAATATCTTAAGAAATCAAAAAAAAAAAACATAACAGACAAACCAAAATCGTCGTGGTCTACAATCTGTTAAAAAAACGCAACAAAAAAATTTAAGGAAATTGGTGAGAGAATTCGTAGGCATTAAAAGCATGTTTCATTTGGGCCTTACTAGTTTCTAAACGTACGCTTGATCTCTGTTGTCTTAACTTATGAAGAACCAATTCCTCATACCCCGCTGGAATAAGTTTATCGGTTATGACATCAAATTTAAGAATATGTAGTTGGTTACTTCGGTTATCCATTTACCACTGGGACGAAGAAGCAAGCTCGGCATTAATTCGCTGGAAATAGTCATGACTGCGTGTTTAGCTTACTCTGAATTTTATTAACCCTCAACCTACCGATATTTCTTCTATACCTTTTCCTGAACTTCATCCTCAAATTACTGGTAATTAACATTACTTACTTACTTAGTTGGCGCTACAACCGTATGTCGGTCTTGGCCTCATCTAAGAATTTGTGCCAGCCATTTCTATCTTTCGCTTGCTGGCGCCAGTTGGAAATTCCAAGCTTCGTCAGGTTGTCCTCTACTTGGTCTTTCCAACGAAGATGCGGTCGTCCTCTTCTGCGTTGACCGCCGCTGGGTACCGAATCGAATGTTTTCCTCACTGGAGCATCGTCTTTCATGCGCTGAACATGACCAAGCCAGCGAAGCCCCTCGATTTTAATGCGCTTGACTATGTCGATGTCAGCGTACAGCTCATACAGTTCATCATTCCACCGTATTCGGTACTCGCCATTGACGCAGATTGGTCCGTAGATCTTACGAAGAATCTTTCTCTCGAATGCTCCTAAAGTCTTTTCATCTAAACTGCTCAGCGTCCAGGTTTGTGATGCGTAAAGTAGGACGGGCATGATGAGCGATTTATAGAGCGTGATTTTCGTTCGTCGAGAGAGGGCTCTGCTTCTCAATTGCCTACTGAGCCCAAAGTAACACCTGTTGGCAAGAGTTATTCTTCGTTTGATCTCAATGCTGATGTCGTTGGTTGAATTAATGCTGGATCCCAGATAAACAAAGTTCTTCACAACCTCGAAGGAGGTATTGTCAACGGTAACGTGGGCTCCAATACGCTGGGACTGTTTGTTTGTTGACACTAAGTATTTCGTCTTATCTGCATTCACTGACAGACCCATTCGACTTGACTCTCTTTCTAATCTGGAAAATGCTGCACTGACTTCGCGCGTATTATGGCCAATGATATCGATGTCATCAGCATACGCAAGCAGCAAAACACTCTTGTAGAATATTGTGCCACTACGTCTCAGATCAGCAGCTCGGATGATCTTTTTCATCATTAGGTTGAAAAAGTCGCACGATAAGGAATCACCTTGTCTGAAACCTCGTTTGGTAATAAATGGTGGGGAGAGGTCCTTCCCGATTTTAACTGCGCTGCTGGTGTTGCTCAGTGTCATCCTGCAAAGTCGTATTAGTTTTGCAGGAATGCCAAATTCAGACATGGTGGAGTACAGGTGCTTCCTTATTGGGCTGTCGAAGACGGCTTTGTAGTCGACAAAAAGATGGTGGGTGTCGACTTGTTTTTCTTGAGTCTTCTCCAAGATTTGTCGTAGCGTGAAAATCTGGTCGATGGTGGACTTTCTAGGTCTGAAGCCACACTGATAAGGTCCGATCAGTTCGTTTACAATGGGCTTCAATCTTTCACATAAAACGGTCGACAGGACCTTATATGCGATATTAAGAAGGCTTATCCCACGGTAATTGGCACAGATAGTGGGATCGCCTTTCTTGTGGATTGGGCAGAGCACACTGAGATTCCAATCGTTCGGAATGCATTCTTCCGACCATATTCTGCATAGAAGCTCGTGAATGCATTTAAGTAGAGCTTCGCCTCCGTTCTTAAACAGCTCAGCAGGTAAGCCCCGCGGCTTTGTTATATCAGCTCCCGCGACTTTGTTATTTTTAAGCCGAGCTATAGCTGTCAGAACTTCATCATAGTCGGGCAGCGGAACCTCAACGCTGTCATCCAAAATTGGGGTTTCCGGAATATCATCTCTATTGGCGGGATTGTTGTCAGCGTCGCCATTTAGAAGCTTAGAGAAGTGTTCCCTCCATAACGTCAGTGTACTCTGGACATCTGTCACTAGATTCCCGTTTTCATCCTTGCAAGAAGGGGTCCCTCCTCTTTTCTTTGTATCGCTCCTATCGGTAATTAACATATCCATCATTTTTATTATTAAACGCAGATGACGGTTTATTTATTATTAAATGTATTTAATGTATTTATAATGGTATAGAATGAAAAACTATGTATAGATTCGAAAAACAATAATAGCAGGTCAGATTTACCGATTGCGGTCAGTTTAGTGTTAACCTAGTTTGTGTTTGCTTGCTTAGTTTTTTGCAAGCGTACGATTCTAAGAACTTCAAGTTATTTCATATTTAAGGGGGTTCGGTTACTTGGATTCCTTTTTTCAAAATGTTTATTTCATGGCTCATTCAGATGAGAAACTCAATTTTTTTACATATCGATGGCTTAATATAGAAAAGGCGTTTTTCTATAGAAAACTTTTAAATGCAGTTTTAATATAAAATAGGCAACAAATTTACAATCGTAGCTTTCGCAAAAAAAATAACGTGTGACGCATTTTTACCCCTTAAGCAGTTTGATGCAGCTCTTTGGTCCAGATTTGCAAAAATTTTTTATACAGTGAATGTAGAATACGTGGAAATAATGACAGAAGTTACACATAAGTGCGGTGCGGCGGAAGTGTTTTTTATTAAAAAAGAGCTTTGTTGGATGCGTTGAAGAAAATTATATTGATCAGTGAACATAGAAAATTTATCAGTGAACTGTTTTAGTCTGGTTTAAACTTTGATCAAATTAACATCTTTTACTCCTCTAATATATTTAATAATATAACGTTATCCTTAAATCAGGTGCAAAGTGTGTTTTCTTATGTGATAAATATTTTTTGGCATTGTGAAGATCTAACGTGTGTAGATGTTAAAATGTTAAGTGACGGCGATCTTTCCAGCGATGACTACGAAGCTGATCCAACTTATTCCGGAGAAAGTTATCGTAGTCGCAAAAGACATTTTTCTGATGAAGAAAAATCTTCAAGCCCAGTAAAGGAAACAAAAAATTTTTTTCATCGATACTTTTTGAAAAATTTTTCAATTTTTCAAAGGGAAGTTATTCGTGGTTATACATTTAGCGTAAGGACACGAATTTCCAAAAACAACGAAATGGGATAATAGTTATGTGTAATTTATGCGGAACACAATTGCGAGGCTTTTTACACATCACATCTAATTTTGTGAAGCATTTGCGTTTGAAACATTTGAAAGAATTTAATGATTACAAATCAACCAGGAAAGATTCCAATAAATCAACAGATAATAAACAGTTCGACAAATTAATCCTGCATGTTATAGCAAACAATATGCTCCCAATATCGTTTGTTGAATCAATTTCATTCAGAGAATTGATATCTTTCGCAAATCCAAACCTTAAAGTAATGAGCAGACCAACAGCAACTATATTAATAACAGAAGAATATTCTCAAAAGATTTCCGAAATAAAAAGTACCATAAAAGATGGTCGATACTTCTGTACGACTGCAGATATATGGTCAACAAAGCACAGAAGCTTTTTTTGGACTGGATTGACGAAGATTTTAAAAGACATTCTGTAGCATTAGCATGCAAACGTTTTTCAGGAAGTCATACCTTTGACTGCATACACGACTATATTTTGGAGATAAATGCAAAGTTTCATTTAAATACAGAAAATATAAGAGCAATTGTAACCGATAATGGATCAAATTTTGTTAAAGCGTTTAAGGAATTTGGTATAAACAAAATTGCAATCGATGAAAACCAAGTTAATGAAGAAAATGTTGGCCCACCGAGTTCAAAAAAACCTTTTTGCTTCTTTATTACCGAAGCATATCAGATGCGCAACACATACTTTGAACTTATTGGCCACAACAGATTTTACAAAAATATTGAAAGCGGATGTTTCAATGTACCAAAATCATGTCATTGTAAGTTTTTAGGACAAACATCTGTAAGTTTTTTATACAATTGTATGTGTTTCTTTTACGGATTATTGAAAAGGGCTCAAGTGTATGGTATAAAGTGAATCGTCCAAAATCATCAGAGCAAATCAAATTGTTATTGGGCTCGCACTTAAAATATCCCGTTCCTACTCGGTGGAACTCATTATATGATTCATTAAAAAGTCTTTTAATCCATAAGTCTAAATTAACTTAATTATGCAGAACGTTGCAGGTACAAACATTTTTTGATAAGGAATTAACGTTTATTAAGGAATACCTGCAACTATTGCAACCGATTGCAAACGGAATAGATTTTCTACAAAAAAATGATGGAATGGTGTATGGATTCCTTCTTCCAACTTTGGCAACTATACGAACCAAATACAGCACGATGCGCAAAAACTGCACCTTCCAGTACTTTACACATACTGTTGCGTCTCTTGAAGAAGCGTTGGAACGCCGGTTCGATAATTACTTTCAATTAAAGGAGGACGTTAATGATGCAATTGTGGTTTCAGTTGTCTGTCCAGAAGCTAAATTTAAGTGGGTGACGGCACTCAATCCATTATTAAATGATTCTAAAGTGTCGGAAATAAGCATGATTGCTAAAAACGAAGTAATGAAAGAATCGGGCTACCGTACACCGTTAAATAACGCAGACGAGCAGTCAAAAAATAATTACTTCGATTTTAGATTTGGCAGGTATTGTAATAAATTAAATGGTTATAATTTTTATAATTTTAGACCACAAAAATATGTTCTCTTTTCACATATTTGTAAAGAATCCATTAATACTAATGGAGCTAATGACGCAGAGTATTTTGCTTATTTAGCAAAATCACTTCATTTCACATCACTTGAAATGCTGAATCGTTATCCCACCATAAAGAAAGCATACATCAAATTTAATACTCCCCTACCGTCGTCAGCTGCAGTAGAGAGGCTTTTTTCTTTTGCGTCCCTTATCAACACTCCACGGCGTGGAGCACTTTCAGACTCAAATTTTGAAAAACTTATTTTACTAAAAGTAAAAAATGAAATTTAATTCTTAACTTTTATATTTATTTTTAAATTTAATTTTTTTTCAAATGTGTTTTTAAAAGTAAAACAAATTAATTTGATTTCGTTACTCACTGTGATGACTCACTGTGAGACAATTTTTTTATGATAACTCGGCTTGTATTAGCTTTAAATTTCTTCTCTTTGGAAATGGTAAATTCAACTGATTAGTTTTTACCTTTTTAAAAATTAACAGATACCTTTCTATTCCTGAAGTTAGAGAACCTTGTTATTCCTGAAGCGTTTTATATCAAGTTTTATGTAGGATTTCTTAAACAAATTTTTAAATGAAAATACTTTAATTGTGAGCTATTAAGATCAAATAAGTTTGAAGAAGGCAACAACAAGTCTGTATATATGTATATTCATTTTTTACATTTTTTTCGGTTCTTATCAATATCGTCAAATTATTAAAGAAAAACGTAGCCCGAGTCCTAAGCAATGACAAAAAATTAATAACAAATTAATAAAGAATAAAAAATGAATAATGAATAAAAAATGAATAATGAATAACAAATTAATAATAAATAACAAAAGAATAATGAATAAAAAATTAATAATGAATAAAAAATTAATAATGAATAAAAAATTAATAATGAATAAAAAAGAATAATGAATAAAAAATGAGTAATGAGTAAAAAATTAATAATGAATAAAAAAAGAATAATGAATAAAAAATTAATAATGAATAACAAATGAATAATTAATAAAAATTAATAATGGAATAACAAATGAATAATAAATAAAAAAATAATGAATAAAAAATTAATAATAAATAACATATGAATAAAGAATAAAAAATTAATAATAATAATAATAATGAATAAAAATAGAATAATTGAAAATTCTGTAATTCTTTGTGAATGGCATTCTTTGTGAATAGCATTCAAATGAATAATAAAATTGATTCATTATTCTGAATAACGAAAATGAATAATTGAAATAAATAATTAATCATTTTTTTTTAATTGAGTGTGAATTAAAAATTTTATTTATAAATCAATTTTGCATTCTTTTTTCGTTATTCATTGATTCATTTTTTTGTGATTTAAATCAAATTGAATGCATTCTTTTACAGCTCTGCTCCTTTGTCATTCGAAATGCTGCACAGTGTTTTCACTGGAATAACAACCAGGCGACCATATTTACAGTTGTTATATATTACAACGAAAACAATAAACGAAAACATAAAATCATGGCAATTATTTCCGATTGTTTGCACAGTGATACCGCAGCGGTATACCTGTTCCGAAAAATTATAATAGAAAACTTAATAAATAAAAAATAAAATTTTTTTTTTAAAAATATGCCTTTATTTAAAAGACGTGAACTAAAAAGAAAAAAATAAATTTAAGTGACATTTGTCATATATGTATACTAGACCACCCATATGTGCAAAAGTGTTATTTTCTTCGATCCCCACGCATTTTCGTAGAGAACAAAACTAAAAAATAAGATCTGCAAAAAAAACTGGGTGCGTATGCCAGTCGAATTTGACTTAAGGCCTCAAAAACAACTTTAAAAAAGTTAAAAATATTTTTCATCCGTAACTCTTTTAACAAGTGTTTAAAGTAGTTCGTGATTGGGACTTTAAATTTAAGAATAACCTAGCCAATAACAACAGTGTAAAAACTTTTGACCAACTTTTATTATTTTTGTTTTATTTTTTGAGCACCTTTTTTGCAAAAACGGTTGCCATTATGGTTTTTGTACAAATAAAATGATGTGCTTTATTTCATTATAGAAATAATTCCATATATTTCATGGGTGCTCTAATGTATACAGTAGGTATATTCTTGGTGCAAAAGAACCCCTCTCTTGGTTACTCATCATCTTAGTATAAACGTACGTAAATTGGTAAGTTCTAAGGACTTATATAAATTTAGAATTTTTTAAATACATTTATATTTAAAAGCTTTTTACATTTATATTTAAAAAATTTTGCACTTGAATTGGTCTAGTGTAGGTTGTATGCATGATACGAAGAATTACAGATAATGCATTCCCGGCGCAACGAACAAAACTTACTGCGCACCTCGTCATTGGTGCTCGTCATATGTGACACTTGATGAATACATTCAAAAGAAAATGTCAAAAAGAGACGAAGATAGCAAAATGAAAATAAACAAACAGTTAAAATTATTTCAAGCCCATCAAGCAACGTAGCAGCTTTTTGTGTAAAGCGATAAGAACGGGATAAACACCCCTACAAAATATGCAAATTTTTTTCACAAACAGTACTTAGAAATTTATTTACTTCATTTTGGACATGTGCTTTATTTAACAATATTTATTTAATTTCAGTAAAACAAGTTTTCGTAAGAAAATTTCGACACTTTAAAATCTTCCTATGAATAAATTGTGGCTACGTTGCAACCTTGTACGTCACAACAATAAAATTTTTGAAAATAAAAGATGTTAGTGTTGCGCAAAACAATAGCAACAAAATCGGTACGCTACTACAAAATCGTGTATCTTTTTAAATATTAGGGACACACAAAAATGATTATAGGAACCAAAGCATATATTCATACATCATATTAAAAACAAATCTTATTCCAATTTGGTTTTGTTTTCTTTATTAAATTTAAAATTAATGTGACTGCATTCAGTTTGTCTGAGAGCAAAACAAAAGCAACATAATAAATATTTGGTGTAAGATCCATTATTCTTGATAACCGCTGCACAGCTGAGCGGCAAAGTAGATATGTTAGTATTTGTATATGTTCCCAATTAAGTCTTATAGGAAAACCTTTGACCAGAAACTTTTACCTTCAAAATCCCAAAAAGATTTTCAATGGGATTCAAGTCATTGTGACTGTGCCGGCTAATCAAGGAGTTGAATCCCTTTGCCTCTTATGTAATCTTTGATGAGCTTTGAAGTGTGGTTAAGGTCGTGATCGGGCTGAAACGTTCACTGAAGCGACATATTCCACTCTGAATGTGGTCGCATCTTGCTTTCTAAAATGTCATTATATACAAATCGATCCATAATTCCAGATTTTTTGAAATGGTTCAACTTCTTTATAGGAAAAACAAATCCAGACCATAATGCCACCGCATCCGTGTTCAAAATTTATTTTGCAGTTTCGGTCTTCAAGTCGTGTACCTGAGTGGCACCGTACCGTGCACATCTCATCTGAATTAATCAAGTTGAACATTGATTCATCTCAAAAAAAAACCAGTTTTCGATTTTTGAACGGTCCAATTTAGGTGCTCTTTTGGAAGACTGAGTCTAAAAAACAATAAATTGCAACTAGTTGCCACAATTTCAGACAGAATTGTTTAAATTGTAACACCTCACCTTGTTTTTTATGCTAAGCTGTAAGCAAAGGTTTCTCTGCCGGTCTGTAACTTCTTTAATCGTTCTCAACGGCTCGTCTTCAAACAGTGCTGTGGTGGATATCTAAATCAAGTGTCGGAACAACCTCTTTGGCTGTGGCAAATGCATTTCGCTTGAACACACCACAAATGTTCCTGTCATTACGCAGCGATGTTTTCCGCGGTCGCCCTCTTTAATGTACCGTTGTTATGTCTTTTGTGAAGGTATAATTTTTTATTAATCTGCAAACTATTGACCGATTAATATCAAACTGTTTCACGTTAAATATTTGCGAACTTTCGTTTTTATATTCGGAAATAATTTTTAATTTAAGAGCTTCACAGTATTTAAAACGTGCCATTATAAATGGAACAGTCAATGTCACAACTAGCACAAAAAAACTAAACTTAAATGTTTATGACTTACAAACAACGCGTGCTTTACAATAACGGAACTTTTACCAATAATTCTTCGAACTTCTGTTCTCTTTTTACATTTTTCAAGTTTTGTTGCTATTGTTTTGCTCACAGACAAATTGAATGTAGTCACATTAATTTTAAATTTAATAAAAAAAAAACAAAACCAAATTTGAATTTGATTTGTTTTATATATGATGTATGAATATATGCTTAGATTCCAATAATCATTTTTGTGTGGGGCACACAATATTGCGGGCCAATATTAAAAAAGATACACGATTTTGTTGCAGCGCACTTATTTTGTTGCTATTTATTTTGCGCAACACTGTATGTGTGCTAAATTTCAGCTTAATCGGATACCAACAAGTTGTAGAAAAATGGCTTGCAAGTTTTGAAGACATACATACGAACGAAGCAAGTTAAATAAAAGCTTATAAAAAGTCGTTTTTAATTGGTTACTAAGATCTGTTATTTTACTGATGGAGCCTCCCAGCATTTTAAAAATAAGTATTTTTTTAAAAACCTTTTACTCCACAAAAAAGATTTTGGAATGTCAGCTGAATCTAATTTCCATGCAACTGCACATGGAAAAGGTCCTGTGATGGCATCGGCGGGAATTTAAAAGACTTGCTAGAAAAGCTAGGTCAGCGAAAAATGCTATTTTAACTGCGAATGATTTATTTGAATGGGCCCAAATTGAAATGAAAGAAACTACAATTTTTTCAGTTCGAAAGAAGAACATGCTGACATAAAAAGAACATTAGAAAAGCGATTCAACGAAGCTTGCACCATTCCAGGCACACTTAAATATCATGGCTTCATCCCAAATGAGTTCGGTCAAATGGTATTAAAAAAGTACTCGCTTGCAACCAGATTTGATTTGTTTCCTATTAAACGGTTCAGAGGTTCGACAAAGAAAAAGTAAGTTGCTACGCAACCTGAAAAGAAGAACAAACTAAAAAACAAATTATTATAAAAAAAAATAAAAATTATAAAAATATAAAACAAACAAAAAATATAAATTAAACAAACAAATTGTTTGCTTGTTGCGTAACGACAAGGTGCTGCGTGGCAAAACAATGATTTTTTATATGGCGCGCGATTGGAGTACATTCGTTTGAAGTTCCATAACTCCGGAACTAGTTGCAATCCCATTAACATACTTTGAGGTCTTATAGAAAAAATTTTAAGCATTTTTTAAAAATAAAATAAAAAAATTAGGAGAACCCGGCCCGTTTTGTCCAAAACTAAGTTATTAATTTTGTTTGTTTTTTTTTTAATTAAGAATTTTTTTCTTCCAATTTTTATAAAATTCAGGTTATATGCTTTCAGAAATGGATACATTATTAAAAATAGGTTTAGTATGTCAAAAGTTATGCTTCCTAGAAAATTACACTATTTTGACTAGTGTTGATGTTTAGCACGCCCTAGTTTGAAAATTAGGATAAATAACAAAAAATATGGTACTTAGCCATTAACAAATACTGAAAAATTCAGCCCGATCGGAGGGCATCACCATTGGGAGAAGTATCGTGGAACCCTTCATCTACCAAATTTCATTGCATTCCGATAACGTTCACTATCAATGGCCGCATGTCGTATGAAAGCGTTCCACTATGCGGCCGTACAAGGGTCAAAGATGGCCTAAAAATAATCCAAAAAGTCCAGCGGCCGAAAGTTGGTTCAAAAAACGGCCATACAAGGCCTAAATTAAGTTGTACGTACGCCCGTTGTATGCCACCAAATTTTTCAAAGCTGTTATTCAACAAACGTATGCGCAACCACAAAAGCAATCCTCACTCGGCGATGTTAATACTATCGCCACTTGTGTGTGGCGCAAATCATTTTTTGTATATGAAGTTAGTTGTTTGAATGCAATGCCCCATTAAATTTTCAATCAAAACAGTATAATTTTTTTAACTGATTACAATTAATGATAATGAAAAAAATTAATTAAATGCAAAAAATTTATTCGAAAAAATTGTACAGCCGAGATTATTTAAAAACGGCCTTTGTACAGCCCAGATTATTTAAAAACGGGATCTGTATGGCCGCTGTTTGGCCAAAAAACCTGCAAACGACCCTTGTACGACCTTCGTACGGGTCTTATTTTTACTCGGGTATTCACTATTATTTATTTATTTTATTTCATCTACTGGTTGGAACCCTTACAGATTACATATTAAATCATTCTTATAATATAATCTTTAATATTAAATTTTATACTTAAGTATCATTTATACTAAAATAAACAACTAAAATTAATATTTATGTATAAAAATGCATTTTTCAACTTAACATTGTTTTGTTTTTATTTGTACAGAGATGATAAATAATTCAGAAATAAGTATGGTTAAGGCAACAAATGGGTGGTAAAAAGAATCAAAGATAATTATTTATGATAATTTAAATTTTAGCTGGATATGAGAATTTATTAAGCAATTATTACAATAAAAGAAGTAGAAACCATGTTACCAAGTAGCAGTAATATCTAAAAGTTGTTTTTTAAATAAGTTTCGGTCAGCAAAGAAATCAAGCTGAATTGCTACAGAGTTACAATATGACAGGCATCGACTGACTCATCGTCTCATTTCGCCCATAATTAGTTCTGTGATACGCCGTGTGGAATAGGTCCGAATTTCTGAGCGCTCGACTTGGTATGTTAAATGGAATAACAGCTAAAAGTTCAGAAGATTTAATTCTACCATCAATTATATCTTTGATGAATAGTATGTTAGAAACGACACGTCTGTGCGAGAGGCTTTGGAGACACAACAACCGACAACGCAACCAGTAAGCAGGCATGGATTCCTAGGAGTATAACCGTCTTAGTGCAAATCTAATGAAACGTTTTTGTATTTTTTCGATCCTATTCTTAGAAGAATCGTAAAAGGGGTCCCAAATAACGCTTGCATACTCAAGGATAGGCCTTACCAGGCTGATAAAGACTGCCTTGGGCGTATAAGGGTCGAGAAATTCTTTGGTGTTTCTTTTTAGAAAACTCAAGTGTGAGTTTGCCTTTGAGATCATATACTCGATATAGGCATCAAATGAAAGCTTGTGGTCAAATATCACACCGAGGTCTTTACACTGGCTAACTCTGCAAAAACTGCGACCAGAGTCATCAGCGTAGTCAAAATTGACAGGAACGCTCCTACGATAGAAAGTTAACACTTGACACTTTAAAAAATTTAGATGAATCTTGTTTATGTTGCACCAATAGAGTAAAGAGTGTATGTCCTCCTGCAAATCAGCACAGTCATTAGTATTTTTAATTAAGTGAAAGAGTTTAAGATCGTCAGCATAAAGTAGCGTTTTACAAAACTTATGGACGTTTACAAAAACGGACGTTTTTTTATCAATCTCCTTAATGCCTTAAAAATGGGACAATTTTTTTACATTTGCTAATTTTAACCTAATTTTGATTTTGACTAATTTTTATGTGATACGGTTAGTTTTGTGACATCCGACTAAGTGATGCGATATGGCATCATCGTCCGTATTGGGTTAAAACTAAAGAGCTGTAAGAATACATTCGAAACAGTATGGGGAACCAAGTATCCGATTTACTTGCACTCTTTTTATTCCGTTCGTTCACAACACAACGAATAAAATAGAATACGTTCTTATAAAAATTAATTACTCGACTACATTCGCCTATTCTAATTATATGTTTGTTTTCACTCGAGTTTTTAAAAAACTCCATTTACTTGTCTTGCTCAAAGGATTAAATCGGATAAAACGAGTAGCATTCGAAATACAATTATTTCAGAAATTATTTTATGAAAAAATAAACTAAAATGATTTTTAACTTCTTGTTTTTCATCACACATATTAATTGAAAAATCAAAAGAAAGAACATTTTCCGCTGCTAGAAATTTAATTTCAGAAAAGAGAACATTAATTGGCAAAAATCTTGCAATAGTTGACCAAATATTGTTCTGACACTCAAACATTTCTAAAGAGAACATTTCTTTAGAATTGCAAAGAGATGTTATAATCAATTAATTTTGTTACTTTTAAAGCGTTAGCGATAAATCGATTAAATACATATCGACACTTTTGCGCGAATTTATCGTATGTGGCAAAAACCAAATTTTACAATAAGCGTTTTTTCTACTTTTCTGTGCTTTAGATTGATATATCAAAACCAAATTTTACATGTGCTTAGATAAATAACTAATTTGCTTTTAGGATTTTTGCTACAATATTTAACCAGGTGATGCATTGTGGAGTGTATAACAAATTTGCATAAAAAAGTCAATTTCGAAAAAATGGCACACACGATAATTTCGCGTAAAACTGTCGAAATATCCAACAAATTATTGTTAATTTTCTTAAAAATTGGCCTTGCCCATGCCCTTTTTCCTGTTTAATTTTACAAAATATGTAGTTATAATAAAAATACTAAAATATATACATATAAATAAATTTGCTTGTGTAGAAAATAATAAATATATCCTAAAAAATATCCGAAATATTTTTTTATTGTAGCGATCATTTTGATTCTTTCGAGTGTAGCTACATCTGTTGTTTCACCGAAGTTCTCTTTTCGTTTTACTTGTTTTCGTTGTACTCTAATCTGTAATCGATTTACTCTGTATTCGTTTTATGCTATATAATCAGGGACCGTACCGGTTATGGTTTTTATCAAAAAAGTCGGATATTAACAGTTATCATTTAACTTTTATTTTTTCCGACAAAAATACTAGTTATTTAATGCCTTTTATTTTTTCGGGCAAAAATAACTGTTACTTTTGACTTTTATTTTTTAGGTCAAAAATAACAGTTATTTTGTGCCTTTTATTTTTTCGGTCAAAAATATCAGGCAATTTGGATATTTTTAAAGGCCACTTGAACGGCACAAAAAGTTTTATGCAATTTTTATCGTCTCATCAGTGCGCACATTTTGAGCTATCACACTTTTTAGTTTTTAAAGTTTTTTATTCGGCCTTTGAAAAAATACAAATTGCCTGATATTTTTGACCGAAAAAATAAAAGGCACAAAATAACTGTTATTTTTGACTTAAAAAATAAAAGTCAAAAGTAACAGTTATTTTTGCCCGAAAAAATAAAAGGCAAAAAATAACAGTTAATATTAATTTTTATAGTAACAACCAAAAATTAAAAAGGCATTTAATATTCGCGAAGCTGCTGCCATTACGATACTAATGGTATATTTAAAAAAGTCCTCCGGCCACTTTTTCGTTATGCCTTTTTCATCTGAAAATTGTAAAATAACAGTTATTTTCGGTCCCTGTATATAATCGTTTTACTCTTATTCGTTTCTGTTTTCAAAATTTATTTTCAAAACATTGTAATTCGATATGAGAGTAGAATAGAAAAAGCATTTGAACAACAAACGAATGTCTCACAAATATATCCGTACAGCTCTTTAGTTGAAACAATACATATCAAAGAAATAAAAATTGGTATTTTTCTTTTTTGTTTTGGAGCGCCGCACAGTGGGTTGAAATCCCACAAAATTGAGATTAATTCACCTAGAAGTTAGAGGGAATTTTTGACTTTTGTTTTAGATTGGGTACAAATAGGAAAAATAAAATCTGTCCGTCTTTCGATATGATTAAAATCGTAATTTTAAAGCTATCATCATGAAATTAGATATTTAAGCTTGTATCTAAAATGTAAAGATTAAGTTAAAAAATGAGCCAAATAGGATGAAAACCACGCCTACCTCCCATACAGGGTGACTTTATTTTAAACGTAAAATCTCTTCAAAATCTACAAAAATTAAAAAATTCCATGAAATTTTGCACGTAAGTTTTCCTCTTCAATATAAATTCTAACTATGAAATTTTGCAAAACCAGATGAAAACAACGCCTACTTCCCATACATAATGATGTCATCTAAATAGAAAAACCTACATAATTCCTCAAAAATTAATTCATTGCATAATATAAATAATTGCAAGAATTAAAATGCATTCTGAATTTGAAATTCGGAGAAGCTGGAAAAAACCACGCCTATCATCCATAAAAAGTGACGTCATCAATATAGTAAGAAGTTCAAAACTTCGGCCCATACGAAAATCATTTCTTATTACTTTTTTTTTAAAAAAAATTCATAACAATATTTTATACGAGCAGCAAAAAATTTATGAATTTGTTAATATTCCTCCTGATGCCCAAAGTCGTCATACTACTCTACATCGACCTCGTCACTTTTATCATTGTCACATGACAAAACAAATTAAAGACAAGAGTCTTTGTATTTGTAAATCACGATTTTTGAAATAAAAAAGATTCGGGTAAAAAAAAACGAGCAACTTTTTATTGCTGAATATGGAAGCTTAGATATTGAAGTTTAACACAAAATTTTCATTTATACTTGATGATACGGTATTCTTATGTAAAACTCCACATATATTCCGAAAATAGCGCTTATTTTGATATATTTTAAAAAAATTTCATATTTCTACACAATTTTTTTAACCATTTTTTTTATCACGCTTAAATACCTGAAGTTGAGGTTTTCAAAATAAAAACATCACTTTTTATGTACAAAAAAAAAATATTAATTTTTGAACTATGTCAAATTTCAATTTGTTGAACTGATCGCAAAAAAACGAAAAATTTTTCAACTCTAAAGCTATGCAGCAGAAAAAGTAAGCAACATATAACATTAAAATTTTCAGTAGTGATGCACAATTTTGTGCTCTTTTCAAAAAAACAAATTTTAATTTTTCAATTAATCTCCACTTTTTTTAATTTCAACCCTCTGTGCGCCGCTCTGCATTTCACTGCATTTCACTTCTTGCCTTGCTCGAGGCTCATCAGTGTTTTTTTCGTGCTAGCTAAGCACGAAGAGAAAAAGAAAAATAGCAACATGGAGTTTATTAAAACTCTCGCAACACAAATGCGTCAAAAGACAACGAATAAACAATGCGTGGCAACTGGGAGGGATGGTTTCTTAAAAAACTTAATACCTTAATTAAATACACTTATTATTAAAATTTTGAAAGAAAAATACCCCTAAATAAATCTGCAGCACATATATATTTTAATTTTTTTTTTTTTTTCATTAAAATCGGCCCAGTACTGTTGGAGTAAAGTCCTAACTTTAAATTTTCACTTGAATTTTATATAATAGTATAGATATAGATAGATAGATAGATGTTACTCACAATCGTCTACTTCGTAGGGAACTCGGTTCTTGTTTACATAAAACATGGAACGTGTCTTTACAATAATAATTTTCTCAATTATAACATGTTGTTCACTTGTAGACAAACTAAAACAGAAATAGTGCGAGTCCTTGCAAACAGCATAAGTCAAACGAAAAAAGGATTTTTCCCTATAAGAAATGTAAAATTAATAAGTAAGACTTTCTAATGTTTGTTGTAAATATTTGTAAATAAATTGATTACATACATTTTTTTCATTTTTTTCAAACTTTCGAAATCGCTTTCTTCACCATGCCACTCAATGTGCTCTTCAAACTCTTCTTGTGATTCGAAGTTGCAGAGACAAATAAAGCAGCCCATATTGGTTAAGTTAAAATCATCGTCTCTCCTTTCAAAAGTGCTACCCTGGTATTCTAGCGGATAAGATTTTGCATCTTCGGCAATTTTACAACATTCTTAAAATAACAAAGAGATTGTTTTAATACAAAAATGTAGATAACAAGTGTATTTTAATAATTTTGTTTTAATTTTATTCTTACCCAAGAGTTCTGGATCATTGATATCATCAAGACCAACTATTTCAGCATCGGCCAGATCGTTATACGCATAGGATTTCGTTTTAGATGGAATAACAAAATTATTACTATTTATTCGTTGCTCATCCCATTCTTTCAGTTTCTTATTACTATATTGAAACAAAGTAATATTTCGGATCTGATAGTACTGCGATCCACGAGGTGTGTTTATAAGAAAATTAGTTCGGTACAAAAGTGATCCAAGCTGTAGAAATAATCAGAAATAGTAAATTATTTATAAGTGAGACTTTTGAGAGGAAATAATAAAAATGTCCCATAAAAATTTCCCGTTATTTCGATGGATGGCAGATTATAGCGAATGAAATCAAACGAGTGGTTGAATAATACTCTTATTATATATACTCGTTGTATAGGACTCAGTTCGTATAAAACAACCCAATAGGAAATTAAATTTTTGTCAATGTACAATGTTACATATCTACTACTATTAAAAAAAACAAATTCAAAAGCTTTTTCATTAGGAAATAAAGAATTAAAAAACTTGATAATTTTATGGTCGTTCATTGTAGAGTCTCTAGTAAGGAGATATATTTGGCGTGCTGCTTGCTGGACAACTTCAAGAACCAAACTGGATGGAAACTAGACACATAATATAGTTGAAATAATTCTTGTATAGCTTTCCAAAATAGTGTTAATGATTTAAAAATATGCATATGTAATTTTAATTATTGTTAATAATAATATAATAATGAGGAAAAATCAAGTTCTCACTAAGTGACAGCATGTGAGTTTTTTATCTGCTTAGATAGATGCCAACCAAGTAAAAACTTGTCAAATGTTCGTTATCGGTTTAAAAATGTTTTATATTCGAATAACTTATATATCTAGTACTTATTTTAGAACTATTGGCGACGTAGACATTATATTAAATTTCCGGCTGGGGTTTTCCTTCAAACACCGTTGTGCGTTATGCCAGCATTGTGCCGCAGGAGCCAATGAGTATGATTTATATCAATTCTATGAAAATAAGTCAAGTACTTACGGACAAGAATTATACATTCAAGATTCCGCCAACGCTTGAGAGCAGTTTGACTGTTTCTTTGTTTGTATTTCGTTTGTTTAAAAATAAGCCAACCAAATTCATTTGCTTAGTTTCGTTTGTTGTGTATATGTTGTTTTCGTGTGGATGCATCTTCACTTATGACGTAGGATGCGCAGTAGATTTCCATTTCTGCGCACTTATGGCGGGATCTTTTATGCATTGTTCTTGACCAGGGTTGGCCAGTAGTGATTACTTTCGTGTAATGATTATAAAAAAAATACTGATTACAATTAATCATACACAAATTTATTACTTTATTACTTAAAAAAAAAATCATTAATAACTTTAAAGTATTCAGTGATTTTTTGAGAAATCAGTCATCATGCAAAAGTAATCAGTAATTAATTTAAGTAATTAATCATTTTCCAGTAATGAATGAATTATTCTGATTAAGAAATTTATCAGCTATCATTAACCAATCGTTGATTGCAGATTTCTTTTTTTTTTTTTTTTTTTAAATCTTAATCATTTATTGAACAAAATGATAAAATGTTACGTTGCCATTTATATTGTTTAGTAAGCACCTAAGGCGCTTTTTTCAAAAAACTTAATCTGATTGAATATTATAAAACTAAGTGATAATAAGTTATTAACATTAAAAAAAAAAGGAAAAATAACAAAAACCTTAACTGATTAGAAAAAGAATTAATTTAAAGAAAGTAGGGTAATAACTAGCTATTGCAGATTTCTTTAACCAATATATTGTTTTATATCTGTTTGTATATACGGGGTTTAATTGTAAAACTGAGACAAGTAAAATACAGAAAAGGTTTCTGAGCACTATTGTTACACTTCTTTAACAAAACCAATCTAACAAGCAATAACATCACTTTAATAGCTGCTGAAGAAAATATTGTATTTATGGTAAACAATTATGGTAAATAGCAATTACTGAAATATTAAAATTATATACAAATTTTGAATTTGTTGTCTGACGAGAAGTAATCTGTAATCACTGAAAGCTGATCACTGAAATCCGATTACTGATTACTTGATTTATTGAAAAATCGTGTAATTCCATATGATGATTACTTTATTTTTTATAATCTCATGTAATTACTTACCATTACTTAGTTGAAAGTATTTTTATTTTGTTTTTAATGTGATTTTTATGAATATTTACAAAAATCAAGTAATCTGTGCAATCTGAATACATGTAATCATAATCAGTAATCGTGATTTGTAATCATGGCCATCCCTGTTCTTAACTTACGGATATGATGATTATTTTTATGAGTATAAATGGATTAGAGTACAGAAAAATCATGGGTATCCCTCCAGGAAAAATCGGAAGGCTTCCATCTAAAAGTGATAAAGAAACATTCCCCACCGTATCTTTCGGAAGCTTATGGGTAGTTTTGTATTCATGTTGTTTCCAAACCGCTTCTGTAAGAATGCTTATGGAAACTTTTACTTATTGTCAAGCAATGACAACAGAAAATATTAATATCATTGTTTCCTAACCGCTTATTATAGCATTCGATAGTCTAGTGGCAGCGCGCTTGACTGTCGCTCAAGGGTCCCGGGTTCGAATCCTGACCGGGCATTTTCATAACAAGGGAGAGGAATGCTTCCGCATTAATGTTTAAGACAGTGTAGAGGAATTTTTCCACATTCATTTTTAACACAGCGGAGAGGTACAACTATTTTATTTTGAACAATACGTTTTTTTAATGATATAAATCAAAACGAACTCAATAATAAGGAATGTATAAATTGATACGAGAGAAAAACAAATAAATTCTAAAATATTAAAAATCAGTATTTGCCTTTAATAAGACAAATTTTTTGAATAAAAAATCAGAAAGAACGTGTCGCCGTGGACTATTCACTATTCCAGCAGGGCCCCAACACAAATAAAGATTCTAGAAAAGAATGTCTTCTTTGTAAATTGCATCATGAGAAATAAAAATATATGCAGTAATTCAATTGCAAAAAGAATGATTACGATTACAGCAATCGTAATTTTAATTCTGCTGTTTTACTATTACTGTAATCGTAATAAAGAAATTTTTTGATTACGACTACAGTAATTGTAATTATAATTTTTTAATAATTCCGATTACTGTAATTGTAATTTAAAATATTTCGATAATGATTACAGTTATCGTAATCTTAACAAAATCTTTAAAAAATAAGGATTACGATTATAATTTGTAATTGAAATCGTAATTTATATTACGAAAGTAATCGATTACATTCCAGCTCTGCTTTATAGTAAGATATAAAATCTGTTACTATAATTTTGGGCCAATAGCCCCTGTTGCTAGTGCCTCTTCTCATGTTATATTATTATTTATATTGGTATTTCATTTAAATAAATAAATAAAAAAATTACCTTAAGTAATGAAATTAAAATGTTTCTCTTAGATAATATCGTCGTTACAAAAGTGAACTTGCGAATCTGAAAAATTTAATTTTTAATTTCCCATAGAATTTTCATTAGAAATGAAAAATTTAATTTTTCAGATGCGCAAGTTCATTTTTGTAACGACGATATTATCATATAAAAAGTTTTTGATAATTTTGATTTTTTTGGTCACGGTACACTTTTCTGTGGAAATGCCCATATATACGTAAGAAATGATATCACAATTTTTCTTTTTTCCAAAATTGCCAAAATGTATAATTTCACATAATCTATATATCTGTGGTCACAAGGAATAATGACTAAACTCAAAATATCGTAAAAAAAGCGATATGGAATTTACTTTATTGCCAATTTTTGGAAGGATCTTGTGGAATCAGCCGCTCTTGACGTTCTGGGCATATCGATCCAATCTGATCTTCGTTGGAATGATCATATTTTCGATGTGTCGAAAGAAGCGGGCAAGTGCCTAGGTTTTTTAAAACGGTGCAAAAAATATTTCACTTCAGCTGATCTTCGCATGATTTACACCTCATATATTAGGCCGAAAATGGAGTACAACAATTCGCACATTTGGGCAGGGGCTTCAAAATCTTATTTGGAGCTTCTGGATCGAATTCAACGTCGTGCGATATATTTTATAGGGGATGAAAGTATTTCATTCTCTCTCAACTCTCTTGGGCATCGACTTAATGTTGGTTGCCTAAGCCTTCTGTATAGGTATTACCATGGGAAGTTTTCAAGGGAGATACATGCCCTGACGCCACCAGCTCGTGTTTTTCCCAGGTCCACTCGGGCAGCTGTCCAAGCCCACCCCTTTACCATTGCATCGATGCCCAATAGAACCTCCCATTACCGCGATAATTCGTTCTTTAGTCGCACGGTTAAGTTATGGAATAGTCTCCCTGCGAGCGTGTTTCCCGGCAGTTTTGAGCTATGCAAATTCAAAACAAATCTTCACCGACACTACTCCATCTATCCACCATCCAACTATCACCCATCTTCCGAATCAACACAATGCTTATACATTTATAGGGGGCATGCCCTGAGCGTTGGTTCAATCTAAAAAAAAAGTATGCAGATATCCATTTTTTGCTCAGAATTGATCATCACTTATGTCTGCACATATTTTGTTTGCAACTATTCATATATTTCAAAAAAATGAGTCGTAGTTCGTGCAATTAAAATATCGTTTTTTACGATACTTTGAGTTTAGTCGTTATTCCTTGTGACCACATATATATAAAACAAAGTGGCGTTAGTTACTACGCTTATAACTCAAGAACGGCTGGACCGATTTCGATGATTCATACCAATTCGAACTGGTCTCCGGCCAAACAAGAAGAATACCTAAAAAAATTCACGAAAAAATATGAAGAAAATTCAATTTCCCATACATTTTGTATGGAGCTACTTTACGACGCATTCTGGATGATCGATGACTTTTTTTTGTAGCAATTTTTTTGTCACACATTAAAAACGATTATAATTTTAAATGCTGGTTCCGTCAGAATTTGTCAAGTTTTAACAAATTTTTAAGTATTCGACCACAATTTACACAAGCAAGATTATATTTGATGGGCGTTTGGAAATGGGGGCGTGGCAGCAAAGCGCCTGGTTTCAGCTAGTATCACAATATTTATTAGCTAAGAAAACACAAAAAACCCAGCCAAAAAACACCTTTTCACTCTAGGGTTAAACCATTGACAAAAGTGAACATTTTTTGCATTGTTTAATTTGTGAAACGAAATTTCATTCATTTCTGACATTATTGTCCATAGTTTGTATGGAGGCGATTCACTGTGTGCCGGCAAAAGAAAATGTCGTTCAACTTTCGCTGAGGACGTTAAAGCCATACTTTTGCCAAATAAATAAAACAATAAAAAACAAAGCGAATGAGAAAATCTAAAAACAACAACTGAGTCAACACCTGATAACGCACAAGATGAATTTCATGTAAAAATCGAGATGCATTGAACCCGACCCCCTCAGATATCGATGAAATTTTGTTCATAGCTAAATTTGATTAATACAAACAAACTCTCATTTTTAGAAATGACTGTTTTGCGATTTTTGGGCGTGGCACAGTGGGAAAATTTTCGAAAAAACGCGAAAATGGTCAAAAAGAGCTCCATTTAAACTACAATAACTCAGAATCGGCTGAACCGATTTCCATGATCTTGGTATCATTAAAAAGATATTTTAACAGGCTTTATGACACGTTTTATGACGCAAAAAAAATTACACTGTAAAAAATTTATAAAAAAAAGAAAATTTTAACTAACGAAAAATCCAAAAAGATCAAGGGTTCTTTACAGTGTATTACTTTTTTAGAAAGGTTTATCCTTCACCTATACCATATCAAAAAATAAAAATGGGTTCTTTTTTAGTTTTTTTTTATATAATTTTTTAAGAAGTGTCACTTCTAGTAATTGCCCTTTAATTTTATATTTACAGGTTAAATAAATAAACATAGTCCTAGGAAAATTATGAATATGTTTTAACCCCAATTTTTTAAGTAGTGTCACTTCTAGTAATACGTACCGAAAGTTTTCGAAATAATTCGAATAAAAGCGAAAATATCAGGTCACATTCTTACACATTTACAAAATAGGTCAATAATTATAACATTTTTTAAATGTTTACAAATAAAAAACCATCAACAATTGTTTATATTATTTGCCATGTTTTTATTAATTTGTGTTTTATTTTATTAACATTTTTTTTAAGTTAATTATTTGTAAGAAATTTTGCGCTGCTCAAATTTGGCACAGTCAGAATATCTGCGCACATGTACAAAAGTTTCATTTATCGGAATGAATGAATGAAAGCCTTGAGTTCCTGTTATAGTTTGAGCTTCTTTATATCTTGAAAATAGCTTTTCTTTAACGTTGTTGTATTCGTCAGCATCTGCGTTAGCAACTTGTATGGTAGTCTTATATGTTTCTGATGCCCAGTGATAGAGTTGCCTCGTTGTCTGGATTTCATTTTTATTTGCAATACTATAATTTCGAGCACCTCTCTTCAATGTTCCTCCGATTCCATCACATGCAGATTTTCCGTGACTGGTAGCATAAAAGTGCCATTCAGCGTCAATACCAAAATCAGATTTGTGATGCCATAAATTAATGAGGTTATATTTATTTTTATATTGTGCTCCTGCACCATCTGATACGTAAATGATTTTATTAATATTGTTGGTTATATTGGCCTTCACGAACTGTATCATTTTTGAAATATATAGATGAACTGCTATACTATCATGGGTATTGCAATCAGATATTATGGCGAAGCTTTTATGAGTTAATTTATCGTTATCTGAAAATAAACAAACAAAGGAAAAAAACAAATAAATAAAAAATATTAAATATTTTTATGAGTGTGGATGGATGTGTTTACTAATACCAAAATATTAAAATAATTACCTTTGTAATAAATAACGAACGGATGTATTGTAGCCTGATCATTATTCCAATGGTATCCTTGCACGGCATCTTGTACAAGAAATGCATAATTTTCAGCAAAGTCCATTTGAATTAACATTTCTCCTGATAACAGCGCCGCTCTTTTATTGCTGATAAATTCAGATTGTCGCTTTGCTATGAAATGATGATTCTGGGTTGGTGGTTAACGTTTCCAGAACACATCTAATCGTTGTATTCCACTTTTTGTATATTATTTCTTCAGTTTAGTTATTTTCAAAATGTTTTAGCATATGCGTTTTTAGATTATTTAAATTTTTGAAGCAGTGACCACACATTGAAACGCAACACTCGCTTTTTTTCTATGTCACCATCACAAACAACGAATTTGAGAACATCTTTGTAGTCGGTACATGTGCATTCTCTTTCAATACAAATTGATTTTAAGCCACTTTTTTCAAACATCAATTTCATATTCTGATGCAATGTGCATACACAGATATTTTGCTGGTTTCCAACTCCAAGTTTCATACAATTTTTTGGCCTTAACATTGTAAATTTTGTAAAACCCACTTTGGCCAAGGGATGTTTTTTTTTAAATTCGTAGTAAGATTCGCGTAGTGAAGATAACATCAGTCTTTTTTAAACTTTTTCACGTAAGTTTCCTTGTTTAACAGTAATTGAATCTTGCGATCCTGGCATCATTCGGCTAATTTCATCATCTTCATAAAATAACTTGACTGTGCTTAGAGTTTCGGTTGGTAAACTACGTGTCCTCATTTTTAAAAGATTGATATGTGCAAACTTCGTTTTATTCCTTTGGATATCTTTACTTTTTTTGATACAATCGTGAGATATATCATCCCCAAATGATCTTTAATTTCTGCGTGACTCATATTGATTGGTAAGAGAGATAAAAGTTTTTGCTTTTCCAAAAGATTTTGAGCTGTTCTCTATTTGATATTTGATGTTTTGCAAAATTTCTTCGTAAATGGCTTTGACGTTTTCAAGTTGCGCTGACAAATCAGACAATGGGTCAGCTCCAAGTGAATCTGCTACATTTTCCAAAATATGCAGTAATTTTCTATTTCTGTATGCATCTCGTTTGATATATTTCCTCTTAAGAGGCGGCATTTGGTTTGGTAGATGAGGAATAATATGATCATTTATATTTTCAATGAGTTCGTTGCTTTCGATGTTTGCATTACGTCTGGTACAAGTTGGAAGTTCATTCAATTCTTCCCTAATTTCATCGCTGGGCGTTGTTGGTAAATAATTTGAGACTTCATTCTGCTCCACGTTGGATTCATTACGACTGCGCGCTTTTCTCAGTGTATTCCGGCAAGTTTCGCAAATACGGCTACAATGAATGCTGGCGACAGCTGGAAAATATTCAATTATATTTGCAGCCTCGTTTTCACTTATTTTACGAAGCGAAGCGCAACACTTATTAGATATTTTATGCATCTGTACTTATTGTTTGAATTCATATTCACTCAAATTTTTAAAATATACGCGTAAAAATTTTAATGGGATATCTTGGCTTCTCGAAATTGTTTATAATTATGAATTTCGGTACGTTCATCAGGTGCATTTATATAGCAATTTTTAAGGCAAGCAAGAACTTTTTGGGGTTAAAACATATTCATAATTTTCCTGGGACAATGTTTATTTACACAGTACAACATTTTTCAGTTCATTGATTGCCAACTCAATTCTGAGAACTGTATGTAAAATTAGACCCAAAAAGAAGAATTTCTGCATCATTCGTTTTGTCTTCTTACCTGCCAAAATATTTTTAATATCGATTTGAAGTTAGTAACTATCGTATAGGGGAATTTTTCACGTTTTATGCACAATATTTGGAGGAAACATTGACACCTTTTTTATGATTCTGAGAATTAAAAAAAAAAAAGGAATAAACAAAATAATAAATAAGCCCACATTTAAGGGTGCTGATTATTTGTAAAGTTTTGCACAATTTGAAACGTACAAGTGCTGAATCAGGTATATAGTCAGCCACCTTAAAATATCTGCCCATTTATAAGTACCTGGCCGTAAAATATTGAAAAATACGTAGTATTTATAGGTGTGCATTGATCGATTTTTGTCATTCAGGCAGTGCCGAAGAACGCGAACAGTGAAAGTGATTTTTCTCCAGTTTTTTAAAAGTGAATAACAACAAAACATGAAATATATCAATATGGAAAACAACAAGTGCCCAAATTTGGATGAATTTTGTTACGTTTGTGGTCATATCGTCCGAAAAATACAGAAAAAAGATCGAAAAAATTTGTTTACTGAGCAATTCAAAATTTTTTTATTTTAAGGGTGGTGGCTATAACTGATTTTTGAAATTCATGCCTTTACTCAATTGCGAATAAAAGCGAAACTCGTGCATCGATTTTCATGATCTTTGTCTCATTTTGCTCATAGGTTATGTGACTTTGCGAAAAAGTAACTAGACTTAAACTTATTTCCGTTTTGTATTTTTTATGAATTTTAAAAAAAAAAATATTTTTTTTCTTCATGCGCTTATTTTTAACTTGGAAACTGTGGCTTTTATAGGAAAACAATATATGAACAGATTAAGGAAATTGTAATTTTTAATTTTTTTAAATTTATTTCAACTAAATCGGGCTAGTGGTTGTCGAGCTATGTCAAACAACAAGGCCCAAAACGTGATAAATTCCCCAATACGATAGTACTAACTTCAAATCGATATTAAAAATATTTTGGCAGGTAAGAAGATAAAACGAATGATGCAGAAATTCTTCTTTTTGGGTCTAATTTCACATACAGTTCTCAGAATTGAGTTGGCAAATCATGTGTTGTACTGTGTTATTTTACCTGTAAATATAAAATATAAGGGCAATTACTAGAAGTGACACTACTTAAAAAATTATATAAAAAAAACTAAAAAGAACCCATTTTTATTTTTTGATATGGTATAGGTGAAGGATAAACCTTTCTAAAAAAGTAATACACTGTAAAAAAAACCCTTGATCTTTTTGGATTTTTCGTTACTTAAAATTTTCTTTTTTTTATAAATTTTTTACAGTGCAATTTTTTTTTGTGTCATAAAACGTGTCATAAAGCCTGTTACAATATCTTTTTAATGATACCAAGATCATGGAAATCGGTTCAGCCGATTCTGAGTTATTGTAGTTTAAATGGAGCTCTTTTTGACAATTTTCGCGTTTTTTCGAAAACTTTCCCACGTGCCACGCCCAAAAAATCGCAAAACAGTCATTTCTAAAAATGAGAGTTTGTTTGTATTGATCAAATTTAGCTATGGACAAAATTTCATCGATATCTGAGGTGGTCGGGTTCATAATTTCAGTTTTATCTCGATTTTTAAATGAAATTCATCACAAGCCTTCTGTGATACTGATACCACAGATAATATATTAGATACTTTTACAAATTCACAAAACGATCACAAAAAATTCATTGAATTGGGTCAGGACAAATTCTACTATAACTATAACGTTAACTATGAATATATAGATAAGGAAAAAGATTAAAACATAGATTTATGTACATAACTTTGGAATAGTTTGAAATATTTGAAATATTTTTTCAGAATTATTTTTCAAGCTATATTTGAAATGTAATAAGCGAAATATCAAGCGAATGTATAAGTCCTTAGAACTTACCAATTTACGTACGCTTATATTATGATGATGAGTAACCAAGGTCCTTCTGCACCTAGCATATACCTACTAAACACATATACAGTTGCGGTCAAAATAATAGTAGCGCCCTTATATTCATACATGTTTGGATAAATAATACTAGTATACGAATTTCGGATCCGGTAAGTCCATTTTCATTCCTATATGTACTTTCAACACTCGTTCCAACTCCGTACTCAGTTTCCTCCTATATTGTAAAACTTTCAAGATACAGGGTGTTTTACGGTTTTGGTACGTGTTTTGTATTATTGATCTAGAATCTAAACTACTCACCATAAAATAAAAAATATTTTTTTTTATTTTAAAAAAAATATCAACCTTTCCATCAATATATCAACCACTTTCGTGTCATGTGCTGCAGCTGAGCTAAAATTTTGTGATTACTCAACGAAATATCAACAAATTTTGTATCTTTTGTTTTAGCGGAGCTGTAATCGTCCAAATTTAAAATGTCTTTTTTTCATGTAAAAATACACTTAATCAACAGTATTTTTTTAAATTCTAACTTTGGACAGTAACAGCTCCGCTAAAACAAAAGATAGAAAATTTGTAGATATTTTTTTGGATAAACTCAAAATTTTTTCTCCGCTACAGCACATGACACGAAAGCAATTGATATACTTATGAAAAATCTGATATTTTTTCTAGAATACAAAATATTATTTTTTATTTTATGGTGAGTAGTTTAGATTCTAGATCAATAATACTAAACACGTTTGGTACGTATTACATCGTAAAACACCCTGTATCTTGAAAGTTTTACAATATAGGAGGAAACTGAGTACGGAGTTGGAACGAGTGTTGAAAGTACATATAGGAATGAAAATGGACTTACCGGATCCGAAATTCGTATACTAGTATTATTTATCCAAACATGTATGAATATAAGGGCGCTACTATTATTTTGACCGCAGCTGTATGACAAATGTCACTTAAATTTGTTTTTTTCTTTTTAGTTCGTCTTTTTTAAATAAAAGCTTATTTTTTTAAAAAAATATTTACTTTTTATTTATTTTTTACTTTTTAGTCTTAAGGGTTTATATTAACATCTTTTATTTTCAAAACTTATGGAGATATAGCATTTTTATTGAATTGTGGGCGGTAAAAGAGGGTGTGGCAAAAAATGTTATAATATTGCATTGTCACCGGATTTATACATGTATATTAAATTTCAGCTTAATCGGATACCAACATCTTTGCAAAATTGCGAAAAATGGTTTGCAAATTTTGACGGACATACACACATACATGGGCGGTAAAAGGGGATGTGGCCAAATGTTTTTTCTAAGCCCCATGCTTTATTGATGAAACTTTACTGTTTAAATTTTAGCTGAATATGGATTTGTGAGCGGTAAAAGAAGGAGTGGCAAAAAATTTTCTCTAATTATCCTCAGCTCAAAAAAAATTTACTGTTTAAATTTCAGCTGAATCAGCCCCGTAGTTTTAGAGATATAGCATTTTATGGATTTGTGGGCGGTAAAAGGGGGAGCGTCGAAAATTTTCCTTAATTATCCTCTACTCGAAGGAAATTTACTGCCAAAATTTCAGCTCGACCCAGTAGTTTTAGAGGTGTAGCATTTTTATTGATAAAAAAAAAACATACATATATGCAGTGGTGGTCACGAATTTAGCACACTTAAAAAAGTAAAGTGAATACTTATATTTTCCATTTATTTGTTATAAATTTTTAATTAACTTTTTTTTAGTGTATATATTATGTCTTCTTTATTTCTTATATACATTTTTTTATTTCAAAACTTTTTCTTATAGGACTTAAAATCAAATAAAATTTAAAAATAAGCATTTCGACTTGGTCATGAATTTAGCACACGAGCGAAAAAATGTCTAGGATGAAAAATATAATCAAAATTGATTGCATTAAACTCAATATTTCGTAGGAAATCCCTTATTCTTAATTACTGCATCTCATATCCTTGGTAAACTTTTGACCAAAGCCTCACAACGGTACTTTGGAATACTATACCGAATCCTTTGGATTTTTCTAAGCAAATCTAGCAAATTTTTGGATTTTACTGTTAGTATTTGCTGCTTGACATCCCTCCACAGATTCTCAATCGGGTTTAAGTCCGATGATTGCGATGGCCACTTCAAAATATCAGTATGTTTGTCTTCCAAGCAACTCTTAACTATGTGAGCACTCTGCTTTGGATCATTATCCTGCATAAAACGCCATTAAAGTGGCAAATTATCCTCTTGAAACGGTATCATGGTATTGACAAGTACGTTTTTGTAAGCGTGCTGATCCATTTTTTGGTAAATTTTAACAATCGGACAAACTCCGTGCCAAGAAAACGCCGCCCATACCATAACATTTCAGCCACCCTGTTTAATCGTCTTTAGCGTGTACTTTGGATTGTGTTGCATGTTTTGAGGACGCCCACACATATTGTTTGCTGTCAGATGCGAACCGGCAAAACTTTGATTTATCCCTCCAAAGCACATTTTTCCACAAATTCGTTGACTTTTTAAATATTCTTTTGCAAACGCAAGACTGCATTTAATATTTTTTTGCGACACATGTGGTGTTTGTTGGGCTATAAAGCTCCGGAAATTGTTTTCATTCAAGCGTCTTCTTATGCCTTTTGAGGATACATTTATGCCATATTTTGATGAAATTTCATTTTAAATTTTATTTGAGGTCTTAAAAATATCACTAAGTGAAGCTCTATAAATCAAATGGCCCTCTCTTGCTATTGTTTTTCGCGCTCTTGGTCGCTATTTTACATTTTTAATGCTCTAATACTGCTCTACATGTTGTAATGCGTTATGTAATAACTTTCACGAACATCGAAGAAGCAGAGCAATCTCTGAAACTGTGCTTCCACCATTTTTCATTTGCTAAATCAAATGCCGCTGAGCCTCTGAACATAAAGTATCCTTTCGCCATATCTTTTTGCAATTTTTTGTTAGAACTCAAATAGAAACTTAATAAATTTAGTATATCTTACTAGTAAAGTTTAATTAACGAAAATAAAATACGATATGGAACAGTAATTCTAACCTGTGCTAAATTCGTGTCCAGCATTTAAACCACATTGATTCATACTACTTGAAATATGTCAGAAAATTTAAGAATAACTAAAAAACCAACTAACGGTACATAGAGTTAACTTCATAAACAAGACTCAACAAAAAATATTTTATTATAATTCTCAAGCTAAGATGTAAAAAATTTCAAATTAGAGTTACTAACACAGTGTGTGCTAAATTCGTGACCACCACTGTACATACGAACGAAGCAAGTTAAATAAAAGTTTATAAAAAGAATAAAAGGTTTTTAACTCTGCCATACAAACCTATGTATTATGGAATTCATTTATATGTATCTATTTTTGTAGGACATCACTATGTAAAAAATAATCAATTCTAGAATCAATAATTGGAGAAGAGAATTGATTCTGTTTTATACACAATTGATTCTTTTTTCCCGGTGGGATGCTTTACTATACACAGACTATTCTTCTTGCTAGATTTCAATTTGTTTGTTTTTATTCGCTTGTTTGTACTACAAACTATCGCATTTACTTCAATACATACTTTCATTCACAAACGAAATTCAAGACATTCCATAACTGTAATGTCTCCATTAAAATTGAGAATTATGAGAGTAAATTTCGATTTATTGTATTCTATTCTATTCTAATCGTTTATTGAGGCTGTTCGTTTAGTTTCGTTTCGTTGCCTGCATAACGAATGGAATGAATATTCGTTTCGTTCCTTGAATTTACTCTCAATTAGTTATCTTCTCCATTCTCAATTGCCAGAAAAGCAAAACATTCATGCAGATCTTTAGTACACACAGTGTGCCTAAACTTTTTGATTTCAAAATGTTATATCCCACTTCTTTATATTTACAATACAATATGGCAACATTGTATTTGACATGAAGTCAACATAAATATTTATAAAGTTAGTTGAATAAAGTATACTAGTATCGCCTGTGGCCGAAATTCGGCCTTCTATTTCTGTAAGGTAACGAAACTCAAGTTGTTTTTCACATAATGAATTGTTAGTAGTTTGCATGGAAATTCTTAATGCCTACGACGCTATGAGGAAAATAGTGGTAAAGGACAAAAAAGGAAGCATATATGCGTCAATAACAAAAATTTGTTCAACATATAATATTCATTTAAAGTAAATAAATAAATTAAAAGTAAAGTAAATAAGTAAGTAAAAGTAAATAAACGGTATAAAAGTATTACAAATAAATCAAGATAAAAGATAATTCCATATTAAATAAATAAATTAATGATTTAAAATTTCAGCATAAACTATATTTTTTGTAAACACCCTTTCATCGTTAACCAAATGTCCTTGTCCATCAATATCAGAAACATAAAAGCTCAGTCTGTCAAACGATCTAACTCGACTCGTGACAACATACAGTTGACCATGCGAAAAAACAGGTCGTCGTAACAAAATTCCTACTTTGTTGAAAGTTTGTCCCTGTGCTTTATTAATTGTCATTGCGAATGCATTGATCAGTGGAAATTGCGTCCTCTGGAAATCATATGGCATTATTGTTCCAGAAAAAGTTAAATTTATGCGAGTAATCAAAATTCGCTTGCTGTGAGCGATTCCTGTCAATACTTCCCAATCGATAGCATTATTATGTAATGCTTTTACGCGCATTTTAGTGCCGTTTACCAATGCTTCCTTCGCATTCAAATTCCTTATTAATAAAACAATGCCATTTACTTTAAGTTCTAACTTATGTGGTGGCAAGCCACTAACAGACAATGAATTCAAAAATTCCATTGGATAATTGCTTGCCTCAGCTTCATTATCACAAGTAATTTTATCGTAATGTGATAAATTTTTTTATCAAATTTTTTTCAAATTCAACGAATTGAATTTCTTCTGGAAGTGCTCTCATATTTTAAGACAAAGTGGCATGATGAATAGAGAGAAATCCGCTCCAACTCGTAACACAATTTTCAATTAATATTGCATGCGTTCCATGAGGGACAACTGGTAATATTTGACGAAAATCGCCACACATAAGTACGGTTTTTCCTCCAAATGGCTTATTTTTATTTTCTGGATTGACACATATATCTTTCAACAAAGTATCTATGCATACCATTACTTGAAGCGGACACATGGAAACTTCATCAATTAAAAGCAACAACACCGAATTTATGTAATTAGCATAGCTACAAATTGCTTTGATATTGGGTACAGTGTTTTCCATAATTTTAATTGGCAACTTAAAAGTATTATGAAGAGTCCTTCCTCCAATTAACAATGTTGAAGCAATTCCGCTCAACGCAGTTGCAATACATTTTAGATTAAGAGAATTTAATTTATGAATGATAGCAGTTTGAGTAAAAGGTTTACCGCAACCTGCATGGGCTGTCAAACAATATACATTTAACCTTGTATCGTGATACTGAACTTCACGTATGATACGATCAATAACATCACGCTGTTCATTATTAGCACTTCTATAAATTTCATTAAAAAGAAAATCTCCCTCTAAAGGATCAAAAATATCTGTGTCATCATGCTCTGGTAATGCTGTTGGTACAGGCAAACCGATCAAAGTACATGCTATATTATGTGTAATCAATATATCTTGAATTTCTAACTGCGCTCGATTGAATGATATGTTTTCGTTATGACCATCTCTAACGAAATCCTCACTAAGACTTTCTTTGAATTCATTTTAAAGTGCCGTTGTCCGACAAATTGCATAACTTCTTTTTGCCATTTTTATAATTTTAAAAATTATTAAAATATATGTAACTTTACACAAAATTCTCTATGGAAAACACAAATACGCGCTTATAAGATCAAGAATAAATTTGAAGTGGAAGGCTCAAGCTGGATTATAACATACAAAAATATTTCGCAGAATAATGCTGCTTCAAGCTTGCCTAAAACAAAAAACCTGTACTTCCCCGTTTTGAAGTACTGCTAGTAAAGGATTTCATCAGAAAGGCCAAGACAAAGTATAGATTTTTCATTGGATTTTAATTTGTTATATGGCAGCACTATATTTTATGATTTTGACATTAACGATAGGTTTTGTCAAAGCTACATACCCTACCTCATTATTCTGCCATGATCAATGGCTTGGCGTCAAGTGTTATATGAATCAAGCAGCAGTTTAACTGTTTTTTTAACGCTGAGAGAAACTAAGAGAAAGCAACAACAACAACAACAATAATGCTACTCAGCTCTTTTCAAGTGTTTGCGTCACTCCCGCATTCTACTCTTGCTTTTGTAAGCTACAGCAGCGATGTTCAACAGAGTAAAAAAAGCGTTTTACATTTGCTCAGTTTTACCTGTCTTAATGACAACATATATGAATAAAAATTATATTGTGCAAATCTACTCGAAAATACCTATCCATCGATATAAGTATTATGTGAATATGTTGAAGGTAACAAAGAAAAAAAGGGAACACAAACTTTTTGTTTGCGTATTAATATATAGATAGAAAGAAATAGTTGATATAGACAAGCGCGTGTTCATTACTTTCAATTCAAAGGTTAAAATGGATATAATACAAAAGCATGTCTTTTTTAGTTTTTATAACATTTAATCTATATAAATAAAAATCAAATGTCGTTCGTTGGTAATTGCATCAGTTGAGAACGGCTGAACCGATTTGGATAATTTTTTTTTTAAATGTTCGTAATAGTCCAACTTAGGTTTTTACGGAAAGAAAAATTGACCACGCCCACTTTGCGCCCACTTTTTTTTTATTTATCCAAAATCGGAAAACGGCTGGACCGATTTGGATAATTTTTTTTTAATGTTCATAGTAATCCAATTTAAGTTTTGTCAGAAAGAAAAATTGACCACGCCCACTTTTGCGCCCACTTTTTCAATTTATCTAAAATCGGAAAACGGCTGGACCGATTTGGATAATTTTTTTTCAAATGTTCGTAGTAATCCAATTTAAGTGTTTACTGAAAGAAAATTTGACCACGCCCACTTTTGCGCCCACTGTTTTTATATCTATATATATAAAATTAAGTGGCAAAACTTCCTGTTCGCATACTCCTCCTAGACGGCTTGCCCGATTTCAATGAAATTTTCAGGGGTGATTGGGGTCTGTGTGGAGGGTGCACATAAGAAATTGCATGTGTGTATCTTTGCAGGTTTTGTACCACACCCCCTTTTGTCGCCCACAAATCAATAAAAATGCTGTATTTAAGACGGTTTTGGTCGTATTAAATTAAAATTTGGTAAATAAGTTCGTATGATAACTATAATTAACTTTGAAAAAATGGGCGTGGTCACAATTCATCTACGCCTACTTTAAAGAAAATATCAAAATACTTCGAAACCATTGGTCCGATTGAGCTCAAATTTTGTAAGTACGCTTTGCTTTGAGTACGAGATGGTTTAAGGGGCAATGCCACACCCCCTTTTACCTCCCACATATAAATAAAAAATTGTTGTTATCGAATAGCTTTAGTTAGAGTTATGGGTCGCACAGCTTAGAAATTCGGTATTCGACCACAATTTAGACGTACCGTTTCTGTGATGAAATTTTATGGGAGTGGACAAGGGGGAGGGGCACCTCCGATACAACCCAAATTTGTGATATCGAATAGCTTTGAAGTTATAGGAATTCATCTTTGGAATTCAGTTTTTGACCTCAATTTACACATGCAGTTTCAATGGTTTTATTTTATGGGCGTTGAGGGAGGCGTGACATCTCCCTTACAACCCAAATTTGCGATATCGTATTGCTTTGAAGTTATAGGTTGACAGCGTAAGAATTCGGTATTCGACCTAAATTTATACATGCATTTTCAATACTTACATTTTGTCGTCGTAGGGCAAAGGGGAGTGGCACTTCCCATACAACCCAACTTTGTGCTATCAAATAGTTTTAGAGTTATAAGTCGTACAACGCCGAAATTCAGTATTCGACCTCAATATACACATGCAGTTTCATTGATTCAATCTATGCTCATTGGTAAGAGGGGCGTGGCACCTCCCATTTAACGTAAATTTGCGATATTGAATATCAGCGTCAGAATTCAGTATTCGGCCCCAATTTATACATGCAGTTTCATTAATTACATTTTATGGGCGTACGACAAGGGGGCGTGAAACCTCCTATTTAACCCAAATTAGAGATATCAAATAGCATTGGGGTTATAGGTCTCACAGCTTTGGAATTCAGTATTGGACCTCAATGTACACATGCAGTTTCATTGATTACATTTTATGAGCGTTGATCAAGGGGGAGTGGCACCTCCCATACAACGAAAATTTGTGATATCGAATAGCTTTGTAGTTCAAGGTCGCACAGCGTCGGAACTCAGTATTCGACCAAAATTTACGCTTGCAGATTTACTGATAAAATTTTTTAGAGTTTGTCGGGGGGGGGCGTGACACCTCCAATTTAACCCAAATTTGCGATATCGAATAGATTTGGAGTTATAGGTAACTCAGCCTCAAAATTCAGTATTCGACCTCAATGTACTCATGCAGTTTCATTGCTAAAATTTTATGGGCGTAGGGAAAAGGAGAGTGGCACCTCCCATACAATCAAAATTTGTGCTATCGAATAGTTTTGGAGTTATATGTCGCACAGTTTTGGAATTCGGTATTCGACCTCCATGTAGACATCCAGTTTAATTGATTACATTCTATTAGTGGTGATGAAGAGAGAGTGGCACTTCCTATACAACCCAAATTTGTTATATCGAATAGCTTTGTGGATATAGGTCGCACAGTCTCAGAATTCAGTATTTGACCTCAATTTAGACATGCTGTTTAACTGATAACATTTTATGGGCGTTTGAATAGGGAGAGTGGCAGCAACGCGCCGGGTTTCAGCTAGTCTGAAATAAAATTTAAATTAAATTGTCTTTTGTTTTAAATATGTAAACTTTTTTGATTCACTTATGTTTATTTATGAATCAAATTTTACAAAATGTTCCATACTTTATCTCTATACTTTATCTTTACTATAAATCTCTAAAAGCAAACGAATTATTTTTTAATTTTGATTCTTTCTGATTATTTTCGTGATTATAATTTGATTATTTGTAATCGCAAGCAATATAATTGTATCTATACTATTACATAAAAATTAAACTTTTAAAAAGTTTGCTTGTTTTTGGCTGCCGGTAAACTCAAGAACCGCTGAACGGATTTATGTGAAATTTTGACTAGTCGAATCAGAATTGATCATAGATGGTTCATGTAAGCTCAAAATTTTAATATATAAAGGGTGGTTAAATTTTAAGGGCCTAAGGTTTAAATTTCTATTGAATTTTAAAATCAATAGCGAACAAGTTATTGACTGAGAAGAAACTGGCTTAAATCTCACGTTTGGTAAATTTCAGTACATTTTCCCAATTCCTGCCTAAACAACAAAATATGAATCTGAAAATAATGTATGATCATATGAAAAGATCTTCCCGATTCCAACAAAAAAAAATTACGCTGACATGCATCTGCGATCAATGCTTTTGTCATAAAATTGACATTTTATTGAAAAATTAAATCATTTTCTTGCAAGCAGTTCGTCTATTGATTGACTTTAATGCTGTTAGGCTGCCCGCAGAGTAAACGCCGAGGCAGGCAGGCAGTGCCCTGCGAAGAAACGAGATAGAAAAACTTTTTTCTCGCTTGTTCACATAGTTTTCCTGCGCCTGCCTGCCTGCTTCGGCGTTTACTCTGCGGGCAGCCTTACTG
The DNA here is from genome assembly GCA_963920525.1 of Dichetophora obliterata. Taxonomy (NCBI): domain Eukaryota; kingdom Metazoa; phylum Arthropoda; class Insecta; order Diptera; family Sciomyzidae; genus Dichetophora; species Dichetophora obliterata. Next base: position 184,794,064 of record OY986437.1, on the reverse strand, counting down.
CTTGCAGCTTTGGTTTCGTTGTTGTTGTTGCATGTTTTTTTGTAACTACAACAACAGCTGTGCATTGGGATGAAAAGAGAACAACGTAGTTTTATTGCAGTGCCTGCCAAAAAAAAATTTAGTGTGTGTTTGTGAGCAGCAAAAATTGCACTAAAAAGAATTCCATTAAAATTCTACATTTTAATATTCAATTTTTTTAATATTAATATTAATACATTTAGAAATATTCAATCGAAGAGCGTTAAGCTTACTCCATTGAAGTAAATTATCTAAATTAGATTCCAATGAAATAACATCAGTTATGCTACTGACACTCTTAAATAATTTAAGGCCATCAGCATTAAGCAAATATTTTGAGTTGCAGATTATTTCATTAATAAATAATATAAATAAGGGGCCCAAGATACTACCTTGCGGCACCCCAAAAGAAGCAATGAACTTAAAGGTTTTAACATTATTAATTGACACGTAACAATATCTACCGCTAAGGTAAGATTTAATCCAATATAAAAAAGTTGCGTGGAAGCCCATTTTGAAAAGTTTTGCGATTAAGATATTATGGCAAACCTTATCAAACGCTTTAGAAAAATCCGTGTAAATGGCGTCAACATCGCGTAACCACCCTCAAAGGATGAAATGCAATATTGATTAAAGATCGTTAGGTAAGTAAAGGTAGAACGACCTGAAATGAAACCATGCTGTTCAGGACATAAATAGCGTTTAACAAGAAAACATATCTGATTTTAAACAATTCTTTCCAAAATTTTAGAGATAGTAGACAACTTTGAAATGGGTCGATAGTTAGAGATATCATGTTTAGATCCAGATTTGAAAACAGGAGTAATATGGGAAGCCTTCCAACTATCTAAGAATGTACCAACCGCTAATGACATATTAAAAATATGGCACAAGGGAACAGACAAAGCCTAAGCACATTTTAAAAACACTACAAGGCAGAAACCATCAATGTCGGCCTTCACAGTGCTTTTCACTTGACATAATGATTGATTCAGACACATCCAATTCAGAGATCGTTAGGAATTCCTTATTGCACCATAGAAGTCTAAAAGTTTTACGAGCCAAACGAGGAATATTGTTTACACAAACTGAAGTTACTTGCGCTTTAAAATCATCAAAATAAATTGCGACATTTTTACCCTTAAATAAAGAGATCCAGTCAGTGCATCTAAAAATACTTGCTAGATTATTAAAATTACATAATTTAAAGTTAAATAAACTAGATGACGGAGCAGAGTGTATAAAATCATAGAAATTAATATTTAGGATAAGCGCAATATGATGCATATCAGACTGACGAATCGGACACATGCACTCTGAAAGGTTATTTTTAGATATAAATATAAGATCTAAAATTCGATTTAAATTATTTAGATAAGAATTAATTTGAAGTAGATCAATACTCAGCAGACTATCGATAAGATACATTTCATGAGAATGATTGATGTTCACTGGAGTAAATTCATCACTGAGATAAGTCCAAGATACATTGCTGAGGTTAAAATCCCCAAAAACAGCTAAATGACAGTTGGCACCAATTGATGACTGAAGCGCAATAAAATTATCCACACGAGCAGTGTAGATAAACTCAGGACTCGACGTCGGATATATAGAAAGCTCCGTATGTCATAACTTTGGATAAGGTCATGCTAGAAGCTCCAGATTGTGTTTGTTTATAGTTATTTATGGGTGGAACACAGCTACATTAACAACTAAGTTCTGTCTTAAGTCGACTTAGCGATTTTTCCTTATCGACACAAATATATTGTTTAATCTAGGTTGGGCTATTCTTTTGACATTTCCTTCGAGTCATGTTTTTTATAGTTTGGTTGTTGCAGCTTTCATTTCACTATTATTTTAGTGAGAATTGAATCGCAACAATATCTGAAATTTTTCAAAAACAAATTAAGCTGTTATTTGCGTTACTCACTGTTACAACAAAAATAAAAAAAATAAATTGTTTCCGTATCGCGAGCAAAGTCACGGAGGGTTGCTAGTAATTATATAATTATTATAATTATTTTTAAAATATAATCTTATTGATTACTAATCGTAATTGTAATCGCAATTGAACATCTCTGACACATTCTCCCACTTCCACGCAAAACATTTTTGATTGGTCACACATGTAAAGCATTTCAGAGTTGTTGGAATTTTGTTCCCGTTTCTATTTCTTCTTCAAAAGTTTCTGTCAAGAATTTATTTCTTATGCAACAAACAAAGCATAACCACTTATCAAAGCATAAACATTTGATCTGTTTCAGTGTTTATTTAAAAGATCATATGCATGTTTACAAAATGAATGAAGAAATTTTTAAAATTTCATTATTTGCAAAATTAGAACTTTAATCTGCAACTACTGTGACTTATTTGCATTGTATGCCAATGACAAAATTTCATACATAGCCAATTATTCCTTTTTGCTTTATTTATTCTAGATTTAATTGTTTATTCAATGCAACCATAGTCGATATAAAATACTGACAACTTGACAAAAATATAAATTTATTTGTTTTTTATGAAGTCGTAGTGCCCCCCGTGGTTAAAAGCATCATCAAAAAAGGAGCTTTCTTTGTAATGAGTGTAGTACTCCCTACCCATGATACAATAAAAAGGTAAGTGCGCGAAGATAAATTCGTCAATCCGACGTTAACTTAGCGAAGACTTAAACCAATACTTTTAGAAAAGTACGAATAAAACTTTTGGAAGGAAATTAAATTCTTTCTTTTCGCAAAGTAGGTACGGATCTAACTTCTGATACGAGTTTAACTTATGGCTTGCATTTTAAATTCTTAGGGCCAGTTTCACGACCGTAAGTTAACCAATTGGTTAATTACAGAAACCAGCTGTTAGTTAACTAATGGTTTAAACCACCACCAATGGTGGCTTAATCTATTAGTTAACATTGATTGTGAAACTCAAATCTGTTAGTTAACCTCTGGTCAGTGGTCGTGAAACTAGCCCTTACTATTGCAAAGTACGAATGTGCAGCAGGCACAGTGGTTGCTCCAAAAATAAAAACTTGAAGTTGAAATTTCTAAAATTAAAATTTACTCAGCCTCTTATATGTTCAAGTTTATCAACGGTAAATTTGTGTTTTTTCATCAAGTGGTACCTTCTAAAAAAATAGCTTCAGAGATGAGAACACGTGTTTAGTTGGTTAATGCAGTGTGAGAAGTTTGATACTAAAGTTAAATTTCAAGTGCTAAATATATTAAAAAGTCTTTAAATTTAAATTTATTGTAAGGTATTAATAAGCCTTAATAATAAGCAATAAAATAATTTTAAGACATAGTGTAGTTTTTAAATATCAATGTTTTCCCCACCTACTATATTTTGCATTATGCGTCTTTGTTTTAGAATTTCTCTTAAGCTTTTAGTTGTGCCCCCACCACCCTATCCCACATTGATTTTTATTTCCTAATAGTAGTTCACGTTTTAAAATGATCAAGTGTTCGCTTTAGCTGCAGAGGACTTGCAGAGCTTCGTGTCATCTTCCACAGACTGTGAAGTGTCCGTACTTAACCCTAGAATATTTACTCACTTCTCGTGAATAATTCTAATGTATAGTGAAATAAGGTTCGTATTCTAGGGTTAGGGCAGTATTCTAGTGTAGAAAACTTAAAAAAATCCCTTTTTCGATAGTTTATATATATGGACTTTGCCCTAGCTTCGGTTTGATCACAAATCATCGAGAACTGGACCTACGTGTTTTATGCCGACTCCGAACAGCTTATGTTCTCAAGAAGCTTTACATGGCAATTTTTGCTCTCTGAACTTTGCCATTGTCTGCAGAGAGGTGACGACCGAACAGAAAAATTAATTCAATGGAAAAAACTTTCTGTCTGAGCTGGAATTGAACCCGGGCTACCGCGGTTCTTGAGCTTAGGGTCCACGCACTCTTCCCACTAGGCTGCGGTCGCCACAATAAAGACGCGTGAACTGTACTTGTGTTAGCATTGTGTTCGTTCTTCTGAAGGTCGGATACGTTGTCTAGAAATGTTGTAACTGAGAAAGTTTTGTCTGTTGTTCCAAAAATGCATTTATTAGGTTTAGGCCCTTATTATGAGTTGCTTTCGACGTTCGATCTTCGCTGGTTATCGAACGAGTATCGAAAGTTAAATTCTTATTATGAGCAGTGCAACTCTATCGAAATGTTCGTTGCTCATCGAAATTTCAGTCGAATAGGATTTTGCTTTCGATGCGATGCGTGCTTAGCAATAATTGTTAAAAATTTAAGTATTTTGTGATTGTGTTTTCCTTTTTAAAGACTAAAAACTAATACCGAACTGTTTTTGTAATTTTTATGCAGGTCTAAGGTGGTGAGCAACAAATCACAGTTAGAAAAACTGGTCTTATTGATGGAGACAAACTTTGACTGCAAAGGTTATTTGTTCCAAAGTTCAGGCGACAAAGAAATGGGAAGAACTCACGCTGGAATTAAATTGCTTAGGACGGACCACCAGTTAGAACAGCAAAGTGGCTTAAGATAAACTAAAGAAAGCGTTGCTCAACCGTTTTCTACTTCTAGCCAGTTACGTCAAGCTTTCATCCTTTTCTGACGAAGCGTCGAATCTTATGGAAATTATTTTCGTCATCGTCATAACTTTTTTGTCTTATTTTTTGCAATCAACTTTCAAACTAATCGTATTTTGTTGAAATAAAACAACGATCACCTGATAGAAATATACTACTGTGAACAAACAGTATGAACGAAATTCACAATAGCGCTACTCTTTGTCGAAAGCACGTTATAATACCAAATGCAAATTCGTTCGATCAGGCCATTCGAATACAGTCGAAGATCGAACGCAGCTCATAATAAGGGCCTTAATGTTTAAACCGTAGTCTGAATGTCTTTGAAAACTTGTGTTAAGTGTTTGATGTGTTGTCTCAGTCTCGCTAGCTATTAATATATCGTCTTAGTAAACAAAAATAAAATCCAGTTCATGTAAAACTTCGTGTATAAATCTTTGGAATGCTTGTGCCGAATTTCTCAAGCCGAAAGGCATTCGGAGAAACTCAAACATTCCAAAAGGTGTTGTTATGGCTGTTTTGTGAATGTTGTTAGGAGTCATCTGTATCTGGTGATATACTCTAATCAGGTCAATTTTTGAGTAAATGTTTGTGTTGTGTAAGTTAATGGAGAAGTCGTGTATATGTGGTAAAGGGTAGCGTTCAGGTACAGTGATAGCGTTCAATCGTCTGTAGTCGCCACATGGTCTCCAGTCATTTGGTTTGCGTGTGACTACAAGGTGTAGTGGAGAGGGAGTTTTTGAGTCAGACAGGCCGCGAATTCCACACCAGACTAGAAAATCAAATTTTTGTTTTACGTTTTAATTTTGGTAAGTCTGTAACTATGTGGTGTACTCTTTTATGTTCGATTGGTGCAGTGTAATCGGGTTATGTTACAAGTGAAGGTAATTGTTTGAGTAGCTGTGTGTATTTATTGTCGAGCTTAAATAATTTTGGTAATTAATTGTGTCTCGGAATATCTAGAAATTGCGTTGACGGAAAATTTTGTGAGGGGGTCAAATGTTTCTTGTGTTTTAAATCTATTATAAGTTCATATTTAGTAAGAAAGTCTGCGCCTATAATAGGCCTTGTAATGTCCGCTAGTATGAAAATGAAAGGGAATTCTCATCTGAGTTTTAGATTTACGTTTAATTATTTTTTTCCAGAAGTCGATATTGCTGTGCCATTAGCAGCTTGGAGTATCAAATCAGATTTTGTCAATCAAATATAAATTTTAAATTTGGAGGATGGCAGTCCTGAAACTTCGGGCCCACTGTCGATCAGGAAATTTAGTTTATTGTCGTTGTAAAATATGAATAAATGGCGTATTAGTGTTATTTAACTCCCATCATTAGCCGTTGCAATGATGGAGTGTTTTAGTTTTTTGTATTTTGTGTATTGTCTTGGTTGGTTGTTTTGGGTGAATGAACATGGCTGTTCGCATTTCCTAGCGGCCCTACCAAATTTTAAATAATACTTGCAAACCCAATTGCTCGGTCGTTAGCGTAACGTGTTTCTAGCTCGACGCGGTGAGAACCTTCTGTAGTTAAAGTTCCGTGAATTAGATAAAGATCGATTATGTTGTTCACTTTTAAATTCTTGGACTTCTAGTGAAAGCTTGTTAAAACATTCAAGAATTTTTGTAGTTTCGGAAAAGTTTTGCGTTATTTTCGCTAGCTCATTGGAATTATAGGGAGAATTCCTGGCAACTGCAGAAATCTCTGACCCAGCTATAACCTCCCATAGAATGTCTGCTAGTTTCATTTGTTCCTCAAGTTTTTTATGGCCAGACCCGGTAAGGACGATATTTAGGCTCTTTGGTAATTTGTTTAACCATATTTTATATATTAAATAATGGTTGACTGTCAAACCAGCTGGAAGCAACAACGATCGGTAAAATTGAAAGGTTTTTGGTCAACCATCTCGGTACCTTACAATATTTTGTCGAGTCGTTTATCTCGCTTAACGAGTGTCGATCTATTAAAACTTTATTCAAATCTTCGTTCTGATTTGTCAAAGGAGGCTTTTGAATATAGCCAAGTACTGTGATAATGACCTTTTGTGGGAGAGCAGTCACTAGGTACTCATACTTGGTTTTATTTACCGTAATTGCTTTCAATTGGAACTGAATCTCCGCATGCGCGAACCATGCATCTGGACAACTGGTCCAGAATTGTGGTAACTTGACCGACGTCGCATGAATTTCAGTACTGGATGGAGTATTGAAAGGATTGGTAAGTAAGTCTGTCTCTAAATTCGTTAAATGTGCGTGTGTATCACCTTCTTCGTGGTGAGAAAGGTGTGAGGGTGTATGTTGTAGGCTCATATTTAAAAGAAATTTAGTAAATTAAAAGTGTTCTAACTAATGTGTGTTATCTTATGTGTTCCTATTAATGTGTTCCTATCTGTATACCAGGAGCAGTGGAGTGCCTACGGAATAAAATGATTGGTTCCTTCAGACCCAACCATTTTAAACCGTGTAAAAAGCTTAATATGTAGTATAGTGTATATTTACTTTATACTCAGAATAATTTATGTAATTTTTTTTAATGTAATTTTTAATGCTGCCGTTGTTTGCGTCACTGTCACTGTTGGCGTCGCTGCCTATATTGACATCGCTTCCACTGTTGGCGTCGCTACCGCTATTGTTGTTATTGTTGTTGTTGTTGTCGCAGCTGTTGTTGTTGTAGCTGCTGCTGCTGTGGCTGTTCGTCGTCAACATCAATCTCATTTAATAATTTGTAGTTCGCTGGCAGGATCTCCAGTGTTTGTCCTTTTGTTTCGTTGAATGAAGACGCGTATTTTAATTTATTTTATTTTATTTAATTGAATTTAATGACAACAATTTGAACGAACATATTTTTAAATTCTAAAAATAGTTTTTTCATTTTTTGACAAATTTTTTGAAAACAAGTTTCTTATTTTTCGTAAATATAAACTTTAACGAGTAAATCTTTCCAAGTAGAAATACAATACAAAATAAGTATAATTGTGAATGGAAGTAAAGTTAGGTTACATGAATGTTAAGTAAATTGTTAATTTATTAATTTAAGCACCACACTGTTTATTCTACAAAGTAGCAGTGGAGTAGTATAGATACTAAAGTACTAAAATATAGCTACAATTGTACTACTACCAGCAGCTATGGGTGTATGCTCAACTGTTTTCGTTTGACATTATTTTGACAGAATTGTGGGTATTGTCAAAAAGGAATCAAAGCAAACACAGAATATAAGGGGTATTTTTTAAAGGCTCTCCGTATCGAACCTACCTTTTTATTATGCCATGGTTTGTATGAAGTCTGTGATATCAACGCATTTGCTGTTCTCATTCTTGATGGAATTCATGGCTCTCTTTCATTTAACCATTGCATAAATTTATGCCGTACATTTCACTGAGAGGAAATTCATCCGTATCTAATACTATACGCATTTATTTCAATTATTGGTTTTTAAAGAAATTGTTTTCTAATTATTTTTTAAACTGTCATAAAAATAACAAATATATAAAACAACCTTAATAATAACAACAATTTATAAAAGCAGTTTTTATTTGCTTCCAAATCAAAACAATTTTAATAACACAATATCGAATACTGTTAATGCATGCACGTACATACAATTTTTATTTAATATACTGTGAATATATTTTAATTAATGTTTGTTCTGCTTAGTTCTTAACCCTAGAATATTAACCTATGTAAAATTTGCTCATTCCTTGTGGGAAAGTACATAATACATACTAAGGTATAGTGAAATAAGGTTCGTATTTAGTAGGGTTAATGCAATTAAGTGCACGTATCGTGTCGTGGAATTGTAAAATTTACTTATATGAATGCCATTTGTTTTTTTGTGTTATTGTTTGTTGTGAACAAATAGTTTGAGGGAACTCAAATTCTATAAATAGATCATTCTTTATCATTTTTCCTGAAACTGTCGGCGACATGTTTACAGAAAATTATGAAAAAAATGTCAATTAGGGCCGTTGTTGGAAGCTAAATTGAGCTGAGATTTTGTCGATTTGTTTCGAGTATGAAATGGTTAAGGCAAAAAATGTCGCCGCACACCCTCTTACCGCCCACAAATCAACAAAAATACCATATTTCGCACGGATTTTTATTATTAGTGATTTTATTATCAGATTATTAGTGATATTTATCATTACCAACCTAACACCAGCTACGCGGTCAAGTGCTTTCACATTAATTCGTAAAAAGGAAATCTTCCTTTAAAAATGTTTGTAAAAAATAAACAGTTTAAATAACAGTATGCAGTCAAAATTAAGTTGCGAAATTAACAAACGTATGGAATGTAACAAAATACGAGCTAGAAGAATATTGTTAATTACAATGTGATGCAAAAAGTTTTTGTAATGCTCCTTTATTCATCATAAATTCATTTTTTGGGCAAATGGTCATATAAATCGCAATTGACAGTGACTAAATTTGCATTTGTTCATGGCTTAAGCAAACTATTTGATTTAAAAAATGGAAACCGTTGACCAAAACTGTTCAGATAAAGATTAACTCAAATAAATATTTCAGCTACAATTATTGCATTGTATTGCAAACAGAGTGAACGTCGAAACGGACAGGCAGGCAGACAGGTGCAGGCAAACTATGTGAACAAGCGAGATAAAAGTTAGCTTGGCTTTATTTCAATCGTAACTGCCTGCGCCTGTCTGCCTGCCTGCCTGCCTGTCTGTCTGTCTGTCTGTCTGTCTGTCTGTCTGTCTGTCTGTCTGTCTGTCTGTCTGTCTGTCTGTCTGTCTGTCTGTCTGTCTGCCTGCCTGCCTGTCTGTCTGAATCGGCGTTTACTCAGTGCGCAACCTTAAGCTGCCCGCTGAGTAAACGCCGAAGCAGGCAGGCAGACAGGCAGGCCCTGCGAAGAAACGAGATAGAAATAACTTTTTTCTCTCTTGTTCACATAGTTTTCCTGTGTCTGTCTGCCTGCCTGTCTGCTTCGGCGCTTACTCTGCGGGCAACCTTAGGCTGCCCGCTGAGTAAACGCTGAAGCAGGCAGGCAGGCAGGCAGGCGCAGACAGCAACCCGCTCCACAAATAACCACCGCAGAGTGAATGCGAGAAGCAGATCAGATCAGTGCGACATTGTTTGTTATTGTTTTGTTTTTTTCGCATTTATTTTGTTATGAAACCTTCTCCACGAAAAAATTTAACGTGGATTCACTGATTACCTTCAGCTTGATTAACATTATTTAAATTCACACAAAAACTTGCTGAAAGTAGTCAGTGAATTCAGCTTTACCAACAACAACAGCAACGCAAAACACACACTTGCGCATGCGCACAAACAAAACAACACTCACTCAATGATCCAAGATTGATTTATAAGTTTTGTTATTGTTTTCTTTTGTTAATTTTTTTCTATTTTAAATGTGTCTTTTTAATTCTTTTTTATTGAAATCATTGCAGTACCAAACAACACAAAGCAAAGAACAAGTTGATACTTTTATTATTTGTTTTTGGTTTCCTCGAAATTTGTGTTGAGTGCAGAAAAGAGTGCATAAATATGCTTATCTTGCGGGCAGCAATTTGTTGATATTTTTTCACTTTGCTTGTTTTGTATGGGAAACATATACATTTATTTAATTCTTAATTCTTATTGATAAAAAAATTAAGAAAAAATGGATTAGTCTGACGAAATGTTTTTAATTTCCAATGCAGCAATTTATATTGTTATGGGAAAAATCAAATCTTTCAGAATTCATCCTATTGCATTTGTCAACAAAAACAAAACACAACTTTCACTCTATCATGTGCGCTGACTCAGCCGCTTGTATGTGTGTTTCAACGAATCTTTTCTGTTGTTGCTGTTTTTTTGTTTGGATTCTTTTTTTCACTCAAAAGATGATGAAAACAAAATCAAAACAGTCCACAGTTTTGTTTGGATTCCACAAAAAATCTATTAAATGCAAACAACAACAAATTAAAAGGATTATTTTTCATCCATTTTACATGTCCAACAAATGGTAATTTCATAAATCCATAATTTTCGTTGTTTCAGTTATGCAAAATTTATCACCAACAACAACAACATAGATGCACAATAACAAAAACAATCTTCACACTCGTTGCTATGTTGTGTACACGTACGCTGATGTTTATTATGCTTATGTGTGTGTTTCGTCCATCGAAAAAATAATAAACATAAAATGCATCTAATATAAATTCTTCCTTGCGTTAAAAAAATTGTACATCTTAAATTTTAACAAAACTTAGACAAACACGCAAAATCAGCTGCGAGAAACCAGGACAAAACACTTTTCTCGCTGTACCTGCTTTGGTCTGCCTGCCGACACTATGCGGACTTCGAGCAGATTTATATGAAACTGTATGAAGCCACTTTTGTCGCACTGGTGCCTGCCTGTCTGCCTGCCTGCCTGCTTCGGCGTTTACTCAGCGGGCAGCCTAAGGCTGACAGGCAGGCAGACAGGCAGGCCCTGCGAAGAAACGAGATAGAAATAACTTTTTTCTCTCTTGTTCACATAGTTTTCCTGTGCCTGTCTGCCTGCCTGTCTGCTTCGGCGCTTACTCTGCGGGCAACCTTAGGCTGCTCGCATAGTAAACGCCGAAGCAGGCAGGCAGGCAGGCAGGCCCTGCGAAGAAACGAGATAGAAATAACTTTTTCTCTCTTGTTCACATAGTTTTCCTGTACCTGTCTGCCTGCCTGTCTGCTTCGGCGCTTACTCTGCGGGCAACCTTAGTCTGCGGACAGAGTAAACTCTGACGCGAGCAGGCAAGCAGGCAGGCGCAGGCAGGTACCTGCTCAGTAAATAAGCCGTGCAGAGTGAATGCGAGCAGGTCAGATCAGATCAGTGCGAGAAAAAGTTTGTTATTTGTTTTTTCACATATTGCTTTCTATTTTGCATCCTCCGCTAATGGCGTTTATGATTTTTTATTTTCTATAATTTTTTATTTTCTATACATAATTAGCACACTCTCTCTTCAAAAGAGCTACAACTCAAAAAATTTACATTTTCAGGAAGAGTAAAAACAATTTTTTTTTTCTTTAAGGGAGACTAAGAATATGTGTACAAAATAAAGATAGCCGATGTATATGAGCACTAAAAATAGTCTTACACGAACAAGTATATATGTAAACATTTTGCGTTGTGACTCTTTTGAAGAGGTTGTGCGATATGTTGTGCCACAGGCGAGCCCAGAATTGCGCTGAGAATTTCAAACTAAAATTAGCGTTTCCTTCGGTTGCTAGAAAGGTTCCATTGGCCAATAAGATAACTCTCCAGAAATTTTACCCAAATCGGACACCGATAAAGTAAGGCTCATTGCGATTTAATCTAATTACATTGGTATAAAGGGCGAAAATGAGGTGTTTCGTCATAAAAATGTGTATTAAAATTCTGTAAACTGATAAAATAATTCTATTTTTTTAATCAATAGTAGATTCAAATACCCTTACAACGTGTCATCGGTGAGAAAAATCGAATGAAAATTACCAGAGTTGTGATATTTTACTTTTCGAAAAAATTCTATTTTCTTTCTTGTGTTAATAAAAAAAGTCGTAAAAATCCAAATTTTGAAAAATTGCAATGAAATGTTGTTAAACAACTTTCTAAAACAACACTTAATACAAATACAAAAAATTGTGTCATTAATTTGAATAACTTGGTCGTTATGGAATTTTTTATTAGAAGTGTACCTTTTTAAAATGTAGAGTTTGAGTATTTTTACGAAAAAATTCTCAAAAATCCAAAAAATGCAAAATGTTAACCAAAAAAAAGAATATTGCTTAAAGCATAGTCTTGAGCTATTTTGTGCACAAAATTGAAAAAAGAAAAATCCTAAGAAAAAAGTATAGCTGGTGAAACTTGATCTTTTTTTTTTTCAAAAATCCGAACACAAAAAAATTATAGAAAAACCATAAAAACGTTATATTTCATTTAAAATGACTTTAAAATTAATGCTTTTTATATATTTTTGGTTTTTGTATTACAAAAATTTTGGAATTTGAGGACTGCCAAAATATTAGACCCTGGTTTTACGGTTCAAAATATTAAAAAAAATGCAAAACCAAGCAATTTAATTTTTTCTTATTTTATTTGTTTTATATGTATTTCTTTTGTTTCTTACATGCCCAATCAATCAATCTATCATTTTCGCGTGCACAGCTTATCACCAACAACAACACAATCTTAATCAACGTTAACCAAATTTGTCAATACCCACCAAAAACAACCCTCACACTCACATAAACATGTGCGCAGTAGTTGCTGTTGATGTTTGTTTCGTTCAACGCGTTGTTGTTGTTGAATGTTTTTGTTGTAATTGGTCTTGTATTCTAAAGATAATAAAAAAAACGCAATTTCCTTGAAAAATTACAAAAAACAACACAAAAGAACAAATTCAGTTGCGAGAAACCTGCGCCAGCCTGGTTTCTCGCAACAACCTGATCTGATCTGACCTGCCTGCTTCCACTCTGCACACTTTGAGCAGGTTTATATGAAATCGTATGAAGCGAGTTTTCTCGCAATGGAACAGGCAGGCAGGCGCAGGCAAGTACCTGCTCAGTAACTAAGCCGTGCAGAGTGAATGCGAGCAGGTCAGATAAGATCAGTGCGAGAAAAAGTTTGTTATATATTTTTCCCCTATTGCTTTCTATTTTGCATCCTCCGCTAATGGCGTTTATGAAATTTTTTTTTAACATTAATAGCACACTCTCTTCAAAAGAGTACAACTCAAAAAATTTAATTTTCAGGAAGAGCAAAAACAATTTTTTCCTTCAAGGAACTCCATACAAAAAAAAGAAGACAAGACAATTTTTATTTTTAATTAAAGACTAAGAATATGTGTACAAAATTAAAATAGCCAATTGTGTGTATATGATCCAAATATGTGTATATGATCACTACAAGTAGTCTTACACCAAAAAGTATATATGTAAACATTTTGAGTTGTGACTCTTTTGAAGAGGGTGTGCGATATATTGTGCCACTAGGCCAGCCCAGAATTGCACTGAGAATTTTAAACTAAAATTAGCGTTTGCCTCGGTCGCTAGAAATGTTCTATTAGCCGATAAGATAACTCTCCAGAAATGTTATTCAAATTGGACATCGATAAAGTAAGGCTCATTGTGATTTAAACTTGTAAAGGGGGTTTTGTTCACAGGCTGAGGTATGCTCAGCGGTTCCAGGGTCAAACAAAAGACCCTCAAACTTTTGTCCAAAATAAATAAGTAGACTTGGTGATTTTCGTGCTCAGACGATATTTTCTGTTTTATTGTTAAATCAAGTCTTTCTTACAATACACAATATTTTAGGAATATGATAAATTTACAGTGGTGGGTGAGTCTGCCGATGCTGGTTCGATGATATTTGGTATTTGGCGAAGTTCGGTGATGTTCGGTGATGTTCGGTGTTCGCTGAAGTTCGGTGCTGTTCGGTGATATTCGGTGATGTTCGGTGTTCGCTGAAGTTCGGTGCTGTTCGGCGGTGTTCGGTGATGCTCGGTGTTCGCTGAAGTTCGGTGCTGTTCGGTGATGTTCGGCGATGTTCGGTGATGTTCGGTGTTCGCTGAGGTTCGGTGCTGTTCGGTGCTGTTCGGCGATGTTCGGTGATGTTCGGTGATGTTCGACGATGTTCGCTGACGTTCGGTGCTGTTCGGTGATGTTCGGTGATGTTCGGCGATGTTCGGATATGTTCGGTGTTTGCTGAAGTTCGGTGCTGTTCGGTGATGTTCGGCGATGTACGGTGATGTTCGGTGTTCGCTGAAGTTCGGTGCTGTTCGGTGATGTTCGGCGATGTTCGGTGATGTTCGGTGTTCGCTGAGGTTCGGTGATGTTCGGCGATGTTCGGTGATGTTCGGTGTTCGCTGAGGTTCGGTGATGTTCGGTGATGTTCGGTGTTCGCTGAAGTTCGGTGCTGTTCGGTGATGTTCGGCGATGTTCGGATATGTTCGGTGTTTGCTGAAGTTCGGTGATGTTCGGTGATGTTCGGTGTGACTGACTAAGGCAAGACCCGACTATGAACAAACTTGTTCTCGTTTCCAGCAAGTAGCGACGGTACAAAGCACTACGCTCTCGAGCCGTGCCGAAGTCTGTCACAACGCGGTCTATTTATCCGTATGCTGCCATTAACCTTCTGGGAATTATAGCGTTGCGTGTGGTTTATGTAGACTCGGCTGTTGACTACGTTGAATGTGCTGGCTGTATGTGTGCGTGTGTGTGTAGGTATGGCTGTTGGTTGAGTTAAGCGCACAGTGGTGTAGTAAGGCAGTGGCGTAGTGTGCGGGGTGCAAACTTGTAACGGGGATCACCGTTACAACTCCCCCCCCACTTCGGAGAGTGATTTGTCAGGTTATTATTTATTTTTTTTTTTTTTTTTTTTCTGCTTGTGTTTTCGAAACGGATTTATCTGTAGTAGTGGTAGCGCGGTTTCATCAGTTGCGCCTTCTGCGTCCCTGGTCTCTGGCACGTCAGAGCTTCCGTCTGTGTGACAGGGTGTCGGCAGGGGTGATAAACGAATAGTCGGCCGAATGTTTCGGGTTTCGGAGATTTTCGGTGGTTCGGGTTTAATAATGCGGTCGATGGTGCGCTTGATCGTTGCCGGCGCATAGTTCGTGCTCAAAGGCATCGCTTCCCTTTTAAATAATTGTTCGTTTGGTTCTGGTGTTAAATTGTCTCGTCTGACAAGAGAGTACAGGCTTGAGACTTTTCCCGCTTGGTCATTGCTTTGGTGGTCCAGCTCATGACCGTCCATCGTTAATTTTATGCCTCTGCGTTGTAAGAAATCCATTCCTAGGATCATTGGCTCTGCTAGTGATGATAATGGGGAGACTGAGACAAATACTGATTTTTGCCCATAGTCGACTTGGATGGGATACGCGTCCTCGCAATCGACTATAGAGTTATCTGCTAGCTGCATTTTCCTGCTGTGTGGCCGCGGTTTAATATTTTGCTCAGTTAAAAATTGTTTGATGCTATCGTCGACGTATGATAGTGAAGATCCGGTGTCGATCAATGCCTTTATCGGTCGTCCCATGACCTTTACGGTGATATAATAGCGACCATCAGTCAAGCTATCAGAAGGATAGGGAGTATACGGTTGTGGGTTCAAACAGTGGCAATCGCGGGATAATGTGCCGTCCAGACCACATCGTGAGCAAAATTTTCGTGCTTGGCTTCGGCATTCATAGCGCCAGTGGCCTCGTTTTTTGCACCTCCAGCAATGTGTGGTTTTATCGTATGGTGTCGCATCTCGTAGGCAGTGAGCGGCCGTTCGGCTCACTTTCGTTTCGTCTCGCCTGAGCTCTTCGTATTCTTCGGTGAGGTCCATTAATTCATCAAGCGTAGTAAAGTCACTTCGTCTGGCGTAGAGCTTGTATTCTACTCGTAGCCCATCGTAAATCCGGTCTGTGTGGTCTAGAGTTTTAAGCTGCGGGTGTTTGCGTATGAGGGTTTGCATACATAATATGTAATCTTTTGCCTTTTCTCTTTGCATCTGTTTACGATTATAAATTGCTTCCTCCAGGTGGCTCAAGAAACGCTTCGGCAGGAAAAATCTTTCGGCTTCTGCACGAAACGTGGCCCATGTGGTGATCGTTGGTCGTTTAACACGATACCACTGTAGAGCCCTACCTTGCAATGTCTCTAGTAAGGTGGGTAACAATTTATTTCGGTCCAAGTGATAGCATTCGGCTAGCTCTTCGATTCGCTCGATGAACTCAAACACATTTTCGCCACCCTCGTAGTGAATGTTCCATCGACGTACGGTATTCATTACTTCGATGTCCGAAATCTGGTGGTACTCGGGCACCAAAAGTGTTGTTGACTGCATAGGTGTGTTGTCGGTTCCGGTTGTTGTTGTGTCGTTGCCGATCGGCAATTTTTCTTCTGCTTCAACTTCGGCTTCCAGTGCTCGAAATATATTTTCGGTTGATGCTCTACTTCGTTTGGTTTTGACGAAGTGGCTTAATTGCCTTCGTAAATCCTCTACAGTGCAGCCATCAATTGGTAACCCGATCTTTCGGCACTCGTTAATGAGCCGTTCCTTTTTAAGTAAGTATATCCAGCCGAGTGAATCCGATGTTAGATGTTTGTCCATATTATTATTTTTATTGTGTATTGTACCTGCTTCGTCGTCGTTGGTGGGTGCGTTCGGTTTTCCACTGCCGTCTTTGGAAGCAGGTCCCTGCTCGGGCGCCATTTGTAAAGGGGGTTTTGTTCACAGGCTGAGGTATGCTCAGCGGTTCCAGGGTCAAACAAAAGACCCTCAAACTTTTGTCCAAAATAAATAAGTAGACTTGGTGATTTTCGTGCTCAGACGATATTTTCTGTTTTATTGTTAAATCAAGTCTTTCTTACAATACACAATATTTTAGGAATATGATAAATTTACAGCGGTGGGTGAGTCTGCCGATGCTGGTTCGATGATATTTGGTATTTGGCGAAGTTCGGTGATGTTCGGTGATGTTCGGTGTTCGCTGAAGTTCGGTGCTGTTCGGTGATATTCGGTGATGTTCGGTGTTCGCTGAAGTTCGGTGCTGTTCGGCGGTGTTCGGTGATGCTCGGTGTTCGCTGAAGTTCGGTGCTGTTCGGTGATGTTCGGCGATGTTCGGTGATGTTCGGTGTTCGCTGAGGTTCGGTGCTGTTCGGCGATGTTCGGTGATGTTCGGTGATGTTCGACGATGTTCGCTGACGTTCGGTGCTGTTCGGTGATGTTCGGTGATGTTCGGCGATGTTCGGATATGTTCGGTGTTTGCTGAAGTTCGGTGCTGATCGGTGATGTTCGGCGATGTACGGTGATGTTCGGTGTTCGCTGAAGTTCGGTGCTGTTCGGTGATGTTCGGCGATGTTCGGTGATGTTCGGTGTTCGCTGAGGTTCGGTGATGTTCGGCGATGTTCGGTGATGTTCGGTGTTCGCTGAGGTTCGGTGATGTTCGGTGATGTTCGGTGTTCGCTGAAGTTCGGTGCTGTTCGGTGATGTTCGGCGATGTTCGGATATGTTCGGTGTTTGCTGAAGTTCGGTGATGTTCGGTGATGTTCGGTGTGACTGACTAAGGCAAGACCCGACTATGAACAAACTTGTTCTCGTTTCCAGCAAGTAGCGACGGTACAAAGCACTACGCTCTCGAGCCGTGCCGAAGTCTGTCACAACGCGGTCTATTTATCCGTATGCTGCCATTAACCTTCTGGGAATTATAGCGTTGCGTGTGGTTTATGTAGACTCGGCTGTTGACTACGTTGAATGTGCTGGCTGTATGTGTGCGTGTGTGTGTAGGTATGGCTGTTGGTTGAGTTAAGCGCACAGTGGTGTAGTAAGGCAGTGGCGTAGTGTGCGGGGTGCAAACTTGTAACGGGGATCACCGTTACAAACTTATTCCATTGGTATAAAGGGTGAAAATGAGGTGTTTCGTCATTAACGTGTGTATTAAAATTCTGTAAGCTGATTAAATCATTCTATAATTTAAATCAATAGCAGATTCAAATACCTCTACAACGTGTGAGAAAAATCGGATGAAAATTACCAGAATTGTGATATTTTACTTTTCGATAAAATTCTATTTTCTTTCTTGTTGTAATAAAAAAATTGTAAAAATCCAAATTTTAAAAATTGAATGAAATGTTATTAGACAATTTCCTGAAACAACACTTAATACAAATAGAAAAATTGTGTCATTAACTTGAATAACTTGGTCGTTATGAAATTTTTTTATTAGAAGTGTACCTTTTTGAAAATGTCGAGTTTGAGTACTTTTACGAAAAAAATTCTAAAAATCCAAAAATGCAAAATGTTAACTAATAACAACAATAATGCTTAAAGTATAGCATTGAGGTTTTTGTGCATAAAATTAAAAAAACCAAAATCCTAAAAAACTTGATTTTTTCAAAAATCCTCAAAGTGCCTGTTTCTGGCATTTCAAACACAAAAATATCATAGAAAAATCATAAAACCGTTATATCTCAATTGAAATATTTTTGATTTTTATATTACAAAATTTTTGGAATTTGAGGGCTGCCAACATATTAGACCCTGGATTTGCTGTTCAAAATATTTAAAAAAAAAAATGCAAAACGAAGCAATTTAATTTTTTATTGTTTTATATCATTTTCGCGTGCACAACTTATCACCAACAGCAACACAATCTTAATCGACGTTAACCAAATTTGCCAATACCCACCAAAAACGACCCTAACACTCACATAAACATGTGCGTGGTCGCTGCTGTTGATGTTTGTTTCGTTTAACGTGTAGTTGTTGTTGAATGTTTTTGTTGTTATTGGTCTTGTATTCTAAAGATAATAAAAAAACGCAGTTTCCTTGAAAAATTACAAAAAACAACATAAAAAGAACAAATTCAGTTGCGAGAAACCTGCGCCAACCTGGTTTCTCGCAACAACCTGATCTGATCTGATCTGACCTGCCTGCTTCCACTCTACACACTTCGAGCAGGTTTATATGAAATCGTATGAAGCGAGTTTTCTCGGAATGGAACAAGTAAGCCTGCCAGCCTGCTTCAGCGTTCACTCTGTCCGCAAACTAAGGCGCAAGAAGGCAGAATCACAGATAACTTATTATATAGATGTACATCTTAGAACAAAAAAAGCGGCCAAAACCTTTTTCAAATTTTGACTCCAATGTTTACGCTCTTTCCTAAGAAGTTAAAGCTCTTGCCTCTAACGTCACTAACATAAGCACACAAGACACTTTTATGTACACTAGATGGGTTCATTTTACTGAAGTATTTCAGAACCTCACTGCACTGCAGAATATGTATCCTGGATGTCATAATAATATGTGGGTCAAAAAAAAATTTAAAAATTAAAAACTGGAAGGGCGTCTCTATAAAACGCGATTTTAATGAACTAATTTTGAATTGTTTTATATTTTAATTTTTATAAACATTAAAGCGGTACAAAAACTATTTTTTATAACATATTTTTACATTCTATTCTAATCTATTTTATATAATATTTTTATTCTCTGCAAGTGATTGAAAATCACCAGAAGGTTTTTCCTTACAACATTAAAAGGAGGATATACAAAATAAGAGGCAAATAGGGAATTAAACAATTTATTAAAAAAAAAACAATTTTTGTTAATATGGTGTCACGAAAAACTGAATTGTAGGAAAAACAATGACCCAAGTTTGCTGTCTGTTTTTACAATAAACTACTATTTATTACAATAAACAGTCCACAATCGTATATTCCTATTTTTTGCAAAAGTTGTAAAATCTCGTCAAACGTACGGTTCAAAGTTAAAAATCAAGCGAGTTCAGCAAACAATTTTACATAAACATATGTTATAAAATAGTTTTTGTCCCGCTTTGATGTTTATAAAAATTTAAATATAAAACATGTCATGGGCACCTGCACACAGTGAATAATACCGTTTATGAATACCCCTGGTATTTCCACTAGCGCCCTCTAGTGTGGCAGTGCACACAATTTTTGTTTTCATTGAAATGTGGCATCTCGGTGAGGTTCGAGAACATTCGGGCGAACAAAATGGCGAGAAACATGCTTGAGGTGGATAAACACCAACAACAATAGCAAAATTAATTTCGGCGCGAATAAACCGGTCGGAAAAATGGCGTGATCCGACACGCGCTTGAATCGGTAGCCAATGGGAATACCGAAACAAGCGTCGGTTAACGGCCATGTTTCGACGTGTCATCTAAAAGTCTAAACCAACCATTACCTACTCCCCTCGGTTATGGTCGATTCCACCGAAAAGGGAGCAAAGTTGGAGAAACATCGGTAGTTGGCCCGTCTGAATGCCTCGAATTTAACTGATAACATGTGGCAACCCCGGCCAAAGTACCTAAAATCATGGAACTGGGAAAAAATACAACCCTGGGTAGACGTTTCTGTCGCAGAGAATCGCCATTACAAAAGTTAGAGTGAAGAGTGGTAGGTCGTACATTTTTAATCGTTGCCGTCGTGAACTTTTCTATTTGTGGAAGTGGAAGCATATTATTTTTCTTATGTATTTTTTCTGTCTGGCTTGCAACCTGTATATTAAAATCGAAAACCTAACAGGATTAATAAAAGGTATGTTAATTTTAAGTGTGGTACTATAACAAAAACTTGACATTGTTTTACGGAACCAGCAGCTCCTCATAAACGGGCAGCAACGTCAGTGGCAGTCATGGCAAATTCACCCCACGTCAGGGATTCATCGAAGTCTTAGTGACTAGACGCAACGACAACAACACCCAACAAAATTAGTCCACAGCGCCACCGCTGGACGTTGCACGCACCCACAGCAGCCTCGTCGTCGCAGAAACGGCGCCCCACACCCAGACCACCGCTGACGTTTCGCCGCAGGGCGGCCGCGTCACCCACACCGCCGACATCAGCGCACCACTGACACCAACAACCACACCAACAAAAAACTACAGCACCGTCACCACCAGCCGCACCAACCACAACTACATCTTCTACAGAAGCCCCAGCATCTTCATCCTCAACCTCATCGTAACCAGCCACAACAACAGTCCCATCAGCAGCCATAACAGCATCGCCAGGTTTGAGACATGTTACCTGGGCTTGGTAAGCGTTAACTTTAAGTAATTGTCGTCTTTTTGGGCAAACCAACGTAAAACAACGACGAACAAATATGCAACAAGTTACGGTTGAGGATGCGCACTAATTGCCAGCCACAAGCAACACGCGGCAAAGGAGTTAATCCAGCTTGGCATTTTAGTTTTAGTGCAATTTTCGTAAAGTTTGGTATTTGAGCTTTTGATTTTTTTTATGACTCGCATCAACATTTTTCCTTAGTCTCTTTAAATTTTTAATACCTTAATTTGGTTAGCAAAAGGTGATTTTAATTTAATTTAACTTTATTGGCTAAACGTATGGCAATTAATTTTTTGTTTTCTCCATACTTTGCAAGCCACCAATGTTGTCGGTGGGTGAGGTGGGTAGGATTTGTTTATGCAAGATTTTTGGCAAAACATGCAGGGTGTATTTTAGCTTAATTTGTCTGCAATGTGTTTGAAGAGGCGTTAAAATTCAAATTTAAAAAAGAAAATCAATGTTGCATTATTCAGCGAATAAAACAAACAAACCAATATTTGTCTTTATGTTTGAATTGGTCTAACATTTTTAAATAGCTTATTATTATTAAAATTTTTTTTTTTTTTGGTAGGCTTATATAGACCTATGAGTATATCTAGATATATGTATATCTATGCAAGCATATACAGATACAGGAGCGAAACACATAAAATAAAATCCAAATAGTGATAAGCTTTAATCGCTGATTACACTTAATATATTACTATAATTATTATTATGACATTACGCCATTTTATTGCATTACATATTTATATTAACTAATTAATTGATATTGATGGTTGGTTTGTACCAACAAACTTACTCTAACACCCTATAATTAAGCAACATAATTTAAAATTAAACTAAAATAAAAGCGATATAAATCTTAAACCAAACTAAAATAAAATCTATACAATTCGGAACTAAATTATAATAAAACCAATATTATATAAAACTTAACTAACATAACAAGCAACATAATTCGAAATTAAACTAAAATAAAAGGAATGAAAACTAATATAAACTAAATAAAACGAACATAAATAAAACGAATTTACAATAAAATTAATATAAACTACAAACTAACCTAAAATTAAACTAAAATTAATGAAAAGTAATTCGAATAATATAAATATAAACGAAAACTTATGGCAATAAAACTAATTTCAATAAAGCTAATATAAATAAAAAAACTAACTTAAAGTTAAATTAAAACTAATGAAAGCTAATTCGAATAAAATAAATATTAATGAAAACTAATTTAAACAAAAAATTAAGAGAAATGCACACTAATTTAAATTAAGAACAGTATAAAAGAAAACTAGCTTGAAATAAAAAAAAAATAAAAAAACAATATAAATGAAAACGAATTAGAACTTAAGTCAAAAGTTACTATAGATCGTAGGTTGGCCTTAGCCAAATATACTTAGCATTTATCTTATCCACGAATGTTATTATACTAAGCTTACATTTTTGTTATTATAATAAAATATAAAAATCTGTCCAATACAAAAGGGAAAATAATGAGTACTTAAGTTTTCAAGGGTGGGTGGCGTGGACAATGTTGAGAGAGGCGTGAGTGTAAGTACTTGGGGTGACCTGAGAATCGGCGCAGGGTCACCATGGCTGGTCTTTGTTTTTGAGGCCAGAAGGGGCGGGTTAGCCAAGGGCGATCAGATAACATCTGAGATCGACCCACGAGACGTGCCAGCGTGGCAACAGCGAGCAACCGGCTCAGTTTCCTTACGGATTTTCAGCACTTCATCCTTCATTTTCAGCACTTTCGCGTAAAATAATCGGGTTTTTTTAATCTTCGGTTGAGATTTTTACTTGTTTATGGTTTTTTCGGGTTTTTTTTTACCAGGCGGTAATTTTTCTTTTCAGCTGGTACGATTTTTATTCGTGTGTAGTTTCCGTATGTCAGTCCGGGCTGGCAAGAGCACCACCCCATCCGGCGAGCCTTAGCCGCGCAATATGCCAGCGTACCAGCGCTGCCAGAGGGACGACAGTGATGCGTAACAAGGGCTACCTTGCCGCATGACGCATCGACCGCAAATACGGTAAGGAAACATGACAAACAATTAAAAATTAGTTCAATAAAATCGCGTTTTATAGCGGCGCTCTTCAACTCTTTTGAATTTTTCAAATTTTTTTTACTTACACATTATTATGACTGTGCGAAATATCAGGATGGAAATAATATACGCTATTATCTATTGTCGGACGAATAACTTTTTGCACACTTGTTGGTAACTGGCGGATTCAACATATGTTTTTAAAAACTTCCGACTTCCGTGAACATTTTTAACGAGTGCTTTGAATGCTCGAAGTTCTGTAACTTTTTTGTTCATGGATGGATCTTAGCGCTTTGAATGCAAGAACTTTTTTAGATATTTTTTATTATGGTAAAATATTTGGGGGTAACTATGAAAAAGAAAAATAGTTTAATCATTTTGACCCTGAAGACGAGGTCAGTGGTCATTAGCACTTACTATCAAAGTGCTGTGTACTCATTACAACCTTTATCGCGACACATCATTCTTAAAAATCGAACCTGAAATAACCAAGTTATGCCTTAAAAACGATTTTGGCGTTTTAAGGGCGTGGCAGGATCGAAAATTTTTAGTGTCCTGAAATCCTCTCGCGATAAGCTTTCATATGAGGGCGCACTTTAACAAATTTTTTTCTCGACCCACTCTAATGAATATATCATGAAATATTTTTATTAATTTTTTTAAAATATCATAAAAAGAATTGGTTGGCCGATGTAAGAAACCAAAATCTGAAAATTCAGAAAAGTTTTTGAAATGCAAGAGCCATTCTGAGCTTGAACATTCTTCTGCTCCGATATGCTCGGTGGCTTCAGTGCACTTTTTACTGTTTTTTAGGCTTTTTTCCAAACTTTGTGGACTACATATCCTGCAAAGTATGTTGCTGCATTATTGGATAATGGTACGTCTTGCATATTTAAGCAATTATGTAACTCAAGCTCATCATCCTCATTTTCATCACCATCTGTTGGTATGTTTTGTTGAGATTCGTTTTCATGAAGGTTTTGCTGAGATTTTTGCTGTGGTTGATCATCTTGATTGCTGCCGACAACCGCTTTCCAGTCAATTGCAACTAAATAGTGGGAACAGTTGGCATAATCAGAGAAATACATAATTTGCACAGATATAATTCATGCAATAATTTGGGTTAACTCATATACGGAAGGGTTTCGTTTTTTGTGTCGATCTCAATAGGATCTTGATAACATTTAATGGTTCATAAATAAAACCACTCATCGTATTTTAAAAAAACAAATCTGATGACATTGCAATGATTGCATTTATTGTTTGAACAAGTCCATTTAAGCATTATAATGCGAGCCATCCAATCGTTAACTGAGTCGGTTGTTGCTCAAATCAAAGCGTATGGCTTTGTCAATTGATCAGTTTGGCAGTTGTCGAGTTGGTTGAGGAAAATCAAAAGCTTTTGATTTTTCCAAGTTTCCTGGCAAATCTTTTAATTCGATTGTGCTGTGTATGGTCAAATCGTTTGATTAGCTGAAAACATACATATTTTTAGCTGTCGTTTGTAAAGAACATTTTACAATTGTTTCTAAACTAATATTATATACAGTGGTTGTCACGAATTTAGCACACTTAAAAAAGTAAAGTGAATACTTATATTTTCCATTTATTTGTTGTAAATTTTTAATTAACTTTTTTTTAGTGTATATATTATGTCTTCTTCTTTCTTATATACATTTTTTATTTCAAAACTTTTTCTTATAGGACTTAAAATCAAATAAAATTTAAAAATAAGCATTTCGACTTGGTCATGAATTTAGCACTGGAGCGAAGAAATGTCTAGGATGAAAAATATAATCAAAATTGATTGCATAAAACTCAATATTTCGTAGAAAATCCCTTATTCTTAATTACTGCATCTCATATCCTTGGTAAACTTTTGACCAAAGCCCCACAACAGTACTTTGGAATACTATACCGAATCCTTTGGATTTTCCTAAACAAATCTAGCAAATTTTTTGATTTTACTGTTAGTATTTGCTGCTCTACATTCCTCCACAGATTCTCAATCGGGTTTAAGTCCGATGATTGCGATGCCCACTTCAAAATATCAATATGTTTGTCTTCCAAGCAACTCTTAACTATGTGAGCACTCTGCTTTGGATCATTATCCTGCATAAAACGCCATTAAAGTGGCAAATTATCCTCTTGAAACGGTATCATGGTATTGACAAGTAATTTTTTTGTAAGCTTGCTGATCCATTTTTTGGTAAATTTT
Organism: Dichetophora obliterata; assembly: GCA_963920525.1. NCBI lineage: Eukaryota > Metazoa > Arthropoda > Insecta > Diptera > Sciomyzidae > Dichetophora > Dichetophora obliterata. The sequence goes on along the minus strand of OY986437.1, from coordinate 184,768,698 downwards.
AACAATCGGACAAACTCCGTGCCAAGAAAACGCCGCCCATACCATAACATTTCAGCAACCCTGTTTAATCGTCTTCAGCGTGTACTTTGGATTGTGTTGCATGTTTTGAGGACGCCACACATATTGTTTGCTGTCAGATGCGAATCAGCAAAACTTTGATTTATCCCTCCAAAGCACATTTTTCCAAAAATTCGTTGACTTTTAAATATTCTTTTGCAAACGCAAGACTGCATTTAATATTTTTTTGCGACACATGTGGTGTTTGTTGGGCTATAAAGCTACGGAAATTGTTTCCATTCAAGCGTCTTCTTATGCCTTTTGAGGATACATTTATGCCATATTTTGATGAAATTTCATTTTAAATTTTATTTGAGGTCTTAAAAATATCACTAAGTGAAGCTCTATAAATCAAATGGCCCTCTCTTGCTATTGTTTTTCGCGCTCTTGGTCGCTATTTTACATTTTTAATGCTCTAATACTGCTCTACATATTGTAATGCGTTATGTAATAACTTTCACGAACATCTAAGAAGCAGAGCAATCTCTGAAACTGTGCTTCCACCATTTTTCATTTGCTGAATCAAATGCCGCTGAGCTTCTGAACATCAAGTAGCCTTTCGCCATATCTTTCTGCAATTTTTTGTTAGAACTCAAATAGAAACTTAATAAATTTAGTATATCTTACTAGTAAATTTTAATTAACGAAAATAAAATACGATATGGAACAGTAATTCTAACCTGTGCTAAATTCGTGTCCAGCATTTAAACCATATTGATTCATACTACATGAAATATGTCAGAAAATTTAAAAATAACTAAGAAACTAACTAACGGTACATAGAGTTAACTTCATAAACAATACTCAACAAAAAATATTTGATTACATTTCTCAAGCTAAGATGTAAAAAATTTCAAATTAGAGTTACTAACACAGTGTGTGCTAAATTCGTGACCACCACTGTATTTGACAGTTGAAAACAAAATCTTTCAATTAAGTTTATACAGTGTGTGGCCGAGAATCAATTCAATTGAAAGACTCATGTTATAAATACAATTGGGGCTACGGGCGTGCGACGTGTAAGACGTTGGCGTGTAGAACTATTACTGGCGAGTGGAATACAATCTTTGGCTATGTTCAGACGTCAATCAAATGATTAAGTTAGTCCCTACTTTTGTTATTTTTTACTCTATTTGATTAATTGATTCAGGTCTTGAGTGTCATCAAAATGTTGAGTATGTTCGAAGTTAATTTTCGCTCTCGCATAGTTCATTTTTTAGCTAAAAAAAAAACTTCAAATTTGGATGAATTCAATCATGATTCTCGTCTGAACACAGCCTTTCTTATTTGTTTGTCAATACACGCCTGTCAAATTAGAAAATAAAAATTGTCCGGCTGCAGCGTGTTCTGTAGCCGTTGTTGTTTCATACTGTTTTTCCCAATCAGATCAAAATCTCGAGATATTTGCGATTGAAATTAAGTCATTAACCCATTTTGAGCTATATTTTTCTTATTTTAGGAAACCAAAAATTTTCACCATCTTCGATTTTGCTTTAACTTTCGGAATTTAAGCTACTTATGAATAAAAACACGAATTTGAGTAAAAAATTTTAAGATTTCTTTTAAAGTTTTTACGTTCAACATTCAAATTTGGTCAAAATGGAAAGAAAAAGCGAAATTGCTTAACTTTTGAAATATCAGAGATTTTCAACAAGGCTAATTCGATTTTCACGTTGGAGGTATTTTTGGAAAGAAGATAAAAAGTAATTGCTAAAAACTATACAAATTTTTTATATTAAGGTAAAACATCAAAAATCTGAATACCTCAATATTTTAATCTGATTTGGAAAAACTGAGTATGTCAATAAATTATACTACCAAAAATTAAGTTAACATGGTCTCGGCGTTTTTGTGTGTCTTTTCAAAAGTTTACATACAGTGTTATCTTGGATGCTCCTATTATAAATTATTTTTTATATATTTCGTTAAGTTTTTTGGGAACTATTTCGGTAAAACTTTCTGAGTTCACTCTACCCCTGTGATCTTTAAGTTATATTGTGGAGGTGTGACCAGAAAGGGTTAGAATAAAATCCTGGATTTTTAGTTAAGCCCAAAGAAAATAGGGATTGACAACAGCCCAGATATTGCTTCTTTTATATATGTATGTAAGAGAGATCAGTAAGTCAGTCAGCGAATAGCAGTCGGTCGGTGCAGTCGGTAGGTGCAGTCGGTCGATCGTCGTGAAGCTGCCAATCTGATTAATTTTGAGCTTTATTTTTCCTAATTTGAATATAACCTAATCTTGTTAATTTAATATTATTTTGAACTTAATTTGATCTATTGAATTTTGTTTATCTTGCCATTCATACTACCTATATAAAATAAACGTTCTTACATTTGGGGGCTCAACCTAAAAACAAACGGTAAATAATTAAATGCCGGCACAAAAAAAAAACGTAAGCGAAGCAACAGTGAAGACAAGAAAAATTAAAAAGAACACATGTTAACGCGAACAAAAAAAAATAACGTAAGCGAAGAAAAAAAGCAGACAGAGAGTGCAGAAAAGAAAAGTCTAGAAGAACGCGTGCCAACGAGAACAAAAAATAGCATTAGCGAAGAAAAAGAGCAGACAGATAGTGCAAAGATAAAAGATAAACAAAAGACGGACATTGAAAACGAAAACCAGAACAATATGAGTGCACTAAACGAGCTAATTAAGCTTCTCACATCGATGTTTGTAAAAGAGGAGCAACAGCAACAGTCGCAGCAAGAAGCATGGCAAGCAGCCGCATCAACCGAGAATGTTGATAACGTCATAGCAGATTTCGATGGGCAATCGCCCATACATGTGGCAGATTGGTTTCAAAATTTTGAGCAATGTACAGTAGCTTACAAGTGGTGTGATGTCCAAAAATATGTATTCGCGAGAAGAAAAATGACAAACACAGCAAAATTATTTTTGGACTCTGTGTGTGTGTTTGATTACGCTACGCTCAAGAAAGAAGTTGTCAAAGAATTTCGCCGCGATTCCGTGAGTGCCGATGTACATAAACAATTGCAAGAAAGACGTAAAAAGAACAATGAGAGCATGCACGAATATATGCTACAGGGTTGCCAATATTCGAAGCGCCCATTTTATTTTTAAATAAATCAAAGAAACCACAATTTTTTGTCTGTTCGTCATGAATATCATTTAATTGGGTTCAAGTAGATTTGCTTACATTATTTCTTGAATATGATATCTCGTAAATGGTCGCCATTGGCCTCTACGACATATTGTGCCCGTTTTGCAGCATTTTCCATGGTTTTCTTCAACATTTCGATGGGAATGGCGGTTATTTCTTGACGGATGTTGGTTTTCAGCTCTTCCAGGGTCTTTGGCTTGTTGAAGTAAACCTTTGATTTCAAATAACCCCACAAAAAGAAGTCTGGAGGCGTTAAATCTGGTGATCTTGGCGGCCAATCGAAATCACCATTTTTTGACATCAAACGGCCAGGGAACAATTGCTTCAAAAAATCGATTGTAGTGCGGCTTGTGTGTGGTGGCGCGCCGTCTTGTTGAAACCAGTAGTGCCTACGCTTTCGACGAACGATTGGCATGAAAAAATTGTTTATCATATCGCGATAACGCTCCTGATTGACAGTAACTCTGTGGCCATTATCATCTTCGAAAAAGAACGGCCCAATGAGTATTTTAGCACAAACGCCGCACCAAACAGTGACTTTTGCATCGTGAAGAGGTACCTCTTGAATCTCTTGTGGATTTTCAGTGGCATAAATACGGCAATTTTGTTTGTTTACCGTTCCGTTCAACTGAAAATGAGCTTCATCGCTCATTGAGTTGAGTTTTCACTATTGACTTGTTTTGTTGAATGTAAATTTCAACAATTTTAGAGCGTTCGCGTGGCGTGTACTGTTCCATTTTAAACATTTGCTTGGAATGACGCTTCAAACGCGGTATGTCATTAGTCGATTTGGCATCACTGCGGAAAGTTACAGTGTTGCCAGATGGGCGCTTCGAATATTGACAACCCTGTACATATGAGACGTTTAGGCGCGTTCGGTAGTGTTGACAGCAAATCGATAATTCGCTATATAGTTGACGGAATCAACGAGAAAAGAGAAAATAAATTTTTGTTTTACACCGCGCAAAGTTTTGATGAACTAAAAATGTTGCTCGAGACTTACGAAAAAACGATAGAAACAAAGCAAAGTGAAAACCTTTATACAAGCGCAAGTGCATACGTGAACTATAAAAACATAAAAAGCAGGCAGGAGCATTGTTATAACTGCGGCTCCGTTGAGCACAAGAGATTCGAGTGTAGAGAAAAAACAAAGTGCTTTAAGTGCAACCGAACGTGGCACATTTCGAAGCACTGCCGAATACACATTAATAATGAAGTAAATGAAATTAACGCAAATTATCCGGTTGAACGACGCAAGAATATGCTTAAGACAGTTTTAGTCAACAACAACTTAGGGCGCGTTTATAGTGACAGCTGGTTGCTGGGCCGGACCGAGCTGGAAACGCGTCCTGCCAAAAGCAGCTGGAAGTGCGTATAGTGCGCGCTTGTCGCTGGTGACTTGTTTCAGCTCGTTTATGACTATTTTGTGTTTGTTTGTATATTTTAGTTTTTTTTTGTTTATTTTCGCAACCGAAAAAGCCACATGATTTCGTTCATTCATTTTGCTTTCCTCAAACCAACAAGTGCAGAGACGAAAATGCAAAAAACGCTGCTGAAACGCGCTTCCTGCAACTCGTTTCAAGTCACTTGAGGTACCAGCTTGTTTCGACTTTTTTCGCAAGTGTTTTCTGCTGGTTTTTGTTGCCTTCTTGTTGTGTTTTTATTTCAATTTTTTTTTGACAAAAAAGAAGATCGTAGAAAGAACGCACATTAAAAAAACGTACATCAGCTGCTGGCCCAAGATTTTTTGATGCTATGACTCAGCGAAAACGCACTTCAAGCCGCATGAAGCCACTTGATCATCGAACTGGTTTTAACTTTTTAACTTTTTTCTTTAGGTTTTGTTTTTGTTGTATTATTTTTGATATTGCAACAAAGCAATACAAAACTAATCTAAACAAAGTTGCTATATCTTGTTGCTACTATTTTTGTTTGCTTACTTTTGTGTTTTAAATTAAATGGAAAGGAAGAGCGCACATAAGAATATTTGATAATCTTCGATTCTCTGTTTTAGATGAAACGCACTTGCAGCCGCTTATCGACGAATTGCTTCACCGGCTGGTTTAGCTTTTTTCACTATTTCTCTTTTTGTTTTTTATGTGCAACATTTGATAGAAATTTATCTTCGTTGCTTCTTTAAAGTGCTGTTTCTGTGTGTATTTTTTGCGGTTAAGAAAATACAGCATAACAACTGAACGCAATTTCGTGTTCTTGTATGCTTATTACTTTTCTTGTTGGTCTTCTTTGTTGCTATCGTGTGGTTCTTTGTTTTTTGAATGAATGAATTCAAGGAAATACAGAATCGATCGCGACGCTGGCAGTCAAGTGTGCTGCAATTTGTTGTTTTTTCGTATATCAATATTTTCCGAGGAATTTAGTTTGCTAGCGCCAACGTTGCCAACTTTGTGGGAAAAATCCCTTTTCATTCGTTTGTTCATTTTACACACTTGCTTTCGTGCACAAGAAAAACAAAGAAAAGACGTAGAAAAGGAGCAACAGCAAAAACAACAAAAAATTGTTTTCCTTGTTTCTTTATCCATTTCATGTTATTTAACGAAAGTAATAAGCAAGCAACGTGTAAAATGAATCAAAACCCAAGCAAACCGTGCGAGCGAGCGAGAAAGCAACAATCGGGAAGATGGAAACCAGCGTACAAGTCACTTGAAGTTGCAAGCTCGGCTGGCACTATACGCACTTTGAGCTTGTTTCATATGATTGTATGTGCAGCGTTTTCCAGCTTTCCTTCTCGGTTCGGTCCGGTCCAGCAACAAGTCGCCACTATAAATGCGCCCTTACAGTGCTTAGTGGACAGTGGTGCGGAAGTTTCCATTATCGAACAAAACGTCGCGAAAAGACTTATTTGTGATCTAAAAAGTGTTCTAATAGTCTTTTGGGCTACGGCAATACAAAAGTAAATGCAATTGGAACATTCGAAGCAGATGTCAGAGTAGACAACTTGATGTGTAAACACACTTTTCTTGTTGTGCCAGACAATTTATCAAAACATGAAGTGATTTTGGGTTTCGATTTTATTGGCAAATGCAAATATGTTTACGGTGAAAGTGGTTACACATTTACTGAATTTTTGGCCAATCATTTTGAATATTCGGTAATGAGCATTGCAATTGAAAAAGAAGACGTACAAGCGCCAATAAAATACAAACGGCAGATCGAAAACATTATAAAAGAATACACAGCAAAAAAACAAGTGATAAGCCCAATAAGCATGAAAATTGTGCTAGCAGAAGATAAAGTTGTGCGTCATTATCCAAGTAGGTTACCATTGTCGGAGCAAAAAGTTGTTAGTGACCAAGTGAACGACTGGCTGCAAAACAAAATCATTCGTCCGTCAAATTCAGAGCATTGTAGTCGTGTAGTGGTTGCAAATAAAAAGAACGGGGATAAGCGATTATGCGTCGCTTTTCGCGATTTAAATAAAATCATCCAAAAAGACGTGTTTCCAGTTCCATTGATGGAAGAAGTCATCGAAGCGCTGGAAGGTTCACGTATATTCACAACGTTGGATCTAGAGAATCCATTTTTCCACGTACCAATTGAAGAAGATTCAAAGAAATACACGGCGTTTGTAACCAGAGATGGGGTGTTTGAATTTAACAGAGCACCATTTGGACTCTGCAATTCACCAGCGGTATTTTCACGTTTCGTCAACCACATTTTTCGCAATCTGATACAAGAAAATGTGATGCAGATGTACATGGATGACGTTATCATTCATTCAAAAGACGAGAAAGAAGGAGTTCAAAAATTGAAAAAGTTTTATGTCTTGCTGAGCAGAACGGCCTAAAGATAAAGTGGAAAAAGTGCAAGTTCTTACAAGATGAAGTCGTTTATTTAGGCCTACTGATAAAGGATGGATGCGTTTCCCCCGACGTTGAAAAATGTGTCGCAATTCAGAAGTTTCCAGTACCAAAGAATATAAAGAACGTGCAACAAATACTTGGACTTTTTGGATATTTCAGAAAATTTGTAAAAAGCTACGCAATCATCACTAAGCCGCTAACAGACCTACTCAGGAAAGATGCAAAATTCGAAATTGGTCCAAAAGAACTGGTTTCGGAGCGATTTTGTTTCAAAGGTTTGACGAAAAGTAGCACCCCGTGTACTACTGGAGCAAAAAATGTACTGCAGAAGAAAGCAAGCTACACAGTTTTTATTTAGAGGTCAAAGCAGCATATTGGGCGGTGCGGAAATTTCGTCACTACCTACTAGGACGAAACTTCAAGCTAGTAACGGAATGTCAAGTATTTAAGAGTACAACAACCAAGAAAGATCTACCACCTGCCGTGGCGCGTTGGATATTGTATCTACAGGACTACCAGTACGCCACTGAGCATAGAAAAGGGACTTCAATGAAGCATGTCGACGCTTTAAGCAGAGCACCAGCAAACATCATGGTTATCCAAGAAGAGATAAGCGCCAGACTCCGTAAAGCACAAGCGAGCGATGATCATTTCAAAGCGGTTAAACAGATTTTAGAAACGCAGCCGTATGAAGATTACGTTGTCAAAAATGGCATTTTGTTTAAAAGTATGCATGGCTTACTACTTTTTGCTGTGCCTCATCTTATGGAGTACGAAGTAATTAAAGCCGAACACGAAAAAGAAGTATTTTATACCACACTTGCGCCAAAAAGTCGATAAAGTGATCCGAAACTGCGTAAAGTGCATCCTATTCAACAAAAAGCTTGGAAAGCAAGAGGGCCGCCTGAATATTATCAGGCACATATCACAAAGGTGATGCACCACTACTTACCATACACGTGGATCACCTCGGTCCGATGGACGCAACAACAAAACTGTACAAACACATACTGGCTGTAATCGACGGTTTCAGCAAGTTTACGTGGCTTTATCCTACAAAATCAACATCAGCAGAAGAGGTCGTCAGAAAGCTATCGGATTGGACTACCGTTTTTGGGGCGCCACATCGAATCGTCAGCGATAAAGGGCCAGCATTCACATCAACGGCGTTCAAGGAATGGTGTCAAGCAGAGTCAGTCGAGCACATTCTGATAACAACAGGCGTGCCTATAGGTAATGGCCAAGTCGAGCGCCTCAATCGTGTGATAATCAACGTCATATCGAAGTTGTCAGCTGATTGCCCGTAAATCTGATACAAGCATGTTAGCAGGGTCCAAAGTGTGGTCAACAGTACAATCAGCAAAACAACCAAGTGTACGCCTTTCGAGCTCATGTTTGGAGTCAGAATGAAAACACAGCTGGATGTCAGCATCAACGAAATGGTCGAAGTAGAAATGGCGAACATCTTTATTGAAGAGCGCGACGATATCAGAGCCAAGGCAAGAGAAGAAATTGTCTCCGCTCAAATGGCATACAAAAAGAATTTCGATAAACGTCGCAAGATAGAAACCCCGTACAAAATTGGAGACTTGGTAGCCATCAGAAGGACGCAGTTTATTTCGGGCAAAAAACTAGCTAGCGAATACCTAGGACCATATGAGGTCACAAAATGCAAACGTAATGGGCTCTACGACGTTAAAAAAGCAGCTATTTTTGAAGGGCCAAACAATACATCAAGTAGCTGCGACTTTATGAAGCTGTGGAGGCACGAGCAGATAGATCTATCCGAGACGGAAGATGAAGACGTCGAATAGCCGAATGTAAGAGAGATCAGTAAGGCAGTCAGCGAATAGCAGTCGGTCGGTGCAGTCGGTAGGTGCAGTCGGTCGATCGTCGTGAAGCTGCCAATCTGATTAATTTTGAGCTTTATTTTTCCTAATTTGAATATAACCTAATCTTGTTAATTTAATATTATTTTGAACTTAATTTGATCTATTGAATTTTGTATATCTTGCCATTCATACTACCTATATAAAATAAACGTTCTTACGTAATAAGCTTGAATTACAGAAACAGTATTTGAAACACCAGCAAGAAAGACTTGTGCCTAAATCTTGCTAAATGTTTTATTCTTCAGTTAAAGAATTTCAACATTCGCTGATTTGAAAGTATGTATTTTGACAAATCTTTTAAAAAAACTATCTGCTTGGTTTCTTTCAAGAAGGACTCTTTTTTTCTCTAAATTGAACACCTGACCTTTTTATAGATCTGATTTTATTCTCAAGTAATATTTGATTTTTATGTATTGATATTTCAACAAAAGAATTCAATAAAAATATCTTAAAATAACAACATTAAATTAACAAATGCAATTAAGAAATTATCTTAATGGACCTCCTCTTAGCCACAAAAATTCGGTGTATTTTTAATTTGGTATAATTGTTGGTCCAAAGAAAATGTGATTGTGGATTTATTGTTGATTCAGTGACGTTTTCTAATTGCTTATTCTTATGGAGTTACTTTGCATTCAGGGATCTAAATACGACACTAATAAATGCTCTTCACAAGGAAATCAAACCTTCTCATTTGTTATAAGGTCCCGTATTCTACTCAAATGTTTTATTTAATTTTTTTTTTTCTTCAAAAAGAAATCACTAGAATAAAAAGAGAAAATAGTATTTAGTAGTTTTCAACCTCCTAAGAAAAAATTTTTTCAATCACTATTAATTTAACTTGGTCGGCCGACTTTTTATTTGCTAGTAGAAACGCGTACGGCCATGGGTATATTAACTTTGTCACATCGTTTGTAATACCGATAAGGAGGCGTGGCAGGCATAGAAAAATATATGTATTCTTGATCAGCATCACCTCTTGAGTCGATTAAGCATGGTCTGTTAGTCTGTATGTCCGTCTGCGATCACGATAACAGCCATAATTTTAGAGTAACAATATTCAACATATAAGTTTTTATAATAGAGATCATGTTCGAAAATGAACCAAATCGGATAAAAACCACGCCTACCTCCCATACAAAATGGCTTTACCAAAACGGTAAATCTCTTTAAATTAAAAAACAGCTACTTTTATGACTTCAAATTTTGCACATAAGCTTTAATCTTTCCTCTGATTATCAAAATAAAACATTTAAAACTTCGAATATACTTAAATACGGCTGTGGTGGTATTATTTTATCAAGTCGAAGATAATTCAACAAAACCCCACTTTTTTACAATTCTTCTTTGTAGATTTTTTTCGTGAGCTCGTAAATATATTTTCGCTTAACAATTCTTATCCCTAAAGAGCCTAAAATGGGGAAAAATTTACACTCATCAGAATTAGCTGAATATTTTCATGTAAGGATGACATACTTAAAAATTAATTAAAAAAAAAATTAGTTTTTGGTGATGGATTTTTTCATATTTGTGAAATAATATAATCACATAAAACATAAAATCACATAAAAATGCAAAAACATAAAATCAATGCGGAAACACAACAACACTACTTTTATGTATTCAAAAATATCCAAAAAAAATCACAAACTTTTAAATACAGTACTTAAGAAAAATATAATTTTTTTTGTGTACATTAGGGCGCCTCACGATCCATAAAAAAAATTATTCGGGTCGGTACCTCCAAATAATCCTTGATTTATGCTATGATAATTCCCCAAATGGTATGAAATAACATCTAAAAACCGTCTGTTTTAAAAAATATTGGCTGATTTAAAAAACTCTTTTAATCTGTATCAACAAATTTTAAATGTTTGCAATCGGATTTAAGATAATGCTGTTTTACATACATATTTTTGATATTATGTTGATTTCATATGATTAAAATACAAATTCTAAATGTTTGATAGTTTAAATCATACTTGATTTTTTTTTTTGATATTTTTTTCAAATTTAAAAATTTATTAACTTCATAATTGTTTTTTTTTTTAGTTTATTGCAATATTTTTCAGTAGGTGTTTATTTTATAATTAATATTTTAGTTTCAATTTATATCAGTTTAAACAATTTATTTATTTATTTATTATTACGTTCTACAGATTATACAATCTTACAGACTATTACAAATCTTAACCTAATTTTTCTATTTTTATAAATGACGTATTTGCTGTTTGCAAACATTCTTCTGTGCATGCGTATGCGGATGATATTCAAATCTATCTATCAAGTAGTACTGACCTTCTAGATAACCTCTGCCACAGACTTAATGAGGATTTAAGAAACATTCATCAATGGGCTATTAGTAATGGACTACAATTAAATTCTGCCAAGTCATATGTACTACCTATTTGTAAAAACAAACATTACCTAGATAAAATTCCTGACCTCTACATTGGTACAAATAAGCTTAGTGTCGTATCGAAAATCGTAAATCTTGGTTTTTGTATGAATTCGTCCCTATCATGTATTGATCATATAACTAGTGTTGTCCGTAAAGTTTATTATATCCTTCGAAATTTAAGAATGACTGCAAATCTTTGTACTATTGATCTTAAGCGAATGCTAGTGAAGCAACTAGTTTTACCAGTTATTACTTATTCGGAAGTAGTTTACAGTAGACTCGACTAAAACTATATATTACTTATAACTATGCCACGCGTTTTGTATTTGGCTTAAAAAAATTTGACCGCCTCGCAACTCTCAGAAATGCAATACTTGGGTGCAACTTGATTGACTATCTTAATGCTATAAACTGCATCTTTCTTGATGAAATTATACATAAAAAACACCACATTATCTCTATGAAAAACTGCAATTCAGCCTTTCTAGAAGATGTAACGTTCTTATAGTTCCTAGGCATAGCTCTCTTAATACCTCCAATCTGTTCTTCATTAATGCCGTAAGACTATGGAATGCTCTACCACGTAGCATAAGAGAAATAACTCGGGCGGAAAAATTTAGGCAATCTATTATGGCTCACTTTTCTACTCCTTAAATTCTGTTTCTTTCCTTGTTTTCTTCTTCAATATTTCCTTTTTTATGTTTAAGTTTTAATATATTAAGATTTTTTAACTAATTAATTTGATAAATGTGTTGTTTTTTTAAATAATTATTTAATTTTGTTTAATTCTAATGTTTATTAACTTGTTGTTATATCCAAATATATATACATATATAAATAATGTTGTTAATTTATACTTATATGTTGTACTGTAAAAGAACTTAGTTTTTATTTGTACTAATGGTATATGAAAATATATAAATAAATAAATAAAATAATTATATTAAACTTACTTAAAAAACTTATATTAAAATTTAGAATTTATGTTAATTTTCTATGATTTAAATACAAATTCTAAATGTTTGATAGTTTAAATCATTCTTGATTTTAAATACAAATTCTAGTTGTTTTATAGTTTTAAATTGTATAGTTTAAATAACATAAGCATAAACTAAAGTAAAGCAAAAACAAAACAATAACAATAAAGGGAGAAAAACACAAATTCTAGTTGTTTGATAGTTTTAAATTGTATAGTTTAACTAACATAAGCATAAACTAAAGTAAAGCAAAAACAAAACAATAACAATAAAGGGAGAAAAACTGAGAAATTGACACTAAAATCTTATCGCCTCTGTGGTGTAGTGCGCTAAAATGCGCTTGCACACGGCGTGCGCGGCCCTGATTCTAGCAGGGTCGAAATGGCAATAAAATCAGCTAGTGATGTTTTCCTTTTCATATTGGAAATGTTGTTGTTGTTGTTTCTTTGGAAAAATTTCTTTAGAGCAATTAATTGGTCTAACCTGACCTAAAGCTCAATAAACGATTATTGGTACTATCAAACAACTAGAATTTTTATTTAAAATCAGGAATTTAAATCATCAAACATTTAGAATTTGTATTTAAATCATAGAAAATAAACATAATAAATAATAAGGTCATACAGAAAACTTTAATCAAATGGTAGAGCCCGACACACTGAAGCAGCCTGCAGATTTGTCAGCAAATATAAAAACAACTTCAGTAACCATGCTTTGTTAGTGGTGAATTCCAACACGCTGTTGGACTTCATATAATAACAGAAGCATAAACTCAAGTAACGCAATTAAAAACAACAAAAAGAAAAGGGAGAAAAACTGAGAAATTGAAACTGAAATCTCACCGCCTCTGTTGGTGTATTGCGCTAAGTTGCGCTTGCACAAGGCAAGCTCGGCCTGGGATCTATTCCCGCCGGCATCACAAAGATTTCTGATGAAGCCTTTAGCAGGGCCGAAATTGCAATAAAATCAGCTAGTGATGTTTTCCTTTTCATATTGAAAATGTTGTTGTTGTTGTTTCTTTGAAAAAATTCGTTAGAGCAATTTATTGGTCTAACCTGACCTAAAGCTCAATAAACGATTTTAAACTATCAAACAACTACAATTTGTGTTTAAAATCAAGAATGATTGAAACTATTACACATTTAGAATTTGTATTGAAATCATAGAAAATTAACATAATAATAAATAATAAGGTCATTTAGAAAAAAAAAACTTGACTTAATAAATTTTTGTTCGGTTTGAATGTGAAGTCATATACTTAAACTTGATACAGTCAAACTTCTCCATAGTGAACTCATACGAAGTTTTCCCTAATATGAATTGATTTAAATTTCCTATTTTGACAATATAGTACTTGGAGTTAAAATTTATAGGTTTTTTATGTTGTCTCTGCAATCTTAAGGTCTTTTATTTTTTCGGAATAATTTACTTTTAACTAAAAAAATTGTTCACTCGTGAAACATATGTATGTAATAAAGGCTTCTTATTTTAAATCTGAAAAAATTAACTACCGCTTTTATTTGGTTTAGAAGTTATAGGGGCCCAAAGTTTAAAAACTGGGCTCGAAAAATTTGCTATTTTTTTTATTTTATTATTTTATGCTATTATTATTATTTTATTAGGCTATGCTTTTGCCTATTCAATAAACTATTAACTTAGAAATAAGTTTAGTTCTTAATTTATTTTCAGCTTAATATATCAAAACTTCGCGCGATTTTTTATAAAAATGTTTTTTATTTTACGTTTATAAAAAAGGACTTTTTTTTAATCGCTCATACTGCAATAACTGACAAAGATAGAAAAATTTATCCCAAACAAGATATGTGAGCCTTTTTTTTTAGCTTTCGAATGATGTTCACTTAAACTTAATCATATTATTTTTTGATTGCGAAAAAGAGATTTCCAACAGATTAGATTTTTTTGTAATTGAACTTAATTTGTTGTTTTTTTAAAAAAAAAGCCAAAACATTATTCTAAATACTTCTTAATATTCTTGTTTGGGACAAATTTTTCTATCTTCGTCAGATATTGCAGTATAAGCGATTGAAAAAATATCATTATTTAAATACGTAAAAAAGATGTCTCAAATTCCTTGTTTTATCTTGAAATACAAAATAAGCTTCAAATGTTTTTGACTAATGAACCATAAAAAATTATATTGGAAAAAAAAATATTTGTGGCAAGTATTGAATGGAATGCAATATCTACATAATTATTTATTCAAAATCTTGAACTTTTTAAAAAAAATTGCTTAAACAAAAAAGTTTACCAAAACGATAAAGAAATTTACCATTATACCAAGTCAAAAATTTTCTACCAAAATTGGTTATATTTTACCACAATGGCTACCCTGTGTTCAACAGAGCTGTGTTGCTATTGGTTTGTACTGTCCCATTAAGAAAAAAGTTTTTACATTTGCTCAGTTTTAGCTATCTAAATGACAACTTATTCGAATAAAAATTATATTCTGCAAATGTACTTGAAAATACCTTTCCAACGATGTTAGATTTATGTGAATATGCTGACCTTAACACAGCTAAAATGGTACCACAATTTGTTTGTTTGGTTGCGTAATAATATATAGATGATTTACATCATCAAACATACGATGGTTTCTCAAAGATATAATTGGAAGTTGTGATACGAATAGACTTCGTATGTTTTCACAAGTGACTTTACCAGATAAGACATTAAAAACAAATAACAAAGAACAAAATGAACGTCTATAGATAGTGACTGCAACCCAAGCAATTTACGTCTAGCGACATAATATTTTAAAGAGCATATTTAGTAAAAAGCTTTACCAATTTAACAAAAGATTCACAACTAAGAATTTAACTTTTGGCCAGCTTTTTTGATCAAATACTCCAAAAACTTGTATGTCACATAATTTTTTAAAATTTCGTGACAATTATTATAAGATCGAATCAGGCACTAGTATGGGAAACCCCTTATTTCCTTCCATTGCCGAAGTTTTCATGTCGTCATTTGAAATTAAATTTAAAGAACTACCACGGATATGGATACGTTATGTAGACGATATTTTCAGCAAGGTTAAATCAACCGACATTCAAAAAACATTAGAAATACTCAATTATAAATTTTAAACTATCAATTTCTTAAGGGAAGGTTCTCCTGGATTTTTTTGAAAAAATCCATTTTTTTACAAAAAATGAAAGTTACATATATGTAGAATGTTTGTGCCAAGGGATATTTCAATACGACGCGTATTTCTCGAGCTAGAGCGTGTCAAACGTACCCATGTCACGCGCGCGTACCAACTTTCTAAAAACTTTAAACGCGTTTTTCTCGGAACCATGTTTTCTAATCTAACGGACAGCACAGGGCTTGTTCTATTGATCCGATTTCCTCCATTCAAAGAATGTTTGAAAGTATATACTTTTTTGTACGCCTGGAACCTAACATTGGCATAAAAAATTGTTTATTTATAATTTTTAAACGAGATCTAAGTAAAAAAAAAAAGCGAAAAATTTCAATTTTTTTTTAAAGTCCATAAAATTGGTTTTTTTTACCAAACTTAATTGAAGTTAGGTTCCAGGCATATGAAATGTTATCAATTTTAATAAATTTTATACATTTCTCATTTCAGTTCACTACCTGAGGCCCCACACTGTCCGCGGGAGGTCGATGTTTTGCGCGCAGAGGTCGACGAAATCCGCCATTTTCAAGCCGCCATTTTGAATTTTTCAAATATCTTTTTTTTTTTACTCGTCAATAAACCACGAATCAAAGTTCAAAAGCATAAGTTCGTATGTCTTTTCATTTACCCACAAACCATTCTCAAATTTTGCTTGTTTTTCGGCCAAATCCAAAAAAATCCAGGAGAACCCTCCCTTAATGGAAAATGCAATTAATAACAAATTACCCTTCTTAGATTTCACTATCACTAAGGTGCAACAAATTAAACTAAGGTAAATAACAAATTGGATATAAACATTTTTTTTAAAGAATATAATTACCTAAAGGTGCACTTACAAATGGGTAGGATGAAAAAATAATTGACAGTTTGATTAAGAAACATAGCCTTAAAATTAAAAAGTCATTATCAACCCTTTTCAACAAGCAAGACAAAACTTTGGATATCACAAACAATATACAGCGCGCTTTTATAATGTATTTTCCGTCGATAACAGATAAAATTGAATCAAATTTTAAATCTCTTGGCATTAAAACTGTTTTTTCCAACAATCAAAGAAGTATTAAGAGTTTACTCGGATCAACTAAAGATAAATCCAATTATGATGAAATGTCAGGAATTTATAATATGAATGTAAGATTTGCAATAAAAAATACATTGGGCAAACCGAACGAAATATCAAAGTTCGTTTTTCAGAACATATGAGTCATATAAAATACAACAATCCGGAGAAATCTTCAATAGCAGCTCACGCTCTAAGTAATAATCACACAGGAGCTTCCATAAAGTTAAAATTTTAAAACAAGCCTCAAACAACAACAAACTTGGTGCATATGAAAGCATTTTTATTTTTATACATAAAAACAACAAAAACCTACTAAACAGCGAATACACCTACTACTTATTTTTTGCTCCCAATAATTACTGTTAAGGTTACAAGAATCGTATGTATATTAACACCTTTTTTTAACTATATAATTTTTTTTGTTTTTGAGTGATTTGTTCAATTTTGTTAAAAAATTTTTGTCTCTTTCTTGCTCTTTTTAAATTTTCACATTGTCAGTGCGTTGCTGATGATGGATGGTCCGCATTAGGACTGAAATGCATTCAATTTTAATAAATAAAAACAATTATGTATTAGGTTGGATGACATAATGTCCACGAACATAAAGTCAATGAACATTATGTCCGTTTGAAGCAGATGTCCACGGACATATATGTCCACCGATATTATGTCTACTTCGCAAACGGACGTAATGTCCAAATCAAAACGGACATAAAGTCCATACAAATTTAAATTTAAACAATTTTTCTGAACACGTTATATATATCGAATTTTTCATGAAAAATATCAGTTTTATATGACAAAAACGACATTCCGTACAAGGGCAAATCTTTTTATCATAAAATAATAAATTGGAAGCGGGTCAGTTTTCTGCTCGTCAAAAGTCTGTATTGTCAAAATGCTGTAATTTTTACAGTATATAAAATACTGTTTGTCTAATTTTCTTTTATTTCAATATACGGTTTTTTAAAAATTTTGCTTTCAAAAAGTCTGCTCTTCATTAACGAGCATTTTAACTTTATTTGAGATACAAAACGGTGTGTTTTAAGATTAAATCATTTGCTATTGTACGAAAAGTTATTATATTAAGCTTATTTACCTTAGTTGTTCTTAATCCATATTTTGCAGGATTTTGGCATACAGAATTTTTTAACACATTTTTCTGTTAATGCAGAATTTTGTTATGCAGAATTTTGTATACACAATTTCATACCAACAGACAACTGCACCGAACTTTAATAAATTCTTTAAATTAATGTAAAAAACTGAACAATCTGTATTCAAAATCGCGCAGTTTTTCAGTCTGAAAACGCCATAAGGTCTATTTACATTATGTCCGTATGCAAACTAATGACCATGGACATTATGTCATCCCAACTATGTATTAATGTACCTTTGGCGACTAATGCTGTAAATATAAGATTCTTGTGATCTTTAGCATAAGGATTTATTTCCGGATTACTGAAATAAAAAAATTAATATAAAAAAATAAATAAAATAAATAAAATAAATAAAATAAATAAAATAAATAAAATAAATAAAATAAATAAAATAAATAAAATAAATAAAATAAATAAAATAAATAAAATAAATAAAATAAATAAAATAAATAAAATAAATAAAATAAATAAAATAAATAAAATAAATAAAATAAATAAAATAAATAAAATAAATAAAATAAATAAAATAAATAAAATAAATAAAATAAATAAAATAAATAAAATAAATAAAATAAATAAAATAAATAAAATAAATAAAATAAATAAAATAAATAAAATAAATAAAATAAATAAAATAAATAAAATAAATAAAATAAATAAAATAAATAAAATAAATAAAATAAATAAAATAAATAAAATAAATAAAATAAATAAAATAAATAAAATAAATAAAATAAATAAAATAAATAAAATAAATAAAATAAATAAAATAAATAAAATAAATAAAATAAATAAAATAAATAAAATAAATAAAATAAATAAAATAAATAAAATAAATAAAATAAATAAAATAAATAAAATAAATAAAATAAATAAAATAAATAAAATAAATAAAATAAATAAAATAAATAAAATAAATAAAATAAATAAAATAAATAAAATAAATAAAATAAATAAAATAAATAAAATAAATAAAATAAATAAAATAAATAAAATAAATAAAATAAATAAAATAAATAAAATAAATAAAATAAATAAAATAAATAAAATAAATAAAATAAATAAAATAAATAAAATAAATAAAATAAATAAAATAAATAAAATAAATAAAATAAATAAAATAAATAAAATAAATAAAATAAATAAAATAAATAAAATAAATAAAATAAATAAAATAAATAAAATAAATAAAATAAATAAAATAAATAAAATAAATAAAATAAATAAAATAAATAAAATAAATAAAATAAATAAAATAAATAAAATAAATAAAATAAATAAAATAAATAAAATAAATAAAATAAATAAAATAAATAAAATAAATAAAATAAATAAAATAAATAAAATAAATAAAATAAATAAAATAAATAAAATAAATAAAATAAATAAAATAAATAAAATAAATAAAATAAATAAAATAAATAAAATAAATAAAATAAATAAAATAAATAAAATAAATAAAATAAATAAAATAAATAAAATAAATAAAATAAATAAAATAAATAAAATAAATAAAATAAATAAAATAAATAAAATAAATAAAATAAATAAAATAAATAAAATAAATAAAATAAATAAAATAAATAAAATAAATAAAATAAATAAAATAAATAAAATAAATAAAATAAATAAAATAAATAAAATAAATAAAATAAATAAAATAAATAAAATAAATAAAATAAATAAAATAAATAAAATAAATAAAATAAATAAAATAAATAAAATAAATAAAATAAATAAAATAAATAAAATAAATAAAATAAATAAAATAAATAAAATAAATAAAATAAATAAAATAAATAAAATAAATAAAATAAATAAAATAAATAAAATAAATAAAATAAATAAAATAAATAAAATAAATAAAATAAATAAAATAAATAAAATAAATAAAATAAATAAAATAAATAAAATAAATAAAATAAATAAAATAAATAAAATAAATAAAATAAATAAAATAAATAAAATAAATAAAATAAATAAAATAAATAAAATAAATAAAATAAATAAAATAAATAAAATAAATAAAATAAATAAAATAAATAAAATAAATAAAATAAATAAAATAAATAAAATAAATAAAATAAATAAAATAAATAAAATAAATAAAATAAATAAAATAAATAAAATAAATAAAATAAATAAAATAAATAAAATAAATAAAATAAATAAAATAAATAAAATAAATAAAATAAATAAAATAAATAAAATAAATAAAATAAATAAAATAAATAAAATAAATAAAATAAATAAAATAAATAAAATAAATAAAATAAATAAAATAAATAAAATAAATAAAATAAATAAAATAAATAAAATAAATAAAATAAATAAAATAAATAAAATAAATAAAATAAATAAAATAAATAAAATAAATAAAATAAATAAAATAAATAAAATAAATAAAATAAATAAAATAAATAAAATAAATAAAATAAATAATATAAATAAAATAAATAAAATAAATAAAATAAATAAAATAAATAAAATAAATAAAATAAATAAAATAAATAAAATAAATAAAATAAATAAAATAAATAAAATAAATAAAATAAATAAAATAAATAAAATAAATAAAATAAATAAAATAAATAAAATAAATAAAATAAATAAAATAAATAAAATAAATAAAATAAATAAAATAAATAAAATAAATAAAATAAATAAAATAAATAAAATAAATAAAATAAATAAAATAAATAAAATAAATAAAATAAATAAAATAAATAAAATAAATAAAATAAATAAAATAAATAAAATAAATAAAATAAATAAAATAAATAAAATAAATAAAATAAATAAAATAAATAAAATAAATAAAATAAATAAAATAAATAAAATAACTAAAATAACTAAAATAACTAAAATAACTAAAATAAATAAAATAAATAAAATAAATAAAATAAATAAAATAAATAAAATAAATAAAATAAATAAAATAAATAAAATAAATAAAATAAATAAAATAAATAAAATAAATAAAATAAATAAAATAAATAAAATAAATAAAATAAATAAAATAAATAAAATAAATAAAATAAATAAAATAAATAAAATAAATAAAATAAATAAAATAAATAAAATAAATAAAATAAATAAAATAAATAAAATAAATAAAATAAATAAAATAAATAAAATAAATAAAATAAATAAAATAAATAAAATAAATAAAATAAATAAAATAAATAAAATAAATAAAATAAATAAAATAAATAAAATAAATAAAATAAATAAAATAAATAAAATAAATAAAATAAATAAAATAAATAAAATAAATAAAATAAATAAAATAAATAAAATAAATAAAATAAATAAAATAAATAAAATAAATAAAATAAATAAAATAAATAAAATAAATAAAATAAATAAAATAAATAAAATAAATAAAATAAATAAAATAAATAAAATAAATAAAATAAATAAAATAAATAAAATAAATAAAATAAATAAAATAAATAAAATAAATAAAATAAATAAAATAAATAAAATAAATAAAATAAAATAAAATAAAATAAAATAAAATAAAATAAAATAAAATAAAATAAAATAAATAAATAAAACAAATAAATAAAATAAATAAATAAAATAAATAAATAAAATAAATAAATAAAATAAATAAATAAAATAAATAAATAAAATAAATAAATAAAATAAATAAATAAAATAAATAAATAAAATAAATAAATAAAATAAATAAATAAAATAAATAAATAAAAAATAAATAAAAAATAATAAAAAAATCGTTCGTGCTGTTATTTGCAGTACGTGTTGCAGTCATAAAGGAGTTAAAATTAATTTTTGTTGGTTTAAGTAATAAATTATAACATATACAGGCATGTGCTGCATTCCACTTCCGAGCGGAAGTGAAATTAAATCGTAGGATTAATTTGATGTATGGTGTTCTATACATCACTTTTTCCGTTTTGAATGAATGAAAGAATGAGTGATTTATTTAAATAAAGGCTTACATTAGTACAAACACTATAATATTAATATTATAACAATAGTATTTTTTTTTAAATAAATCAAATTTGATATAACATAATATGTTGTGTGTCAGATTGACATGAATCATGTTAAATTTAAAAATTTATGCTAGAATATGTTACAAACAGGTTTTATTAATTAAATTCAGAAATTATAAGTTGTCTATATTTTAAACAATTGATTTAATATTTATATAAAAGGTAATAATTTTTGCCATTCAAAACTTCATAAACTTCGCCTAACGTGAGTGAACTCTTACCAAAGTAATATGATCGAGTGTATGCAAATATCGGGCAAATACCCAGAAGGTGATGTGTTGCATATTCTTGCAAGTTGCATAATGTGCACACATTAAAAGTGCTTTTACCAAATCTGCTTAAATTTAAGTTGAGTAAACCACCTCTACATTTGAATATCAGACTTATAAGATGAGCCGAATTTATAAGGCACATCGAATCGAACGTGACGATACAAATCATGAAACCGCGAGTCTCTTGCTCTGCTAATGTGTTTCTCATACACTTTTAATCTCAATGCTTGTAGTATACGATCATGGTGTTACGACAAATCAGGCCTCCAACTCTCAAAATCAAGGCTAAAACCAAGATCACTACATAGAGTGAACCATTGTGGTAACCAAAAAGTGTTTTGTAAGATTGTTTCTTCAGCAAGAACTCGCGGAAGCCTGTTTAAAGGATAATTAAGAATTTTTCTCACATAACTAAAATGTATTTTTAGCGTTTCTTCAAATTGAGAAGCCAGATCTGTTTCTATGTGTAGCATATAATTAGAGAAATTGCAGGTAAATAAATATAACCTTTTTTTCAATAAATAACTAGTAACTTCTCAACTTGCTCATACTGTTTTAAACCCCAAACTTCTGCGCCATAAAACAAACGATTTTGCTGCAGTGTTCAAAATTTTAAGCTAGTTCGATAGAAATATTTTAGGGTGATGTAAATAACTTAGCCACGATGGTTAATAGCTGTTTTAGACGATACCAATTCAGCGTCAAGGTGCTTGTTGAACGACAAATTGTAAGTTAAATTAACTCCTAAGTATTTGTATTCATTAACTATTTCAATGTCGTCATCACCATAAGACCATTTCAAATTTCGGCTTATTCTAGCACAAGTTCTAAATATCATGATTTTAGATTTCGTGAGGTTAATTTTTAGACACCATTGAATGCAATAGTTGTGCAAAGCATCAATCATAGTTTGGAGTACTGATGGACAATCGGCCAAGATAACGATATCGTCAGCGTAAAGTAACACTTTAATAACCGTGCCAGCCACACGTATACCGCCGGGCAAATTATCATACAAGTCATTGAAATACATTGCGAATAGGACAGGACTGAGTAGGCACCCCTGCTTAACACCCTGCAACAGGCAAATTATCGGATAAAGAATTGCCATCCCAAACTTGGCTTATTGTACCATCGTATTGCAATATTTTTACCACTTTAGATGACAAACCAGCATTGGATGACTTATAAAATAATGAGTTTCTTGGAATAATGTCAAACGCAGAAGAAAAATCAACAAAAAAGGAATATGTTTTCTTTTTCAGTTTAAAGTTAAAATGGATAATGCTACTCAGATTAAATATGTTGTCGACAGTGGAATAGCCCTTTCGAAATCCTGCTTGATATTCACTTAAAATGTTATGACAGTCAATCCAACTATTAATTCTGTTGAGGAGTATACTTGTGAAAATTTTGTACAGTGTGTCTAGAAGGGAGAGTCCTCTGTAATTTGGCACAACATTAACATTACCTTTTTTGAACAATGGTATAATTATAGCTCTGCGAAAAGAGGCTGGTATGTCTTGGCGAAGAAAAATTGCATTTAAAAGTTGGACAACTTCACATTGTGGCGCATATTTATAAAATTAATAGCTTATTCTATCTTGGCCTGGGCTTTTCTATCTACTGCTGTTTTTAGGGCTAAAATAATTTCACGCAATTCAAAAGGATTTTTTTCTACTTTCAATACAAGATTGTTTGTTTATTTGAGAATTCGATTTTCTAAGACTGTTGAGTTTTCTAAGCATCCGTTTACGTGCATTTTTACACTGTGAATCAAACCAGTTATTTTTAGGGTCAAAACGTTTTTTAAGACTGTATCCACCCGCTGCTAGGTTTATTTTATCAATTAAAGTATTAACTTTATCTTCTCATATATCTTCTTCAAGATTTGTGGTGTTTTTAGAGATTCAGTATACTTCACAATGTTTTTTAGATTCCAGTTAAGTTTTTGTGGCAAAAATAATTGTTTTGAGTTTTGATTAACCATTAACCAATCTGAGTATGGTTTACTAGAGATGTGAAAATTATTTAAAAAATGTAAAAAATCGTATGAACCAATGCAATAATCAATTAAAGAATTTACCATCACTCCGCAAAACGAGTACTAGCCCTTTTCCGTTTTGTATTTTATTTAATTTATTAATATAATTCCTCACGACTCTGGCCGCACCTTGACGTAAGTGGTTCCTCCGATCGCTGGGTGTGGGGGCTGACTTTCTTCACAGGGTTGTGTTACCCTAAGAATTCTGTGAAAACAACTAAGACTGCCTCCTTTTCCCTAGTATTCCTTCTCTTCCCCTGGGTCGGATCAAGGGGTCACACGTACCGTGCCGAGGATCAGCCTGGCCGAGGACCCAGCTTAAAATAGTTGCTCGGTTTTGAACGGTGTGCTCCGGCTACCTGGCGACCTCCGGTTCTAATCAGCCCTATCCAGGTACTGCGGATCTCTGCCTGGGTCGACATTCCTCTCTCCGCCAGTCGTGGGATTTAATATGGATAGCATAAATAAACAAAAAAACTTCAACACCCAAAAGGGGATCCGGAACCCTAACAGTAGGGACTTTATGTTCCGACGAAAGAGCTGTGGCACCACCAAGCTCCTCAATTACAAATAAGAGTCAGTCGATGATAGTGATACCATCTAATAGACCAGAACAGCGAAGATGGTAAGATACCCACGCACCAATGGAGCTGGATAAAGGCTTCACTCGCTAAGGTCGCCTTGCAGGTCCTGAAGGACAACCCTGGGCCACCTCCGTCATGCACGGATGCGGGATGGTTTCAGGGCAATGTCAAGCTGATGGCCTGTGACAATGAAAGATCCGATGAGCTATTCAAAGCGGCGATTAGAGAAGTCGGTGAGGTCTACCCAGGCGCTCGACTAAAAGCGGTAAATTTGGACGAAATTCCATCAAGACCAAGAGCAAGAGTCCGGGTTCCAGTCACCCCATCTGAACCTAAGGAGATTCTGGAAATGGTGAAGGTCTTCAACCCAGCTATATCCACTCAAAACTGGAAGGTAGTGAAGTTGGAACCTAAAGCTCAGGATGCGAAAACTGATCCCAAAAAATCCAAGATGGAGGTTTTGTTGATCCTCAACAATGAATGTCTGGACCAACTAAATAAGGACAAATGTACTCTAAGCTATGGGTTTAGTAAGATTCACCCAAGAATCTACAAAACAGACACGGTGTCTCTCGTAAATCGTGCGGTCGGTAGTGCCACGACTGAGAATCCCAGCGACATCGACGAGTTGGTTTCTGGAAGCGAGGATGAGTTATCGTCCGCATCCGAACTAGCGACGGCAATGACGAATCTTCTGAAGGAGCAGGCTCCGCCAGAGGAATCCCTCAGCGACGAAGAGGCTGACATCACAGTAGTTGGAGTACCTAAGGATGTTCCGGGTACTCCAAATTAACTTGCATCACTGCAAAGTAGCGTCAGCTGCTCTCCAGCGTCACCTGGCCACGGGCGATGTCGACTAGGTCCTGATTCAGGAACCTTAGATGACCAACAATAAAATCCTTGACCTGAATACACGAAACTATAAAATATACTTTGTATCTAACAAAGGTAAAACTCGAACTTGTATTTCAGCGAAAGTTACCTTGAATTGCTTTATTCTCCCTCAGTTTAATCACAGGGACCTCTCTGTGGTCAGCCTAGAGCTGAGGCCCAAGAAATTAAGGGTTGCATCCTTCTACTTCCCCTATGATGAGCCTATACCCACGCAATCATTCCGGGAACTCCTACATGGAACTAATCCAGCCACGCACATTATTCCGGGTGGAGATACGAATGCACACCACTCACAATGGATCAGCACAAACAACAACGACAGAGGTGAGTCACTTATTAATTTCCTACTAAGCACTAAATTAAATATTATGAACAAGGGCAATGAGCCGACATTTATTATTAGAAATCGAGAGAAAGTTCTGGATATCACCCTAGTATCAGAAAACTTCTCGGAAGAAATTCATTCATGGAAGGTCATAAAATAACATTCGTTCTCGGACCATAGGTATATAGAATTCGGCTGGAAAATAACCAATCAATCCTTGCCTCTAAAAATAAAAAATCTCCGTAAGACAAATTGGAGATGGTATAATAAACTTATTAAAACATCACTGAATTCAGTTACTTCTCCCCCCGTTACTTACAAAGAAGAATTGAACCTTTTGGTTCTAGACTTCACCAAAAAATGTTCGGATGCGCTCAACAGAGCATGTCCAAAAAAAATTTTCAAAAAATCCCATAAACCCATATGGTGGTCTCGGGAGATTGCAATCCTCAGAAAGGACTGTCGCAGAGACTTCAACTGCGCAAGGCGTAGCAATAGTAAGGACTCATGGAATAGCTATAAGTCCAAACTAGGCATTTACAAAACTGCAATCAGGAAAGCAAAGAGGGCCTCTTGGTCCTCCTTCTGCACAGAAATAGAGGGTACTTCCGAGGCTTCAAGGCTTAGGAAAATACTATCGAAATCCCCGACAGTACCAAGCTTTCTTCAAAAGGAAGATGGCACCTGGACAGATTTATGCATCGAAACCCTAGATATACTCATGGATGCGCATTTTCCTGGTAATGTTCACTCTGACATTTCCAGCTTTCAAACACCCCCTGCGACCTTACGACTCAACAGATTGAGCAAGGAGAAGTTCAGATGGGCGATCTATTCATTCCAACCTTACAAATCTCCGGGTCCCGATGGCATTATCCAGCCCAACTCCACTATAGCTTCAATGCTATAGTACCCTGGCTTCAAACAATCTACTATGGTTAACTATATTCCAACAGCTTGGAGAGAGACAAAAGTTATTTTTATACCGAAAGCGGGTAAGTCCTCTCACACTAAATCGAATGACTTCAGACCTATAAGCCTCTCTTCCTTCCTGGTAAAAAATCTAGAGAGACATATCAGTGAGCCATATATAAGTATGGGGGCGGACAATTGGTGTATAAATCCAGCGTACTATTTTGGGGGAAAACCCAATTTTTTACCTACAGCTTTTTTATAGGCAAATAGTGCTATGTCTGCCTTTTTAACTTTCCAGATAAGCTTCTTATCCAGAATAACTCCTAGGTATTTCGTGCTTGGGCTTCTTCTTAAGCCGAAACTTGACAGGCTTCTAAAATCCCAGCATGCCTACATTAAAGACAGATCTACAGAAACAGCTCTGCACTCTCTGGTGTCTACCATCGAAAAATCACTTGAGAACAAAGAATACGCGTTTGCTGCTTTTCTAGATATAGCAGGGACATTCAATAACGTCCTTCCATGTGCAGTTACCTACCTCGACCTTGTCGGAACTGGTGGTGGAGGATTTTCTCGTGAGTTTCATACATCAGATGCTCTTGGGCAGGGTGGTGAACTCAGAATTGGGGGGATACTCCACTCGCAGGTTTGTAAGCAGAGGTACTCCGCAGGGAGGAGTTTTGTCTCCACTTCTGTGGTCCGTGACGGTTGACCAGCTGTTGCGTATCATGGAGGGGGAAGTCTACAAGGTTGTTGCTTATGCAAACGATATTGCAATCATTTATAGCGGAAAGTTTCCCCAGACTCTCTGTCAACTCATGGAGGGAGCACTCTTAATTCTTTCGAGATGGGCATCCTCGTGTGGTTTAAGTGTAAACCCCGAGAAAACAGATCTCACAATTTTCACTAGGAAATATAAAACCCCCAACTTAGAACCTCCTAGTCTGAATGGCACGAGGTTGCTCTTTAGCGAAAGCACGAAATACCTAGGAGTTCTTCTGAATAAGAAGCTTATCTGGAAAGTTAACATTAAGGAACGTGTTAAAAAGGCAAACATAGCACTATTTGCCTGTAAAAAAGCTATAGGTAAAAAATGGGGGTTTTCCCCCAAAATAGTACGCTGGATTTATACACCAATTGTCCGCCCCCATACTTATATATGGTTCACTGGTATGGTGGAGGGCCCTTGATGAGACAACTGCACTTCAGAAGTTTGCAAAGGTGCAAAGAAGCGCAGGTCTATGTATTACTGGGGCACTGTCCTCAACACCAACTAGCGCCCTTAATGGCATGCTGCACCTTCCTCCTGGAAGTGTACCAACACAGCAGCCTTCAGACTGAGAGAATCTGGTAATTGGACAGGTAACAACTGCGGCCACACAATCATTCTGAACTCGTCTGTACCCGACAAAACAGACTACTGTGTGCCGTGCTTAAATCTTGAAATGAATTACGTAGTTCTCATCCCTTCACGGCTAGACTGGGCAAACAAAATCCCCCTTAAAACCTCCGGCACAAAATTTTCACAGATGGATCCAAACTTCGAGAACAAGTAGGGGGAGGTATTTACTCAAAGGATCTCGAAATCGAAGCGTCCTTTAGACTTCCTAACTATTGTGTCTACCAAGCGGAAATGATGGCTATTCACGAAACCACTAAGATTCT
This sequence comes from Dichetophora obliterata, assembly GCA_963920525.1. Lineage (NCBI taxonomy): Eukaryota > Metazoa > Arthropoda > Insecta > Diptera > Sciomyzidae > Dichetophora > Dichetophora obliterata. The sequence goes on along the minus strand of OY986437.1, from coordinate 184,740,318 downwards.
AGGTCAAAAAGACCTTGGAGGAAAGAGTATTTTCATCTTTTCAGCAAGCCAAGCTGCACTGAAAGCACTGAACTCAAATATTGACAACTCTAAAACTCTCAGAGTGCCGCAAATCTCTTAACGAGATGGCAAGGCTACTCAGGATTCACCTCATATGGGTACCACAGGGATATCGAGGGCAACAATTTGGCCGACGAATTGGCAAGGAAGGGTACGACCTCTAACACCCTCTTAAATGAGGACTTTATTGGTATACCCATTTCCTCCTATAAACTCCAGTGCAAGAACAGATCCTTAGGTCTTGCACAAGAACGCTGGGAACACCTTGATACATGCATGATAACTAAGCTAACATGGCCTACCTACAACTTAAATCGCACAAACTCACTCACTGCTTGAGTTAAGCAGGGTAAACCTGTCAAAAATAGTAGGAGTCCTAACGGGTCACTGCCTAATCGAAGCGCATGCTTTTCGGTTGGGACTTGCTTCAAACGATTTCTGCAGAAGCTGCAGATGTGAGGAGGAGGTAGAAAATGTTCAGCACCTCCTCTGCGAATGTCCGGCTCTAGCTAAAAGGAGAATGGCAACTCTGGGCCATCCCTTTTTTAATGGACTTGCCGAAGTCTCATGCCTGGAAATCCAGCATATCCTTAAATTCATTATCCACTCGAACTGGTTTGAGAAGGGAAATCTCTACTAGGTTTTAAAGAGATTATGTGGTATTATAACGGGCCTGCACTGGCCTAAGTGTACGAGTCGTCTATCGGCTCAGCCACCTTTACCTAACCTAATCTATTAATATAATTAATTGTATTAGCGAAAAAAGTGATATTTCGACCACCAAATGTCGAATTTAATTATGATTTATTTTCATTTCCACTCGGAAGTGGAATGTAGGGTATGCCTGATAGACTTATAGCATCTTTATGCAAAACGAACGATGCGTGCATTTGACGAAGACCTCGTGTAAAAGCCGTGAGTCAGCTGTTTTGGCTCCATGTATAAAACGAATGTCAGACAATAACGAAGACAGCTGGCTCAGTAAGGAACGATGACGTAAACTCAGTATGAAATTGGCTTTATATAAGAAAAAAAATCCGAACGAAACGTCAAAATTAGACGAGAGCAAATTTGGCTTCGTTGTAAACATTTTTAGCAGGAAAATTGAAGTTTCTGTTAAGAAAAGCTAAATGTTATTTTAGTAAATAAGATTCAAAATTATTTCCTAGGGAATTTCAATGATATTAATAATATAATTCAATATTTAATACAAGCACAAGTAGCAGCAAAAACAAAGGCAGCAGTACGGGGCAAAAAGTCGACGCTTGTTAGCAGCAGCGACCTACGGGCAGTGGTGATATTTATCATATCAATAACAATAATAATCGTATCGCGGCAAAAGTCAGCAAACAATAATCCAATAAAAAAAACCAAAGAGATGATGCAGTAGTACCAGCATTTAAAAATTTGCTTAAAATAAAAATACAATTTTTAAGAATTTAAGGAAATTTACGCAAAATTCTCAACTGTTGTAGTCTGGTAATACTACTTTTGACAAGCACTCACGTTGAGAGTATTTTAGTAACGTAAGCAACGTAATTGTGGACGACGACGCAAGGAAAAAATACATCAAGTCAATTTTGTCCGATCATGTCGGCAAACGAACGAGACTGAAAACGAAGGCTACGTTTTACCTAAAGATGCTATTAAAAAATTTTTAAATACACTGAGGGAATATGTGTTAAAATTTAATAAAACTGTGTTCATATTAAATGAATTTGTTTATGGAATAGAGCTTGAAACAATTTTTTGATCTAATGTTCATTATTTGTAAAACCAATTTAAATAATATTTTCACACAATCAAATGTAAAATCGGGGTTTCTCTCGGCTTGGTTTCAATTGACAAGCGGCAATTATTGTCAAAGATTCTACTGCATATAATTTTTCAATTCAATCTCAGATAGCGACGTATTTTTTGTTATTGCAAAGAAATAATAAGAGAAAATTATAAAAAAATAAATGAGTTTATAGTTGAAAATTTAATGCGCTTATTTTAAATTTTGTTTTGTAGAAACGCAAAAGCGTTAATTATACTTATATTTTAAAATATTTTGTTTAATTTTAAAGTATGTTTTTATGGCTAAGACTACAATACATAGACTAAAAATTTTTTACGTAAGTAATATAAGAAAATATTCTAAATAAATTGTTTGTTTGTTTTTAAATGCATCTTCTTCTCGATAGGTGGTATAAAAAAGCAGTCCTTTTCAGCCCATGTCAAGATATTTTGGTCCCAATTTCTCAGATAAAAAAAAAATCAAAGTGCATTTTAATAAGGGTACTTGTAGCTACAACCTTTACTAGAATTATTAAGTTTGTCCCAATAGGAAAAGTTTGGCGCGACTTTTTTAAAAATGATGTAATTTTCAACGCTTTTGATCGCCGTAACGGGGGAAAATTGTAACCAAATCTTATAATAGTAGTTATGGTTGTCGTAATCTTATTAATATGCAGCACTTTGATTTTTATGTTTATGATAAATTGGGACCAAAATACCTTGACACCGGCTGAAAAGGACTACTTTTTTATGCCACCTAGCGAGAAGAAGATGCGTTTAAAAACAAACAAAAAATGTGCTTTGAAAAAGTTTTTATATTATTTACGTAAAAAATTTTTTAAATCTCTATGTATTTTAGTCTTTTCACAATAAATATCAATGCTAGTTGAATTCGTTGAAAAGTTTTTACGCCATAACTTCTGAACCCTTAAAGAACACACTTTCATTTCTTATCTTTGGAAAGGTAATTATGGAACGTAAAAAAATTAAAATAATGAAAATGAAAAAAAAATATAGCGCGTGTTGCTGGCATGGTATTAAACTTTGAAATTAACAATGGGTCATGTTACTGCAATTTTTTCAAAAGTTTTATATTTTTCCCTCAAAATAAAATTTCCAATAATACCCTATTTACGAAAATCGCATTTAAATTGACTGAGCTACTACGTTGCCTCAAAATATACCCTATTTTGGCCATTCGCGTGGCTATCCAGCAAAAACTTCGCTTACAAGTAATGCCTAAAATAATCTAGAAAACGTCAATAATCACTTACCTTCTGGCTTACAGAATGCATTACTTTAACATAGGCATGTCATTGGCGGTAAGCGATTGCAATTTCTTATACCAGAGAAGTACTTACGCATATGCGTACCGGAAGCGGATAAATAATATCTTATTAAAAAGAGAATTAAGAGAACTTATTAAAAAAGCAAATACTTTATACTTGGCATTACTTGATTCTTACAAAGAGAACAAAAATAAACAAATGTTATTATGAGGCATATATATTAGGGGCAAAAAAAATCTCAAAACCTCAAAATCCGGATTTGGTTTTCTACACAATTAACTAATCTAAGCACAAAATTTGAGCCAAATTGGAAATGGTCAGTGTACTGCTATTAAACTTCAATGTGAAATGGTTGACATATTGAAAACAATTTGTTCCTACTTTGACAAAATATGTTTAAGGCAAATTTTTTTATAACATTGAGGTTAAAAAAATCGATTGAAACATTTTTTAAAATTTTGTATAAAAATCATGCATTGATATTAAAGGCATTGTGTTGAATTTAGAAACGTGATGATTTTTTCGGGTTCGATGCAGTTTCAAAATTCTGCATTAACATAAAACCGTGTTAAAAAATTCTGTATGCCAAAATTCTGCAAAATATGGACTATGAAAAACTAATGTAAGTAAATAAACTTAAAATGACAACTTTCCGTACAAGGACAAATAATTTAATCTTTAAAAAAAAACCATTTTGTATCCCAAATACAGTTAGAATGCTGTAAATGGAGAGCAGACTTTTTGAAAGCAACATTTTTATATATTGAACAACAGTATATTGAAATACAGGTTTTTAAACAAACATTATTTTAAAAATACAGTACAACTTCAATAATATGGACACATACAGTTTTAAGATCGTTTTGATTAGCGAGGTTGTGCGATTTATGGAAGTAAATATTTTTGAAACAATATTGATGAAATACAAGAAAAAGTTATTATTTTGTTTTCATATATTTTTTAAAAAAAAAAGAGAATATGTATTTTGTGGGATAAATAAATACATACTATCACTTATTGAAAAATTTACTTGTGGGTTGGCTATCAAAAGTGGATATCAAAAATCGTGGACTTGTGTAGTGTACTCTTAAAAGTCACTATTACCACCAACTAAAAGAAGTCGCTATTTAACTTCATTCTTTCTTATTAATAAACAAAGTAAAAATAAGTAAACAAAACAAAAATCTAAACCACCAACTAAAACAATAAAATCAATAATTTATTGCCAAATAAAAACCCAAAAATTTTCCATAGAATTTTAAAGTAAACAATTATATTCTTAATACAGAAGAATCTCAAATTCATGTTCAATGAACTTAGCACCCCTTTTCGTTTTCTTCCGCTAGTTGCTGCATAAGCATGAACGCGACAGCGAGCATTAAGTTACACACACTTATTGCACGAAAGCATAATGCAACAACAAGCGTTAAATTGAACTTAGCCGTTGACTCTTTTAAGGTCAAAGCTATGAATTTTGTCCATCGATTATATTGGCTATTTTAAATTAATATTTTGAGGGGAAGAAAGAATGCGACAATGCAAAGTAAAATATGATTGGTTAATTTTATAATATTGAAAAACAAAAACAGCGGCGAAAGCCAGAGTTTTTATTAAGAATTTCAAAACAGTTCGGCATTCTTGCCATACACTACAGCAGCACGGTGTGCTCTAATACACCAAAGTTAATTTCGATGCAGTCATCGAAATAACTTACAAAATACTTAGGCAAATCAAAAATAACATTTAAAGTAGAAGTAGCATTACAAAGCATTCAACTCTATATATTTTTTCAACACTATATGGCGATCCTGCCATTTTCCAACGTATAACACTACACTTGGTAGCATTATGAATACGTACGTGAAAAAGTGTGCGAGTAACAAAAACGTTAAATAACAGTTTTAACTGTCTTTTTGCATAAGAAAAAAACCGTCTTTTTGTCCGGATTGTAGAGGCAAAAATTTGAAATTGTCCGAATAATGAACGTGTCCCAATTATGGATATGTCCGAATTATTGGAGTGTCCGGACTAAAGAAGTTGTACTGTGCTGTAAAAATTACAAAACTTACCCACTCCCGATTTTTTCAGTGTATATATTGATTTTGACAAATATTTTGTACCCCATATTTGTAGGCACTGCTTGAATCAGACAAATCGACCTGCAACGTTTTTATATTCATCAATAAGCCGATTCCTGAAGATTGGTGCAACGTTGTCGGTTCAGTCGCTTTAAGCAAACCCTCGTTTTCATTGCTTCGAAAACTCAAATAAGAAGTAAAACTGAAGAAGAATGGCTCAATGGGTTAGCTCTTCTAAATGTTCACAGGGATGTGGAAGTGACCACGGAAGAAATTTTAAATGCACTAGCCCGAAAAAAATTTATGTTATTATTATATCTATACTATTATATGAAAGGCTTCTCACGTATCCGATTTTAGTACTTCTTTCATTAATATAAAGCTACATGTTTAACTTTATGTTTCCCCAGGGAAACTGGGGGCGATGGATCAATGTAACATGTCTGACTGTCTCAACCTGGCGAGGCCAGCATAATCTTTGTGAAATCGCCTCAAGTCGACTCAAACCTCCACGTGGTGTTTCCTGGGCAACGTCAAAACTGACAACCGTTAGTTTGGCGGCTAATCTGAGCGGCGGGCCTCCCTAGGCTTAAAATAGGTTGTGCGTCGGGTTTGAAGCCCACCCGTAAAAACCAATTTCAATGAAAACATATAAGAATAGAAGAAAAATGATCCCCAAATCTGATGACGACTACCGCAAACGAAAAACTGATAATGATTTACGGATATGCACCTGGAATGTCCGAACCCTTAATTGGGAAGGTGCATCTATCCAACTGACTGATGTCTTGGAAAGATACAAAGCTGATATCACTGCTATCCAAGAAATGCGATGGAAGGGACAGGGTTGCATTCGGCAGGAAATTTTCTATGAGCGCCTTGAAAATGCTTACGAGCGCTGCCCCCGCCACGACGTAAAAATCGTGCTTGGTGACTTCAACGCTAAGGTGGGCAAGGAAAATATTTTTGGTCCAACAGTCGGAAAGTTCAGCCTCCACGACAACACCTCCGATAACGGAATGAGGCTGATTGACTTCGCCGCAGCACGAAACATGGTCGTAAGTAGTACTAGATTCAAGCATCTCAATATTCATAAAGCCACCTGGATGTCCCCTGATCAAAAAACAAAAAATCAAATTGATCACGTTTTGATCGACGGAAGGCACTCTTCCAGTGTATTGGATGTACGCACGATCCGTGGTGCAAACATTGACTCGGATCACTATCTTGTTGCAGCCAAGATCCGTACACGTCTGTGCGCAGCTAAAAATACACGCAACCCTACACAGAGAAAGCTAGACGTCGACAAGCTGCAATCGAAACAGACAGCCGATGCTTTCGCCACTCGACTCTCACTCCTGCTTCAAAGCACTCCTCCAATCGATGATATATGCGCGCAGTGGACACACATTTCCAACTCCATGCGTGCGGCTGCTGAAGAGGTGATTGGCTACCAACGCCCTCGCCGAAACCAGTGGTACGACCAGGAGTGTCGCGACGCCACTGCAGAGAAAGACGCCGCCTACAAAGCCACCCTGCAGTCGGTTGTAACGCGCGCTGCTAAGGAGCGATACAAAGAAAAGAGGAGGGAAGAGAGACATATTTTCAGGCGGAAAAAAAGAGAGGCAGAAAAGCGCGAGCAGGAGAAGATTGAGATGTATGGTGACAGGAATGAGGCCCGAAAATTTTTCGAAAAAATAAGACGCCTTGCCGATGGTTTTAAAACCGGGGCCTCTTCCTGCAAGGATGAAAACGGGAATCTAGTGACAGATGTCCAGAGTACACTGACGTTATGGAGGGAACACTTCTCTAAGCTTCTAAATGGCGACGCTGACAACAATCCCGCCAATAGAGATGATATTCCGGAAACCCCAATTGCGGATGACAGCGTCGAGGTTTCGCTGCCCGACTATGATGAAGTTCTGACAGCTATAGCTCGGCTTAAAAATAACAAAGCCGCGGGAGCTGATGGCTTACCTGCTGAGCTGTTTAAGAACGGAGGCGAAGCTCTACTTAAATGCATTCACGAGCTTCTATGCAGAATATGGTCGGAAGAATGCATTCCGAACGATTGGAATCTCAGTGTGCTCTGCCCAATCCACAAGAAAGGCGATCCCACTATCTGTGCCAATTACCGTGGGATAAGCCTTCTTAATATCGCATATAAGGTCCTGTCGAGCGTTTTATGTGAAAGATTGAAGCCCATTGTAAACGAACTGATCGGACCTTATCAGTGTGGCTTCAGACCTGGAAAGTCCACCATCGACCAGATTTTCACGCTACGACAAATCTTGGAGAAGACTCAAGAAAAACAAGTCGACACCCACCATCTTTTTGTTGACTACAAAGCCGCCTTCGACAGCCCAATAAGGAAGCACCTGTACTCCACCATGTCTGAATTTGGTATTCCTGCAAAACTAATACGACTTTGCAGGATGACACTGAGCAACACCAGCAGCGCAGTTAAAGTCGGGAAGGACCTCTCCCCACCATTTATTACCAAACGAGGTTTCAGACAAGGTGATTCCTTATCGTGCGACTTTTTCAACCTAATGATGGAAAAGATCATCCGAGCTGCTGATCTGAGACGTAGTGGCACAATATTCTACAAGAGTGTTATGCTGCTTGCGTATGCTGATGACATAGATATCATTGGCCATAATACGCGCGAAGTCAGTGCAGCATTTTCCAGATTAGAAAGAGAGTCAAGTCGAATGGGTCTGTCAGTGAATGCAGATAAGACGAAATACTTAGTGTCAACAAACAAACAGTCCCAGCGTCTTGGAACCCACGTTACCGTTGACAATACCTCCTTCGAGGTTGTGAAGAACTTCGTCTATCTAGGATCCAGCATTAATTCAACCAACGACATCAGCATTGAGATCAAACGAAGAATAACTCTTGCCAACAGGTGTTACTTTGGGCTCAGTAGGCAATTGAGAAGCAGAGCCCTCTCTCGACGAACGAAAATCACGCTCTATAAATCGCTCATCATGCCCGTCCTACTTTACGCATCACAAACCTGGACGCTGAGCAGTTTAGATGAAAAGACTTTAGGAGCATTCGAGAGAAAGATTCTTCGTAAGATCTACGGACCAATCTGCGTCAATGGCGAGTACCGAATACGGTGGAATGATGAACTGTATGAGCTGTACGCTGACATCGACATAGTCAAGCGCATTAAAATCGAGCGGCTTCGCTGGCTTGGTCATGTTCAGCGCATGAAAGACGATGCTCCAGTGAAGAAAACATTCGATTCGGTACCCAGCGGCGGTCAACGCAGAAGAGGACGACCGCATCTTCGTTGGAAAGACCAAGTAGAGGACAACCTGACGAAGCTTGGAATTTCCAACTGGCGCCAGCAAGCAAAAGACAGAAATGGCTGGCGCAAATTCTTAGATGAGGCCAAGACCGACATACGGTTGTAGCGCCAACTAAGTAAGTAAGTACATGTTTAACTTAAAACCTTGCATCCTTCATTTTTTTTTTAAAAACCTCTTAAAAGTTATTAAAATCGAAATTTATAAAGTAGCCAAAAAAAACCAAACATACAAATCATTTACTACGTTTCCATGGCGAGTTGAGTTGGGGTAACTAGGGATTAACTCCCCATGGAAACGCGAGTTGAGTTGAACTTCGTTAAATCCACAAAACTCCACGAAACTTGTTAGAATTAGCTGATTCTATCTATCAAAGCGAATAAGTTTATTCATCACAAGAAAAAATGGCGAGTGGAAGAGTTTTTTGGAGTACTGCAGAAACTTTGCTGTTCATTGAAATATTTAAAGAAAAGAGAATTCTTGATATAATTGGACGGAAAAAAATTTAGAAGAAGTGAAATATATAAAATTGTCGAAAGTGAGTTTAAGAAAAGAGACATCGTAAATAAAAACATTGTGCATATTGAGCACAAGTGGAAAAACCTACAAAAAAACTACATAGCCGCGAAAAAAACAAACAATGCTAGTGGAGCAGCAAAAACATCTTGCTACTTTTATGATGAGCTGGATGACTTGCTAGGTGTAAGACCATCTTGCTCAATGTTGGCAAATGCAGTGGACACCAAGTATCTGGCGTGCAATAACAAAGGTAAGCAATTACATTTTTCACTATCACTATTTTTTATTTTATTTATTTATATTCTACGATTTATATAGACGAGTGAGTGAGGAGAAATTGTCCAAAAAATCATTGTGCTCCTGATCATCCTGCACAAGATTAGCAAAACGTGAAAGCTGTTGCTGCAGCCCTTGTGGATCACCACCAGCGCCGACACCAGCTGCAGCAGCTGGTTGTTAAGCAACTGCAGGTTGTGCCGAAGCGGTGGTTACTGCCATTGTAGCTTCTGATATGCCAGCGTTCGGAAATGGTTGCGTGGGATGCGCATTTCCTGGTGCAGCAAAGACGCTGAGATTAGCCACAGGCACACCATTGGACATAAAAGGCATGTACTGAAGGAAGGGATTGAAGGAATTCACGTGGGATTTTTTTTGTTTTGAAGAAATTCTTTTTATTTTTCAGTTAAAATATGTATAAATATATATGCATAAAGTGTATATTTTTCATATTATCTTCATTGTTAAAATCGTCTCAACCCATCCATATGATTTTCGCAACGAATTCGTTAAGACTTCGGTTACTTTGGTTTGGTGGGAAGTTCTTTCACTCTTGACATAATTCCATGCATTGGGAAAATATGTTTCAGTGAATTTTTTCTCTTTTATTATCAATATACAAAATGAGTATATCTTAAAATTGATTTGTGATTGGCCCTTATTACGAGTTGCTTTCGACGTAATCTTCGCTGGTTATCGAACAACGAGCATCGAACGTCACACCCTGTCGAAATGTTCGTTGTTCATCGAATTTTCAGTCGAATAGAATTTTGTTTTTGATGCGGTGCGTGCTGACCAATAATTGTCAAAAAGATAAGAATTTTGTGATTGTGTTTTGCTTTTTAAAGACTAAAAACTAATTTGGAACTCTTTTTGTAAACTTTATACAGGTCTAAGGTGGATTAAACAAATATTTTTTATTAAATATTATCACTAAAAGACTAATTAAAACACATACGACGAAATAAACTAGGTATTCTTTTTAATTTTTGAAGTGAAAACTTCTTTAGGCGCGTTGAACGATTTTGGTAGAGGGTAAATCATTCGTTTGCATCATCGTATTTTTCCAAGGAATTCGTCGTTCGGTCGCAGGCTCACAAAGAAATCACTTGGCAACTCCTGAAATTAATGCATATAATCTGTTTGTTAGTATATAAATACTTAAGTTAGGTTGCAATAAGATGTTTGCAACCAAAACTTATTATTAATTCGGTTTATATTCATATATATATATATGCCTTTAAAGTTTGGCAATTTCTTCAGTTGTTGTATTTGTCAACATTTTTGAAAAATTTTCTTTTACTCAAACAGCTGCTATTCATGGTGAGATTTAAAAATGGATCCATCTTCTTCTTTTTCTTCTTTTTTCTGCTGGAACTTCGTTTGCAAACAAGAAAAATAATGTATGGATTGAGTGTTTTAACATTTTAATCTTTAAGTTGTGATAAAGGAATATGTTGAACATTCAAATAATTACATGCATGCTCTTATTTTATTACATATCGTCAAACAAAGTTTGACAATTTTCATATTTGTTGTATTTGTCAGTGGTTTTTTATTTTCACCACTGCGGCATTTTATATTCAGAGTTGTCAACTATGGCTGTTGTAGGTTTCTGTTGTAGGTTTACTGTTGTAGGCTGTTTTTGATTTCATCCTACATGTAGGACGGGCTGCAGTATGAGCTTTCGCACATCCTACATGTCCGTCCGACCTGTCAAATCCAACATGTAGCATAGTCTGAAACCCCCTATTAGCATGAAAATTCTTACATAGCAGTAAGGCGGTCCGTGGCAGGACAACGTCTTCCATTTATATTTTATATATAGGTTTTCGCTTCGGTCGGCAGTCCTCTCACTGCTATACTTTTTTTGTTTCATTTTTGACAATTTCTTGTCTGTATTATTTACTGTGGTAATTTTTAATAGAAGAGAGATTTTTTGTGGATTTTTTACTACAAATGGGATTTATCGTGGTTTTTTAAAATCAAATGGGATTTTTCGTGGTTTTTTTATTTGCGTGGGATTTTCGTGGTTATTTTAAATGCCCGCGGGATTTTTTGTGGTTTTTTTTTAATTACGATGGGATTTTTTTTAAATTTTAAACCATGGGAATTTTCGTGGTTATTAATTTTTGCTATTGTGGGAAAGAGGTTTTTTCGTGGGAATTTGAGGTGGCAACCGTGACCAACAGAAATATCAAAAACAAATTGACGATTGCAAATCGTCTCGATGTTGTACATGGAAACGCTTTTGAGCTTAAAACGCCATTTTGTCAACTTGACGAAAACCCAATTCAGACTCAACTCGCCATGGAAACGTTGTAATTGCTTCATTAAATTGTTAGACACACAAGCAGCATAAAGCTTTATGTATCTTTTCCTCTGCTATTGTGTTTCTCATTGTTTCTATTGCGGTGTCGGGTACAATGTTGCCGGAGCAAATTTTTTTTGCACCCAGAACTCAAAATAGAAAAAGTCGAAATGTAAAAAATAGCCAAAATATTTATTCATCATATTATAACAAAACAAAACAAACAAAACAAAAACAAACTTACATACATATTTGTACTAACTTGTTGCAAGTAGATTTACAAACTAGTTGCAAATATATACTTACTTTTGCATGTTGATTCTTAATTTGCTTTTTTTAAACAAATTTTTCACAGTTTACTTTTCATGATCAAAGTTATCTACAATGCTACGTAGCGTATAAGGAGAGGCTTCGACAGTGGCCGTTTTTGAGAATTTTTTCACGCTATTTGGTTCGCTCAATCAAAAACACGTTTCTCCCAACCGAACGCGGTTGTCATGAAAATTTGTCGGTGATGCTGGATTTTTTATTTCTGCAACGTATTGATGTAATATTTGCTTATTACTTTTGATGTGAAACTCAGATAATATAATACTCAACTTTTCATTTCTTTTGTGCATTTACTTAAACAAATTATTGCTGCTTATATACCATTTAAGGTTTGTTAAATAAATAAAAAGAAAATTTTAAATTTTGCAATTTGTGAAATAAGTGGGAGGATTCGTCAAATGAAAAAGGGAGGCTTCGACATAGTGTGTATCGATGAATACACGAGAATATCTTTAGTATTGCTGACTCCTACAAATCCCTAACTCTTGTTCAAGATGAAGACGAAGAATTGTCGCAACTGATGATGGGCAATGTTCCTGTTGTGGAAAAAATAACTTCGTGTTCTTCAAGTTCAGAGCTAAACAGCCGTTTTATTTTATCAGAGTAGTACAAGAAGTAAATATCAGTTCGTGCGACTTAAAGTTCTTGCAGCGAAAAAGTGACGGTCAGTCCTTCTACAAACCGTTTATTGACGATATACTATGAGTGCTTTTAAAGAAGATATTGTGTGCATTCTGTCATCTCCTTATCATCTGCCAGGAGCTTCCGGAACTCGTCTAAAATACATCATCAAGATTGTACCAACATAAACATACTATGAAAAATAATAGAATTTCGCTGTTTCCCTCACTTTTTAATTTAAAGTATAATTAATTGCTCTTACATTAAAGACAATTTATAAGAACTAAAAGTAAGGCAATTTCCAATAAAATATGCACTTAAATATAAAAATATTAGTCAAACAAACCAAATGACGAAGCCTCCTTTACTCACATATTTGCTTTGAAAACAACCTGTCCCATTGCATTAAGAAGAAAAAATTGTTTTTGTTAGTGTGTCGACACCTCCCTTTCTACCCTACTATTTAGTGACTCGTAATTTGAGTTACCACATGTAATATTATTCTATACTCCTGCCATGTGCTACACGATTGGCATAACTGGTAGGTCGTGTTTACATGAAGAGAATATTCCCTCTCGCGAACAAATTTTAAATCATTTAGCTTAAAAAAATCAATTTTCGTCAGAATAAAAAAAGCATACCCGAATAAAAAAATATCCAAATGAAAAATAAAATCGCCAAATAGCCAATAACAGACCGCGAGAAAAAAATAACCACTTATGGCTATAAAAAGCCAAAACGGCAACACTGGTCGGGTAGCTTTGCACATTTGTAATTTTTCTGTTGGATCGTCACCTCTCTGCAGACAATGGCAAAGTTCAGAGAGTAAAAATTGCCATGTAAAGCTTCTTGAGAACATAAGCCGTTCGGAGTCGGCATAAAACACGTAGGTCCAGTTCTCGATCATTTCTGATCAAACATTTAATAACACGCACAACACATCTGATCAATAGAAGCTAGGTCAAGGTCCTTTCAAGGGCTGAAATGGACAGTTTATTTTTTTATATTGAGTTTGAGTATGTTTAATAAGCGCTTTAAAGCAGCGAAGCCCACGAAAATTATTTAAAGAGTGCAAAAGCAAAACAAAAACAACAAAAAGCAACGTCAAACAATATTTAAATCTGGATGCAATGAGGAATTACAAATAACAAATAACTTGTACAAACACAAAATTACAAATAACAAAAGAACAAAAAGAATAAAATTAAGAAGCGAAGCTGAAATTGCAAACTGAATTCGGCGAGTAATTGTACAAGTAGTTGTAAAAAGTTGTAAAAGAGTGGAGAGTTCCGCGTTGGGCATCGCTGCTTTAAAGAGCACACTGAAAACATCCCAGTGGTAAATGAACACATGACGTAACCAAGTATTTACTAAATACAATGTAGCTGCGAGGCCTCCAAGACCTGTACACAATTCTGACTTACATTTGTTCGGGCATGGTCGCTAAACCTTTGATGACATCTACCTTACACAGTAAACCGCTTTTTGCAGAAATCTTATAAGACTTAAGGTGATTTTTTTTTGTGCTCTGATTTATATTGCAAAATTTAATAAATGTGTAATGGACGAACTGTCAAAAGCAACCATACCGTCAAAAGGATAATGTGGAATACAGGAAATGCAGACGAATAGTTAAAAAACAAATATTTTTAAGCTGGGAAAAAAAACTGACAAGGATTTACAGAAAGGTGGAGCGAAAATTATTTGTTTTTGGCAAAATTTTATTTTTCCCGGAAGAGAATGAATGTAAAACTTATTATCTGTGGAGGTATTGCTAAGAAAGTACTGCTAGATGTGGTGTCAGGAAATTCAGTAGTAAAATCTTTAATCTAAAATTATCGGAACAATGTATAAACCAAAACTACTTATTTTAAATCATGATTTTTAGAAAGTTATAAATCTTTCAAAAACCTTTTATTCGTGTTAAATAAAACAAAAGGAAAATTTTGTTCTTTATATGAAACAAAAATAGATTCCCGATGGAAAATATTATCGGGATGCAAGAATTATATATTCAAGATTCCGCCTTGCGCATGTCCGCTCTCTTTGTGAGCACGTGCATGTGACGTCAGAAGTGCAAGAGAAAAGAGAGTCAAACTGACTGAAAAAACGTAGTAAAAATTTTTTAATAGGGGTTATCGATTTAAAAATCTCATTTTTTCATAAAATCTTGGTTTTTTAAAAGAAATAATTTTAAATCAAAAATCAACGCTTGCACAGAAAAAATTTTAATATTACTATCTTTGATAAAAATTTTATATCTTATTGGGGTGTTAACTTCCGTGTTGACCCCTTCATAAAAAAATAGCTATGTTCGATTTATTTTGAGAGCAGTTTGACTGTTTCTTTGTGTGTATTTCGTTTGTTTCCCAATTAGCCAATCAGATTCATTTGCTTAGTTTCGTTTGTTGTTTATGTGATTTTTTGTTTGATTGTATTTTCACTTATGACGTAGACCAGCGCAGTAGATTGCCATTTCTGCGCACTTAAAGCATGATCTTCTTTATATTGTTCTTGATCAGGATATATCTCTACTATTATATAAAAGGAGACTCACGAAATTTTAAGCCAAACAAGCTCGGTAACCGCTGAACCGATTATTTTTTGATAATTCTTTATATTAATTCTTGATTACAATTCGATAATTTTTACTATTCTTTGTTTATTAATTTCCTATGACAATTAACTGTGTTATAACTTACTAAGTCTTTCGCAAAGTCTATTCTTTAATTATTACAAAATTCACGTATTTTATTTCATGCTTACATTTAACAAGCAGCACTACACAACAAACAAACTTCCTCTCTTTGTCGGGAGAGCTTCTCTCAATATAATACGGCATTCATGTTCTGTAGTTGCTTTCAGGGAAATTCTTGCTGTCACACAGTGTTGATTATTTTTCTTTGCAAACGTTTTGAGGGGAGTTATGAGCCTAAATTATGTGTTGCAGCCTTGCCAGCTAGCTTTTCCCGACTTGAGATTGTGTAGTCTATCTATCTATTTATCATACTATTAAAAGCGTTAGACGATATAGGTACCAAACAATTTTTTATTTCAACCAAATCGTAATAGGCTATTGATATTATGCTACTCCTACTTTTCACGTCTACTATATGCTATAAATGCTATATTTCGGACGGTTTTGTTCGTACAAGACTAAAATTTGGTAATTTTATCTGTATGGTTACTTTCGGCAGCTGTACTTAAAATAAGTTTCCATGCCTTTTAACCGCTCACGTTCAATTAGGCCGAATGATTCATTTAGAATCAGTTATTGAAAAGTGCGTACTTTGGTTTTTTGCGAAAGTATCTCATTACGTTTGCCAACTGCTTTCTTGTTTTGTTTTTAATGGTTGATATTGATGATGATACACTTGTATAAAATTATGTGTTGTTTGAAGTTTTCCTTTAGTTTTAGTGTGTTCGGTGTTTTTTATCCATTCTTCATTGAATGCGTTCGAAATAGTTCGAAAATTTTTTAATTTAGTTTATATTATTACTCTCGGCAACTGTACTAAAAATAAGAGTGTACCATTTTAGTTACGCCCACTTTTCAGGGGATAAGCTTGGAGTGAAGCAAAGCGCGCTATGTTTAAGCTAAAATGAGCTGAAATTTTGGCAGTCGATTTGTTTCGAATACGAGATGGTTTTAGGGAAACAATGTTCCCATACTCCCATTACCGCCCACAAATCATAAAAAATTTTCGGACGGTTTTTGTCTTATTGGACTAAAATTTGGTAATTCAGTTCTTATGATTACTTTCGGAAACTATACTAAAAATGGTGAAAATATGTATAAAATTTATTTTCCGAATAGCATAAAAATTCAAATATGGCAGTAAGGGGTCTGTGGCTTTTGCGTCTTCCAAAGAATACTTTAGATCAATAAAAATGACTGAAAACATAGATTTATGTATATATTACATAACTTATATATTACATAAAACACAGAAATTATTTTTTAAGCTGAGAACATTGTAAAAAATATAATAAATTTTTTAAAAAATAAAATTTTATCCAATAAATGATACGGTGTGGTAGCATATGATTTTTAATGATAGAAACTGTTTAATGATTTTTGTGTCAAAATTAAGCAGTTTTTGAAGATAAATGATATGTCATATGAAAAAGTAAATGAAAAAGGAAAATGGAAATTTAAAAAAATTACAATAAAAAACTTTTGGCCTATTTTTTTTAAACAATTTCAATATTTTAGAGGTTTTGTGAAAACAATATAAAACATTGAATTGGTAAAGTAACGTAAAATCTGTTCTCATTTCTACAAATTCACTTAATTGACCTTTCAGAAAGAGGAAATTTGATGAAAAATTATATTTGAAAATGGTGGAGATGTTTGCTTGCAAATGCAAAAATTTAAATTTCAATCGGGTTTTCTCATTCTAAGGCTAAACAAAATGTGTTATATTGAGAAAATCTGCACTTTTCAAGATATCGAAATAATTTTTCAATATACTACATATACGTACAAAATATTTCGAGAAGTCTTTTGTTTACCGTTATTTTTATTAATAAACGATTTTTCATAAAAACAGAAAATCTATAGTTTTCGAGACAGAGCCAAAAGTTTGATGTCATAATGAAAATTTTCAAAACTTGATAAGAACATATTGATGTTCAGAATCTAAGGTAAAAAAATTACATTTTCTAATTACAAATTTAAAAAAATGTTTTACCCAAATTTTTTATAATCCTATTATGCAGGACTTATTAAAAATTCAATATACAGTCAATATACAAATCAATATATGTTAAGTCACCATAACAATAACTGCTTAAAGAAGGTAATTGAAATTAAATAAAGTAATTTTAATATTTATAACATATTTTCATTATGAAACAAACACAATTATTTTTATATTTTGCATTTGAAGATACAACAAAATACTTCAATTTTTAGATTTCAAATTTTTACATGGTATTTAATATTTTTATCGCAGACGAAGCAGCGGGTATTTGCTAGTATTATATAATATAAAAAAATTGAAATAAGTCTAAACAAAAAAATTAAAAACCCCCGAAATTGTTTTCTGGGTACGCGCCCGGCCTCCAAAGTTGGAAAAATGGTGTTCAGCATTATTGGTATCAAACGAAACGTAATGCGAGTACCTCTATTCAACGAGGTATCAAACATGAAAATCCATGCACAACTTTTTAAGATATAACTATTTTTATACAATTTACAATTTGTCTGAAAAACTATTGGTTTCCCTTTTACAAAAGCATTACATTAAAAATGGTTATATCTTAAAAAGTTATGCATGGATTTTTATGTTTGATACCTTGCTGAATAGGAACTTTCATTACCTTTCTTATAATACCTATAAAGCGTAGTTGAAACGCTAAAAAACAGCAAGATTTGTAGGCCATTTGTTCCAATTTTGGAGGCTTATAACTTCTAAACTACTTGCGAGCGGCCTGAAACTTTTCAGATTTGTATATAAGAGGCCAAAATCCATATAATCCGCTAAAAAAATAAAAATTAGAGTTGTCGCTATTCTTGAAATGTTCCAAAATTATAGCTAGTTTTCTAAGATCTAATAAAAAAATTATTTTAAAAATCGATAACTCGAAAACGAAGCGATTTTTCCTTCCGCAATTCCTATTTTTATTTAAAGTACTTCACGAATTCATTAGCCCCATTCAATTATTTGTCAAATTTAATATTGTCTTGAACACCGAAGTTAGCACATCGCGATGACGGATTTTTAGTAGCATTTGTTATTAAAATCGTAATAGAAGAAGAAATTATTTTATAAATAATTATAAAATTATTTGCCACAGTTATTTATTATTATTTTCTTCCGTTCCTTCTTTTGCTGCGATGAGCTCAGGATGAATACGTTTTTTAACTGACAAAATCGTTCTACACAATTTGACGAGTGTTAACATTGGTCAAATCGGCAGAAAAATCGCCAGAATTGCAGAATAGTGAAAACTCTAATTTTATATTTGTTTTTTTTAATAATCAGCCAAATTCTGAACGATTTTTCCCGGGGAATCGGAAAAGGGAGTTTTCATTTTTAAGATTAAGTTCAAAAACATTTTGTAAATTTTTAATGCCAATTTGTTCATCTGTGATATCTGCTATCTTAAAAATGAAAACTCCCTTTTCCGATTCCCCGGGGAAAATCATTCATAATTGGAAACAAAAAGTTTCAAATTTCAAAAAGTGTCAATATCGAAATAAGTGTAAAATTTGGAATAAGTGCCAAAATTGGAAAAAATTGTCAAATTTTGAATAAGTCTCAAATTTCAAAAAGTACAAGTTTAGCAAAAAATGTCATTTAATTTTGAAAAGTGCCAAATTTCGAAGTGACAAATTTTGCAAAAAAATTTTCATAAACGGACAAAACACCACCACGTCCTCGTCGGATGACGCTAAGTGTGGGACCAAAATTTTCATAAATGGACAAATCACCACCACGTCCTCGTCGTTTGTTTGGATGACGCTAAGTGTGGGACCATAAACATTTAAAACATTTATAATTTTGCCAAAATTTGACATTTTTGTTTTCGAAATTAGACAATTTTCCGGTTTTACTCGAAATTATACATTTTATTCGAAAGAACAACATTTCTTAAAATTCCAAGATTTTTTCAAGATTTATGCATATTTTGTGTTTCCTAGATTTTTGTTTCAAGATTTTCGTTTCAAGATTTTTTTTTTTCAATATTTTGTTTTGAAATTTTTTTTTAGATTTTTTCCAAGATTTTGCTTGTTTCAAGATTTTGACCTTCAAGCATTCGGACCGCTCCCTTGGATTAATTGCCAAAATTAAAAAAATGGTAAAATTTTGAATAAGTGTCAAATTTTGAAATGTAAAAGTTTTCCAAAAGATGTCATATTTAATTTTGAATAAGTCCTCGTCGTTTGTCTGTATGACGCTAAGTGTGGGACCATAAATATTTAAAAAATTTATAATTTTGCCAAAATTTGACAATTTCAATTTCGAAAGTAGACACTTTTCCGTTTTTTCTCGAAGTTGTACATTTTATTCGAAAGAACAAAACGTTTTTTATATTTAAAGATTTTTTCAAGATTTATGCATATTTTGTGTTTTCTAGATTTTACACATTTGATGGTTCGGCCTTTATATAAACTATATAAATATATATATAAACATTATATCTTTAAAAGTAATGAATGGATTTTTAAGATAGATGCTCATTGAATAAGTAAAAGCATAACCTTTCTTTTGATATCCATAATAATTAGTTTTGAAGAAAAAAAATAAAAATCACAAGTTTTTTAGGCCAATTTTTAAAACTTTGGACCCCTATATTTTCTAACGACTTGAGAGCGGCCTGAAATTTTTTCGGAATTGAACTAAGAAGGCCTTAATTCATATTACTAAAAACAAAAAATAAAAATTAAAAATTCGAGTTTCCGTTCATCTTCAATTGTTCTTTCCATTTTTGTACATTTTATTTTACATTATAAAATTTTGTCGTTTTCATATACTTATAGTATACTTATACATACTTATATACATAGTCATTTTTTGCAGCTTTGAATCCCTATAGTTTCTAAGAAACTTGGGAGCGGCCAGAAATGGACTTAGATGGCCTTAATATATTTGATTAAAATTTAAGGCATAAGTGCAGTTTACAGCCAACACTTCATAATTTGCACTGAATTTTGAAACTTTCGCGCATTTTATCTCCTAAGCCATTCGAGACAGACATTTTATTTTTGCACTTTTGGACTAAGGAAACTAAAATACGTTTACTAAAAACAAGAAAATTTTATTTACGCGTGGGCCGTAAACTGCAATTATTTCATTATCGTGATCTCTCCCAACGTAGTGGGCTGGCACACATGACACACTACAGAGAATCAGTACAGTGATATAGCACTGAGTTACCCACCTCTAATTTTAATCACTCTGGCAACCTATGAAATTGGATAATGCACTTACGTTACTCACTGTTCCGTTTTGTTCTTGGAATTTCAGCTTAAACTGCGCATTTTCTGCAAGCTTTAGAAATTTGTTAAACTCCTCTCGTAAGCAAAACTTCAAAACCATAAATTTGTTGCGAATCGTTAACACATGCATATGAAAAAGCTTCAATAAAAACTCGCCAATCATCTCTATTTCTGAAATGAAAAGACTTATATATTTACTTTTTTTTATCGTTTTTTGGCTTGCTTTAATATACCCCAACTCTCAGCTTTCTGCATGTTAACAGAATTTTTTGCATTTCCTTCACTTTGTTTAACTTCGTCAGTAGCTAAATCTTTCATTTTGTTTCTTTTATCACTGTTTTAAATAAACTCAATGCAACCTTTGTTTACTACGCGACAATACCGACAAACTGTTCGTTTACAAATGATTCGTGAGTCTGGTTGCAATTCAAAACGAAGCGAACGAATTTATTTCAACCAAAGGGAATTCCCCACAGTAAAATTAGAGAAGGTTGAAACCATAAGGGCTGTTCACATTAAGGCTGTTCACATTTCAAACCGTTCATCAAATCAATTTAAAAGACAAGAAAAATTGTTATTAAAAATCGCGGCAATTTTTAATAACATTTTTTTACCTGCGGCACTTAATTTATTCACCGTTTATTTAACAGTTGCTAAATATTTAAAAATTCTTAAAAAAATAATATTTTATGGCTTTTAACTGTATAACTTACTCTATAAACGTTATAAAAATTTCTCGAGTGTGGCCCTTTCTTCCTCAATCGTTCATGTAACTATTTAACTTACTACGTAAATATTCCTCCATCACATAAGTTACATCGTATATGTAACTAATTATGCCTTAGTTACTTAAATTGCAATTATTCCTTTTTTATATAATTTGGACTTCCAGCTTAATAGTGTTTTGCCCTTGTACGCAATATTGTTTTTAACACTACAAAACGAAAATATTTAAGTATAAAAGCAGTTGTATCTTAAAAAGGTATGCATGGATTTTAATGTTTGATACCTCGCTGAATAGGTGCTCGTATTAAATTTCTTTTGATAACCATAATGCTTACATTTCTAGAAAAATTTAAAAAATTATATAATGTTTTTAAGGCCATTTTTCCTAATTTTGGATGCCTATAACTTTTACACGCCTTGAGAGCGACCTCTAATTTTTTCACTATTCGCTTTTATTTTACCTTACTTTATTTTAGTTTGCAAACTTAGTTAAATTTATGTTAGGGTTATTTTTCTTGTTAAATTTAACCTTTATTATAAATTAATTTTATTCTAAATTTTAATTTACGTCTAGTTTATTTTAATTTTGTAGTATATTTAGTTTATTTTGAATTTTAATTTTAATCTAGTTTATTTTGAATTTTAATTTAAATCTAGTGTATTTTAATTAAATTTTATTTCAATTTGGTTTTAGTTAGTTAAAAATGTGTTTTAATTTAGTGTTAGTTAGATTCAATTTTATTTCAATTCAGTTTTAGTTAGATTAAATATTATTTCAATTTAATTTAAGTTAGTTTAAGTTTTAGATAGTTTTACTTTAGTGTAGTATTTGTTCTGTTAAATTTTATTTCAATTTAGCTTAAGTTAGTTAAAATTGTGTTTCAATTTAGATTTAGTTATATTAAATTTTATTTCAATTCAGTTTTAGTTAAAGTTTAAGTTTTATTTTAGTTTAGTTATATTAAATTTTTGTTCAATTTAGTTAGTTTAAGTTTAAGATAGTTTTATTTGAGTTAAGTTATATTAAATTTTATTTCAATTTAGTTTTAGTTAGTTAAAGTTTAAGATAGTTTTATTTTAATTTAGTATTAGTTCTATTAAATTTTATTTCAATTTAGTTTAAGCTAGTTTCAAAATAAAATATAGTTTGTTTAGCCTATCTAAAGCTTTCCCTTTAAAATATATAAATTTTGGAATTTAAAATACCTAGGTAAAATTCAATTGACAATTAATTATAAGTTTTATAAACATATAGGAGGGCAAGAAGGAAACAAAAGAAATCTGGTGTCCCAGTGATGATGGTGTCCATTTTATGCTGCTGTAGTTTTTGTTTGCTGCAACAGTTCGCAGTAGTTGTTGTTGCTGCAATTAGTTGCTGCAGTTGTTGTTTGCTGCTGTTGTTGTTACGCAATTTTGGACATAGCACCCGCATTGATGACGTTGGTGATGTTGATGACGTTGTCGACGTTGATGACGTTGTCGATGTTGATGACGTTGTCGACGTTGATGACGTTGTCGACGTTGATGACGTTGATGACGTTGTCGACGTTGATGACGTTGTCGACGTCTTTGACGTTGTCGATGTTGTCGACAATGATAACGCTATCGACGTCCATGACGTTGTCGACGATTATAACGTTGTTGACGTTTATAATGTTGTCGCCGTTTATAACGTTGTCGACGTTTATAACGTTGTCGACGTTGATGACTTGTCGACGTTTATGACGTTGTCGACGTTGATGACGCTGTCGACGTCTATGACGTTGTCCACGCTGATGACTTTGTCGACGTCTACGCTAGCTGCATTCCGTGGAGCACTAGCTAGTTTCTGGATGTGTGGCTGTGGACCTTGCGCTAGGGAACTGGCTATGTATGGAGCGCTAGCTTTGCTTCTGGATGTGTGTGGCTGTGGGCCGTGCGCTAGGGTACTGGCTATGTATGGAGCGCTAGCTAGTTTGACTCCAGCTAAGGGAGCGTTCGCTCAAGTGCTCAGTGAGGCTGTGTCCACTGTTTTGTTAGCCATAGCAATGATTGCACTGGAGCTGTCGCTGCTGGCACACGTAGTGCTGGTGGCTTCTTACACCAGACTTCGTGATGACTTTTGTTGCAGTCTCTGTTGGTGGGGGAAAACTCTAAATTAAATCAAAGTCATGTACATATTCAAATACTTACATAACTCAAAATTGGAGACCTCACCAAGGCAGTATAATAAATCAGTTTTTAAATTTAAAAGTATGTCAGCTGCCAAGTTCGAAAAGAGAAAAAAAATATCAACGGTAAAAATTTAAAAATATGTTCAATCTGAAAAGATGTCAGCTGTCAAATTTGGAAAGGTTTCAACTGTCAGAATGAAAAATGTGGCCGCTGTCAGACTTGGAAAAATGTCGACTATCAAATATGAAAATTTGTCAGCTGTCAAATGAAAAAATATGTCAGCTGTCAAAATTTAAAGGTGTCAGCTATCAAATTGAATTCTATAAATATGTGCCGTTACAGCATCGATAACATTTTTAAAATATTTTAGCTGTCATTCTTTTATCATATCAAATCATCAAATCGAATCAAGCATATTTCAATATTTCACATTTTGTCAAAATTTTTATAAACAAACTTTTGAAATTTAAATTATAATTGCATTCAAAGTTAACTGTTCTTTTTTATTTGCCCTAGGAATTATTTTTTGTATTTTAACGTAAAGCAAATCAGAAAATTTGCTTTAGATGTTGTTCAGACTTGCCTCAAATGAGGCGACTCACTTGCCTCATTTTGACGTCTACAGACAAAGGGGAAAGCGGGAAGGTGACATGTTACGTGAGGCAAGAATTTTAAAAATTTTAAAAATTTTGAGACTCATTGTGACGTACGTCGGAGTGAAGTTTGTTATGTTGAAATTTTTGCTCTTTTTAGTGTGTTCTGGCGCGAATTAATTTTGTTTATTCATTATTGTTCACAAATTAATATTATTTAAATTGTAAAAACTTGAGCTTTTAATAGTTCAAAAGAAAACAAACGAAAAAAAACAATAAATGCCAAAATGATGCAGCCTCAAAGTGAGGCAACAGTTTGTGTGTGAATACCAGATAGCTAACTCATGTCAAAATGAGGCAAGTAAGTCGCCTCATTTGAGGCAAGTCTGAACAGCCTCTTACACTTGCTGGCTGACGTTAAACCTTTCTTATATTCATTCCAGAACTAATTTGATAGGCAGAAAAACAGAACTTAAAGTATCTCATAGAACATGGTGATTGTTTTCCATTAATTTAAATGCCAACCACTTGCAATTTCAAATGTCTTTTTATACATAATATTCATTTCATAATAAATTTGATAAGAAGAAAGGTAGAATTTAAAATACTTTATAAATTTCAATAGCAATATGCTTAAAGAGATTTTGTTTTGTGGAATACTTTACACCACAGAAGTAAATAGCAAAACATTAGGTTTGTTTCCGTACTCACACTGTGTGACTTGTGAGTCGTTTTTTTCTGTTTCCGTACTTTTTGTGTATGAAATGGGAGAAGAAGAACAAGCATAAAATCGCTCTCTCGAGCACAGAATGTGCACAGAGCGTGCTAGAACTCAAGACTTCGAGTAAATTAAGAACAAGCATCAATAAGAAGAAGCATCAAGAAGAACAAGCAAATGTCAAATGTTTGTTTATGTTTTTCACAAATATTCACAAATTGTGCTGCTAAAAATAAATTTACAAATTGCAGTTTCTTTTGATCTTCCATTTTTAACTATAAATAAATTATTTGAAGTAATTTTATAACTCAAAACATAGCTTAAAAAAGTTTATAGCTTAAAAAAATTTACTTCACAAACAAAATTACGACAATTTCAATTGGCGCTATTTACGTTTGACTCGTCTGCTGTCAGAATCAGCTGTTTTGTGCTTGAAACTTGCTAGATGCTGTTTCCGTACTTTTGCTAATATTTTCAAATTTTATTTTTACTCTCTCAGTTCGAGCTTACCAGAAGTAACACAAATCTTACACAATGTAGAGTACGGAAACACACCTATTATTTCAACCTTAAACCCAATTAGATAGCATTCCTTTTAATGCCGCCCTAGTTTATTAACAACATAAACATAACATAACGACATGGCAACATTGTTATTTTTTCATATATCTAACACTATGGCAACTTTTGTTTTTTGTCGAATTATTTGTAAACAAACTGAAAAATAAAGCCATGTCAAACTGTAATGAATACCAAGATAAAGCAAAAGTACCGACATACTTAATACCCTCTGATCTATATGAAAATTTCATACAAGCTGATAGGTTCGAGTACCTGTGGTACCCTTCGCACTTTTTGTTTCTTTGTCCCATTTTTAAAGCGACTGTATATTTGAGGTAAATTTTTTTTATATAATAACTTTATTACTTTTAATAAAAATTTTCGAGTTTAAAGATAGCAAATATTTTTTAATATAGCAGGAATAGAGCTTGTTCAACTAAAATAAAGAAATATTTCAGGTTCTGCTGAAAATATTTCAGTTTTTAATCGAAGATTTTAGAAAAATGTGGATGTTAACTAAAATGATAGTTGAAAATTCGATTTGTGACTAAAAGCAATTCTTTAAAGTTATAAAATAAAAAGCTTTTCTCTAAAATAAAAATCGAACAATTAAAAGTAAAAATTGTATTTGCTTAACAAGTGCATACAATTTGCTAGCGATGCTTGGCTAGTTTTCGAGTAATGCTGTCCATCGGTTTCAAGCAGCACTTTTCGAGAAAAAAGCTTTTGAAGTTTTTACATGTATAGTTTTCATTGTCTTTCCTTAAGTTTATGCTTTTAAACACAACGATTTTTATTTAACAAATGCACAAATTGCTGTTTATACCGCCTGAACATACAAGATGGCGGCCAATGTTTGTTCGCGATTGATGTTCGTGCGGTGTAAACAGTACTCCGAACGAAGAATTTATGGCAATAAATTGTTCGTGAAGAGTTTTTCGTTCGTTCAGGCGGTCTAAGCCCACAGTTAGACATGCCGATATGCAGCCAATTTCTCTCACCGATTTTTGTTCGTGGCAGCGGGAGGGGAGACGAAAGTGGAAGTAAAAAATTAGGTGGAACCCAAAGAAGTAAAATATAAGGAAATGGTGTTGCTTACACATACACTGTATGTGAACTGTCGCACCATTCGAAAATTGTGCGAGCGAGAAAGAGTGTGTTTTTTGACATTTTTGAGAACCCTGGCATCTGATTGGAAGACTCCTCAGCAAAATAGTTGAAAATAATTTAGTTTTAAGCATTTTTCACTGCTTAAAAAGCAACAAAATTAAAGAAATAAAACCACTAAAACAAATGCAATATGAGTTGT
Source organism: Dichetophora obliterata (assembly GCA_963920525.1). Taxonomy (NCBI): domain Eukaryota; kingdom Metazoa; phylum Arthropoda; class Insecta; order Diptera; family Sciomyzidae; genus Dichetophora; species Dichetophora obliterata. The sequence continues at coordinate 184,713,726 of OY986437.1, read as the reverse complement.
GCGGTTAAGAATTGTAATAGATCCCGAAAACTTAAAAACAATGCGCATTCGTTCCACAGGTAAATATGTCCATACGGTGTAAATTCTTTTAACAAAAGTGCTTTATTTAGTTTCTAACGATATTTTTTTAACTTATTTGTGTTAGAAATGTATATATTTCTTATTAAAAATGGTTTAAAAATGCAATTTAGACCCCGTTGATTTTCCGCCAGTTTGATCAAACCACATCTGTCAAAACACAAACACTGCTTCAGGGGCGCAGTCATTTTTCGCAGTTGAATACATGTTTGGGGCGCTCTTGTTTTCAGCATAGTGAATCAGATTTATTACCTGTTTGTTAAATTTTTCTGATTTTTACACAACAACTAGGCAGAAACACCCAAAAAATAAGGATTTTAAAAAATTAACCTAATATAATTTGTAATTAAAGTTGAAGTTTAGAATTTATAGGCCTTCAAATATAGAAAAGTTACCTAAAAATCTTGCAGTTTTTCTAGTTTTTCAACAAAACTAAGCTTTATGGGTATTAAAACAAAGGTAATGTGCTTATCTATTCAACGAGGTGTCAAATTTAGAATTCCATAAGAATTCATTAAGATATAATTTTTTATAATTAGAATTTGTCTGAAAGCCTAGTGGTTTCTCTTTTACGAAAGCAATACATTAAAAAGAGAATTATTAAAAAGATAACTACATTCAGAACTGCTGTTGACAGAGAAGCCTGTGTGGTACTTACTGAGGTTTGTAAACCCTAAGCATCATCCGAAGGCCTCCTTTTCATACATTTATTTTTTTTTATTAAATTTGGAAAAACCCCGCGATTTTAAGTAAAAAAAGGTTGTATCTTAAATGCATGTATTTTTATGTTTGATATCTTGTTGAATAGATACTTGTTTTATCTCTCTTTTGATACCCATAAAGTTTAGTTTTGTTGGAAAACTTAAAAAAATCAGCTAAATTTTTAGTCCACTTTTTCCAACGTTGGATGCCTATAACTACTAAGCCAATTGCGAGCGATCAAAAATTTTTTAAATAATTAGAGTTGTTGCTATTCTTGAAGTGTTTCTAAAATTTTAATGCATAAGAACAAACTTTAACAGTTTGGGCCTTCTTTTACGATACAACCGAATACGGCCCTTTGTGATTGTTTCTGTATTTGTGCGAACCAACACCAATATAGAAAATACCACACTTTTCTGCTATTACACCACTTCCTTATATTTTACTTCTTTGGTGGAACCAGCGATTTTTCGACGATTTTTTTACATTTGCTTTTGTGTTCGACATTTGCTTTTGAACTTCAATCGTAGTTCACCGTTTTGTTCAGCTTTTCCACGAACTTTTAGCATTTTATGACAAATAAATTTTAAAGATATAAATTATTTTATTTTGTACTTTTGAAGAAATGAAGTAAGTATAAAATCCATATGTGGCTTAAATTGATTAATTCCTGTATTTTTCATTGTACTAGATATGGATTTGAAGTGGTGAGCTTTATTTCTCGACTGCAGGAGCACTCATGCTTGTACAACATCTCAAGCAGAGAATATTTCAACAGGGACCAAAAAGCTAGTTCATTGAATTCACTTTTAAGTGGCATGCAGGAATATAACCCTTAAATAACTCTGGACGACGTTAAAAAAAGAATACAGACTTTGAAGACTCAATGCTGCCGCGAATATAGGCTAATTGAGCAGTCCAAAAAAAGTGGTGCTGGTTCAAGTGAAGTATATACGCCAAAGCTGTGGTATTTTTCAAATCTTATCTTTCTGAAAAACCACTTGAAAGTTCGAGAGTCGACATCTAATGTTGACCAGGAAGTTTGTTTAATACATTTTAATCAAAGCAATTTTTGAAATTCCGAAATTAAAGCAAATTCCGAAAAATTTATGAAATTGAATCTCAGACTTCGAAAGAAATCGATAAAAATGAGGCAAATGCTCAGAATAAAAGAGCTATGCATTTTTTAATTTTAAACTTTACTATTGCTGATTAATTTTATTTCTAACAGAAATTGCCTGCTTCCCAAACAACAATAACCAACCATTTATCGGGTATAAAAAGTTTGATTAGTGCCTCGTTAAAAAGTATGTTGACTTAACAATAAACAAAAAAACATGCCTGCATCTGCTGGAAGTAGAGATTTATTGCAGATGTCAATGCATGGTATTTTTGAAGTCAGTGATTTCGACGATTAAAAATCAACTTCAATTTAGAAGTTCCAACAAAAATTTTAACATAAGTTCCTACCCAAGTGCCTACACGAGTACCTAAACAAAGGTTATATATTATCTTATAGAAGTAAAATTCACTAACAGCAGTTTTTGACAAAAGACAAAAAACAAGGTCCCAATTTAAGCATTACAACTTATTAAAAGTTGATTTTTTAATTTGGAAAAAAAACCAAATTCAGAAAAATTACAAATTCCGGAACATTTCGGTAGCACAGGTCGAAATCCTTGTTGTTAAAAACTGTTCTGTTTTTTATTATTTAAGAAATTGAAATTGTTCCAGTGTAATCTAAGCATGACAAAAAAGAAAAAAAACATGATTTTTCGAATATGGTAAAAGTTCAATACAGCTCAATAAACTATGGAATATCGAACATACGTAAATTTTTTAGAAATTAACATGCTTAAATTTGGAATCATAAAAAACAACTTTTTTTATAGTTTTTCCTTAAAAATTTTTTACATTTTTTTTAAAATCGAGTTTAAAAATTTTATGTTTATATGTTTCGTTTAAACAGAAATTATAAAAAGCCCATACTAAGATGTTTCAAAACATGTTAAACGAAAAAAAGTAAGCGAATCTTACCTCAATAATATCAACATTGACCTTAAATGAAATGCGAATTGATCTCTTTTTAAAAATTCTTTTTTATTATTAAGGATATTTTATTTATATACATGAATAAACAAAATATGCCTTTAAACTGCAATAGTTTTACTCCTCAAGAAATAGGAAAATTAAAGACTCTTATAATATTAATAATAATAGTAATAATATTAATAATAATAATAATAAAAAAGTGAGTATCAAGTAAAATTTCAATTAATTTTTTAAATTAATTTTGATTCAATTTGTTTCAGGAATTTTACAAATAAAATATTAACCTCAAGTATATAATTCCCTTAAACATAAAATCATTAATAATTTTATGAAATTCATACACTGAGAAAAAAAAACATACTTTAAATAAAAAATTTTAAAATATAAATTTAACTCATTTGCTTTTCTACAAAACAAAAGTATTCAATTTTCAACTCATAAGCTCATTTCTGTTTTTTGTATAATTTATTCCTTCCAGTAACAAAAAAATGCGTTGCTATCAGGGATTGAATTAAAAAATTATGTGCAGTATAATCATTGAAAATTATTGCCAGACAACTGAGAACCCGATTTTACATTTGAATGTTTGAAAATATTTTTGAATTAGTCTTACAAATATTGAACATACGATGAGATACAAACTAATTAACTATTTTGATATTGAAAATATTTCAAACCGCTATGAAATGCAAACTTCATCAAATGAAGTCAAAAAATTTTTATTCGGGTGGTCCCAGGGGTCGTTGATCACGAATCTGACTACGAAAAATCGAAAAATCTAAAAATTGGCATCGAAGAAATGGCAGTTTGATTTATTTGTTGTAAATTTAATAACAATATTTTTAAATTATGTTTTAAAATATTTGTTTTAAATATTAAAGTCTTTGCATTAAATTTTTCATTTAAATAAATGTGTCGGGCAAAAATCAAAATCCTATTCACATGTGATTGAGTTAGATTTTGCTGCCGACGTCAATGTTTCCACACGTACAGAAAAAAAACTTCGTTTGGCGTACGAACAGTAGCCGAGCAATAAATTTGGTTCGTGCTTATGAGACGCTATGAGCGTAAATTTGATATTCAACTGATGTTAGTTGACGTTAAGCATTCAAAAAGGCAAGAACTCGCTACTACTTGCTTCGCAACTATCAAAAGAATACAGAAAGAGAAATGTTTAATTAGTACAAACGATGTAGCGCAATGCCGAATGCACTGTTTGTCGTTCCGTAAATTAATACGGAAAGGTATGTGCAAAGGCATTACTCGGTTTGTCACCCACAATACAATTTAATTTTAGGAGAAGAAAGAAAAGTAAAGCTTTTGGAATTAAAAGCTAAATATTTTTTAAGGTTTATTGCTGATGATGTTCATACAAATATTAATAATTCTAATATTCATAATAGTTACATTCCTGTCTTGCAATTTAAAAAGGCATCCTATGCTGTGTCATTGGCCATGGCAAAAAAATGTCGACCGTATGAAGATGGTATGTTTTTTAAAGAATTGAGTCAGGTTGTTTTCAGTTTTTTTGGGGAGCAAGGGAAAGAAATGTAAGAAATTGTAGAACAAATACGTTTATCCAGAAGAACAATAACTCGCCGAACGGAAGTTATTAGTAAATATTTATATTTTACCACGAAGCAAAGGTTATTAAACTGCAAATTTTTTCTATATGCCTTGACGAGAGCACGGACAAAAAAATTATAATAATAATAATTATAAATCATAATAATTACAATTATAGAAATAATTCATAAAACAAAAAAATCCTTTTATTTACAGTGTAAATAATAACAGCGCTGTCGCTCTCTCTCTCTTGAAAACACACACAAGTATGCATGTGAATGTATAATTTTGCCCGACACTGGTTTAAACTTAAAATTTTTACAATGAAGGTATATTTAAAAACATTAGCCCATTATCATAGTCAAAATAAAGTCGACTTTAAATTTATTATTAGCATTTTTGACAGTTTTTCAATATAATATGTTGTCAAAAAGCTTGCACTAAATTTAAAGTCGCCTTTATTTTGACTATGATAATGGGCCATTGTTTTGAAAACAAAAACTTTTGTTTTAAATTAAACTTTAAAAACATTTGTGTTTAGCTTAAATAAAATTGTGTCAAGCTCTATTTCAAAAACAAATTCGTTTAATATGAACACAATTTCACTTCTTAATGGTCCAGTTAGCCTCGCACTGCACAGCAGCGCATGCAACGCAGATAAGCAGCTAGCACACAGCTAAATAAATGGTGATTATGCAAAGCATAGTCACATGGTCAAAATAAAACAATAAAAAAGAAGAATACAACGATTTTATTTTAATAAATTAACCGCACTTGATCAAACAATTTTACAACTTCACATCTGTTTTGCCAAAACGTCAAATACATAGAAGAACACACAGATATTAAAATGAAATAGATCTTCCATGTTTATCTATGTAGTCAGAGATACATTTCTGTTTTTATCTGAGCTTTGCCATGCGTTGCCATGTTGTGCATAATCAGATACACACAAATCCTATTAAACAGATTTCGATGTGACGCTTGTTAAGGCCATGCACTGCTATGCCATGCGAGGCTAACTGGACCATAAGTTTGTATGGTTACTTTCGGCAACTGTAATAAAAATAGGCGCTATCGCGATATAGCCACATCCACTTTTTGAGAAATCATTTAAATTGGCTTATAAATTTTGGCTTAGTTTGTATGGTTACTGTCAGCAACTGTACTAAAGTTGGTTTTTACCATCCCATTTTACCGCCCACAAACCAATGAAAATGTTTTATTTTAACGGTTTTTGTTCAAAAATTTTGTAGTTTAGTTCATATGGTTACACTCGGCAAGTGCACTAAAATGGGCCTGTTCCACTTAGGTTATTTTCACTTTTCGGTATTCAGCGTGGAGTGAAGCACAGTGTGCCAGGCTTAAGCTGAAATTTTGGCAGTCGATTTGTTTCGAGTACGAGATGGTGTAAGAGAAATAATTTTGCCTCACCCTTTTTTACCGCTTACAAAACAACAAAAATTCTATGTATCGCATGGTTTTGATCGTATTGGACTAAAATTTGGTAATTTAGTTTATATGGTTACTTTCGGCAGCTATACTGAAAATGGTTAGTATATTTGGCATTTCTTGACATTTTCGTATATGACAGTAAGGCGGTGTGTGGCAGAACAACGTCTGGCGGGGAATACTAGTAACTTTTGAAATTATAAAAGTGGCAAAAAGAAGTTGTGCAATTTGTCGGAAAACGTGGAATAAAAAAAATTTAGGTTTTTTTAGTGTTCTAAGTGATGATGTGAAGGGGCGAAAGTGGGTGGTGTCTTGTGGCTTAGACTTGGAATTTACAGTAAAAGTTTGTGAAAAACATTTTTTAGAAACCGATTTCATCAACGCTCCACGTAATTCGTGCTGCAAGCCACCTTGTTAAATGCCGAATTCAGTGCAGACGTTGCATATCAGTCATTTGGTACAAAGTGGTCCATGTTGGAAACAACAACGTTCGATGCCGAATGCTTTGCCGTCGTTGCAAGTAAGTTAAATGGTTTTAAAATTGAGCACTACTCTAATTAAAAAAAATGTTTGATTTATAGTCGTCCATTGCATTAAAAAAATTAAAAATTCAAAAAGCGAAACAAAAAATTATGGGCAATAATAAATTAGTCAAGATTATGCTATAAAACTATTTTAAAGCTTATTGATTTCATAATTGATACATATATCCTCATTTAATATTTTGTACCCTTCATCAAATTCCTTTTCCAAGTGTTTATCCCGGAAATAACATTAATAAAGAAATCTGGCAACTCTAAAACACACTTTGACATTAACGGTAGGTCTTGTCAAAGCTGCTTACCCTACCTTATTATTCGCCATGATCAAATCAATTGTCAAATCATTTGGTGATTGATTTGAGGAGCGATTTGAAATGTGAACAGCCCTTTAGTAAAATTAGAGAAGGTTCATAGCAAGATGTATTTATGAAGGTGGCAGAAGTAGGTGACGTCTATGAGCGTCACTTTGCCATGAAAAAATTGTTAAATGTTCACACACATAACTTGCCTCACTTTGAGTCTGCGTTTGCTTTTGTGCTGTTTTTATAATAAAACATTTTAAAGCAATAACAGATGTGTGTTAGCTTGGGTGTATGTTTCGTAGCTTCGTATAGCACTGCAAAACCGGTAGCTATTAGCGCATAAACGAAAAAACAATAAAAATGACAAATGTCAAATCAAAGTGAGTCGCAAAAATTTTAAGTTTTTGAAACTCTTGCCTCACGGTACATTCACCTTCCCACTTCCTCATCTCTTCTACAGACATCAAAGTGAGTCGATTGAGTGACGCTAGTGTAGACAGGGTCTATCAAATCGGCACCGTAGCAATGTCAAAATTAAAAAAAATCAATATTGCCATATTTTGAACGAAAATCCACTGAAAATTCCCATGTTTTGTCACTTGATCTTATTGGTTTGAGGAAAAAAAATTCGTGTTATTTTAATTTTGTAATTTTTTTGTGAAGTGTGCAAATATTGTGATGCAAAAAATCAAAAAAAGCCGAAAACTGTGCTATCTGCCATGGAACTAAAAATATTAATATATATATACTACATAAAATAAAAGGACACCAATTTACTTTGCTTTACTTTATTACTAAAAAAACATTTAAAATTTGGCTGCTTGTGATGTTCCGTAATTTAATCTTCTCTCCCGAATTCAAAACTCCCACTCAAAGTGTTTGTCTCACAAAGAAGAAAATAATAGAAAGTGGCATCACTTGCACAAAAACTTTGACATTGCTACGGTGTCGATTTGATAGACGTCAACTACTTATTCCACCTTCATAAATACATCTTGGTTCATAGTAGAACTAGACAGGTAGTCGAGGTAGCACAAGTATTGTACTTACTTTTGTACCATTTTGGACACGTTTTTATCTTCACGTTCGAGATATTATAGGTCTGTTCGCGTAGTCGAATGCAAACGAAATATTTCAAAAGTTTTTACTAGAAAGAGCCTGAAAAGCGTTCGTTTACTGAGAGAATTGGGTAATAGAGAGGAAATCACATTTTCTCTCCGTTCAAGTTTTTTAAAGTTTTTAAAAGAAGAATTTCATATTGTAAAAGATGAAAACTGTCAAATGGTAGCTGTGTGTGTGCAGCAGCTGAATTTTTTTAGATTTTCTTAGACGTATTTGACATTTTTCATTATTTTACCAGAAAGCGTTCGTTTACTTTTTAAAGTTGAAGTTAATTCTCCCTCAATTTTATTTCTTTTGACGTTTTTCCTTTTTTTACCAGAAAAGTACGCGAACAGACCTTATATTTTCCGTACTAGTACAATTTTATTTTCATCGCTTTTCTGTGTATTTTTCTCTTGGTATGGCCAAACTCGGTTCCTTTTGGTTCGCACTATTTGGCAGCACTTCTAGCATTTGGATGTTTGTTTACGTGTGAAGTGCAAAGAAACAAAAACTGCGAAGGGTACCACAGGTACTCGATCCTATCAGCTTGTACGAAATTTTCATATAAATCAGAGGGTATTAAGTACGTCGGTACTTTTGCTTTATCTTTGTATTCATTACAGTTTGACATGGCTTTATTTTTCAGTTTGTTTACAAATAATTCGACAAAAAACAAAAGTTGCCAGAATGGTAGATATATGAAAAAACAACAATGTTGTCATGTCGTTATGTTATGTTTATGTTATGTCGTTATGTTATGGCATTAAAAGTAATGCTATCTAATTGGGTTTGAGGTTGAAATAATGTTTTGCTATTTACTTCTGTGGTGTAAAGTATTCCACAATACAAAATCTCTTTAAGCATATTGTTATTGAAATTTATAAAGTATTTTAAATTCTGCCTTTCTTCTTATCAAATTTATTATGAAATGAATATTATGTATAAAAGGACATTTGAAATTGCAAATGGTTGGCATTTAAATTAATGGAAAACAATCACCATGTTCTATGAGATACTTTAAGTTCTGTTTTTCTGCTTATCAAATTAGTTCTGGAATAAATATAAGAAAGGTTTAACGTCAGCCAGCAAGGGTAAAGCAAATTTTCTGATTTGCTTTACGTTAACATACAAAAAATAATTCCTAGGCAAATAAAGAAGACCAGTTAATTTTGATTGCAATTATAATTGACTAATTTAAAATTAAAAAGTTTGTTTATAAAATTTTGAGAAAATGTGAAATAGTGAAATATTCTTGATTCAGATTACTTCAGCAAACTAAAGAAAACAAAATAAAAGAATGACAGCTAAAATATTTTAAAAATGTTATCGATGCTGTAACGGCACATATTTAAAGAATTCAATTTGACAGCTGACACCTTTAAATTTTGACAGCTGACATATTTTTCAATTTGACAGCTGACAAATTTTCATATTTGATAGTCGACATTTTTCCAAGTCTGACAGCGGCCACATTTTTCATTCTTTTCTTATTTTTCATTCAAGTGTTCTTATTTGACAGCTGACATCTTTTCAGATTGGACAGCTGACACCTCGTCAGATTTGACTGCTGGCAAGTGTTCATGTTTGACAGCTGACAGATTTTCAACTCCGACAGTTGGGAAATGTTAATATTTGACAGCTGATGGATTTTCTACTCCGACAGTGGTCATATTTCAAGGTCTGACAGCTGAAAAATTTTCCAATTTGACATATTTTTAAATTTTTACCGGTGATAGATTTTCCAATTTGACAGCTGACAGGTTTTCAAATGTGACAGCTGTTTCAAGTTTTCAAGTGTGATAGATGAGAAGTTTTCAAATTTGACGGTGATATTTGTTTTCTCTTTTCAAACTTGAAAGCTGACACACTTTTAAATTTAAAAAACTGATTTATTATACTGCCTTAGTGAGGTCTCCAATTTTGAGCTATGTAAGTATTTGAATATGTACATGACTTTGATTTAATTTAGAGTTTTCCCCCACCAACAGAGACTGCAACAAAGGTCATCACGAAGTCTGGTGTAAGAAGCCACCAGCACTACGTGTGCCAGCAGCGACAGCTGCAGTGCAATTACTGCAACGGCTAACAAAACAGTACACACAGCCTCACTGAGCACTTGATCGAATGCTCCCCTAGCTGGAGTCAAACTAGCTAGCGCTCCATACATAGCCAGTATCCTAGCGCACGGCCCACAGCCACACACATCCAGAAGCAAAGCTAGCGCTCCATACATAGCCAGTTCCCTAGCGCAAGGTCCACAGCCACACATCCAGAAACTAGCTAGTGCTCCACGGAATGCAGCTAGCGTAGACGTCGACAAAGTCATAAGCGTCGACAACGTCATCAACGTCGACAGCGTCATCAACGTCGACAACGTAATAAACGTCGACAAGTCATCAACGTCGACAACATTATAAACGTCAACAACGTTGTAAACGTCGACACCGTCGTGGACGTCGATAGCGTCATCAACGTCAAAGACGTCGACAGCGTCATCAAAGTCGACAACGTCATCAACGTTGACAACGTCATCAACGTCATCAATGCGGGTGCTATGTCCAAAATTGCGTAACAACAACAGCAGCAAACAACAACTGCAGCAACTAATTGCAGCAACAACAACTGCAGCGAACAGTTGCAGCAAACAAAAACTACAGCAGCATAAAATGGACACCATCATCACTGGGACACCAGGGGCCGAATTAAGGGCTCGACGAGACAAGTGCCTATCAATCTTGTACAATATTGCTCGATCACGGATAATGTAATTCGGCCCCAGGTTTCTTTTGTTTCTTTCTTGCCCTTTTATATGTTTATACTTACTTACTTAGTAGGCACTACAACCGTATGTCGGTCTTGGCCTCATCTAAGAATTTGCGCCAGCCATTTCTGTCTTTCGCTTGCTGGCGCCAGTTGGAAATTCCAAGCTTCGTCAGGTTGTCCTCTACTTGGTCTTTCCAAGATGTGGTCGTCCTCTTCTGCATTGACCGCCGCTGGGTACCGAATCGAATGTTTTCTTCACTGGAGCATCGTCTTTCATGCTTTGAACATGACCAAGCCAGCGAAGTCGCTCGATTTTACAGTTCTCATACAGTTCATCATTCCACCGTATTCGGTACTCGCCATTGACGCAGATTGGTCCGTAGATCTTACGAAGAATCTTTCTCTCGAATGCTCCTAAAGTCTTTTCATCTAAACTGCTCAACGTCCAGGTTTGTGATTCATAAAGTAGGACGGGCATGATGAGCGATTTATAGAGCGTGATTTTCTTTCGTCGAGAGAGGGCTCTGCTTCTCAATTGCCTACTGAGCCCAAAGTAAAACCTGTTGGCAAGAGTTATTCTTCGTTTGATCTCAATGCTGATGTCGTTGGTTGAATTAATGCTGGATCCCAGATAAACGAAGTTCTTCACAACCTCGAAGGAGGTATTATCAACGGTAACGTGGGTTCCAAGACGCTGGGTCTGTTTGTTTGTTGACACTAAGTATTTCGTCTTATCTGCATTCACTGCCAGACCCATTCGACTTGACTCTCTTTCTAATCTGGAAAATGCTGCACTGACTTCGTGCGTATTATGGCCAATGATATCGATGTCATCAGCATCTTGTAGAATATTGTGCCACTACGTCTCAGATCAGCAGCTCGGATGATCTTTTCCATCATTAGGTTGAAAAAGTCGCACGATAAGGAATCACCTTGTCTGAAACCTCGTTTGGTAACAAATGGTGGGGAGAGGTCCTTCCCGATTTTAATTGCGCTGCTGGTGTTGCTCAGTGTCATCCTGCAAAGTGTATTAGTTTTGCAGGAAAACCAAATTCAGACATGGTGCTTCAGTACAGGTGCTTCCTTATTGGGCTGTCGAAGGCGGCTTTGTAGTCGACAAAAAAGATGGTGGGTGTCGACTTGTTTTTCTTGAGTCTTCTCCAAGATTTGTCGTAGCGTGAAAATCTGGTCGATGGTGGACTTTCCAGGTCTGAAGCCACACTGATAAGGTCCGATCAGTTCGTTTACAATGGGCTTCAATCTTTCACATAAAACGCTCGACAGGACCTTATATGCGATATTAAGAAGGCTTATCCCACGGTAATTGGCACAGATAGTGGGATCGCCTTTCTTGTGGATTGGGCAGAGCACACTGAGATTCCAATCGTTCGGAATGCATTCTTCCGACCATATTCTGCATAGAAGCTCGTGAATGCATTTAAGTAGAGCTTCGCCTCCGTTCCTAAACAGCTCAGCAGGTAAGCCATCAGCTCCCGCGGCTTTGTTATTTTTGAGCCGAGCTATAGCTGTCAGAACTTCATCATAGTTGGGCAGCGGAACCTCAACGCTGTCATCCAAAATTGGGGTTTCCGGAATATCATCTCTATTGGCGCGATTGTTGTCAGCGTCGCCATTTAGAAGCTTAGAGAAGTGTTCCCTCCATAACGTCAGTGTACTCTGGACATTTGTCACTAGATTCCCGTTTTCATCCTTGCAGGAAGAGGCCCCGGTTTTAAAACCATCGGCAAGGCGTCTTATTTTTTGGAAAAATTTTCTGGCCTCATTCCTGTCACCATACATCTCAATCTTCTCCTGCTCGCGCTTTTCTGCTTCTCTTTGTTTCCGCCTGAAAATATGTCTCTCTTCCCTCCTCTTTTCTTTGTATCGCTCCTTAGCAGCGCGCGTTACAACCGACTGCAGGGTGGCTTTTTAGGCGGCGTCTTTCTCTGCAGTGGCGTCGCGACACTCCTGGTCGTACCACTGGTTTCGGCGAGAGCGTTGGTAGCCAATCACCTCTTCAGTAGCCGCACGCATGGAGTTGGAAATGTGTGTCCACTGCGCGCATATATCATCGATTGGAGGAGTGCTTTGAAGCAGGAGTGAGAGTCGAGTTTCGAAAGCATCGGCTATCTGTTTCGATTGCAGCTTGTCGACGTCCAGCTTTCTCTGTGTAGGGTTGCGTGTATTCTTGGCTGCGCACAGACGTGTACGGATCTTGGCTGCAACAAGATAGTGATCCGAGTCAATGTTTGCACCACGGATCGTGCGTACATCCAATACACTGGAAGAGTGCCTTCCGTCGATCAAAACGTGATCAATTTGATTCTTGGTTTTTTGATCAGGGGACATCCAAGTGGCTTTATGAATATTGAGATGCATCTAGTGCTACTTACGACCATGTTTCGTGCTGCGGCGAAGTCAATCAGCCTCATTCCGTTATCGGAGGTGTTGTCGTGGATTCTGAACTTTCCGACTGTTGGACCAAAAATATTTTCCTTGCCCACCTTAGCGTTGAAGTCACCAAGCACGATTTTTACGTCGTGGCGGGGGCAGCGCTCGTTAGCATTTTCAAGGCACTCGTAGAAAATTTCCTTGATCTCATTGTCCTTGTCTTATGTCGGAGCGTGCGCACATATTAGGCTTATATTGAAAAATTTTACCTTGATGCGGATTATGGCAAGTCGTTCGTTCACAGGTGTGAATCGCAGGACATGGGGCCGTAGTCTCTTGCCAACTACAAATCCGCATCCAAACTCGTGCTTCTCCGCATGGCCGCTGTAGTAGATATCACAGGGTGCATGCCGAATGCAACCCTCTCCCTTCCATCGCATTTCTTGGATAGCAGTGATATCAGCTTTGTATTTTTCCAAGACATCAGTCAGTTGGATAGAGGCACCTTCCCAATTAAGGGTTCGGACATTCCAGGTGCATATCCGTAAATCAGTTTTTCGTTTGGGGTAGATGTCATCAGATTTGGGGATCATTTTTCTTCTTTTCTTATTTGTTTTCATTGAAATTGGTTTTTACGGGTGGGCTTCAAACCTGACGCACAACCTATTTTAAGCCTAGGGAGGCCCGCCGCTCAGATTAGCCGCCAAACTAACGGTTGTCAGTTTTGACGTTGCCCAGGAAACACCACGTGGAGGTTTGAGTCGACTCGAGGCGATTTCACAAAGATTATGCTGGCCTCGCCAGGTTGAGACAGTCAGACATGTTACATTGTTACATCACCCCCAGATGTTTATAAAACTTATAATTAATTGTCAATTGAATTTTACCTAGGTATTTTAAATTCCAAAATTTATATATTTTAAAGGTAAAGCCTGACCTATCTAAAGCTAAACAAGCCATATTTTATTTTGAAACTAGCTTAAACTAAATTGAAATAAAATTCAATAGAACTTATACTAAATTAAAATAAAACTATCTTAAACTTTAACTAACTAAAACTAAATTGAAATAAAATTTAATATAACTAAACTCAAATAAAACTATCTTAAACGTAAACTAACTAAATTGAACAAAAATTTAATATAACTAAACTAAAATAAAACTTAAACTTTAACTTACTAGAACTGAATTGAAATAAAATTTAATATAACTAAATCTAAATTGAAACACAATTTTAACTAACTTAAGCAAAATTGAAATAAAATTTTATAGAACTAATACTACACTAAAGTAAAGCTATCTTAAACTTAAACTAACTTAAACTAAATTGAAATAAGATTGAATTAAATAAACTAAAAAAATTAACTAGATTTAAATTAAAATTCAAAATAAACTAAATATACTACAAAATTAAAATAAACTAGACGTAAATTAAAATTTAAAATAAAAATAAGGTATACTAAAGGTTAAATTTTGAAAAATAACCCTAACATAAATTTAATTAAATTTACAAACTAAAATAAAGAAGTGTAAAATAAAACTGAAGATAAATTTTTTTTAATCTAAAAATAAAATTACCTATTAAAAACTTAGACAAACTCCCACTTATACTACATAATACAACTTAAAATCTAATTTCATTTGCACAACTAATAATAGATATGTAATTGCAAATTGTTCTTTTATTATTATATTGACATTGTCAACATGAAACACTAAGTTCGTTTTTATTTGGTCAAGGGAGAAGATGTTTGCTTTTGGTAGGTTTTTTTAGCCCCTGAACCCTCACGGTACGATGGGAATAGTGTGGGCCGAGCTCGTCCACCAGAGCTCAAAGAGTTTGTTTGTTGGTTGATTGGGCCAGGGGTGCCCAGCCGATTTTCCCTTTTTTTGTGTTTTTCAGGTATAAATTTTTTCTTTTATTTTCAGAAACTATTTTTTTTTTAATTGAATCACCGACGTGCTGATGACGAATGCACGTGATTATTTGTACGGCGAGGGTACACGTGGACGGCCACAAGACCCTACCCCGCATCTCACCGAACTGCTAGCGATGGTAAACTAGCACGTGTAGCTGTGGCCAACCTAGTGTTAGCGCTTCACTTGACCGGGGCGTTGGTCCCACCTGTTTGAGGAGGCAGCACCTGTCAGTCTGGTCAATATTTACCAGGGGCGCTCTAATCAGGCGCCCTCAACACAAAATATACAGGGCTGCCCCCTCATAAAGATGGATCCGATGAGAAAGTGAAAATTGGCCGCATTCAGAAAAGTCAGCTGTTGTTACCTGTATGGTAGCGATACCGTAGAAAAGTTGATAGTAAAATAATTATTATTACTAATTATTATAATTATTTTATTATGTAAATAATATAATTGCAAAGGTTTCTCACTAAAATTTTCAGTGTTTCAGCGAATTTTAACACAACAGCCAGTTACCAACTGTTGACTCCGCTGAATGCGGCCATTGATTTAATTTTGTTCTCATTAGAGCCCCACCATGAAGAATAATAAGGTAGGTACGTAGCTTTGATAAGACCTATCGTTATAATACGTTTACACCGAAGCTAAACACGTTTTATCGCTATTGTGTTTTATCTCTAAACAGGACTGTTTACACCGCCTTTTTAGCGTTTAAGTTTGACGTTTATGTTTTCTTACTGTTCCATTTTTGCTTTTATTTTGCTTATTTTCGTAAAAAAAATGGAGCTTTGACACTTGAAGTGTTGCCACCTTTCATTTTTACCATGATGTGTTTCAGTGTTTAAATGGTGTTTTATAATAAAACGCGCTGTGAGGTGTTTTAAATTTTGTATGGTAAAACACCCAAAATAAATTGTGTTTTGGCTCTTAAGCGCGATAAATGCTCAAAACATATTTTGAGGGTTTGGTGTAAACTTACTATTAATGTCAAAGTGGTTTTAGAGATGCCAGTTTTCTTTATTAATGTTATTTCTGTGATAAATACTTGGAAAAGTAATTTTATGAAGCGTAAATAAGATTCAATAGGGGTTTTCAAACGATACTACATGTCCATCCGACCTGTCAAGTCATCACATATGTAGTATCGTTCGTGTGCAAGAAATCAAGGCGGATGGACATGTCCGATGGAAGTTGAAAAATTTTGACTTTTTGCTAAGTACGTCCGACATGTAGTTCCGTTTGCGTGCACGGCCATCCAACTTAGTACATTTTGCCATTTGTTGAAAATTTTCAGAGAGAGCACATCTCGCGGCAAAACTGCCGAACGTAAGAAATATTATATTTGACGCGAATTTTTGTATCTTTACCTAAAGTTGTAATGGTTTAGAATATTTAAAGCAAAAAACATAAAAATAAATGTTCAAAACAATTAATATTAATATTTTTAATTGATGTTAACTCTTCGGCAACTAAGAAATAATGAAGTCTATCCAAAGTCTATCCGTCATGTGCGATGTGTGTGAGGGCAACGAAAAAAGTCCCGTTACTTTATCGAACTACATGTACGTCCGTCATGTAGTATCGTTTGAGGGCCCCTAATGTCTTTATTCCACGTTGTCCAACAAATTGCACAACTTCTTTTTGCTATTTGTATAATTTTAAAAGTTATTAAAGTATATGTACCTTCACACAAAATTCTCTATGAAAACCACAAATACACGCTTACATAATCAAGAATAAATTTGAGGTGGAAGGCTCAAGCTGGATTATAACATACAAAAATATTTCGCAGAATAAGTCTGCTTCAAGCTTGCCTAAAACAAAAAACCTGTACTTCCCCGTTTTGAATTGTTGTTTGTAAAGGATTTCATCAGAAACGCTTAGACAAAGTATGGATTTTTCATTGGATTTTAATTTGTGATGTGGCAGCACTATATTTTATGGTTTTGACATTAACGATAGGTCTTGTCAAAGCTACTTATGCCCATATTACACGATGCTCGTTTGCTCGGCGAGCAGAGAATTTTGTTGTTGCTTCCAATGCGAAATGGTCACATTTATTTTCATATTTTTCACTATATATATTCCAAGCCATCATGATTTTAGGTGAAGATAAAAAAATTCGCTTCAAAATATAACATTTGTTACGTTCGGCAGTGTTACCGCGAGATATGCTCCTCTGAAAAATTTTCATCAAATGAAAAAATACACTAATTTGGATGGCCACGCACAGAAATGGAACTACCTGTCGGATGTACTTAGCAAAAAGTCAGAAATTTTTGTCTTCCATCGGATGACTTGACAGATCGGAGTTCATGTAGTTCGATAAAGCAACGGGACTTTTTTCGTTGCCCCTACACACACATGTCAGATTGACTTAATTATTTTTTAACTCCCGAAGAGTTAACATCGAGTAAAAATATTGTTTTGAACACTGAAATGTTGGACGCGCGACTTGTGCTTATCGCGGCTTACGTGTTTTACGCGATTTAATGGTTTTACGTGGTTTTTAAAATAATTCGCGTTTATTAATTTTGCCAGCGCTTAAGAGAGCTACTGGCCAGTTTAAAAAAAGTTTCTTTTGCGTCGTCACTCAAAAGTGCATTCAATCGCTAAGAAATGAAATTAAGGAGCAGTTAGTTAAAACTCAAGACCTAAGTGACTTTATTTTATAATTTGTTCTGCTTTTAAAGTCTAATAACGGTATTTTTTTAGTTTTAAAAATACTTACAAAATTAAATATATATCTTACTTAATATAATCTTAAATAGGTAGAATAACATTAGTTTATGTAGTCATTAATGCAGTTATGTAAACATAAGTTGTTATTGTTGTGCAAGCGAGTAAGAATGTAAATAACAGTTGTGTGTTTGTTTTGCTTTTTTGCTAACATAAATTGGCTTAGGCTACGTTTATAGAAATATTTAGTTTGAAGAATAGATCATTATGTGTTAAATGTTTATATATAATAAGTGCGTGAAAGAAAAGTGCTTACAACACTTATTTTCATCTTTTTCACTTTATGTATTCCAAGCCATCACGATTTTAGGTGAAGATAAAAAAATTCGCATCAAAATATAACATTTGTTACGTTCGGCGAGATGTGCTCCTCTGAAAAATTTTCATCAAATGAAAAAATACACTAATAACATTTTCTTTCCTCGAAAAAATTCTGTATTTTTTCTGCCCTCTTTGAGAATTCTCCATTTTTTCCGTTCTTTTCTCGAAAAAAATTTCTGGTACCTCTAAAATGGAATCGTGTTCTTTTCGCGAAAATGTTGACCTCAGAAGTAGAAAAAATTCTGAATTTTTAAAAAAAATTCTGACCTCTAAAATGGAATCATGCTCTTTTCGCGAAAATGTTGATCTCAGAAGTAGAAAAAATTCAGAATTTTTGCACTCTCAAGATCGACGGTTTTAAAATTCTGCCCTCAAATGCTACAAACTGAATGAACAAAAAAGTGACATGTCAGGAAAACATTAAACATTATCATAGACATTTCATTAAAATTTAAGCTTTTGCACGGATGACAAAATAAATATTAAAAAAATATTGATGTGCCAAATATAACCACAACAGTTGAGTCTGCAATTAATGTTATTACAAAAGAGTTGTTTAAAACGTCTTCGTCCTCATCCAATAAGATGAACCAATAAGCACGCTTGCCAATATCAATAATGCAGTGAGCATATCAACGTTCACCACATCTTATTTCACTTACTTACTTTACTTAGTTGGCGCTACAACCGTATGTCGGTCTTGGCCTCATCTAAGAATTTGCGCCAGCCATTTCTGTCTTTCGCTTGCTGGCGCCAGTTGGAAATTCCAAGCTTCGTCAGGTTGTCCTCTACTTGGTCTTTCCAACGAAGATGCGGTCGTCCACTTCTGCATTGACCGCCGCTGGGTACCGAATCGAATGTTTTCTTCACTGGAGCATCGTCTTTCATGCTCTGAACATGACCAAGCCAGCGAAGTCGCTCGATTTTAATGCGCTTGACTATGTCGATGTCAGCGTACAGCTCATACAGTTCATCATTCCACCGTATTCGGTACTCGCCATTGACGCAGATTGGTCCGAAGATCATGCGAAGAATCTTTCTCTCGAATGCTCCTAAAGTCTTTTCTTCTAAACTGCTCAGCGTCCAGGTTTGTGATGCATAAAGTAGGACGGGCATGATGAGCGATTTATAGAGCGTGATTTTCGTTCGTCGAGAGAGGGCTCTGCTTCTCAATTGCCTACTGAGCCCAAAGTAACACCTGTTGGCAAGAGTTATTCTTCGTTTGATCTCAATGCTGATGTCGTTGGTTGAGTTTATGCTGGATCCCAGATAAACGAAGTCCTTCACAACCTCGAAGGAGGTATTATCAACGGTAACGTGGGTTCCAAGACGCTGGGTCTGTTTGTTTGTTGACACTAAGTATTTCGTCTTATCTGCATTCACTGACAGACCCATTCGACTTGACTCTCTTTCTAATCTGGAAAATGCTGCACTGACTTCGTGCGTATTATGGCCAATTATATCTATGTCATCAGCATAAGCAAGCAGCATAACACTCTTGTAGAATATTGTGCTACTACGTCGCAGATCAGCAGCTCGGATGATCTTTTCCATCATTAGGTTGAAAAAGTCGCACGATAAGGAATCACCTTGTCTGAAACCTCGTTTGATAACAAATGGTGGGGAGAGGTCCTTCCCGATTTTAACTGCGCTGCTGGTGTTGCTCAGTGTCATCCTGCAAAGTGTATTAGTTTTGCAGGAAAACCAAATTCAGACATGGTGCTTCAGTACAGGTGCTTCCTTATTGGGCTGTCGAAGGCGGCTTTGTAGTCGACAAAAAGATGGTGGGTGTCGACTTGTTTTTCTTGAGTCTTCTCCAAGATTTGTCGTAGCGTGAAAATCTGGTCGATGGTGGACTTTCCAGGTCTGAAGCCACACTGATAAGGTCCGATCAGTTCGTTTACAATGGGCTTCAATCTTTCACATAAAACGCTCGACAGGACCTTATATGCGATATTAAGAAGGCTTATCCCACGGTAATTGGCACAGATAGTGGGATCGCCTTTCTTGTGGATTGGGCAGAGCACACTGAGATTCCAATCGTTCGGAATGCATTCTTCCGACCATATTCTGCATAGAAGCTCGTGAATGCATTTAAACAGCTCAGCAGGTAAACCATCAGCTCCCGCGGCTTTGTTATTTTTAAGCCGAGCTATAGCTGTCAGAACTTCATCATAGTTGGGCAGCGGAACCTCAACGCTGTCATCCAAAATTGGGGTTTGTAACAACCGACTGCAGGGTGGCTTTTAAGGCGGCGTCTTTCTCTGCAGTGGCGTCGCGACACTCCTGGTCGTACCACTGGTTTCGGCGAGAGCGTTGGTAGCCAATCACCTCTTCAGTAGCCGCACGCATGGAGTTGGAAATGTGTGTCCACTGCGCGCATATATCATCGATTGGAGGAGTGCTTTGAAGCAGGAGTGAGAGTCGAGTTTCGAAAGCATCGGCTATCTGTTTCGATTGCAGCTTGTCGACGTCCAGCTTTCTCTGTGTAGGGTTGCGTGTATTATTGGCTGCGCACAGACGTGTAGTGATCTTGGCTGCAACAAGATAGTGATCCGAGTCAATGTTTGCACCACGGATCGTGCGTACATCCAATACACTGGAAGAGTGCCTTCCGTCGATCAAAACGTGATCAATTTGAGGCTTTATGAATATTGAGATGCATCTAGTGCTACTTACGACCATGTTTCGTGCTGCGGCGAAGTCAATCAGCCTCATTTCGTTATCAGAGGTATTGTCGTGGATTCTGAACTTTCCGACTGTTGGACCAAAAATATTTTCCTTGCCCACCTTAGCGTTGAAGTCACCAAGCACGATTTTTACGTCGTGGCGGGGGCAGCGCTCATAAGCATTTTCAGGGCACTCGTAGAAAATTTCCTTGATCTCATTGTCCTTGTCTTCTGTCAGAGCGTGCGCACCTTGATGCGGATTATGGCAAGTCGTTCGTTCACAGGTGTGAATCCCAGGACGTGGGGCCGTAGTCTCTTGCCAACTACAAATCCGCATCCAAACTCGTGCTTCTCCGCATGGCCGCTGTAGTAGATATCACAGGGTGCATGCCGAATGCAACCCTGTCCCTTCCATCGCATTTCTTGGATAGCAGTGATATCAGTTTTGTATCTTTCCAAGACATCAGTCAGTTGGATAGAGGCACCTTCCCAATTAAGGGTTCGGACATTCCAGGTGCATATCCGTAAATCATTATCAGTTTTTCATTTGCGGTAGTCGTCAGTTTTGGAGATAATTTTTATTCTTTTCTTATTTGTTTTCATTGAAACTGGTTTTTACGGGTGGGCTTCAAACCCGACGCACAACCTATTTTAAGCGTAGGGAGGCCCGTCGCTCAGATTAGCCGCCAAACTAAATAATACAAACAAAAATAATCAAAGAAATAATCAAATTACTGTTAAAGTTCCTACACACAAATTACAGCACTTTTTCTACTTCTACTCTTGCACAGCTCCCAGACTTTTCAATAGATTACCAAATAATGTTCGTCGCATATCTAACAATATCTTAAAGTGAAATCATGGCTTTTTAATTACGATTTCAATGTTATTGATACCCTTATTTCTGTCTTACTATAATAATACTTTCCACACTGTGGCAAATAATAATTTTTATCGGTTTATACATATATATTTCCAGTTTTGTTAATAATTTTAACTGTGTTTGCATTATGTTTAATAAATTTTGTATTCAAATTTTTCGATGACCCCACAAAAATGAAAAATGAATTAAATTTGTTGTAAGCTTGTAACTGCATTCGCCACTTGTTCATAATGAACAACAGAATGTAGCATTTGTTAATCAAATTTGTATTTAATGTCTTTTGTATTCGTAGCTTCTAGCCATTAAGAAAATTATTGTTAAATCTTTTGATTGATGAATAAAAACCAAATTAAATGAAAATGAAATGAAAAAAATGAACTAATGGTTGTCAGTTTTGACGTTGCCCAGGAAACACCACGTGGAGGTTTGAGTCGACTTGAGGCGATTTCACAAAGATTATGCTGGCCTCGCCAGGTTGAGACAGTCAGACATGTTACATTGTTACATCGCCCCCAGATTCCCATCTTATTTCACTCCCAAACAATAAAAACAACAATTAACAATTTTATAATTAATTTAAAACATTTGTTTCAAGACACCAATTACATGCATTTTTATTTTTTAAGGAGTACGTTATATAAAACTGATTCTTACGTTATATATAACGGTTACATATAACTGAGTTCTCGGTTATATCTATCTAGTGAAATTTGGTTACCTATAACCTGTATTTATGCTAACCCTAACTAGAGAGCGAGAAGGCTATACTTCGATGGTATTGGAAATTGATAAAAAACAACGTGTGAGAAAGGGATGTCAGATCACACGTATACGGAGTTTTGGTTTCTTTCTTCCCAAGGCTCTTCCTAGCATAACTGAAACTTTATATGAAGAGATAACCGAAATTTCAGTTTAGAAAAACCGTTTTTTTAGTTAAATAACCGATAGTCTTCTTGCAGGGCTATTCGCAAGAAGCTGACTTTGACAATTTTGGATATGATAAGGAGCACGCAGTCTGAAATGCATCTAACTTCTCTACTTCTGCCATTGAATTCCCCTAGGTAGGCGCATGTAACACTTAGCGGACACGGAAAAATTTGTTGTTGTTTTCGCGGGTAGAGAAAAAACAGAAAATTGAGAGAGCGCCTCTGTCATCCACAAATATTCAAGCAACCTACAAAACAGAGATAAGAGATAGGAAACTTTAAATTTGTGACGTCAAAACATATGTTCTTTCCATTTTTATGTGCTTTGGTGAAACTCATTTATTGTGTACGTGACTTCACCTCAGATCAGTGTTGCCGCGACGATTCTAAAAAAAAGTATCCATGAAAAGGTAACAAATGTATCCACTTCCGAAAAAAAGTATTCACTTATTACAGTACTGAAACCCAATTTTTTAAGCTTTCATAACAATTCTATTTATTTAATTTGAAGACTAACAAATAACTTTGTTAAAATGTAATAGTAAGAAACAGAGCATATACATTAGGGCGGGTCAATTTGTATGGACGAATTTTTTGGAGGTCTGGCTCAGCGAAATTCGTAAAATACATGTAATTTCAAGACTTTTTCTCCACTACAGCATATACAAATTCTGAAAAAAAGCTGTGCGGACTTTCGTAAATAGATTTTGTTCTCAATTATAAAATATGAATGTATGAATGTATGTATATGAATCTATTTACGAAAGTCCGCACAGCTTTTTTCAGAATTTGTATATGCTGTAGTGGAGAAAAAGTCTTGAAATTACATGTATTTTACGAATTTCGCTGAGCCACAATTTGACCCGCCCTAATATACATATATAAAACAATAAATAATAATATTAAGACCTAGTGCTTGAATATTTTAAATATTTTTAGGATTTCTTTTTTGAAAGTTAAAATAATGAACAATGATATTTAAACTTTAAAGGTATATTGCAATAAATTTTTTTGATTAAGACGCGTTTTTTAAATTTAAGTCCCAAAGCAGGGTTTTTACTGGTTATTCAGTGTAAAGAAGATAAAAATTTTAGACAACCTGCTCCTGCCTTAAAAAGGAACATATTTACATTTCAGTACTTCAGTCTGTTATATTTTGTGTTATTTTTATATTATTTATACATTATGTTTATTATATTAATTGTAAAAGTTTGATATTATACAAAAACTATACAAAAAACATAACTGTTAAATAGCGATTATGATTAATAAACAATTAGATTTTATTTTAAAAATAATTATAATCATTATATAATCCTTGAGCGAGATGTTTTTAATAAGTAATTAATTTCGATTACAAATAATCAAAAAATAATTACGACTACTTGGAATTATGAAAAAAATAAAAAAGAATAAAAAGTAATCAAGGAACAATAATCCGACTGCTTTTAGAAATTATTTTTGATTCTGTTTGAGGTCGACTCGCATCTTTTCAACGGTGAGGTTGTGAAGTGCAACCAGTCATTTTTAACTGAAATCGCTCATACGCTGATACTGATACTGATACTTCTTCAGTTAACACAGTTATACGAATAACAGTTATACGAAAACTTAATCAGTTTTATTAACAAAAGTGTTGGGAGCTATAGTATGAACTTTGTTTTCATGGTTCCTTCTCTGTAACCGCTGCTAATGCTATACATAATAAAAAAAGAATCATACATAATTTCTTAAAGTACTCTGATTATTTTTCTTGATCACTTTTGATTCTTTTTGATTATTTTCGACATCTAACGTAATTGTAATTTTGCGATTTTTATAATTATATTACGATTATAAACAGAAAAGAATTGTACTTAATCAATTATTTACAATTTTTAAAAAATAATCTTATTGCTAATGAATACGATAAGTAATAATTATTTAACAGCTATGATACAAAATAATATATAAGTACATAAAAAAGTAATTTAATAGCTTATTCAGTTAAATGTAATATAAATAAAATGGGTTGCTATTGCCCTTTATTTATATTAAATTTAAAAATTATTCGTTTTTAAGTATTTTGCAAAACAATATACCTTTAATTATTCCCAAAAAAACCTACTAGTCTTATCGCTTATAGTAAGACTTATATTAGAAAAACTTCATTCAGGGATGAGGCAGACTTAATATATTTATCACAAAATTGTAAAGTTCTTTGTAAAGAGGTTGCGTTAATGCATTTTTTGATAAAAAACGAGTGTCCAAAAATGTCTCAATGTCATGATTTTTCTTAAAGTTTTTGTTGAATTTACAGAAATGCCCCCTTTTTTATATTTTTGCAAATAAAAACATACATTCATATATGAGTATGAAAAAGTATCCATAAATTTTTCCTAACGGCAACACTGCTTGGACTTATTCCTATGGTGTAATTATTCTAAGTCGGTTTA
This sequence comes from Dichetophora obliterata, assembly GCA_963920525.1. Taxonomy (NCBI): domain Eukaryota; kingdom Metazoa; phylum Arthropoda; class Insecta; order Diptera; family Sciomyzidae; genus Dichetophora; species Dichetophora obliterata. The sequence continues at coordinate 184,688,881 of OY986437.1, read as the reverse complement.
TACTCGTCAAGACTTGACGTTCAAGTTTTGCATATTCCCTTTTAAACTTGACGATTCAATTTTCACTCGTCAAGAGTTGACGGTCAATTGTTTCTTTCACTCCTCCCTTTTTCTTCTCAAGTTTGTACTGATGACGCCCATGATACAATTATTTGACAAGGTAGCCGCGTAGATTGGCTTTTTTCTCACGAGCGGCGATGGGTAGTTGTCAAAATTAGCTGTTTATGCAATTAATCAAAGAAAAGTGAAAAAATAAGCGACGACTTAAGCAGAGCTAGTCAACCGCAACAAACTAAAAACATTTCAATCAACTTCGCGAATAAATTTAATGAATCAAAGATTAGTTAAAAATAAGCACATAGCTAGCCAATAGCAGCAAACTACAACATTCTTTAGCTGTTTTTGACAACTACCAATCGCCAAAAAGCTGTCACGGCTACCTTGTAAAATAATTATACCATGGATGACGCCGAAATAAAATTGAAAATAGCGGGACAACGAACGAACACAAAACGAATTGCCCAAGAATTGACGGTACGGTCAATTTTTTCTTTCCCTTTTGTTACGAATCCCGCTCCACGGAACGCAAGACTTGACCGTCAAGTCTTGACGAGTATAAACCGGGACTAAGATAATTTCACCCTGATGTTTCAGGGATGCTTTCTATCGCATTTCCGAAGTTTTTTTTTGTATACCTTTTGTTATCCATTTTGTTCCAATAATATGCAGTTTTACAGTTATCGGACATCAAACGTAACTGGTGAAATTCTTCAATCTACCATAAACCAGGGTTGTTTTCCGTTGATTTTACGACCACTTATAAATGTTTTGTGTTAGTATTGGAGCCAATATAACGTAAAATCGAACATAGTGCTATCCCTCTTAAACGGAGTTTCCCATCTCTTTATCTCTGCTACAAAATATGTTCACGGTCCAAAGCTGAAAACAATTCGTACAACGGTTGCATTTTCTTGATGTTTTACGTTTGGTAGTAATAAAACTGCACTACAGTAGGAAATGTGCTATTTGATTCATCATTAATGCTATGTTTGTTGTTGATTATTGAATTATTACTTAAAATTGTGTGAATGCGCTTTACATACAATTTATACATATCTGCATGTGTGTTGTAAGCATTAAGGCTATTCACAGTTTCAATACACTGGTCTGCTATTTGTACGCCAATTTACGAAAGCGTATTTTGCTTTGTTGTTGCTTTGCATACAAACGCAAATACGCAGACACTCGTAAATAAAAGTAGACCTTGAACGTGTTTTTGTACCTCGTATTTTTGTGCTCTGTCTACAGCCGCATAATTACATACATCACAGGGTTGCATAATTATTGAATACAACAGTCACATGGCGGAGTGCTCACAGTTCCAACAATGACTCTGTTCTCACTCGCCTTAAAAAAGGCGGAGTAATAGCGTTATTTTGACACTATGCATCTGTCAGGTGTTCTTACTACTGACTTTTTTGAGATCGCCTTATTTTGAATTCCGAGAACAGTCAATAAAATGTGCTGCAAAATTTCAGAAAATTCATAACTTTGTGAGCCTTAAATTAAACAGCAACGCAAAAAATTAGAAATGAGTAAAAGTGAAAACCCAACTAATGCAAAACAAAATTTATTTGCGCTAAAACATAAGAGAACCAAGAGGAAAATGACAATCAATGAAACTTCAAAGTAACAGACGTCAAAATGAATCGCAAAATTTTTAAAATTTTTCAAAATGCTGCCTTACGTAACTTGTCAGCTTCCCACTTTCCACCTTACCTGTATGCGTCACGTAACTCCGCCTAACGTAAGGCGCGTGAGAACAGGCTCAATAACATATGCTATATATACGATTTGTTAAATGTACGCTTAAACTGTGAATAGCCATATTATTTTTTTTAGTTTAACACAATTAGAGTTAATGTTGATAGTGTGTTATAGTACGCTTACACCAAACCCTCAAAATGTGTTTTATTCATTTATCGCGTTTAAGAGCCAAAACACGACTTATTTTGAGTGTTTTAGGCTGTGTGTCAAAAGGAAACTTTTCAGTCGTGGTAGGATAGAAATTATCAAACTGAATAAAATTTGTGTGTGTTGAAATAAATTTTTCTTTTGTGCTGTGTCAAATGGACGATGAAATTTTGACAATTGCAAATTTTGACGTTTCACATTTCGGTAGTGTTTTAGCGCAAATATTTTATTTTATTTGCATTTTATCAATTTGCGACATATTTAATTCGAAAGCTTGTACTTGCAACTTATTTCGCAAACTTGTAATATTGTAAACTTAAAAAATAATAAATATAAAAAACGAAAGTGCTTTAGTTTGTGTATGCGTGTGTGTGAGCCAACGATCTCCCGGTGCATCAGCAAGTGCAGCAAAGTTAAATTGGCTTTCTTTACTGGCGAAATTTCCTGATTCTTTTGCTTGCCAACATTCTCAGAGAGTCACCACGAGCAGCACCAGCAAGTGCAGCACAATTCAATTGACTGGTCAACTCTCCAGTATTTCAGAAGCACCATTTCAGCATGTCTCAAGCGTAGAGGTAAATTTCTGCCATTATACGCCGGCGTGAATTAAATAAATTGAAAGCGGAGAGTTTGCGCTTCATTAGCTTGTGCTGCTGGTGATGGCACTTGGAGGATGTTGGCTAGCAAGAAATTTTGCACTGCAATTGCTTGTGCTGCTGGTGGCGGCACTTGGAGGACACGTTCACCAGCAGAGAAAGCCAATTTAACTTTGCTGGACTTGCTGATGTACCGGGAGATCCTTGGCCCACACACACGCACAAACTCAAGCACTTTAGTTTTTTTATTTTTATGATTTTATTCTTTTCTAAGTTTTTTAAGTTTACATTAGCTGCGTTCCATTCGCTTCAAAATAATCCAGATTATTTTTTTTTTACATGCAAAGCAAAAACAAAAATAATAATCCTGTAACAAATAGGATTATTTTTGCTATCCATATAAAATTGTGATATAGCCTTTAAAAAATTTGAAACACAGGTGCCGCACCTGTATATTTTAAGAGCTGTCATTTCATTTTTTGAATTATTTGTTTGTTTGATTTAATTCCTTCATTTCCAAATGGTGCTTCCTTCCTTGATCATTTCGTAGTTTCCATAAGTTTCAAGTCTTTCGTCCTTTTCAGATCATTTTCCTCTTCTTCTCAAACATAATTTAAAAGACTTTTATTTTATTTTATTTTAAATACACCCAGATTTTACACCTCATTCAAAAACACCAATTGGGATGATTTTCATGATCAATTGACAAACTTAATTCAGAACAATTATCCTCCTAATCATGTTAACTTGCAAAATTCTGAAATTGACTCATATATAGAGTTGTTAACTACATCCATAAATTCAACAAAAGACTCCCATTCAGAAACATTTGAAGTTAAGGGAAAGTATTCGAAATTTCTTACTGATTCTATCAACAATTTATTCGAAATTAAAAATAGATGGCAAAGAAGGTTGAGGAAAATTTTCATTTCCACTTTCAACAAATCATCTCCAGAATATCAACTTCTTGACAAACAAATCTCTCTCTTAAAAATCATTATTAAAGAACAAGTTAAAATGCATCAAGCTCGTGAATTCGGCGAAAAACTAAAATTAATTACGCCTGGCCCTACTGCTTACAAACAAATTTTTAGTTTAATTAAAAAAAAGAAGCTAAATTTTGTACAAAAATTTTCTATGAAAATGTCATTTACACTGATGATGTCGAAAAAGTTGAAATTCTTACGTCCCACAATAGGAATAACAAAAAAACAATTTGATTTTCGTATTATTTTACTTTAATACGTTTTATTTAATCTGAATTCAATTTACAATGCAAGGATTACAATTATAACGCGAGCGGCCTGCTCTAATGCACACACGAGAAGAAGAAATCTAAAGCCAAACGTCATTGTTAAAAATAACACAAGAGAAAATGTCAAAACGCTAATTCACAATAATGGCTTGCCAGGGTTGGAAAGGGATTAATACCACTTTGCATAAGTGATGTACATTATAGCAGAACCGAGTTTTAGTGACTTTAATTTAATCGCTGAAATTCTTATTTTGAGAAAAAGAAATAAATGATTAAATTCAATAAATTCATGTATGTATAATATACATTGTATATTGTTGTTGATGAAGATCCAACAGTCAATTGAACAGGTTTATGAAAAAGTAGTTCCTTCTAGGCTGGATATAAGTGAAATAGAATCCCAAATCAGTAATAATCTTGAATCATATCCGCCTTCAATTTATAACTTCAGTCAAGATTTCAACTCTTTTTCCAACCCAGATACTTCGCATTTTATAAATTCTCATATTTTAGGTTCATATTTCCAGGGTCTTAATGCAAAAAAATCAGCTGGACCTGATAACATTTCTAATTTTATTATTAACAAATTTCCAAATGCTGTCCTTAAATTTTTAACAATAATCTTTAACAATTGTGTAAATAATGGTTACTTTCCTAAAGCTTGGAAAGTAGCAAAAATTATTCCAATTCAAAAGAAACCTAAATGTTTTGAAGTAAATAATTTTAGACCAATTTCATTACTATCCAATCTTAGAAAACTTTTAGAGCATGTTATTAAGGATAAAATGGATATTGGAATTGAAGTTCAATACATATCTGATTTTCAATTCGGTTTCAAATAACAACATTCTACGGTTCATGCCTTGTTGAAGTTTGAAAATGATCTGATCCTCAATCTTGGAAATCGAAGATGCACTGTGGCGGTAGCTCTGGACGTTGAAAAAGTCTTCGACAAGGCTTATCATGATGGAATTGTATTTATGCAGATTGGTTTTAATCCCTCCTTTATAAAAATTTTACACAATTTTCTCAATAACCAGAAATTTTTTGTTAATATAAATAATGTCTCTTCATACTATGGTCTAATTGAGAGTGGTGTTCCGCAGGGAGCTATCTACGCTCCCCATTTGTATAGTATTTTCATTTATGATTTTCCACACTTATACAATGGTTTGACAGGCATCCTTTATGCAGACGATTCACTTGCATATGCACATGGGAACACTCCTATAGAAGCTCTAAATCGGGTCCGGGCTCACTTGGAAAAAATTTATATTTATTATTATAATTGGGGAATTAAGATAAACGCGTCCAAATCAGAAGCAATATGCATAAGGAATCCTTTTGGAAAATGCCACAGAGAAACGGTTCCGTAAAGTAAATTATTAACATTATCACTTAATGGTGCAAACATACGATTTAAAAATGTAATAAAATACTTGGGAATTAATTTCCATAACCGTCTAAAATTTAATATACATGCGAATATAGTATTAAAAAAAGTAAAAAAAATTATGGGTAATTTCTCAAACCTTTTGAGAAATAAATATTTGCCAAAAAACACTAAACTGCTTATTTATAAAATAAGCATTCGTTCAGTGATAATGTATGGATTTCCTATTTGGTTTGCAATATCCCCCACTGTTGCGCAGCTTCTTGAAAAATTTTAGCGCAAAATTTTAAGACTGTGTATTGATCGAAATTTTGAGTCGTCTACCAAAAGATTTTAAAATTTTTATGTTTACAGACAAGCATGAGTTATTCCGCTTTGTAAATATTTACTAATACATCTGGAAAGAAGTGTCAGAAAACTTAATTTTATAGAAAATGACTTGATTAATTTTGTTTTTGACTCGCAAAAAGATTTCAGTAGGTCTAACGCAAATTATATTTCACCAGTTGGTATTATAAATGAAAACTTAAATTTGAATCCAGAAATTAGTTCAGCCATATCACTCCTGCCGGAATTTTACACTAAAGCAAACCCTGGTACTTATAGAGGCTGACTAACTCTTAATGTAAAGTAGTTATTAAGTGTACATATGTAAATATCTTAAATTTTGTTTTAATTTTTTAGTATTTCCTTTTATATTATATTAGTTTTAAGTCGTTCATTGTTCTGATAATTCATCATAGTAATTTTTAATAATGCCGCGAGCAAGCATTTGTTCTTCTTTACTTTAGTAACTTGCAGAATCTGTATTTATTTCTTATTTATTGTAATAGAATACTTATTCACTTTTTCTATGTTTCTTTTTCTTCAATGTTAAATTCTCCTATATGTACTATTGTAAAAGATTTGAAGTCTCAATAAATTTACTTATTTACTTACTTGTTTGTTTGATACAATGGCTATTAGATAGCCATGACAGCTACCTATTTTCTCACGAGCTGCGACCATCGAATGTTAAATAAAAGAAAACAAAACAAACCACGTGTGTCACACACATTGAAAGCATTCAGCGGAGAGAACAATTGCACTGAAATTGTTTATATAATTGCATAATATTAATAATTAAATTAAATAATTTACAATTTTTCGGACGTTTAGAGTAAAACCTATTCAGAGAAAAACATCGTTCACAAGGTATCGCTACTATAACAGTTCATAACAGTTTTGAACGACACACGTTATCATGACACCTGATAGATATTGTATGGTTAATCTTTTTAACTATATTTTATTGATTGCTTACATTAAAAACCATTACTGAAATTTGTGTACAATATTTTTTCCACAAAACTTTATAGAACATTTTTTATTAATATATGAAATTATTATTATAATATTTTCTTGATTTAGCTTACGCTTCAATTTTTAAGAAGTTTTGGCTGTTATTTTACCGAAAATCTTCTTTTCCATCTACATTTAGCTCCAAATAATATCCAAAATACTTAAGATTATGTTGTACTCCTATATATTATATAAATTATAATTATAAAATAATTATATTTAAGGCTGTAAGCAAAATTGGCAACTCTGTAATGCATTTATACTAAAATCTGATAAGTCACTTTAAAGTAATTTTCACTAACACAATGTCGGCATTGTGTTGCACCACTTTCGAATCATAGTGGTCTCTGTAACGTAACATCATGTCAATTTTGATACAAAAATAAACGCTACGACGTCGCTGCAACCCAAATATGGACCATCAGTTCTAATTGTGATGAAATCTGGATATCATGAAATTCAATTTGACAGTTCGCATGCAATTAAATGTTGTAAGTGGAGATAGTGTGTAACTATTAAATATTTCAATATCGCAAACATTGAATTTAAGTGTTTCCACTACACGAACGAAAAAGTTGGCGATTTACCAATTTTCGCCACATGTGTTCGTGCAGTGGAAATGGTTGGAGCGAAAGAAGAATTCATCGCTACGGTTTGTTTGGGGCATGTCACACGTTGTCTGCTTGTCCGTCAAACATTGGAATTTTCGCCATTTTTTTTTCTCTCTCTCATTATTTTGTCCACGGCATGCTACACGTAGTTTTCTGTTCGATAATGGCCGAAGCTAAATTTACTACGTTTTTGCTACCATTTCGTGCAGGTAATGCTCCTTTATGCAATTGATTCAATAAAACGGCTACAGGCTACAGTTAAACAACGGCTATAGGTTGTTAATAAGTGGTTTTATTTGCATTTAAAATTTATGGGTTAAATCCTGATCTCCGGGGTTTAAAATTAATTACATTGGCCAATATGTATGCAGGAAGTGTATCCGCATATATAGATGACAACGATATGTACAATAAAAACAATTGTTGAGTTGATGAAACTCTGGATAGAGTTAAAAAAGTGAAAAAAGATCCTGCTGGATTAAGCCATGGAGAATTAGCAGACATAAGAAATGGATGATAAATTTATTAAAGGAGCTAAGATTCACTGATGGTAAAGCATTTAAAATCTTGCCGGTTGGCTTTGAAATTTATTTAAGAACATTTCAGTAATAGTTCTACTCCAATTAAAAGCTATAACCTTATCTCTTAGAATATTGTAAATTTTACGATTTAAACGATATTACAAGATATATGTTTAACAGTTTAACAGTTTAAACAGTTTATTTGTTAATTACGCGGCTGTAATGTATGACTAGCTTGATCAGTTATACTATCAGTAAATCTACTGCTCATATTTTCTCTTGACGATTTTCTAAAATACAAGGGTGAAAGAGACAACTGCAGCTGTACATACAAGCACTAAAAATACTATATTCAATGACGTGTTACTTTCATATATGCAATGGAATAGTTTATAAATGGAAAAAATACTTAAAAAATGTATAAATTTTTATACATAACATCATATACACATTTTACGTTCATATTTTTAATTATAAAATATACACAATCACTAAAAAAACAATATATTAAATCATTAATATTACATTCACAACAATCACTAATAATATTCAGCTGTTCAGTTGAATCCATTTGCTACAGCTAGCCGGGCTGCATTTTGCATGTTCGTCAAGCATTCTTCTTCTTTTTATAAATAAATACCATTCAAGCCATGTATAGCACTAGCAGCGTACAATTCAATACTAAACAACAAACATCGCATTACTGATGAATTCAAATAGTACACTTCCTACTGCTGTGCAGTTTTATTACTACCAAACGTAAAACATCAAGAAAATGCAACCGTTGTCCAAATTGTTTTCAGCTTTGGGCCGTGACATGGTAGAAGGATTGAGGTATATGCAGCGCTGACTGTGCTCTCTTTCCATACTGCCATGTCTGTCAAATTCAGCTGTGTGGCGAATGGAAACAAAAGAAAATAAAGAAAAAGTTTTGCTTTGGTTTGACAATTCCGGCAGTATGCTCTCATCTGGTGCATATACCTGTATTCTTCTACCATGGGCCGTGAACATTTTTGTCGGTTGCCTGGAAATTTTTTGATGACTGAGAAGCTCTCTCAATTTCCAGTTGTTTCTTTTACCCGCGAAAACAACAAATTTGTCCGTGTCCGCTGTGTGTGACATGCACCTTTGCGATTTGTTTGGGTTAAGTTTTGTTTGGGCAGTGGAAACGCTCGGTAAGATCTCCATTCCGAAAATCTTTTGAAGCTTTGTGGCAATGCTGTTTCTCATGTGACTCATGCAGACTGCTTGTTATAGAGTGACGAAGAGCCGGAATTCCGATTCATTTTTAGTTAAATCACTATCGAAATTTTTTCATTTCTAAGTTGCGAATTTATATATAATATAGTGAATCAACTAAATAAGAGTGAACAATATTATTTTTTTCCAAATTAAGACAATGGAGAAACGCACATTTGCTTTGTTTAGCAATTTTGCGGCGTTTTTGATGATTAGCTGCTTTTTATTTTCTGTCGCTGCTTATGCTCATCAAGGTGCTGGTGGCGGAGGTGCTGCGGCTGTCGGCTCTGGCTATGAATCAAAGGAAACTCGCCAAAAGATTTCGTTGAAAGAATTGCATGAGGATAATTGGCAGGTCATGCTGAAAGGTGAATGGATGGTGGAATTGTAAGTTGTTTCCGTAAAGTCATCAGGTCTTTCCCTAAAAAACGTCATGTATAAAAAAGTAACACAATAATCTTCTATGTAAAACGACACCGGAATACGTCCGGATGGTAGGCAATGCGTGCTGTGTAATCTGCTGATGTGTCAGTAGAAGATGATTTCTGTGAACATCATACCACCCACTTTAACAGATTTTCAATGAAAAAAAACTCAAAAATATGCAATGTTCACTGCATTGTCTTTCTGGTTTAGTTATGCCCCACGCGTAATGCGTAAGAGGCATATTAACTTTTATATTCGGCATAAGTGCAGTTTACGGCCCAAGCATAAATAATTTTTCTTTTTTTTATTAAACGTACTTGGGTCAAAAAGTACCTTAGTCAAAAAATAAAAGGAACATTGGCATAAGTGCAGTTTACGGCCCACGCGTAAATATTTTTTCTTTTTACTAATCGTATTTGGGACTCTAGTCCAAATGAGTAAAAAAAAAAATGTCGGTCTCGAATGGCTTAGGAGATAAAATTCGCGAAAGTTTAAAAATTCAGTATAAAATATTAAGTGTGTCGAATAAAGCCCAAAATACAGAATGAAATATTGCACAAAATAAAAAAAAATATATTAACTAAGAAATCTATTATAAAACTTTGAAAAAAAAAAATAAAAAAAAATCCTATTAAGAAAAAGATAATTTTATCCAGAAGTACTGTAGGCATCGAAGCCGGTGTTGGACTTACTGAGGTTTGTTATCCCTAAGAAGCGGCCGCCTAATAAAAAGAAAAAACTAAATAGTTACATTGAGTTTCTTTCATTAAATTTGTAATTTAACAGATAAGATTGTTTGCCCTTGTACGGAGTGTTAAAAACAAGCTTGAAATTGTAATTTTTCAAGTTTTCATGAATTTTATCTCTTAAACCATTCGAGACCGACATTTAAGGAGGCGTTTGGACCAAATACGTTTAATAAAAATAAGAAAAAAATTACATTACGTATTTACATTAAATAAGGTTAGTGTATAAATAGCATTGTGATTTAGTGTATGTTTTTAAAATTTTTAATAAATATGTGTTTTTAAAAATTGCTCAATTTTTTTAAAATGATTCAAAGTAATTATATTTATACGTAATGTTGAGATCAATGAAATAAGCGGCGTAGGTAATAAAAATATAATTTTATCCAGAAGTATTGTAGACAGCAAAACCGGTGTTGGACTTAATGAGGTTTGTAATTCCTAAGCAGCGGCCGAAGGTCTCCTATTATAAAGAGAAAATTAAATAAATTTATTTTTGGCATTAAATTTGGAATTTAACAGATCCAGAATTTAATTTTCCCTTGTGTTTAACGGAGTGTTAAAAACAAGCTTGAAATTGTTATTATTCAAGTTTTCACGAATTTATCTCATAAACCATTCGAGCCCGTAATTTTATTTTAAACTTTTGGTCTAATGTTTAGTAAAAAGAAGAAAAAATTATTTATTGGTGTGCCGTAAAATGCAACTATTCCATTGCTTGCTATTGCTTGAATTTGACAGATGGTAAGCAAAGGGGTGGGATGATATAATGTCCAAAGATATTATGTCTGCTTCAAACGGACATAATGTCCAAATCAAAACGGACATAAAGTCCATACAAATTTAAATTTAAACAAATTTTCTGAACACATATATATCGAATTTTTCATGAAAAATATAAGTTTTATATGACAACAACATTCCGTACAAGGGCAAATCTTTTTATCATACAATAATGAATTGGAAGTATTAGGCAAAATAACTGTTTGTCTAATTTTCCTTTATTTCAATATACTATTTTTTAAAAATTTGGCTTTCAAAAGTCTGCTCTCCATTTACAGCATTTTAACTTTATTTGGGAAACAAAACGGTGTGTTTTAAGATTAAATTATTTGCCCTTGTACGGAAAGTTGTTAATTTAAGCTTATTAACCTTAGTCGTTTTTAGTCCATATTTTGCAGAATTTTGGCATACAGAATTTTTAACACAGTTTTCAGTTAATGCAGAATTCCGTAATACAGAATTTTGTATACAGAATTTCATATATACAGACAACTGCACCGAACTTTAATTACTTACTTACTTACTTACTTAGTTGGCGCTACAACCGTATGTCGGTCTTGGCCTCATCTAAGAATTTGCGCCAGCCATTTCTGTCTTTCGCTTGCTTTCGCCAGTTGGAAATTCCAAGCTTCGTCAGGTTGTCCTCTACTTGGTCTTTCCAACGAAGATGCGGTCGTCCTCTTCTGCGTTGAATCGAATGTTTTCTTCACTGGAGCATCGTCTTTCATGCGCTGAACATGACCAAGCCAGCGAAGCCGCTCGATATTAATGCGCTTGACTATGTCGATGTCAGCGTACAGCTCATACAGTTCATCATTTTACCGTATTCGGTACTCGCCATTGACGCAGATTGGTCCGTAGATCTTACGAAGAATCTTTCTCTCGAATGCTCCTAAAGTCTTTTCATCTAAACTGCTCAGCGTCCAGATTTGTGATGCGTAAAGTAAGACGGGCATGATGAGCGATTTATAGAGCGTGATTTTCGTTCGTCGAGAGAGGGCTCTGCTTCTCAATTGCCTACCGAGCCCAAAGTAACACCTGTTGGCAAGAGTTATTCTTCGTTTGATCTCAATGCTGATGTCGTTGGTTGAATTAATGCTGGATCCCAGATAAACGAAGTTCTTCACAACCTCGAAGGAGGTATTGTCAACGGTAACGTGGGTTCCAAGACACTGGGACTGTTTGTTTGTTGACACTAAGTATTTCGTCTTATCTGCATTCACTGACAGACCCATTCGACTTGACTCTCTTTCTAATCTGGAAAATGCTGCACTGACTTCGCGCGTATTATGGCCAATGATATCTATGTCATCAGCATACGCAAGCAGCATAACACTCTTGTAGAATATTGTGCCACTACGTCTCAGATCAGCAGCTCGGATGATCTTTTCCATCATTAGGTTGAAAAAGTCGCACTATAAGGAATCACCTTGTCTGAAACCTCGTTAGGTAACAAGTGGTGGGTAGAGGTCCTTCCCGATTTTAACTGCGCTGCTGGTGTTGCTCAGTGTCATCCTGAAAAGTCGTATTAGTTTTGCAGGAATACCAAATTCAGACATGGTGGAGTACAGGTGCTTCCTTATTGGGCTGTCGAAGGCGGCTTTGTAGTCGACAAAAGATGGTGGGTGTCGAATTGTTTTTCTTGAGTCTTCTCCAAGATTTGTCGTAGCGTGAAAATCTGGTCGATGGTGGACTTTCCAGGTCTGAAGCCACACTGATAAGGTCCGATCAGTTCGTTTAAAATGGGCTTCAGTCTTTAACATAAAACGCTCGACAGGACCTTATATGCGATATTAAGAAGGCTTATCCCACGGTAATTGGCACAGATTGTGGGATCGCCTTTCTTGTGGATTGGGCAGAGCACACTGAGATTCCAATCGTTCGGAATGCATTCTTCCGACCATATTCTGCATAGAAGCTCGTGAATGCATTTAAGTAGAGTTTCGCCTCCGTTCTTAAACAGCTCAGCAGGTAAGCCATCAGGAAGATCTTGTAGAAGAGCTAGTGGCAACAAATCACTTCATTGACGAAAATGACTCATTAAAATTGGTAGACAAATATTTGAACAAAAAAACATTGTTATGGAATTACATAACAGAAGTCACCAGAGTAACACTGTCAAAAATAATCAATAGCTATGTGATGCTAAACTATCGGGCGCGATACGTAAAGGAGTACATATCGATTCTGCTATGCTTTAAATGCCAAAAATACCACCATATCAGCAGCAAGTGCATGAGCGAGGAGATATGCGGCTTGTGTGCAGAAAAACATGCCACAAAAACCTGCATAGTAACGCCTAATTTCAAATGCATAAACTACATAAGATCAAATGAACATGGCGTCAAATTTGCACACGACCATAACGGGGCATCTCGACAGGCAATAATTCATTGCTTTCCATCTGTCAATTGGCAATTATTGCTAATCGAGACCACTCAATTGCCATGGTTGGCAATTCATGGCGAGCAATATTGCTTTCCATGTATTGCCAAGCAATGAGCTGTATTTTTTCTTGTTTGACAGCCATTTTTAATTTTTCTCCAAAATTTTAAATGTAAAATAAATAAAAATCAAGTAGCGTGCAGAATAAATTTATAAAATAACAAATTTATATAATAAATGATAAAATTATATGTTGATTTCGTAACATGACAAAACCCACCCTTGAAATATTGCCATTGCTTGCAATGGATTTTGACAGATGGTAAGCAATGGATTATTGCCTGTCGAGATGCCGGGTTAGGCAGGCGCAAATAATTGCAGCGAACATATTGCAAAAATTAACGGTGAAAAAGACGAATTAGTTATTGAACTCGAATCCAAAATCACAAACGAAAGAAAGAAATAAGAGAAAAATTAACACAAGAAATACCTGAAAACAACAATCTGCATTGTATATGCAGAAAAATAATAATTTAATAATAATAATAAAATTTATGCAAAGTATGGCATAAAAGTATGGTGGGCATGCGATGCGAAAACCAAATATCCGTTGCAAGGAAAACTTTATACTGGTAAAGAGGGAGAACAACGAGAGACAAAACAAGGCGAAAATGTGCTCATGAGTTTGGCTAATCGATACGCCAACAGCGGCAGAACTATTATTATATACATTGACACTATTAGATCCAACAAAAGGTGTCTTCCCAAAGAAGTGAAAAAAGACAGCAAACGGCCAGTGCTTTCATCTAGTAAATCTACTATACACTGTACACATTACCCCACTACACCGAGAAAGTTGAAGGCGTAGCAAAACAACCGGAAGCTATATTATTTTACAATTCAACAAAGACCGGCGTTGATACAATGGACCAAATGGTAAAGCATTACTCCACAAAACGATCAACCAGACGTTGGCCATTGGCATTTTTTTGCAACATGATAGACGTCATGGGATTAGCCGCTTACATCATATGCAATGAAAATGCAGAAGAAACCAAAAAAGAGAAGCGACGAATGTTCTTGAACACGCTGAGTAAACAATTGGTGCTTGCTAATACTGAAAATCTCATGAACAACAACCATATTTTGGGACAACATTCAACCCGTTTGACCATTGAATCTTTCTTTGGAAGGCCGTTGAATATTCCCAGCAACATGCTGCCTAACCAACAAAGCGGCCCTAGTTCACTGAATTCCAGAAAAGATTGCAGAATTTGTGCCACGCAAGACGAAAAGCTGCATAGGAAGACACGTTTTTACTGCACCAAATGCACTAATCCTGTGTGCCAATAACATTCTAAAGTTGATTGTACTTGTTTTTCATGCATTCCACAAAATGAATAAAAAATTTTTACATTTAGGTAGCTACATATATCAACAAATAAAAAAAAAAAAGTCTAAAGACAAAAATAATAAACGAGCATACTTAAAAATTCAAAGTTACTGTACCCTTTTTGCCATACAAATGCATAAAAATGTATAGGGGTCTGGCCAGGCATATGTGTTTGTTCGAAGGTTTCAGAATATGTGTTTGACGGGGAGTTAAATTGACTGAATTACGGTGTCTCAAAAAATATCCTATTTTGGCATTCACATGGCTATGGGTCCGCGAAAAAAATCTCAAAACCTCAAACTCCGGATTTGGTTTTCTAAACAATAAACTAATCTAAGCACAAAATTTGAGCCAAATCGGAGACGGTCAGTGCAACTATATTACACTTCAATGCGAAATGGGCGACATATTGAAAACAATTTGTTCCTACTTTGACGAAATATGTGTAATGCCAATTTTTTTATAACATATTGTTAAAAAAGGGTTAAAAACTGCTTGAAACATTATTTTAAATTTTGTATGAAAAATCATTCATTAATATTAAAGGCATTGTGTTGAATTTAAAAACGTGATGAATACACCCAGTGTAGAGTAGAAGGGGGTAATGTCGTGCAGGGGGTAATGTCGTGCACTGGCTTTTTTAGCATACAAAATTGAATGATATACCAGCCGTTCGTAAGGTATGGGCCTACTGACCTACAGAGCTCATGCATACAATACTAGCAATATCCATGTGTAAGGGCAATATGTGCGACTTTTTTAAAAATCGCACGTTCTCGGGACGACGAAAGTGTTTTTTTTATCGGATCAGAAAAATTATTTGTCTCGCAGGAAAATATACCAGGTAAGTGTTTTCTTAAAGCAAATTTTCCGGCGAAAAAAGAGATGTATTGTGATCGAAAAAATTTTTGTTCTTTAACGATTTGTCGAAGTCAACCTTGAAAACGACCTTTGGGGCAATGTCGTGCATTTGATGTGGGGCAATGTCGTGCACTATACAAAAAAGAAAAAGGGAAGGAAACGCGGTCGCCCTAGTGTACCAAGGGAGTCGTGAAGCCATAACAAAACGCTACAATCAAAATAAAATTTTCCAAAATTTTTTCTCAATGTCAAGCACTTTTTGAAAAAATATTGTTTTTCTTTCCGTGTTTCGTATAGCAAATTGCCTATTTTCACTTTTCTTTTCATAAAATTGTATTTTTTGATCATATTTCGGACTTGTGTATATTGCCTTATAATTAATAATAATAAATAAATAAACAATAATGCTATATCTTCTTGAATCGAACCACTACCTATCGTTTTTCACACATTCTGATACCTTTACAATACAATGCACGACATTACCCCACAAATTTTGAGGGGGGTAATGTCGTGCACATTTTTTTTTAATTTCTACTAACACAATTTCATGCTACACGAATATTGTTACACATAAATGTTACCAACCAAATTATCTTTCGATCGGATGCTTACTCGTTGTATTCGCTTGTCATGTACGGTTTTACGAGCACTTTAAAGTTGAGTGCACGACATTACCCCCCTCTACTCTATATATTGATTTTGACAAATATTTTGTACCCCATATTTGTAGGCACTGCTTGAATCAGACAAATCGAAATGTAACTTTTATATATGCATACGTTATATCTGTGGTAACAAGGAATAATGACTAAACTCAAAGTATCGTAAAAATTAGGTACAGGGTAGGCATAATTATGAAAATTTATGGTCAAGAAAGTGGGCTTTACTGGACATAAGGGCGTGGAAATATAAGGAAAATACTGTTTCTCAGTTAATGTTGACAATAGGGTACGAAAATTCGTTACAAGAATGGGGAAAATTGTTATCATTATTATCTCTAAAAAGGAAGAAAGAAAAACTTTTTAACAAAAAAAACCAACTTCAAAACCACTTCAAAGTAAAAAATAATTTTAAATTTGTTAATTTATTTATGTATCACGCATTCCGTCAAACAGTAAACCTCAAAGTGAAAAAATCAACGTAATGCAAACTAAATTTTTTTTACCATACTTCAGCACATACTAAGAGCTGTAAGAAATAAAAGCAAAAAATATGTTTGAGCATATACACTCGCTATGAAAGGCGAAGGAATGAGAATACACGAAAATACGGTCTTTTCTATCATTTTAGTGTGTGAATTAAAGCACAGTAAGCTTATTTTGTGGTAAGACAACAACACGTTATATAAAATTAAAGTAACAGTAATTAACAAATAGGTGTATTAATTGAGATATGACATAAAATATTAAACGGAAAATATTGTCCACCGTACGCAACCAACAAGACAATTTTTTAAATTGTGTAAAGCCTTCTTAAAATAAATCAAGAAGAATACTTGCGAATGAAATTTTGAGAGTTGCTCTGCTTGATTCAATCAGAGTTTTTTCACATAAAAGTATGTTTTTTTACTTTTATTGGTTGCGTACTGGGGGCACTTTAATGAATTTTAATGGGATGTCCAAGTGCGAAATTCTTCACAATGTACATTTTTGCTTTTTACAGTAAAATTTTCTATTATATGGGCCACTAAACTATAAAAAAATAAAGGTTTTCACATCGACAAACAAGAAATAAAAGGCATTCGAAACAAATTTGCAGCTGAAAACCTATCTAAAAAAAAACCTAACCTTTAAAACCAACGTTATTTCGACGAAAGGCTCTAAATATATAAAAAAAAAATTTTTGTAATCAAACAGTGAGAAAAATTATGAATTTTTTCTTTTTCGTACATGTCCAATACGCAACCATTGGGTACATCGTACGCAACCGATATTTTAATTTTTATAATTTTTGCTTTAAACTTTGAATTAATTTAAAATATTGTATTGAATTATATACCATATACACTTTTCATACAAGTAAAATGTTTCTTGAAATTTTAACACATTTTGCTGATTTATTACTTTTTTTTTAATTAACTAAACTGCGGTATTTTTGGTGTCCTGCGTACGCAACCTAGTAGAAACTTTATATTTAGGATAATGTTTTAAGAAATCGTTTAAACCAAATTTTTATTTAAAGATACACATCGACTTAACAAAACTGGATATAAGAAAAAAAATTTAAATTCGTTTTGTCATTAAAATGAAAAAAATCTGGCAACAATGGCGAAAGAGTGAACGTCAAAGTTTTGGTCGTCTGCATATTTTAATTAATAACTTGCGGTAAAAAGCTAATTTAATGTTGGAATAGCTTTAAAAGTGTACACAAAATATAAAGCTACTGTTTTTGTGTAATTTCAATAAAAAATTTAATAAAAGAGCATAATCATTCTTATTGGAAACCGGTGTCGCATCATAACCTCACTTCTGAGCTGCATTTTATAAGCTGGTGCTAATAAAGTAGTGTGCTTGTGTCTGTCTGCTTTACTTATAGCCCAGGCTATTGTGTTGTTGCTGCTGTTGCAATTTGCTATTGCTGTATTCTTCACAAATTTGTTATTAATTAATATCAACAAACAAATTATTAATTTGATGTAATAAGACAAAATTGCTTGAAACCTGTTGCGGGTAAACATAACCTCACTCTGAGCTGCGTTTTTTTATTACATAGCTGCTGTCGAGATTGGGTGCTGCTGTTGGCGATTATAGCTGGAGCTACAGTGCGTTTAGTGAGCTCTGCTGTATTACTTTCTGTATTTGCTAAAAACAACAAAATGCCACTTGTATGTTTTCATTGTAAAGCCAACTGCACCAAGTCAACTGGATCATGTAATTGTGGAATGTGTGGACAATATTTTCACCCTTCTTGTGCTATGGAAATTACACCCCAAGTCACTGCTGTAATGATGGATGTCATTAGAAAGAGTAATGGTGCTATTATTTATCGTTGCAATGCTTGTACCAGTTCACCACCAGCACGCAACAACACAGATCAAGATGAAATAGCCACTAGACTGATCAATATGGAGCGTCGCTTGTCTGAACAAATAGCTCAAGATGTTACATCACAGCTTACCACTATCAAGGATGAAATATTTAGTTGCATGGCTAAGGTTAAATGCGTTGAAGAGAACACCTTAATTAAAATTGCTGAATTAGAAGCTGACAATAATAGCCTGCGCAGACAAATTAATCGAGGTGATATCATCATCAATGGCATACCAGCTCAGCTTGTAAAGGAGGAGTTTTATAATTTACCTATAAAAATTGCAAAGATTTATGACGTTGAGTGCACAGCTTCTGATGTAAATTTCTGTGCTTTCATTCGCAACAAGAATGCTATACTTGTCAAGCTGAACTGTATGCAAAAGAGGGATGCAATTATGAGGAAATACCATGAAAAGCGTGACTTAATACTAAGTCAGATCCTCCAAACGGACATCAACTCAAGAATTTATTTGAATGACCACCTGACACCAGCTGCTGCAAAACTTAACTTTGTGTGTCGTAAGCTCTTTAAGACTGGTAGAGTTAAATCTTTTAAGCTCATTAACGCGGATGTTCCTGTGGCAAAGGTTGTTATGCTCGATGGAAAGGATAGGATTTTAAATTTACTTCAAGTCAACGAACTGCTTAACTCAATAGAGCTAAGTGCTGCAGTTAACTAACAAGTATTATATATATATATTTTTGCAACCTGTCATTTTCTAGTATTTCCATATAATGTATAATTGAAGAGCCATTTATTTTTTCTATCATGGCTGTTGAATTGTGAATGCGATTAGTGATCATTTAAAAAAAAAACAAAAAAAAAGAAAGAAAAGAAGATAATTATAATAATTGTTTGTTTCATCTTAATTGCAATAATAATAGTAATCGAATTACTAATGTACGATTAGTGATCATTATTCAACAGCTATGGGTTTTTTTGTTATGCACTATTGCAGATGAGTATTAGTGGTGTTCAATAAACGCCGTATTGGCGATGTAAACAGCGTATGTTTGGTAAGTTTATAGCAGCGTAATTGCAAAAACAAAATTGAATGGGATTAAATATACGCAGCTTACGGCATGAAAACGTGGTGTATACAGTACGTATAATGTAAAATTACTTTGTTATGTCAATTTCTTTTTAATACAATTACGCCATTTATGGTGGGTTCGTGGAAGCGCTTAGCGTAAACTTTTAGCTAAACGCTTTCAGTATATATACGTCGTTCATTGAATACCATTATTATCTTGCAAATGTATTATAATACATATGTATATAAAAAAGAGTTTTAATAATGTTTAAAAAGTGAAAGGATTAATAAGCTTTTACATAAAACATTAATCCTATCTAATCTTACAGTAAATATAAATTGTTCTTTATAAAATCCAATTGCTAATGGATAATGAAATTGCTATAACCAATAAGTAAGTTTTGCTCTAACAGCTTTGTACACTAGCTTTTTGAATTGAAAACCCTTTAAGTTAATTTTTTATTTTTTTCCTTTTAAATACTGCGTTATACTGAATACGAATTGTGCAGACAACCTTTAAGTTAAAAAAGAAAATATATGAATTTTTGTGATTTGAAAATAGAAAATAATATTAATGTAATGTTATTTGGGGGCTTAACTTTAATATTTTTAACAATTGCACGAATTAGGGGATACACTTACTGTTTAGTAATCAATGATTGATAATCTTGGTCCAGTGGTTAGCAATAATTCTATCCTGGCTACAGCCTTAAAAACAGATAACTTTAATGTTGCTCATTTTAACTGCCAGAGCATTGTACCAAACTATAATTCTTCTAAGCTTGATGAAATCAGGTGTGTTCTTGAAGGCGAAATTCTGGACGCAGTTGGAATTTCTGAGACATGGCTAAAAGAACACGTGTCGGATAACGCAATTTCAATAGACGGATACCATATACATAGAAATGACCGTATGGGCAGTAGGGGTGGAGGAGTTGGTCTATATGTTTCTAACAAATTTAAATCTTGTGTGGTACATGAGGAAAGAAATGAAGGTATCTTTGAAGCGCTATTTGTAGAAATCTCGGTTAATCCATACTTTAAGGTTCTTGTGGGGGTTATATACTTGCCTCATGGGAATTTCTCTGTATGTGAGGAATTGTTAGGAGATATGGCGCTGCAATTTGGTCAAGTTATCTACATGGGTGATTTTAATACAAATCTTTTCCATTCTAATGCATCGGTAAGAAATTTCTGTTTGCATTTTGATATGAATATTGTACATAACAAAGCACCAACGCATTTTGATGTGCATTACCAAACAACATCGTTGATTGATTACTTTTTAGTCTCAGATAGTAACTTAGTTGTTGAACAAGGTCAGTTTCAAATACCAGCTTTGAATTCCCATCATGCTTTAATATATATGTCATATAAGCTGAATGTAATTCGGCATTCAACAAAATTTTTTTACAGAGACTATAAAAATATTAATATTGAACAGTGTGCAATGGAAATTCAGACACAGGATTTTAGCCCAATATATTCGACTTCTGACCCCAACATACAACTTGAATGCATTAATAATATCATCTTAGATTCATTTAACACACATGTGCCATTAAAAGTGTTTCGGCAGAGATGTCAAAATGACTGGATGCGCTGTGATGAAATTATGACAGCAACAGTAAAGAGGGATTTAGCAATGCGTGCGTTTACAGAATGCCAAAATGAGACAAACTGGAAAATTTTTTGTGTATACCGTAACAAATTAAAGTCGACTATTAGGAAAAGTCGAGTTAAAGCATCGGTGAGTTTTTTTTCAGATTGTACATCTATGGTGTGGGAGTGATTGCTGCTGACCAAAATCAAGCCAATTTGGATATTGAGGGGCTAAACCATAATTTCGTGTTGCCACCTTTAACATACTCTCCCAATGTTATCCATCTTTGTACAGATTTCCAAGAAGCTTTTTCCTTTAGATCAATAAACGAGCTGGAGTTATGGAAAGCTATAATATTAATAAAATCCAATGCAGTAGGAGTAGATGGAATTTCTGTAAAGTTCTTAAAAATAATATATCCTTTCATATCTCAACAACTCTTGCTCATGTATAATTCAATACTTACAACATCAGTTTTTCCAGATAAATGGAAAGTGGCGAGAGTTATTCCAGTTCCAAAGAAAAAAAACCCAGTAACGTTCTTAGACTACCGTCCCATTAGTGTTTTGTCAGTATGTTCCAAAATTTTAGAAAAAATTATCAACCATCAAGTGCTTGATCATTTATACTCAAATAGACTTATTTCTAAATTTCAATCTGGCTTTAGAGAGAAGCATAACACTACAACTCTGGTATTAGATCTAGTCGAAAAATTGAGATCGAATGTTGACAACAAATTATTTTCAGTGCTTATTTTTCTTGACTTTCGGAAGGCATTTGACTCAATTGATCATACGATTCTTCAGGCCAAGCTCTTGACCCAATTTTTATTTTCCTCTAATGCATGTGAGCTTATTCGATCATTTTTGAAGGATAGACTACAGTTTGTTGATTGTGGAGATTCAATTTCTTCCACCCTACAAATTCATAGAGGTGTTCCGCAAGGATCAATTCTAGGTCCGCTGCTCTTTATGATGTACATAAATGACATATTTAACTGTCTTACCTTTTGTAGTGCTCACGTATATGCTGATGATGTACAGTTGATAGCATCGACAAGGAATGAGGATATGAATAACTTTACTAATGAAATAAACAATGACTTGAATAACATATTTAACTGGTCGACGCTAAACTGCATTAGTTTAAATCCATCAAAAACAAAAGCAATGTTATTTGCTCCTAATGTGTCTGAATATCCTAGTATTTATATAAATAATGAATATATTGAATTTGTCTCCCATTACCGGTCACTTGGTTTTTATCTTGACAATCGCCTTGCTTTTGATTTCCACATTAACTTTTTGATTTCTAAAGTTTCCTTTGCGCTGCGAAAATTGTATAACATAGGTTACTATTTACCAGTTAGCATAAGAAGGAAAATTGGACATGCTATTTTTATGCCAATATTCCTATATGGAATGGAACTCTATACTGGGACCTCTCAGGGAAATATTGATAAATTGAAACGTCTATTTCATCGCGTAATTCGCTTCGTGTTTCAACTCCATATACGTGATTCAATATCAGCTTATGTTTTACAATTTTTGGGACACAGTTTTGAAGATTACATTAAAATAAGACTACTACTTCTTTTCCATAAAACTATAAAATTTAATTCACCAATTTACTTAGCTGAACTTTTTACGTTTTCCAACTCATCCAGAACACATGCTTTAGTGTGTCCCAGATTTAACTCATTAGTGATGCAAAGATCGTATCTAGTACGAGTTTCACGTCTTTGGAACACCTTGTTGACATATAAACTGATTGAACTGTTTTTAAACTGATTGTTGAAAGCCACATCTAAATTTGTTATAAACTTTTTAATTTTATTGCTAGCCATTGCATTATTTAATTTTTCGCAATAAAGCTCTTACTTTAGTACTTCCTCAAATTCGTGCAGGGCGGGTAGTTTAAGCATTGATGTAGTATCATTAAAAAGTATAATTATTATCACAAAAAAGTGATTTTAGTTATAGCATTTTAAAGCTTATATTGAATTTTTAAGTTTGTTTAATTTTAGGCACTGTCATTATCTTTATGCCATTGAAACAAATAATAAATTTCTTGTAATCGTTTTGGCCTTAATTGGCTTGCAGATTATAAATAAATAAATAAATAAAATAAAAATAAATAAAAATGCACCAAAACATACGTTTAAGCACTGAAAAATGTCACCGTACGCAACACGGAATGCGTGATATATTATTAAATTGGAAATCTTATTACTATACATTTTTTTCTATTTTGTATCATTATCATAAACATATTAATTTCTCCATAAATATAAAACCTTTAAAGTCGGCGCTTATATAATCACACTTTTATAAAATAAACGTTGCGGCTTTAAAGGTTTTATATTCATGGAGAAATTATTAATAAGATTTCCAATTTAATAATATATGGGCATTTTCACGGTCAAGCACGCGACATTCGTACGCCTTTGAGGTGCAAAAAATAAAGAAAATGAAAAAATTTTTTGTTTTTATTTTTCGATAGCATTTTCGTAGCAATATGTTTAGTACAAAATGTAGGTTCCGAAGATTTTATGTTTTCAATATATTAGCAATAAACATGCGATCTAGCTAGCACGCGACAAAAAATGGAACTCGTTTTCAACTGCATCTAGAAAAATGCGGAAATCTACGAAACGGAACATCAAATTTCAAAGCAATTAACTTTAAACATAAATGGATTAATGTATCCTTCTAATGATAGCTGTCATGTTGAAATGGTTACCATCGTTGTTTATTTAAGCTTAACTATAATCTAGCACGCGACATCTAGCACGTGACATAGTTTTCCATTGCAATTTAATTGGGTAATTAAGTAATTAGGTATTTAAGTAAATACGTAATTTAGTAATTAAAAACAAATTTAATACATTTTCCTTTCCATGCATCAACCATTTTTTCATTATCTTTAGCCAATGTCTTCCATTTTTTTACTTAAACAAAAATGTCTACGAAACATTTATTAAACATTTACGAAAAAGAAAAACTACATTTGTGAAATAGTGCAGACGATTTGATCATCATGAATTTATGTACAAATTGCTTAAATTAGCAAAATTAAAATGTTTCTCTTAGATAATATCATAAAATAATAAGTTTTTAATAAATTTTAATTTTTTGGACACGGTAGACTTTCCTGTGGAAATGTTCATATGTAAATAAATTAACAAATTTAACCAAGGATTAATGTGAAAAGTAATTTAAAATTATTTTTTACTTTGTAGTGGTTTTGAAGTTGATTTTTTTTTTTTTTTTTTGTTAATTAGAAAATATATTCTAAAATATGCCGTAATTTCAATCGCTTTTGCATAAAACCTCCCTTAAAATCATTTCTCTATCATCCTACCATCTTATTGAGTTATGTGTTAAACTTATTGAAAAAAAGACTAAATTCACCGTCTGCTTAATTTCGATTCATTATTTTATGTGCTTCATTCATAACATCTTTTATATAAGGAAAATATAAGAAAGATTTTAATAATTGTTGTAAAATTCCAAAAACAATTTTCACTTCTCTATTATATCATGTTTTAGGGACAACATTTTATATTTTTTATTTTTCAATATTCCATTCGATTTTTTCACTCTGGCTAATCAAATAGAAAAACACGCATTTTTCTATAATAAAAACTCTATTAAGAGTATCGAGTTGAAATGCTGGATGTAACTCCAGTGTAATGTTTGTCACAATTCGATAGTGTAGCGTCCTAGGGTTAAGGGATTTTAATTTTTTCATAGGCGCCTGCTACACGTTCAATATACATATATTGAACGCCATCCAGTATCGCAATATTTATTGAACGTTTAGCATACAATATTGATGGATCTCGGATCGCGATCCAAATATCACAATAAATATTTAACGTGTACCAGGCGCCATAAAGTCACTTTGTATTAAAGATAGCCATGTTTTTATTAGTTTTTGTTGAATTTCAAAGGGGGTACATGTTTGGTACTAAAGCTTATGTACAAATTTCAAATAAATTTTTGTGAAATTTTTAGAGATTTTACCATTTTACCATTTTACCATTTTGATTGTATTAGAGGTTTCGATGGAAACTACATCCGTCTTAGCTTATTTTCGAACTTGATGTTTATTTTTTAGATAGAAGCTTTAATAGCGGAATTCAATACAATGGCTTCAAAAGTACGGTTATAGTATTAACAGACGGACATGTCTAAATGAACCCGGAAGGTAATGCATTCTTTATCAAGAATATATGTATACCTGCTACGCCTTACGGAGTTAAAAATTGAGGGCGAAATAATGATATTTCTTAGAGGTCTCCATAGGGAGACTCTTAGGGGCGGCCTCGATAGTCTAGTGTCGCTCAGCGAGCTTGACTGTCGCTAGGGGGTCCCGGTTTCGAATCTTGGCCGAACTATAGCCTTTCCTACCTTTCTTTCCTTATTTCTAATCAAAGGAACTTTAAAACATCAATTTATGATGAAAAGTTGTAGTTGGTTGTGGTAAGAAAAGTTTGTGAAGAGGAACGCTTAGTAACTTGATTTTACTGAAGTCAAGACTTAGCTTTTGTCACATTAAGAACATCCTACACAAAAAGTTTTATTTGATTATTTCCTTCTTCCATTCAATGTTATCACAACGGACCAATAATATGGTCTAATTGGGCTGGTCTAAAGACCTGCCGTTACCTTAACCTAACCTAATCTAGGATCTCCATAAACTAAGTTAAATATTTTCGGCTTTTTTACTTCCTCCATTGACAAGAGTAGTTTTTACGTACATTCTTTTTACGTAGTAGCTTTTTCAATAATGTTATGAACACAATTAGGGCTACAAGCATGTGGCGGATAGCCTGTCAATATAGAAAAAATGCTATAGCCAGACAAGTTTTACTTCCTTATTTGACAGGCGTATATTGAAAAACAAAAACAAGGGCTGCGTTCAGACAAGAATCAAAAGATTGAATGAATCAAAATTGGTTGTTTTGTTTCTAGCTAAAAAATAAACTATGCGAGAGCGAAAAGTTACTTCGAGCATAATCAAAATTCTGATGACGCTGAAGACCTGAATCAATATGTCAAAAATTAAAAAATAACAAAAAAGGGATGAACTTCATCTTTTGATTGTCTTCTGAACATAGCCAAAGATTGCATTTCACACGCCAGCATAAGCTCTACACGGCAGTTGAACTTACACATCGCACACCCGTAGCCCCAATTGCATTTATAACATAATGTGGTTAATATTATTTTATTATTTTTTTTAAATAAAGTTATTTAAACGAAAGTAACATTTATCAAATAAATCTTTTATACAGTAATCAGTGGTGGTAATATAATAAGGAAATTGCATTTTTTGTAAGGGTAAGGTGGACATTTAAACATGGATTCATATTCAAGAATAATATTAGTGAAATCAATAGTTACATGAAAAGTATTGTATCCTTATTTAAATATTTTAACCGTATACACCAAAATTTGAGCTGTTATCACTAGTTTAATTGGATCTTGTCTGTATTTTTAAGTTTCGCGCCTTGGTGTCCTGCTTGTAAGAATCTTGCATCCACATGGGAACGCTTCGCATCGGCTGCTATGGACATTCATGTTAATGTAGCTAAAATTGATGTGACAACCTCGCCATCTCTTAGTGGACGTTTCTTCGTAACAGCTCTTCCAACAATTTATCAGTAAGAATTTAAAAACAAAAATATAATACAATATTCGATAAATTATATTCATTTAAGTGTCAAGGATGGTGAATTTCGGCAATATCGTGGATCTCGCGATGGTGATGCACTGATGTTCTTTGTAAAACAAAAGCAATGGCAAAAAGTAGATCCTATTTCGGCCTGGAAGAAACCTGACACCATACATATGTCTATTCTGTCTTACTTCTTTAAGCTGTCACATACTTTAAAGGTAAACAATATTTAACATTAGTCTGGAATGATTAACAAAACTTAATATTTTATTGGTAATAAGGACCCCATAGCGAGTGGAACGCAAAGATTATGTATTCACAAATAATGGTTTATAAGCAGTAGATTTTTACAAACAATTAGGCAATTCACAAGTCCTGTCTTATTTCGTATGTCAATGATATACAAAATACGACACATGTGAGCATCCCTTAATCGTTGTATGTCATATTTCTACATACCACATATATTAAGAAATGTTTTTATAATTCGCCTTTTTCCAAAGTAATTTACCTGAATATCTTGGTTTGCTTCAATGTTGCCGCTATTTTATTGCAGAAACTTTAACGCAAATTATAAAGAAAAAGCAAACTAACACAGTTGATAGATAGCACTATCAATAAACATAGCTCACTTACAACCTACCAGGGTTGTATTTGTCCTATCTCAATTTTGCATGTAAAACAACAACAGTGTTAATACAACAGGTTACAAATATATAACACATACGATACCTTGTGAATTGCCTAAATATTTATATATTTTTTATTGACTGTAGTAATTTTGAGAAGGAATCGTTATCATCTGCATTGAATTTTTTAAACAATATAATGCTTCGTTTATATGTATCATCGTTGTAGTTCACAAATAAATGAATAAATACGTAAATTTTAGATTTAACTAGCTGGCCCTGCAGACGTTGTTCTCCCCTTTCCGGTAGTTAGCTTTTTGACTGCAAGTCTCATTTCAATGCTCAGTTTCCGTGGGTCTATATTTCAAAGAAGTATTATTTGTGAATCAACTTTCAACGTTAATATGTAAGATGATAATTCAAACTGTTTCTTGAATTTTAACTTTTCTAATGCTCCTTCTAATGTTCAAGATATAGCAAAATAGATAAAGCCAAAGCAATCTCCGTACCTGTAAACACTTGCCGTATCTGAAAACATGTCCTCGTCATTGTAATAAACACATTAAAACGACAATAGTTTTCACAGTAACTCAAATCGGTGGAATAAACCTTGGTAACTTCACAATATTTAAGTCTCGAGTCTTGCTAAAAACATTTGAATAAATTTGTTCATTTGCCATTTGGGCGTGAAAAAACTAAGTGTGTAACAATTTGATCTAGAATGCACTAAATATAAATAAAAATAAACTGGCCATTTCAGCCCTTGTAGAGACTTTGACCTAGCTTCTTTTGATCAATTGTGTTGTGCGTGCGTGTTATTACACGAATGACCGAGAGAACTGGATCTATGGTCGCCACAATGAATGCACTCAATATGTACACCAAATTTGAGCGAAATCCATTGAGCCGTTTAGATTTGTATAAATCAAAACAAACAAACAGAAAATGGGTTTGTTATCATAGATGAAAAATAGATTTTTAGCCATAACTTTTGATTGGAAAGAGATTTGCGGTCATTTGAAAAATAGATTTTGAGCCATAACTTTTGATTGGAAAGAGATTTGGGGTCATTTTTTCACATAAATTGACTTTTTGTAAAAATATAAACATAACATAATGGAAAAAATAAATTTCGCCAAAAAAATCATAGGGGATGACAAAAACATTAAAATATTTTTTGCGCTTAACTGGAATCATTTTGCAAATAAATGCTATGTCATATGAAAGGTAGTCAGATGTGCAATTTTTACTTGATTTTATTTTTACAATAAAAACAATTTTTGAGTATTTTTGAATAAAAAGTCAATATTTTTGACTTTTATTGAACTTTTGAACAAAAAAAAAATTTTAATGAAATACATATGAAGTCCTTATTGTAGAAACATGATAAGCCACTTACAAAAGCTACCCTTCAAACAGAAACTGTGAATATAACTCCGAGTTATATCAAAATTGAAGATTTTGTTGAATAAAGCGATAACGGTATGATAGACGAAGATTTCTTATTAACCACAAAAGGAAATATATAAAAAAACATTGAGCAATATTTATTTTATTTTATGTGGCTTATCATGTTTTTACGCAAATATTTTTACTTTCAAATTTGTAGTGGCTTATCATGTTTTCCATATAGGAAAATAGTTTGGAAGCTTGTAACCATAAATAACCTATAAATACTGATGAAGTGCTTTGAGAAACAAGCGAGGCATATTTCCTTTTTTTATTTCTGTTGATAATAATGTTGTTTCTAAGAAAACGTGTTCTAAAATTTGTATGGCTTATATGTTTTCACAGAAATAAGTTTTACTTTAAAATTTGTAGTACCTTATCATGACTTTGTAGTTCAGAAGTTTGCTGTGGTGGCATCTAAAATCAAAACCTTCGCGAATTATCCTAAATCATATAAATATTTGGATGTGTAAATTTTGTTGCATCAGGTTATGCAAGAAACACCAATAGTTGTATCCTATCTATAACTTAATAGTAATCAAGAAAATCAAGAGTATATACAAGCCCTAACCACTATTAATACATGCCCCCATTGGCGTCGGAAGCGGGGGGAAGGGGGGCAGTTTTCCCCCCACTTTTTTAGCTAGATAAACAATTTAAAAGGAAAACTTCAAAAGTTATTAAAAATATCAGTTTTTTTTACAACGATAATATTTTTATATTATATATTTTCCTCTTTTTTCTCTCTTCTTCATAAGCATGCTTGCGGATAATCATTTTCTTTCTCTGTGTTTGCGAAAAGATAGAACAAAATGTAGAGTTTCTACTGCAAACCCACCACTTCAGTTTAAAAGCACCCTTAAGTATGTAGCTTAATGCTTGTTAATTTTGCAACTCTGGTAAGAAAAAATTTGACATGTTCTTAGGGGTTTTCCATATTGTACGACATGTTGTACGATAAGTTAGATTGAAAACTAATGGGACTATTTGATTGAGCGTTCGAACGATCCAACTTGTAAAGCAACATCATAATTGCAAGCTCTCAAGCAAAACACATCCAGCTAATAGCTAAGCAACTTTTAGATGCCCTAACAATTGAGCAGTAATTTTACATAGTTGTACAATATTGTACAATCGGCAGAAAAAAACCAAAAATTTCGACTATCGTTTTAGCTTACGCATGGTACTACATGTTGTACAATCTGCCATGTTGGTCCAATGTTTTGCGAAAGCCCCTACTGTGAATTAGCTGATGAAAATCCACCTCGACGCTTTGAAGAAACATCAAATCCGGTTCCTTCAGTACAGTTGCCATTATATGATCGGCTACGAAAAGATTATTTCGAAATTTTAGATCTTCTCTCAAATGAGATAACGGCTAGATTCGATCAAACAGGTTGATATTTTACTTTTTTGAAGTGAAAACTTCTTTAGGCGCGTTGAACGATTTTGGTAGAGGGTAAATCATTGGTTTGCGTCATCATATTTTTCCAAGGAAATCGCCAACAATACAGACAGCAAAGATAACAAGGTAGGAAAATTACAAAAAATAACCTCAAAAATGTTTGCATGTATTTGTGCATAAAAAAAATCAACAGTGATCGTCACTCTTGTTCTTAATCGGCCGCAAGCTCACAAAGAAATCACTTGGCAACTCCTGAAATTAATGCATATAATCTGTTTGTTAGTATATAAATACTTAAGTTAGGTTGCAATAAGATGTTTGCAACCAAAACTTATTATTAATTCGGTTTATATTGGTATATATATGCCTTTAAAGTTTGGCAATTTCTTCAGTTGTTGTATTTGTCAACATTTTTTAAAAATTTGCTTTTACTTAAACAGCTGCTATGCATGGTGAGATTTAAAAATGGAGCGATCTTCTTTTTCTACTTTTTTCTGCTGTAACTTTGTTTGCAAACAAGAAAAATAATGTATGGATTGAGTGTTTTAACATTTTAATCTTTAAGTTGTGATAAAGAAATATGTTGAACATTCAAATAATTACATGCATGCTCTTATTTTATTATATGCCGTCAAACAAAGTTTGACAATTTTCATACTTGTTGTATTTGTACTGCCACTGCGGCATTTTATTTTTAGAGTTGCCAACTATCATTGTTTTGTTAAAAAATTTTTCATAACACGGGGGTTATACGAGACAGTACTGTTAAGACAGTGAAAAATACGTTTTAATTGTCAAACTTTGTGTCTGTGAAAAAGAGTACAGACAGTTGGTAAGACAGTTGGCCAGACAGTAGACATAATAGTAAAAAATTTCTATTTTATGAAGAAAATTTTTGTTAAAACTACGAGTACGCCAAAGTATTGCAAATTTTCCATTAATTCTATTAAATTTTCACGTATTCTGTCACTTGATATGCTAAATATCATTCTACTCTCCTAGCTACTGTCCCGCCAACTGTCTACAAAAAACTTAAGACAATAGAGCAGACAGTAGCAAAAGTTAGTGTGTGTGGGTAAAAATTTGTGAATGTGTGGCGACTGTCTTAACAGTACTGTCTCGTGTTACCTCCGTGTAAAGGGTAAGTGTCAAAAGGAAACTTTTCAGTCGTAGTAGGATAGAAAATATCAGGTTGAATAAAATTTGTGTGTGTTGAAATAAATTTGTCTCTTTTGCAGTGTCAAATGGACGATGAAATTTTGACAATTGCAAATTTTGACGTTTCACATTTCGGTCGTGTTTTAGCGCAAATATTTTATTTTATTTGCATTTTATCAATTTGCGACATATTTAATTCGAAAGCTTGTACGTGCAACATATTTCGTAAACTTGTAATATTGTAAACTTAAAAAATAACAAATTAATGAGAAAAATGAACGAAAGTGCTTGAGTTTGTGTGTGCGTGTGTGTGGGCCAACGGTCTCCAACATCAGCAAGTGCAGCAAAGTTAAATTGGCTTTCTTTGCTGGCGAGTGTCCTCCAAGTGCCACCACCAGCAAGTGCAGTGCAAAATTTGTTGCAAGTCAACATCCTCTAAGTGCCATCACCAGTAGCACAAGCAAGTGCTAAGTGCTTGCTAGCAGGCAAACAGAAAATATAGCATGCAAAGTGCTGTATATTTTACACCGCCAATTCGGTTCATCCCCTCTAACGCTGCGCAACCGCTGGGATCTTGTAATTCTTTTTGCGTTGTTGTTGTAAATTTGCTAAGTAGTTATTGTTGTACAGTAAGCTTTAATTTTTTGTGGATGTTTATTTGTAGCTACAGTCAGCATATGACATCGATCTAATTTAGAAAACAGTTTATACATATGAATTAGAGAGTATATATAATATTGGTATATCTATTTGTTTTTAGTAAAAGTGTTACCGTATCGGAAATACATATATAGTTCATATACATGAACAATTAAGCTCATTAAGGAAATTTGAAGAATATTTATGTATATTTATATAATAACAATTACGTATTAAACCTGCAAAATAATTAATATTTTCAGTAGTAATTGAATAACTAAAGTCTGCTTATCCTAAGCATTCTATTTTTTAAAACTGTTTAGCTTTAATTTCTTATATGAATTATATATAATTTATAAGCTATAGATATTTCTTAATTTTAGAATATTCTATTTTTAATTCACAACGCAATATAGAAATGGTGAACATGTATATTGTGTTAGTGTTATGATATAAATAGATATAAATAAGCTTTAATTTTTTATATTAATTCAATAATTAAATAATTTAAATAAATTACTTTAATTATATGTATTTTTGAAATGGTAACACTTTTGCTTAAAATAAATAGTTTCAGTTACATATAAAAAAATTTAATAAGTTGCTATAAGCTCTTAACAAAAATAATTCTAATTTCATATGCCGACTGTAACTACACAATTAGAATTCACAACGTCTACAAAAAATTTCCAGCTAACTGCGCCAACAACAATTACCAAGGAAATCTACAAACAAGGACGCACAGAGAAGAACAAGATCATGGCGGAACTTTTAGAACTTTTAGATTTTAATCCTACATGTAGGATGGGCTGCAGTATGAGCTTTCGCACATCCAACATGTCTGTCCGACCTGTCAAATCCGAGGATAGTCCGAAACCCCTATTAGCATGAAAATTCTTATATAGTAGTAAGGCGGTCCGTGGCAGGACAACGTCTTCCAGGGAATACTAATATTTTATATATATAGGTTTTCGCTTCGGTTGGCAGTCCTCTCACTGCTATACTTTTTTTTTATTTTTGCATGTTTACACCAGCTTCACTCAACCGACTCACTTTGATTTAACATTCGGTGAGTCGGTTGAGTGAAGCTAGTGTAAACTGGCACTTTGTAAATCTTATTGTACATTTAAACAGATCTTGACACTCTGGAATCGTTGGAAAATATTGTAATCGAAGACTTCAACGGAAAAGTGCCTTCTGAACAAAACCTAAAAACAAAACTAGATCTTTATGCAGATGACTTTTTTGCAGATGAAATTGCTGAAGCAATTGCCTGGCCAAACACCTTGAAATTGTAGTGGCATTGTATCCCAATTTGCGAAAAATTCAAATACTGTAAAAAAACTATTAAATGAAGTTGAAAAACTTATTGCTTTGGTTTTGACTGTGCCTGCATCAGCAGCTTCATCTGAGCGTTCTTTTAGTACACTGAGACGACTTAAGACGCATCTTCAAGCAACTATGACACAGAAACGACTCACTCATGCGGCACTTATACACATTCACAAAGATAAAACCGAAGAATTGAATTCGATGGAGGTGGTGAAAGAGTTTGTTTCTCGCAAGGACAGAAAGAAACATTTTGGAATAATTTAAATTGATATAACTTTTTGTACCTTATTGCATTTAAACCATGTAAAGATATACCTAGTCTTGCTTTATAAAAGCAACCATTATTTCTTATATTTTCATATTACCATATGAAAGATCCTTTAAAGAATGATCTCTAATATTGACATTGGAAGAACTTTTAAAAATAATGAAATTTTAATATTTTTTATATATTTTTATATTTTTTTATTTTAAACTAAAATAAAAAATTTGTTTATTCACATTCATGTTTCTTTGAAGAAATTTTGGTGAACTTTTTTTTTGCACCACCATTTGTACTGCCCACCCATTTGTACTGCCACCCAGATGAAATTAGCTTCCGACGCGCTTGCATGCCCCCAACAATATTATGCTTTTTATTTTAAAAGCAATTGTTTACATCTTTCTATAGGTGTTTTCATTTTATATTTACATTTTCAATTTAAAAGTTTTTGAAGTCTACTTTAAGGAAAAAGTATTAAAAAAATGTTCATTGAATCAGTTTTTTAAAAAAATACTTATTTACGATAACCTAAAAATACAACAAACTTAAAATGACCACTATTATTTCATACGGCTCCAGGAACGATCCAGTAGTTCTGTTTTTGCTTTATTGAATTCTATGTTTCAATTTATTATTGCGCTTTGGCTCATTATGGCTTGCGGAAGACCAGTCAGCTCAGAAATTAGCAAATTAGTGATATTAAGCATAAGTCTGGTAAAAGTTATAATTAAATTAAAGTTGTTTCTAAATGACCTTGTTATTTATTATGTTGATTTTATATGATTTAAATATAAATTCTAAATGTTTGATAGTTTAAATCATACTTAATTTTAAATACAAATTCTAGTTGTTTGATAGTTTAAAATCGTTTATTGAGCTTTAAGTCAAAGTTAGAACAATTAAAAGTTGTTTTTAGATATACAGTGGCTCACAGCTTATTTTATGCAGTGCATACTTTAAACTTTATGGCTTTAAACAAAACTAACAGGAATACAAAAGATAATATGGTGTCATTGAAAAGAGCAAAAAGTCTAGTTATATAAAGGTTTTTCATTATTTGTGAATACATATATTTAGTTGTTTAAAAAATATATAGAGAACAGAAAATACTGCTTAATTTCATCTCGCAGCTTATTTTATGCAGTCACTTCTCTCTGTTACGGTACTCTAATGCTGCGCTGTCTAACGGTACTTTCGTTAGCTATTCCTTCGTTCTGTTTCTATAATTGCTTTGTGTTAGCTTGTTAGTCTGATTTTTTTGCTTCAAGTGTCTGCTTCTATGATTATTAAAAATAGGAGCGCGCACAACGCTACAACAATGAGAATTGGCTATATACTATTTTAAAAACAGCAGCTCCCAGCAAAAAATGGCTGAAATAGTTAATATCAATTCCTCTACAGTGCAAAACATCATCGAGCGCTTCGTTCCTAAGAATCGATTGCACAATAAGAGCAAAGAAGCACCAAACAAAATTTTTAATGCAACCGATGGGCGGCATATTGCACGGAAGATAAAGGCTAACCCGAAACTCTCAGCTCCGAAAATGGCTTTTGAAATTCAAACTGACCTGAGCAAACAGTGTAGTGCTGAAACTATTCGACGTGCGCAAAAATAACTTTTATGGCCGAGTAACATGAAACAAGCCGTTTATTAGCCCCAAAAACAGATTATGCAGACTCAACTACTACAAAGAACATATGTCCAAGGCCCCAGAGTACTCTAATTCAGTTATTTTTGCAGATAAATCGAAGATCAATTTATTCGGTTCAATTGGTATGTGCTATATGTGGCGAAAACCGAATACCGAGGTCAACCAAAAAAACTTAAAACAAACCGTGAAACATGGCGGTGGTAGCGTTATGGTTTAGGCCTGAATGTCAGCTGCTGGTACTGAGACGTTGCCGTTTATTGAAACAACAATGGACAAATTTAAGTACCTACAGATCCTGAAGAACAATTTGTTGCAGAGTGCAAAGGTTCTGGGTATAAAATTTAATTTCCGATTTTACCAGGATGACGATCAAAAGCACAAAGCGGGTATTGTGCAAACCAGGCTAATATACAACTGCCCACAATTGATGACGCCGCCAGCACAGTCGCCAGACCTTAATTTTATTTAAAATGTGTGGTCTTTATTGGAAAATAACATCCGGAAACATCAAATTTCAAACAAAAACCACCTGAAAGAGATATTGAAAACGAAGTGGGCGAATATTTAGCCACCTATCACTCAAAAACTGGTAGCATCAATGCCAAACCACCTTAGATCTGTTGTGGACAACAAGGGCTGTCATATCAAATAATAAAAATATCAAATATCATTTATTAATACGAAAAATTTATAAATAACAAGTGACTTATGCAGTCACAAATAAGCTGTGATATGAAAAAAATTAAGCAGTATTTTCTGGTTTCTTAATTTTAAGCCAACTTAATATATATTTTTTACAATAAATTAAGTTCATATAGTAAACTAAACATCTTGTTCTTTTAAATGATACTATATTATTTTTTCTATTCTGTTAGTTTCGTTGTTATAAAGCCCTAAAATTGAAAGTATGCACTGCATAAAATAAGCTGTAGCCACTGTATAATATGTAAAATAGATAAAGATAAATTTAAATTACTTGCTTTGTGAAATTAAGTAAATTTTTGAATAAATTTACATCCCCTGAAGATTTAGGAAACGTTGGGAAAAACAATATTAAAAATTTTTTAATTTCTATAATTCAAAAACATATTGACCAAAACAGCCCAAACACGCAAAGATATCAAAAGATAAAATGCAAACACCTATAGAAAGATGTGAACAATTGCTTTAAAAATAAAAAACAGAATATTGTTTGGATGCATGAATTAATAGGGGTTAGGGCTTCTAGTAGTAAGTATACTAAAAAAAGGAAAACCGCGTGAATGCGTGAAAATAGAAGTGAAAAAAATCCAAAACGTCAAATCTTTATTACCCTATATTCCACCAATACGCCATTCCTTTTATAAAACATTAAAATCAACAAACATAGAAAACGAAGAGGAAATTCCAGAATTGTTGAAGGATTATAAATAATTAGTATATATTGTTTCGTTTTTGTCATAATAATTTTTTTTTATTTTTTAAAATAAATTTTATGCAAAAACATGATAAGCCACATTTTTTTGTGGTTTTCATTATCCTTTCTTCGTTTATTTTTTTTTTACATGTTTTAGAAGGATTCCATAACGAATAATTAAAAGTACGATTACATGGAACGTCTATTTTATACATTTTTTTGAAGATTCAAATGCGATTATTTAAAATTTTTTATTTTGTGGCTTATCATGTTTCTGCAATAAGCCCTTCATATATTTATAATCAGCGGAGATATTTGCGTCGAAAGTCAAAACTTTGATTTTCATGTCTTATTTTTTGTCATTCTTAGAGAACGATGTTTTATGAAAAAGTCGTTGTACTAAATATTTCTACAAATTTAAAGATATATAAATGTTTTTGGTGTCAAAATTACAGACTTTTTTTAAAATTAAATTGGCAAAAAACTTTTATAGTAAAAGTATTACAGTAACAAAATAAACATTAGTTTAAAAGAGACGGAAGGGGCGTGGCCAAAAGAAAGTATGTACAAATTTAATTAGAAAGCAGACAGTATGTTAACCAAGTTTGAGAAAAACCCGTTAAGCCGTTTAAATTTGTATTCAATTGGTATTTGTGGGCGTGGCATAGGTCTAGCACCTACTACTTTTTCCTATGATTTTTTTATAAATCACCTTTCGGGTTTAAGCAAAACTAACGCTAACGATAACTAAATAAAAATAAGATTTTTAAAGTTTAAAAAATGAAATTGAGTTTTGTCACAACCGTAGCAGAAAATATAGTTTTTTTGCAGTTTCTGAAAAATTACTTAGACGTTTAAGTCGGGATTCAGAAATAGGCTCCTCATTTGATACTTATAAACAAGAATTAACTTTACTAATATAAAAGTAGACCCCTTTCAATATTGGTAAAATGTGAAAGTCAATACTTCTGAAGAAATTGAAAAGCAATAATTTTACTCAACAATACTATGATTGGCGTTCAAACGTAAATTGGGACTGATCACCTTAATTCATTAAAGACTGCTCATAGATTCCGCCGTACGATTTTTTTCAAAGTTTATCAGGAAGCTTATATAGGCCATAGAAGTTGCTTTGCAAAATTTCAGGTTTGTAACTGTCACCGTATTTGAGATCTGCATTGGGTATTTAAATACCCAATCGGCTAATCCG
Source organism: Dichetophora obliterata (assembly GCA_963920525.1). NCBI lineage: Eukaryota > Metazoa > Arthropoda > Insecta > Diptera > Sciomyzidae > Dichetophora > Dichetophora obliterata. The sequence goes on along the minus strand of OY986437.1, from coordinate 184,650,871 downwards.
GATTCTTGGTGTTAATAAAAATTTGCATATATGGCAACATTCTTTTGTCATAATGAACACCTGATAAATAGAGGATACTAGAGGCAAACTCACCACGAATTTTTCCCTCGATCTCTCCATTTTCTAATTCTCTACATAGCTTTATATATGGATTTTGTCATTTTTGAAAATCACACATCTTCGATCTCGAAAAGGAACATTTAATTGTATGAATTTCGTTTCACATTGTAAAAACAATAAATAGTTTAATTTTTCCGTAATGTTTTAAAAAAAATATTTTTATATCTCCTACCACTTTCAAGATATGGCCTTTTTCGTAAACACTGTTTTATGGGTATTTAAATAACCATTAGTCATTAATGGGTTAAACAGCGCGCGCTTTGTAAATACGGCTAAATTTTTAAATTGATAGCACTGTCTTTGACATCTGAGTCAAATTCATGTCATTTTGGTGGTTTACCATTAAGCGCTCGTTTACGTGAACAAAAATAAGTTTTTCGATTCGGCTTTGATCTTCTCGATCGATTCAAAACAGTGTCCCCAGAGCGGTCATTTGATTTTGCTGAATATGTAGCTAGAAGTTGCACGTAGCAATATCAGGCGAATGCACTGGTTCTGGAACGCTATGAGTCGATTTTGTGGGGAGTGAGATATCCAGCAGTGTGAGAAAAAAACGAGTGTTTTGGCACTATACGAGACTTTTGTTTGGGTTGACTCTTTTGAAACTCAAATCACAGAGAGTATATTATACAGACGTGTCAGTTCGACTTCGAATGCTCTTCCACTAAGTTTCATTGTACAAGCATCCGGAGGATAGAAGAAAGAACCGAAAATAATTGCCTCAGCGTTCGTTTTGACGCTGCCTATACTTTTCTATAGGTGCGCATGAAACAACTGTTGAGGCACAAGCATACTTATTTTTGTTTTGTTCTTCTATCCTCCTGACGCTTGTACAACGTAAATTTAGTGAACTTCGTACTGACAACTCTTTATAATCATGATTCAATCATATAGGTTATGCAATCATTTGACGTTTACTCACAAGAATGAACTTAGATACCCTAATAATGCGAGGAGAGCAAAAGAAAAATTTTTTGATAGACGAACAATCACTTGGTTGCATGAATATGAAACTTTTTTATTGTACGAAATATCCAAAGGTACATTTGACTACTACATTTTATACTACATTTACTATTACTCATTTGTTTTGACTCAAAATTATATTGAGTTTTAAAAATTATAATAACCTCGTTTTTGTTGTAAAAAAAGTAATAAAAGAATAAAAGTAATGTATGCACTACACAGTACACAGAAAATGAATAATCCTTACATGCGAATATTTTAAGCTTTGAATTAAAGAATGTACTGAAAACATGGTTTTCTTTATTATATTTATGCGATGGTAACTTTTTGTAGTTCTTTGTTACAAACAGTATGCACATAGTATTTAAATATTTTGGAAAATCAAAAAGACTTAAAATTCTAGTTGTTTGATAGTTTAAAATCGTTTATTGAGCTTTAAGTCAAAGTTAGAACAATTAATTGTTCTAACGAATCTTTCCAAAGAAACAAAAACAACAACAACAACAACAACGTTTTTTCAATATGAAAAGGAAAAAATCACTAGCTGATTTTATTGCATTTTCGGCCCTGCTTAAGGCTTCATCAGAAATCTTTGTGATACCAGTGCAAGCGCGCACTAGCGCCACTGCACCACAGAGGCGATGAAATTTTAAGGGTCAATTTCTCAATTTTTCTTCCATTTTATATTTTCACATTTGTTGTTGTATTTTTGCTTTACTTTAGTCCTTATGCTTATGTTATTATTAGGGAGGCCAACAGTCTGCTGGAAGTCTTCCACTAACAAAGCATGGTTACTGAAGTTGTTTTTAGATTTTTGATGATATACAGTGGCTCACAGCTTATTTTATGCAGTGCATACTTTAAACTTTATGGCTTTAAACAAAACTAACAGGAATACAAAAGATAATATGGTGTCATTGAAAAGAGCAAAAAGTCTAGTTATATAAAGGTTTTTCATTAATTGTGAATACATATATTTAGTTGTTTAAAAAATAAGAGAACAGAAAATACTGCTTAATTTCATCTCGCAGCTTATTTTATGCAGTCACTTCTCTCTGTTACGGTACTCTAATGCTGCGCTGTCTAACGGTACTTTCGTTAGCTATTCCTTCGTTCTGTTTCTATAATTGCTTTGTGTTAGCTTTTTAGTCTGATTTTTTTGCTTCAAGTGTCTGCTTCTATGATTATTTAAAATAGGAGCGCGCACAACGCTACAACAATGAGAATTGGTTATATACTATTTTATATACTATACAGCAGCTCGCAGCAAAAAATGGCTGAAATAGTTAATATCAGTTCCTCTACAGTGCAAAACATCATCGAGCGCTTCGTTCGTAAGAATCGATTGCACAATAAGAGCAAAGAAGCACCAAACAAAATTTTTAATGCAACCGATGGGCGGCATATTGCACGGAAGATAAAGGCTAACCCGAAACTCTCAGCTCCGAAAATGGCTTTTGAAGTTCAAACTGACCTGAGCAAACAGTGTAGTGCTGAAACTATTCGACGTGCGCAAAAATAACTTTCATGGCCGAGTAACATGAAACAAGCCGTAATTTTTCATATATTTTGTTTCAATATGAAAACATTAAAACTAATATATTATTAGTCATATTTACAAATTAAGCTTGCCTTTTTAAATTATCAAAATATTAACGGAGGATTTAGGCGAAAAATTGTTCAAAATTATTTTTTTTAATTGATTATTGTTGCAAGGCTATTCGGAAATGTGTAAAAATGCAATCAAATCCGCTTATAATTCAGATTCTACAGTGCTAAAAACCTGGCGTGCCAGAGTACCTTTAACTAACTAGAATATCTTTAAAAGCGTTTTTGTTGAAACATACTTTTTCAAAACGGGCCAGATTTTTTATTTTAATCTATTTGTAATGTAATTCTACACATCTTTTACCAAAATGAGATTCTTTGCAAAATTTTTCTTATTTTTACACGCAACAGTATGGTTAAAATAACATAAACTTTAATACTTTTTCGACGCTTCAGAATTTTCTTAATTTTCATTCCACTTTGTTACAATAAGTGCATTAAAGTCTATTTTGAAATGCATTTTTTTTAATGATCTGGAGCCGAGCTATGATGTGGCTCGATTTTCACCTTTTTTAAAGCACTTTAACTACAGCGCCATCTTTATATATAAAAAATATATGCTGAACTACATTTTTTAAAAAATGCAGCAAAACACTGAAACGATACTTTTTTTGAGAAGACTACACAACCCCGTTTGTCATTAATTTCAGAGAGAGAATATTTGTTTGTTTACATGAAATAAGGATATGTCAAATATATACTTAACCTTATGAAGTGGTTATGCTAGCCAAACATGTTCGGTGTTCATTTTTGTTAATTTGTTCTCTTCGCTGAAATGTTTGTTTGGTGGTTATGCTATGATTGATGGCACAGTTGCATTATATGTAATAGTATGTCAAAACACAAAAAAGCACAACCCTAATTTGCATTTTTGCACTTAAAATTAACGAATTAAAATATACGAACTGATATTACTTACTCTGAATTTTTATTATAATATCTTAAACAAAATGGTTTGCATATATCTGACATGCTAGCTAGCTGTTTATGTTAAGGGTTACTTGAAGACACAATCAACTTCACTTTTTAATACTTTTACCTACTTTTTTGATGCTATTATACAAAATGACTACAGCCAACACTGGAAAGTTCGGCATGTTTGGCGTTTCAATCAGCAATCAAAATGTTCGGTCCGAGTGCGAGAAAATGAATATGAGAAAAAGTTAATTTCTTCATTTTATACGTGAAACAATAACAACAAAAAATGTTCGGCAATCATGTTTGGCTAGCATAACCACGGCATTATTCTGATTGAATCATGTTTATAATATACTCTCTGTGCCCAAATGCTTTTTCTAAAACGTTTTGAAACGGATCATGAGTCCCTGTGTGCGGATGAGACTAATTAGTATCGAAAGGCCTCCAGGTATCCGATACGCTCTGTTAGCGACTATACTGTTTTCCTTCGCTTAGCAAATCCTCGGCACAGGTTGCATAACCTATTTATTCAGCCCATTGGAGGGAATAGGTGGTAGGAAGGGTAGAAAGCGTCACTAAGTGCGTATTAAAATATGACTTATTTGATTTATAAATGACCATACTACACATTCAATTGAATTACTGCTTGGTGCTTCTTTAGGAATTGTCAGCATATGTTTAAAAAAGGTTTTTGCCGAACAAAAGCAATAAACATATAACGCATGAATGTTCAACATAAAAAACAATAAAAAGATTGTATGAATACATTTTTTTAAAGTCATGCTAATCAGATAGCTTTATTACTAGTTGAACTAATAAAGGTTAGGTAAGGTTAAACCGGATGCCTTCGTGAAGGCTCACATAGACCAATTCAGGTCCTTAGTGGTACCGGTAGCGAACAAAAGGAACCTTTGTGTTTGTTTTAAAAGTCTTTAAAGATTTGCGTTGAGTTCGCAAACCTTAGGAGGGATTCTAGAGACACCCTGGCTACATCTTTAAGCGACGGGAATGTCGATGAGCCTAGGTATTTTAGTCTCGATCTAAGTAGGGCGGGGCATGTGCATAGTAGGTGCTCCAGGGTCTCTACTGTGCCCGGTTCCTTGCACTTCCTGCAGTTGTCATCCGTGGTGATGCCAAGCTTCCTCGCGTGGGCTGCCGTCATGCAATGACCAGTGAGCATGCCCACTAGTGTCCTGCAATCTTTGCGCGGGCGTGCCAGGATGAACAGTGTTCGTTTTTCGCATTGTGCATTGCACATGATTTTCGAGATTTTGCACGTTGCCGTATCTCTCCATCTACGATTCACTGCTAGTGTGGCTCTTCTTTCGAGGTTCCTGTACAACTCTTGTAGCGGAGTAAGTACATGTTCTGCGAGTTCTGATTCCAGCCCGGCGCCTTCCTTTGCTAAACCATCTGCCATCTCGTTTCCCTCAATGCCCTCTATTGCACGTAATCCACTAAGGATTGCGGTGGTTGATACATTGTTGAATGCACCTGAGATATCTAGAAATGCCCCGAGTGCGTATTCCTTGTGGTGGAGGGCTTTTTCTATGGTTACTACTAGGGAATGTAGTGCCGTTTCAACCGATTTCCCTTTCGTGTATGCGTGCTGGTTGGTTGATAACTGGATTGAATTGTTTCTTAGGTGCAAGTCAATCAGTTTCTCGAGCGTTTTGAGTACAAAGGAGGTCAGACTTATTGGCCTGTAGTCTCTCGGACATGGATGGCTGCTCTTACCTGCCTTCGGTAAGAATACAACCCTCGCTGTCCTCCAAGCCACAGGTACATAGTTTAGCCTGATGCATCCGTTAAATATATTCTTCAGCCATGGGACGACTCGCGATTCAGCCGTTTGCAACATGGCAGGAATTATACCGTCTGGTCCCGGAGATTTGTATCCCGAGAACGAGTTTATAGCCCATACGATTCCGTCCGACGTTATTAAGTCGTGTGGAACCTGTAGCGGGGTTGTCCTGTGCCCTCGTATTGTAGCAGTGCTAGGAGCTTCGGTACAACCAGGAAAATGCGCCTTTAAAAGCACCTCGAGGGATTCCTGACTGCTCTCCGTCCACTGGCCATTGTCTTTGCGTAGCTGGCTCTGAATGGAGGGCTGCTTTGAGTGTCTTTTTGCTCTGCGTACGTTTGTTTTAAAAAGTTTGAGCCTACATTTGTATTCCCCCCAAATTTCTTCTTGGTCAGCTATTTTAGCTAGTTTAAAGAAATCTTTTAGGTCGCGTCTTTGCTCTGTAAGATTCGGACTCCACCATGGTGGTCTGATCTTACGCTTTGTTCGCGTGGGCTTACAAGAGGCATGATAGGCCTTGAGAAGATGGGCCGAGAGAATCTTCAGTGACCTTTCAATGCCCTCTTCCGTATTAATTTGTTTATTAGCTGGTAATTTGGTCTCAATGATGCTTCTGAAGCGGTTCCAGTTAGTGTTTCTGGGGCTTCTAAAGATCTTTTGAGCTGGAGTGTAGTTAAAGCTTATACTAAAGCTAATATAATTGTGGTCCGAGAAGGAGGGCTGTGCTAGCACCCTCCAATTTGTGACCAGAGTGTTGTCGGAGGATATTGTTAGGTCTAACACGTTCGACGAAGTGGGGCCTACATACGTGGGTTCCTCGCCGACGTTAGCTACGCTAAGTTTATATTGTAAAATAAAGTTAAGTAGGGACTCACCTCGATCGTTGATGTCTGGGCTGCCCCATACTGGGTGGTGTGCATTGGCATCTGCTCCGATGACAACTGCTTGGTTCTTCCCGCCGGCAACTGCTACCATTCTTTGCAGCTCGTCTGGTGGTGCGTCGACGTCATGCGCCATGTAGCATGAGGCGACCAGGATCGGCTCGTCCGCGTCGCCCTCTAGCGCCACAACGGTGAGATCGTCAGTGCTGTAATGAGACATTAGATAAGTATAGATGCCTTTCTTTATAAGGATGGCTGTTCTTGTTCTACTTACTGTTGTTGCGAAAAACGTATTGAAGTTTTGTGACTTTAGGCCAGATACCGCGTTGCCCGAGGCAATCCACGGCTCCTGTACTAAAGCCACATCGTAGCCTCCTTCCTCCAATACGAGAAGGAGTTCTGCGCTGGCGGTTTTGCATTTATGCAGGTTTATTTGAAGGACCTTCAACTCCATTAGGCTGAAGGTACCTTTACGGGGTCAACTTTTGTGAGTGTGCCTCCGTCACCCGCATCTTCCAGACTGAGTCCTTGGGCAGCGTCGGTCACGGCTTCTAGGCCGAGGTCTTTTTCTACCTCTCCGGACTCTAGTGTGTTGCTGTTGTTGTTCTTGGGGTGGCGCTTTTTGAGGCGCAGATAAACACTACCAACGCCCCACGCCATCTTCCCGTAACGCGCGTAGAGGATATCCTCTGCCTCCTTGTTGATTTGGAGGATGTAGTGCTGCCCCCCGCTACTATCAGGTAGTGGATCAGCAACCTTCAACACCCTCCAATCAACTGTTGGCACGTCCGGATTTTGCTTCTGTAGAAGCTACAGTGCGGACTCCTGCGGCACTACTCTTGGGAAGAGTACCTTCGCTTTTGGCAGGGACGGGATACTAGTCCTGTCCACTACTTCCAGTTGGGCACCCTCCCATAGGCCTTGGAGTGTCAGGATTACTGCTTTCACCCAGTGCAGAGTTGGATCGTCGTTGCACTTTAGGATCTTAACCCCATTGAGCCAGCCTGCTCCATCGAATGTGGGCATGGGAGCGTCAGGTTGGGCTTCCAACCTCACGAACATCACCTCGAGGAGCTTCATCTCTACGGATTTCCATCTCTCAAGGGTCATTTTGCCTTGGGGATCACTCCGGTCTACGATCAGGTGTCGTTTAGTCACGTCACTGGCCTTGGTTCTTACCTCCTGTTTAGGCTGCGGGGTTGTGTTTGTGGTCGGTTTCTGCTTCTGTTGTTTGCTTGCTGGAGCTCCGACTTTCGCACTTTCCACCGATCTTTGGCGTTTTTGAGCAGCCTGCTCTTCTACTTTGTTCGCGAACTGCGAAGTCGTAGGTGCAAAGCTTGGTCTGCTCGCGAAGTGTATGCGACCCTCTTCCACCTTTAGCTTAGCCCAGGCGAGCGACTCCTTCTCTTTGGAAGAGAGATCAATCTTGCCTGACAGCCGGCTGAAGATTTTAAGGGCCGCTTTGTAGTTGGCCTTGGCCTTCAACCCCTCCTTTGACTTGGTCTTGGGCCCTTCCTTGCGAGAGGAGCTGGAACCCGCTGACTTATCCGGAGAGAGGAGAAGCCTGTCCTCAACTGAGTTTGCGCTATCGTGGTCCGAGTCTGCATCGACTATGGCACCCCTGCGCAGTAGTGTGGATTTTTTGGCAGTAGTTGTCTTTATACCCAGGCCTGCTCCCGCCCCGGTGACATTTTTGGCAGTAGCTTTGCAACCGCTATGGCCTGCTCCAACCATAGGGGAGGTGTGACTGCTGGCGGCACGCAGTGAGGATTGCTCCTCACTGTGTCCACCGGCGTCCGCTGGTGCTTTTTGTTTGTTTTTATTACTTTGTTCTTCCATATAATTCCCACGAGTGTGGGACAAAGGAAGGTCCACCCCCACAGAGGTCCCTGTGCGCGGGTAAGGCTGGATAGTACCGGAGGGCGCCTGGTATCCGGTACGCTCCGTTTGGGACTGGACTATTTTTAATGGGCCTCCAGCCTAGCAAATCCTCGGCACGGGTCGCATAACACCTTGATTCGGCCCATCGGAGGGACTAGGTGTGGGATAGGAGAGGTGAGATATGGGATGAATAGGGAGGGTATGGGGAGTGAAAAGGGGATATAGGGTAGGAGTGAATAGCTACTAGTGCATCGCCAGGATGCAGCGGCCTGTATGACCTAGGATCCCTGTCAGAAGCTTGCGCTTCCGTCATTCCAGCCCACTGCATCCTAGCGACCTAAGCCCCCACACCAACGTCAAGGTTGCTATTCCAGTGGGAGTAGGAACTAATAAAGCTTTTAGACAAAAAACTTATAATTCAATGCTTGGGTGATATTCAACTTCTTCCGTTTGTAGCTTTTAGCTGCATACATAACTCAATGTTTGCTGACTTTGCGAAAACTCAGATCCAATGATATTTTGTTTAAAAAAAAAACAGTTCTGGAGAAAAGCATTAAGCATAAAAATATAACCGAAACACTTCCTAAGCGGCAAACAATTTTGTATCGTTTGATTGACAAAAAAATTAGCATTTTTGTTAAGATCAGTAGCTCCAATATACTTACTATAAACAATAAGTTACCAAAATTGCCACTTTCGTTCCTGGTTCCGCATTTCCTTGTTTTGATTCACACCACATAAAAGTGGATATCATAAGCTGCGCTTAGTTGTGGTCAGCGTCGCACAATGGGAAAAACATAGCAGGAATTTTGGGTATTATTTACAGAATTCTTCAAGGAAAAGACTGATGTAACCTTTCTAGGTTTTCCTTCACAAGAGCCTGATACCCTACAGCCGGAAATTATGACTAAGAGAACTGCACAGCGTAAAATCGAAGAAAAATATCGAAATTCTAATAAAAGATTTACAAAGCTAGTCAAAAATAAAAATACCCCGTTTAAGCATTTTAGAAGTCCAGGCATAAAATGTTCATTAAAATTGTTTTAATGCAGTTAAAAGTTTGTATACGGTCATTTCCACAGAAAAGTCTACCATGACCAAAAAATTAAAACTTCTGAAAAACTTAGTATTTGATGATATTATCTAAGAGAAACATTTTAATTTTATTAATTTAAGCAATTTCTTCATAAAATCATTAACATTGATGATCAAATTGTCTGCACTGTTTCACAAATGTAGTTTTTCTTTTTCGTAAATGTTTAGTAAACGTTTCGTAATTTTTTTTGTTTCAGTAAAAATGGAAGGCATTGGCTAAAAATAATGAAAAAATGGTTGGGGAAAGGAAAGGATAATATATTAAATTGGGTTTATAATTACTAATTTACATAATTACTTAATTACCTAATTACTTAATTACCCAATTGAACTACAATGGAAATTTCAGTAACGTAACGCCAGATAAAAAAGCCTATTAAAAAAAATCCAGAGAAGATTTTTAAATTTGATCACTTGGAAAATAAACTTATGTTATTTTAAACTTTTCTAAAAAAGTTGTATACAAAAAGTCTTGCCCAATTCAGAGAGTTTTTTTTAAATTTTGTTATCAAAGTCAAAAATCACTTCCGTTTTTTGTAACGTAACGCCAGCACATATTTTTGCTTATATCTTTAAATCCTAATAGTCGACTGTTGTGATTGTTTTTACTTTATATAGTGCTACTTAATTACTACGCAAATATAAAAAAAGCCTTTTTCAAAATTGGACATTTTCATTTTTTTTTTTTAAATATTTCTTCGTACAAATCGTCCGTAACGCCAGTTTGGAAATGCCAATATGTGGCAATTTTATTATAAAATCACTACATAAAATCCCTGGCAGACGTTGTCCTGCCACAGACCGCCTTACTGCCATATAGGAATTTTCATGCCAATCGGAAAAAAATAATTTTATATATTGAACTGGGGCGTAAACATAGTTCTACCACGCGCATTTTTAGTAAAGTTGCCGCCAGTAACCATACGAACTAAATTACCAAAATTTAGTTTCATACGACCCAAACCGTATGAAGTTGTCTAGGAGCTCATTTAATCCATGACCTAAATATATTCAGCCACTTTATTGGGATCATTTTGAGCTAAATATTCTTTATGTAAGAAAATACCCAAAAGAGTTTTTACTATAAAAAGCTTTAACTTTAATCAACTATAACTCAATTTCAGGCAACTTCATGCAACATCTTTTGGTAGTGCTTTGTTAATAACAGATGCAACTTATTAAAACTAAAGGATTTCATTGATTAGAATTGATTTGAAAAAGTAACAGTTTATTTCATTACGGAAAAAATCTGAACATTCGAAAAAAAAATCGAAAAATTTCAAAGACCTATTTCATTTTACGAAAAATCAGTTTAAAAGCAATGATACAGCCAAATAATAACAAATCTATATTAATTATGTGTGCCAAAAATGGGTTCAATCCGCTGCATAATAAGCGAAATATTTAAACTTTAATATAGCTACATAAAAAATATATTTACACAACAAAATATTTGAAAAAAAGACCTGTATTCGAGGCCTATGAATCAAAAAACTTTTGGACTATAGTTTGTTAAGATATGCTTCTATAAGCAGTAATATGTGCAGATAATAAAAGAAAAAATCATTCCCCACAACGTTTTGATTTGCTCCAATTCCATAGTTTTTGCTATATTTTTCCCATTGTGCGTCGCGGGCAAACAATAGGTCCAAACATAAAATACAAACAAAATGTATGTATGTATGCTGCATATTGGGATAAAAACACTCAAATATATGTATTGCAATCTTCATTTTGCTTATGCTAACGGCAACCTAGTTATTTGCAATCCTAAATTAAAAGTTTATTATCGACCATCAATGGAACCATTTCTTTCACATGTATATTTAGCATAAGGTGTGTTTCCGTACGCTACACTGTGTAAGATTTTTGTAACTTCTGGTAAGCTCGAGCTGAGAGAGTAAAAATGAAATTTGAGAATAATAGCAAAAGTACGGAAACAGCACATTTTTAGTAGCACAATTTGTGAATATTTGTGAAAAACATAAACAAACATTTGACTTTTGCTTGTTCTTCTTGATGCTTCTTCTTATTGATGCTTGCTCTTAATTTACACGAAATCTTGAGTTCTTGCACGCTCTGTGCACATTCTGTGCTCGAGAGAGCGATTTTATGCTTGTTCTTCTTCTCCCATTGCTTACACAAAAAGTACGGAAACAGAAAATAGCGACTCACAAGTCGCACAGTGTGAGTACGGAAACAGACCTATTATGTGTATGCCGTCACTTTGTGCACAATTGTTGTATCTTAATTTTTGAAAATTTTTCAGAATTTTCCAATTTTATTTTAGCGGTAGTTTAAACATTATAAAGTTATAAAACAAATATAATGATGACGTTTAAGAGAGCTTGAGTTTCTTCGTAGAATGGCATCGAAAAGTCTGTTTCGAAAAACGATGAAGATACACCAAGTGTGCACAAAAGCGATAATATATGTTTTCCTACATAAGCAATTTTTCTATTTAATTTTACAATTTCTTAAAGGATTTCAACTCTCGTCTACAAGAGGAATACGGACTTCCTACATGGGGCTCCTATGCGCTATTTGCTATTGGCACAATTTTTGTTGGAGCTGCTTTAGGTCTACTACTTGTATGCATTGTTGATTTCCTGTATCCTCCAAAGAAATCACAGCGTCAGAGCTTCTCCGAGTCTAAGGAAAAGTCATATAATGCCGTTGAAGATATTGCCAATGATGAAATCGAAGATGATGCTGCTGATGAACTAGAAAAAAATGAAGATGATGATGAGAACAATGAGGATGATGAAGAAGAAGAAGAAGACGAGGAAAACGATGAAGATGAAAATGAGCACGAAGAAAACGAAGCAGTCGATGAAGAATCAGAGAATGACTCTACATCAGATTACATTAATTCCAAGACAGAATCTGATGAGCCGGAAAGCGATAAAAATACTGCTGTAAAGAATAAGTCAGAAGAAAAGAAGACCCAAGAAAAATCTAGTCCCAGTGAAGTACGCAAGCGAAAAGCCAGAAAAGCCGATTAATGCGCAAATATTGCTTATCGGAAAGATACCAATATGTATGAACACAGACATCTGTTCATTACTTACTACATTAAAATGAAATAAACATGAAATTTAGTATCAAAATAATGGCAAAACGCTAAATTTGACTAAAACTTAAACAAAATGCACAAATAAGAATATATCAATGAAAATAATATGTAAAATCTCATGATCGTTCTATATATATAATATAAATCTAAATATATGTATCGGCGTATTTAAAAGCATGTAAGACAACGTTTTTATTCGTCCCATAAAGAAAAAATCTATTGAATAAGGAACGATGTTCGTCATTATGTGTACATAATTTAAACAATTGTCATGTTTTATTGTTAAAAATTGCCTTATTTAACAAAAAAAAAAAAAACAAAAAATATAACAAAACTTTCAATTTAAAATAAAATTAAAACTAGAATCAAAGTCTTGATTATAACTAAATCAAAAAAGTATAATCACATTTTTATTAAATATAGTTTTTAAATATTTAGCATTACTATTGCCACTAGCTAAACACAACCTCATTAAAAATTAATTATTATTGTTGAATATCATTCGAACGACTGCTTACGTTCTTATTACTTTTTGAATAAAATATATTCCATTGTTCTAATATTAACTGTAATGAGTTCAATCCTGAGTTAAATCTATGAGTTAGGTTAGCTTTTATACCTTTTTAATTCTTGTTTAGCATATCGCACCCTTACTACAAAAGAAGCTCATCTCAAAATTTACAAATTTTTACTTTTAAATTAAAACTATTCGTAGTGATCAGTAGTTTTGTACACATCTTCTTTAATAAAAGAAACTTTTTGTCTTTTTGCTTTGAATGAATTCCCTTGAAAAGCAAAATAGTTTTTTGCTTCTGAAAATGTTTGAATTTTGATTTGTGTGCTCCTTTTGCAGTTAGGTTGCGATATCTATCACCAATTTGAGTGTGCATTCAATTATCAATTATTTAAAATTTTATGATTAACAAAAAATTATGTCATCTAACTGCTGCGACAGAACATACAATGAGATGAAAATAAAAATCGTGTAAGTTCTTGCATTTAATGAATTCCATTATAATTTTTTCTGTATTTTTTATGTATTATCTACAAAAAATAAGTATTAAAAAAACAAAAAAAAAACAAACGTCTTCTTATTAAAACTGAATGAAAATAAATGTCCAAATTAAAAATAGTAAATATATCCTACAGATTATACAAATTTTTAAGTATCAACTGGATCCAGAATAATTTTTAAGTTTGATAAACAGCAAAATGAACGTTTGTAATACGGTAAAATTAAAATAATTTTATTCATAATTAGTTTCCCTTAATTTAAGTTACTCAAATTTCAAATTAAGTAATTTTATTGCAATTGAAAGTAAAACTCTTAACGAATGTTGTATATCACCGAGATCTTGACCCGACCTTCTTCGATTTTGCTCATTTTGATATTTTTTAGTACGCTTTAAAAGCAACTTACGCACCAATTTTCAGACTTTTATTCCGAATCGTTATTATGTAATCGATTTTTTTTTTAATTTTTAAGAACATTATAAGGTAAAATTTTCAATTATAGGCTCGTAACAAATATTGATATTGATAAAAAATAGGATATAATTTTTTAGTCTTTAAATGTAGTTTCAGAAAAAAATAAAAAAGTAAATGTCTTTTAGTAATTAATGTTTTAAAATTTTAATCGACATTTTCAAAAAGTCCGACCATTTATTGCGCAACTTTTAAGCCATAGTTTAAGATCCTAATTTTTTATTTTTTTAGAATTTTTTTTGTTTTGTTTAATTGAATTTGTTTACACAGTACGACAGTCCAAAATCCCTGGGAAGTGCTACCATTTTTCTTGTAGGTCTTGTTGAGTATAACAAGACTGCATACCAGAAATTCGCCAAACACCCCCAAAATCTTGACCGTTAAAAAACCGGTTTTTGTACCTTTGCGCACTTATAAGGCTGTAACTTTTATGCCGTGGTTATGCTAGCCAAACATGTTCGGTGTTAATTTTTGTTAATTTATTCTCTTTGCTGAAATGTTTGTTTGGTGGTTATGCTATGATTGGTGGCACAGTTGCATTATATGTAATAGTATGTCAAAACACAAAAAAGCACAACCCTAATTTGCATTTTTGTTCTTAAAATTAACGAATTAAAATGTACGAACTGATATTACGCGGTGCGCCTTAACCAAAATTAAATAAAAACGTCTTACACCTAGAAAATTAAAAGAGATACTGAATTTACAACGTTCATAGATGAGAAAAATCAAAAAACTAAAATAATCTGTGGAGAGATTTTTAAATAAACCCACATTGAACATAGTACGATATTTCAAAAATGCTGGAATCATTTTTTATTATAATAAATAGAAAAAACAAAATAATTTTGTATTAAATTCTTATATTAATGAATCAACATTTTAATAACATTGTCTTGTCGCCATTTTCTAAATCTGTAATCCACGTGAACGTTTGTTACAGCTGTGTCTAAATATAATCTCACCGAAGAAGTTTCAACTTTTAAGCTTTTAGTAACACAGCTGTTACGCACTCTGATTACATATATCTATATGGCTCCCCCGGAGAAATATGCACTTTAATACACTTTTGAGCTGAGTACTACCAACTGCTGGTCTTAAACCGATTAATAACCTCAAAACGTTCATATCGATGTCGACCGGTGCTATCTGTCAATTGTTTGATATCTAAAAACTGTTAAAACGTGTCTTAGAATTGTTCAGTGAATCATGTCGTCTAAAGCTTTGACTCACGATCAAAATCGGGGAAAAGTATGTTTTCTGTGTTTTCGCAAACAAAAACAAATGTATTGTATATGATAGAGAATCAGTTAAAAATTGACATGAAAAATCACGTTGACCACTATGATGACGAGCGTAAATTGCCGGCTTCTGTGTGTTGCACGTGCAGAAGAAAAGTATTTCAAGCGAAGACTGAAAAAAGAAATTAGCATCTCCAGATTTGTCTATTTTTAATCCTGTGCAGGCTACGCGATCAAGATGCGAATGCAAAATTTGTGAAATTGCACGCGAAATACCCGCTAACATTTGTGGCAAAGTGTTCCAGGTAAAAATGTTCCAGGTAAGTTTTCAAAATAAAAAATATATTTTTTTTTGTTAATTTGTTCTTAAATTTCAGATTTTATTGTTTTTATTTATTTTTTTAGGCAAGTCTAAACAGCTGCCTGCGACAAAACGGTGGGACGTGTGTTCAGTGAGATTACAAAAGGCAAATCACATAAATGTGGTTTGAAATCTCGAGTAATAAATCTATCAAATCATAAATCAGATGGATCTTTAAAAACGAATGATCAAATCATTTCACGTGCGATTAAAGAAAAACTAAAAGAAGATTCTAAGGGTGATCAAGAGCCTTCAGTTTTGCGGTTGTCACAAACCCACGGCAAACCACTTCAAATCGCAGTAGGCAATAATAAAAAAAACCTTTCCACAACAAACTCATCTACATTATCTGTGGATGGTATGCTGAAAATCAAAAGCGATTTAAATTTAAGTGATCGTGCAACTTTAAAAATGGCAGCTTCCATTCGTGTGTGTACAAGAAGTAGAAAAGCAATTGAACCAGGATTAAAATTAAAACTTAATAACACAGCTCATTCTGTCGACGATTATTTTGATTTTAAGGAATTTCCTTTCGTTTGTGTAAAAGGCGATGAAGTCTCGGACGCTCCTGCGTTTGGAGTTTACTGCAAAGATGTTCCTGCTTTTGTTCAATATGTGAAAAATAAACGAGATGTACTGGATGTTCACTTAAAAATGGGTATTGATGGAGGAGGCGGATTTTTAAAAATATGTCTTTCTGTTCAATCTAATGAGTTGAAGTTTGAATGCAGCGGTAAGCGTGCTAAGTATGATGAGGGGTTAGCAACAAGGAAATTTAAGGATTCTGGAGTTAAACGACTATTTATTCTAGCAGCCGTTCCAAGTGCACAAGAAAATTATAAGAATGTAGAGCAACTCTTTTCAACGTTGAATATAAGTTCTTTCCACGGCACAATTGCGACCGATTTGAAGCTAGCTAATATCTTGGCAGGTATTATGTCGCACAGTAGTGCATACCCGTGCACTTATTGTTATGCCAAGAAAGATGAGCTAAGCAGCTGTGGCAAATTGAGATTCCCCGAAAATGTTTCATCGCATTATACAAAATGGCTGACTGAAGGAAAAGGTTAAAAAAAAAGCGAAAGATTATTTCAACTGCATTCATCCACCGCTAATTACAACTGTTGGAGGCAAAACATTCCTAGACATTATTCCACCGCCAGAATTACACCTTATGCTTGGTGTTGTTAACACTGTTTTCGCATATATGTTGAAAGAGTGTGAAAATGAGCCGCTGTCATGGGCAAAAGCTTGTCACGTTCAGCGTGAAATCAGACGAGGATGTTCTGGGTTTAACGGAAATGCATGCAAAACACTTTTGGATAAAGTAGACCTTCTGCGCCAGTTTGAAAATCTAGCAATACCTAAGTATGTTAAAGTATTTGATGACTTCAAAAAAGTAGTTTCTGCATGCTTCGGAAATAATCTTGACCAAAATTACAAAGCATGTATAGAAGCTTTCAAAAACAGCTACATGGAATTAGGTGTCAGCGTTACACCAAAGGCTCATGCAGTTTTTTTTCACGTAGAACAGTTCTGTAAAAAAACGGTGAAGGATTATCATTTTTTGGGGAGCAGGCGATGGAGTCCGTACATTTTGATTTCTTAAAGTCTTCCTGGGAAATGAATAAGGTTGCTGCGAATCACCCGGATTATCCTAAGCAACTTTTGAGCGCTTTTAGTAGATATAATGCTTCACATGTTTAAATTGATGTAATTATAATTAAGTTATGTTACATTTTTAAATTTTATTATTACTAAAATGTTGAAATAATAAAAGTTTAATAGAATTATCTCTTAAAAATTATTTATTTATCATTTTTTCCATTCTTTTCATATAAAACAATGCCATATTTTGCCAAATTTCGTTCTTCGTGCGCAAAAATGTTCAATGTGGGTTTATTTAAAAACCTCTCCACAGATTATTTTAATTTTTCGATTTTTCTCATCTATGAACGTTGTAAATTCAGTATCTCTTTCAATTTTCTAGGTGTAAGACGTTTTTATTTAATTTAGGTTAAGGCGCACCGTGATTACTTACTCTGAATTTTTGTTATAATATCTTAAACAAAATGGTTTGCATATATCTGACATGCTAGCTAGCTGTTTATGTTAAGGGTTACTTGAAGACACAATCAACTTCACTATTTAATACTTTTACCTACTTTTTTGATGCTATTATACAAATGACAGCCAACACTGGAAAGTTCGGCATGTTTGGCGTTTCAATCAGCAATCAAAATGTTCGGTCCGAGAGCGAGAAAATGAATATGAGAAAAAGTTCATTTCTTCATTTTATACGTGAACCAATAACAACAAAAAATGTTTGGCAATCATGTTTGGCTAGCATAACCACGGCATTAGCCGATGTTGCACCGATTTTCAGTTTCTTATGCCGTGGTTATGCTAGCCAAACATGTTCGGTGTTCATTTTTGTTAATTTGTTCTCTTCGCTGAAATGTTTGTTTGGTGGTTATGCTACGATTGGTGACACAGTTGCACTATATGTAAGATTATGTCAAAACACAAAAAAGCACAACCCTAATTTGCATTTTTGTACTTAAAATTAACGAATTTAAATATACGAACTGATATTACTTACTCTGAATTTTTATTATAATATCTTAAACAAAACGGTTTGCATATATCTGAAATGCCAGCTAACTGTTTATGTTAAGGGTTACTTGAAGACACAATCAAATTCACTTTTTAATACTTTTACCTACTTTTTTGATGCTATTATACCAAATGACTACAGCCAACACTGGAAAGTTCGGCATGTTAGGCGTTTCAATCAGCAATCAAAATGTTCGGTCCGAGAGCGAGAAAATGAATATGACAAAAAGTTAATTTCTTCATTTTATACGTGAAACAATAACAACAAAAAATGTTCGGCAATCATGTTTGGCTAGCATAACCACGGCATAATGAAGACATGTTGCGAGTGTGAGCGGCCGGAGGAAAGGAATGAAAACACCAGCAAAGTCAAGCAACAACGAAAACAAAACAAAAGCACAGATCATATGGCAATTGGAAACTCTTGAGTATCCGAATTGACTATTATAAATGAAAATGCAAAAAATCTAATTGTCACTGTTTTTAGCGCATATAGCTATTTCCTTTTCTATGCCGAATTGGTTTCGTTTTATCCTCAGCTGAACGTTGCTGTTGTTGTTCTTGTTGTCAGCCATATTTCTAACATAGCCGATATTGTTTTGTTTTGTACTTAGCTGAATAGATAGAAACCAAGCAAATATCCCATTTTCATGATCAATTAATTTTTTGAAAATATTTTACATATATGTATTACGAAATATTTGCAACAAATATTTTCCTTCTTTTAATTAGATTTGATATGAAAAATATGTGATAATAATTATTGTGAAGAGTTCTAAATATCTATGTATTTGAAAATTTTTTTCAAATAATTTTCAATACAAAAAATCTATTTCAACAATTTAAAAATTTTACTTATTAAAGTCCTTACCGCATTAATAAAATATATACAAAGCCAACTTTTTGGTTACATAAAATCGAATCAAAGAAAGTTATACTACACTCTATTCTTTGTTTGATTTCTGTTAAACATACATATTTATAATTTTTAATTAAACTTTTAATACATATGTATGTATTTACATTTATGTATTTTATCTGAGCTTGTCTATGTATTCATCTCATATCTGTTTATTCATCTTTGATCTGTTTATCCATCTCTGGACAGTTCAGAAAATCATTTATCTGTATATATTATATTTTAAGGGATTGCGAAAAAGTCCATTAAAAGAACACTTCATGGTTTTTTTACAATATTGATTTCAGCAAATTTTGTCACAGTTAGAAAAATGTGTTCAAAAATGATGTGAAATTAAGATAACTTGTCTAAATGGAAAATTAACACATTTTGTTAAACATAACTTTTTCTATATACTGTTCCGCTATACAAGATTTGTCTTTATGTTTGTAAAAAACTTAAAAATAATGTAACGTAGTAGAAAGATATATTAAAATATCATTAAATTTAAAGTTATTAGTTAGTCGATATAAGAAGTAATAAAAACAGCACTTGAAGTATTTTTTAAAAAACCTGGTATGCACTTCGATCTATATTTAATTGTTATTTAAAATGAATTATCAAACAAAAAAATCAGGTGAAAAGTACCAGAGTAGTGGTATTTTACTTTTCGAAAAAATTTGAAATTCTTTCCTGTTGTAATAACAAACTTTTAAAAAGCAACATTTTCAAAAATGCTAATAAAAATGTTGTTAAAATAATTTCTGAGACAAAACTTAAAAGAATTACAAAAAAGTTGTGTTATTACTTTAAATAACTTAATCATTATGACATTTTTAACTGAAAGTGCAACATTTTGTCAATTTTGAGTTTGAGAATTTTTACGTTATATTTTATAAAAATCGCAAATATTAAAATTAGTCAATGAGATTACGTTGGATAACCTGGTCGTTTTGAAAGTTTTTCCTGGAAGTGTAACGTTTTGAAAATTTCGAGTTTGAGTATTTTTGCGAAAATAATTCCTAAAAATCTGAAAATGCATAATTTTAAAAAACAACATCACAGGCGGTTGTGGCAACTTTTCCAAAAAAAAGCGAAAGTTAAAAAAAAAGTTATAACTGTTGAAACTTGACAGTTTCTTAAAAATCCTCAAAGTGCCTGTTTCTGACATATTGATCAATTCAAAATCAAGAGTATGCAGCCGTCATTTTGGTTCTTCTTGCATTGGAGGGTCACGCCTTAAAAGTGGTTCAATTCCAACCATATGTCTTAGTAAGTGTTATACAATTTTGAAAAGTTTTAAAATAAATATAAAAAAATCACTCATTCCGTGTTGCGTACAAGGACATTTTTCAGTATTTAAATGTAGGTATATTTTGGTGCTTTTTAATGATAAAACGAATTCAAATATTTTTTTCTTTCATCCTGTTTGGATGTATGTATATGGATGTATTGGATGTTCAGTATATGTCTATCTTTAAATTTAAACTTCACCCAAAAAAATCCTGTAGTAAAAATAAATAAAAATGTATTTAAAACAAATGTAAATTAGTAACTCACCGTCCAAATAAAAATGTAATTATTTTTACTAATTTCAATTATTTATTTTTATTAAACTTCTTAGTGTGTGAATTTTAACATAGTAAACGCATTTTTAGTAAGCGAATTTTTTTTATTTTTCGTGGTAAAATATCAATACGTAATATAAAACTTAAGTAACAGTAATTAACAAATAGGTGTTTATATTGATATACGAGATAAAATATTAAACGAAAAGTTTTTTTTCCTCTGTACTCGACAAAAAAGAAATTTTTTAAATTGTAAAGCCTTCTTAAAACAAATCAAAAATAATACTTGCGAATGAAATTTTCAGAGTTTCTTTACTTGATCCAATCAAATTTTTCCACATAAAAGTAAGTTTTTTGACTTTTATTGGTTGCGTACTGGGGACACTTTAATAAATTTTGATGAAATGTACAAGTGCGAAACTCTTGACAATGTAAATTCTTGCTTTTCATAGTAAAATTAATCGAAAATATGAGCCACTAAGGCCGCAAAAAATATAAAAGTGTTTGACATCGACAAAAAAGAAATAGAGGACTCGAAAAAAATTTTAAAATGAATGGGCAAAAATTTAAAAGATCCCGAATATACGAAATCAACATAATTTTGAGGCAACAAAATATAAACATCTACACTCATGGAATAGTAAAGGTCCCAACAAGACACAGCTAATAACATTTTTATTTTTTTGACACGTATTGTTAACCTTTTTTAAGTGTCCACTGTACGCAACCATTGGGGACACCATACGCAACCGACCGAAATTTTAATTTTTATAATTTTGAATTCTGTACTATTTACACTTTTTATACATATAAAAAATGTATCTTGAAATTTCAGCACATTTCGCTGATTTACTGTTTTTTTTTAAATTAACTAAAACCGCAGTCTTTTTGGTGTCCTCCGAACGCAACCGTGTAGATACTTAATATTTGGATTATTGTTGTAATAAATTGTTTAAACCAATTGGTTAAAATACATATGTAGTTATTCAATATATTTTTACTCAATTTACATTTAAATAATTAATACTACACTAAGTAGTTGCATGTAGTAAGTAGTTGTTTACATGCATTTATTTAAATAAAGTATATCTACAATAAAATAATTTGCATAATATGTAATTGATAGCAATTGTATTTATTTCAACTTAAATAATAATAAAAGGTTCGTGATGAAGAACTGTGGTAAGTATTCTTCTTAAAATGCATTTTTTTAACACAAAAATTCTTTGATTTTCTTATAATAAAAGTAATTTTTGTACTGTGTCAGAAAATGTTTTGCAGTTTCTTAATTAATAAATGAAAAAACATTTCATTTTAATGTAAATGTATTTATTTTCTGTAGATAAAAAATATGTAGTAAAAGTAAATAATTGAAATTAGTAAAAATAATTACATTTTTATATGGTTACTAATTTACATTTGTTTTAAATACATTTTTATTTATTTTTACTACAGGATTTTTTTGGGTGAAGTTTAAATTTAAAGATAGACATATACTGAACATCCAATACATCCATATACATACATCCAAACAGGATGAAAGAAAAAAATATTTGAATTCGTTTTATCATTAAAAAGCACCAAAATATACCTACATTTAAATACTGAAAAATGTCCCTGGAAATGGAATTGAACCACTTTTAAGGCGTGACCCTCCAATGCAAGAAGAACCAAAATGACGGCTGCATACTCTTGATTTTGCATTGATCAATATGCCAGAAACAGGCACTTTGAGGATTTTTAAGAAACTGTCAAGTTTCAACAGTTATAACTTTTTTTTTAACTTTGGGTGGCGTGACCCTCTAATGCAAGAAGAACCAAAGTGACGGCTGCATGCTCTTGATTTTGAATTGATCAATATGCCAGAAACAGGCACTTTGAGGATTTTTAAGAAACTGTCAAGTTTCAACAGTTATAATTTTTTTTTTAACTTTCGCTTTTTTTTGGAAAAGTTGCCACAACCGCCTGTGATGTTGTTTTTTAAAATTATGCATTTTCGGATTTTTAGGAATTATTTTCGCAAAAATACTCAAACTCGAAATTTTCAAAACGTTACACTTCCAGGAAAAACTTTCAAAACGACCAGGTTATCCAACGTAATCTCATTGACTAATTTTATTTTTTGCGATTTTTATAAAATATAACGTAAAAAATCTCAAACTCAAAATTGACAAAATGTTGCACTTTCAGTTAAAAATGTCATAATGATTAAGTTATTTAAAGTAATAACACAACTTTTTTGTAATTCTTTTAAGTTTTGTCTCAGAAATTATTTTAACAACATTTTTATTAGCATTTTTGAAAATGTTGCTTTTTAAAAGTTTGTTATTACAACAGGAAAGAATTTCAAATTTTTTCGAAAAGTAAAATACCACTACTCTGGTACTTTTCACCTGATTTTTTTGTTTGATAATTCATTTTAAATAACAATTAAATATAGATCGAAGTGCATACCAGGTTTTTTAAAAAATACTTCAAGTGCTGTTTTTATTACTTCTTATATCGACTAACTAATAACTTAAAATTTAATGATATTTTAATATATCTTTCTACTACGTTACAATATTTTTAATTTTTTTACAAACATAAAGACAAATCTTGTATAGCGGAACAGTATATAGAAAAAGTTATGTTTAACAAAATGTGTTAATTTTCCATTTAGACAAGTTATCTTAATTTCACATCATTTTTGAACACATTTTTCTAACTGTGACAAAATTTGCTGAAATCAATATTGTAAAAAAACCATGAAGTTTTCTTTTAATGGACTTTTTCGCAATCCCTTAAAATATAATATATACAGATAAATGATTTTCTGAACTGTCCAGAGATGGATAAACAGATCAAAGATGAATAAACAGATATGAGATGAATACATAGACAAGCTCAGATAAAATACATAAATGTAAATACATACATATGTATTAAAAGTTTAATTAAAAATTATAAATATGTATGTTTAACAGAAATCAAACAAAGAATAGAGTGTAGTATAACTTTCTTTGATTCGATTTTATGTAACCAAAAAGTTGGCTTTGTATATATTTTATTAATGCGGTAAGGACTTTAATAAGTAAAATTTTTAAATTGTTGAAATAGATTTTTTGTATTGAAAATTATTTGAAAAAAATTTTCAAATACATAGATATTTAGAACTCTTCACAATAATTATTATCACATATTTTTCATATCAAATCTAATTAAAAGAAGGAAAATATTTGTTGCAAATATTTCGTAATACATATATGTAAAATATTTTCAAAAAGTTAATTGATCATGAAAATGGGATATTTGCTTGGTTTCTATCTGTTCAGCTAAGTACAAAACAAAACAATATCGGCTATGTTAGAAATATGGCTGACAACAAGAACAACAACAGCAACGTTCAGCTGAGGATAAAACGAAACCAATTCGGCATAGAAAAGGAAACATGCAAATAGCTAAATGCGCTAAAAACAGTGACAATTAGATTTTTTGCATTTTCATTTATAATAGTCAATTCGGATACTCAAGAGTTTCCAATTGCCATATGATCTGTGCTTTTGTTTTGTTTTCGTTGTTGCTTGAATTTGTTGGTGTTTTTATTCCTTTCCTCCGGCCGCTCACACTCGCAACATGTCTTCATTAGCAAACCAGTTGCGAGTGTACTACAAAATTCTCTCAGTTCGATTTGTTTTCGGTCGACTCATTTCATTGGCTCATTTTCAGCTCTGCTCTCAATATCGCTGCCATATTTCTTCGCACGGGCTGCACCTCAATGGTCATAATTTTTCGCCTTATTGAACTAATTCGCCTTTGAAATATCTTTACTATTATTTATTCTTCTTGCTTCAAGCTTCTGTAAAACTGCTCCTATAAAAATGTGCAAAAGAACAAGAAAAACGTTGTGGCATTTTTGCAAAAACTTTGTTTTCATCAATAACGCAGTCAATTATTAGCCGATTTTTAAAAACTAAATTGCGTCGTGATTGTTAATAAACGTGTTTGCTTAGTACACTAACAGATAGTGTGGTGTCTATATAAAAAAATGTGTACAAACATGGTAAAAATTGGAAAATATTAAAAAAAATTTTAAAAATTGAGTTTGTCGGACAAATACACATGGGCTTATCAAGTTTTTATAAACAATACGTAATAATTGGAAAGGTCTAAGTTTTTTCTTTCGGAATCAGGTAAGAAACTGAAAATCGGTGCAACATCGGCTAAGTTACAGCCC
Organism: Dichetophora obliterata; assembly: GCA_963920525.1. NCBI lineage: Eukaryota > Metazoa > Arthropoda > Insecta > Diptera > Sciomyzidae > Dichetophora > Dichetophora obliterata. The sequence continues at coordinate 184,626,137 of OY986437.1, read as the reverse complement.
TATAAGTGCGCAAAGGTACAAAAACTGGTTTTTTAATTCAAGATTTTGGGGGTGTTTGGCAAATTTCTTATATACAGTCTTGTTATACTCAACAAGACCTACAACAAAAACAGTAATACTTCCCAGGTATTTCAACTTCATTCATATTTGTAGCACTGTGTTATCTATAATTTCACTTTCTTATGTAAATATCGTCCAAAAAATATTAAACTTGATGCCAGTTAAACTAGAATTTTGTGTCCTTAATCTCATTTATAAATTGACTTTTACTGATTATAAAACGTGTAAATAAAAGTGTTAATTTTATTACGTTCTAGCTATTGACATAGCATTTAGATTTTTTTTTATAAAATTTCTGTTTGCAAACGATGACAATGTCAAATTTTTTTCTCGTAATCCAATTATTTTTGAAGGGCAAAATGAAATCATCTCCACGAAACGTGCCTGAGTAGTTAGCAATTCACTACAATTTGTCAAGTGATGACCATGTAGTTTAGGTTAGATTAGGTTAGTATGGCCGTTTCAAACGAGACACACTTAGGCCAATGAGGTCCATTGTGAAGTGTCCAACGAGACACACTTAGGCCAATGAGGCCCAGATACCAAGCGCTAATTTTTTCCTATCTATATTTAAACCAATTTGAGCTGTTTACTAAGCCTAGGATTCGGTAAACCGAAGATTCCGAGAGTTCGTCAAGGTCATGGAAGAACCAGTTGCCTAAGTGTAGGAAGCGTTTTTGATGGCTGGGACAGGTACTTCTTCAATATATTATTAGTTTCAGTACGTGAACTTTTTGTTTTTCCAGAAACAACATCAAGTGTTCAGGAATCACTTGTTCCTGAGTTATGCAATTTTTACTCAGTAAATGTGGCATCATTTTTCACAAAAAATGTGGCTTATGAATTACTTCTCAAAATTCATAAGAAAGAAGACGTTAACTTATGAATTGTAGAATGTGGTGTATGCAAACAGTAAACATATGTCATGCATAACTTTATGTACCAGGATATTTTTTTTATTTATTTATTTAATTCAGTCTACTGATAAAAGATCTAACAGGCTGTTTCATAATTACAAAAGATATATCCACGAATAATAAGAGATATCTTACATTAATATAATACAAAAACAGCGAAAAAGTCTCAAACCTTTTTCCTTATCGCCTAATGCATTTAAATTAAACTTTTTAGCGGTTACATAAAATTGACTTTGGCTTTTCCTTTCCTTTACTTAAAACTATCACTAAAATACTATGGGCTAGCTACTACTTCTACTACTATATTTTTCCGGCTTTAATAATATTTATTGCTGAGGGCTTAGTGAGTGAATCGATTATACAAAAATTTTATTATATATATTCAATTATTAATTATATGTAATGTTATTAATTTTTTATAACTAGTTTTACGTTTCTTACTCGTTTTATCTGCTTGTAATTTGCTTTATTGGCCCTAGTGGCTTTTGAATTACACATGAATCAATAAAATAAAATAAAATAAAATAAAATAAAATAAAATAAAATAAAATAAAATAAAATAAAATAAAATAAAATAAAATAAAATAAAATAAAATAAAATAAAATAAAATAAAATAAAATAAAATAAAATAAAATAAAATAAAATAAAATAAAATAAAATAAAATAAAATAAAATAAAATAAAATAAAATAAAATAAAATAAAATAAAATAAAATAAAATAAAATAAAATAAAATAAAATAAAATAAAATAAAATAAAATAAAATAAAATAAAATAAAATAAAATAAAATAAAATAAAATAAAATAAAATAAAATAAAATAAAATAAAATAAAATAAAATAAAATAAAATAAAATAAAATAAAATAAAATAAAATAAAATAAAATAAAATAAAATAAAATAAAATAAAATAAAATAAAATAAAATAAAATAAAATAAAATAAAATAAAATAAAATAAAATAAAATAAAATAAAATAAAATAAAATAAAATAAAATAAAATAAAATAAAATAAAATAAAATAAAATAAAATAAAATAAAATAAAATAAAATAAAATAAAATAAAATAAAATAAAATAAAATAAAATAAAATAAAATAAAATAAAATAAAATAAAATAAAATAAAATAAAATAAAATAAAATAAAATAAAATAAAATAAAATAAAATAAAATAAAATAAAATAAAATAAAATAAAATAAAATAAAATAAAATAAAATAAAATAAAATAAAATAAAATAAAATAAAATAAAATAAAATAAAATAAAATAAAATAAAATAAAATAAAATAAAATAAAATAAAATAAAATAAAATAAAATAAAATAAAATAAAATAAAATAAAATAAAATAAAATAAAATAAAATAAAATAAAATAAAATAAAATAAAATAAAATAAAATAAAATAAAATAAAATAAAATAAAATAAAATAAAATAAAATAAAATAAAATAAAATAAAATAAAATAAAATAAAATAAAATAAAATAAAATAAAATAAAATAAAATAAAATAAAATAAAATAAAATAAAATAAAATAAAATAAAATAAAATAAAATAAAATAAAATAAAATAAAATAAAATAAAATAAAATAAAATAAAATAAAATAAAATAAAATAAAATAAAATAAAATAAAATAAAATAAAATAAAATAAAATAAAATAAAATAAAATAAAATAAAATAAAATAAAATAAAATAAAATAAAATAAAATAAAATAAAATAAAATAAAATAAAATAAAATAAAATAAAATAAAATAAAATAAAATAAAATAAAATAAAATAAAATAAAATAAAATAAAATAAAATAAAATAAAATAAAATAAAATAAAATAAAATAAAATAAAATAAAATAAAATAAAATAAAATAAAATAAAATAAAATAAAATAAAATAAAATAAAATAAAATAAAATAAAATAAAATAAAATAAAATAAAATAAAATAAAATAAAATAAAATAAAATAAAATAAAATAAAATAAAATAAAATAAAATAAAATAAAATAAAATAAAATAAAATAAAATAAAATAAAATAAAATAAAATAAAATAAAATAAAATAAAATAAAATAAAATAAAATAAAATAAAATAAAATAAAATAAAATAAAATAAAATAAAATAAAATAAAATAAAATAAAATAAAATAAAATAAAATAAAATAAAATAAAATAAAATAATATAAAATAAAATAAAATAAAATAAAATAAAATAATATAAAATAAAATAAAATAAAATAAAATAAAATAAAATAAAATAAAATAAAATAAAATAAAATAAAATAAAATAAAATAAAATAAAATCAAATCAAATCAAATCAAATCAAATCAAATCAAATCAAATCAAATAAATAAAATAAAATTATATTAGCATTTTAAAAGCATTTTTTTAAATACAATGTAATTATCGCTAAAATCAATATTATAAGCATTGATATTCAAGAATGATGCATAACAATGCCGTTACAAGTGAGTTAAAACCACAATTTAAGTGTTTAGTTGTATGATTTGAAAAACAGGAGGAGCATCTATCTATATTTATGAGTCGACTATGCATAAATCACATGCAAGTAATTTTTCCGTGTGAGTAACTTTATCGTTTAAATTCGTATCAAAACTCCTTCTTTTCGATCGGAGATTGGTTTAATAATATTAACGCTTGATTAATAGTCCGAAGACTAATATCACGACTCAGTCCAAACAGCTATGATTTACTTCATTGATGAAGTGATTCCTGAACACTTAATGTTGGTTCTGGAAAACCAAAAAGTTTACGTACTGAAACTAATAATACAGGGTGTCCCAGATCAACGTTTCAATCCGGCGCTGGTTGATTTTTTGGGACAAAACAAGAAAAAATTGTATGGCAGGGGGGGTCCATCTGCCTCCTGTTTCGAGCTATAAACAGAAGTATAGCAAAAAATGGCATTCATAGGTGTTCATCAGTTTTAATGCAATAACTTAAAAAGTATTACATATAAGAACCTATTTGAAACGTTTCTTTTTAATTAGTTTACTAATATCTGTTAACTCTGATTTCGGGTATTTTAAACCATGGAATAATTTATAGTAACTTAAATATGAAAAATATGTTTTTTATTTTTTTTTTCAAGTTAAGCTCGTTTTACAAAAACAAAAAGTTGCAATATTTTTTTCTGATAGTTTATGCCCGGTTGCAATATTTTTTTTCTGATGGTTTATGCCCGGTTTTACCAACATTTATCAAAGAGTATATCCGTATATATATATATATTCCGTTTCACCAAACACTTTTAACGTTAACAGACTCTTAAGCTATCTAGTAAAATAGGTGCTGGTTTTTGTTCACTTGAAATTTTTAACAACGACTTAAAATTCATAAAATGTCATTTCCATTATGAAATTCATAAAATTTGTTTCAAAAATATTTAAAATAAAAAAAAATATTTACAATTCATATTTCGTAAACAAAACAAAAAGCAACGACATGAACAGGCAAGACTTTTTCAACATAATATTTCGTTTTTAATAATAAAACTTTTTTTTAGATTTTTAGCTCCATCATCATCTTCCTGATCATCTGATGATGAAGGCCAACCACGAATTGTGCGTCCTCGAAATTTTCGACTGCTCCTAAGCCCTATGGAGGCATTCGACGACATCGATTTTAACAGGATCCCTTAATTCAACAGGATCTTTTTCGTAATGTGTGGCAGATATGTCCAATGTTTCTTAGCCAACAGTTTACAGCATTGTGTAAAGAAAGGGCTACGCATCACATATCAACATTACGTCACACTTTAAATTAAGTATAAATATATGCCATTACAACGTTACCTTATATTTTCTAACCTAGATCCACAAGATCGTGGCAAAGAGTATATCGTCATATGAAATCAAAAAAGCCGTAAGTTACATTTCAGAAATTTTACAGGAGAAGCAAAAAACTTTATATATTGAAGAATAAACCAAATTTTTTAACATTTTTTTTAGGATTAGCTTATATTTTATAACAGAATTCGTATTTGAAGAACAGTTCTTAATTTTCGTATTACTTACCGAGCTGTGAAACTTACGCCTTAGAGAATTCGGTTTTTCTGAAACCGAAAAGGGCGTAAGTCCAATTAAAGAAATGGTTTTCGTTATGTTTAGGAAATGTTTTCTTATTTTCTTCATTATATGGATTATATATAAAATTTAGTTTATATTCTTGTTTATTTTTAGGTGCTTATTATTAATAAAACATAAACAGTAATTCACAAAAAATAAAAACAAAAATTTAATTCATATCACAAAAACATTAAATTACAATGTATTGATTGCTAATTTTCATGAGGTAAATTAGTATAAAAATCATGTCAATCTTCTGGTATGAAAGACTTCAGATCATTCAGATGTTCCCACTTTTTTTAGAAATGTTTAATCTCTGGGTATGTAATGGAGAAGGTTCGTTGTTATGACTCTTTTTTACACTTCGGTGTGGAAGAATTCCATATTCCTCTTTAATATTTGTTTTAAAATAAATATTTCCGGACGCATCATATCCCAATGCTCGAATTTTGTTAACGGTGGGATCTCCAGCTTTTTTCCCTGTTAAAAGTTTTTAATTGTATTGACAAGTTATAAATATTTATTATATCAATTTTACCTGGACGAATTGAAGAAAAAAGCTTTGGAAGAGAATCATAATTCAGAAAATACGGATGAGTAAGGTGATGCGTTTTGAGAGGAAATGGAGACTTTCGGGAATCCTTAACATACTGAACGAATTCTGAGGGAAGATTAATTCTTTTATTATTAATTTTTCTTTGTATAAGCGAATGTGTTGAATCGCATTCCATTTGCGTATGTCCAACTATTAAAAATTTCTGCTCTATTGTTATGTTTTTTTCAATGCATAAGGATAGTAATGCTTTTGACAATATGACATTGCGGTTTTGATAAAAGCAACCATCGGAATATATTATGATATGGTGAATATCTGGTGTCTGAAGTAAACAATTTTTTAAATGTTTTATAATACATGTGGTGAAAGTAGACGCTACAAGATTCCCTTCAGACTCATCCCAGATATAATTGTCAGACTCATGAGAAATTATATTATAAATAGTGAAGTTATGAACTTGCAGTTTCATTTTATAATATGAGGCACTTGCGTTTGTTTGGGGAATCAATTTCACTGCTTGCATATCCATGCATAATAAAAAACACAATTTAGACTTAGCATTTTCGACATCGTTTGCCTTTTCTTCTCTCATATCATTAATTTCGGATCTATGACTGTTGTATTGATCCTTAGTTATATTTTTTGCTTCGTATGATACACAAGTGTCACACATATCATTTCTAGGTTTAAATAAAGACAAATTTTGTTCTTTTATTGTAAGCATAAATTTTGGATACGATACTGCTGAAATTTTATCATCATTTTTTTTAACACATTCTTCACAATATAATTTATAAATTTGGCTGTATGATTTAAAATCTGTTTGGAAATAAAGTTTTGTTGTGTATTGTCTTCGGTAATGGGATTCAATTTTCGGAATATCGCTTAGCCAGTTTTTTAAAAAGTTAAGACGCTTCTCGTATTTTTTATCATTAATCGATGCTTTTCTTTTCGGCCGATTTTTTTTATTTTTTTCCGATTGTGCGTTATTTAAAATGTTTGCATCTACCCAACTTCTTATCATTTTTTCATTGATTTCAAGAGTTGACATGAACATTTGCAGGCAAACTTGGATACGTGTTGTCTTAGCTTTCAGAAAATAACGTTTAGAGATCGATCGCCTTGAACATGTTTTACGATTTCGTGATTTTTCAAAAACTTCTACTTGACTTGTTACATACACTTTTTTTTCTTCCCAAGTCATGTTCCAAAATCTATCAAATATTTCTTGGCGTATGTTTTCAGCAAAGTGGGAGCAATGACGCAATGAGCTCTTTTCACAAAATTTAGACTGACATCTTAGCCCCATTTTTCGAGAATTTTTTTCACACACAATTCCTTTATTAAGACCTGTATAAATTTTACCATTCATTCGGTCATTGTAGGTTGGTTGGTTTAGATGGTGATTCTACATGCAAGTAGGATCCAAGTAGCTCTAGTGAGCCGTTTTGATACCATAACCTCGTGTTTCTGTTGGTTGACTGGGCAGCGCACTGCTAGGTTATAACCATCCGGTGCGATTGATGAACGTTAGGAGATTGTTGATTTTTGTTGTTGAGAGTTCCTCTAGGTTGCTGAGGAAGGGCCTGCCAAGCGTTACTAGTCTGGACCTGGCCAGGGCCGGGCAGGTGCACAGAAAGTGTGTTAGTGTTTCTTTTTCATTTGGGTCATCGCAGCTGCGACAGTGGGTGTTGAAAGGTAGTCCGATTCTCTCGGCATGAACTCCGATGCACCAGTGACCCGTAATAATAGCCGTTAATCTGGCTATGTCGCTCCGGGGCTTTGATAGCAACTGTTGAGTTCTGCCTATATTGTAGAGGGGCCATATTTTTCTTGATGTGCTGCAGGTTGGTAGTTCTCTCCATCTACGACCGGCTAAGGTTAAGTAGTAAGAACGAATTCCTCCCTTGACTGTGTTCAGTGGAACTTCGACTGGTTCCGCTCTGGAAACGTCAAGGGAAGAACCCCGCCTGGCCAATTCATCCGCCTTTTCATTACCATAAATGTTCCTATGGCCGGGAACCCAGATTATGGTAATGCTAAGTTGGTGACTTAGCCGGGCCAGTTCATCCTTACACTGCCTTACCAGTTTGGAGTTGGTACTGATCGCAGCTAAAGATTTAACGGCAGCTTGGCTATCCGTCAGAATAGCTGCGTTAAGGTGGTTGGTATTAGCTCTCCTTAAGGTGCGACAAGCTTCTCTTATCGCAAAAAGCTCGGCCTGAAAGACGCTGGCTGAGTTTGGTAGACGAAACGAGTCCGCCACCCCCAGTTTCTCAGAGTATATGCCCGCTCCCACTCCGCACTCCATCTTGGAGCCATCCGTGTAAAAGGACACATCGAAGGCTAGATCAATTCCCCCATTGCGCCATTCCACCCTGGTGGGAAACTTGGTGGTAAAGGATTTCGTGAAGTCTAGTTTGGGGGTGTCGTAGTCCGTTTTTCCAGGAAGCAGTTCCCGAGGTAGCGGATTAAGAATGTTGCTGTGTCCATATGGTCTATTTCGCCAGTTGTACGACTCTCTGAGTCTGACTGCACTGTTTGTTGCGGTAAGCTTAATGTGTAAATCTATGGGGAGTAAATGTGTCAGGACATTAAGTGCATCAGTGGGGCATGAGCGGATACCCCCCGTGATACCTATGCATGCGGATCGCTGGATCCGAGCTAGTTTAGTTGTGTTGTATGCTTTATTCAGTGCAGGCCACCATACGCCAAGATGGGTCGCACTACTGCTGTGTATAGCCATAAGAGCATTTTTGGTTGAAGACCCCATTTTCTACCAAAGGTTTTTTTGCAGGCGTAGAAGGCTATACAGGCTTTCTTGACCCTTTGTTCGATGTTAGTTTTCCAGCTTAGCTTAGGATCCAGAATGACACCTAGGTATTTTGCGCTATTGGATAGTGTAAGAGGTTGGTTATTGAGCTTTGGAAGGACAAATTGTGGCGCTTTGGTTTTTGTGGTGAATAACATCAGTTCCGTCTTGCTAGGGTTAACTCCTAGGCCGTACCTGGCAGCCCAGATACTGAGTTTTCCCAAAGCAACCTCCATTAGCTCACTGAGCGTAGAGGGGAACAGTCCTGACACCATAACAACCACGTCATCCGCATAAGCCACCACTTTGACCCCATTGCAATTTAGTGTATTAAGAAATTCATTCATGGCGATGAGCCAGAGTAGGGGGGAGATTACTCCTCCTTGCGGAGTACCCCTACTGACAAATCTTGTGAGTTGGCAGCCACCCAGGTCTGCCTGGATTATTCTGTTTCTGAGCATTGAGACTATCCAGTTTCTCACCGGTGCTTGTACGCCAAGGTTGGTAAGAGAATCAAAAATGGCCCTAGTATGAATATTGTTAAAAGCCCCTTCAATGTCTAAGAAGGCCGCAAGAGTGTATTGTTTAAAGTATATTGATCTTTCAATAGTGGTAATAACCTCGTGTAGGGCGGTATCTGTGGATCTGCCCTTGAGGTATGCGTGTTGGGCGTTGGATATGTTAGCTCCCTTTAGAACGTCCCTGAGATGAATATCCAGTACACGCTCTAGGGTTTTCAGTGCGAATGATGTGAGGCTTATTGGTCTAAAATCCTTGGCTGATTCGTGACCTCTCCTCCCAGCTTTGGGTATAAATATTACCTTAACTCTTCTCCTGCTCCTTGGAGTGTAGTTAAGGCAAAGACACTTAGTGAAGATAGAGAGTAGAATAGGTGCAACTACATCTTGTAGTTTCTGCAACATTATTGGAAGTATGCCATCGGGACCTGGGGATTTGTATGGAGAGAAGCTGCTTAAGGCCCAGATAACCCTTTCCATTGAGATAAAGGAGCCAGTCGGAACCGCCGCAGTTGCCTCAGGTGATTCTATACCTAAGTTCTCATTGCAGTTGCTCCTGCAGCCGGGAAAGTGTGTGTTGAGTAAGTGTTCCAGGGATTCATTGGTAGATTCTGTCCACGTACCATCGTCTTTCCGAATGAAAGATGGACTGGTGCTTTCTTTGGACAGAATTTTGCTTAGTCTTGCCGATTCTTTTATATTGTCGATCGATTGGGTGTATTCCTGCCAAGAATGCTTTTTCGCGTCTCGAATTGCTTTCTTGTAGGTTTTGAGGATGTCTCTGTATGGTTGCCAAAGACACTGTCTGTGACACGAGTTGAAAGTTTTCCTAACCCTTTTCCTAAGGTCGGATAAATCTTTGCTCCACCACGAAGGAAGAGATTTCTTCTTGCTCCTGCTAATGGGACATGAGACTCTAAAGGCAACCTGCATGGTTTGCTCTAGGGCCTCCACGGAAGAGTCTACCTCCTCCGCAGTTGAGATTTGCTTGTAGGCTAAAGAACGGATTTTTGGGCGAGCCATTTTGGCAAATTTGGTCCAGTCAGTACGTTTGGGGTTACGAAATGGAAGAGGGGCCCCTGTTTCAAGACTCAAATCAAAGAGGATCAAGCTGTGATCCGAGAAGGAACTTTTGCTCGAAACTCTCCAATTGACTACTTTTAGAGACTCGTTTTCTGATAGAAGGGTAATATCCAAGACCTCACTCCAACCTGTGAAGTTGTCAGTACTTGGAAAGGTGAAAGTAGGTGTATTTCCTTTATAGCATATGTTTAAGTTAGAGTTAATTATAAAGTCGAATAAAAACTCACCTCTAGTGTTTATCTCAGAGCTGCCCCATAGTGTGTGTCTCGCATTGGCATCGCAGCCCAAAATTGTGGTGGTGTTGTCCAGCATTGCCGTAGCCACTAACCGCTTCACCTCGTCTGGAGGAGCTTCCCTGTCGTGGCCCATATAGGCTGAGGCTATGAATAGATTGTTGGCGCCCTCCAGTTTGACAACTGTCAGGTCTGAAGAGCTAAGGTTAGGGAGAAGAAATAAGTGTATGTGCTTTTTGGCTACAATGCAAGTTCTTGGTTTACCTGCTGTTCTCTTGTAGTAGATGTTGTAGTGGTTGTTCTGGAACCCTTTTACTGCTGAGTCTCTGACCCAGGGTTCCTGTATAATGGCCACGTCGATACCATCCTCCATCATGAGGATGGCCAGATTATCAGCAGCACATCTGGCGTGCTGCAGGTTAACCTGTATTACCGATAGTGGCATTACGTGGCTGGTGGTTGTTGTGGCTGCTGCGTGGAAGGCACCGTCGGATCCTCGATTGTAAGGGAATCGAGGATATCATCGACGCTGACGCCTTCTTCCGCGGATGGGTCTTTAAAGATCTTTAGTTTGGCACGACGGATGCCAAACCTAAGGGTGTTGCCCGCTTTCTCCAGAGCACCCAGGCACTCGTCTGAGATAAGCAGTAGGAAGGTCATACTGTTACGCTGGGGGTCCTCAGTCTTGATGACGGCCCAGTCGTTCATGGGAATGTCTGGGTTGTGCAGTTGGAGGATTTCGATGAGCTTGCTTTTCTCAAGCTTCATCTTAGGCAACCAAATGCGAGCACGAGGTCTCCTCGGAATATCCTTAGCCGGGATTAGCTTAAGGCTTAAGCCGTCCCATGCGTCACTGATCTTAGAGACGCACTCGCTTAGGAATTCTTTGGAGAACTGATCCTCGCATTTGATGACCCGGAATCCTCGCACTACATCCGCAGATTCGAAAGATGGAAGCGCACCACCCTTGTTGCCGAGAAGATGCTCAATGACCGTCTCGGACAACTTGGCTTCGATGTTGCCCCACTCTTCCGAAATCCGCTTGTGGCTGTTTGTGTTCGCGTCAATCAGCGCCACCTGTAGGTGATCCCTGGCCACCTCACTAAAGGCGCGCTGGCTGGTTGTCGGTTGCTCAGCCACGGTTGACTTGCCGCTGCCCTTTGCCCTCTTCGCAACGTTGTCGATCACGTCTTGCGATCGATTTCGCTTTGAATTGGCTGCGTCATCAGGCTGAGTAGCCTGGTACTTCAGGTACTCATCAATCGTAGCCTCGCATTTTTGTTTGTCTTCCACGTCGCGCTCCTGAACCGTACCCTGCTCCGCATTCTTGTCTATCTTGGCAAGAATGAACAGAGCCTTGGTATATTTCGCTTTCAGTAGCGCGCCGTGGGATTTCCTGCTCTTCGGACCACTATGGCTGGTGGTCACATTGGAGCAGGATGTGGATGGTTTTGTCGAGCCACTGTGGCTGGTGGTCTCGGGTGTGGTAATTAATGTTTGACTAGAAGGCCCAGGTGTACTATGGCTGGTACTCCCTGTGCCTTCAACGATTGTCTCCTGACTGGAGGCAAGCAGTTCATCTTCTGTGCTATCCCCTAGCACTGCGGGTTGGTTTTTTGTTTTGTTGGTTGTATTCATCTTTTTCTTACGCCCCCTTTGCCACCGGAGCAGCGCGGGAGGCTATGAGGTTAAAGGGGAAAGAAAAGGTCGGCCATGGCGAGCCCCAATACCATGGTAAGGCCAGTTTTTCTCTCTGGTTCGGCCAGGTCAGAGAGGGGATACGCTAGAATACAGCACAGAATACCCTTGGCTGCAAACTTTAAACTCGGTGGGCGCCATCCCTCGACCCCGGAGTTAAGGGTGGGATAAGTTTTAGTTCATTGCCTCACAACAACCTGTACGACATGGGTGGCCCTATCAGGAACCAAGGCTCCCTGGAGCCGAGGTTCCCGTCGTCATAGCCCGCTGTGCTGCAATTTAAGCCCCTACACCACGACAAGGTAGCTATCCCAAATTAGTAGAGGTCGGTCATTGTAATTTAAATGTGTTTTATTAACTTTGTTTTTATTCACTGACTTATTTATATTAGATTCACTATCCATTTTTAATAAATGCACTTTAATTTGTTATATTTCACTTCGATAAATTGTTTGCTTCAATAGCGATCTTTCATTGGAAACACAACAAAAAAAAAAAATAACTGTTTATAACAACAAAAACAACGAAAGAACAACTAAGTGTTTATAAGCAGAAACAGCAGAAGAATATAAAAAAACATGCTTTCCTTCTCTTGTGTTTGTTATATAGTTTTACTCAAAAGGCGTAAGTTACCTATATGGTTTATGAAATTTTTGTGTTTGCTATATGGTTTATGAAATAATAGTAAAGAGATTTCAAAGGCGAATTAGTTGAATAAGGCGAAAAATTGTAACCATTGAGGTGCGAAGAAATATGACGGCGATATTGAGAGCAACTGAAAGCAACTTAAATGAGTTGACCGAAAACAAATCGTACTGAAAGAAATTTGTAGTACACTCGCAACTGGTTTGCTAATGAAAACGTGGCAAGGATGAGCGGCCGGAGGAGAGGAATGAAAACACCAGCAAAGTCAATTTTACATTTATTACGAAAGATATTTGCTACAAATATTTTCCTTCTTTAAATTAGATTCGATATGAAAAATATGTGATAAAAATTATTGTGAAGAATTCTAAATATCTTATATATTTGAAATTTTTTTCAAATACTTTACACAATACAATACAAAAAATCTATTTCAAAAATTTTAAAAATTTAACTTATTAAAGTCCTTACCGCATTAAGAACATATATACAAAGCCAACTTTTTGGTTACATCGAATTCCTTAAACTTTTCAACAAATGGCAATCATACAAAATAAAAGTTAGGAATGTATAACTGTAAGATAAAAACTTATATCGACTTTTTTGTAACCTTACATTTTATGATATGGGCATTTCCAGAAAAAAGTCTACCGTGATCAAAAAATTAAAACTTATTAAAAACATTATTTTACTACATCATTTAAGAGAAACATTTTAATTTTATTAGTTTCGGCAATTTCTACATAAATTCATTAACCATCATGATCACATTGTCTGCACTTTTTCACAAATGTAGTTTTCCTTTTCGTAAATGTTTCGTAAGCTTTTTTGTTTTAGTAAAAATGGAAGGCATTGGCTAGAGATAATGAAAAAATGGTTGAGGCAATGAAAGGACAATCTATTAAATGTGTTTTTTAATTACTAAATTACATAATTACTTAACTTCCTAATTACTTAAATACCCAATTAAGCTGCAATGGAAATTTTTAGTAGCGTAACGCCAGTAACGTAACGCCAAATCAAAAATCCTAAAAAAAAAACCAGAAAAGATTTTCAAACATGATCACTTGGAAAATAAACTTATGTTATTTTAAAATCTTCTAAAAAAAGTTTTATACAAAAAGACTTAACCAATTCAGAGAGTTTTTCTAATTTTGTAATCCAAGTCAGAAATCACTTCCGTTTTTTGTCACGTAACGCCAGCACATATTTTTGCTTATATCTTTAGATCCTTAAGGTTAATTGTTGTCATTGTTTTTACTGAATATAGTGCTACTTAATTACAACGCAAATATAAAAAAACTTGTTAAAAATTAGTCTTTAACTCTATTTTTTTAATATTTATTCGTGCCGTATATTTTTAATTTAATTTAATATTTTATTTTAATATTTATATCGTCCGTAACGCCAGTTTGGAAATGCCCATATGCTATATCAGAAACAATTTATCTTTCTATTACGTTACTTTATGTATATTTTTTAAAACTTAATTGTTATGTTTTTTACAAATATAAAGAAAACTTTTTTATAGCGCAACAGTTTATAGAAAAAGTTATGTTTAACACAATGTGGTAATTTTTAATTTAGACACAAGATTTTCATTTCACATAATTTTTAACACATTTTTCTTACTCTGACGAAATTTCTTGATAGCAATATTGTAAATAAAAAAAAAAACCATTTTAAATATCTATATAACATAAATAGTATAATATAGATAGTTAATTTTTGTATATACATATACAGTATACAATGTAAAATTTACAAATAAATGTTTATGTGAAATGTTCAGAGATAAATAAACAGATAAGAGATGAAAACAGATGAGTGCAGAGAAAATACACAAATGTAAATAAGTATTACAATTTTAAATAAAAACTCCAGATATGTATAAGAGAAATCAAACAAGAAATATGTTGTATTACTTTCTTCGATACGATTATTAATACCGTATTGACTTAAAAGAGCTAAATTTTTAAAATTGATGAAATGCTTTTTGAATTGAAAACTTAGTAAGTATCTATAAGATTTGAAAAGATTTTTCAAATAAATATTTAAAATTCTGCACAATAATTATTACCAAATAATTTTCATAATTAACTCTAATTAAAATAAAGTACATACCTGTACATATTTGTAACAAATCAATTTCGTAGGAAATGTTAAATATGTTTTAAACATTTTATATTGTTCATAAAAGTAGAATTGTTTTTGTAGTCGACTTAGAGATATGGTGTTCTATCTGTACAGATAATACAACGTACGGATGGGGACAAGAAAAAATAGATCCGGCATAGGAAAGAAGAAAGCAAAAAAGGTCACATTCGGCTAAGTTAGAAACATTCCAAATGTGACATTTATTACTTGCAGTCAAAGAATACAATACCAAATTAAAGCTACAACAAAAGAACAACAACAAAAACAACAACAGCAACGTTCAGCTGAGGATAAAACGAAACAAATTCGGCATAGAAAACAATACATGCAAATAAATGCGGTAAAAATTGTGGCAATTAGATTTTTTACACTTTCATTTAATGACTATTAAATTCAATAGTCAATTCGGATACTCAATCAGCCTAACCAAAAAACATTTTAATGTCGACTCTTAATTTAGTGTGAGCTTTTCTAACATTATTTCTATAGCATTTGTTGTCAGAAAGCTTACACTAAATTTAGAGTCGGCATTAAAATGTTTTTTGGTTAGGCTGAATAGTTTTCAATTGCCATATAATCTGTGCTTTTGTTTTGGTTGTTGCTGGAATTTAATGCTTTCAAACTTTGTGTAATTGGTGAACTTAAATCTTTAGTTGTAATGCAATGGAGGCTACACTTTTTTACGTAACTAAAAAAGAAATATGTTTAAAAGTTAATAAAAAAATATCCCTTTTTTAAGATTTTTCTTATTTTTTAAGGGATATCTTAGCAACTCTGAAAACCAAAATTTTTCGAATGTAAATCAGAACTAGTTTTTAAAATTATACTTTATGTTTATTTTTGTTAGTTTATTTTTAAATTTTTTACAAACATAAAAACAAATCTTTAAAGCGCAACAGTATATAGAAAAAGTTATGTTTAACAACATGTGTTCATTTTCCATTTATACAAGATATCTTCATTTCACATAATTTTTGAACACATTTTTCTAACTTTGACGAAATTTTCTGAAATCAATATTGTAAAAAAAACTATGAAGTTTTCTTTTAATGGACTTTTTCGCAATTCTTTAAAATATAATATATACAGATAAATGATTTTCTGAACTGTCCAGAGATGGATAAACATATAAGAGATGAATAAACAGATATGAGATGAATAAATAGATAAGCCCAGATAAAATACACAAATGTAAATACATACATATTAAGATGGATCGCTTTGTTCAGGGGTAAAAAACACTTTTTTTCGACACTCATATTCTGGGAGCTGGATACAAGTAGATCTTAAATCCGAAAGGATATCGAAATCGGTCTAACCGTCATCCAGTGGTTTTGATTTTAAAATAATCACTTTTTTGCCAAAAATCACCGGTTTTTTCGCCGTAAGTTTTTATCAATCTAAAATAACTACCCAAAAGGGGTGCAAATGAAAGGTATCTTGGATCCCAAGGTTGTAAATAGGAAGATGGTTAGATTCAAGAAATTTTTTAGTGCAACAGTGTTCAGAATTCGGTCAACATTTTGGGTATTTTTCACTAAAACTGCTATAAATTTGCCATTTTTCAGTAAATTTGGAAAAATTAAGTATTGTTCAAAAGACTTGGTGTAATCTATTGATATATAAAAATAAAAAAATCAAAACAGTGGAATTTTTTTTAAACTTTTTTGGAAAGTATTTTTGAAAGGGTATTTTTCACAAAAATCTATAAATCCACTAATTTTCAGTAAATTTTAGAAAATTTACTAATTTTAAAATGGTGTGGCTTTGAGGAGGCTTCACCTTTCGTGGTGAACAATCAAAAATTAACATATTTATAGCGAATGAACAGCAAATTAATAGTGATTTTAGTGAAAAGTACCCAAAATTTTGACCGAATTCTGAACACTGTTGCACTAAAAAATTTCTTGAATCTAAAAATCTTCCTCTTACAACTTTGGTGTTCCAGATACCTTTAATTTGCACCCATTTTTTAGGTAGTTATTTTAGATTGATAAAAAGTTACGGCGAAAAAAACCGGTGATTTTTGGCGAAAAAGTGATTTTTTTTTAAATCAAAACCGCTGGATGACGGTTCCACCGATTTCGATATGCTTTAAGATCTACTTCAATCCAGCTCCCAGAATATGAGTGTTGAAAAAATGTTTTTTTTTTTATCCACCTTAATACATATGCATTAAAATTTTAAACAGAAATCAAGCAAAGAAATAGAAATAGAAATACTTTCTTCGATTCTATTATATGTAACCAAAAAGTTGGCTTCGTATGTATGTTATTAATGCGGTAAAGACTTTAATAAGTTAAATTTTTAAAATTGTTTAAATAGATTTTTTGTAGTGAAAAGTATTTGAAAAAAAATTTTCAAATACATAGATATTTAGAATTCTTCACAATAATTTTTATCACATATTTTTCATATTAAATCTACATCCAAAACAATCCTGCAGTAAAAATAAATAAAAATGTATTTAAAACAAATGTAAATTAGTAACTCACCGTCCAAAGAAAAATGCAATTATTTTTACTAATTTCAATTATTTACTTTTACTACATATTTTTTAACTACAGAAAATAAATACATTTACATTAAAATTAAAAATTTTTTCATTTATTAATTAAAAAAACTGCAAAACTTTTCTGCCACAGTACAAAGATTGCTTTTGTTATAGGAAAATCAAAGAATTTTTGTATTAAAAAAATGCAGTTTAATAAGTATACTTTCCACAGTTCTTCATAACGAACCTTTTATAATTATTTTAGTTGAAATAAATACAATTGCTATCAATTACATATTATGGAAATTATTTTAATTTAGATATTCTTTATTTAAATAAATGTATGTAAACAACTACTTACTACATGCAACTACTTCGTGTAGTAAAAAAAAAAAAAAGTATAGCAGTGAGAGGACTGCCGACCGAAGCGAAAACCTATATATAAAATATTAGTATTCCCTGGAAGACGTTGTCCTGCCACGGACCGCCTTACTGCTATATAAGAATTTGCATGCTAATAGGGGGTTTCGGTCTATCCTACATGTAGGATGGATTTGACAGGTCGGACGGACATGTTGGATGTGCGAAAGCTCATACTGCAGCCCGTCCTACATGTAGGATGAAATCAAAAAGTTTTAAAAGTTCCGCTCTGATCTTGTTCTTCTCTGTGCGTCCTTGTTTGTAGATTTCCTTGGTAATTGTTGTTGGCGCAGTTAGCCGGAGATTTTTTGTAGACGTTGTGAATTCTAATCGTGTAGCTACAGTCGGCATATGAAATTAGAATTATTTTTGGTAAGAGCTTATACAATTTATTAAATTTTTTATATATTACTGAAACTATTTATTTTAAGGAAAAGTGTTACCATATCAAAAATACATATAATTAAAGTAATTTATTTAAATTATTTCATTATTGAATTAATATAAAAAATTAAAGCTTATTTATATCTATTTATATCATAACACTAACACAATATACATATTCACCATATCTATATTGCGTTGTGTATTAAAAATAGAATGTTCTAAAATAAAGAAATATCTATAGCTTATAAATTATATATAATTCATATAAGAAATTAAAGCTAAACAGTTTTAAAAAATAGAATGCTTAGGATAAGCAGACTTTAGTTATTCAATTACTACTGAAAAAATTAATTATTTCGCAGGTTTAATACGTAATTGTTATTATATAAATATACATAAATATTCTTTAAATTTCCTCAATGAGCTAAATTGTTCATATATATGAACTATAAATATATGTAAATATTTCCGATACGGTAACACTTAACAGTATTTCCGATACGGTAACACTTTTACTAAAAACAAATAAATTTACCAATATTATATAATTCTTTAATTCTTATGTATAAACTGTTTTCTAAATTAGTTCGATGTCATATGCTGACTGTAGCTACAAATAAGCATCCACAAAAAATTAAAGCTTACTGTACAACAAAAACTACTGAGCAAATTTACAACAACAACGCAAAGAGAATTACAGGATCCTAGCGGTTGCGCAGCTTTAGAGGGGATGAACCGAATTGGCGGCGTAAAATATACAACACTTTGCATGCTATATTTTCTGTTTGCCTGCTAGCAAACACTTAGCACTTGCTTGTGCTACTGGTGATGGCACTTAGAGGATGTTGGCTAGCAACAAATTTTGCACTGCACTTGCTAGTTTTGGCACTTGGAGGACGCTCGCCAGAAAAGAAAGCCAATTTAACTTTGCTGCACTTGCTGATGTTGGAGACCGTTGGCCCACACACAGGCAGACACAAACTCAAGCACTTTCGTTCATTTTTTTATTAATTTGTTATTTTTTAAGTTTTTTAAGTTTATAATATTACAAGTTTACGAAATATGTTGCAAGTATAAGCTTTCGAATTAAATATGTCGCAAATTGATAAAATGCAAATAAAATAAAATATTTGCGCTAAAACACGACCGAAATGTGAAACGTCAAAATTTGTAACTGTCAAAATTTCATCGTCCATTTGACACAGCAAAAAAGACAAATTTATTACAACACACACAAATTTTATTCAACTTGATATTTTCTATCCTACCACGACTGAAAACTTTCCGATTGCCACACAGCCATAGTTGACAACTCTGAATATAAAATGCCGCAGTGGTGAAAATAAAAAGCCACTGACAAATACAACAAGTATGAAAATTGTCAAACTTTGTTTGACGATATGTAATAAAATAAGAGCATGCATGTAATTATTTGAATGTTCAACATATTTCTTTATCACAACTTAAAGATTAAAATGTTAAAACACTCAATCCATACATTATTTTTCTTGTTTGCAAACGAAGTTCCAGCAGAAAAAAGCAGAAAGAGAAGAAGATCGATCCATTTTTAAATCTCGCCATGAATAGCAGTTGTTTGAGTAAAAGCAAATTTTTCAAAAATGTTGACAAATACAACAACTGAAGAAATTGCCAAACTTTAAAGGCATATATATACCAATATAAACCGAACTAATAATAAGTTTTGGTTGCAAACATCTTATTGCAACCTAACTTAAGTATTTTTATACTAACAAACAGATTATATTCATTAATTTCAGGAGTTTCCAAGTGATTTCTTTGTGAGCTTGCGGCCGATTGTGGACGATTTCCTTGGAAAAATACGATGATGCAAACCAATGATTTACCCTCTACCAAAATCGTTCAACGCGCCTAAAGAAGTTTTCACTTCAAAAAAAAAACTGGCTATTTCAGCCCTTGGAAGGACTTTGACCTAGCTTCTATTGATCAATTGTGTTATGCGTGTTATAAAATGTTTGATCACAACTGATCGAGAACTGGACCTACGTGTTTTATGCCGACTCCGAACGGCTTATGTTCTCAAGAAGCTTTACATGGCAATTTTTACTCTCTGAGGTTTGCCATTGTCTGCAGAAAGGTGACGACCAAACAGAAAAATTAATTCAATTGAAAAAACTTTAGTTTAGTGTAGTATTAATTATTTAAATGTAAATTCAGTAAAAATATATTGAATACTACATATGCGTTTAAAAATAAATAAAACTACATATTTACGAAGTAAATACACATTAGCTGCGTTCCATTCGTTTTAAAATAATCCAGATTATTTTTTTTACATGCAAAGCAAAAACAAAAATAATAATCCTATTGCTTTATTGATTATTTTTGCTATCCATATAAAATTGTGATATAGCCTTTAAAAAATTTGAAGCACAGATGCCGCACCTGTATATTTGTATGAGTTGTCATTTATTTTTCTTAATTATTTTTTTGTTTGATACAATGACTATTAGGTAGCCATGACAGCTACCTATTTTCTCACGAGCTGCGACCATCGAATATTAAAAAAAAAAACAAAACAAACCGCATGTGTCACACACATTGGACGCATTCAGCGGAGCCAACAATTGCACTTAAATTATTTATATAATTGCATAATATTAATAATTAAATTAAATAATTTACAATTTTTCTGACGTTTAGAGTAAAACACATTCAGAGGAAAACATCGTTCCCTAAGGTATCGCTACCATAACAGTTCACAAGAGTTTTGAACGACACACGTTCTCATGACACCTAATAGTTACTGTATCATGATTGCTTGTTTGAATTTAATTTTGACTGCAACTGTAGTGCCCTCTACGAGTCGTTTTTCTTGCCGTTCCTTTGAGAAAATTTGTTATGAGAAAAATAGAAATGTAAATTCAGTAAAAATACATTGAATACTACATATGTATTTAAAAATAAATAAAACTACATATTTACGAAGTAAATACACATTGTGTAGTAAATTTTACTACAGTCTTTTTTTGAGTATAATTAATAGAAAGAAAATATTTGTAGCAAATATATTTCGTAATAAATGTAAAATATTTTCAAAAATTTAATTAATCATGAAAATATGATATTTGATTGGTGTTCTATCTATTCGGCTAAGACAACTTACAGCTAAGAACAAAACAAAACAATATCGGCTAAGTTAGAAATATTCTTCTAATATGGTTGACAACAAGAACAACAACAGCAACGTTCAGCTGAGGATAATGCCCAAAAACCAATAGTGCGTTAGGTCGGTCGGCCCATGATTCAATTATATATAAGGTTAAGTAACCATGAAATTGTTTTCATACAACAACAAAACTTGGATCGCAAAATGTCAAAGTAAAACAAAAAAGACAAGTAAACAATCAAATTAAAATTTCTGACTAGAAGTCAGACTATTGAATTTTAGTATCAAATTTGTGTTGAAAATAATTTTTAAACAATTTTCCTGGAGTTTGAGTTTTTATTACAGCTTCAAAATGCCGAAAAAGTACGCGATTCGCCAAAACTATTGGAACAAGGAAAACGTTTCCTTTTTTAAAGTGCCTAGTGACCATTTTAAACAAAAACGCAGAATGAATGGAATTTGGATCGGCGAATGTCAAAGTAAAAGAAAACAACACCGAGCAGCTGTTTTTTACATTCGCCAACAGATATGTGCTCTCAGCTTACTCAACCTTTTATATAATTGAATCATGGGTCGGCCGTTGATCGTACTTTGGTCTGCGTTGTAAAAACTTTACGATACAAGTGTCAAAACGGACGACCTCAAAACTTTGCGAAACTTAATGTTGCCGTTGGCAGATCGTGCCATTTTGGTGATGCCAATAAAAGCAGCTATTCAAAAAATTCCAGAAAACTACCCTTTTTTCCGAATCATGCAATTTTTAATGGTTGCGGATTTAGTTTTAATAAATTAATGATAAATAAATAATTATTTAACTCGTCAATTCCCAGTGTCACCTGTAGGTGACAGAGATTGAAGAATTTATTTATCCTATAAAACAAAAAGAAATGAGAAAAAAATTTACTACTACTATAAAGTAAACACACGGTAGTATTTATATTTTTTTTGGCAACCCTGATACATACATCATCTGTCAAATTATTCATTTGTTTCATACAGTTTTGAAATTTTTGTGCGTCGAAGTGATTTTGAAACTTTTTATTGTTATAAAAATGCCAAAAGGGTAAGTACTGTAATACTTGTTTTTGTAAATTGTTGTTATTGAATGTAACTTGTAATAGAAATGTACTTGTAATACAAAAAAGTCGTATCCTTTTTAATACCATATTAAGTTAAAAGTATAAATTATGCCCAGTGTCACCTGTAAGTGACACCCGCCTTACAAAAAAAATAGGGGATGTACATTTTTTTATTTCATGTTTTAAAATAGGGGATGTACATTTTTTTATTTCATGTTTTAAATATCTAAACACGTCAATTAACACAAAAAAAATAATATGATGCCATCAGACAGAAGCATGGGAATTGACGGGTTAAATAAAATCATTAAACGACGTACTTTAAAAAGTTATGATATTTTTCAATGTGTGTGTGTAATATATTAGTGGTTTTCTTGCAAAGTGGCAATATTATAATTTCAGCAATTAGCTATTTTTATCAGGCAGTGTTTATACAATAATTGTCGATAGTGCATTTGCAGCATATATGTCAGCTGCAATATATTGTCATATGCTACTTATGTTGTCAATAAGTTGTTAAGTTGTAATTTTCAAAATTATTTCTGAAATTTTGAGAATTAAATATATGTTACATTTGTTCCAATTCACAAACTCTTACCTCTCCCTGCTTTTTGCCGGCTTCTGATAAGAAATTAAGGACTTATAAATAAGGGACTTTTTTCGTTGCCCTCACACACATCGCACATGACGGATAGACATTGGATAGACTTCATTATTTTTTAGCTGCCGAAGAGTTAACATCAATTAAAAATATTAATATTAATTGTTTTGAACATTTATTTTTATGTTTTTTGCTTTAAATATTCTAAACCATCACAACTTTAGGTAAAGATAAAAAAATTCGCGTCAAAATATAATATTTCTTACGTTCGGCAGTTTTGCCGCGAGATGTGCTCTCTCTGAAAATTTTCAACAAATGGCAAAATGTACTAAGTTGGATGGCCGCGCACGCAAACGGAACTACATGTCGGACGTACTTAGCAAAAAGTCAAAATTTTTCAACTTCCATCGGACATGTCCATCCGCCTTGATTTCTTGCACACGAACGATACTACATGTGTGATGACTTGACAGGTCGGATGGACATGTAGTATCGTTTGAGGGCCCCTTTTGACAAAAAGTTTAAAAATCTTTTTTTCAACTGTAAGAAATCATTCCAGTATACAATTTGGTTGTAAAAAATACATCACATATTTTTAGGCATATGCCGAAAATATGCTTCCACTACAGCAGTATAAAGATTAGTAGCTATTAGCCGATAGATGGCAATGAAAACATCACAAACTACACAAATTACTTGTAAAAAAATACCTCACATATTTTTAGGCATGTGCTGAAAACATGCCTTCATTGTAGAAGAAATTTGTGTAAGCTTTTTTAAAAAAACGGCACTATTTACAAAAAAAGATCCTATTGCACATCTGCAGAGCAAGGACTTTCGTTTGATACCCTTTTTATGAAAATCGGATGTACGGTATTGATTTTATAGTCATCACAATAAATACACTTGCGTAATAATAATATATATTATTTGATGATTTTATCTAAGAGAAACATTTTAATTTTATTAATTAAGGCAAGTTATACATAAATTCCTTTACCATGATAATCAAATCGTGTTCACTGTTTCACAAATGCAGTTTTTCTTCTTCGCTAGTAAATGTTTCGTAAACTTTTTTGTTTTAGTAAAAATAGAAGGCATTGGCTAAAGATAACGAAAAAATGGTTGAGACAAGGAGAGGACAATATATTAAATTTGTTTTTTTAATTACTAAATTACATAATTACCTAATTACTTGATTACCCAATTGAACTACAATGGAAATTTAAGTAACGTTACGCCAGATTAAAAAGCCAAATAAAAAAAAATGTGTGCGTCTCAGGACGCACGGCAGAAGTGATAACTTAACTGATCTAAGTTCAACTATTTAATATTGAAATTGTTTGACTTGAGAAAAGCTTATTACTTAAATTTTATGTATATTAATATAATATAAAGGTTACTCATTAATAAAATCTTTCATTGATTATAAAATATTTTTTATACTTAGTTACAATTCTATGTGTTTCAATCAATGGATCTGCAGAAAAACTGTATTTGACTGTTTCATATATTCCGCCAAATAGCTCGGACGCATTGTACATGGCTCATGCGGACAACATTTTGCATTTAGCAAATAATTATTCTAAAGATAGTCACCACTGCTTTCTAGGAGACTTTAATTTAAACAAAGTAACATGGAATAATAACAATAAGTATAATTTCTTGAATAATAACATACTTATTCCTACAAATGTTAATGCAACACATGAAATGTACCTTATTGACTCTTTTTTAAGTTTAGACTTTATGCAAATTAAATCCGAATAAACTAAATAGATTGTTAGACCTTATTTTTATTACCAAAGATTTTAATTATAGTATTGAAATATGTCAAATGCCTATAAGTGAGCCTAGCTTACATTATATACCACTTGTGCTTAGCATATCTTTTTATAAATTTGCATGTAAAATGGTTAATTCTATGAACAATAATATTTATTATAACTATAGCCAATGTAATTTTGATGCTCTTAATGCTGGTATTAGGTGTGTGAATTGGGAGCATAATTTGAAATATTTCAGCATTAATGATTCCCTTATTTTCTTTAAAATGAAACTAATTAATATCTTCGAAAGATCTATTCCACAATGTCCTAGGAAGACCTTTAGGCTTCCGTGGTATACCTCTAATCTTAAAAAATTGAAATATCTGAGAAACAAATTTTTCAATTTATATAAAGTAACAAACAATATGGAACACTTCGCTAAACATAAGCATTACTTAAGAGAATTCAATTTGCTTAACAAATTCTTATACAAGCAATATATTGCACGCTTTGAATGTGATATAAAATCTAATCCTAAAAAATTTTGTAGTTTCATTAACTCAAAAAAATACTTCTTCTGGGATTCCAACTTCAATGTGCTATGAGGGTATTTGGTCTAAATCTCTCTCTGAATCAGTAAACATGTTTCGCAAAATTTTTCTGATCGAATTTTACGAGTGACAATGACACTAAAAATTATGTTGACAACAATCTTGAAGCTAATTTTGATTTCGGTTGTTTTCAAATCTCAGACATTGATGTCTCTATCGCTATTTATGGTTTAAAGAACTCACAAAAAATGATTTAGATGGATTATCAGTATTTATTTTAAAGAAATGTCATGATTCACTTAAATCGCCTCGAATCGAATATTTCAAAAATATTTGAAAGCATTATGAAGGTAAAACTTTTTTCGCAATAAAAAACAAAATTTCTCCCAACCAGCATGGTTTTATGCCTAATCGGTCCACAGTTACAAATCTTGCGACATTTTCAGACTATTGCATGTCAGCATTTGAGAAAGGTTTTCAAGTTGATGCAATATATATGGATTTTTCAAAAGCATTTGATAGGGTCTCGCATAATATTTTGCTAAAAAAACTCTTAAATGGGTGAAGTCATATATAAGTAATAGACTATGCATAGTGTCTACTAAAGGGCTGCACAATTACACTTGAATCGCTGTATAAAACATTTGTGGGGATCGCAATTACTTTCGTTCTCTCACTCTCATTTGCGGGTATCGTTGGCGTGAGTGAAAATTGCAGGTAGTGTGCGTAAGTGGAAACTGGTTGAAAGCAAAACAAATAATAAATTGTCTATCGCGTATTAGCTATGTGCATAAAAATAACTTGCAAGAGGAGTACAAGTTGGCAAGTTGCATGTTTTAATTTAAATGTATATTTTATTGAAAACAGAAAACCATTCAGATAAAAAATTTTCAAAAAATTTAACTTTATGTATGGTAATATATATTTATTAATTATTAATGTTTGGATGTAAAAACATGATTTTAGTTTAAAAAATAATAAGTAAAACTGCTATTTATATTGTTATTTACAGGAAAAGAATCACTGTTTGTTGGCTATAAAAAATTAAAAAAGCATTAAAAAATTAAAATGAAACAATAATTCAATATTTACTTACTTCATCAATTTTCATTTTTTAATTTAACTCTTACTTTATTTTTACTTTACTAATGCTTTCATTAGCAACTGATAATGACTTCTGCTTTCAGCATACGCAAGTATTTGCAGTAGAAGGAAAAACTATAAAGTTTTTTTTATTTGCCAAGATAGCGACCGATAATTACTGTAATTGGTGAGAGCCAGTTACGTATGCATTTGATCCGAGAGAGAGAGAGAGAGTTTAAACATTACTTTTTTTCTGAACAACAAGCAACGGTTTTACGCTATTTCTTTGCTTAATTCTGCTACTAGTGATGTGCCTAGCTAAAAGTACTTAGTGGAATCAAAGAAGCAAATACATTTGTGCAGCCCTTTAGTGTCTATTGAGGGATTGTCTTCGGAATCTTTTATTGCTTCCTCAGGTGTTCCCCAAGGTAATATACTAGGTCCACTATTCTTTATTATTTTTATCAACGATATTAGTAGTTGCTTTAATAACTGAAAATTCTTGATGTTTGCGGATGACTTAAAAATCTTCTCGCGGATTACAAATACGAATGATATGCTTGCTTTGCAATCTGATATAACTAAGGTGTATGAATGGTGGTCTAAAAACCATTTATACTTAAATATAAATAAATGTTTTTATATTCCTTTTTCTAAATCAAACAATTTGCATCAAAACCAATACAAATTAAATAGTCAGACTCTTAAGTTGGTTACATTAATAAAAGATCTTGGTGTCATTTTCGACTCTAAATTCACTGTCATTCATCATCTTAATTATATAATACGTAAGGCCTATTCCCTTCTAGCATTTATTAAGCGCAAAAGCAACGAATTGTCTGATCCATATACACTTAAAATTCTTTTTACAAGTCTTGTGCGATCCAAGTTAGAGTACGCGAGTTTTATTTGGAACCAATTTTATAATACTCATGTAAATCGAATTGAACGTGTACAGCGTAAATTTCTTAAATTTGCACTTCGGTCTTTCAACTTTACAGAGCCTTTTCCCTCTTATGATGCTCGATGTAAACTTATAAATCTAAAATCATTAGAAAATAGAAGGAATATTGTTTCCCTCTTATTTATATATAATAAGGGTTCTCATCTAAGCATGTAACTGACCCGTAAACATTGTAAACCTTGTGAACTTACATGCGCGTAAACTATCTGTCAAAATTTGTATGGGCGTGGGTTTACATCATTTCCGAGCCTATTTTGTAGTGTAAGCTAGCATGTAAATCGACGTGTGTGAATTAGGGGTTGCCTTTGGCGCTAATCATTACATATTTAAAGTAGTTGAAGTAAATATGAACACTTTTTATTTATTTTTCTATGTTAATGAAAGTTTTTAAAAGGTTTAAAATTTAAAAAAGTCAAAATTTTGTCGGTTATTTAGGCTGTCAAAATTGGTTGTTTAGGCTGTGTGTCAATCGGAAACTTTTCAGTCGGATGATCAAATTTTGACAGTTGGTAGAGCAATTTTTGGCATTTTTGAGGTGAATATAATTGTAAAAAATTTGTGCTAGCCCCAGGGGCTACTACAAATTTTGACAGTCGAAAGCGAATTTTTGACACACTCAAAAATAAAAAAAAAACACATCAATTTCCGCGACGTATGTAATTCGAGTGCTTGTACTTGCAACTTATTTCTTAAACATGTAATATTGTAAACTTAAAAAACTTAAAAATTAACAAAATAATAAAAATAAAAAAACTGAAGTGCTTGAGTTTGTGTTTGCGTGTGTGTGGGCCAACAATCTCCCGGTACATCAGCAAGTCCAGCCAATTAAACTTTGCTGAAAGAAAGAAAGAAAGCCAATTAAACTTTGCTGATCTTGCTGATGCACCGGGAGATCGTTGGCTCACACACACGCAAACACAAACTCAAGCACTTAAGTTTTTTATTTTTATTATTTTGTTAATTTTTAAGTTTTTTAAGTTTACAATATTACATGTTTACGAAATAAGTTGCAAGTACAAGCACTCGAGTTAAATATGTCGCAAATTAAATAAAATGCAAATTAAATAAAATATTTGCGCTAAAACACGACCGAAATGTGAAACGTCAAAATTTGTAACTGTCAAAATTTCATCGTCCATTTGACACAGTAAAAAAGACAAATTTATTTCAACACACATAAATTTTATTCAACATGATATTTTTTATCCTACCACGACTGAAAAGTTTCCTTTTGACACACAGCCTCAAAATTTGTAGTAGCCCCTAGGGCTAGCACATGGGGCAGGCTTTTATTCACCTCACGAATGCCAAAAATTGTTCTACCAACTGTCAAAATTTGATCATCCGACTGAAAAGTTTCCAATTGACTCCCAACCTTAATCATATGACATTTTTTAAAGCAACAGGCTATTTATAGACAAAGAAGTAAAATATAAGGAAATGGTGTTGCTAACACACACACTATACTTGAGCTGTCGCACCATTCGTAAATTGTGCGAGCGAGATAGAGAGTTTTTTGACATTTCTGAGAGCACTGGCATCTGATTGGAAGACTCCTTAGCAAAATAGTTGAAAATAATTTAATTTTAAGCATTTTTCACTGCTTAAAAAGCAACAAAATCAAAGAAAAAAATCACAAAAATAAATGCAACATGAGTTGTGCGGTTAAGAATTGTAAAAGTTCCCGAAAACTTAAAAACAATGCGCTTTCGTTCCACAGGTAAATAAGTCAGGGCCGTAGCCAAAGTTGAATTTAAGATAGGGCAGTGGTAATAACAGGCAGGGCACAAGTAAAAATTTAACTTTATCTGATCTGGTGAAACGATTTTCGCCGTACATGTACACATTCAGTACTTAATTGTTGGAAGGGTGATGATCAAAACATCGATTTAAGCACCATTGATCAATAATAATTACCAGGTATATAATAATAGCCAGTAATAACAAATATTATCAATATATTTTCATTTATAAAGGTTTATATTAGGCTCCAAAAAAAGTTAAAATTACAGAATAAAAAATAATTTATAATAATAAGAAGTTTTTCCTTAACCCTTTCAGTGGATTTGCCCTTTCAGTGGATTGGACACGTCAGAAAGTTATTTTTATATTTATTTTGCAACGCTTTTTTTTAAATCAAATCCTCCGTTTGGTTCTATGAAAAAAAGATTAACCAACATGACAAAAATAAATTTAGAGAGATATTTGACATTAAAGTCAGTTGGATTTTCGATTTTGTAACGAAGAAAGGCAAAAAAGTTTTTGTTGGCCTATTTTATAAGAAAAAATTAAATTTATGTTTTTTATCATTTTATTTTTTTAATGAAAATAATATTAAGAGGGTATAAAAAAAATATCTAAAGGGTTGAAAAACCTTCAAGGGATTACAAAAAAAAAAATTTTGTGCCGAACAGGAGCAAAACAATTTTTTTATTGTACAAGCTTGCGAAACGTAAGTAGAGATGGTAAAAATCAAAGGTATGTTTTTTTCAGTTTTTTAAGACCTAAATGATAGAAATAGTACCTCAAAAAATTATTTTGTTCTTAATTTAGCCTAGCCATTGAATGGGTTAAAACAATCGATTTTTTCGATTCGTCGTATTATAAAAATTGGGGAAGCACCGCGATCAAAATTACCGAAGTCTTGTAGCCGATTTGATGGAAGTGTAGCCGATTTGATGGAACAAAGTCAATGTTAGAATGTCGCTTAAAATAAACTTTCTGCACCATCTTGTATATATTCGAGCAGCGAATTCCAACCAAGTTTGATGAACAAGGCGAGCGCTTCCATTAAACGACAAAATCAATGGAGGAGCGGTACAAGAATAAAAGTTTGCAATCTTTTATTGCTTATTTAAGTTGGTTTTGAGCAGCGGATGAGGCGTTGTGAAGAACACCAACATAAACACAATTCACAACACACACACACGATTATATATATATTCAAACAAAACTTGAACATTTATCCCAAAAAATTAATAAAACTTTTATTATTCGCAGTCATTATATATCGCCTTTTTTATTTTCTACAAAAATTATAATCGTAAAATCTGGCATTTAATTTGTGCATTCTAATAAGTCATAGATGACCAAAATCCGTTATCATTTGGTTAAATTAAAAAGAAAAATCGATCATTATCGATTAAAAAAACACCTTAATGTTATAAACACAATGGGGGCTACTGGCGTGCGACGTGTAAGTTCCACTGACTTGTAGAATTATTGCTGACACGTGGAATACAATCTTTGGCTATGTTCAGACGACAGTCAAATGATTAAGGTAATCCTTTCTTTTGTTCTTTTTTACTCTATTTGACTAATTGATTCAGGTCTTGAGCGTTATCAAAATTTTGATTATGATCCAGGTTAATTTTCGCTCTCGCATAGTTCATATTATTAACTGGAAAAAAACCACAAATTTGGATTAATTCAGTCATTTGACTCTCGTCTGAACGCAGCCTTTTTTATTTATTTTTCAATACACGCCTGTCAAATTAGAAAATAAAAATTGTCCGGCTACTGCGTGTTCTGTAGCCGCACGACAAGCTCGGCGTGTAATGTGGATTGTGTTTATAACATAAGAAATACATTGATCTATATTGAAAGGCTACATGCTACCCGCCTGCAGCCCCAATTGTGTTTATAACATAAAACAGCTGCCATATTTCCAACTTACAACCGATTTCAGTAATCTTAAATTTCTTAGAAAGTTGTTTTATAGTTTTAACTATTCCTGTAAAAATAATCAAGTATATTTATTGGTTACTATTTAAAAAAATTAGAGAACCACTAACATTTGTGCAAAATTTATGAAAAATTGATTTCTCCATTGCGATAAACATACTTTATACTATATTCTTTCCAAAAATTTTTACGCACAGTTAGACTTAACATTCAACTTTATTGAACAAAAGCGCATTTTGCTTTTAAATTATACAAACATATTAAAAAAAAAATATTTTAAATCGGTCTATTAGTTTGTTTGCAGTAGAGTGGCCCGTTTTGAAAAAAGTAAGTTTCGAGAAAAACATGTTTTAAGTTACTCTGGTTAGTTAAAGTTACTCTGGCATACCGGGTTTTAAGCTCTGTAGTATCTGTATCATAAACGGGATTTAATTGAAAATTTTTTTACATATTCTTAACTTAAATTTAAAAAAAATATATTTTCAAAAAATTGTTTGGCTAAAACCTCCCTTAAGGTAGGGCAATGGTATTTGAAGGTAGGGAATTGCCCCACGATGCGCCCCCCTAGCTACGGTCCTGAAATATGTCCATACGGTTTGAATTATTTTAACAAAAGTGCTTTATTTAGTTTCTAAAGATATTTTTTTAACTTATTTGTATTAGAAATTTATATATTTCTAACTAAAAATGGTTTAAAAATGCAAATTAGACCAAGTTGATTTTGCGCCAGTTTGATCAAACCACATCTATTAAAACACAAACACTGCTTCAGGGGCGCAGTCATTTTTCACAGTTGAATACATTTCTGGGGCGCTCTTGTTTTCAGCATTTTGAATCAGATTTAGTACCTGTTTGTTAAATTTTTCTGATTTCTACACAACAACTAGGCAGAAACACCCAAAAAATAAGGATTTTAAAAATTAATCTAATTAAATTTGTAATTAAAGTTCAAGTTTAGAATTTATAGGCCTTCAAGTTTAGAAAAATTACCTAAAAAGTTATTTATTACCCTATAAAATGCTGTTTTTATAGTTTTTTACCAAAACTAAGCATTATGGGTATTAAAACAAAGGTAATGCGCGTATATATTCAACGAGGTGTGAAACATAAAATTCCATCTACAACTTTTTTAGATATAATATGTTTTTTATAATCAGAATTTGTCTGAAAAAATAATGGTTTCTCTTTTACGAAAGCAATACATTAAAAAGAGAAATTTTAAGAAGATAACTACATCCAAAAGTATTGTATAGAGCGAAGCCTGTGTTGTACTTACTGAGGTTTGTAATCCCTAAGCAGCGGCCGAAGGCCTCCTATTAATACATTTTGTAATTTTTATTAAATTTGGAAAAACCTCGCGATTTTAATTAAAAAAAAATTTTATGTTTAATATCTTGTTGAACAAATACTTTTATTATCTCTCTTTTGATACCCACCCATAAAGTTAAGTTTTGTTGGAAAACTTAAAAAATCAGCTAGATTTTTAGTTCACTTTTTTCAACGTTTGATGCCTATAACGTCTAAACCAATTGAAAGCGATCTGAAATTTTTTAAATAACTAGAGTTGTTGCTAGTCTTGAAACGTTTCTAAAATTTTAATGCATAAGAACAAGCTTTAACAGTTTGGGCCTTCTTTTACGATACAACCGAATACGGCCCTTTGTGATTGTTTCTGTATTTGTGTGAACCAACACCAATATTAAAATACCACACTTTTCTGCTATTACATTACTTCCTTATATTTTACTTCGTTGTTTATAGATCACCGCCATCAACTCTACCAAGGTTGCCATCTGCTCTAGTTGCTTCTTATTTATTCAATATTCATTGCTGTTCGACAATTTGTCGAAATGCACCATATCATGAAACGAGTTTTTTGCTTCGCTAGAAGCTAGTGTTTTTAACTGAAAGGTGGCTATTTTCACAACCAAATGTTCAATTACTCACGACTTTGATAGTTAGTTAATTGTTTTTATGATCTATTAAATATAAAATTTTTATAATTTTTATGATTTATATAATTTTAAATAATTTTGTGATTGCGATTTATTTTTAATACCATTACGCAATTTACTCTGTTTTTATTCAGGGTGGGTTCGCGGAAGCGCTTAGCGTAAACTTAAAGCTATACGCTTTCAGTAAATATACGTAGTACATTGAATACGCAGCGTATACTAACAAAAACAACTAGCAAGATATGTTGCAATTTTCGCTGCAAGTAAATTAAAGCATATGGGCATTTCTGAACTGGCGTTACGTACGATTTTTACAAAGAAATATTTACAAAAGGAATTAAAAAGTCTAATTTTTAAAAAACTTTTCCAGCGATTGCGTCTTTCTTCACGAGGAACACGAAAACAAAAAAAAATAGCTATTTTCTTTTTGAAAAGGCTTTCGACAAATTGCTTCAAATTGGTTAGCAAAAATTTACAAAAATTCACAACATAATTTTAATTGACAAGTTTCGTTATTTGCTTTGTTTTTTTTCTTAAACAACTGATTTTGACAGATAAGGTACCCACCACAAGATATAATTGTATCTACTAACACTACCTTCTTATATATATACTTTTGTACTTTTAAAGATTATTCCTAGATTTTTTGCCTTTACTACATAGTATAATGATGAAATTTGCCATGCAACATAGATTTTCATATATTTTATTATTTATTAACTTAATTCTCATTTTGTAGTAATTAATTATACCTGTTTAAAATGCACTATGCTAAGTTTTAAACATTACACATATATTCTCATGCACACGTATATGGATTCACACACACACATACAAGCATACGAAGCAGGGCTTTGAAGCGCTTCTAGCAGGCCATCATATGGAGTTTTTAGCCCTTCTGTACTCATACCGTGGTTATGCTAGCCAAACATGTTTGCCGAACATTTTTTGTTGTTATTGTATCACGTGTTAAATGAAAAATTAACTTTTTCTCATATTCATTCTCTCGCTCTCAGACCGAACATTTTTGATTGGGTAGGTCAGACGATGATTGTTTGAACGGCGTTCGATGAACTATTTTGACACTCTTTCACATTTTGATTGCTGGTCGGTCAGACGGCAGCGATATGATTGGCGTTAAATTTTTGACATTTCTTAGCATCAAGTGAAGAAAACGGCCGTTATGAAGTGAGCTCATGCATAACGTAATTAATAAGGTAGTAGTGACAGTTGGCTACATTCACAAAACGGCTGTCATATGTTGTCATTTGCCTGTATATTTAAAATTTTTTTTTTTCTTTTTTCGTTTTCTACTTTATACCATTTTTGACAAAACGCCAAAATAACTGTCACTTCTACCTTATTAGTTACATCATGCAATTTAGTTCACACAAACGGCGATAATAAGTTATCATTTTTTGTCGTCTGTTCTTTATATTTATATTTATATTTTGCAAACTAACCTGCCAAGAAAAATGGTTTCATACAACTATTTTTTCGATACGTTTTAGTAAAATTTTACTATTTTTCCCTCAAAAAAATACTTTTGAGTCGCTAAAGCGTAGCAAAACTTTTATTTCACCAGCCAGCAACACTGTTTAGAGCAGTGTCGGGCAGCTTTGCACACCTATACTTTCTCATCTTGAGTATGTATTAATGAGCGCTTTAAAGCTCACACTGTAAACAAAGTAGTGCTAAAGCGCTTTTTGCAGAAATCTTTCTAGGCATTAAGTTATTTTTTTGCTCGGATTTGTACTGCGAAATTAAATAAATTAGTAGTGGACGGAATGTCAAAATGAAACAGACCGACAGACGGATAATGTGAAATATAGATAAGCAGACAGAAATGTAAAAAGGCGGGATAATATTAAAAGACAAATTTTTTTTTATTGTCCTTATGTTGCTTATTGTGTTGCCAAGGCCAAACTGACAGCATTAGATGCTTTCGTTTACGTACTTGGAACTGATCACTATATGATATGATATGTGGACATGCCGCTATTAAATAATTAATTAATTTCTCCATCGCATGCCCTACAATTACCTTATATTGGCCAAGCAAATTATCGTAATGCCTTGTAATGCATAATTTTTTTAAATTTACTTCTTTGATGCCGCACCATGCCGTTACTTTCTAAAAATAAAAATTTTTTCATACATACTTCCAAAAATTTTGCATATATAAAATTTTATACAGTGTAATCTTACGTTATATCTGTGTCGATGAGCAATAACAGCTTAAGTCTTATTTCAAAGGTTCCAGAAATCTTGCTTCAAAGTTTTCAATCGCCATGTAAGTTATATGAAAGGGTCTTTTGTTTTTGCGTCATATCGCTGGCTAAGGTCATGCTAGAAGTTCTAGATTTTGTGTGTTCATAATGATATATACGTGGAACACAACTATATCAATAACTCAGTTCTGCCTTAAATCGACTTAAGCTAATTAATTAGTAAGTATTAGTAAATTAATTAGTACTGAAGTTTTTGATGCTTTTGATGAGAAAAACAACAATTTTAATTCGGACCATAAAATGAATTTACAATGTTCTCAATAAACGAGAACAAGAAAATTAAAACAAAGAAGCAATCAAAGTGCTGTCAAACACATCAAGTAACGTAGCTATTTTTTTTGTGTAGGGGAACAAATGGGAGATAACACCCCTATTATATATGCATTTCTTTTCAATAATAGTACTAAAAAATAAATTTGCCTAAATTTATTTATAAATACATTTATAATGTAATTTATTTCATTTCAATAAACTAAGTTTCAATAAGAAAATGTCGATATTTCTTCATCGCTATAAATAAATTATCCCCTTTAAATATATTGTGACTACGTTTTTATTTAGCCACTTTGACAAGCTCGAACTACGTCACAACAAAGATGGAGGACATGCGCAATACTTTATCTGTAGTTCTTTGTATCATGATCTCAAGTGTGCAAAGCTGCCCGACACTGGTTCAGAGCGATGATTGTTCACTGTTCAGAGCCAGCAATACTGTTCAGAGCGATGATTGCTGCCATGTACTGCCATGATTGCTGCCATTCAAAAATGAACAAATTTTGATTGCTCTACAATGGCCGCATTCAGCGCAGATAACAGTTGGCAACTGTTGTGTAAAAATTCGCTGAATGGTAAAATTTTGGTAGCGCTCACTCAAACTGATCATAACACCTCTGAGTTGAGTAAACTGTCAGATGCTGTTACTGACGCTGTTAAAGTAAAAAACATAGAAATAACGAAGCAAATTTATGTGAGAAACCTTTGCAGTTGAATTAAATTTATATAAAAATTATATATAATTGAATTAAATCTAATATATGACGTGTAGAGCAGCAACACATTCAGAGAAAAACATCGGTTACTAAGGAAGCGCTACCATTACAATTCACTACAGTTGTCTGCGCTGAATGCGGCCAATGTGTTCATCCGCTCTCGCGTTCTCTGTTTCTTGACAATTTTGCATTGAAAGCAACAACAAGACATATCGAACGCCGTTCAAACAATCATCGTCTGACCTTACCCATTGCTAATTAAAACACCAAACATGCCGAACTTTCCGGTGCTGCCTTTAGTCATTTTGCATAATAGCAAAAAGTATTAGAAAGTGAAATTAATTGTGTGCTCAAGCAACCCTTAACACAAACAGCAAGCATTGTTTAGTTGAACTAATTTTAATAACAAAAAATCGTGTTAATTATAGTAATCTAATAATATTTTGATAGAAAAATAGCAAATTCATGAACACAAATTTCATATCTATTGAAACTAAAAAAAAAATGAAAATGAAATAATAAATAATTGAATACAAAAAATAATGCCCCTTGTAGCGTGACAATGCAAATCAATACATACTTCGTTCATACTACATATAAACTCATATTGTACTTATCACCCTAAGTGTAAGTGCAGTATCAAATAGCGCGGAATTTATTCAACTCCAAATTCCACAATAACTTATTAAAGTTATTGACCGCGTCATATTTCGGAATTTATTGAACTCCAAATTCCACAATAAATTATTAAAGTTAATGACCGGGTCATATTTCGTTTATTCTCATAGTTTCGCGTTTAGTCATTAAACTCAAGTATCAATGTCGAATTGCATCGATACTTGACTTTCTACTTTTGTCACTTACACCCTTCTTCGTAAGTTTCTTTTTAGATTAAGACTAGCATAAGAAGTCAGTCAAGGAGTGTAACTGTATTGAAAATGTTTGGTCACTCGCGATCTAATCGAAATAAATAAAATTAAAACTAAAATTAAATATTGTGTTTTTTTGGACTTCAATAGCAACCAAGCTATCCTAGCATGGCGATCCTGCCAGTCCTGAATCCTTATGATCCGCAGTCAGTAAATTATTAAAAAAATGTCCTGCAATAAAACTACCAAAATGGTACAGTGAAAAAAAAGAACATAATCATCAGAAGTGTAAAGATTATTGGTTCAAACATTATAATGAAAAAGAAAAGACTTTCATTAATAAAGAATTATTAATTCAAAAGTGATATGAAAATAAAGAGTATTTCTTCCACACAAAAACAAATTCGAAACAAATTGCACAAAGACTAATATAAAACTGTTTAAGTTAAATTTTTGCGAAAAAAAAAAAATAAAAACAAGACCAAGTACAAATACCCATATAACAACAACCACCAACAACAACATCAGCAATAAAACAAATTTCCCAACATCAAAATCGAAGCGGGGCAATTTGACGCCAATGAATTTGTAACAACGACGCAAATTAAATCAAACGATCGGTTGATTGCAACTCTAACCGATGAACAGCTGAATGTTATACAACTGCAGCAGCATTAGCACGCAACAACAATGAGCTGCACATCAACAATAGCAGTGGCAGCAATAATAGCAACAATATGCATATGACGACAACAACAACAACTGCTGCAGATGATAGCTTTACAATTCATTTGTAGCGCAAATAACAGCAAAATAATATATTGGTAACTACAACAGGGAAATTCAAGCACCAACTTTAATTTCTTCAAACGTCATCATCATCATTTACACCTGTACCAGAACTACAACAGCATTCAACTTTGACTTAGCAGAAAATATATTAACTACTACATCATGAAGTAAGCAAATTCCATTTTAAGATTATACAAGTTTATTTTAAATTTAAGTGTTACAATTAGAAGAAAGCCAACTGACTAAACACAAATAGTTTAAATTATATAAATACTTTTTTTCCAACAACAAAATAAATTTCGAATTATTATTAAAATAATGTAAAACGAAAGATATTAAAAAAAAAAAAAAAATTGTATTCTTATTATGCAACTACAAACATAAAAGTAATTTTGCAATAAACCTTTCAGGCCCTAACAAACGTACCGTTGATATAGGTCAAGTAAATGAATATAAAATCAACAGTAACAACAAATTAATTTGTGAATGAAAAAAAAAAAATATAAAGGAACACTAGGTATCAAAAAACCACTGCAAAATGACGTGGTGGAAAAAGGTGTTGAACGGCATATTGATTGCAATTTCGGGTTACGAAATTGGAAAAGAATTAAATACAGAAAAACAAATAGTGAAATAGGAGCAAGTAATACATGAAGTAGCAAAAAATGGAAAGGAGAATGAGAATTGGCCAATTAGTGGCAATGTACTTTTTATACTCTTCTTAATATTAATGATAACCCATCAGCACAGACTCAATTAAAGCACATTACAGAACTCATAAATAAACACAATGAAGTAGCTGTAATATTGAAAGATATATTTCATGTTCTATCAGAACAATATAAAGTGTCTGTGTCTGAGTTCTTTACAGCAATTAAAGACAGACTTGAGATACTTTTTGAAAGGCTCGAGTTGGACATTATTATCCCAAAAGATTTAATGACTTCAATCGAGGCTAATATTAGTGAAAACTCCTTCGTTTCAGACAGTTCCGCAGAAACAGTTAACGAAATAAAGGATCCAAAAATCATGGCCGATACTGTGGCAAACTTTTTAACATCAGCGGCTAAATTGTTGCCAGATTTTGATGGCACATACGTAAATTTGCAAAGATTTATTGATGCAATAAATCTAGTAAATTTAATAAAAAGCACATATGAAGACGTTGCAGTTAACCTGATAAAAAGTAAATTAACAGGCACTGCAAGAAATTTAATAACAACTGAAAACACCATAGTTGAAATAATAGCAAAGTTGAAATCTTCCATAAAAGCAGAAGATGCTCAAGCAGTTATAGCTAAGCTAATAAATGCTAAGCAAAATAACAAGCCAACAAATGAGTATGTCCAAGAAATTGAAACCTTGGCAAAACAACTCGAAATGGCATACATTTCCGATGGTCTGCCAAGTGAAATAGCCAAAAAATATTCAACACAAACGGCCGTTAAATCACTTACCAAAAATGCCAAATCGGACAAAGCTAAATTATTATTACAGGCAGGGACTTTCAATCAGCTTAGCGATGTTGTTACTAAATTTGTTGAACTAAGCAACGAATCAGAAGATGTGTTCAGAGTAAATATGGTACGGTATAAACCAAACTACCGCAATAATCGTAACCAAAATTCAAACAGGGGTAGTAGCAAGTATAATTACCGCTTTAGAGGTGGTCGTTATAATAACAACAATAATCAACAGCAGCGAAGATCCTTTAACCAGAATAATCCACAAAATCGCAATAACAATCAGAATCAAAACAATGATAGAAACGGTAACAGAAACGTAAGAGCAATCGATGCTGATTCGGAAAACGGTTACAGACCCCAGCAAGCCCAACTGGGGACTTATCAGGAATAAATAACACATGCACATTACTTAACGTAAATCTAAAGTTCTGCAATTATGTGATTGTCGAGAGTTCTAATAATGACTCGTCAAACGCATTTTTGTTAGACACTGGGTCCGATATAAGCATAATAAAACAAAAATTTATTAACAATATAATATTGAATACAGATTTTACTTATAAGCTAACAGGTATTGGGGAAGGCACAATAGCAACTTTGGGATACATTGAAAATACGTTCTTTTTCAAAAATTTTAAACTAAAGCATAACCTACAGGTGGTTGAAGACAATTTTCCTATACCTTGTGATGGTATTATTGGATTGGATTTCATCAAAAAGTTTAATTGTGTTTTAGATTATAATTCATCTAAAAGTTTGTTTGTCATTAGACCAGTTTTTTCAAATTCGTGTGAAATTCTCCAAATCCTTGATGCTCCAAAATTAAATGCCATATCTTGACCAGCAAGAGCAGAAGTTATCAGAAATATCACTGTTAATATCAATGAGGAAGAATTCTTAATCCCAAATCAAGAAATAGCCCCAGGAATATTTGTATCAAATACAATTGCATGTAAAAAATGCACATATGTCAAAATTTTAAACACAACACAACACATCAAAATATTTTGCTAGAAGATTATAAAATTGCAGGTGAAAGTTTAGAATCATATACCATATTGCAGATAGACCCAATCAAAAAATGTGATGAAAGAGACAAAATTATTTTACAAAAACTTGAAGGTAATTGTTCTTTGATATTTAGAGAAAAATTATTAAATTTGTGCAGAAATTATACAGACATTTTTGCAGTTGAAACAGACAAAGTTACATGCAACAATTTTTACAAACAAAAATTAAAGCTGAAAGACGATACACCCGTCTATATAAAAAATTATCGATTACCCCAAGTTTACAAACCCGAAATAGATAAACAAATTAATAAAATGATTGAAGATGATATCATTGAACCTTCAGTGTCAGAATACAATAGCCCTATACTCCTTGCTCCCAAAAAGTCATTACCGGGGTCGGCAGAAAAAAAAATGGAGATTAGTAATTGACTTTCGTCAGTTGAACAAAAAACTAACATCAGATAAATACATTTTGCCTCGTATTGATGACATTCTAGACCAGTTAGGTCGAGCTAAATATTTTTCCTGTTTAGATCTTATTTCAGGCTTTCATCAAATAGAACTAGATGCTTCATCCAGAGACTTAACTTCATTTTCCAGTATAAATGGATCATTTAGATTTAAAAGATTACCATTTGGACTCAAAATAGCTCCGAACTCCTTCCAACGCATGATGCAGATAGCATTTTCAGGTCTAGGTCCAAGCAAAGCGTTCGTATACATGGATGATCTTATTGCAATAGGTTGTTCGGAAGAACATATGATCAGTAACTTAAAATCAATTTTCGAAATATGTAGAAAAACTAATCTTAAACTACATCCAGATAAATGTACTTTCTTTTCATCGGAAGTGACCTTCTTAGGGCATAAATGCACCGACAAGGGCATGCTGCCAGACGAATTGAAATTTGAAAAAATTTTAAATTACCCAAAACCATCTAACGCAGACGAAATTAAAAGATTCGTAGCTTTCGTCAACTATTACAGAAGATTCATTCCCAATTTCTCTCTTTACTCTATACATTTGACTAGGCTTACACGAAAAAAAGCACAATTCAACTGGACTGAAGATTGCGAAAAATCATTTGACTATTTGAAAAATTCCCTTATGAATCCCAAAATTTTAAAATATCCAGATTTCAACAAACAATTCTGTATAACCACAGATGCCAGCAAAATAGCATGTGGCGCTGTCCTAAGTCAGGAATACGATGGCTTACAACTTCCAGTTGCATTCGCCTCCAAAACTTTCACGAAAGGCGAAAGTAACAAATCAGTAATTGAACAGGAACTCACTGCCATTCATTGGGCAGTAAAATTTTTCAAGCCATACATCTATGGTACTAAATTTTTAATCAGAAGTGATCACAAACCCTTGACATATCTTTTTGCTTTAAAGAACTCATCATCTAAACTCACCCGTATGCGTCTTGATCTCGAAGAATTCGATTTCGATACTGAATATATAAAAGGTAAAGACAACTGTGGCGCTGATGCATTATCGCGTATTGATTTTGGGCTTATCAAACGCCTTAATGTAGATAACGCACAGATTTGTGCAGTGCAAACAAGATCAAAATCCCATGAAAACGTAAATATAAACCCTTCACCTGTGAAAACAAATGAAATTAGACAACAAATATATGAAACGATAACTCACAAGGAAATGAAAAAAATACCTTGCCTTAAATTAAACGAAAGCATGCAGAAACTACTCATTATGAAAGGAAAAATAAAACTTCTAGAAGTATATGTCAAAAACCTAATTGTTCAAGGGAAAATTTTACTAGAGAAATTCTTCCCTAGACTTGAAAAATTAGTCAACAAAATAGGTTTAAGCAACATAAGAATTGCATTAAATGATGACCTTTTTAAATATACAAGTGTATACAATTTTAAAGAAGTAGGCAACGAGTTATTAAAGAAAATGAAAATTGCGTTAACGCCAGAAATTAAAACAATAACGGATCCAAATGAAAAAACTGAAATTTTAATTAAATTCCACAATGATCCAAGCCTAGGTGGACATAGCGGAATTAACCGACTATTAACAAAAATTAGAAAATATTACACATGGAAAAATATAACCTATGATGTGCGTAAATTTGTGAAGAATTGCGAAAAATGCAAATTTAACAAGTCAGGCATAAAATCCAAAAAACCATTGGTAATTACTCAAACACCTCAAAAGCCTTTGACAGAATACAAATTGATACAATAGGTCCATTGCCAATATCGATCTTGGGTAATGAATACGCAGTAACAATCATGAGTGAACTTACAAAATATCTCATAGCAATTCCAGTTACAAACAAGTCAGCCAAAACTATAGCACTAGCAATCGTCGACAATTGTATTTTGATATACGGCTCTGTTAAAGAAATACTCACCGATTTAGGAACTGAGTATAAAAATCAAATATTTGCAGAGATATGTAAACTTCTAAATATAAACCAAATTAATTCAACCCCTTATCACCATCAAACTTTAGGAATGGTCGAAAGGAGTCATAGAACCTTTAATGAGTACATACGATCGTACCTTTCCCCTGATAAAGCCGATTGGGACGAATGGTTAACGTATTTTGTATATTGTTACAATACAACACCATCGTCAGTTCATGGCTACGCTCCGTTTGAGCTAGTATTTGGAAAAACACCACAGCCCTATAGCTTTATGAATAAGAAAACATCACCAATTTATAACTTTGAAGCATATGATAAAGAGCTGAAATTTAGACTTCAAGAAGCTCACAAGCGCGCTTTAAAACTTGTAGATCATGCAAAGCTAAAATCAAAGGAACTATATGACAGAAATTGTTCAGGGCAATCAATTCAACTAAATGATAAGGTCTATTTGTACGACGATGCTAGTCACAAACTAGACAACGTCTTCAAGGGTCCTTATCAAGTGATTGAAATGGATAACAGAGGAAATTGCAAAATTACAAACGGTTCAAAAACATTAAATGTACACAAAAATAGATTAAAATTAGGATAATCATGAAAATTTCTATCTACATAATAATTACAAACATTTGAGCTCAAATTTACCAACATTACTGTATTTTTAATAATCTCAAATTTACCAACATTACTGTATTTTTAATAATCTCAAATTTACCAACATTACTGTATTTTTAATAATCTCAAATTTACCAACATTACTGTATTTTTAATAATCTCAAATTTACCAACATTACTGTATTTTTAATAATCTCAAATTTACCAACATTACTGTAGTTCATTTTACTGTAGTATTAATAAAACAAAAAAAAATGTATATCCTGTATTCAAAAACATTAAATAAGAATTTTATTAAGTAAATATTAACATTTGTACATAATTTCTTTATTCAACATTTTTCAAAATATAAATAACATAATTTGTCACTTAAAATTAATATAAAAAAAAATAAATTTAGAAAAAACTTTAAAAAAAAATTCTTCAAACTAATTTTTTTTTTTTTTTCCAAAAGAGGGGAGGTGTAGCATGACAATGCAAATCAATACATACTTCGTTCATACTACATATAAACTCATATTGCACTTATCACCCTAAGTGTAAGTGCAGTATCAAATAGCGCGGAATTTATTCAACTCCAAATTCCACAATAACTTATTAAAGTTATTGACCGCGTCATATTTCGGAATTTATTGAACTCCAAATTCCACAATAAATTATTAAAGTTAATGACCGGGTCATATTTCGTTTATTCTCATAGTTTCGCGTTTAGTCATTGAACTCAAGTATCAATGTCGAATTGAATCGATACTTGACTTTCTACTTTTGTCACGTACACCCTTCTTCGTAAGTTTCTTTTTAGATTAAGACTAGCATAAGAAGTCAGTCAAGGAGTGTAACTGTATTGAAAATGTTTGGTCACTCGCGATCTAACCGAAATAAATAAAATTAAAACTAAAATTAAATATTGTGTTTTTTTGGACTTCAATAGCAACCAAGCTATCCTAACACCAATGCCAATTTGAATTAATTCGGTAATTTCGTTTTACAGTTTATATTAAATATTAATAATATGCCTAAAATTATATAGTTATGCAATAACAAAATAAGCAAACTCTATCAAATAACATAAGCAAAGTCTGCTTCCGTTTAGCAGCTGCTGTCCCACGCTAAAAAAAGGTCAAGCGTCAGCAATCTTACGCTTGTGTAGAATATATTTGATAACGGCGAATAAAACCAAGCGTCAGCAACTTTATGCTGACTTAGATATTAAGAACTTAGTTTGTAAGGATTGAAAAGAATTGAAAAATAAAGTTCAGTCTACGTTTGGAAATCAAGT
Source organism: Dichetophora obliterata (assembly GCA_963920525.1). Taxonomy (NCBI): domain Eukaryota; kingdom Metazoa; phylum Arthropoda; class Insecta; order Diptera; family Sciomyzidae; genus Dichetophora; species Dichetophora obliterata. The sequence goes on along the minus strand of OY986437.1, from coordinate 184,581,525 downwards.
GAAGTTGTTTTTCTTAATTATATATAAAAATGCAAAAAGGGTTTTTCTTATTTGTGTTTTGACTTATTTTTACATAATATGCAACTGTGCAACAAACATAGCATAACCACCAAACAAATATTTCAGCGAAGAGAATAAATTAATGAAAATGAACACCGAACGTGTTTGGCTAGCATAACAACGGCATTAGAAAGAAAAGCAATATAAATATCAACTTGAAATAAATAACTACTATCCAGATTTAAACTAAATGTCCGTCCTCTCATGTGGCAGTCTGATATCTTATCCACTCGTCTACAGCAGTCGTTAACAAACTTTAGCTTATTTTGCATCATTGCAAAGGAAAGTGAGGTTTCGGGAGCGCGGGTTTTAAATCCATTTAAAAAATTTTTCATATAAAATAATATGAACAGACTCCAAACCTTCAAAAGGTAGGCCTTACAGAAGCACTCATCAATACAGATAGCATGGAAGGTATATTGACACCAATAAGAGCACTACTAGCATGCTTTCTTTTGCGTAACGCTAGCAAAAATACCTACTGGGAAGTTGTGTGTTCACACACACATGCAACCATGATACAATTATTTTACAAGGTAGCCGCGTAGACTGGCTTTTTTCTCACGAGCGGCGATGGGTAGTTGTCAAAATTAGCTGTTTATGCAATTAATCAAAGAAAAGTGAAAAAATAAGCGACGAATTAAGCATAGGTAGTCAACCGCAACAAACTTAAAACATTTCAATCAACTTCGCGAATAAATTTAATGAATCAAAGGTAAGTTAAAAATAAGCACATAGCTAGTCAACAGCAGCAAACTACAACATTCTTTAGCTGTTTTTGACAACTACCAATCGCCAAAAAGCTGTCACGGCTACCTTGTAAAATAATTGTATCATGCATGCAGCTTACTTCATAAGATGACAGTGGGAGCGAGACATTATCTATCAAGCGATATAACGAAGACAGAGCAAAACCGGTTCTACCATCTTCACGCCTGCTAGCGAGACAACGCATGCATAGCAACATAAAATACTCAGCTGGCAAAGGAGCCTTGCTGTATGTCTGCCGGCAACATGCCTCGGAAGGTCAATGGATATGCTCGCCTCCATACACGCTTATAACTTTTTTCTATAGGCATGTCCTAGGCCGGAAGGTCTGCCAAATGAACTGCCGTAGCAGCAATACTGCATGCATCTCCCGGCATTAATGCTGCATTCATCACACGGTATTAATTCTACATTCATACCGTCAGATGCATGCTGCATTGCATCTAGGTAGGACATGCCTATAGAAAACATTATAAACGGGTATGGAGGAGAGCATGTTTGCTAAACTCCCATCCCATGTTGCCGGCAATTGAAAAATTACCACTATCCGGAAACTTGAACCTCGGCGGCGTGAGTGTAAGTGCATCAGCTTATCCATTCGACCATCGCAGCTGTTAACTAATTATCGCTTCATTTGCTTCATTAAGAATGAACGCGAGAGCACAGAGCAAGAAAATTAACGCGATCGCTTTGTTGTTATAAGCAGTTAATGCAAATCACTAAAAATCGCTAAAAAAACAGAACATATTAAAAAAAACACCAAAACACATTAAGAAAAATAAAAAACAATTATGTCTCTGCAGGGCTTTGAACCCACTACTCAAGATTCCAAAAAACAAGAATAAAAACTAAAGCCCTAGCGAACTGATCCATTCGCAATGTTGCGATGTTGTTGAAATAATATAACTTGCTGCTATCAAAAGTACTTCGGCGAAAACACAAAGGGTCAGCGAATTACAACAATCATCAAAATATTGAAGTTGTCCCTTAAAATTAACCGGAATTTTGCATTAGCAAACATGACACTTTTGCTAATGCACCTCACTTAGAAGTAAAGAGGAAGTTTTTAAAATTTCAAAAATTTCAAAGTTTTTAAAATTTCAAAGAGCTACTAGCAAGACAATAAAAGGCGAGTCGCGGCATTAACTCAAAAGGCGCTTTCGCATGGACCAACATATTGGACCAACATGGCAGATTGGACAGCATTTAGTACCTTGCGTTAGTTAAAACGACAGTCGGTGCAACATGTTGGATGAAAATCAAAAATTTTTGATTTTTTCTGGCGACCTTTTCACAAGTTGGACGTGTGAATACGTGTTGGTCCAACTTGTTGTATTTTTTTGCGAGCTTTAGACCAAGCAATTTTTTAAGAAGGCAACAACAACAACAACTATGTATAGAGTCAATCACTTAGCTGACTAGACAGTCTGTTTCGGAAAAGACGTAATGTAAAGTAACGTAATGTTGTCAACTGTCATCGTGACGGGACGTAATGTAAGAAAACGTTGTAGCAATTATAATAGGCAGTAGCCAGGCAGTTGTTTGTCGTAAATAATTGCACGTTCCTGTGCAAATACAATTAAATCTTCGTCATCCATAGCTGTGGATACATAAAACTATCACATTAATAACGAAAACTCAACAAAAAGCGTAGTTCAACAATATAAAATAGCGCAATAATCGAATCTAACCTCAATGTTTAGTTGTTCTTTGAACAGACGTAATGTAAAGTAACGTAGAAATCGAAATCCAACGGATCTTTACGTCCCGTTACATTACGTTACTTCTATTATAATCACTTGTATAAGAAAAGTATTGATTGAAACAGTAAGTGACAGAACACACTGCTGCAGTGGCATTTCACTACATTACGTTACGTCTATTATAACTTGGCCTTTCCTCTTCAGTAGTCTTTGAGTGATTAAGCTGTGATCAACTCACTGTTTAAATTTGTATATGGAGCAATTCCATATGAAAGCGATCACCTTTTGGACGACCCCTCTCCGACTTTAAAATAAATAGTCTCAATCGATTGCCTAGCAAAAAAAAATGTACCTACATATTTTTTTTTTTTTTAATAGTGACTGGTTTAGTGGTGGTGTACACCACTGTCATGTGACAAAATTGAAGAATTCTTCATAAGAGACCTCATTGAAAGTTGTTTTAAAAAAAAAATACTAAAGCGATCGCAACGAGTGATAGCTCGTTGGAAAGGTATTGAATCAGGCTTTAATTGAAAAATAAAATTTTCCTAATTTTTCTCAGAAATTTACCTTTTTTCCCATGAAAATTTTTTTCCACATCCGATTTTCCACAGAAGCTCCTAAATTTTCCGGCTAATTTTATTTTTTTTGGATTCCTCATAATTTTTGCTTTAAGAATCAGCAATAAAAAAATGGGCCCCGACTCCTTGTTTGGACAGGAGAAGAGCATTTAAGAGACCAAAGTAAGAGAGTAAAGTAAAGAGTACCAAAAAATAAATATAAATACTTCACACACACTGAGTCAAATTTCAGTTGAATACTAAACGTGAAAATGTTAAAGTGTTTTTTTTTTTTAAAGTAAAGAGTGAAGCTGTAAAGACAATTTAAAGTAAAATGAATAAATTTTGCTGCAATCCGTTTAACAAGAGTGGACATCGTTCGAAAAAGATAAAAGTATTAAAATTAACTGGTGTTTCGAAGCGATACATGAATGAATTAAATATACAATACGGTGAAGAAGCAGAATTCATTTGCCCCAAGTGTAAAATCGATTTGTCTCAACAAGCAAATGCATTGAAACAAATGCAACCACAATCCGAGAGTGAAATGACAATTGAACAAAATGTTTCATCTGATAGTGAGGCAGACATTCCGATGGTCAATATGTCTTTGAGTCCTTTGAATGAGGCTATTACCACTTTCGGTGAAACGCCTATTAGAAAAAGAAAGTTTCGAAGTGAAAAATACAGGAAAGAGAAAAAAGGCAAGGTTATGAGTGCAATCGCGACAATATTTGATGAAGGCTATGATAACGAATGCAATCAAGCAGATGACGTTGATGACGGCAAACAAATGATTGAGCAGTTGAAAAGAAAATTCAATTTAGCGACCACTTTTCCGGAGAAATATCTCATTTTATCTGTGCTGCCTCAATCATGGTCTATACGCAAGATTTCTGAACAGTTTCAAACATCTTTTTACATCGCGAGAAGAAGCAAAGAATTAGTTCGACAGAAGGGCATATTGGCGACTCCCACCAAGAAATTTGGCTCAAGGACCCTCAGCGAAGCAACGGTGAAATTGATTCAAGATTTTTACTGCAATGATGACAACAGCCGCGCCTGCCCAGGTACACGTGACTATGTTATCACACGTGATGATGGAGAAAAAATACACAAGCAGCGCAGATTATTATTATGTAATCTATCCGAAGCATACCATCAGTTCAAAGAGAAATACCCAGCAGAAAAAGTGGGATTTTCTAAGTTTGCCATCCTACGACCAAAAGAATGCGTGCTGGCATTAGACAGGCACGGAACGCATTCAGTCTGCGTTTGCATGTTTCATCAAAACATCAAACTAATGTTCTTTCCATGCAAGAAATTGAAAGTATTTCACGGTGAAATTGAAACATATAGGGACCTCCTGTCGAAGTCGTTGTGCGCATACCCCACGGAAAATTGTCATCTGTCCAAATGCGACAATTGCCCGAAGATTGACGAGCTAGAGGAATATTTGGCGGAAAAGTTTGAACAGCTGTTAATTCAGGAGGTGCATTTCAAACAGTGGATAATTAGCAGCGGCAGATGTTCCCTTGAGACCGTGGTAAAGCAGATTCCGGAATTCATCGAGGAATTCGGATTCAAGTTGAATGAACTGAAGGCGCACCATTTCATATCCGAGATGCAATCGAAATTTCTAAAGGAAAGTAAGGAGAAATTAGCCCAAAATGAATTCATTGTGATAAGCGACTTTGCCGAGAATTACACTTTTCTCATTCAGGATGAAATTCAGGCTTATCACTGGGCAAACGACCAGTGCACGGTGCATCCTTTTTGCATTTATTTCAAAAACGAAGATAACGAACTACAGACCGTAAGCCTTGTTGTTGTCGCGGAGAGTTTAGCTCATAATTATGTGTCCGTTTATTTATTTCAAATGAAACTGTTTGAATTCTTAAGATCAAAATTCGATGCAATCGACAAAGTAACGTTTTTCTCAGACGGCGCGCGCGGCTTCTCAGTACAAGAATAAAAAAATTTTTTACAATCTTTGCATAATTGAAGAAGAACAAAACTGCAAGGTCGAGTGGCACTTTTTTGAGACGTCCCACGGTAAGGGCCTATGCGATGCGTTAGGGGGTACCCTAAAACGCATGGCGACTAAGGCAAGTTTGCAAAGGCCATACACTGACCAGATCTTAAATGTACAACATTTGTTTTCGTGGATTCAAAGCAAGGAAATTGCCATTAACACAGTTTTATGCACTCAAAAAGAACACGATGCCATGGAGCGACGAATTCAAAACAGATATAATAATGTCAAAACTATAACTGGAACGCAAAAGTTTCATTGCTTCGTACCAAATATTTCTGATATGTCAATTAATGTAAAGCGGTACTCTTCGTCTGCCGACGTGCTAAATTTAAAGTTACTTTAATTTTATAATGATGCCAAGACAATTGAAATTTTTAATAAATATTGTAATTAAGTATAAGCAGCAAAATAAGAAAGATTTCTTCTTCATAAATGTATTTTTAACTGTAAAATAATTTTTAAAATTTATTTTTAATAATAAAATAAAATAATGTTAAATAATTAAAAATAATTCAATTATAAAAAATATAAAAACAATGAGAACAAGGTGGTCTCTTAAATGCTCTTCTCCTGTCCAAACAAGGAGTCGGGGCCCATTTTTTTATTGCTGATTCTTAAAGCAAAAATTATGAGGAATCCAAAAAAAATAAAATTAGCCGGAAAATTTAGGAGCTTCTGTGGAAAATCGGATGTGGAAAAAAATTTTCATGGGAAAAAAGGTAAATTTCTGAGAAAAATTAGGAAAATTTTATTTTTCAATTAAAGCCTGATTCAATACCTTTCCAACGAGCTATCACTCGTTGCGATCGCTTTAGTATTTTTTTTTTTAAAACAACTTTCAATGAGGTCCCTTATGAAGAATTTTTCAATTTTGTCACATGACAGTGGTGTACACCACCACTAAACCAGTCACTATTAAAAAAAAAAAAAAATATGTAGGTACATTTTTTTTTGCTGGGCAATCGATTGAGACTATTTATTTTAAAATCGGAGAGGGGTCGTCCAAAAATTTGCCAATTTTGATCGTTTTCATTCTGCTCTATGACTTCACTTATTTAAGAATTCATTCATTTGAATTATATGGCTACTAATCATATGACATTTTAAAGCAGTAGGCTATTTATAGACCACCCCCGTCAACTCTACCAAGGTTGCCATCTGTTCTAGTTGCTTCTTTTTTTATTTCAATACTCATTGGTGTTCGAAAGTTTGTCGAAATGCACCATAGAAATGAAACGAGTTTTTTGCTTCGCTAGAAGCTAGTGTTTTTAACTGAAAGGTGGCTATTTTCACAACCAAATGTTCAATTACTCACGACTTTGACCAAAATCGATCAATTATTAGATTATTTTATTAATTTGACATTAATTAAACTTATTTGGCCGTGCTCCGCCATAGTTAGTTAATTAATTTTATGATCTATTAAATATAAAATTTTTATGATTTATATAATTTTAAATAATTTTGTGATGGCAATTTATGTTTAAAACAATTACGCAATTTACAAAAATAGGAAAAAAAATCGTGGCCTTTTCCTGTTGTTTTAAAAAAATATTTTTAGACATGGTTTCGTTCAGAACTATTTGCAGAATCCAAATTAAGAAAATTATCTTCGGTACCACTTCTGGTGCCTGAGATATAAAACCTTATATTAATTTTTTTGAAAAAGTTACAAAATTGCATTCAGGTATACATTTCAAAACAAGAAAACAAGAAAACAAGAAAATGCATATGGGAAAAATATGCAAATTATTAACTCGCCATATTTAAGGAAAGCTGTAACCCTGTAATTAATATCACCAAAATTTAGACAGTCAAATATCCTTCACATAGAACCTTTTGGGTAAAAACCAAGAGTAGCATCGTGTTTGCCAAATTATTGTTATTTAAAGCTTATATTTACCTTTGCTTTAACACATATATAGTTTTTCTTACAAAAAATAAAGCATTTTGAGATCGTGATTTTTTACTATTTTTTTCAAAAAACAACTTTGTCCTTGCGGGAGAGGAAGATATCCTTATTTTTTTCTAAAATTTTTTTTGGTAGATCCTGACCACTCAATGCAACTTTTGAGACCTCTTAAAATAGGAATTTCGAAAAGAAATTGTAATTCGATACGCCCTAACCTACACTCCATCTGCCATCCTTCTGGTGGTCCCTATACAAATAACACAAAAACTAAAATAAGAAGGTATAGTTCTTATCAAAAAAATCTATGACCCCTAGGGGGTAAAATGTATCAGGTGATCCTATTAATTTTTCTCCCTCAACATTTTTTCTGAAAACTCCTACACTCTATTTGTCACCCTTCTAGGGGTCCCCATACAAAAAGCACAAAATGAAAAAAATTTCTGTTATAGTTCATATCCAAAAATTTATGACCCCTAGGAGGGCTAAATGTATGAGCTGGTCCTATTAATTTACCCCCTCAACATTTCTTTTAAGCACACCTACACTCTACCTACCATTCTTCTGGGGGAAGGACAAAAAACAAAAACACATACAAAAACACAAAAAATAAAAATATCTTCGCTCATGTACACAGAAACGTGACGAGACTAGAAATATTTTTCATGACGAGACTCTAAAAATTTTACCCAAAATATCAAATCGCCAGCTAAGTTTCACTTAAAAAAATTCCGACTTAAAAACTTATTGACCAAAAAATTAAAACTTATTAAAAACGTAATAATTTTAATATTATCTAACCGAGCGTTTCCACTGCCCGAACGAACGAAGAATTCATCGTTCGTGCAGGCAGTGGAAACAGTTTGGTGCGAACCAAGGTTCGGAACATTGGTTTTTTTCAAAATGCTCGCGAACGCTATTCGTGCAGTGGAAACAGTTTTTAAGCCCGAACGAACGAAGACTTAATCGTTCACTCTGATCGGCCGGTGCTCGAACATTTTAGGCGAATTCGGTGTTTCATTGTGAATAGAGTAGTAGATTTGTTGAAATGGTACGTAGGAAAAACAAATAACGTAAAATACGTAAAACGTAGGAAAAAAAAGGGACAACATAAATTAAAAACTTATGACAAAAGAACACTGTTCTGTGTCAAGTTTTCTTACTATTTAAGTTTTCTATATCGCAAACACTGAATTCAAGTGTTTCCCCTGCACAAAAGAACAAGATGGCGACTTACCAATATTCGCTACTTGTGTTCGTCAAGTGAATGGTGTAAGAAATAGAGGTGTTAATGAGTTTGACATTTCTCTCTCAAAATAATAAAATTATGTTTCCTCGTTCTTGTCAAAAACAGCTGATGATGAATTGCAATGAAAATGAATTTTGTTAAATTCGTGTTTTTCTGCAAGTTTATAAGATTTTTACTGAGATTAACGTGAGAATAAAGTGGTATGGAAAACAATAAAAAATATATGAGACGCTGTGCGTTATGCAAAAAAAACACGATGTGAATGCAAGACAATTTGCATGCTGGCAGAAGCTTCATGTCGGTGGCACCTTCCAGCGCACGTTTCTGATAAAATGGCCAAAACATTCAATGAAAAACTTGGCAAATCGGCGAATACAACTGCAATAACTTTTGTCAACACAACACGGCACAATTAATTGCATTAAATATTTTATTAATTTAATCATTAATCATCTTGCAACACAAACAAATTAAGACGCTGACACAACTTGACACCTATCAACAGTTCCGCTCTTTCGCTCACAATTTTTTGACGGAAGCGAAAAATTCATGGTGTCAAAAACTCACTAACACCTGGTCTTCTTACATCATGGTGCAGTGGAAACGTTGGAGCGAACGAAGAATCCATCGCTATTAATTTTAATTTTATTTAATATATTTTAATAGATTACCACTTTGTATGAATACCCTTAATATTTATTACACTCAAGTCAATTTGTGCGAAAACAATGATAGGTGACAACTCTGTTAATAAAATACCACAGTGGTGAAAATAAAAAGCCACTGACAAATGCAAGTGTTAAAATTTGCAAACTTTGTTTGGCGATATCTAATAAAATAAGAGCATGCATGTAATTATTTGAATGTTCAATAGATTCATTTAACACAACTTAAAAATTAAAATGTTAAAACACTCAACTCAAACATTATTTTTCTTGTTTGCAAACGAAGTTCCAGCAGAAAAAAGCAGAAAAAGATCGATCGTTTTTTAAATCTCAACTCCAGTAGCGAGGGTTTGTGTAGAATAGCGGGGTTTGAGTAAAAGCACATTTTAACACATTTGTTGACAAATACAACAACTTGTAATGTAAATTAATGCAATTGTCATGAATTTAATATTTGTATATAATCAAGCCTGGCAATGCCGTCGGGTTGGTAACGCTGAATTCGAGCGAGTAACTCTTGACAGTCGTTATATTAATAGCGAGTTATTTGAATGCAGCCGTTGACTGGCTCGGCCAATGAGATTGTCAGGTTTGGCTTGGAAGAGACAGAAACGACGATACTCGTTCGGTTACTTAGAGTAGATACGAAAAATGATAACGAACAATAAAGTAGTTGAGAAAAAGCATTGTTACAGCTCAGATGTGGGGTTATATCACGCTACACATAAAATCATCTAAGAAAATCTATTAAAATCCACTCTTGTTAAAATAATAACTAAAATTAAAACAATGCAACGTTTCTCCAAACAACAGTTGTTGGATACATTGCGTATTGCTGGAATTAATCCTCCAGCAACTGCATCCATCGCCCGGTTGAGAGAACTGTGCGAAAGCACATCTGAACACCCAAATAATAACGCCGCTGAATCTGATAAGCATGATGATGCTGATCTTATTGATGCATCTGACATGGTTGATGCCAATTTAACCGATGCACTCAAAACAACTGACGCAGCTGATGTGATTGAGGCCACTGCAATTGTAAAAGCAACAGATGTCACCGAGGTCACCGAAGCAGAGTTAGACCGCAAAATCGTAATATTGCGAAAGAAGTTAGAAGTTGCACAGCTGGAGCAGTCCATCTTAGCACTCCGCTGGAACGCAGCAGAAGTAACCACTGAAACACCTCGGGCTACTGTCTCGCCAAATGGACGTTTGTCTTTCCGAGACGTCGAGCACTCCATAACCAAGTTTGATGGCGAAAGCAGATCGTATGGTGTGCATGATTTTTTGAGAAGCTTTGAGAGGGTAATGTCGATGATTGGAGCAGATGAATTGGTGATGTACATGTCACTCTGCAACTCGCTGACGGGCACGGCAAAATTGTTGCTGAATAGAGATGCTTTCGGGTATGCAGAACTAAAGGCTTTACTAATAAAAGAATTTGGACGCGCTGTTGGCCACAGCGAGGTTTATAAGATTTTGGCCGGCAATAAGTGGAATAGAAGTGACAATATAAGACGCTATGTACTGGAGATGGAAAATATCGCCGCTCGCTGTAGCTTTATTGAGGAATTTGAGCTAATTGGGTTCATCATCGATGGAATGGCAGATCAGTCACCTGAAGCTCATCTTCTCATAAGTGCTCGCACTATGAGCCAATTTAAGGAGTCTTTGGACTTATATGAGCAGCGTAGAGCAAACCGGTTAGCTTCAAACCGAGAAACTGCTGCAAACACTGCTGCAAACCAAGGTCGATGATGCCAAAATTGGGGCAAACTGAATCAGGCACAGCAGACGCCTCTATACGCTGTTTTAACTGTACGCGAATGGGTCATTACCAAAGTAAATGCCCATATGAAAAGAGACCTGAAAGTAGCTTTTCCGCTGTTGGCAAAAAGGTCATGATCACCGAAACTGCACAAATCCAAAAAAAGTTATGAAGCTAGCCAAAACAGTTGCTGCTGTGGCCTCCGATGCTACTGATGACCATAGCAGCGATTCTGATGAACACGATGACTTCCGTGGAACTATGGGCGCAATAAATTATGTAAGTGTGACCTATTTTAATAATCGAATAGAAAATTAACAAATTGTTTGTCTCTTTTCGATACCGGTAGTCCAACTAACTTCATACAAAAATCTTGTGTTCCATTTCCTGTGAGCAATAAAGCTGTCAAGTCTACATACCGTGGCTTAGGAGAATCGGTTCTTATGACACATGGACAAATAAAAGTCCAAATTGAATTCAACAATAAAACAAAATTGCTAACTCTACATATTGTCCCAGATGAAACTATGAATATTCCTTTAATACTCGGGAAAGATTTTCTTTATAAATTTAATATACATTTGTGTCAATCTGAAATTGAATTAAATAACTTAGGTTTGATAAAGTCTACAAAAACTATCGATGACAAGCAATCTTATTTTTGTATGCCTAATTCGAATACTACTAGTAGTGAGAGGAAACATGATGATCATTCAACTTCTATTGAAAGTCGTACTAATGTTAAAGCCGGTAAAATAACCGAACAACAAATCGAGGTATTGTCGAGAAAGCTTTGCATAGCTGAGGGTTTTGAAAATTTAAAGAAATTAACAGATGTAACGTGTTTTTCCAAAACAGATGATAATTAAATTAATTTAAATCCGAAACTTAATAAGTTGCATTCTGCCGCTTTAGAATAAAAATTTTTTGAATAAAAATTGCGTGGAAATGAAACCTTATGATTTTGAAATGCATATCCGACTTAGTAATGATATGCCATTTCACTCTTTGCCCCCGACGGTTGTCCTTCCATGAAAGAAATGAATTGCAGAAAATTACCAACGAACTCCTACGATATAACATTATTAGATTAAGTGAATCTCCTTACGCATCCGCTGTTGTATTGGTAAAAAAGAAAGTGTAACAATTCTAAAGTGTGCAGACTATCGCCCACTTAACAAGTTGACTATCAGAGACAATTATCCGCTGCCTTTAATAGAAGACTGCTTGGAGTATCTAGGTGGGAAAAAATATTTTACTACTCTTGACTTGAGAAATGGGTTCTTTCATGTAAAGATGGCACCAGACTCAATAAAGTATACGTCATTCGTTACGCCATATGGCCAATTCGAATATTTGCGTATGCCTTTTGGCTTAAAGAATGACCCTGCAGTTTTTCAACGTTATTTTAGAGACTTTGTTGATGCTCATCAAATAATAATCTATATGGATGATATTATCTTGGCATCTGTAAATTTTGAGGAGCATTTAGAATTGTTAGCTAATGTATTGAAAAGAATGAGGGAAAGAGGTCTTGAACTTAAATTAAGCAAATGTAAGTTTAGTTATAATGAATTGGACTATTTAGGCTATCGTGTCAATTCGGATGGAATAAGTCCTAGTGATATTCATATAGATGCGATTAAAGTGTACCCGCTGCCGAAAAACCGAAAGGAAATGAAAACTTGTTTAGGGTTATTTTCGTATTTTAGAAAATTTATTTCAAACTATGCAAGAATTGCGAAACTAATGCAGCAGTTAGTTCGTGAAGGCGTTCAATTTTCATTATCAAATGAATGCGTGGTAGCGTTTAATAAATTAAAAAATATATTGTCTTCAGGCCCAGTTCTTTCAATTTATGACCAATAGAAGACAACTGAATTGCATTGTGATGCCAGTTCTGCTGGGTTTGGTTCAGTTCTTTTGCAGAAACAAAAAGATGGAAAATTCCATCCAGTTATGTACTATTCAAAAGCCACAACTGCTGCTGAAATGCGATATCATAGCTTTGAGCTCGAAACGTTATCCATTATTTACGCTCTAAGGCGTTTTAGAGTATATCTTGAGGGTATTCCATTCAAGATAGTAACAGATTCCAATTCACTTACGTTGACGTTAGCCAAGAAACAACTTAACCCAAGAATAGCCAGGTGGGCACTAGAGTTGGAAAACTATGAATATACGATTCAACATCGTGGTGGTGTTACCATAGGTCACGTTGATTCTCTTAGCCGCTGGCCAACCGCTGGTACCGCTGAAACAACAAAACAAAAATCTTCCCTTACTGCTGCAGTAACTAAGAAACCTAGGTCAAGATGTAATTTTTGTCAAGAAGTATGTGCTGTAGATCCAGAAGAAATTGATTTTCATATTCAGGTCACCCAGAGTCGAGATAAGAATATAATAGTTTTAAGGGAAAAACTGGAAAAAGAGGATGTTAAAGGCTATGAACTGATAGACGGTTTAGTTTTTAGGAAAAGCAAGGATGGCGTTTTGCAATTATTTATACCAATGGAAATGGAGAGTAATTTAATTAGATTAGTTCACAAAAAGATCGGTCACTTAGGCGTAGAGAAAACTTGCAACCAGTTAAAGAAAAACTATTGGTTTCCGAGGATAAAACATAAAGTCGAGACGTTTATCGGCAATTGCATACGTTGCATAATGTTTTCTGCTCCTGCCCGAGTAAATGAGCGGAATTTGCATAATATTAGAAAAAAACCTATTCCCTTTGACACTTTACACTTAGACCACTTTGGCCCTCTGCCTGCGATAAACTCTAAACGTAAACACATTCTTGTTGTAATCGGTTCTTTTACAAAATATACCTGCCTGTTTCCCGTTAACTCTACGAGTACAAGGGAGGTAATTGCGTGTTTAAATAAATACTTAAGCTATTATGACCGACCAAGACGCATTATCACAGATCGTGGTACATGTTTCACATCCCTCGAATTTAGTGAATATTTGTTCAAATATAATATAGTTCACGTTAAGGTAGCCACTGCTTCTCCACAAGCGAACGGACAGGTGGAACGTGTGAATAGGGTCGTTAAGGCGATGCTTGGCAAAATTAGTGAACCAGTTAATCATGCAAACTGGTCAAATATGTTAAGTCAGGTCGAATATAGCCTGAATAATACGGTTCATTCAACAACTAAGCAAACGCCCAGTAAGCTACTCTTTGGAATTGAGCAAAGAGGAGAACAACTTGATGAGTTGACAGAGCACCTGAGGGAGAAGTGTGAATTGGTACAAGAATGCAATTTAGAGGGTATTCGGTCAACAGCTGCAGAAGCCATTGAAAAATCACAGGATCAGAATTTGAAATATTTCCTTCAGCGAAGTAAGCCTGCTAAGACGTAATCGGAAGGTGAATTTGTTGTGATACGATATGTAGACACGGTGGTTGGTACAAATAAAAAATTGATGCCAAAATATCGTGGCCCGTACGTAATTCATAAAGTTTTGCCAAATGATCGGTATGTTATACGAGATGTTGATAACTGTCAACTTACACAGTTCCCCTACGATGGCATATTGGAGGCGTCACGCATCAGAAAGTGGGTTTCTATTGAAAATAAAGAGATTGAATGATCTGACGTTCTTATTTGGACGTATTTGGTCACACTTGATTAGTTATTATAAGCTATACTTAAGTTGTATTTAGTGTTAAATCGAGGTCGATTTCAATGTCAGATTGGCCGAAGCTGTAATGTAAATTAATGCAATTGTCATGAATTTAATATTTGTATATAATCAAGCCTGGCAGTGCCGTCGGGTTGGTAACGCTGTATTCGAGCGAGTAACTCTTGACAGTCGTTATATTATGAGCGAGTTATTTGAATGCTTGGAAAAGACAGAAACGACGATACTCGTTCGGTTTCTTAGAGTAGATACGAAAAATGATAACGAACAATAAAGTAGTTGAGAAAAAGCATTGTTACAAACTGAAGAAATTTTTAAACTTTAAAAGATAATATAGACCAGTGTCGGGCAGCTTTGCACACCTATACTTTCTCATCTTGAGTATGTATTAATTAGCGCTTTAAAGCTCACACTGAAAACAAAGTAGTGCTAAAGCGCTTTTTGCAGAAATCTTACTAGGCATTATGGGATATTTTTTGCTCGGATTTGTATTGCGAAATTAAATAAATAAGTAGTGGACGGAATGTCAAAGGGAAACAGACCGACAGACGGATAATGTGAAATACAGACAAGCAGACGGAAATGTAAAAAGGCAGGCTAATATTAAAAAACAAATATGTTGTTTTATTGTGCTTATGTTGCTTATTGTGTTTTGCCAAGGTCAAACTGACATGGAAGATGCTTTCATTTTACGTACTTGGAACTGATCGCAATATGATATGATATGTGGACATGCAACTTTTAAATAATTAATTATCGTATCGTGGACCATGCAAATTATCGTAATGCATAATTTTTTAAATTTTACCCCTTTGATGCCGCGCCATGCCGCTATTTTCTAAAAATAAAAATTTTTCCGTACATACTGCCAAAAATTTTGCATACATAAAATTTTATACAGTGTAATCTTACGTTATATCTGTGTCGATGAGCAATAACAGCTTAAGTCTTATTTCAAAGTTTCCAAAAATCTTGCTTCAAAGTTTTCAATCGCCATATAAGATATATGAAAGGGTCTTTTATTTTTGCATCATATTTTTGGCTAAGGTCATACTAGAAGTACTAGATTTTGTGTGTTCATAATGATATATACGTGGAACAAAGTTGTCAATAACTCAGTTCTGTCTTAAATCGACTTAAGCTATTATTGCTTATCGACACAGATATAATATTATATATTCAAGGAACACGCAAGCGCAGATCTTATCTGCTTGACATTCGCTTAAACACTGAAGCTTTGATCGTTCTGTAGGTGAGATGAATACATATTTTACTGCACAAACACTATCTCAAGTGTGCAAAGCTGCCCGACACTGATATAGACCATAGATGCCCAGTAGTGGCTGACATCAGCAAATTAAACTCACACGTATACTTAAGCTCTTTTGTTTGATCGTCAATCAACCAATAGGAAATCAGCATGTTAAGTGGGAGAGACAAACTGCACTTGCAGAACTTCTGTGTCATAGCCGATACACATTGACTGCAACAGTCGTCCACCGACGAAACGAAAACTTGCCGTCAGAGAAAAATGTCGCAGTATTCTCGACGACTTGATTATAATGAACGCAACAGCGACAATCTGTATTTCATACAAAACATAAACAAACTCTGCTATGTTCGCTCTTGTCGTCTATCAAATTAGAAATAGATTGAAGTCTGCGGCAGCAACAATTGTGGTCGTGTTCTCTCTTTGTCGTGCCGTCTTCAAAAAATACATCTTCATAAGAAAACATGCGTTTTATTTTTTGACAATTGGCGTTCGTCGCTAGTCGCAGTCAATGTGTATCGGCTATCACTCTCACCAGTAGTCACTCTCACCAATACTACTACCTTGGGCATCTATCCCTCCAGGAAAAATCGGAAGGCTTCCATCTAAAAGTGATAAAGAAATATTCCCCACCGTATCTTTTGAAAGCTTAAGGGTAGTTTTGTATTTTTATTGTTTTCCCACCGCATCTTTTGGAAGCTTAAGGGTAGTTTTGTATTTATATTGTTTCCAAACCGCTTCTTTAAGAATGCATGTGGAAACTTTTATTTATTGTCAAGCAATGACAATAGAAAATATTAATATCATTGTTTTCTAGCCGCTTATTGTAGAATTCGATAGTCTAGTGGTAGCGCGCTCGACTGTCGCTCAGGGGTCCCGGGTTCGAATCCTGGCCGAATCCATTTTCATAACAAGGGAGAGGAATGTTTCCACATTAATTCTTAAAACAGGGGAGAGGATTGCTTCCAATTCACTTTTGAGGACAGCGGAGAGGAATGTTTCCACATGATTTTTTAACACATCGGGGAGGAATGTTTCCCTCTAATGACATGCTATGTTAAAAAAGCAATGGAGTGTGCAACAAATTGGAATGCTTCCTACATTAAATGGAATGTTTCCTGGTAACATCCGTGAATGCTCACATTTCCTGGAGGGATGCTATAGACCAAAGATAACAAGATAGGAAACTTAGAAAACATAACCTCAAAAAATGTTTGCATGTATTTGTGCATAGAAAAAATCAACCCTGAGTGGCACTCTTGTTCTTAATCGGCCGCAAGCTCACAAAGAAAGCAATTGGCAACCCCTGAAATTAATGCATATAATCTGTTTGTTAGTATATAAATACTTAAGTTAGGTTGCAATAAGATGTTTGCAACCAAAACTTATTATTAAGTCCCTTTATTTTGGTCTATATATGCTTTTAAAGTTTGGCAATTTCTTCAGTTGTTGTATTTGTCAACATTTTTGAAAATTTGCTTTTACTCAAACCCCCGCTATTCATGGTGAGATTTCCCTCCAGGAAAAATCGGAAGGCTTCCATCTAAAAGTGATAAAGAAACATTCCCCACCGTATCTTTTGAAAGCTTAAGGGTAGTTTTGTATTTATATTGTTTCCCCACCGCATCTTTTGGAAGCTTAAGGGTAGTTTTGTATTTATAAACTGTGAGCACCTCGCCATGTGACTGTCGTATAAAAAGATTGTTCAACCTTGTGATGTATGTGATTATGCGGCTGTAGACAGAGCATAAAAATACGAGGTACAAAGAGCACGTCCAAGGGCTGCTTTTATTTACGCGTGCCTGCGTATTTGCATTTGTATGCAAAACAACAACGAAGCAAAATACGTTTTCGTAAATTGGTGAACAAATAGCAGATCCAACAAATGGCAGACCAGCGTATTCGAACTGTGAATGGCCTTATTGAGATGTTTTAATGATATTTGGGCTGGTTCTTAAGATGATCTAATGCGGAGAAAGTGCGAAAAAGCTGTAGTAGCTGAACTCTATTGTTATTGCATGATATATATATTGTTTCCAAACCACTTCTTTAAGAATGCATGTGGAAACTTTTATTTATTGTCAAGCAATGACAATAGAAAATATTAATATCATTGTTTTCTAGCCGCTTATTGTAGAATTCGATAGTCTAGTGGTAGCGCGCTCGACTGTCGCTCAAGGGTCCCGGGTTCGAATCCTGGCCGAATCCGTTTTCATAACAAGGGAGAGGAATGTTTCCACATGACTTTTTAACACAGCGGGGAGGAATGTTTCCCTCTAATGACATGCTATGTTAAAAAAGCAATGGAGTGTGCAACAAAGGGGAATGCTTCCTATATTCCATGGAATGTTTCCTGGTAACATCCGGGAATGCTCACATTTCCTGGAGGGTTAAAAATGGAACGATCTTCTTCTTTTTCTTCTTTTTTCTGCTGGAACTTCGTTTGCAAACAAGAAAAATAATGTATGGATTGAGAGTTTTAACATTTTAATCTTTAAGTTGTGATAAAGGAATACGTTGAACATGCATCAAATAATTACATTCATGCTCTTATTTTATTACATATCCTCAAACAAAGTTTGCAAATTTTTACACTTGTTGTATTTGTCAGTGGCTTTTTATTTTCACCACTGCGGCATTTTACTTTCAGAGTTGTCAACTAACATTGTTTTATTAATAAATTTTTTCATAAATTTCGCAAATTTTGCTAACAGTTTTTCAATTAAGATGTATCTGGTTAAATAGCTCTTCATAAGTATAATTTATAATAATTATAACATCGTTCATCATAGCGCAGTTTACATAAAATTATTACGCAGGCAAAGCATAATTATTTTTGTTTTGTTTTTCTATCCTCGAATCCAACGAATATATTTTGACATTCAACACCGTATCATCCATCAAATTTCAAATTCACACTTTGAATAATGTAAATTAAAAATTGATTCACTGTCATCGTTCAACGTTCACTATCATCGTTTTGAGTGAAATGTGTTAATTCGCCTTAACGAAACTTGAGTGAAATAGCATTCGAAGTCGAACTGGGACCTCTATATAATTTATACTTTCTGGAACCACCGCTAAGCATGTACACAAACCAATTTGGAAATACATTTTCAACGTTGCAGTAGCTGTTGATTTTTTTGGCATCATTGGCTGAGTTCACAAGAGAAGCAAATGATCATCACTTTGTCTTGTTATCTTTTACTGCCTTTGACTGAATGATTTAGGTCTTATGCCCTGGTTATGCTAGGCAAACATGTTTGGTGAACTGATTTTGTTGTTAGTGTTTTACGAATAAAATGAGAAATTAACTTTTTCTCCTGCTCATTTTTTCGCTCTCACGCCAAACATTTTCAAATGTTTACACAGTATACTTATATATAATATTATGTGGGACATTCTTTTTTAAATAGGTCAACAAAAAGTTCGACCAAAACGTGCTGATATCAAATAGAAACGATTTATTGAAGAGTTACATACAAATGTTGAGCAACTAAAATTAAAAAAAAAATTAATTTTTATGATCTATTGAGTAATTACATGAATTAAGATTGTGAGCTTTAGATCAAGTGAGTTTTCAAGAAGGCAACAACAACAACAACAACTCTGTATAGAGTCAATCACCCAGCTGACTAGACAGTCTGTTTCGGAAATCGCTACATATTCCTCATCAGTAGTCTTTGAGTGATTAAGCTGTGATCAACTCACTGTTTAAACTAGCATATGAATGTACAGATCCTCTAATTCATTCTCATGAATTGTATGGCTGCTAATCATATGACACTTCAAAGCAGGAGGCCATTTTAGATCACCGCCATCAACTCTATCAAGGGTTGCCATCTGTTCTAGTTGCTTCTTCATTTATTTCAATGTTCATTGGTGTTCGATTGTTTGTCGAAATGCACCATAGAAATGAAACGAGTTTTTGCTTCGCCAGAAGCTAGTGTTCTAACTGAAAGGTGGCTATTTTCACAACCAAATGTTCAATTACACATGACTTTGACCGAAAAATCGATCAATTATTAGATTTATTTAATTAATTTGACATTAATTAAACTTATTTGGCCGTGCTCTGCCATAGTTAAGTTAATTAATTTTTATGATCTATTGAATAATTACATGAATTAAGATTATGAGCTTTAGATCAAGTGAGCTTTAGATCAAATTAATTAAATAAATCTAATAATTGATCGATTTTTCGGTCAAAGTCATGTGTAATTGAACATTTGGTTGTGAAAATAGCCACCTTTCAGTTAGAACACTAGCTTCTGGCGAAGCAAAAACTCGTTTCATTTCTATGGTGCATTTCGACAAACAATCGAACACCAATGAACATTGAAATAAATGAAGAAGCAACTAGAACAGATGGCAACCCTTGATAGAGTTGATGGCGGTGATCTAAAATGGCCTCCTGCTTTGAAGTGTCATATGATTAGCAGCCATACAATTCATGAGAATGAATTAGAGGATCTGTACATTCATATGCTAGTTTAAACAGTGAGTTGATCACAGCTTAATCACTCAAAGACTACTGATGAGGAATATGTAGCGATTTCCGAAACATACTGTCTAGTCAGCTGGGTGATTGACTCTATACAGAGTTGTTGTTGTTGTTGTTGCCTTCTTGAAAACTCACTTGATCTAAAGCTCACAATCTTAATTCATTAAAAAAAAAAGTTTACAGCAAAGAGAAAAAAATAGCATAACAAAATAAAGATGAATATATTTAAACATTTTGATTTGGTGGCTAAACTGACCGCGACATTACTTAATTGATATCTCATGTTGTTTTTTCCAATTTAAAAATTAGCCTAAAAAAGAAAAGTTGGCAACACTTTATTTCATTTATTTCATTCATAAATTAACACAGCTGCCATTGTTAACCCTATCACTCCATGCAATAATTTTGCACTTTTCGAAAGAAAATTATGTGTTTTTTTTATGTATAGAATTATATTTAACATGAAGTAAAGCTTTTTACATATTTTTATTTTCGTTTTGAAACCAATCAGAAACAAACGTGTTGGAAAAGCTAAGTAACATAATTAGCAACTGACTTATTCACCTCACTTTTTTAGCAAATTGACAGTTGAGCTAAAACATATTCAGATAAGGGCTAAGAAATTCGTAGTGAACGAATTTTTCTCGTACGTGTGTTTACTTCACCACTTTTCGGGTTCTCCACAGAAGTTTCCTATCTTGTTATCTTTGCTATAGACCATGGTATAATTATTTGACAAGGTAGCCGTGACAGTTTTTTGGCGATTGGTAGTTGTCAAAAACAGCTAAAGGAGTTGTAGTTTGCTGCTGTTGACTAGCTATGTACTTATTTTTAAATTTTTTTTAATTCATTAAATTTGTTCGCTAAGTTTATTGAAATGTTTTTAGTTTGCTGCGGTTGACTAGCTATGTTTAAGTCGTCGCTTATTTTTTCACTTTTCTTTGATTAATTGCATGAACAGCTAATTTTGACAAGTGCCCATCGCCGCTCGTGAGAAAAAAGCCAGTCTACGCTACTACCTGGTCAGTAATTGTGCCATGATATAGACCAACCTAAAGCGAACTAATAATTAGTTTCGGTTGCAAACATTTTATTGCAACCTAACTTAAGTATTTATATACAACAACAAACAGATTATATGCATTGTTTTCGGGGGTTGCAAAGTGATTTCTTTGTCAGCTTGCGGCCGATCAAAGTAACGATCAGTGTTGATTTTTTGATGCACAAACCAAAGAAGTAAAACATATTTACATTGTTTATTGCACAAGCACATGCAAACATTTTTTGAGGTTGTTTTGGCTGACACTCGAGCTTTAAGCGGAGCATCCGAATGATCTTGTTGTCTGGAGGCTGCCTTTGCATCAATTCGCAATCGTGACAAACTGTGCTTTGCAGCAATCGTTATTTACGAACTCGAGCGGTAATTATGCATTTTTTTTTGTGTGCGATTAAGGCTGACGACCGAAATTCGCACGCAGTGCTGCCGCGACGATTCTAAAAAAAGTATTCATGAAAAGGTCAAAAAAGAATCCAAAAGCATCCACTTTTGAAAAAAAAGTATCAACGTATCCAAACCAATTCAAATCTAAAACCAATAATATGTTAATTTATTAATAGAAAAATACAACAATAATATTTTAAATCAGAGCTGAGTCAAAAAGCACTCATTACAATTCAATTTCAATTCCTTGGAATTGGTATTTGATCCTCTCAATTCCTAAGGAATGTAATTGCAAAAAATCGTTAATTCCATTACAGAAATTGTAATTGGTAATTGAACACCTCAATACCTTGGAATGGAATTGGAAAAAATCGTCAATTTTATTACAGGAATTGTATTTTGAATTTAAAATTTCAATTACTTTTTCATTAACTCAAAACTACTCCATTATGTATTAGAAAACTTTATTTGACTTCAACTGTCGGTTAATGAAATATTTAATGTATTATCGAAGATACCAATTTTTTTCATTTAATACCCCATTTTGTGTTAGAACAATATATATAGCTGCTACGCTACCTGGTTCAATCCCGCCGACTTTTTGCAAGATGCATGGTACACAACTTCCATACCCCTGTACAAATTTCATTAATCTACTATTATCAAGTACAATTCCCGTAATGGAATTTGCAATCTTTTTAATTCCATCCCTGAGGAATTAAAGTGGTAAATTACCCATTACAATTCCTGTAATGGAATTGATAATTTTTCCAATTCTATTCCGTGGAATTGAGATGTTCAATTGCCAATAAAAATTCCTGTAATGGAATTGACAATTTTTTCCAACTCCATTTGTTGCGCACACCCAGCAACCCTAACTAAAAAACGTAGTTACTACCATGATTCAATTATTACAGGTTGTCCATTCGTTTGACAACACCCGTAAATTTGTAAAAAAAAATATATTCTCTCTCAAATATAAATGACAACCAGGGTTTTGTGGTCTTCTATGAAAAAAGTTATGTTTCAGTGTTTTGTTGTGTATTTTATTTTAAAAAGTAGTTATTCTATATTTTGCTGTTAGCAGGAAAAACATAGTTTGCATTGCGTTTATAATAATTATTGCTCTGATAATTATTATTAAAAATTGTTTTTAAATTTTGTTGCGAGTCGTTTTTTTTTCAATTGAAATATAAATCGCTACTATTAAGTTGTAATTGTTAAAATAACGTGCGGTGTTTGAAAAACAGTGTATTTTAGTGATAAAATTTGAAAATATAATGTGCCAGTGGAAAATATAAAGCCGTCAGCGGTGTGAATAGATTTGCACAACAAAATATTGAAATTAGTTTTTTTAAAACTTACTTAAATTTAATATCAAAACAAACAAGCAGTGCAGGACGTAGTAGAAAAAGCAGCAGTGAAATGTATCCTTAGGTATTTAGTACTGCAAAAAAGTATGATATTCCTGCAACTGATTACTTTGATGGCATTAAAAAATTACTCTTTTGCTCTCCTCTTCAATTTTACGGGTGTATATCTTCATTCTTGTGAGTAAACGTCAAATGAATGGACAACCTATAGTAATTGAATCATGGTTACTACGATTTATTCATCATCAAAGAAGTAAAATATAAGGAAATGGTGTTGCTTACACATACACTGTACGTGAACTGTCGCACCATTCGTAAATTGTGCGAGCGAGAAAGAGTGTGTTTTTTGACAGTTTTGAGAACCCTGGCATCTGATTAGAAGTCTCCTCAGCAAAATATTCGAAAATAATTTAATTAAAAGCATTTTTCACTGATAAAAAAGCTCCAATTTAAAAAAAACAACCACAAAAATAATTGCAACATGAGTTGTGCGGTTAAAAACTGTAAAAGTTCCCGAAAACTAAAGAACAGTGCGATTTCATTCCACAGGTAAATATGACCACATAGTTTGGATTTCTTACACAGTAGTGCTTTATTTATTTACTAGCAATATTTTTTAAACTTATTTGTGTTCGAAATTTATATATTTCTTATTAGAAATGCTTTAAAACTGCAAATTAGACCACGGGTATTTCGCGCCATTTTGATCAAACCACATCTGTCAAAACAGAAACACTGCTTCAGGGGCGCAGTGATTTTTCACTGTTGAATACATTTTTGGGGCGCTCTTGTTTTCAGCATAGTTAATGAGATTTAATAAATTTTTTTGATATAATTTTACTTTTTCTTATTTTTATTAAATGTATTTGGGTCTCTAAACCTAAATCTGAAAACAAAAATTGTCGCACTCGTTTGGTTTAGGAAATAAATTGGTTTAGTTTGAAAATTCAGTGCAAATTTTAAATGTTGTTGAAGCTATTTTAATTTACACTGAACTTTCAAACGAGAACGACAATTTTTGTTTTCATATTTAGGTTAAGGAGGCCTTAGTACATTTAATAAAAATAAGAAAATTAATATTCGTGTCCGGACCCTAAAGTAAAATGATGCCATTTTTCAGATTTCCGCACATTCCGCAAATTAAAATATTATGGATTCGTTCCTTAGGGTTGGAACCCAATGATATAAATGAAGGATCGCGTGTTTGCTCTAAACATTTTTATGAATATGATTTCATCGGTAATTCATGTTCTAGCCACAGACTATTTCCATCAGCGGTACCTTACATTGATCCTGTCGGTAGTAAAATGTGAGTATTTATTTTTTTATTATTTCAAATCAATAAACATTATATAACTACATAGAGAAAATGATGCGCTGCCTACCTGTAGTTGCCAGCTTACTACAGAAGAAGGGCACTCCAATAAAGAAAACTTAAAAATATTGGCAAATATTCAAATAACGCCACCTAGCGCAGCAACTTTGGCATCACAAAAGAATGAAATAAAAAATGTTGCCCAAAATAAAATAAAAAAAATATCGTTGAAAAGAGCAATGAAGTCAAGCGATAACTTAACTAGCACACCGTGAAGTTTTGTCATTTAAACCATTTTATAAGCTTAATCAGGACCATTTAGAACTCTTTTTTAGCTCAATTCGTTCTCACTTAGGACATAATGATAATCCTTCTGTTAAGCAGTTTAAAGCTGCTTATAAGAAATTGATTATCAGATGTAAGATTAGAGAAGGTGGAATAGGTAACTGTATACCACTGGAAAATATAGAGATATTAAATTTAAGTAGTTCTAACCCGGTCAAATCAGATAATCTCGAGTCAATGACATCAAGGCAGGGAGTTGTTTTAAGGATAGTAGACAATGACGATAGCGATAGTTGTTTTCTTAACGATCATAATTACTTTGCAGATGCCAGTATTTTAACTGAGTATACAGGACATGTAGTTAGATATATAGCAGGGTTTGTTGTATTTAAATTGCAATCAATTCTAGAATGTAGTGAATGCAAAATAGACTTGGAGGGGGAAAGTAGTCAGCAATCGCTAATTAGCTTTAAGTCAAAGGGGTATTTGAAAAATCTTTCTAAATCGGTTGAAGACGTTTGTATTATTGCTGAAAAAGAGCTACGCATACAAACAAAATTGTTAGATAAAGGCAAGTCTATTTTGCAACACAACACTCCCTGATAGGTAAAAGTATATTTGATGGTTATATTAAGTCTTCCGGCCATTATAATATTGTAGTTAAATATATAATTGAATTTTTTTTAAAAACAAGGTATTTTTATATAACTAAAAAAACTAATGAAAAACCAACAATTAGGCAAAAATTACATAAAACTATTCATTTCAAAGGAGTTTAAAAATAATTTATTTCATTTGTGTTCATTTATTATTTTTATTAATTTATTTATATAATTATTATAATTTATAAATTTTTCAATTTTTATACTTTAAAAAATTTAATGCATGCATTTTTTCTATAAATGAAAATAAATCAAGTAGATAACTTTTATCATATTTATTTTCTTGCTAATTCACACCTTTTTAAAATTTTACTAATATTATTTTTTGCTTTCGGGTGAAATAGGCCTACTGGGGAACCGAACACCCAAAAAAAAAATCGGTAACGCACCAATTTGTATACCTCAAGGGTGGTGTGGAAATACAATTTAATATTTTAATGTATAAGAAAAAACATTAACAGTTTGGGCCTTCTTTCACGATGTAACCGAATACGGCCCCGTGTAAATGTTTCTGTATTTGTGTAAACCAACACCAATCTAAAAAATACCACACTTTTGTGCTATTACACCACTTCCTTATATCTTACTTCTTTGTTCATCATGTATTATTTCGATAACTTTGTCAATTGGCAGCACTGAATTTATTGTAAGCAATCGCATTTTATCTTTTTCTTTATTCTTACTTTGAAATTAACCGTCAGCGTAGAACAAAATGTAAGTCTTATTTTTATTGAATTGTATTACAATTAACTTAATTGTTTTTCAGTGTAGTAAACAGAAAATCAACAACATATTAGATAAACGTTTATTTCTTTCGTTTTGAGGTAACTTTGTTACCAGCCGCTAACAATTTTATTTCAATTTTGCACTGTGGTTTTTCTTTGCCGGCGTCTTTGAAGTCACGTGAGCGAACGAACAAAGAAAAGCTTCCAAAACATTTAGACGACTTTTTACTCGAAATGTCCGGAACATCAACTACAGAGCACCATATTGAAGACGCTACCGATCTTAATGATTCCAGCCTCAACGATACTTTAGTTGAATCACAGCCTAAAAATGAACGCAGGGTTTTGATCATTGTCTTAATGGAACGACTAAAGAAATTGGAAGATAGTCAACTACGCACTTCACAGCAGTTGATCGAGAGTGAGACCAAGCGCGTTGAGCTTCAGGAGGAGCTAGTAAATAGACACACATTTTTACTCGGCTGTGGCAACTGCTGCTACACATAATTTACCGCCAGTGGCAACTGGAGCCACACATTTTTACTCGCCTGTGGCAACGGGAGCCACACATTTGTCTGCGCCTGTGACAACTGCTGCTAATTTACCGCCAGTGGCAACTGGAGCCACGCATTTTTATTCGCCTGTGACAGCCGGAGCCACACATTTTTTTGCGCCTGTGGCAACTGCTGTCACTCTATTTTCCTCGCCAGTGGTAGCTACAGCCCTACATTTTTCGTCGCCTGCTGCACAGCTCGAGCCGCCTGTAGGCGCTGTTAACCCACATTATTCACAGTCCGTGGTAGCTGATGCCACATTTTTAACGCCGTCTATTTCAAATTTCGCTTCACATAGTTTAGAGTCAATGACAAATAGCCATAGTAGTCATAGTAATTTTATTTCTACGCCTAATTACTTGTCTGCCGCGCCTGCCAGAGCGCAAAGCCAGCATATAGGGTCGACCTCACTATATTCGACGCAACAGAGTCATGGCATTGGAACAGCCGCGAATATTATGGGTTCAGTCGGATTGGGTGCGTCAAAAATGGGTTCAGTCGGATTGGGTGCGTCAAACGGAGCGACATTTCCAGTCAATTCATCGATTTATCAGATTAATGACAATGGGTCATATACACCGACAGCTTCAAGCCATGGAACTATGAGAAAATTGTACGATTTACCTGATTTTAGTGGACGCCCTGAAGACTGGCATGTCTTTATTGCAACGTTTCGAGAATCATCTATGGCTTATGGATATACAAATTTGGAAAACACATTTCGACTACAGAAGTGTTTACGGGGAGCTGCTCGCGAAGATGTTGAAGGCTTGTTATAAATCCACAGAACGTCTTAAATATTATGGAGTTGCTTGAGTTCAAATATGGTCAGCCTAAGCTTCTAATTAAAAGCCAACTAATGAAAGCCAAAGTAATTCCCGTTATACCGGAAAGCCATTTAGAACGTTTGGTGCCATTTGCCACTAAAGTGCAAAATCTGACTGCATACTTAAGAAATGCGAACGCAGTCCAACATTTGACAAACCCAACTTTATTAGAGGAGCTCACATCCAAGATACCTATGACAAAAAGGATTGAGTGGACCTCATATTCGACGCAAATAAAACCATATCCCACGCTTGAACATTTTAGCTGCTGGATAAATCAGATCAGAATCATATCTAAAGTAACCATCGCCACGCAGATTGCACCACCGACCACAGCAAGGCTCAAGCCTTTGGGCAACGTGCTAATACAAAACCCATTCTTACCGTGATAGAAGGAATCCCAAAAGAAAAACCCAAAAATTTTGTGTGTTATGAATGTCAGGGAAGCCACCCTATAACGCAATGTCAACAATTTTTTAAAAATAATATAGAACAGAAGTGGGAAACTGTAAAAAAGAATCGACTTTGTTTTAGCTGTTTATCGAAAGGACACAACGTATACCTGTGTAAGCGTAAAAAGGTCTGCAAAGTTGATGGGTAAAAAAGGTTCACCATTCAGAACTTCATACCAAAACTAATGATGATGCAAATGTTCAAAAACATCAGCTTAACACTGTGCAGGAGATGCCATCAAGCTATAGACCAACTAGATTGCTGTTTAAGGTGCTGCCACCGGGATAATGGTTTAATATGAATGAACGCACCGTACCTAAGTTAGAACTTCCCAAGCAGACAGTTAATATAGGTGATTTACTTGACGAAAATCAACAATATGGAAATATTCCAATAGCCAACTACATCGATGCAGAACTAAAGTTGTTAATAGGCTTAGACAACTGTCATTTAACCGCCAGCCTGGAAACCTTAAAATGTCAAACAGCTGTAATCGCTGCTGAAACGCCACTAGGTTGGTTAATATATGGAAAGCCA
The DNA here is from genome assembly GCA_963920525.1 of Dichetophora obliterata. Classification (NCBI taxonomy): domain Eukaryota; kingdom Metazoa; phylum Arthropoda; class Insecta; order Diptera; family Sciomyzidae; genus Dichetophora; species Dichetophora obliterata. Next base: position 184,553,208 of record OY986437.1, on the reverse strand, counting down.
TCTGGGATCGACTTATCTTTAAAGAATCATTTGTCAGTTATAATGAATGCAACTATAGGAAAAGATGAAATGGAGGATCTGATAACAGGTTATTTTACAACAGAAAATTTTGGTGTTTCTGTGCCAAAGAAACAATTGGAATCGAAGGAAAATATTCGAACGCTTAAAATTTTGAATGAGACAACTAAAAGAGTCGGTCTTTTATGGAAAAAAGACAATATAATCTTACTAGACAGCTATAAAATGGCTTAACTTCGTTTGCATTCCATAGAAAATGAGATGGCCAAAAAATCAGTCTTTGCCAAAGCAAGATTCGATGATGAACTATATCTCAAAAGGGTATGCAAGAAAGTTGACGCCAGCTGAACCAGCAGTTACAACGAGTCGAACATGGTATTTGCCACATTTCGCAGTGTTTAATGCCAACAAGCCAGGTAAGCTGAGGCTAGTTTTCGATGCAGCGGCAGCGGTAGATGGAATAGCTTTGAATTCGGAATTGATGAAGGGGCCCGATGTAAATCAAACATTAAACAAAATTTTATTCAGATTTCGTGAAAAAAGCATAGGGTTGTGCGCCGATATAAAGGAGATGTATCTTCAAGTCCGAATAACAAAAGCCGATCAAGAATCGCAACGCTTTCTTTGGAGAGACAACGATCCCAAAAAGTCAATAGACATTTATGTAATGGCAGCCATGATCTTTGACGCTACCTGTTCACCGTGCTGTGCACAACATGTTAAAAATAAAAACTCCTTTGAAATTGCATCTGACCAGCCAAAAGTTATCGACGCAATTGTGAACAGCCACTATGTCGATGATTTTGTATGTAGCTTTTGTAATGAAAAGGAGGCACTCGAAATTGGTCAAGCTGTAAAAAGAACACATTCCAAAGCAGGATTCGAGCTCCGTGGGTTTATTTCGAATTCTAAATTAGTGCAAAACCGCTTAAATGACGATGCATCGTGTGAACCGTCAATTGTAAGAATGAATACTGCTGATAAAGTCGATATCATTTTAGGCATGTATTGGGATAGCTCCGCCGATACTTTTTTGTTCAATCTTTATTTACACAAGGTCGATACCATGATTGTGAATGCCTTAAGATGCCCAACTAAACGAGAGCTTCTTAGCATGGTCATGTCTGTCTATGACCCGTTTGGCATGCTTGCAAACTTGCTGATTTAGGGAAAGGCATTACTCCAAGAGGTGTGGCGAACGGGTATTAGCTGGGATGAAGAAATACCACAACGAATATTTCAATGGGTGATTAAGCTGCAGCTAGTCAAGCAATTTCGGCTGCTCCGATGCTACTCTTCACTGTTATGGCATCCTGAGACTGTTGTTGAGCTCTACATATTCGTCGATGCCAGCGAAACAGAATTCGCCGCAGTCGCTTACTGGCGTGTTATTACAGCAGAAGAAATTTAAATTTGTTTTATCATGAGTAAAACCAAGTGTGCACCAATTAAACTGCTTTCTGTGCCACGCTTAGAACTACAAGCGGCCGTTTTGGGTTCCCGATTAAAAAATACTATAAAAGAATGCCATACAGTACCGATAACGAGGACAGTTGTCTGGAGCGACTCACGAACTGTCCTAAGCTGGATAAAATCAGACCACAGACAGAGCAAGTCATTTGTTGCACATCGGATTAGCGAAATATTGGAAACAACAAATGAAAATGATTGGCGTTGGGTACCAACCAAACTTAACCTAGCCGATGCAGCGACTAGAACGATATATCCAGTCGAGTTCGTCCCTGAAAACCAATGGGTGATTGGACCCGAATTTCTGAAGACCGAAATTCGGTCAATAAACGAAATTATTTCAATATTCATTGGTGTTCGATAGTTTGTCGAAATGCACCATAGAAATGAAACGAGTTTTTGCTTCGCCAGAAGCTAGTGTTCTAACTGAAAGGTGGCTATTTTCTATGAAGAAGCGACTAGAACAGATGGCAACCCTTGATAGAGTTGATGGCGGTGATCTATAAATAGCCTACTGCTTTGAAATGTCATATGATTAGCAGCCATACAATTCATAAGAATGAATTCCAAAATCTGCACATTCATATGCTAGTTTAAACAGTAAGTTGATCACAGCTTAATCACTCAAAGACTACTGAAGATGAAAATGTAGCGATTTCCGAAACAGACTGTCTAGTCAGCTAAGTGATTGACTCTATACAGAGTTGTTGTTGTTGTTGTTGCCTTCTTGAAAACTTACTTGATCTAAACCTCACAATCTTAATTCATCGCATTTTATCTTTTTCTTTATTCTTACTTTGAAATTAACCGTCAGCGTAGAACAAAATCTTATGCTTGGTTTTCACTATGTCATTTTCAGTGGTCAGTTGTTGTCAATCAAATTGAAAATGACAACATGTTGACATTTTTTCTACATTCGGCAATCTTGGAAAATTAAAAACAAATAAATTATTAAATGGAGCTGTGCAGAAAATGTTCTAGTTTTATTAAGGTGATATTTTAGGTGATAAAATTTTGTGTCGTCATAAAAATAACTTAGTGAAAACCAAGCATAAGTCTTATTTTTATTGAATTGTATTACAATTAACTTAATTGCTTTTCAGTGAAATAAACAGAAAATCAACAACATATTAGATAAACGTTTATTTCTTTTGTTTTGAGCTAACTTTGTTACCAGCCGCTAACAACATTCCTGAGGAATTGATATATCCAATTACCAATTACAATTCCTGTAATGTAATAGAGAAGTTTTTCTAATTACATTCCTGAGGAATTGAAATGTACACTTACCAATTTTAAGGAATTGGAATTTAGGTGGAATTAAATTAAAAAGGAATCATTACAATCCAACTCTGTTTTTAATAATGAAACCCAATTTTTTAAGCTTCCATAAAAATTTTATTTATTTCATTTTAAGCCTAACAAATATTTTTATTAAAATATAATGAAAAGAAATAAAATATATATAATAATATTAGAAAGGGACATAAACTTCAGTACTTCCGTCTTTTACATGTGTTGCTATTGCCCTTTAATTACATTTATTTTAAAAGTGTAATATTTTTACAAAACAATATATAATTGCATAAAAAAAGGAAATACAAATTAAATTACTTGCTTCGTTCTATGTTTTTTACTTTAACACCGTCAGTAGCAGTATCTGACAGTTAACTCAACAGTTGTTTTCATGTAGCATAGAATTTTTTAGCTCGATTAAATGGCGTATGCTACCTGATCAGTTTTAGTGAGCGCTACCAAAATTTTACCATTCAGCGAATTTTTACACAAGTTGCCAACTGTTGTCTGCGCTGAATGCGGCCATTGACAATGGCCGATTAAAAGCGCTCTCTTTTTGAGTAAATTTTTTGACAGCTTATGTTTTCCATAAAAACTGTCAACACTACCTGGGTAATTCCATGGTAGAAGAATACAGGTAGATGCACCAGATGAGAGCATACTGCCGGAAATGTCAAAACGAAGCAAAACTTTTTGTTTCTTTTCTTGTTTTCGCTACACTGCTTAATTTGACAGACATGGCAGTATGCAAAGAGAGCACAGTCAGCGCTGCAGCTACCTCTATCCTTATACCATGGGTAATTCTACTATGGGAGTGTACAATTGCTTTTGTACTGTCAATTTTATTTCAATGTCAATTTTTCAATTTGTTTTTTAATATTCCGGGACAAATTATCCGATAGCAAGTAAGTTCCTTTCAGGAACGTGGTTTTGAGTCCCAGCTAAATTAAACTAAAGTAGGGATAAAAAATAGTACTTTTTGGATTAAAAATTCCTTAAAACCAAAGTTTGGATTAAAAAGTAGTCCAAGATTTTTAAACGTGCACTTTAGATAGAACATTTTCTTGCCGAAAACAACTTACCGCTAAATACATTATTGATTCTGGATAATGCACCACCAATAGAAGAACTGACCAATAGAACAGTTGGTGGCAAAATTTGGGTACTTTATATGCCACCAAATGTTACACCACTTATTAAGAGTATGGACCAAATTCCATTCGGTTGGTAAAACTACATTAAAAACAAAGTTTTCAATCGAGAGTTCTTGCAATTCTTCATGATGCTGTGCCAGCACTAGCATAAGGATGGAAGCCCATCTCTGAAGCATCGCTAGTCAAATAAAATAAAAAATAAACTGGCCATTTCAGCCCTTGGAAGGACTTTGACCTAGCTTCTATTGATCAATTGTGTTGTGCGTGTTATTAAATGTTTGATCACAATTGACCAAGAACTGGACCTACGTGTTTTATGCCGACTCCGAACGGCTTATGTTCTCAAGAAGCTTTACATGGCAAGTTTTACTCTCTGAGGTTTGCCATTGTCTGCAGAGAGGTGACGACCGAACAGAAAAATGAATTCAATTGAAAAAATTTTCTGTCTGAGCTGGAATTGAACCGGTCTACCTCGGTTCTTTAGCTTAGGGGACACGCACTCTACCCACTAGGCTACGGTCGCCGATCGCTAGTCAAATGCTGGAATAAATTTCTTAGTTATAATTTCGATGAGTGGACAATCTACCTCTATCATCCTTCTTACATCAAAATGACAATACTTAAGCAATGAGAAATTGAGTTAAATTGCTAAATTCAGGTTTTCCAAATGTTACTATCAAACATTAGTTTTGGTTTTTTACAATGAAACCTTTTAAATATTTAATATTTTTAGAATAAATTTTCAGTAGACGATCTAAACGTATAGGTTGAACAAACAGTGGCAAACCATTTCGAAGATGATCAGGTAGAAAACGAAGGCGATGTAGTCAGAAAATGTAGAGCCAAAAATAAAGCATTAAGATGCTATCAAAAATTTAGAAATTTGCATTCAATGGGCCAAACAGAACTTGCTGGTTCTACAAAGTTGATTGTACTCACAGAGATTCTGAAAGATGCAATTAAAAGCAATCTTAGTATTAAAAAAAAGACACAGTGATAAATAAATGTTTTAAATAAATACACATGTATACAAAATTCCGATACATTACTAACATAAACATTTTATGATCACATTAAAAAATGAATTTACTATGCACCTTTTTTTACGTTAACTGCAAGTTTTTATTTCAATAAATTAATTATTTAAAATACTACTTTTCAGTAATTTTTGTATAAAAATATGCCATTTTATTTTAGTACTCGGTTTAGCGAAAAAATCGATTTGACGAATTGGCCTGACAATCATTGTGTTCGTTAAACCGGAAAACTGCTGTATATACTATCTTTCATGTATAAAAAAATTTGTAAATAGTTATTTTAATCAGGCATGTTCTGCACTCCACTTCCGAGTGGAAGTGAAATTAAATCGTAATTTAATTCGATGTATGGTGTTCTTTTTTTGTTTTGTATTTTATTAATTTAATTAATTGTATTAACGAAAAAAGTGATATTTCGACCACTAAATATCGAATTTAATTATGATTTATTTTCACTTCCACTCGGAAGTGGAATGCAGAACATGCCTGAATGTGTGGCCAAAAAAAAATCCTAAACAAGACCTTAAAGGTTTCACAGCTTAGAAATTTGTTGACACAATCTTCTTAAATTTACAATTTTAGATTCTTAACCTTACTCCCGACTGTGGAATTCCTTTCTTTTATTTTTCATCAAAGAAACTGATATATACAATGGTTAACTGCATTTATTCTTCAACTCGTTCAAGCGCTGACTATTTTAGTCCACTTACCTTATTTACATTTCATTATTAAAACTACAGAAATTGAATTTCCAGAACAGTTTTTATTTGTTTTTTTTATATTTTTTAATTGCCTTTATTACTCGTATTTATAAATACGACGTAAAATAAATTAATAGTAATGCATTTTATTGCCAAATATTATAAATAAAAGTATTCACAAATCAAAATATTTAAAATTTATTTCAAAACTGTACGATTAAAATTATAACTTAAGTAAAATTATTAAAAAAGAATACCTGCAATTTTGTGGTAACAATATGTTATAAGTTGCAAGATGCACTTGTGTGTATATTAGCCAAAATATCATATTTTTTTGCCAAAACTTAACTATTGTATGTTATTAGTTGATTGCTGATCAATCATGTGAAAGAAAAAAATCTTAATTTAAACATTTTTATAAAATTTTAATTTAAGTTAATGTACTTAAATATCTTTATTGTTATTTTTGCTTTGATGTGGCACTTGTGAATGAATTAACCATTTTCTTCATCTTATTTTATTATTTTTTTTGTTATAACAAAAAGATCAATTATAACATTATTTAAAGTTTGTATATAAAATCCCTGGCTATTGCATATTTGGTCTATTGAATGTGGATAAGTTAAGTGTTGTTGTGTGAGTTGGAAATAGGATGAATGTAAGGGGGGAGGACAAGATTGTGTGTATGTAAATAAATATTTTTATTTACATTTAAATAAAAACTCTGTTCATTTATTAAATATATTTAAAAATTGTACTATTGCATTGTGTGGAGGAGTAGTTGTGAGAGGGAAAGGGATTATTTGTATGTGTATTTGTTTGTATTTTCATATAACAATTGAAGCATAAACTTTTTCATGCAATTAATTCGTAACAAGTTTTTTGTTAAATTATTAAAAAAATTCCATATTAAAAAATTTTTTAGCATTTGATAGGCAACTAGAAAGCGAAATTTTAATTTCAGCTGTCAATTATTTTAAAACTTTATATTGACCTTTAATCCTTCATTTTCAAACAAATCGAAACTCAAATTCATAAATGTGTGATTGGATCACATTAACTACTTAATTAAACCAATAACCGAGAACTTCGCTTTCATGAAAACTATTGGCCTAACAAAAACAATTTCAACCATGATAAATTCGCAATTAACGCGATTCTAAGACTTATACTAATATAAAAGATTTATAGATAAATAATGGTATATAAAGTAATAAAGTATCACTTTAAATGTTAAAAAATGAGGTATTGTAGTGGAAATTTTGAGAATTTTGTAAACCGGTCTATTGCATAAAATTGCAGGATTGTCTTATGTTTGTGTGCGCATGTTAACTACTAGCATAACTTTAAGAAAAGAAAAATCATAGCATCGCAAACAAAAATAAAACACTTCATGTGTTGCTATGCAACAAAATCTAAAGGACGGTTAAAGCCACCCTTACGATTCATGTACTGACGGTACTTGCGTTTCAGGATCACGTGCACTTCTCCGACATCGTTGCCGTCTACTTTTTTGTTCTTAGTTGTGTCGAATGTGCAGAAACCCATTGTCTTCAACATTTCAACTTCTTCCGCTGATTTGCCTTCCAAATCTGCTTCGTTTATTTTGGGTCGCTCCGTTGCAGTGCCACCACGTCTTGTGGATGTTGATGCTGAGGTGGAATCATAATCGCGCGATCGTGATCTATATAAAGAAGTAAATAAACAAAACAAAAATATAAAAAGCGCAGGAAAGCAAGAAACTAGGCAGCTTTTATCTCTACGTGAAATATTTTTTTAATTAACAGGCGTTCAATTTTTATGAAATAAATTTTATTTTTGGATGTTATCAACTATCCGTTAAATTTCTAAAATATTGATTTTAAATACAAGCGACATATAAACTTTTTTAAAAGAAATCTTTAAGCTTTATGACATATCTTCGATGAGTGCTGCACGAAGTTTCGTCGTAACCGTCGAAGGCTGTGCTTGATTCAATTTAAAGACGCTTTCTACTACCGAAATTTCAGTAGCAGTTGTATTCATGCCGACAAAAGAAATCCAATCGTTAACAACCATACCGGCTGCTAGTACTTCACTACCACGATTAACTGTACCAGCCACTAGCGGTACTTGCAGCAGAGACGAAAGCTCATCCTGATCCTGTATGGTTGTTTTTGGATGCACCATGCCACCTTGATTGCTGAGTACAGTATAGGAACCAACAAGTGTGTTTTCCGCTATGGTTTGTCGGAATACCTCTACTTTAAGTACATCACCAATTATTTCTTCAGTCTCTTTGTCGAGATCGGGATGTACTAGTGCAACATAGTCATTGCAAGCGATAACGTTTCCGAGCGCAGACAGTCGTTCTTCAACACGCTGTATTTTAACTGTGTCGGGCAGGCTGTTGCGAAGATGCTGCAACTCCACATCCGAGGTGGAATGTGGTACAAGTAAGCCGTTGCGATTGCCAACTGTGAGACGTCCGATGATTCGGCAGCCCCCAATGCTGGCGTGCACAACTGGAATGGTTTCAGCCAATTCAGATTCGTAGACACTATAGAAAGTTTCAGAACCACCTATGGCCACCAAGCAGTATGAATTTGTTAGTTTGCTGAAGACACCAATGTCATCATTATTTTCAAATTGTACTCGAAGAGCCATATTTTAATGAATATTAAAAATATATAACGATCAAAGTTTACTTTTTCTTTGTTTTTGACTTAAATGTTTTACTTTGCAGTGATGAAATCTTATAGGAATTGCTTATTTCACTTCACGTGGTAACGTCAAAATGTGTTCAAATGTAAGAGAAGAATAGATATATGTATTGACGTGGTGGAATTAGGGAACTCGAAAAAGTCATAAGTAGCAGAGTTGCCAGAAACAAGAAATCCCAAAATTATTTTATGCATCTTGATCCTACTAGCCATCCTGTTTTTTGTTACGTTAACCCATTAATGACTAATGGGTATTTAAATACCCATAAAGGTCTCTGCCCACCTGCGGCACGTAACGAAACGACACGAAACTACAAAATATAACTACCATGTGTTCTTATGTATACATGCTCACTAAGCGACAATGAAACGGCAACGACTGTTGACGCCAACGAAAAAGCCGGTGGTGATCGTTTCAAAGAATTCTGACCGGCTTGTCGTTCTCTTTGTTTACAAAAATTACAATGGATTCCAACAGTTTATTGTGCAAAGTAAAAATTCGACATCGATAGGTCGTTTTTAAAGCATAAAATCAATCTAAAATCTATGATTTTATCAGTTTTCTACATCGTCATCTAATAGCAAAGCTATTTAAGCTAATTGTGTACTAGAGAATTCTGCGCTTTTTGTTTTGTTTAATTAAAATTTTTGTTGCCGTTTCGTTAAGTGTGCATTGAACATTACGTTGCCTTTTCGAAGCCGGCTTACAGTCGTTTCGTTACGCGCCGTAAGTGGGCAGAGACCTTTAAACAGTGTTTACGAAAAAGGCCATATCTCGAAAGTGGTAGGAGATATCAAAATAATTTTTTTTTTAAAATGGGAAAATTAAACTTTTTATTGTCTTTACAATGTGAAACAAAATTCATACAATTAAATTGTTCCTTTTCGAGATCAAAGATGTGTGATTTTCAAATATGACAAAATCCATATATAAAGCTATGTAGAAAATTAGAAAATGGAAAGATCGATGGTCAGTTTGCCTCTAGTATCCTCTATTTATCAGGTGTTCATTATGACAAAAGAATGTTGCCATATATGCAAATTTTTATTAACACCAAGAACCCGGATTAGCCGATTGGGTATTTAAATACCTGTCGCACCATTCTTAAATTGTGCGAGCGAGAAAGAGTGTTTTTTTACATTTCTGAGAACCCTGGCATTTGATTGGAAGACTCGTCAGCAAAATAGTTGAAAATAATTTAATTTAAAGCATTTTTCACTGCTTAAAAAGTGACAGTATCAAAGAAAAAAACCACAAAAATAAATGCAACATGAGTTGTGAGATTAAAAATTGTAAAAGTTCCTAAAAACTTAAAAACAATGCGCTTTAGTTCCACAGGTAAATATGTCCATACAGTTTGAATCCTTTTAACAAAAGTGCTTTATTTAGTTTCTAACGATATTTTTTATCTTATTTGTTTAACTGTGAAACCTAAATAAGAGCGTTAAGCGGTGCGTTGCCAGCCGCTTTCCGCTAACGCTGAATTTTCATCCCTAAATAAGAGCGGCGGTCTTACGTCAGATGTTGTCAAAAAGTGTTTGGCATACAAGCTGCATTCAGCGGAGTCAACACTTGTGAGCTGTTATGGTGGCGATACCTTAGCGAGCGATGTTTTTTTCTTAATATGTTGTTACTCTTAGGGCCGCTTTCTCAATGTCCGGTTAAGCACTAATCAGAACTTTAACCAGCAGTTAGCAAAAAAGCTCTTTCTCAATGTTCGGTTAAGGTTGAACTGTCAGTTAAGTGCTGATTAAGTTAACGGCAAGTTGTGGTTTCGGTTAGCGCCATTTTAGGGTAAATGATTTCGAAGATGCTGTCAAACTTTAGAATTTAAGATGGCGGATAGAGTTGCCACCTAGATTTTTTTTATTTTTGCGAATTCTTGTAATTTTGAAATTCTGACAACGGATTTAATTTCGAATATAATGTCACAGTTTTAAAATTTAAGATGGAGGTTAGGGCTGCCACCTTAATTTTTACCACAGTATTGCCACCTAATAAAATGCCTTTTTAAGAGTTTTAAACGTCATTCATCAGTGTTAAAGGGTCGCTGATTTCGAATCTAAAGTCAGAATTTTAAAATTCAAGATGGTGGATAGGGTTGCCACCTTAATTTTTTTAGTTTTATAAATTTGGGGCTGTCAAAAAAAATTATACACCAAAAATGGGTCGCTGAATCCAAATCCTTTGTCAGAATTTCAAAATTATAAAATTTTGAAATAATAGGGTTGCCACCTTACTATATGTCTTTTCAATAGTTTTAAACGTCATTTATTAGTGTTAAGGGGTAGCTGATTTCGAATCTAAGGTCAGGTAATTAATAATCAATATATCGGTGATTCTTATTTTCTCAATGAATACTTCAAAACTGCATTTTCAGATCTTGTCGCCTCGGATACCGTAATCTCCCCTATTTAGGTTTCCTCTACACCCCACTAAGTTTAAAGCGGGATTTCATTAAGTTAAGAAACACAACTATATATATATATATTTTTTTTATAACAATTTAATTTTAAAAAAGAACAACAAAAATAAAGCACAAAAATCGCTGCTCTTGGGCTAAGGATCTGTAGAGTCATTAAAAAAAAACTGTTATTCTGTTGTGCTGTGGTTTTTTTACAAATTTCTGATATGTCAAAAAAATCTGATGCTAAAATTCATATTTTACATGACAAAAGCTGTTATGTATTGTTATAAATCGAAATTATATTTGCTCTTTGTATTGTTATCTCAAGATGTAATCTTTAATACGTATATAAATTTTAGTTTAAATCTATACTATTATATAAAATTGAAGTGAAAATTTAAAGTTACGACTTTACTCCAAAAGTATTGGGCCGATTTTTATGAAAGAAATTTTAAAATATATTTATGCAACAGATTTATTTGGAGTTATTTTTTTTTTTAAATTTTAATAATAAGTATATTTAATTAAGGCATTAAATTTCTTAAGAAATCCCAGATGCCACGCATTGATTATTCGTTTTCTTTTGACGCGTTTGTGTTGCGAGGTTCAATAAACTCCATGTTGCTCTCTATTTTTCTCTTTCTCTTCGTGCTCAGCTAGCACAGCGCAACAAAAAAAAATTGATGAGCCTCGAGTAAGGCGAAAAGTGAAATACATATAAAAGCAGAGCGGCGCTTCAAAACAAAACAAAACAAAACAAAACAAAAGAAAAAATACCATTTTTTGTTTCCTTGATATGTATTGTCTTAACCCAATAAGGACGATGATGCTAAGTCGGATGTCGCGTTAAGGAGATTGATAAAAAAGTCCGTGGCGAAGCGGAACAGACAAAGTTACATTCCAACTTTACATTTTTTTACCATTTTTTTAACAAAAAAATCCCAATCAGTTACGATCAGTGAGCTACTTTTTCAATAAAACTATCTACAAGTATTGCATCTTCTACAGCATTACTAAAATAAAATGGAGGCACCGCTTCAAATGAACGGCAAGCGGGTTGAAATCGCCAAGAGCCGAAAGTTTGAATTCTGTAGTCTTTATCGTACTTATCTGCATAAACGTTTTTAGTTTATCAGACTTTTAAAAAAAAGACTGCCTGCAAGACTAAAAATAAAAAATTCTTCACTATCTGGTATAATTTTAAATTACCTGATGTAATGTCTCTATTAATCTCAACTGTTAACAAAAAATGAGTTCTATAAAACTTTGTTATATCTTTATGGGCTGATTAAATGTGAGTTCTTTAAAATTATGTCAACATTTTTGCAAACTTTATTATCACGCATATATGTACTTACATCGTGAACACTCTGTGTGCTATGTTTGTATTTAATAAAAGCTAGCACAAGTGCATGTTTCAATCCAAAAAACTCATCGAACCAAAAAGCAATTCACGCCAAGCCATGCCAACGACCAAACCAAATCATGCATGCCATTTCAACGACAACGCCAACTCAAGCTATAACATGCAACCGATTTGTCAATTCATAGGTTGCATGGCTTATTGAAAAAATGTGTTGAGTCACTGTGTCATACACGTATTTGATATATGACGCTCTATGTTGTGTATGTGAATGTAATGCTGTTTATAAAATGAAAAAACACATTTTGTTTATATTCCCTCCAGGAAAAATCGGAAGGCTTTCATCTTAAAGTGATAAATAAACATTCCCCACCGTATCTTTTGAAAGCTTAAGGGTAGTTTTGTATTTATATTGTTTCCCCACCGCTTCTTTTGGAAGCTTAAGGGTAGTTTTGTATTTATATTGTTTCCAAACCGCTTCTTTAAGAATGCATGTGGAAACTTTAATTTATTGTCAAGCAATGACAATAGAAAATATTAATATCATTGTTTTCTAGCCACTTATTGTAGAATTCGATAGTCTAGTGGTAGCGCGCTCGACTCTCGCTCAGGGGTCCCGGGTTCGAATCCTGGCCGAATCCATTTCCATAACAAGGGAGAGGAATGTTTCCACATTAATTCTTAAAACAGGGGAGAGGACTGCTTCCAATTCACTTTATGGACAGCGGAGAGAAATGTTTCCACATGACTTTTTAACACAGCGGGGAGGAATGTTTCCCTCTAATGACATGCTATGTTAAAAAAGCAATGGAGTGTGCAACAAAGGGGAATGCTTCTTACATTCCATGGAATGTTTCCTGGTAACATCCGGGAATGCTCACATTTCCTGGTGGGTTTATATATGTTGTACTATTAACCCTCCAGGAAAAATCGGAAGGCTTTCATCATAAAGTGATAAATAAACATTCCCCACCGTATCTTTTGAAAGCTTAAGGGTAGTTTTGTATTTATATTGTTTCCCCACCGCTTCTTTTGGAAGCTTAAGGGTAGTTTTGTATTTATATTGTTTCCAAACCGCTTCTTTAAGAATGCATGTGGAAACTTTTATTTATTGTCAAGCAATGACAATAGAAAATATTAATATCATTGTTTTCTAGCCGCTTATTGTAGAATTCGATAGTCTAGTGGTAGCGCGCTCGACTGTCGCTCAAGGGTCCCGGGTTCGAATCCTGGCCGAATCCGTTTTCATAACAAGGGAGAGGAATGTTTCCACATGACTTTTTAACACAGCGGGGAGGAATGTTTCCCTCTAATGACATGCTATGTTAAAAAAGCAATGGAGTGTGCAACAAAGGGGAATGCTTCTTACATTCCATGGAATGTTTCCTGGTAACATCCGGGAATGCTCACATTTCCTGGTGGGAAATGAGCAATATTTGTTTGTTTGGTTATTTGCTTGTAAATGAGTTCTCGAAAACAGCCCAAGCTATAACATGGTGCCTTCATACCGATTTTAATGAGTTGTCCTGTGCACCATGCAATCGTTTAACCTAGCGTCTACACGGGACAGTGCAAAAACTCAATAAATTTAAACATTTTTACTAATACACTCACATTTGATTCATTGTCCGCAGCTCACTATCAGCGCTACTGTCAACGAAATTTCAAAGACATTGGATTTTGGCACTTGGAGACTGTAAAGGGATTAAAATGTTGCTTTTGTAGTGCTTTCGGAGATATTTTTTGGATTTTTCGGGATATCTGCTATTTCAACAATAAGCAACACTAAAAACTTGTTTATGATTGCAAACAAAAATGGAAGTGAAGCTAAATACGACGCAAATATTAAAGTAAATTAAATATATAGTTTATAGCAGAGTCGGGCATATTTTAATTTCCCAAACACACGTGTTTGGAAACAAAATGCTGCTTGAGCAACGTCGACTCATGTACACTATAAGCTTCTTCGTGTGGCTTTCAATCGTGAGCGTTCGGCTGTTGCTTTGTTTTGATTTTTGCTAAGCAAATCAAGTCAGTTGCGCAATTTTACAAATTTACGCAAGAAAAGTTTAAATATTTTCAACTTCTCTAGCGTAAATTGCGTTTTCTCAACGTAACGTTCACAAGCATTAAACTCGCTCCCATTAGCTTTCACATACTTAATAAAATTGCGCCACCGAGTAGGCGGACGCAAAACACATCTGCATCGGTGAACTTCCAGCTTAAGAGCCCGAACAGAACCAAAAGTCGTAACGACTTGTGATGTCGAACACACAACAGAACACATGCAAGTTAACGAAGCCGTCCAAAATGAAATCGCTGAGCAAGAGTCGTAGCGACTTATCGCTAGAGTAAAATTGAATAGAATCTATTCTATTTTTTCTCTAACGACCGGCGATTTCCTCTCTGAGTACAATTAGTGGTGCCATATTTTGTAAACAATTGGATATGTTCAAAGACAATTTCATAGTTTTTGCTATGTTCTCACGTTTCTTTTTTGTTTTTGTTTAACTTACACAACAACAAAAACATGGCTGCTAACAAAACTATGCTATATAAAATTAACCCTGCCTCGTCAGTCGCAATCAGTTTCATTCTGGACGGGTTCTGTGTGTCTGGCGACCAGAGAGGATCACCGGTCGTAACGACTTTTGATTCTGTTCGGGCTCTAAAACTGACGAACGCGAAGTTGCTCTTCGTTTTTCTCTGCTTCACACACAAGCAAAGAATATGATAATATGTGTGTGACGATCACTGGTTTATAGTTAATTTATAATTTAATGAATAATTAATAAATTTATGATATTTTGTAATTATATAAAAATACTTATTAAGAGAGTCTTCGCATTCGACGACATCTTGTTAATCAACTTGCATTTCTAGTCGCTTGCAACTTGCAGCTAATTTCGAGTTTTTTTAGAATTTTTTTGAAGACAGTATGTATGCTTTGCTTGCGAATTTGCACTGTCTCGTGTAGACGCAGGGAAAGTAAGCCATGTCATTGTACACTGTCTCCACTTACAATATTTGATTGCATGCGAACTGTCAAATTTAATTTCATGATATATATATCTCAAGTTCAGACCACTCATATCATGAAATTGTTCATATGAAATTTATCTCTTGGAAATATTTCTTGAGATATATTCTATGAGATGAGCTATAACTTTTCAGTAAAATATGTAAGTGTAAATATTGCAAAAGCATTAAAAGAGTAAAAAAAACGTTAAATGGAATGGCGAATGGAAGAAATTATTAATTTAATAAAGTTTTACAAACAATTCCAAAATGAAATTTCATGACATGAAGTACCCACCTAAACATTATAGCATGAAATCTGGATATCATGAAATTCATTTTGACAGTTTGCATGCAATCAAATATTGTAAGTGGAGACAAAGTGTTATCGAACTCAATGCGCCAATTTGTTTGAATCATACCTACAACCAAAAAAAGTTAAAAAAAGGCTACTAAGTATATGTTGCGTTGTACTACTTTTAATTCGAATTTACCCGCGTATAATGTTCGTTGTCTGTTAATGGAATTGAAGACACTTGAATGTAGAAGGAAAATTAGTTCATTAGGGCTGTTCACAGTTTAAGCGTACTTTTAACTAATCGTATTTATAGCATTTGTTATTCTTCAAACGGTGAGCACCTCGCCATGTGACTGTCGTATTAAAAAATTATGCAACCCTGTGATGTATGTGATTATGCGGCTGTAGACAGAGCATAAAAATACGAGGTACAAAAAACACGTCCAAGGGCTAATTTTATTTACGCGTGCCTGCGTATTTGCGTTTGTATGCAAAACAACAACAAAGCAAAATACGCTTTCGTAAATTGGCGTACAAATAGCAGACCAGCGTATTCAAACTGTGAATAGCCTTATTAATGTTTATATATGATATCATATCTTGTAACATTGATGACTCCTCTTTATTAATTCTAATTAATTTTAATTTAACTCCAAGGCAATTGCGGTGTTTTAAATTTGTTTTTATCAAAAATTACAGAACTAATTATGCTTTAAATGAAGCAATTGCAAGATCTTTGTGTTTATATAATGAATTATCTATAAAAAATTTTTTGATTTCTCTATACCAAAATTCTTTAGAAAATTTTGTTAATAGCTTATTTTAGTTACTTGTAAGTTTTATGCTTCTCTTATTTGTTATTTGTATTTTATAGTTTTGTTTTATGTTTATTATAACAAAATGTATTACCCTCTCTTGTCTGTAAGGATTTGTATCCATAGACTCAATAAACTAAACTAAACTAAACTAAACAAACAAGTTCGAACAAAATGACATGGCTTGACAATGACTTGTCGCACATATCATTATTCAAGCAATTCGTCTTACGCTAGCCTTTTGTATTTAAAACCCCAGTTCATCCGCACTTAACGCTCAAAACAAAATTAAAAGTACATATATGTAGCTTGATAGTCCCCAGTTAACCCCAAATTGCCCGTTTAAACGAACAAAAAAACTAGTAAAGGCCCAGTTATAATAGACGTAACGTAATGTAGAGAAATGCCACTGCAGCAGTGTGTTCTGTCACTTACTGTTTCAATCAATACTTTTCTTATACAAGTGATTATAATAGAAGTAACGTAATGTAACGGGACGTAAAGATCCGTTGGATTTCGATTTCTACGTTACTTTACATTACGTCTGTTCAAAGAACAACTTAACATTGAGGTTAGATTCGATTATTGCGCTATTTTATATTGTTGAACTACGCTTTTTGTTGAGTTTTCGTTATTAATGTGATAGTTTTATGTATCCACAGCTATGGATGACGAAGATTTAATTGTATTTGCACAGGAACGTGCAATTATTTACGACAAACAACTGCCTGGCTACTGCCTATTATAATTGCTACAACGTTTTCTTACATTACGTCCCGTCACGATGACAGTTGACAACATTACGTTACTTTACATTACGTCTATTATAACTGGGCCTTAAGGAATTATCTTCGACTGAACCGCCCCCCTTGCTACGCTACAGCATATATAATAAGTTCAAACTTTGAACCTAAAATGTTTAATGGCCAAATTCCCATGTGTTTGGTGTAATTTTTTGATTTCAAAACAAAAATTTAAGGTCAAAATTAATAACTTTTGATTATAATTGTCAATCTGCTTCTCAGATAGTGACAATTTCATTAAAAAATTTTGTTTTTTTAAGTTTAAAATTTTGTTTTGAAAACAAAAATTACAAAAAAAAAAAAATACTGGATAATTGTTACTTTGCCAGAATAGGGCTGTTAACCGGTAGATGAAATAAATAATAACTTATAACTTTATACTTATGTTGTGGTTGGCAATACTCTACACTTTGTTATTCACCTCGAACGGCGTCGGCTTGCTCTCTCTCTCGTACGACTTCTATCGCGCTCTCGCTCATGTGAACGACGCCGCACTGCACGGCTGCTGCCACCGGCACCACTCTCACCACCATCTCTTTCACGCTCACGCTCTCGCTCCCTTGACCGACGTTCACGGCGTTTTTTTCGCTCTGTGCGCTCTTTTTCACGTCGCCTGTGTGAGGGAGATGGACTGCGCCCCATGTTGTAGTTCTTGGTACTTATAATAGAGTTAAAGAATGTTTGTTGCCTAAACTATTTCGTTGGCTGTTTTGGAAAATTCCTGCAGACATAATACCATAATTAACTTTGTTATTTTAACTGGTTAATATTTATAGTGAATTTTGACTTACTGTTCTACAATCCGTGTCTTTCTGAAATATTTGGCACCGGCAGTAAAACTTAACTTAAAAACTAAGATGATGCTTTAAGCGACTTCCGCAACGCTCTACCGCAGATTTTGACTATCTCCTTTATTCACCGGCATCAAGACAGCTGACTCGTTTGTCATGGTTTGTCGTTGGGAAATACAAATACTGGGAATTTTCAAAAGACAAAAGACCATTTGATAATAGCCCGTTCACACGTCAAATCGCTCATAAAATCGTTTGTCAAATCGTTTGACGACAAAAGTGTTCTCTCATAAAATCTTTCGTCAAATTTCATTTAGTTTTAAACACCGAAGTTAGCACATCGCGCTGACGGAAAATTTTTAGTAGCACTTGTTATTTAAACCGTACTGGAAGAAGAAGAAATGATTTTATAAAGTATTATATATATATCCGTTATTTATTATATTCTTCCGGTCCTTGTTTTGCCGCGATGTGCTCAGTGGCCGAATTACAGCATCCGTGATCGAGCAAAACTGTACAAGATTGCTAGGCTATTGTCTCGTCGTGCCCTTCGAAATTTTGCTCGGTCACGGATGCTGTAATTCGGCCCCTGGTTGAAAACTTTTTTACTGACAAAATCTTTCTTTACAATTTGACGAGTTTTGACAGATCAAATCGTTCTTCAAATCAGCAGAAAAATCAAAATATTTTGCTTTTCATCAAATGATTTGACAAACGATTTGATGGATGTCGATTTTTTACTGTTTTGGGCGATCCCGGAATTTCGGGATTGGATTTTTGTAATCTCTGGATCCCGGGACGGGATCGGGATTTATAAAAAAGATTTTTACAGCATAAATCAGTGAAATTAGGAGCTGGTACTAGTAAACAAAAGTGTTTATGTTTTTGGTGTTGTTTATAAAGTAAAAAAAAAACAGTTAAAAAAATAATGAAAGTTGAAAATTAATTGACCAGCAGCGGGACTCCCAAACATGCTAACGTTATTTGCGTTAACGTTAACTGGCCTAAGCTACAATTATCGCTCACTCGTAGTCTCAAACTTAACCTAAGCAATTTTTGGCGATAAATTTGACAGTTCTTTAACAATATCTGTTGTTCGCTTAACGACGAATTTTCAGGCGTTAACTATAAAAATACTATCGTTAAGCAATTTAGTGCATTATTTTTTAATATGTTTGTAAAGTAGAGAGGTTTTTTAATAAAATAAAAACATTTGAATAATGGCATTTCAATATTTGGCAATGGATACAGCTGTGTCGGAGAGTGAAATTGTAATGCGCGACAGCGCAGGGGAGTGGGCTGATCATCGCCAAATGGACAGCCCCTTTGTTTTGGAGTAATCCAAATTTATGAAGCTGTGCCGCTTGACCCCCAAGACAGCTCTTCCCACTTGTTGGCGGCTTCATGCTCACCATGCAGTGCCACAAACCTCCCTTCTTCAATGCCTTTATGTGCCTTAAAAAGTCCAGCATGAGCTTATATTGTTTTGCTGTGGCCCGGCTACTTCAATCAATATTTTTTACCAGAACTATAAGGCTACATTGTATGGAACTGAAAATCGATAAATGGGAGGTCAAAATGATGTCAAAATTTAAAATTCAAAACGGTGGATTCAATGTGTGCTGATTTCAAAAGTGATTTTAAGTTTAAAAATTTATTCTGATATGCATGAAAAGCTGTATATGCTAGGGAGTCCAATCCCGGAAGCTTTTCTCGATCCCGGGATTATCGGGATTGAAAACTTTTAAAAGTAAGTAATTTAAAGCAACAAAACATATTGTTAATGACAAGCAAAGCATAATGACAAGCAAAGTTTTATTAAATATACGTGTTACAAGAAAAAAAGCAGCTTTTTTTCAAACATTTTTTTGATACAAGATTTTATTATATTTTTTTTAATTTATACAGGTTATCGCACATAAAAAATACTTTATAAACATTTTTTTAAACAATTTCTATGCTTTTTTATAGAGGGCGTTAAAAATGACATTGAAAAAAGACATCCAAAACGGTTCGATGGATATGCTCTTTCCCATGTATCCGAAACAAATAAATCAAATAAATGTTATTTTAAAGTATCGATCACTAATTCGGCATTTCCCTATGCACGAAACCCGGGGTTTTTTAAAAATTGTGGTAAAAGTTGGAGTAAAATTTTAAAAAAAGATAGATTTTCACGCACTTTTTGTTTAAAAAAAAAAAAAAAAGTAGGTAATTGAATATAGGAGGATGCTTAAAGGACAAGATTACGAACAAAATGCAATAAGATTGAATTTGAAGCAATAGATTTCGATTTATCTATCGAACCATTTAAAAAAACTAGTTTCGAGGAAATCGCGTTTAAAGTTTTTTTTTCGCTGTAGGGACTTTAGACATAGGCTAACGAAAACCGTTATAACTTCTCTTGTTTTCTTAATATCGATTTAAAAGCATGTATGTTTATTCTACAAATTATAAAGAACATAGCAAACATAAAACATTTTTTTAAAATTTTACTCGTTGTAATATACCTAATTTAAAGAACAAAAAATAATAAAATCAAATATAGAACTGTTTAAGGTATTATTATATAAATTTAAATTTTGTTTTCTGTTTTATTAGGTCTGCTTCTGTACTCGATTGTATTAACTTGCAATGTGCTAGAACGTGATTCCGTACCATGGTATAATTATTTAACAAGGTAGTAGTGAGTTTTTTGGCGATCAGGAGTTGTCAAAAACAGCTACAGGAGTTCTAGTTTGCTGCTGTTGACTAGCTATGTTTAAGTCGTTGCTTATTTTTTTTACTTTTCTTTGATTTATTGCATGAACAGCTAATTTTGACAACTTCCGATCGCTGCTCGTGAGAGAAAAGCAAATTTACTATTTACCTTCTCAGTAATTATACCAAACTTCCGTACTTTTTCTAGCTCAAAAGGGAGAAGAAGATCAAGCATAAAATCATTCTCTCGAACTCGAAATTTGCTCGAAGTGTGCGGGAAAAATTTCTTCCATTATTATAAGAACAAGCATCAAGAAGAATAAGCATTAAGAAGAACAAGCAAATGTCAAAATTACGTAGCATATTAAATGTTGAATAATATTATTAAAAGTTATATTAATGCTTCAAATGATCTCATCAATTTTATTTGCTTACTAAAACTAAAACAAACTAAAAACAAATTGACAAATTTAAATTGGCTCTGTTTACGTCTGATAGGTAATCAGCTGGTTTTGTGATTGAAACGATCTAGAAATCGTTTTCGTTCTTTTGACACTCGACAATGTTTACGGAAACACACTTATTGTGTTAAGGAAAATTAAGGTTAGAAAAGACATTTCAAAATTAAAGTTTGTATTTTTAATTATTTTTAACGTAATGCATGAAGCTGATTAACGCGTCTAATTTTTTAGAGAGTTTTGTTCTGATATTATTACAAATATAAGCCGCTGATGTTCTAATGAAGCCGCACTGTTCTGATTCTATGCTAATTGGAGAAATAGTTGTATCGTAATAGATAATCGTAAGGAATCCAAGTTTCAACCACGATTGCCTCTACCACAAGACAAATATATGACAATTTTTAAATACTTAGCTGACTTCCCTGTGTCGCAGATTCTGCAAAGTTCTTACTCCAGTGATTCACACACCAATTAAAGGTTTTTCTAGTTCTATATTCTTATCAACTTAAATTAAAATGGTTGCATTTACACGAATATTTGTAGCATAAATTTTTTTATTTGATAATCCCGGGATCAAGGAAAGACAATCCAGGGATTTAAAAGGGCTTGACTTCCCTAGTATGTGCGTTTTTTCAATATCTCAGATTTCAAATTTGTTTTAAAAATTTAAAACTTTGTAAATATATTTAGGAATGCTAAAATAAAAGAACGCTGAAATAACTTTTGAATACTTTTTATATTTATTTTATTCATGAAATATAAATAAATAAATTAAATAAGGAACAGAAATATTTGTCTTCTAAGATTAATATATCTTAGGTACAGACTTTAAGTTTGAGATAATTTCATTATACAATAATATTTTAGCGTATTTTAATTAAGAACAAAAATTTTCATATGACAATATTACTTGTTAAAAATAATATAAAAAATATTGAAAATTTTTAAAAAAATATCTTAAATTATAAGTGCGTTAAGAGTTTCGACTCGAAGTCTTGTTCTTAATTTATTGCAGATGCTACCAGCTGAAGAGAAGCACCTCTCGGATTCAACACTCGTCGGCTGGATTGACTTAAGAAAGTCATAGGTTTTTTGCAAATAGTAGCTTTCAGTACCACCATTAGCGAAAAGTTATATTTCTGGAATCAACATATCATCCATTGTAAGGTTCTTGTTTCTTTGTGGTACTTTTGCTACTGATGTTTTAAGTGATCGGTGTAATTTAGATTTTAGTGATTCTTTTACTTCGGCCCTTAAAAATTCAGAAAAAGGAACATCATCCTCATCGCTGTTTTCTATATAATCTTCATTGAGGGACACAACTTCTAATCGTGTGATTTTTTTTTTAACCTCGGATTTAACTTCTAAAATTCCGATTAAGAACATTTAGATTTAGAACATGAAAAATGTTTTCCTGACCTGCGAAGGTTAGAAGCAAGATATTATCAACAAGACAAATTTAAATAAAATAAATCATCTTAATACAAACTTAAACAAACCTTAATTATGGTCTGTAAGATAGGAAAACAATCCACGTTTCGGTGAGTGCAATCACGTCATGTTAAAACGCCGAAGAAAACAAGAAATTGGGGTAACAAATGAGGCAATTAGAGCAAACAGGAAAGTTTATCATGGTTCTATCATTAGATTTTGGGAACCAGTTAAGTTTTTTGACTTTTTTGGCTGCTGATCATTTAAGAAATTTTTCACTCTAACAAAATATGGTCAAGCTGAGGTATCCATAATTCGGTTGAGCAAATGATTCGGAAAACCAAGTTTAAAATTTACATATGATAAGTAACATCTTTTTTAATAAGTGTAAAACATTTAAATTGGTTTGCTCGAATGTTTAACTTCCCCGATAAATGGTTGATTATAAAGTTTGAATCGGTATCTGATCGAAATCTAGAAAGATGTATGGAATAACATTCAATGGGGAAGTGCAGTCTGATACATGGTATAATTATTTGACAAGGTAGTAGCATAGACTGGCTTTTTTCTCACGAGCGGCGATGGGTAGTTGTCAAAATTAGCTGTCCTGCAATTAATCAAAGAAATGTAAAAAAATAAGCACCGACTTAAACATAGCTAGTCAATCGCAGTAAACTAAAAACATTCCAATAAACTTCGCGAACAAATTTAATGAATCAAAGAAAAGTTAAAAATAAGCACATAGCTAGTCAACAGCAGCAAACTACAACTCATTTAGCTGTTTTTGACAACTACCAATCGCCAAAAAACTGTCACGGCTACCTTGTCAAAAAATTATACCATGGTCTGATCCAAAAAATTTCAGTTGATTGCGATTGATTTGTTTTCTTATTTTTTTGTTTTGGACATAGGCCTGATTGTTGTTGTTAGTTGAAACAGAGGCTGCATTATTTACATGGATAAAACCATTAGCAGCAGCAGCAGGTGCAAGTTGTTGATTAAAAGAAGCTGAATTCATTGCAGAAGTCCATCTCACAGCAGCAGCGAAAGAAAGAGGAGCATTCGGAAAATTGTTTGGCGAAGCAAGATTAAGAGCCTGAACAGAATCAAAAATCGTTGCGACCGACGATTGAAATAGAATAGACTCTGACTGCTTTATTCTGTAAAATTAAAATACACACCAACGACAAGCAAGACGCAAGAAGCATTAAAATTTCGTATAGAAAAAAGTATTGCTTCTCGTGCCTTGCTTGTCGTTAGTGTGCTGCTTCGTTATACAGAATAATGCAGTAAGTCTGCGATTTATCGTTGCGGAAAACGAGCTGCGGTTTTTTCTACATTTTGCATGTATTTTCCAACAACAAAGATCTTCGGCCGCAATTGCATCGCTCGATGGAACTTGAACACTCGTGACTGAGTGAGAAAAGTGAGAAAATGAGGTCTTAGAAAGAGAGGAGTGGGAAGAAGCAGAAACATTTGATGGCGAAGCAAGAGCACGAGCCCGGGCACGAGTAAATCCATGGTATAAGGATAGAGGTAGCTGCAGCGCTGACTGTGTTCTCTTTCCATACTGCCGTGTCTGTCAAATTCAGCTGTGTGGCGGATGGAAACAAAAGAAAATAAATAAAATTTTTTGCTTCTTTTGACATTTCCGGCAGTATGCTCTCATCTGGTGCATCTACCTGTATTCTTCTACCATGAGTAAATCTAACATTTTCTTGATTTGCTGGTGACGCGCAGGATGCACTTACATTTTATGCGATTTGTTTTGATATATTGTCTTGTGGTTGTATAACTGTAGACAAGTTCAGTGCACTTTCTATTTTTGAATAGTTTTCACTGAGCACAAAAAGTTTAATTTTAAGCTCGTTCATATTTAAAGTTAGAGCAGATATTTGAGAAAGCATGCTATTATTTGCATAAAGACAAACAGAACACTTGTACACAATGTTATGAAATTTTAAAAGATAATCAATAATGTTTTCATTGGCCGCATTCAGCGCAGACAACAGTTGTGAACTGTAATGGTAGCGCTTCCTTAGTTCACAATACTTTTCTCTGAATGTGTTGCTACTCTACACGTCAGAAGTTAGATTCAATTTAATTTTTATGTAAATTAAATTCAATTGCAAAGGTTTCTCACTTAAATTTGCTGCGTGCTTTTTCTGCGTTTATTAATTTAACAGCGTCAGTAACAGCATCTGACAGTTAAGCAAACAGTTGTATTCATGTAGCATAGAATTTGTTCGCTCGATTAAAAGGCGTTCACTACTTTATCAGTTTTAGCTAGCGCTACCAAATTTGTACCATTCAGCGAATTTTTACACAACAGTTTCCAAATGTTGTCTGCGCTGAATGCGGCCATTGTCAATGTCAATGCAATTTGAGTGAAAAACTTTAGCATATAAATGGCAAGTTATCATCAGTGTGGCCACTAGCTTATAAAAAAAGAAAGCTAAAACAGCAAAAAAAAGTCAAAAGAAGCTAAATGGTTAAAAAAACAAGCTAAAAACAACCAGATCTTTTTCATACAATTTTAAGATTTTTATTTAATTTTTAACATAACATTTATTATTAATATAATAACTAGAACGTACCAGTAAAAATTTAGCCGCACACCATCTAACTCGAAGCATTTTTAAGGTAATTCCGGAATTTTTTTTTTACCAAACGTTTCGTCAGGTCTTCGACATTTACAGTCCGATCTTAATGTTTGGTATATCGACGTTTTTGTCTTGAAAAAACTATTTTTTTTTTGCTCCAAAGGTCATTGATGTACCTAATGTACCACTAATGTCAGAAAATTTAAGCTCGCCAAAAATTGTTCTACTTTTTCCTTAGGAAGTATTTCGATTATTTCAGTAGAACTATTTAAAAAATATTTTTAATTTATTTTGCCGAACGTAGTAACCTGTTAAAATTTTTCGTCATAGCTTCGGTATTTAGAGTTCGATCATAAAGTATGGTGCTTATATCGATGTTTGTGTCTTGAGGAGACCAATTGTTTGCTTCAAAGGTCATTGACATCAAGTACCCCATTCAAGTACTTACCCACCAGATCTAAGCTTCTAAAATAAAAAAATCAAATAAAAAGTTTTGAAACCGTTGCCCAATATTCAACCGAGTTCAGATCAGAGATAAAGATATGGGAAACTCCGTTGGAGAGGGATAGCACTATGTTCGATTTTACGTTAAATTGGGTCCAATACTAACACAAAACATTTATAAGTGGTCATAAAATCAACGGAAAACAACCCTGGCTTATGGTAGATTGAAGAATTTCCCCAATTACGTTTGAGGTCCGATAACTGTAAAACTGCATATTATTGAAACAAAATGGCTAACAAAAGGTATACCAAAAAAGACTTCGGAAATGCAATGGAAAGCATCCCTGAAACATCATGGTGAAATTATCTTAGAATAATTACACCATAGGAATAAGTCCAAGCAGTGTTGCCGTTAGGAAAAATTTATGGATACTTTTTTCATACTCATATATGAATATATGTTTTTATTTGCAAAAATATAAGAAAGGAGGCATTTCGTTAAATTCAACAAAAACTTTAAGAAAAATTATGACATTGAGACATTTTTTATCGTACTTTTTTTATCAAAACTTTTTTATCAAAAAATGCATTAACGCAACCTCTTTACGAAGAACTTTACAATTTTGTGATAAATATATTAAGTCTGGCTCATAGCACAGCTGCTGCTGAATGAAGTTTTTCTAATTTAAGTCTCACTATAAACAACAAGACTAGTAAATTTTTTTTGGGAATAAGTAAAGGTATATTGTTTTGCAAAATACTTAAAACGAATAATTTTTAAATTTAATATAAATATAGAGCAATAGTAACCCATTTTATTTATATTACACTTAACTGAATAAGCTATTAAACTACTTTTTTATATATTTTTATATTATTTTGTATCATAGCTGTTAAATAATTATTACTAATCGTATTTATTAGCAATTCGATTATTTTTTAAAATTGTGAAATAATTGATTAAGTACAATTCATTTCTGTTTATAATCGTAATATAATTATAAAAATCGCAAAATAATTACGATTACTTTAGATGTCGAAAATAATCAAAAAGAATTAAAAGGAAACAAGAAAAATAATCAGAGTACTTTTAGAAATTATGTTTACTTCTTTTTTTATATTATGTATAGTATTAGCAGCGGTAACAGAGAAGGAACCATGAACCCAAAGTTCATACTGTAACTCCCAACAATTTGGTTAAAAAAACTGATTAAGTTTTCTTATAACTGTTATTCGTAAAACTGTGTTTACTGAAAAAGCCGTATCAGCGTATAGGCGATTTCAGTTAAAAATGACTGGTTGCACTTCACAACATCACCATTGAAACGATGCGAGTCGACCTCAAACAGAGTCAAAAATAATTTCTAAAAGTAGTCGGATTATTGTTTCTTGATTACTTTTTATTCTTTTTGATTATTTTCGTAATTCCAAGTAGTCGTAATTATTTTTTATTATTATTTTCGATTATTTGTAATCGGAATCAATTACTTATCAAAAAACATCTCCTTCAAGGATTATATAATGATTATAATAATTATTAAAATAAAATCTAATTGTTTACTAATTGTAATCGCTATTTAACAGTTATGTTTTGTATATAGTTTTTTGTATAGATATCAAACTTTTACAATTAATGTAATAAACATACACCCAAAAAATCCTGTAGTACAAATAAATAAAAATGTATTTAAAACAAATGTAAATTAGTAACTCACCCTCCAAATAAAAATTTCACTAACTAGTTTTAATTATTAACTTTTACTACATATTTTTTAACTAAAAAAAAAAAAATGCATTTACATTA
The DNA here is from genome assembly GCA_963920525.1 of Dichetophora obliterata. Lineage (NCBI taxonomy): Eukaryota > Metazoa > Arthropoda > Insecta > Diptera > Sciomyzidae > Dichetophora > Dichetophora obliterata. The sequence continues at coordinate 184,525,891 of OY986437.1, read as the reverse complement.
AAATGAAATGTTTTTCATTTATTAATTAAAAAAACTGCAAAACTTTTTCTGCCACAGTACAAAGATTGCTTTTATTATAAGAAGAGCAAAGAATTTTTGTATTAAAAAAATGCATTTTAAGAAGTATACTTACCACGGTTCTTCATCACGAACCTTTTATAATTATTTTAGTTGAAATAAATACAATTGCTATCAATTACATATTATGCAAAGTATTTTAATGTAGATATTCTTTATGTAAATAAATGTATGTAAACAACTACTTACTACATGGAACTACTTCGTGTAGTATTAATTACTTAAATATAAATTCAGTAAAAATATATTGACTAACTACATATGTATTTAAAAATAAATAAAACTACATATATACGAAGTAAATACACATTGTGTAGTAAATTTTACTACAGTATGTTTTTGAGTGTAATTTATAAAAAATTAAAAACACAAAATATAACATACTGAAGTACTGAAATGTACATATGTTCCTTTTTAAGGCTGGAGCAGGTTGTCTAAAATTTGTATCTTCTTTTTTTCTTAAACTTTCAAAAGTATAGTTTTTGAGAATTTACTGTTAAATTTTTGTAAGGATACTGACGTTATCTCCGCTTCTACAGCCGTTTTAGCAGGTATCGAGCGCACAGCAAAAATAGCATACTCACTCTATTTACACTCATTTATCTCAAAACTTCTTTTTTCGGCAATGTATTGTAGCGAAAACAAAAGCTATTCAGCCAAATCATCTGAAATTTTAATATGTTAATCACATCAGTGACTTTCGCTATCAAAATTTCAAAAAATCTTAAATTTTACACTGAATAACAAGTAAAAACCCTGTTTTGGGACTTAAATTTAAAAAGCACGTCAGAATCAAAAAATTTTATTGCAATATACCTTTAAAGTTTAAATATCATTGTTCATTATTTGAACTTTAAAAAAAAATAAATCCTAAAAATATTTAAAATATTCAAGCACTAGGTCTCACTATTATTATTTATTATTTTATATATGTACATGCTTTGTTTCTTACTATTACATTTTAACAAAGCCATTTGTTTGTCTTCAAATTAATTAAATAGAATTGTTATGAAAGCTTAAAAAATTTGGTTTCAGTACTGTAATATGTGAATACTTTTTTTTCGGAAGTGGATACATTTGTGACCTTTTCATGGATACTTTTTTTAGAATCGTCGCGGCAAAACTGATCTGAGGTAAAGTCACGTACACAATAAATGAGTTTCACCAAAGCACATAAAAATGGAAAAAAAACATATGTTTTGACGTCACAAAATTTAAGTTTCCTATCTCTTTATCTCTGGTTCAGATGACGACTGAAGTTCTTGGCATTTATTGTAAAGAAGATTGTAATAAAACTTGCAAGCATGGCAGAATAACCAGGTAGGGCCGACTCGGAGAGGAATGAAGAAGAGAGTAGAGAAAAGCGAGCTAGTTGTCAAAATCAGCTGTTCATATCGAGCATGTTTTGTTATGTTCATGTTTAGCAGTTGATTTTTGGCTAAAAATTTTTTTTTGCTTTTTTGCAAATTTTTGCAATAACAAACTTCCTCGGCATTTTACTCGTGTCCGCACTATTTACAATTTGAAAACGTAATATTCTTATTTCATTTGACGTTTTTACGAACTTTGCCATTTTCACAACAACTCAACCTTCTCATTTTCCACTCTTTGTTGACGCGTAAGTGGACAAAGCGAGCCGGCCCTAACTGGTTATTCTGCCATGGACCCTGTTCTCACTCGCCTTAAAAAAGGCAGAGTAATGGCGTTATTTTGACACTATGCATCTGTCAGGTGTTCTTACTACCGACTTTTTTAAGCCCGCCTTATTTTGCATTCCGAGAACAGTCCATAAATGTGGTGTTAAATTTCGGAGAATTCATTACTTTGTAAGTCTTAAATTAAACAGCAACGCAAACAGAAAACCCAACCAATGCAAAACAAAATTTATTTGCGCTAAAACATAAGAGAACCAAGAGGAAAATGAGGCACAATGAAACTTCAAAGTAACAGACGTCAAAATGAATCGCAAAATTTTTAAAATTTTTGAAAATGCTGCCTCACGTAACTTGTCACCTTCCCACTTCCCACCTTACCTGTAGACGTCAAAATTAATCCGATGCTCCGCCTAACGTAAGGCGCGTGAGAACAGGCTCATGCTTGCAAGTTAATTATGCATGAGAATTTTACGAAAGATCGCTGATGAAGAAGAGTGGCATCTTCAGAAATAGTTTTGTATATTTTGCAAATAGCAATTTTATATAATATAGTGTTAATTGTAAAGAATATATATATTAATATATCAAACGAAAGGTTAATTTGTAAGCTTTACAAATAAAATATATTTTTAGTTAGGGTATACACTTCACTTCGTAATTTTCCGAAATCGCAAATTTACGACGAGTTGAAGTGAGCGACTGCTTTTAAATTTTTTTCCAAAATATTTGTCAAACTGACAACGTGCAACATGAAACATTTGTTGTTGCCGTTGAATTGTGAAAAATTACGCAAATTTAGTAGAAAATAACGGGTTTTAAATTACAAATTTCAAATACGATATAGTTTTGCTTAAAAAATGACATATATGCTTGCAATGATATAAGTATTGTATATCAAGGTAATTAATTATCTTTCAAATGACATACCAATCTTCTAGATTCATTGGAGAATGGCAAAGAAAAGGATGTTTTGAAAATCTTTTAGAAAAAAAAAAACTACAAAAATCGATAACTAGTTAAGTAATAGATTTTTTTGTTCGGCAAATCATATTTTTTATAGTTCTCTACCAGAAAGCTCTTTCAAATTGCGGCGTCCCGAAAATCGGAGTCGTCCATAAAATAAAAAGCCAAATTGAAAATAAAATCACCACATATCCAAAAACATACTGCGAAAAAAGTCGCCACTTATGGCTATAGATAGTCAAAACCGCAACGCTGGTGCCCTTATGCAATTTGTTTTTTTCCATTATTACCCCGAGGTTGGTAGCAGTGTAAAAATGAAGGGATATTTTTAAACAATCAAGGGAATATATCGGTTTTAATAAATTATACTGTTTATTCTCTCCAACTTATGCTTCGCAAAATTCAAGGTGTACGCTGCATGGTGCAACGGGAAATTTGATGACAGAATTGAAATAGAAGCGCTTTAAAACGAACTATAGTTGTTGCGAAGTTGTGCCCGTCAAGTCAGAATAGAAAAGTATTTAATTCCTTTTCAGTGATTAAATAAGATATAAATTTCGTGGAACCGTGAGTGAAATTCGAAATTTTCTTATAAAAGAGTCGTTTGGTGCGTTGAGAAGTCAAAACTGTATGCTCTGTGGGTTGTTTTTGGAACAGAATTCCATAACTTTGTAAACTGGTGCCTTTGTAAATAATCTAACAAGAGTTTAAGTGTTTAAAGCGGCCGGTAGACGCCCACTTCGACGCGTATGCATGACATAATCACAGGAAATAGCTAATTAACACTAGCATCAGAAGTTATTTAAATTTGAATAGCATATATAATTGCTGGAAATGGTTTTTTTCTATAGCCTTAAAAGATGTATGGAAAGGATTTTTCAGGTTTCATTTTTAGTAATTGGTTTATTTATTTTCTGCTGTTGGGCGTATGCTGCTAGGAAGTGTTGCAAACGTAGGAACTAATGTACATAAATTCGTAGTATGCGGATATTGTATATATCCCAATATTTATGATATCATAAGGTTGTTGGGGAAATTTGTAAAAACATTTTTAGTATTGCTGTGCAACTAATCTATAGAGAACTAATCCAATTAGATTAGTCCAGAGATCCAAAATTATGGAAAATTAAAAAGTAGCAAACAAAAAACGTTTTCCAACTGGACCATGGTATAATAGTATAGATAGGAGTGACAGTTCGTGTTGCCACCATCGAATTTCAAACATAAAAACTATAATACTAAATTCACAGCTAAATGTGCATTTGTAGTATTTACTCTATATATTTGTCCCTGTTATTCCTACAACGAGTAAAGGGCCGTTTGTAAATATGGATTTCTTAAATGTGCATTTAGCTCTATGTGTGAATATAGCCTAAAGAGAGCGTTTGTCACAGCAGCATTCAGCGGGATCAAGGAGGCCGTTTTCATTACAGTGCACCCTAAACAAGTGCGCGTTGCGCTGCGTACCCAAACGCCACGCAATTTTATTTTACGCTTAACCTAAACAAGTGCGCTGCGGAAAGAACTGCTGCTCTCGAACCAGCTCAGTCTGATGGTTTAAAAATCTTAAAGAAACTTTTAGAATTGTGTAAAAATCTATTAATATAGCAAATACTTCCATTTGCAATTGAGATTAATTAATTAAAAGCAGCTAATTGCTCTTTGTTCTAATACTTTGGTTTTATGCAGCCAACTTCACATCCGAACGCACTGTCAAAATTGGAAATTCGATTCATGTTGCGGTAGTCCGGTGCGTGTTTCGGTAGGCTTCATACAAAATGTATGTGCATGAGCCGATTTTGACAGTTAAACCACGCACGCGCACTTGTTTAGGGTGGACTGTTAGACAATAATTGCCTTCGCCGCAAGCAGTACTTCAAGAGGGCATGGCACAATTACTGACAAGATAGTAACGTAGACTGGCTTTTTTCTCACGAGCGGCGATGGGTAGTTGTCAAAATTAGCTGTTTATGCAATTATTCAAAGAAATGTGAAAAAATAAGCTACGAATTAAACATAGCTAGTCAATCGCAGCAAACTAAAAACATTCCAATAAACTTGGCGAATAAAATTAATGAACCAAAGAAAAGTTAAAAATAAGCACATAGTCAACAGCAGCAAACTACAACTTCTTTAGCTTTTTTGACAACTACCAATCGCCAAAAAAATGTCACGGCTACCTTGTCAAATAATTATACCATGTGAGAGGGTTTGTCAACTCCTTAATGCTTACGAAAAATCCACGAACTGCTTGCGGTGAAGGCAATTATTGCCTAATGAAAACTGAATAAGCGAGATAAAAGTTAGCTTGGCTTTATTTCTATCTCGTTTCTTTGCAGGTTACAACCTGCGACTGTCTGCCTGCCTGTATGAATTGGCGATCACTCTGTCCGCAACCTTAGGCTACCCGCAGAGTAAACACCTAGGCAGACAGGCAAGCATGCAGAAAGGCGCAGGAAAACTTAAAAGCGAGAAAAAGTTATTTCTATCTCGTTTTAGCCTAAGGCTGCCTAAGATAGCCTAAGGCTGTCCGCAGAGTAAATGTCGAAGCAGGCAGGCGCAGGCAGTGCCTTGCGAAGAAAAGAGATAGAAATAAAGCCAAGCTAACTTTTATCTTGCCTGCCTGTCTGCTTCGGCGTTTACTTTTCGGGCAGCCTAAAGGGCCAAATAGACTACACAGACTTTTTGCGCAAACAAGACTTTTTTTTCGTCATAGCGACGACCATACACTACACAGACTTTTTGCGCAGACTTGATTTTTTAGTTCAAATTCTATTAAATTTTTCTTTTCTGCTTCCATTTTTGTATATTTTCCTTCACGCACGTCCTCACTCTATAAAACTTTCGGGATTATAGCAAGTCGGTGTGATTTTCACTACACACTATACAGACGGTTTGCGCAAACACAAACAAAAATTAAAATATTTTTTAATCAGACAGTCTGTGTAGTCTTTTTGGCCCTTATGGCAGGCAGTTGCGAAGAAACAAGATAGAAATACAGCCAAACTAACTTTGAAATTGCTTATTCACATAGTTTTCCTCGCCTGTCTCTACGGGCTGCCTTAGGACGCGTTCGTAGTTGACGCTTTGGCTGAAGCTGATTTATAAAGCTGCTTTGTCGATTTTTTTTTCATAGTGAACGCTTACAAAAAGCTTATTGGTGTTCATAGTGTGCGCTTTCTGCTTGTGGCTGACTGATGCTTTGTTTTCATTTTGTTCATTAAATGAAAGGTTATTTATTTAATGAGTGTGGAGAAGAGTGAAGAGAAAGGGCAGAAAGAACTCAGTTGACTTTTAATGGCTGCATTCTGTACGCAAAAGCGCTCAGGTAGCGAAGTAGCATAAAATATTTTCGCTATATAAAATTGCGACCGCTCAAGGAACATGTTCTGTGAGCGTATACCATTCAGCCCGAAAGTTGTGCAACAGTTCCTTTCGCTGAATGCAGCCAATGAAAAAAAGAAAAATTACGTTTTTATAGAAACGAAATATAAAACACAAGTGCATAAAACTGAAACGCACCACAAAACGAAACAATAAAGCAACAACGGTTGAAAGTACAGCACAAAAAGATATCCAAAAAATAAAACAAGATCAATGAAAATATTGTTAACAAGTAAAATAGAAAAAGAAGTGCCGAAATCCATTTAAAAATACAGTACAACGAGAATCCAAATGATCAAACTAGAATAAAGCGCTGAAATGCTTGTACTATGAACGCTTTGAGCTTTTTCCATATTTTTCCTCTCAAATAAGCAATAAGTGTTTACTATGAACGCGGCCTTAGTCATTATACAATGAACTTGACCAAACTATCAAAAACCATAAAATATTTTCTATGTTGGTTTATCCTGTGGTTTTGGCTTGTAACGTATAGTTATAGGTGGTTGTGCTAATGCCTTGTTTATTATACCAATCCAAAAATAAATAAAATTTAGTTCAATATGTAAGATAATGGATGTCAGGACCACAGCAGAATTACAAGATATACTCAGATGTTATTCATTTAACTATCATTTACCGTTTGATGGAAAAAAATCTTTGTTGTTGGAAAACTTGCCGTTTGAGCTGCCATATTTATATAAATTATATAAATTACCATTACATTAATGACGAACTCCAAAAATTCAACATGCGTTTGGACCGAATCATTCTAATTTGTTTTTTTCGGCTGTAAAAAATAATGTGTTTGCGCCTTTACATATATGCAGCATTTGTCTTTAATGGGTTAATATAACGCCAAAAGAACTGCTACTATTACCTTGTATAAGGCGATTTTCTTTTTTATATCACACCACACAACTAAGAAGATACTGACCAAGGTTAACTTATAAGGTTGTGACACTTGAGAGAAATGCACTCTTTTGCATGTCTTTGCTTGAACTGTCACTGTGCTTTTCTTTGTTCTATGCATTCATTTTCTTGATTTTTTTTCATCCATTCTGACAGTTCGACTGAGCTCGCTCTCAAGTGCCACAACCTTATAAATGAGCCTTGATACTGACCAAAACCTGAGCTGACAACATCTGATCAAATATAGATTGGTCCGATTTTGGTTATGAAACATTTTTGGTGCAAGTTTGTCGGTGCATCTCTGCTGTCAATTTAATTTCATTGTTCCATGATAAATAGTACCTTCGCAAATGAAGTCCGTTATTTTTGCTTCTGCTTATCGTCGTTGCGATTGCAATACCGCGTATCCGCCGTACAATTTCATATACGTATACGCGGTATTGCACGCTCAACGATGTTAGAGCCTGTCTACACTGGCCTCACTCAACCGACTCACTTTGACATGAAAAAGTTGTTAAATCTTCACAAACATAATTTGCCTCACTTTGAGTCTGCATTTGCTTTTGTGCTGTTTTTATAATAAAACATTTTAAGCAATAAAAAATGTATGTTAGGCCGCGTTCATAGTAAAGCTAGCATAAAGCTTAATTTCAAATGCTTTTCAGCGCTTATCTTTCCATCTCGCTTACTCACACAGAAAAATAATTTTGTTTTTTATGCTTTGTTGTAGAGCATTTTTAAAATGCTATTCGGCACATGTTTATCTATTTTGCCTGTTAATATTTTCGTTGATTTTTTTTTATGCTGAAGTTTTAACCGTTGTTGTGTTGTTGCGTTGTTGCGTTGTGGTCCTTTTCTGTTGCTTTTCAGTTGTATGCACTTGTGTATTCTATCTCGTTTGTTTACATAGTTTTCATTGTTCTTGCTTTCTTCTTGGGTACTTTTTGTGCTGAACTTTCCACTGTTGTTATGCTTTGTGTTTTCAAGTTCCTTTGAACTTTTGTTTGTTATTGGTTTGATCTTTCATTGGTGATCATCGAGAATCTACATACTCATTAAACAAAAAAATTTACTTTGCAAACAGCAATTGAGGGCATTATTTTCCAAAGAGACAAATGAAAACAAAGCATATCAGCCATAAGCATAAAGCGCGCACTATGAACACCAATAAGCTCAATAAGCTACTTTATGCAGCGTTGAATAAGCGTTCACTATGATCAAAAAAAGCTTGACAAAGCAGCTTTATGCATCAGCTTCAGCCAAAGCGTCCACTATGAGCGCGGCCTTAGCTTGAGTGTGCAATTCGTAGCTGCATATAGGACTGCAAATTCAGCAGCTATTCGCGCATAAAAGAAAAAAAACACTCAAAACGACAAATGTCAAATCAAAGTGAGTCGCAGAATTTTTAAAGTTTTTGAAACTCTTGCCTCACGATACATTCACCTTGCCACTTCCTTATCTCTTCTACAGACATCAAAGTGAATCGGTTGAGTGAGGCTAGAGTGTAGACAGGGTCTTATGTTTACTTTGCGTTTGCTTATGTTTGAAATGAAATGACAGCCGATTTCTTAGTTATAAGTAAAAAGTTCTGAGCTCGGTTACAGCATCTGACCAACACTCAGATCATGATTAAGAAAAAATGCATATATTAAAAACAGCTGTGTCAGAGGCAAAAAATAAACGCAAATCTGTTTTTGACAGTTGTTGCTCAACTCGGAATTAAAAAAGAAAATTGACTATAAACTTACCATAGATGGGCACTTTCCATGATCATTAAATTTCCATTACCACTAACCACCTAGTGGTAATGGTAAATAAATTTGCATTATCATTAATATGTGAAGGTAATAGAAAAAATTGCCTTAATAATTACCATTAATAAGTATGTAATGGTATTAAAAAAAATTGCATTACCATTAGTATGTAATGGTAATGGAAGCAAAAATTGCATTAACCTTAGTATGTAATGGTAATGGATAGTTTTAATGATAATAGCAAAAATTTGCATTATCACCAAATTTTTAATGGAACCCTAACTTTAAAAATTGCATTACCATTAGTATGTAATGGTAATGGAAGAAAAAAATTGCATTAACATTAGTATGTAATGGTAATGGATAGTTTTAATGATAATAGCAAAAATTTGCATTATCACCAAATTTTTAATGGAACCCTAACTTTAAAATTTTACTTTAAGTATTTTTTATTAAAGACTAAAATAGTTGCTCTCAGTTTTCTAAAAGCATTTTAAAATGTAATTTTCTATAAACGATAAGTAGTATATTACATACCTTAAAAAGGATGCCAGTAAAGCATAGAGTGGTTATGCATGTTTTGGTATTTATTTTTAAGATGAAACATAATTTATTACCGCAATATCTTAAGGAGCCCCAGACTATATGTTTCATACATATGACATGTCAAATAAAATTACATACCGAATTTCATCTGTGTGTCAGAATTAAGTTTTTGTCAGACAGCTTTTTTCTTTTGTCTCCACACTATCGACACGTCATTTGAAAATAAAAAACAGATTTTGAAATTTTTGTAAACCTTAAAGCTCTTAAGTGTCCTCTTGCAGCCATTCAATCTAAGAATAAATTAATTATAAATCAATTTATTGAATAAATATCTTAATACTTGCCTTTTCTTCCATTTTCAAATAAAAAATTTATCAAACTGACATTTTGTACAGATAGAAAAACATACAAAATTAGAGATGGTTCTAATTCAAAAATTTACAGACGCAAATACAAACGACATTTCAAAACCATATTTTCATATGTTCCACACTATCTGTAGCTAAAAACCATTTGTAATTTTTTGACGTGTCATATGTATGAAACAAATAGTGTAGAGGTACTTTTAGAGCGCAGCTAACTTTTGTAGCAGTTTCGAAGCCATAATATCTCAGAAACAATAGTTATTTAGAGCGCAGAGAGTAGCTAATAGTAGTACACAAAACAGTTTAATGTAAAGAGGGCTCCATTTATACAACAGCTACTTTATTTTTTGAAAATTTAAACAAAAATTTAAAATTATAAGAGTATTGTTATTGCATTCGTTAGAAATGAATATGATTAAAGAGACATTGTAAAGCACGCAAATTTTGTAAATATTTAAAATAGTAAAATTATTTCTTAATAGCAAATAAGCTAAATAAACAACAAACAATTTACTCTAAATTAAGCAATTTACTAACATATAGTGCAGGAAAACTGCTCAATATATGCCCTTGACATATCATACATAGCAATAGACACAACTCAGGTTATAGTTCAATTTTGTTTGGTTTCGTGAAAATACAATAAAAAACTTAAATCGGTTGAATTTGTACGAAATTAAATAATACAGTGTTAATTTGCTCAAGGCAAATCGCGAACAATTTGAATGTGTATTCGACGGTGGTCTACAGTGCTAAGTTTCGTAGAAAAATTTGAAAGAAGTAAAGTTTAGGATGTTGGCAGATAAAAGTCTAAAAATATTTTTATTTCATTGTTGTGTTCAAATTAAACTTAAAATTTCTGTAAAAAATTAGTCCTTTTTATCTCAACCATAAATAAAATGTGAAATGCCATATTCAGTAGATAGATTATGAAGTTTAAATGCAAATTAACGTGCTTAGGAAGATCTTTATAATGTCTAAACCAGTTTGAGAAACTATTTAAGTTTAAAATCTTAATTTAAAAAACCTTAAATTGTTTCACAAATAATAAATTGTGTCGATTTAATTTTCAGTATTTTTCTATTTTCGTTATTGTTTATACTCAGTTACTGTTTTTTTGAAGTCGTGTTTTTTTTCAAAATGAATATTTAAACTCGGCAACACTTTTCTGCTACTAAAAACTACATCCGTTGCGTGTATCGTCGTAGATTCTTTCGTCTCAACTTCAGTTTGTGTTTGTGCTTGTGGCTGAATTGGCACAGTATCGGTTCGTGTCCCGAGACGTTGTGTCGTTATTTGCGTGCTCCGCTGGTTGCGTTTCGATTCGGTCAAAGAAATACAAATTTTAACATTTTCAACTAGCTTTGATTGAAATTGCAAAATTTGAATTTTCACAATATCTTCAAAGATCCGATATTGTGCGGAGTTTAAACAACTAAATATTTATCTGAAATTTTGAAGACAGCAGCCTGAAAATTAAATTAAAAAAATATATAAATTCCGTGTGGATTTGAGACTGGCACGAAAGAAAAAAAAACAAATTTTCTTAAAAAGAGTGAAACAGAGGAGTTCTGATCCTGCCTCTAAATTCAATAGTTAGAAAGAGAAAACATTATATCACGACAATTGATATAAGGTAAGTGTCTGCTGCAATGAATAAAAAATATGGGGAATTTTACTTGCGTAGGTAAAATTGCTTTGGGATTTTTTCTCCTCTAACGCCCATCATGAGAATGCGTCGCGTCAGTGAGTGCCACAATTTTCGTTCACTACTATGTCTACTTAAAATGTAGTATAATGGAGAAAATGGTACTTCAAGAGTAAAGTATTGTATCTCAAGTAGAATAATAAAAATGACGTCACTTTGAAAATTTTCCATTTTTTATATTTATTTTTCGCTTTTTGCCTACTTTCCTTTTGTATGCACTGTTGCTTTACGGATTATTTTCTGTATATATTAACGAAACGTTCCAGGACAAAATCGATCGAAATTAGTATTAATCATAAAATCATAAATTCACATAAAGTCAACCTTTGTACATAATTTCAAGACTATATAATGTTAAAGAGAATCTAGCCTAGGGCTGCCAGATTTGTCTATCGCCAAACAGGGAAACTTTGATGAAACTATTGCTAAAAACCCTTAAATACCTCCTCACCCCGTTAACAGAAAAAAAACCTTCTTATAAAGTAATAAAAAAAAATAATTATAAATTCAATGAAAATACAAATTTCAGTCATATTTTTCCTCGCTTTGAGCTTGTTTTAAAATTTCGTGATTGGCCTTAATATAATTGTAAAACTCTGTGCAAGTCATTTTAAAATTGACTTTGCATTGAATTAGGCTTTCTACTGTGCTAGTGCTGAGCGAATTTCTTTCTTTAGTCCATTGAGATGAAATAAGTGAAGAGATTCGCTCAACATTAGCATTATGACTAGGTATTGCATGTAAATACTAAACTATTTTAACCTTTTTGAAATTTTGTTTTCATTTTCTTCCGTTTTGAAAAAAAGTAAAGCCATTTTTCATCATGATACAAAGAACTACAGATAAAGTATTGCGCATGTCCGCCATCTTTGCTGTGACGTGCAAGGTGCTCCTTGGTTAAAACGTAGTCACAATTTATTCATAGGGTATAAAGATTTTAAAATGCCTACATTTTCTTATGAAAACTTGTTTTACTGATATGAAATAAATATTGTTTTATAAAGCACATGTCCAAAATAAAGTAAATATATTTTTTAGTACTGTTTGTGAAGAAAAATTTGCATATTTTGTAGGGGTGCTTTTTACCCTTTTTACCGATTTACACAAAAAGCGGCTACGTTGCTTGATGTGCTTGACAGAATTTTGACTGTTTGTTCGTTTTCATTTTGCTATCTTCGTCACTTTTCTACATTTTCTTTTGAATGTATTCATCATGTGTCACATTTGACGAGCACCGATGACGAGGTGCGCAGTAAATTTTGTTTGTTGCGCCGGGAATACTTTACCTGTAGCTCTTTGTATCATGATTTTTCATGAACATTTTTATATATATATTCATCATTTTGACTTTCAATAAAGGACTTTAAATATAAAACCTCATCAAAACATTTATTAGAAAATGTAATATTTTTCACTTAAATACATTATAGTTTTTTGAACTTCCTGCCACTTTCGCATATTATTTAAGGTCATTCAATTAAAAACCCATTATATAAATCAGAAACCCATTGTTCCAAGTAAATATTTGCTGTATTAAAAATTTTTTTCCCATCCTCTTCAAAAAGTAATATTTCACTTGAATATAAACTGCTTTTCTGTAATTGCTCTAAACCAAGTAGTGTCCGACCGAATATTCGGTTTCGGTTTCGGTTACGGCCAGTTTCGGCCCTTTTTGTCAGTTTTGTCAGCCTCAATATGGCCGAATAATCGAAACTAGATAGAACTAGAAGAGCTAAACCGAAAATTTCTTGCATCAGTCCTTTAATTCAAATATAAAAATATTTACAACAAAAATTGTACGCATTGTCCAAAAAAAAAATTATTAATTCGTCTATAATTTGGTTTCTCACGTTAACGCAAAACATTTTGGTTAGTTTTATGCGTCCGATACTATCATTTCCGATTTATCATCTTGATTGCAATTAATATTATACATTTTTTAGTAAGAAGCCAAAAAGTGATAAACTTCCGAACGAATTCTGTGTGTATGCACTGTTGCCAACTTTGTGCTTTTTCCCACCAGATTTGGTGCATTTTGTACATTTTGTGGGTCAAATGCATTTAGGGCTTCTAAATCCAAATCTGAAAAAATTAATGGCCGCTATCATCTGGTTTAGAAGTTATAGGGGTCCAAAGTTGTAAAAATTGGCCTGAAAAACTTGTAATTTTTTATATTTTCCTACAATGCATTATTATTGGTGCCGAAAGAAAGGTTATGCTCTTACCTATTCAACGAGCCATCTATCTTAAAAATCCATGCATTACTTTTGAAGATATAACATTTTAAGTATTGGCATAAGTGTAGTTGACGGCCCACGCGTAAATAATTTATTCTGGTTTTTATTGAACGTATTTAAGTCTCCTTAGTCCAAAAGTGTTAGGAGATGAAATTCCCGAAAGTTTCAAAATTCATTGCAAATTATGAAGTGTGTGGCGCAAGAAAAATGAGTTGGGTGCCTGGTGCATTTTTTATTGTTTATTTTTTTAATTTCAGAGGCACCAAATTTGCCTAAATATTTAATAGAAATTGATCTCAAGATGTACAAATATATGAAAACATTAGAAATTTTTGTGTAAGATTCGTTAAATAAGCTTAATTTAAGTATTCGCCGTGTTGGTGGATTTTTAATTGAAAAGTTGGTAGCACTGCTGAGTGGAATAAAGGAAAACGAAATATTTCTATTTTTATAAAACTTAATCTTTAAAAAAAAACAAAAATAATTTGTTCTATAAAAATGTACATTGTAGGTGCATAATTTTTTGAGTGTGTACTGAAGATATAAAGAATGCAATGCTTTTGTAATAAATAATAAAATAAAAAATTATGTCATTTATTATTATGGTAAGCTTCAATTAATTATAAACTTTAATATTCAAATAATACTTTTTTATATTAATTTTTTCTTATATGTATGAAAGTACTTTTGTTTCCTTTTAATACAAAAAAAAATTATTTGTAAAAACTTAAATTTTCATATAAATAACCAGTTTCGGTTTCGGCCGAAATTCCGGTTTCGGTCGGACACTAAAAACAAGGTGTGTTTGGTTTTCTAAAAATTTATTTCCAAACCTGTATTTTGACCCGTCTTTGGTTTTAGTGTGGCGGCCGTAGCTTAGTGGGTAGAGAGTGTGGCCGCTAAGCTAAAGAACCGCGTTAGCTCGGGTTCAATTTCAGCTCAGACAGAATGTTTTTTCAATTGAATTAATTTTCTGTTCGGTCGTCATCTCTCTGCAGACAATGACAAACCTCAGAGAGTAAAAACTGCCATGAAAAGCTTCTTGAGAACATTAGCTAGCCGTTCGGAGTCGGCATTAAACTCGTAGGTCCAGTTGTCGACCATTTTTGTTCAAACATTTAATAACACGCACAACACAATTGATCAATAGAAGCTCGGTAAAAGTCCTTTCTAGAGTTGAAATGGCCAATTTATTTTTATTTTTTTTTTGGTTTCCTTCATTAGTTTTTGCATTTCCATAAATGTAATTGTGTTTTTTAAAATTTTCTTTATTTGTTTTTCAATCGTGAAAGATTGGCAGTGAACAAATGACACATAAACTTCGGCTAAAGGATTGCTTAAAAAAAATCAGTTATTGCTTTAGGCCGCGTTCATAGTAAACGTTTTAGCTTAGCCGAGAGGTTTAGCTGAAAAACGCTTTGTGTATAATCATACGGAAAAAGCTGAAGGTGTTCATAGTGCCAGCAGAAAGCTAACATAAAGCTTATTTTCAAATGCTTTTCAGCGCTTATATCTCCATCTCGCTTGCTCACACAGAAAAATAATTTTGTTTTTTATGCTTTGTTGTAGAGCATTTTTAAAATGTTATTCGGCACTTGTTTATTTATTTTGCCTGTTAACAATTTTTTTGTTGATTTTGTTTTATTTGTTGGATTTTTTTGTGCTAAAGTTTTAACTGTTGTTGTGTTGTTGTTGCGTTGTTGTTTCGTTTTGTGGTGCTTTTCAGTTTTATTCATTTGTGTGTTCTATCTCGTTTGTTTACACAGTTTTCGTTGTTCTTGCTTACTTCTTGGGTACTTTTTGTGCTGAACTTTCCACCGTTGTTATGCTTTGTGTTTTCAAGTTCCTTTGAACTTTTGTTTGTTATTGGTTTGGTCTTTCATTGGTGATCATCGCAAATCTAGATACTCATTAAACAAAAAATCTTTCATTTACTTTGCAAAACGCAATTGAGGGCATTATTTTCCAAAGAGACAAATGAAAACAAAGCATCTCAGCCACAAGCATAAAGTGCGCACTATGAACACCAATAAGGTCAATAAGCTACTTTATGTAGCGTTGAATAAGCATTCACTATGATCAAAAAAAGCTTGACAAAGCGGCTTTATGCATCGGCTTCAGCCAAAGCGTCCACTATGAACGCGGCCTTAGAAACCTGCTTTTCTTTGGCAAAAAATTTGCAAGCGGCTTCCACATTTGCAAGATTCTTTCTATAGCTGGAAAAATGAAGTCGCAGAATCTGAAGTCTCATTAGGTAAATTTGTAAGTTTTAATAACTTAATTTGTAAGTCCTCTTTTTCAGTGAAACAAAATTAATTAACACGGGTTGCTGGTGTCCGTTGAAATTCCGTAAAAAGACTCGTTTTCAATTAATTTTGTTTCACAAAAAACGAAGAAATTTCTTTCGAAGCTGACGCCTCACAAAGCTTTGATTTGTGATTTTTATTCAAGGACATTGAAAAGAAATCTGGGACAAATCAACTGTCTAAAACCGGGACATGTCCCTGAAAACGGGGACGTCTGGCAGCCCTAGTCTAGCCAAAAGGGTGTCGTTTAATTTTAGAAGACAAACAGATTTGTGCTAAAAGATGATTTTATGTCATTCATGGAAAAACCACGGCATATTTAACTTTAAACAAAAATTAATTTTTTCACTTTTTTTGTGCTAAAAGATGATTTTATGTCATTCATGGAAAAACCACGGCATATTTAACTATAAACAAAAATTAATTTTTTCACTTTTTTTGTGGGACAAATGCATTTAGGGCTTCTAATTCCAAATCTGAAAAAATTAATGGCCGCTATTATGTGGTTTAGAAGTTATAGGGGTCCAAAGTTGTAAAAATTGGCCTGAAAAACTTGTAATTTTTTATATTTTCCTACAAAACTGTTATTATGGGTACCGAAAGAAATTTTATGCTTTTACCTATTCAACGAGCCATCTATCTTAAAAATCCATGCATTACTTTTGAAGATATAACATTTTAAGTATTGGCATAAGTGCAGTTTACGGCCCACGCGTAAATAATTTATTCTGGTTTTTATTGAACGTATTTAAGTCTCCTTAGTCCAAGAGTGTTAGGAGATGAAATTCCCGAAAGTTTAAAAATTCATTGCAAATTATGAAGTGTGTGGAACAAAGCCCAAAATAAAAAATGAAATATCGCATAAAATTAACCAAAGGCCGCCTATTAAAAAGAAAAAACTGAATAGGTTTTTTTTTTCATTAAATTTGGAATTTGACAGATAAAATTATTTCCCCTTGTACGGAATGTTAAAAACAAGCTTGAAATTTTAATTTTTCAAGCTTTCACGAATTTTATCTCGTAAACCATTCGAGGCCGACATTTTATTTTTAGATTTTTGTACTAAGGAGGCCCAAATACGTTTAAGAAAAAATAAAAAAATTATTAACGAGTGGGTAAAAACTAAACAAAATGGGTATTAAAAGAAAGGCTATACTATTACCTATTTAATCTTAATATATAAAAGGCATGCACGCTGCTCCGCACACAGTATTTCTCAAATTGTAATTATATTTTGACAGTAAAGTAATTTTACAAGCCACACTTCTCAAAAATGTTCAGCCTGGATGTATGCACAGAAAATATATTTGACTAGCTGAACTCGGTGTGCTTCGCTACCCCCCTCGTTATAAAGTAAAATTAAAAGTATTTATATTTTTACAAAAATTTATTTATTTAATTTTAATTTAATTATTGCAATGCTTCTCCCCTTTTTTTGTTGTAAACCAATTAGAATTCAGCACTGAACCGCATGTAATTTGCTTCATGCTCCCCCTTTTTATTTTTAGACCAATCAAAAAGCAGCAATTACACAATCAGCTGTTTTGCAATCAGTTGTGGGAGAATGAGAATAGGGTTACCCCACTCTCTATTTTAATTAACACATATTACAAAATCAGCTGTTTTGCAGACAGTTGTGGGAGAAAGAGAATGGGGCTACCCCACTATTTTAATTAATATGTATTTTAAATTTGAGGTAAAGCCGTTAATAAACGTAGTAAGAAAGTAGGTGCAGAAGTGTGCATGGTCGAAAAATATTATCATGTAATAAGTATTCCTGAGTCAAAGCTGCACGCTGTGAAAATTTAAGATCGGTTAACAGGTCCAACCTCCAATATATCGCAAACAAAGGGGCGTGCTCCGCCCACTTTTCTTTAGTTACGTATTTCTATTTATGCCCCTTATATACCATATATAGCAAATACTGCCGCCGTTGGTAAAAAAATGCCCAAGATATGACGATTTTAAGTTTGGGTTATATGGGCGAGGCCACGCCCCTTTGTCCACTCACAACTTTATATAGTCAAGAATTTATTTCGTAAGAATATCCTATTGTGAAAATTTAATGACGTTCGGTTCAGTAGTTAAGACTATATTACGATTTTTAATTTTCCTAAAAAGGGGCGTGGTCCCACCCACTTTTCTTCTGGTACGTATTCCTAATTATGCCAATACCATATGTACCAAATATCATCGACGTAGGTCAAAAAATGCCCAAAAGATGGCGATTTAAATTTTTGGGTTATATGGGCGGTGCCACGCCCTTTTAAAAAGCTCCAATAAAAACTTCATATAGCCTATTATTCCTTCCAGAGTCATAGTAACATGATGTGAAAGTTTCAGGAAGATCGGTCCAAGGGTTTGGCCTCCTATAAAGCACAAACAAACAAACAGACATTAATTTTTATGTATATAGATTTTTAACTTATTGTACAATGTTGCACCTTAGTAAGCGCAGAATATCTTGTGTTATCGAATGATGTAAATATTTTGTAAATAAACCGAAAACTCGGATTTTTTAATGCAACATTTCGAAAGTTTTAAAATTATGATATTGGATCATTATTAACATAGGTTTTTTGTAAACATCTTCGGAACTACATAACCGAACATGACAACGGCTTTAAAAAAAATAAAATAAAAAAAAGCAAAAAAATAAATATATGTATATGTCATTGGTGGTACAATATGAAAATTGGATTTTGACACGCCCCTCTGCCCACAGACCGAAAATAAAAAATCAGACTTCACAGTGTCACCCGCCTGAATATTCTGAAGATTCCCTGAATTTCATCAAAATCGGCCCAGCCCGTTTTGGAGTCCATACGTTACATACATACACACATCCTGTTTTATATATGGGGAGTTCCATGCCAAATCGGCCTCGACTAGCGGGACATGTCTCCGATTTGGTTCTAACTTTGAGGGACGATAGACTAACATGAAAAATGAACGAACGCGAAATTTTAATTTTTTTGAGCCACAGCTTTAGATTTTACAGTACGTCCAAGAATTTTGTAACACTTTGAATGTTTAAAAATTACACGAAACTGGTTGAACTTAAAAATTTAAGGAAAATATATATGTATTGCAAATTTTATGTTGTTTTCAAATATTAAAAAATAAATTTAATATATTTGATTTTTACACTGAAAAAAAATTTTTTTTTTATAAAAGTTTAATTTCTGAAAAAGGCCCATCTTTCAAAAAATTTGAAAAAAATATATGTTAAAGCTGTGTGTCTTACGCAAATTTTAAGTTATCATTTTGGAAAATACCATTACTTATGTAGGAGTTATGGACGTTTTACTAATGTCGTAAATTTATTTTAAGTTTGATTTTCTTTTTTTTTACTAATGCCCTTATTATGAGCTGCGTTCGATCTTCGACTGTAGTCGAAAGGCCTGATCGAACGAATTTGCATTTGGTATTATAACGTGCTATCGACAAAGAGTAGCGCTATTGCAAATTTCGTTCATATTATTTGTTCACGGTAGTATATTTCTATCAGGTGATCGTTGTTTTATTTCAACTAAATACGATTGGTTTGAAAGTTTATTGCAAAAAATAAGACAAAAAAGTTATGACTATGACGAAAATAATTTCCATACGATTCGGCGCTTCGTCAGAAGAGGATGAAAGCTTGACGGAACTGGCTAGAAGTAGAAAACTGTTGAGCAATGCTTTTTTTAGCTAATCTTAAGCCACTTTGCTGTTGTTCTAACTGGTGGTCCTAAACAATTTAATTCTGGCGTGAGTTCTTCCCATTTCTTTTTCGCCTGAACTTTGGAACAAATATCCTTTGCAGTCAAAGTTTGCCTCCATCAATGAGACCAGTTTTTCTAACTGCGATTTGTTGCTTAGATCTGTATAAAATTTACAAAAACAGTTCAATATTAGTTTTTAGTCTTTAAAAAGGAAAATACAATCACAAAATACTTAAATTTTTAACAATTTGTGCTCAGCACGCATCGCATCGAAAGCAAAAACCTATTCGACTGAAATTTCGATGAGCAACGAACATTTCGATAGGGTTGCATTGCTCATAATAAGAATTTAACGTTCGATACTCGTTGTTCGATAGCCAGCGAAGATCGAACGTCGAAAGCAACTCATAATAAGGGCCTAAATAAATTTTTTGTTTTTTGAGTGGTAGATTTACAAGAGTTAGTGGATTTTTATTTAAATTTAAAAATTTTATGTGGCAAGCTTTTGGACGTAGTTTTTATTTGGATGCTGCTTTCATCTAGTGGGACAACATGGTGAATTTCTAACTTGCCTTTTACAGTTTTGCAGCTTTCATGTCTTGCCTTTAGGTATTCTTCTGCTCCAATAGATTATATTGGAACAAAAACATCTTTAGAACAAAAACACAGATTATAATTAATTAAGTTTCTTTGAGCCCATTCGTAAAGTTGTTCAGCTGACAAAATTTCTTTGCGTGTGCCTTTCTGCAGACAATACCGCCTTGCCAATCGTTTTAATGTACCACCAACACCGTCACAGGCTCCTTTTCCATGAGCAGTAGCAAAAAAGCTCCACTCAGCTCTTACCCCAAAGTCCTGATAGTGATGAGCCAAATTTATAAAATTTTTTCTATTTTTATATTGTTGTGGTGCACCATCGGAGAAATATTTAATTTTGTTCACACAGTGAAATTTTTTTTGTAGAAATTTTAAAAGTTTTTTTTGAAACATGAAAACGGCAATCGTGTCATGTTCGAGACAGCTTGATATTCCGACGAAGGACGTGTGGTCAATTTTTTTGGATTCTTTGTTTAAGAAATATATGACGAATGGATGCACCGTTGCTTGGTTATTATTCCAATGAAAGCCTTGAATAGCTTCCTGTACAACAAAAGCATAGTTTTCCGAAAAATCAAGTACGACAACAAATTCACCATCTTTTATGTTATCCTCCACACTTTTGAAATAGTTTGCTTGTTGTGTAGCAATAAAATCATGTTTTATAAGTTTTATAAGTTTTTCTGAAAATGTTGAAATAAATTCATCTTTGGTTTCAGTTATAGTTTTTAACGAACATCTGTTTTTAAAAAAAGGTTAAAAATGGCAAACACACTTTAAAAAAATACCTGTCTGTCGCTATCCATTGCTTGTAGGTGATGGATTCTAAAGACTCTTTGTCAAAGGTATCATATAGAAGGTTTTCAAAACGCATTGTACGTGGACATGAGTTACAGCGACCTTCATAACAAGTATCAGTTGGAGTTTTACAAAGAATATGTTGTAATAATATTTTGTATGCACTTTTTCCATTGATCGGCATTTCCCAAGACTTACTTATTTCTTTCAAGTTTGAACCTGTGTACAAAAAACGTTATCATAACCTTTATAAAATGAAAGAAATAACGAACCCTCAGCAATAAGTTTTACATTTTGATGGAGAATGCAAACGCAAACAGTATGAGTGCCGCTAGATCCTGCTAAAATGCACTCTTTTGGACGAAGTTCAGCAAATTTTGAAAATCCAATTGGAAAGTCAGGATGATCTTCTTTATATAACTGATGCAGTTCATTTAAATTACAATAGAGAAGCCTTTTCTGAATTTTTTCTTTCGAGATGTTACTCTTGACTATGACAAAATCCTTCATTCCCGGTAGTTGCCTGGAGTTTCTTTCATCCAAATAAAATTCCTTTACTAAGGTAACAATTTCGGGAGCGAGCTGCCGTCCAACTTCTTTATTTGGAATTGAAAAAATTCCCTTCTCAGTTCTGAGTTTAATTGCATGTGTTGCCATGTGTTTGGAACAATTAAAATTGCTAACAACTTCGAAGGCTCTCATGCAAGTTGGTAAACTTGTAAGGATTCTAAACTTATCGTCCCTATATTATTATAATTATACAACAAATCTATGAGCAAATTTAAAATTAAGCAAAAAAACAAAAGACAACTACCGAGAAGTATATTCCGCTTTAAACTTATTTACATATGTGGACATAAGTTCATTGTAAGCTTCTACTTTTTGTATTTCATCCGTTATAACTTTAGTTCCAGCGATGTCTTCAAACATGTTTTTGATATTTTGAATTGTGATTTCCAATTTTGTGGTCACATAACCTTTAAATTTGAGTCTGTAATTTTTATGAAGTTGATGAGTGTAGTTAATTATTATTAATAAATAATTGTTTGTATTACTTTTTTAAATTAATTGGTTTATCTCCTAAAATGCTGAGGATAATATTTAAATTTTTAATTGTTTCACTTTTTTCTTTGAAGTTTGTATCACTTTCGTCTTCATCGGATGAACTATTTGAATCAGAAGCACAATTTGTAAGCTTTATTCTACACTTCGTGCAAACGAGTGCACCTTTAGGAGCTGACGGCAGTTTCCTTTTTTGCACCCATGATAGCTCGCGTAAATTTTTTGCATTACCATCTTAATAGTTGCAACTAATTTAATAAATTCAAATAAAAATATAAATTCAAAAGAACTCACTGTAAGAGCATGTACCAAATGGATTAAAGCAACGTTTTTTCGGTGGTGTAGCCATATCAATTTTTAAGAGATATTATTATCAGTACTTTTTATTTTGAAATTAAAAATCACTTTACTTGTATTCACTTTTGATTTAATTTTCTAAGATATCTAAGTTCCAAAATAATATAATACGACATTATATAATGAAAATTATTTTTTAAGTAAATATAAGTGACGCGATGATGTTTTCTGCTCCCGTAACACCAAAAATATAAATTTTAATTGTTTCTTTCGGTCGGTCGGCACTTCAATGTGGTTGAAAGCTCCAATTAAATTTTTTTAATATGTTGAAATTTACGACATGCACTAATAAAACATCCATAACTCCTAAATAAGTAATGGTATTTTCCAAAATGATAGCTTAAAATTTACGTAAGACACACAGCTTTACCATATATTTTTTTCAAATTTTTTGAAAGATGGGCCTTTTTCAGAAATTAAACTTTTATAAAAAAAATTTTTTTTTTCAGTGTAAAAATCAAATATATTAAATTTATTTCTTAATATTTGAAAACTACATAAAATTTGCAATACATATATATTTTTCTTAAATTTTTAAGTTCAATCAGTTTCGTGTAATTTTTAAACATACAAAGTGTTACAAAATTCTTAGACGTACTGTAAAATCTAAAGCTGTGGCTCAAAAAAATTAAAATTTCGCGTTCGTTCATTTCTCATGTTAGTCTATCGTCCCTCAAAGTTTGAACCAAATCGGAGACATGCCCCGCCAGTCGAGGCCGATCTGGCATGGAACTCCCCATATATAGATACTTATCAGTGACAATATTGGGTTTTTACAATAGCACGTTTTTGATCTAACTACCTTTTTTTCATACTTTTATAAAAAAGTTATAATGAATTTAATGCAATTCTTTTGAATCGATTTGAGTCGATTGTACCAAAAAATATAATTGTATCAGCCGCGAAGCAACACCTGAGTTGCTACGTATATGATGGTTGCAAAGCCAGTTTGTAAAGTTGTGTATGAATATGATTGTTACCAAACTCGACTTTCTGCACTTTTATACTTGAACTAATTTTTCAACACTGCTTCAATACGTAAAGTGTTATTTAAAGTGGTTCATTTGTATTTTGCAAAAATCAAGTGTATAAAAAATTAAGCTTTAAAAAGAGAAAAAAGTGCTTTCGGCAAAAGGCTCAAAAAAGGAAGTGTGTGGAGGACCTGACGTAGACAGGCTTTTATACTAGTAACCTAATAATTCCATAAATTACTGTTTAATATATAGAGTAACTTCGGGTATTGTGGTATGGTCGGGTAATGTGATATACCTGCATATTTTTTAATTTTGACTAGAGTATACATGTAAAAATAACGGTAACGGAAAAAAAGTCATGCTGCAGTTTTATGCGCGCTCTGATTCGCTGTGTTTATTCGTATTGTTGGGAAATTGTTTCGTTTGTGTAGTCGATATTTTTTTGAGTGCGCTCTGAAGGTGAGATACGATAAAACTGAAGCAAATTGGAAATCTTGAATACAAAAATTTGTTAGTGTTTGAAAGTTATCCATAAAAGAATTGAGTTCTTTATTTTCTGAAGTGTATTTATATAAAAATAACCTGATTGTTTTGAAAACCGAATTCGGCTATTGTGATATAGTCAAAGTTAGGTGCTGTGATATACCCTTCTGAGTAATCAATTATAAATGATTGTTATAATAAATTGCAGATATTGCCGAACAAAGGACAGATATGTAAGAAAGATCCAGAAGGAAGGAGAAAGGCTATTTTGCGAGTCAGAAAAGGAGCAATGGTCTTACTGTTGGCGCTAAAGACATTTGGAGTTCCATTTGCAATGCTATAAAGGAGCAGCTAGCAGTGATAAACCTGTCAGCTATTTAGGCTATTTTATTGTTAAGTTTTTACTTGCGTATTCGTATTCAGTTGCTTTTGTTTATATTTTTTTCACCTTGTGATATGGTATATCACATTATCCGAACGTGGTATATCAATTTACCCGCCAAGTTCATTAGGAGGGGTCACATGGCTTTTTTCCATTGTGTTGAAAAATCTCCAAATTGGACAATGCATCAAAAAACTATTCTTAGTCATGCGGTATAAACTAACGTAAGAAAATTACGAGTAATTTAAATATTAAATATTTAAATAATTGCGAGTAAAAATAAAAATACCTATATCACATTACCAGAAGTTACTCTAACTATTTTTATGTTTCAACAATTTTATTTATTTGTTTAATAGTTTGTTTTATTTAATTTGGACTTTCAGCATACATACAGTGATGTGCAAAGAAATAGGGACACCTGTATTTTTATTCTTAAAGCTACATGAATTATATACAAGCTGTCCCAGATATAGCATTAATTCCCTCAGGTGGTTATTCTCCTTGATTAGGCGAGTAAGAAAATGCAAGGATGATGGTGACTCCTTGCCCTCTTTAGGAGCTAGAGAGGAAAAACTTAAAAATAGGTGTCATTACATTTTATTCCATATTTAATGTAACTCTTAACCCAAAGTCAAGAGCATCTTGAAAAAGATACTGCATGACCATCAAACTAATGCTACAAAAACCGTTTTCTAATCGTACCAAACTAAAAGCTAACTGTTTTACGTGTGCTAATTTAAAATGAAAAAAGTAGTTATGTTTGCATTGAGTACTCAACAACTATGGCAAGATAAAAAACCAAGTCAGTAGAAAATTTTATCATAAAAGAAATTACATCTCAAAAAATGTCAAAAAATGTATTTAAAATTCGAGATACTTATTATCAAAGTTTAATTCAAAATTTGTTTAGAATTTAGTTGCTCATAACTTTCTTAATTGTGACTTTATGCAAAATGTTTCATAAAAATCTTAATGTCAATTTGATTTTCTTCTCAACAAGTTGTAAACTTTGAAAATCAACTAAGCGATACATTAAATGTCCCTATTTCTTTGCACATCACTGTATATCAAAAATCGCGTGCTTTTTTAGAACAATTTGTCGCCAGCGGCACTTATTTTGTTAATCTCAACATTACGTATGAATACAATTACTTCCAAAAATTTTCACAAAATATCGTGCTATTTTTTATACAAATTTTCCCGTATTCCACTTATTTCATTATGCATTACGTATGAATACGTCACATTACGTATGAATATAATTACTTTGAAACATTTTTAGAAAAAATAGAGCAATTTTTAAAAACACTTCTTATTTTCTAAATCACAATGCTATTTATACACTAACCTTATTTAATGTAAAAAGTTCGGGCTTACATCAATTTAGGACCATTTCAAGGACAAAAATATTATATCACAAAAACATCTTCAAACGTAAAATTATCTTAGTCCAAAAAGAGCTATATCTTCAAGAGATATGCATGGATTTACAAGATTTATACTTCGTTGAATAGATACTTGTATTGCCTTTCTTTTGATACCCATAAATATTAGTTTAGTTGGAAAATTGAAAAAATTACATGTTTTTAAGGCCATTTTTTCTAACTTTGGACCCATATAACTTCTGAACGACATGAGGCCCTTAATTTTTTCACTATTTTTTTTAGCTCCAAATATACATTTTAAAAAAAATAACCATTTTTGCCAAGAGTAAAATGTTCCAAAATCACATTAATGATACCTGTAATGAAATCTGAACTTTCGGGACAACTGGCAGAATTTGAAGTTCGTCTTTTTTAAACTATGTTCATGCCTGAAGGTCACGGGTGCAAAGTAATAAAATTGTTGGCACGACTATGATTTCCGGGGCGCCGCGGTTTGGAAATGTTTTCTGGTAGAGAAAAACAAAACAAAATGTTTAACCGAACAAAAAACTGATTACTCAACTAGTTATCAAGCTATCGATTTAATTTTTTTTCTTCTGCTCAAAAGATCTGCTCAAAAAACATCTATATCTTTGACATCAAATGGATCTAAAAAATTGACGTGTCATTTGAAAGGTAGTTGAATGACCTTTTTGATGATATGCAATATAAATATCATTGCAAGAATGTTTTAAACGTTATAAGCAAATGTACATCATATTTGAATGTTTTAATTGAAAGAACGGTTATTTTCTACTAAATTTGCGTTATTAAGGTTCTATTCTTAAAGCTTGAGCATTTACCTTTCGTTTGATGTATCAAAAAATATATATTTTATGCAGAATAAAAAATTCTTCAAAACAACTGAGGGGTAAATATCCTTGAAAAAAGAAATTTTCGTACAAGCCCAGCGGGAAAAATGGCACTCCGAAAGGCCTTTTTGAGTGCTTATAAGTCAGCTGAAAGTGCTGACCCGACGTATGACACACTTTTGTAATTTTAACATTTAAAAGACCTCTCTTGGAAAGCTTTTGGTCAACAGTTCGTTTTTGTTTTCTAACTTTTTGAACTGTTGGTTTGCACAACAACAAAATAAAGTGCGGACGTTTTGCTCCTGGAGGAAGCTGGAAAAACCACTCCAATTTAGCTTACTTTGAATTGCTTTAAAAGGCCTCTCTTGGAAACCTTTGCGTCAGCAATTTGTTTTTGCTTTCAAGCTTGTGCTGACATTTTGCTCCTGGAGGAAGCTGCTGAACAGCTTTCTTAACAAATCGATAACTTGAAAACAAATCGACAAATCGAGTTTTCATTCAGCCATTCTTCTTTTTATTGAAAGTATTTTACGACTCCATTTTCAAATCGCGGTGCCCTGAAAATTAGTCTCCTTAGAAAGTAGACCAACTAAATTTTTTTTTTATTTTTTTTTTTTTTATTTATTTATTTATTTAGCTTCTTCGCTATTTAAAGAAACAGTACATTTTTTACTTAAACTAAACTTATTCTAACAGGGTTTATTTAATTTTTGTTTTTTTTTTCCTCCTCATCCTTTCCTTGTTTTGGTGTTCGAAGATATGGAATTCAAAGTGGGCGTAATCCGCCCACCTGATTAACATGAATTCAAGAACACGTCAAAAAGAAAAGGGGAGAAGAGAAGAAAAGAAGAAAAAGGAACTTACATACTATCATATTTTTATTTTCTTAATTATAATTATTCTTTATATAAATTATAAGTTTTCTCTTAAATATATTACTATTTACCTCATTTTTTAAGCTATTGGGCAAACTGTTAAATAAGTTTAAACCTTTATGCCACAAACTGTTTTGTGCTCTACTCGTTGGAAAGTATCCTACTCGGAAATCTGAATTATTCCTTAAATTATAGGGTTGTACATCCGCAACATAAACTATCTGACAACTTAAATATTTTGGGAGCAAATTATGTTTCATTTTAAATATAAATAATATAACATTCATCAAAGTTCTTTGGTTTATTGACAACCAGCATAAAATATCTAACATATACCTTATATGTGTTAAAAAACCACATCTTAATATACATCTCATTCCTCTATTTTGCAGTTTCTGTAGTCTTTCTGTCATTTGCAATGACCCTAAAAACAAAATTGTTGAACAATATTCAAAATGTGGCTTAATCATAACATTATAGATTTGTATTGCACTTCTGAATGATATTTTTTTGCGGATTCTTTGGAAAAATCCAATTTTTTTGGCTATCTTCTTGCATATGTAATTAATATGTACATCAAATCTCAACTGATTATCTAGCATAATACCCAAGTATTTAATTTCTTTTACATATTCAATTTCTTCGCCGTTTACAACAATTTTATTGCTAGATTCACCATTTATTATAATAGCTTTTGTTTTATTTGTATTAAGTTTAAGTTTGTTAATTTTAAGGTACTTTCCAACGTTTTCTAAATCAGAGTTAAGATGACAAATGCACTCTTCGGCAGAGTCACCTGTCACATACAATAAGGTATCATCGGCAAACATGCATATCTTCGATTTATTTAAAACCTTTTCCATATCGTTTATGTAAATGATGAAGAGAAGTGTACCCAAAACTGCACCCTGCGGTACACCCAAAGTAACTGTCGCTGGTTCAGAAACATATTCTGCTACTTTTGTTTTTTGAGTTCTTCCCGAAAGATAACTTTTAAACCAATTAAGTTCGTTTTCTCTTATACCGTACATATGCAGCTTCTGTAGTAGTATATTTCTGTCAATAGTTTCAAAGGCTCTTTGTAGATCAAGAAAAACGGCTACTATGACTTTTTTATCTTGTGTTTCCGACTTCCACTGTGCAACAACAAGATTCAACAATTATGTTGTTTTCTAAATCCAGATTGGTAGTCAGAGAGCAGCGAGTGCGATTCCATATAATCCTCTACTTGTGAATGAACAATTTTTTCAATAATTTTGCTTTCTGTCATTAACATATTGATGGGTCTGAAGTTTTCTGGGGTTACAGCATTTTTCAATGATAACAATATTGAAATATTGTTAAATACAATATTTTTTACAGCAATAAGATAAATATTTTGAAATAACAACTTTCTGTACAAGGGAAAATCATATCATCATAAAAAAACACTATGAAACATCAAATAAATTATATATATTATATACCAAATGAAAGATACATTTTCAAACTTCAATAATTTTGTTAAAAAATTCATAGTAATAACGATAGTTTTTGAGAAAATGGCGCTTTAATTTACATACAAATTAAATATTTTACTTAATTAAATATTTAAATATTAATTAAATATTTTGCAAATATTTTACTTTTACATACAAATAGCTATGAAATACTCAATGGATTTTCTTTATTTTAACACGTTTTTATTAGATTCACTTCATTTCTGTCCCGTACAAATCTTGGAATCCATTTTTAACTTTCCGATGAGCTAGAGTTTTGAAACTTAAAATGTAGCTCAGGACTGGATGACAACACAGTAATCACTTATTTTCTTGTCTGTACGTTTATTTGTTTGGCTAAAATCCGAAATTATTTGATACATCCATGCGTATTAAAAATCAAACAAAAATACTCAAAAGCTCATTGATATTTTTAAATTTAAAAAATTCACAACTAAAGTGAATTTATTACCTCAGCTCTTTGCGTAAAGCGATTGATTTATAACCAAAAGGTAGTGAGTTCGAGCCTCAACAATGATGACGTATTTTTCTTATGAAACAAATTAAAATTTTGAAAATATCAGAAAATTAAAATTAGAAAATAATTATTTAATTATTGGGGGTTGGAATTAGTTTTAAAGGTTTTCTAAGAGATGGCGTAACTATCAATAGATCGCATCGGGCACACCTGTGACTATATTCATTTCAAAGCACATTGTCTAAGCTTCATTTTTTAGTATGTGTCATTCCACTGAAGTGTAAACAACATATATTTTTTTCTCTGTGAACATGTCGACTTTCGTTCCAACAAAACGCAATTTGCGGGAAGGTTTACTTTTGTGCTTCCATTTGAAGAAAAAAGCGGTTGAAGCACAACGCACGCTTACTGAGGCTTACGGGGACTATGCTCCATCGATTTCTACTTGTGAGTACTGGTTCCGTCGGTTTAAAAGTGGTGATTTTGATACGGAAGACAAAGAGCGTCCGGGCCAGCCGAAAAAGTTTGAAGATGAGGAATTTGAGGCTTTGCTCGATGAAGACCCGTGTCAAACCCTTCAAGAATTGTCAGAATCATTGGGAGTCGACTTATCAACGGTCGGCAAACGCTTGAAGGCCATGGGAATGATTCAAAAGCAAGGAAATTGGGTGCCGTACCAGTTGAAGCCGAGAGACGTTGAACGGCGATTTTGCATGTGCGAACAACTGCTTCAACGGCATAAAAGGAAGAGTTTTTTGCATCGTATTGTCACTGGCGATGAAAAGTGGATCCATTACGATAATCCTAAGCGAAAAAAATCGTGGGGACCACCCGGCCATGCATCAACATCGAGGGCCAAGCCGAATATTCATGGCGCCAAGCTTATGCTGTGTATTTGGTGGGATCAGAAGGGTGTCGTGTACTATGAGCTGCTAAAACCTAACGAAACCATCACTGGGGAACGCTACCAACAACAATTGATGCAATTGAGCCGAGCATTAAAGGTTAAACGGCCGGAATATGCCAAAAGACACGACAAAGTGGTTTTTCAACATGACAACGCACGGCCACACGTTGCAAGAACCGTCAAGGAAACGTTGGAGGCGCTGAATTGGGATGTGCTACCCCACCCGCCTTATAGCCCAGACATAGCCCCTTCCGACTACCACCTATTCAGATCGATGACGCATGGCTGAGCAGCGCTTCACTTCTTACGAGGATACCAAAAAATGGGTCGATTCGTGGATTGCCTCAAAAGACGAATCGTTCTTCCGGCGCGGAATCCATATGCTGCCAGAAAGATGAGAAAATGTTGTAGCTAACGATGGACAATACTTTGAATAATATACATTGTACCGTTGTTTCTAAGTAAATGCTCAAAAACCGAAAAAAAAACCTTTAAAATTAATTCCAACCCCCAATAACAAAATTATTTTTAATATAACACGATTTTGAAACGAACTAAAAAGTATAAAGTAATTTCTCCTAGAGTGGGGCTTTTAGTTCTTCTAAAAACGTAGGCCGCATGCTATAGAGAATATTAACACTGCATCACTAACCTTAGCAAACTTGAATCTACGATCCATGCAAGTACTTCTATCCTGCCAGAAATCCTCTATGTTTTTAACGTTGACCCCTGCCGCGAAGGCTTAATTCAACGGTGCTCCAAAGCTTGGGACAAATATGAAGCGTCGGCCAACGCCCCTTCGGAATTCAAAAGATCCACTTAGAAAGGTTCCCCTAATAACATACCACAGAACCCCAATTACTGCTGTCACATTGACACTATACATGATCGTGACACATTCAGCCACTTGAATTTAAGCATGACTAGGTTATTTTAATAACCTTGGGTTATCTCAGTATCAATACCAATAATACAACCCTTACTTTTTGGCCGTCGCCTGTTCTCAAATTCCAAAGGTAACAGTATATTGATCCGGTAGTTGCTTAACATCCTAACATTTACTGTTTGAAATAGCGAGACTTCAATCTACCATCAATTCTCTTAGTAATTTAAGGGAGTTACCAACCCGAGTTCAACTTAAGTGTAACTCACACCGACCTTCCTGGTCTAACCACTGCCAGAGCGAATTTAACCCCGAAGGACCTTGCCCAACGACAGCCAATACCTGAGCTCAAGGCTCCACCAGACAAGGCTCTTCAACATTCCGTCTTACAGACCAAAAGTTCTTAGAACATTTATATTTGACTGTGACACCTTCAGCCACTAGAATTGTACATGACTAGGTTAATATCCATTGGTTTCCCAGTAAAATACCGAGTAAACCACAATCCTACTTACGCAACTTACTTAGCCTAATTAAGGCTTAATTAAAAGCCTATTTCGGAAAACTAGGAAGCGTGATATGTTTCTTACATAAAACCTTCATTCTAAAACAAGGTCTGCAGAACAACGATAGATCAGGTCTCCTCATCATTGGTGGATGACTGCCCCCGCTCTTCAAGTTATGTTGTATTGATCGTCCGTCGAAAGCATATTACAATAACAATGTTATGATAACTTAATATCAAAACCATGCTTTCTCTAAGATTTGGCCCTAACAACCAAGGCTCAAGGTAAACCTTTTTATTTTACAGTTATCAGATGAACATTCAAGAGCCGTGCCTCAAGAATGAACTCATTATGAGATCAGTTAATGGGCCGTGCCCCATAAACTGCGCACCTAACAACAAACCGTCATCGCTTCTATTCCTGGCTTTGGACAGGCAAATACCCCTAAGGGTTCTATCCTGACAGTCAAATGACCTGGGTTAAGAAATCATTTGTTCATAAACGTACTACTATTGTTAATAACACTCCTTTCTATTCTCTATAGCATGCGCCCTTTTTTTAGGAGAACTAAAAGCCCCACTCTAGGAGAAATTATTTAATACTTTTTAGTTCGTTTTAAAAACGTGTTATATTAAAAATGTTTTTTTTTCTTAAATAATTATAAAATTTATGTGAAAGCTTTATATATTACCTTTTAAATAATACCTTAACCATCAATATCGGTTATACACTAAGTAAAATACAGCCAGTTTTCTTAAAAGGTTTTATAAAAAAATTTCTTCTTAGATAAGTCGATTTTTCCTTCGGCCATTCTTTTCTTTATTGAATGAAAGTACTTTACGAATCCATTGTCAAATTGCGGCGCCCCCGAAATCGTAGTCTTCCCAAATTGTTCATATGAACTCAGTCTAAAGCACTTTTCTGCATCATGTCTACCACTTGTTCTGCATTTTTACTATTTTCCTTTATTTATGTTTGTTACAGTTTGTTGATTTAAATTGTGTCAGCTCTATTTCTATTCTTTTTCTCTACATTCTTCCTAAGTAAGTCATCTTATTCTTCTATTATTCTTAAATCAGACCAACTTTTTTGTAATTGACCTTAATTTGTGCGCTTCAGAATTTTGTAATCACTAGTATTTGCTCTCTCTCAAATAATCTCGAAGTAGTTAATATTTTTATAATTTTTTTCAAGACTAATTCTGAAAGTATGAATGAAGAAATATTACTTAAAATTTTTTACAGATCTTCATGTCTTGCATGCAACTAGGTATGAATAACCACTCGTTAGCACTCAGTTACGTTCGCTAAAAAATATATTAAATATTGCATATTTTCGTCTTGTTTCTGTCCATTGTGTTACCGCATTAACAGTATTTATTTTTATCTTGGTGATGAGAATGCAATTGAATTTATATTACATTGTTATTTATTTTACTTTTTTCATAACATTGTTGCACGATCACTTCTGTTTACATCTTCAGGCATACAAATAAATTTACGCTGATTATGATAAATCTTTGTGAACTCTGTAAATCAGCTCAACACCCACCCTGCTCGCTGTACATGTTCGTTACAGCACATACACTAATGAATTTCTTCCTCTATTTTTGTTCTAATGTATCTATTATGTATTTATTATGATTTAAAGTAAAGTAATTTTATGGTATAACCTTGATTATTTTATAATTGCCAATTATTTTTTGTTTGGATTTCTGGATTTTTAATTTTTTAGTTAAAAATTTGATTCGGACATCGGCCATTCAAAAAATAACAAAATTTGTACAGGTGTAATTATTTTTATTTTCACAAATAAAATTTATTACCTTGCACACCGACAGGAATTGATCTATTTCAGTAAAGTACCAGACATTAAAAATTGTTCAAGTTTTATAGTTAAGATTTCGTGATCAACGCGAAAATGAAATCGGTATAGACTGCATCTATGTTGTGTTTTTTTTTTTATTTTAGTATGAACATCTGAGACCATGATTGTAAGATTTGTAGTGGTTGACCTTGCTTTACGTAATTCGTAATGTTCATTTAAACGTTGGTTAATTAGGTCTGTAAGTTTGACATACATAATGTTTTCGAAAAGTTTGGGAATAGCCGACAATATGGCAATACCCCTATAACTATCTTAATATATAAAAGGCAAGCACGCTGCTCTGTGTCCAATGTCTCTCAAACTGCTCTCAAAAATGTTCCGCCTGAAAGGATGCACATCTTAATACATAAAAGGCAAGCATGCTGCTCCGCACACAGTATTTCTCAGACTAATTATTTTTTGATAGTAAAGTACTTCTACAAGACATGTGTTCTCAAAAATGTTCAGCCTGAAAGTATGCACAGAAAATATATTTGATACTTATCAGTGATATTATTGGATTTTTATAATAGTACGGTTATGATCTAACTATCTCTTTTTTTTATCATTTTATAAAAAAGTTATGACGAATTTAATGAAATTATTTTGATTCGATTTGAGTCGATTGTACCAAAAAATATAATTGTTTCATCCGCGAAACGACACCTTAGTTGCTACGTATATGATGGAAGTGCGTGAAGATAAATTCGTCAATCCGACGCTAACTTAGCAAAGACTCAAACATTTTTTAAAAGTAGTGAAATTGGCGCTCATGGTACTAATGGTACTAATTTTCAAAGCAAAAATTCTCAAAATCTGTGCGTTACATATTTTTGTTAATCATATCGAATGAAAGGTGATGAAACCACCTTTGTAACGACATATAGCTTATAGGGGCAGAATTAAGACTTTTGCCATAAACATTTTTTAAAAATAGTGAAATTGGCGCTCATGGTACTAATTTTCAAAGCAAAAATTCTCAAAATCTGTGCGTTACATATTTTTGTTAAGCATATCAAATGAAAGGTTATTAAACCACCTTTTTAACGACATAAAGCTTATAGGGGCACAATTAACACTTTTGCCATAAACATTTTTTAAAAGTAGTAAAATTGGCGCTCATGGTACTAATTTTCAAATAAGATTTTGAGAATTTTTGCTTTTAAAATTAGTTCCATTAGTACCATGAGCGCCGATTTCACTACTGTTAAAAATGTTTATGGTAAAAGTCTTAATTGTGCACTCAAAATTGTGCCAAAAGCTAAATTCGAACCAAAAGCTAAACTCGTACTTTGCAAATAGAACGAATTTAATTTCCTTCCAAAAGTTAAATTCGTACTTTGGCATTGTACCTAGGCATTGAGGGGAACGAGATGGCAGACGGCCTAGCAAAGGAGGGCGCTGGGCTGGGATCAGAATTTGTAGGAAAGATACGACATCGTGCAAAATATCGGAAATCAGGTGGCACGCCCGCGCAGAGATTGCAGGGCAATAGTGGTTATCCTCATTGGTCACTGCATGGTGGCAGCACACGCGACGAAGTTGGACATCACCACGGATGACAACTGTAGGAAGTGCAAGGAACCAGGCACAGTGGAGACTCTGGAGCACCTATTATGCACATGCTTCGACCTACTTAGATCGAGACTCAAGTACCTAGACTCATCGACGTTCCTGTAGCCAAAAGATATAGCCAAAGTATCTCTGGAATCCCTCCTAAGGTTTGCGAATTCAAAGCAAATCTTTAAAGACTTCATTTAAACACAGAGAAGCTTCTGCAACATATGCTTTTTGTTTTTGTAAAAGCTGTTTATTTTGCATTTGCAACAAGATCGTGAACTGCCCTTATGTGCATCCTAGATTAGATTGTTACATACTTCATTTTGCCCACGCCTTTTTCGCCCATTTCCAACTAACGTCAATTTTATTATTGAGATACGTTTTGGTTTTGGAATTTTACGCCAATTTCATTTTAACAAATTTCTCTTATTTTGACACCAAAAGCATTCACATATAGTCAAATCTGGATATATCGAAATCGAAATAGTGAACGTTTTAATAACTGACATTTTAAAGAATAATGAGCAAGAATTCAAATTTCTTTTTTAAATTTTAGCAAAAACATAAATTTTTTGAAAAAAAAATCAATTTTGAAAATGCGAACAATCTGGATACAATGAACAGACCTTGCAAAAATTAACTCACTATATCCAGATTCTACTGTATCTTCAAAATTGAAGTTAGTAGTTATTAGACATCTGCATGAATGCGTTAATTTTATTTGACTTAACGTATACTTTACTTTAATGTACAACACTTCAAAGTAGCTTTCAAGCATGTGTATAATAATTTCAACTTAACAAGAAATAAGAGAGTATTGTACAACATTCTGTTTGATCTCAACAGAGTGTATACATAATTTGCTTTTTCGTTTACTCTCTTTGTATGCAGCATACATAGCTAACTGCAGTAGATTTTGCAGGATAAGTACAAAAAGAATACCAAGTCAGAGAAGAATAATAACTGTACAATGTTTCTTTGCTATCTTTTTTAAACAATTTTTCTTTCACGTACTTTTCCTCATAGCTGCAGATCTAATAAGTCAAAAAAAGGGAATCACACAAAGTGTGCACTAATGATGCCAGTTTGAGGGAAATTTCCCTTTTTGAGTGAATTTTAAATCTTTTTTTGAGCCAAAATGGAATAAAGGAAACATTTTGTTTGGTAGTATAAAAAAAGGGAATTTTCAAATGAAGCACAGAGAAGGCCTTATTCTAATGAATGATTTACGTTTGTAAATTTAATTACAATGTAGTTTGTTTAATAATTTATTTTTAACACGAATTACTTTTTGTGTGTTGACAGTTTTGTCCAGTAGCTTTCGATATAAATTTAGACTGAGAAATGAAATGAAATTAATTTGCAATTGTCAAATAAGTCGAAAAATAAAGGCAGTATATTGTTATGAATATTGTTTTCCTCTTTTGTATATTTTTATTACTTATACAAAAATAATTTTTTTTTTAATTTGAATTTTAAAATATAAAACATATTTTTATTTTATTCTCTTTGTTTCAAATAACACAGTGTGACAGCCATTTTCCACTTCTTAAAATACCTAATGTAGGTTCTGTATCTGGTCGAGTACAACACGAAACAGCAATTAAAAGTTGTCTAACACCCTCAAAATTTTGACTTACCGTTAAAAAACCAGTTTTGCGTACATTCATGCATTTTCTAACCATTTAAATAAATTCAACAAGTTAAATGAAAATTTTGGAAATTTAAAAATTCTTTTGGATAACGTTCCATAACTTTGTCAGTTTCAAGTTGATTTGAATTACAAACACTCAACTTACTCCAAAATTAACGTTATTTTCTAATGATAATACGATTGCTATGCGTTTTGAAGAAACTGTGTCGAAAAGAAATCGGCAGAGGTAAATAAGTTGGAAAAATATCAAAAACTTAACATTTACTTGATAGATACACGTAGAAACAATACAAATTCCACAAAGCCTTATATATTGTGTAAAATATTTGTATTTTACTAACCTAAAACTATCAAGAAATCTTGAATTGGCTTATAACTGATTGAGTAATTGGGTAATAAGTGCTTGTGGAGTGCAAACCCGGTTTTTTTACGGTAAGTTAAAGTTTTGAGGGTTGTAGACAACTTGTATGCACCGTTTTGTGTTATACTCGACCAAACCTACATCTTACATTAGGTCATTTTAAAAGTGCATATTAAATATAATTTTTTATAACAAATACTTATGTTTAAACCATAGAAAATAGTTTTTAAAACATAGTCTATAATTGGTATAGCTATAAAAAAGATTGTATGTTTATGTTTGCGAACATGTGTTATGTTTTTTAATTCTTTAATGAACCTTTGTACCTACAATTTTAAAGCTTAATAAAGTAATGTTTGAAATATATTTTAAAGATTTTTCAAAATTTTAGGAGCGATTACCTTTTGTTTATGTGTTTGTGGGAAATTATACACAAATATACTGGCAACACAGGTGGGCACAGTTAAGTGAGCAATTGGTTTTTTGTAAACTTTTTTCTGAAAAATAGAGCGAATTGATAAGTGAACCAGTGATACTGTTTAAAACATATATTTTATATATGCTATTCAACTAAACCTACAAAAGACTATAAAAAAGTATTTATTTTGTTGCTCAAATTCTCCGAATATGTTAAAAAAAATTTTAAACATTTTCTAAACTTTTTCTTTACATTATTTATTGCTAATAAACGTATAACTTTCCCTCAGAGCTCAAATAATATCATTTCTTATTCTTATGAATCATTCTCAGTTTTAAAGTTTCCTAAAATCCCTTGCAATTAATTTCCTTATAATTTCAGCATTGCCTTTTCCTCTTATTAACACAATTGAACTCAATTTCAATCTACATAGCTGTATGTGTATTCATTTCACTACAAGTACTTGGTGTACCGAAATATTATTCACATTCATTCAAGTTTATTTCATTTTGAGTGCTCTACTGATTTAAGTACAAAACACAAATGTTTTCCTTCTATGTTTACGTGTGCTCATTCGTAATTGGTAGCTGAGTGTGAAAGAGTATAAACATTTCTTTTCTTAGCAAATGCGTTGAAATTGCTTCCGAATGCATTCATGCAGATGTCTAGTAGTTATAACTAGTGTCCGACCGAAACCGGAATTTCGGCCATTTTATAATATTCGGCCGAAACCGAAACTTGTTATTAATATAAAAATTTAAGTTTTTACAAATAATTTTTTTTTTATTAAAAGGAACCAAATCAAAAGTACTTTCAAACACATCAGAAAAAAATTTAATATATAAAAAGTATTATATGAATATTGAAGTTGATAATAGTTAATCGAAGTTTACTATAATAAATGAGATAATTTTTTATTTTATTTTTTTTTTTACAAAAGAATTGCATACTTTATATCTTCCGTACACACTCAAAATAGTATGCAAATAGAACTACAACACTATTATTTTGTATTATATTGTATTAGTAAAAATATTAGTATTTTTATTTTTTTTTAAAAGTTTAGTATTATAAAAATAGAAATATTTTTAGAAAACACACACAGAATTCTTTCGGAAGTTCAATCATCAATTTTTGGCTTCAGTATCTATAAAACTTTAATGTGAATTGCAATAGAGATGATAAAATCGAAAATGATAGTATCGAAGGCATAAAATTAACCAAAATGTTTTTTCAAAACATGGATTTTTCAAAAATAAAATTATCAGAATGCAAATTTTTTTAAGAAAGGAACAAGATATCTTATTGAAACTTTGCAAATTTTTTTTTTTATGTAAAAATAGTACATACAATTTTTTTTTGATTTTTCAGCGTTTTTAATCAGCATCAATGTTGTTATAGGTTGAACTAAAAGTATTCTTTTTTTGGCAAAAATGGACAAAATAACGGCGTTTCTTCTAAATTAGCCGATTTTTTGGACCTAAAAATCCCTTGAAAACCGAAACTACTTTACCGATCTATCTATCCGTAGCTCAATCTATAGACTTATATGTGTACAATAACATTTAAATTTCAGAACGATCAGTATAGTAGTTTTTTTTATCACGCCCGCCAACTCAAAAAATGTGATTTCTAGAAGAAGTGCTTTAAAGTTTTTAACATCGATTATACGGCCTTGCCGCTCTTGCGTTTGAAACCTTCGCCATTGAACATAGAAATAAATTTCTAATTTTATATCATTAAAAATAGATTCTTTCAGGTCTTTTGAAAAAAAATCAATCATAAAACAAAATTTGATTTTTTGAAAATTCTGATGTGTACTGTCCCCT
Organism: Dichetophora obliterata; assembly: GCA_963920525.1. Taxonomy (NCBI): domain Eukaryota; kingdom Metazoa; phylum Arthropoda; class Insecta; order Diptera; family Sciomyzidae; genus Dichetophora; species Dichetophora obliterata. The sequence continues at coordinate 184,486,572 of OY986437.1, read as the reverse complement.
TACCAAACTTATATATTTGAAATAAATGAATGATGCAAAAAATTTTGCAAAATATTTCGGCTAGTTTCGGCTATTCGGCCTCTCGAAACCGAAACTGAATATTCGGCTGGACACTAGTTATAACGACTCTTCCATAAAACATCTTTACCTTAGAATGAGAAAAAACGACACGAACATCAAAGTTTTGACTTTTAATGCAAATTTCTCCGCTGTTTTGAAATATATTTCAGTGTTTGTTTTTTGCTAAAAATTTAGGTTAGGTCCGTAGATATGAGTAAAAATAATAAAAATTAGATGCGCTTCACCCACCATTTTTTGTACATAAGTTAGATAATCTGTCAATAATTAATGATTGATCAAAACAACACGTCCTCATTTAGAGATTGAGGTCGAAAACAGATTAATGTTGAAGCGGATAATGATTCAGATAAGCGTAGCCAGTAACAGCTTAGTTCAAAATGCATTCAGAGTGAACGCATTGAAGAAACCAGTGTGTTTTCCATTTTGTTTTGACTCATCTCACAGCATGAAAATTTACGATATTGTTGTTCTTGTTTCTATGGAGTTCTTGTTTCTATGCAACAAAAATACTTTTGTATAGTGTAGATGAACACTTAGCATAATTGCCCCGTCAATATTTTAAAATTATATACATCAACATTGCCAAATTTACGAGTGAAAACTTGTTATATGCTCTTTTGATTTTCGTACATATCGAGAAATTACGTAAGCGGCAAGTAAAGCTGTGTGTCATTCCGACAAAATGAAGAGCGTGAAGATAAATTCGTCAATCCGACGCCAACCTCAGCAAAGACTCAAACCAAAATTTTTGTTCCGCAAAAAGTTAAATTCGTACTTTTTGCTAAGTACGCATTTAATTTTCGGAGGAAATTTCTGCCCAAAATTAAAATCGTTCTTTTTGGAAAGTACGAAATTAACTTTTGGGCAGAAATAAAATTCGTTCTTTCTACAAATTAAGAATTTAACTTTTGGGAGGAAATTAAATTCGTTTTATTTGCAAAGTACGAGTTTTACTTTTGATTCGAAGAAAATCAAAAATTCTCAAAATCTGTGCGTTAAGATTTTTTGTTAAGCATATCAAATGAAAGGTGATTAAACCACCTTTCTAACGATATATAGCTTATAGGGGCACAATTAAGACTTTTGTCATAAATATTTTTTAATTGTAGTGAAATTGGCGCTCATGGTACTAATAATACTAATTTTCAAATCAAAAATTCTCAAAATCTGTGCGTTACGATTTTTTGTTAAGCATATTAAATGAAAGTTGATTAAACCACCTTTGTAACGATATATAGCTTATAGGGGCACAATTAAGACTTTTGCCATAAATATTTTTTTAAAGTAGTGAAATTGGCGCTCATGGTACTAATAATACTAATTTTCAAATTAAAAATTCTCAAAATCTGTGCTTTACGATTTTTTGTTAAGCATATTAAATGAAAGATGATTAAACCACCTTTCTAACGATATATAGCTTATAGGGGCACATTTAAGACTTTTGTCATAAACATTTTTTAAAAGTAGTGAAATTGGCGCTCATGGTACTAATAATACTAATTTTCAAATCAAAAATTCCCAAAATCTGTGCGTTACGATTTTTTGTTAAGCATATCAAATGAAAGGTGATTAAACCACCTTTCTAACGATATATAGCTTATAGGGGCACAATTAAGACTTTTGTCATAAACATTTTTTAAAAGTAGTGAAATTGGCGCTCATGATACTAATTTTCAAATCAAAAATTCTCAAAATCTGTGCGTTGCGATTTTTTGTTAAGCATATTAAATGAAAGGTGATTAAACCACCTTTGTAACGATATATAGCTTATATGGGCACAATTAAGACTTTTGTCATAAACATTTTTTAAAAGTAGTGAAATTGGCGCTCATGATACTAATTTTCAAATCAAAAATTTCTCAAAATCTGTGCGTTACGATTTTTGGTAAGGATATTAAATGAAAAGTGATTAAACCACCTTTGTAACGATATATAGCTTATAGGGGCACAGTTAAGACTTTTGTCATAAACATTTTTTAAAAGTAGTGAAATTGGCGCTCATGATACTAATTTTCAAATCAAAAATTCTCAAAATCTGTGCGTTATGATTTTTTGTTAAGCATATCAAATGAAAGGTGATTAAACCACCTTTGTACGATATATAGCTTATAGGGACACAATTAAGACTTTTGCCATAAATATTTTTTTAAAGTAGTGAAATTGGCGCTCATGGTACTAATAATACTAATTTTCAAATCAAAAATTCTCAAAATCTGTGCGTTACGATTTTTTGTTAAGCATATCAAATGAAAGTTGATTAAACCACCTTTGTAACGATATATAGCTTATAGGGGCACAATTAAGACTTTTGCCATAAATATTTTTTTAAAGTAGTGAAATTGGCGCTCATGGTACTAATAATACTAATTTTCAAATCAAAAATTCTCAAAATCTGTGCTTTACGATTTTTTGTTAAGCATATTAAATGAAAGATGATTAAACCACCTTTCTAACGATATATAGCTTATAGGGGCACAATTAAGACTTTTGTCATAAACATTTTTTAAAAGTAGTGAAATTGGCGTTCATGATACTAATTTTCAAATCAAAAATTCTCAAAATCTGTGCGTTACGATTTTTTATTAAGCATATCAAATGAAAGGTGATTAAACCACCTTTCTAACGATATATAGCTTATAGGGGCACAATTAAGACTTTTGCCATAAATATTTTTTAAAAGTAGTGAAATTGGCGCTCATGGTACTAATAATACTAATTTTCAAATCAAAAATTCTCAAAATCTGTGCGTTACGATTTTTTGTTAAGGATATCAAATGAAAGGTGATTAAACCACCTTTGTAACGATATATAGCTTATAGGGGCACATTTAAGACTTTTGTCATAAACATTTTTTAAAAGTAGTGAAATTGGCGCTCATGATACTAATTTTCAAATCAAAAATTTCTCAAAATCTGTGCGTTACGATTTTTGGTAAGGATATTAAATGAAAAGTGATTAAACCACCTTTGTAACGATATATAGCTTATAGGGGCACAGTTAAGACTTTTGTCATAAACATTTTTTAAAAGTAGTGAAATTGGCGCTCATGATACTAATTTTCAAATCAAAAATTCTCAAAATCTGTGCGTTACGATTTTTTGTTAAGCATATCAAATGAAAGGTGATTAAACCACCTTTGTACGATATGTTGCTTATAGGGACACAATTAAGACTTTTGCCAAAAATATTTTTTAAATGTAGTGAAATTGGCGCTCATGGTACTAAGTTTCAAATCAAAAATTCTCAAAATCTGTGCGTTACGATTTTTTGTTAAGTATATCAAATGAAAGGTGATTAAACCACCTTTGTAACGATATATAGCTTACAGGGGCTTAATTAAGACTTTTGTCATAAACATTTTTTAAAAGTAGTGAAATTGGCGCTCATGGTACTAATAATACTAATTTTCAAATCAAAAATTCTCAAAATCTGTACGTTACGATTTTTTGTTAAGCATATCAAATGAAAGGTGATTAAACCACCTTTGTAACGATATATAGCTTACAGGGGCACAATTAAGACTTTTGCCATAAATATTTTTTAAAAGTAGTGAAATTGGCGCTCATGGTACTAATAATACTAATTTTCAAATCAAAAATTCTCAAAATCTGTGCGTTACGATTTTTTGTTAAGGATATCAAATGAAAGGTGATTAAACCAATTTTGTAACGATATATAGCTTATAGGGGCACAATTAAGGCTTTTGTCATAAACATTTTTTAAAAGTAGTGAAATTGGCGCTCATGATATAATATAATAAGTTGGGGATTTGCCGAAGCAGACCACAGTGGGTCCCTTTTCGTCCCCCAATGGACAAAGGGTACTACTGCTCGGAGTACTCGTACGTGAGCATGCTCCTCGTGTAAGCATCCTTTGTCACCTCAAGCATATCCTTATAGGTTAGTTGACCAATCTCGGCTTCGCCAATAAATGGGCGTCCCAGAGTGGTCAATCTTATGCTTGCCAGCGCCGGACACTGGCACAGAATGTGTGCTGCTGTTTCCGGCTCCTCTAGGCATAACCTACACGCATCGTCCTCGGTCAGAGTCATCTTCCCGAGATGGTACATGAAGGGACCGTGTCCTGTGACCAGTGCAGTAAGCCAGCTTAAAGTCCTTCGATTGTATCGGATAACTTTTGCTGCCTCACTACGAGACCACTTCACGGCCGCCTTTGATTGCCTGCAGTTAACAGCTTCTTCCCACCTTTTACTGTGTTCCGAGTCCGTCCATTGTTTAATAAGGCCTGCCACCATATTAACGCCTATGGCGATACGTGGTTCTGGGCCACAGAATTCTTCTGCTGATCCTGCTCTTGCTAAAGAATCAGCTTCTTCATTCTTTCAGTTCTATGCCAGAGTGTCCACTCACCCACATAAGTATGAGCTCATTTGTCTGGGCGCACCTATTGAGTTTTGTAAGACATTCTATGGCCAACCTGGAAGTGATGTCCAGCGCATGCACTACGCCAAGCATTTCTGCCTGGTATACAGACACAAACCTCCTCAACCTCAGTACACAGGATAGGCTTAACTCTTTTGAGTACACGCCTGCCCCGGCCCGGCCATTCATCAGAGAGCCGTCTGTGAATATACTGATATCGCTACCAGCGATTTCTTCACAAACGGCTCCATCCGTTATAAGAGTTTTATAACATTTTTCTGTTATTTTTACTCTTTGCCTTCCATCCATAGGCATAAACGCCTCCCTGACATCTCTCTGTACAATATCAAGGATGCGAATATGACCATGCAGGGCCGTTGCCCCATGCCACGTAGCATTTCGCAACATCCTGAGGGCTGACAGCGCCGCTGTTTTCTTTATTTCTAAATCCAACGGCAGCATACCTAACAGAACCTCCATTGCGCTTGTTGGAGTGGTGCGTATTGCACCTGTTATTCCAACACACGCCAGCCGTTGGACTCTGTCCAGTCTCTTCTTAATGGTTTTCTGGCTGACTTTTGTCCACCAAATCACCGAAGCATACGTGATGACAGGTCTAACCATCATAGTGTAAACCCATTTCATAGCCTCTGGGTTTAGCCCCCATTTGAGACCACAAACGCGTCTGCACTGGAACAGAACCCTCTTGGCTCTTTGAATCCTATCCTCGTTCCAGTTCAGTTTGCTATCAAGGGTTACCCCTAGATATTTAACTTTCGTGGACATGTTGATTTCAGCTCCAAAAAGTCTGAGTGGTTCTGTACTCAGGCCTACCCTCTTTCTAGTAAAGAGAATATTGTCTGACTTGCCTGCGTTTACGGTAAGGCCTTGTTCTCGACACCACTCCTCCACCATTCGGAGTGCTCTCTTCATGATGTCAGAGATGGTGTCAATGAACTTGCCGCGGACCACCAACGCAATGTCAATCGATACCCTATCGTGTGTATGCCCGATTCATCCAGTCTAACCAGTAGTGAGTCCACAGTTATGTTCCACAGGGTTAGCGATAACACCCCGCCCTGGGGACATCCTCTACTTACTCTACCTCTAGTCTTTACTCTACCATTCTGCATGTTGACAGCCCTGTGTTTGAGCATATTGTCCACCCAATTTGCTATCATTGCGCTTACATTGCGTTCTGTCAGGGCTTGCCGCAGCCTTCCAAAGCATATTTTGTCGAAAGCACCCCCGATGTCCATAAATGTGGCCATCGCAATGCCTCCTGAAAATACCTCCTTTTCAGTCACTCTTACCAATTCGTGAAGAGCACTCTCCGTAGACCTACCTGCTCTATATGCATGTTGGCATCTACTCAGAGGATTTTGCATCAGCGAGGTGCTCTCAAGACAGTCAACCATCACTCTTTCCATCGTTTTCAAGAGAAAAGATGTTGGGCTGATCGGTCTGAACGACTTCGCCTCCGCATAATCTTTTTTTCCAGGCTTCGGAAGAAAGACAACTTTCGCCTCTCTCCAGACTCTCGGAACATACCCAGTCGCTAGGCAAGTAACGAATATACCCCACAGCCTAGGTGCAATGAGATCTTCCCCCCACTGCATCATAGCAGGGAATATACCGTCCATCCCTGATGTTTTGTACGGAGCAAATGAGCGTATAGCACTCCTCACCCCGTCCATAGTGATCATCCTTTCGGCTTTCAGCCTGTCAACCCTGTGCATTCCTTTCTTCAAGGGTGTCCACGGGTCATCAGACTTAAAACTTCCAGGAAAGTGCACCTCCATCAGAACTTCCATGGACTCCTCTAGGTTCTCTGCCATGGTTCCATCCTTCTTTCGGATCAGTCCCACTTTGGAGAATGGGTCTTTTGAAACCATTTTCTGAAGCCTACATGCTTCTGATATAGTTTCCATCCCAGAACAGAAGTCTCTCCACGACTGCCTTTTCCGTTGTCGTATGAGGTACTTCAGTTCCCTTTTCCGTGCCTTGTAAGATGCCCATGTTTCTGGGGTTCCCCCTCTGATGTGCAGGTTGAAGGCCTTCCTAACCTTCTTCTTCAGAGATTCGATTTCCGTGCACCACCATGGCGTTGGATCACCATCGTCTACTGAAAGTATTGGGCATGCCACCTCGTAGGCTTTGACCATGGCCGAGCTAAGGTGTTTGACATGACTTTCTACTTCCACCGTATTCCCTGGTACTTTTATCGCTTTTTGGGTCAGTGTTTCCCTCAACTTCGCCTTATATTTCACAGGATCTGTATTCTTGGGAATCCTGACCTTCCTGCTATTCCGCTGGCGTCGGATTCCGTACTTGAATTCAAACTGTATGGATCTGTGGTCCGACATGGTTAGCCTATCCACGACCCTCCAATTTTTTATTCTGTTCAGAATCTTCCTGCAGATGAGAGTTACATCAATCACTTCCGCTCGCCTCGCATCAACGAAAGTCGGTTGTGCTCCTCTATTTGCTACCAACAGATTGTACCTCTCCACAAACTCAAGCAATTGCTCTCCTCTGTCGTTGTTGTTGGTGCTACCCCACGCAGTATCGTGCGCGTTAGCATCACATCCTATCATCACTCCAATGTTCCTTTCCTCACACTACTTTACCAGATTCTCCACCTCTTTTGAAGGTGGTTGGTCTGGAGAGTCGTAGGGAAGATACGCTGAAGCTACCATACAAGCACCTGTACCATCCCCAATTCTCACAACGGTGAGATCCGGGGAACATAGGTGTGGCATATGTACCGCTAGTATACCATGTCTCACCAAGATACAAGTCCGTCGTCTGCCATCTGTTACTGGTTGGTACAGAGTGGCCTTTCGCTCTGAGAGACCTTTAATTCTATTGTGAAGAATCCAAGGTTCCTGAAGCATTGCTATGTCAATTCCATCCTCCTCCATGCAACGCATCATCATTGCTGATGCTGCCCTACTATGGTGTAGATTGAGTTGACACACAATGAGGTTTTTCTGGTACGGGCCCACCACTCGCCCTGGTGGTTCTTCCCTTGCAGGATTCCCTACCAGCCCCGTACCAGGGGTTCCATCGCACTCACCTTGCATCCTTTTCGAATTTGATGAGAGCTTGATCAAGGCCGCAGTTGAGTTTCCCTCCTGCCAACCTGATCGCCTCCACCTCATCCTTCCGGCACCACACGGTGAGCTTGACGCCTCCTTTCTTTGCATCTCCGAACTTCGTTACGTTACTAACTCTCCATTTAGAAGTGTCTGCAACGCACCGGTTCTGGGTCTGCAACCTCCTAAGGATGACCTCCTTGCCTTCAGAAGTTCCGTAGACAAAGATGAACATCCTTCTAACGTCCTTCAATGCGTACAGTCGGTCGATCCGCAACTCAGCCCCTTCCCATAAGTTCTTGAGCTTTGTCACGTTTCGGCACAGCCATACCTTGGATGATGGGTTCTTGCACTTAAGTACAATTATTCCATCCTCCAAGTTTGCATTGCCCACAAAACCTACATCGCCATCACTCTCATCGATGGTGTCGAGAGACTCCAAGAGAGCGGATTTAAAGACCGCTAACTGAGACTCTCCCAACTGACCATCGATGGAGCAATCTACGATGCCCATTAAGAGGTCTTTTTCTGCTACCATAGCATAGGATGTCCGGCAGCTTCCAATAACCCCTACCTGGTTTGATTTTCCTCCAGCTAAAGCCTTCGACTTCGCGTCCGCAACCCTTTGTTTTGGCAAAGTTTTACTACCGCTCGGTTTCTGGCTATCAGCCCTCCACGATTTGCCCTGGCTATCGACTTTTGAGGGTCGTCCACCAGCTCCCAACGTCCTTCCTTTATGTGGAAGGCTATCAACCTTTATAGGATGTCCACCTTCCCCATCCTTAGCCGAAGAGCTTACAGCCGTAAGCTGTCCACCTTCCGACTCACCGGTTCGAGTCGTCCCTGTAACGACTTCGCCGAAAGGTCCAGGCTGCTCCCTGAATCTTTTCCGCTCGTTCGTCTCCGGGGTGGACTCATCGCATGACATGCTTTGGAATTGGTCCGCCATTTTACTGACGGGGGACTCCAAAGCATTCTCCCCAGCGGTTGTGCCCGCTCTCTTTCGCTTCCTCCTCCGCTTCTGCTTCTCCCTTACACGGAGTCGCTTTGCCTCGGAATCAGCGTCGTTCCCTATCGCTGCAGCTCCGACGGGACTGGCTGACAATTCCACTCCTTTCGGAGTTTTATCGTCCACCAGGCCCGGCAGGTCACCTTGCGGCTTCCGGCACCCTTCCACGATTAAATCCTTTTGGGATTCCACCGCTTCAGGACTCGTTACCTCAGCGCACCCTTCCTTTTTTTATCTTTATTTTCCATAGAAAATCCCACGAGTTGGGGAGAAGTATACGGACCGGACGGACAGAGATCCCCATTATCCGCCCTACCCTACTAGTATACAACAGGGAGTGGGCTGCCCTGAGGAGACACTATTCGCGATCTAATACCCCTAGACCCTGCACCATCGGTGCTATCTCCCTCGGCATGGCGTCTACAACCTTAGAAATGGGGGGTGACTTTTAGTTCGTTGCTCCACAAAGCCTAACTCAATAGCCATTGTGTCTTTACAACTTAAGCCTCTACATCGCGTCAAGATTGTCACCCATTCGTAGAGGTGGCGCTCATGATACTAATTTTCAAATCAAAAATTTTCAAAATCTGTGCATTACGATTTTTTGTTAAGCATATCAAATGAAAGGTGATTAAACCACCTTTGTAACGATATATAGCTTATAGGGGCACAATTAAGACTTCTGTCATAAACATTTTTTAAAAGTAGTGAAATTGGCGCTCATGATACTAATTTACGATTTTTTGTTAAGCATATCAAATGAAAGGTGATTAAACCACCTTTGTAACGATATATAGCTTATAGGGGCACAATGAAGACTTTTGTCATAAACATTTTTTAAAAGTAGTGAAATTGGCGCTCATGATACTAATCAATCAAAAATTCTCAAAATCTGTGCGTTACGATTTTTTGTTAAGCATATCAAATGAAAGGTGATTAAACCACCTTTGTAACGATATATAGCTTATAGGGGCACTATTAAGACTTTTGTCATAAACATTTTTTAAAAGTAGTGAAATTGGCGCTCATGATACTAATTTTCAAATCAAAAATTCTCAAAATCTGTGCGTTACGATTTTTTGTTAAGCATATCAAATGAAAGGTGATTAAACCACCTTTGTAACGATATATAGCTTATAGGGGCACTATTAAGACTTTTGTCATAAACATTTTTTAAAAGTAGTGAAATTGGCGCTCATGATACTAATTTTCAAATCAAAAATTCTTAAAATCTGTGCGTTACGATTTTAAAACTCTTGAAAAGACATATTATTAGGTTATTATTTTAATATTTTAAAATATTTTCTAATTGACGCCGAAATTTGCTACACTTGGCCAAAAACCAGTTCAATACGCTGCACAGCAACCAGAATAACATTTGTTTTTTACGCCACACGACGGTAGTGATCGATCTTAATGACCGACACAAACAAAGACAATTTTGCAAACACCACTTGTTCATGTTGGAAAAATTGTCTTTGTTTTGGTTTTGACAAAGGCCTGAATTCTCCAACATGAACATTTTGACGCAAACATAAGTGTAAAACTGAAACACAGAGAATTGTTGAGATCGATCATTGTTTGAGTTTGTGACGCACAAGCAAATATTATAATGAAGAATTCATGTTGGATGATCAACAACACAATAACCACGTTACACACAAAAATGAAATGAAAATAACATTGTGTGTTGTGTGCTTCAAATAGTGTTTATTTACATTTATGTTGGAGATTTCTGTTACATGAGTGAAAATTTCTGAACCCTGCCGCCACCATAACATAGCCAATAGAAAACAATGAGATGCAAATATCCCGGATTATACGGACCTAACACGGTAATACGTGGTCAATCATTTTGCATCAATCAGTTATATGTGTTTACAAAATATCAAAATAATAATACTTTGGTCACTGAAGCCACCCATCTAGCATTTGGAAGATTGTTTGTTAATCACGATTAATAGGCGATTCTAATTTTGATCATCTAGAAGATTAGTGGAAGAGATATAAAAAAAAAATCCATGAACATTAATTTAGGCTTGCGCAGAAGGCGAATATACGATTTTTCGCAGCAATCGTTTTTGAAATCAACAACAAATTTTGAATAGAAATAAGTAAGCCTTGCTTTTTTTTGTATTCAAAATACAAATTGTTTTAAGAAAGTGTTCTACAAAATTGTGCAAAAAAAGTAAAATTACATGAAATACAATATAAAAATAAAAAGTAATATAAACAGTAATGAACTTACGCATTTGAAAAGTGAGGCTCTAAAAAATTACTTTAAAATAGTTAAATATTAAGCTAATGGCCAAAGTTTTCGGCGATAGTGAATGTGTTCCTAGCAGCAGCAAAAACCAACAATAATTTTTATTGTTTTATAAAATAATTGCAATAATTCAATCTTCTGTTATATCTGGCAGATGGCGAAACTGGCTCTTCATTATTTCAGTTTGGTTTTTGATTTTTGTATTTGCTTATACATAATTATTTATTTAATAATAGATTAAACAATATTTAAAAACAATGTTTTAAAAATAAAAAAAAAATTAAATTCGTTGTTTTATTTTATAAAACCTATAAAAAACAATCGCATATATGAGTTTTACGTTTCGCATATAACGTTTCCAAGCGGGTCTTCTACAATTCCTAAAAGCGATTTATAATTAAATCTTCTTGGCGAACCGTAGTTGATTTTAGGTAGAGCATCGCAAACAAATCCTCTTGGCGAGTCACAGATGAAACAACGCACCGCAGAAGTTTTACCTTGTAGATTCGCCTTAGTGGAACAGTTTCATACAAAGAATGGAACTTCCAAGATCAGAATCCGAAATCGTATGCGATCTGATAGATCCTCTGGGCGAATCGTTTAAGATTCTTTCGCGATTGTAAATGCTAGCTGGGCATGAACGAGTCTGTGTAATGCATACAAACAAGTATTTACTAACACATATAAATGATTGATGCCAAATGACTGACTGTGTAAGGTCCGCATTAGTGCAAATGTCTTGCATACAGAAAACATAAAAAAAATAGTAAAAAAAGTCAAACCACGGATAGGCAATTCGTCGATAAGCAACTGTAAATGAAAGTTAAAAAATTTTCTTATGTGTGCTATTCCCTCCCATTTCCTCGTGCAAAAGCGTAAATAAGATTTGTTTATTGTTACTTCTTTTACAAAACCTCAAAAAAAAAAAAAAAATTCGAAATAAAAACGCAACAACAAGGCAGTAAAAAAACAGCGAAAACAATAGCAAAAAAGTCGAACAATTGACTTGAAGCGCGTTTCAGCTGAAGAATAGGATCGACTTGTCTTGGATCTGCAGCTGATGTACGTATTTTAATTTGCGTTCTTTGTACGCACTTCTTTTTTGAAAAAATTCTAATTTAAAAAAAACCCAGCCACAAGGCAACAAAAAAACAGCAGAAAACAATTACAAAAAAGTCGAAACAAGCTGGAACAGCAAGTGACTTCAAGTGACTTCAAGTGACTTAAAGTGACTTACAGTGGCTTAAAGTGCGTTTCAGCATGGGCTTGGGTACAGAGAACTGCACAAGCCTACTTTAAGTTCAAGCTTTTTCAAGTACTTAAATTCAAGTATGTATCCAATCTTGAAAAAGCAAGCTTTAGCCAGCTTGCAAAAATACCAAACAGATACAAGCCATATTCATGCTTGCTCGTTGGCTTGGCTTGTTTCGGCTTACTTTGTCGGGCAGAAAGTTGAAAAGCTTAAAACGATCGGCAAAAGCTTGTAAGCTTTGAAAGCAAGTATCCAAAAAATTCAATGAGCTTCTTTAGAGAGAGCTTAAGCGTAATAGGATTTTAAGGATTCTGTGGACTCCGTGGTGTGAAATTTTAGGGTAAATGATTTCGAAGATGCTGTCCAACTTTAAAATTAAAGATGGCGGATAGAGTTGCCACCTAGATTTTTTTTTATTTTTGCTAATTCTTGTAATTTTGAAATTCTAACAACGGATTTGATTTCGAATATATTGTCACAGTTTTAAAATTTAAGATGGAGGTTATTGTTGCCACCTAAATTTTTACCACAGTATTGCCATCTAATAATATGTATTTTTAAAAGTTTTAAACATAATTTATTAGTGTTAAGGGGTTGCTGATTTCGAATCTAAGGTCAGAACTTTAAAATTCAAGATGGTGAATAGGGTTGCCACCTTTATTTTTTGTAGTTTTATAAATTCGGTGCTGGCAAAAAAAAATGGTACACCAAAAATGGGTCGCTGAATCCGAATCCGTCGTCAGAATTTCAAAATTATAAAATTTTGAAATAATAGGGTTGCCACCTAATAATATATATTTTCAAGAGTTTTAAACGTCATTTATTAGTGTTAAGGGGTCGCTGATTTCAAATCTAAAGTCAGAATTTTAAAATTCAAGATGGTGGATAGGGTTGCCACCTTTATTTTTTGTAGTTTTATGAATTCGGGGCTGGCAAAAAATGGTACTCCAAAAATGGGTCACTGAATCCGACTCCGTCGTCAGAATTTCAAAATTATAAAATTTTGAAATAATAGGGTTTATTATGTTTAAAACTATTAAAAAGACATATTATTAGGTGGCAACCCTATTATTTCAAAATTTTATAATTTTGAAATTCTGACGACGGATTCGGATTCAGCGACCAGTTTTTGGTGTACCATTTTTTTTTGGAAGACCCGAATTTATAAAACTAAAAAAAATTAAGGTGGCAACCCTATCCACCATCTTGAATTTTAAAATTCTGACTTTAGATTCGAAATCAGCGACCCCTTAACACTGATAAATGATGTTTAAAACTTTTAAAAATACATATTATTAGGTGGCAATACTGTGGTAAAAATTTAGGTGGCAACCCTAACCTCCATCTTAAATTTTAAAACTGTGACAATATATTCGTAATCAAATCCGTTGTTAGAATTTCAAAATTACAAGAATTCGCAAAAATAAAATAAAATCTAGGTGGCAACTCTATCCGCTTTCTTAAATTTTAAAGTTTGACAGCATCTTCGAAATCATTTACCCTAAAACTTCACACCACGGAGTCCACAGAATCCTTAAAAGTCATATTACGCTTAAGCTCTCTCTAAAGAAGCTCATTGAATTTTTTGGATACTTGCTTTTATTCAATAATTTGGATACTTGCGAGCTTACAAGCTTTTGCCGAAGGCATCAAGCTTTCCTTTACTTGAATCTTTGTGCCGTTCGCTTGTAAGCTAGAATAGGTGCAAGCTGTGCGTGGGCTTATTTATATTCAATTACAAGCTATACTTGATTCAAAATTATCAAGCTCAAGCTAGCTTGAACTTGTATTTTAAGCAAGCGCTTGAAATAGACTTTTCAAGCAGGCTTGTGCAGTTCTCTGCTTGGGTAGTTCACGAACGAACTAGTTCAATTGAACTATTCGCACTCAAGAACTATGTGAACTAGTTCGTTGATTCTCGTTCTTTTAGTTCAATCGATTTTGCAGCGAGTCAGATCGAAATGAACTAGAAAATTTTTTTTTTCACTCAACAATGGTTTGAGTCCGTGCTGATACAGTTTTTCACTAATGAAAGGTAAAAAAAAAAATTATTGCAACAAATTTTTGTGGCAAATTTTGTGTGGAATGCCCCATACGTAGTATTTTTATGCAAATTTCTTCTATGTCCGCAGTTAATGATTGATTCGGTCATATAGTTCGTTTCATTTTATAGATCTGATCATGAAAGAGAGATCTAAAAAATACAACGAGCTAAAACACCAAACGAACTATAAGACCTAACGAACAAACAACATGAACGAGTGCACGAAACGAACTAAAAGAGCGAACGAACTAAATGAACTAAAAGAACTATATGAACGAACTAGTTCATTAAACTCAATTGAACTAAAAAGAGCGATCTTTTTAGTGAACTAAAATGCCCAAGCCTATTTCAGCATCGTTTTTTGCATTTTCGTATCTTTACTTGTTGTCCACTGGTTTGAGGAAAGCAAAGAGCACACACAAAATCACGTGACTTTTAATTCTTCGATTGCAAAAATAAAAAAAATAAAAAAAAGTAATATATAGAAAAAAAACACAAAATAGTAAAAAACCTGATGTGCAACAAGTCAGCGGTAGTGAGCGCGCACTATACGCACTACCAGCAGCTTTTAGCTTGACGTGCTTTCAGCTCGGCTCGGCAAAGCAACAAGTCGCCACTATAAACGCGCCCTTAGAGCTCAAAGCTCGTAGGAGCCGAGCTCAGCATCATTATTCTAAACGATCTCCGAAGTTCAGGGGCTTTCCAAACTAGGTCTACCTTAATATTGATTGTCTAACAGAAATAATCATGCTTAGACACCTTTTCCTCGAGAATACAACGGAAAGAACAGCGTCAAAGAAAACTTGCCGGTACTCAAGTTTTCAAGCCTATACCGTCTATACTGTAAAAGGTCTAGTAACACGCTGACCAAGAAATTCTTTTTAAGCAAAATTTAAGACACATTTATAAGACTCCTCAGAAATGCGAAAAATTAACAAAACCTTATGAGAACCTGCTCTTCAGAAAATTGAAAATGGAAATTGATTTGATTAGTAAATTCTTATGTGAAAAAATTTTTATTGTAAACAACAAATGCATCGCTAGAATGAAAATTTAACGAAATACAACAAAATGCAACGGTCTTAAATTTATTGTGTGTTTGCTGTGAAAATAGATTCACGCTCTATGAAAATAAATTTTTAATATTTTCCAGAGCTATCTATCATCTAAGCGTAAAATATGCCGCCCTCTTTTTCATCTTAATATTTCAAAAAAAATTCTATCTTAGAGGAAGCTGTTGCTGTTCGACTGTGATTTCTTTTCATAATATCAGTGAACAACAACCTTTGATTCCTCCATCCATTTTGTCCAAAGATAGCGTGATCCGAATTGCTAGTTTTTTACGTGAAAATTACATTTTCACTTTTTCATTTCGTTTATATTGTGTGCAGAAGTTAACTTTTAGTTTCATTTTAAAGGCACAAAAAGACCAAGACTGACAAATTGTTGTTACTGTGTTGCTGCAAAAGCTAGCGTAACGATCTCAACTGACTAGTCAATGCAGAAGATAGTTTCAGGGGAGCGAGAAAAAACTCAAGCTACTTTCTTAGTTATTAAAATATAGTTTGCTGCACTTTTTCGATTTATTCATACTTAACATGTAGGTTTGGTACGCATTTGAGAAGTTTGTTAACCAGTTTGTTTTACCACTTACGGTGTATTTCTGTGCTGTTCATGCAAGACTGACTTTTTGATGTTTTTCCATTGCATGCGATGTTATGTATGTTATAAATTAGGTCAGTCTTTATTCTTATTTTTGTGTATACTCTAGTTCTAGATCAAGTCTTTTGAATAACTTGGCTATTTCATAAAATGCTCGAAAGTAAAATGATTAGAATTGTTTTGTGAACTGCATTCTGTGTGAATAGCATTCTTTGAATAAAGACATAATTTTATTAATCTGAATAAAGACAAATGCATACTATATTTGAAATTAATTTTTAAAAATTGAGTGTGAATTCATTCAAATGTCGTTGTCAAGTAGTACTTTTAGTTTTGAATATGAATGCGGATTTTGCAGATTTGCTGTTTTTTATATACATATTTGCATAAAAATAGTTTTTTCTTTAATTCTTATCAAAAATGTTTTATCTTCCCTTTACAGCTCAATAAACACTGATAATATAATATCTGATACGTTAATATAAAAAAAAAAACAAAACTGCTACTATTCACAACAAAAGAAGGTGAGTTTACAAAACTTTAGTAAGTAAGAGTTCTGTACAATACAGCAATTTTTGATAATTGATTGATTAAGATTATAAGCTTATTGTCAAAAAGTATCTCAAAGTATTATTGCTATTTGATGGGACTATTTTTATGCGTTGTTTGGAGTCGAAAAAGCGCAAAATACACAGGGCTGGAAAAACCCAATGGATTTGGCTTTTTGGGTTTCTTGGGGTTTTTCTAAATATCCAATAAAAAGAGTTTACAATTTTTCAAAACGAGTTTTCATTATTTTTTATGTATCTACTTATTAATGTTCTTTAAGGTCGCGCTTTCGATCAAAAATAAAAGTTAAAATTTGACTTTTATTTTTTTTCAATCAAAAATAACTGTCAAAACTTGACTTTTATTTTTTCCATCAAAGTTTAATACAAAGTTTCGATACAGTTAAAATTTTACTTTTTTTTCGATATAAAAAAAGCAATATGCTGCTTATTGACTGTTCTATTGAAATAAGAAATAATTTTTATTTTTTATCTTTACCAATAAAAATTGAAATTCATTATTATTTAATTAATTAATTGTAATTATGTATATAGTTATTATTCTTTTACACCTATTCGTAACATTTTTGCAAAGAGAAAAAAAAACATTGCTATCGATCTTCATATCGTTGCACATCGTTATTTAAATGACATCGCTATTTGCTTATCCATTGCACATTGTGTTTTCATTCATTTCGCAAACGCCTGAGACAGTGGCTACAAGCAGATGATATAAGAATTAAAATATGACTTTTACTTTTGACTGAAAAATTTATCGAAGATTATTATTCCTTAGCTAACAAGCATCACATTGCTATATTCAAATATCGAATAGACTTACTCTTTCCATTTGACTTTTTGAATTTTTCCATTTTCGGTCCCTGGTTTTCGTTGTTCTTGCGTACTTTTTGGGTACTTTTTGTGCTGAACTTTCCACCGTTGTTATGCTTTGTGTTTTCAAGTTTTTTGAACATTTGTTATAGGTTTGATTTTTCATTGGTGATCATAGCGAATCTATATACTTATTAAACAAAAAATCTTTCATTTACTTTGCAAAACTTAATTGAGGGCATTATTATCTAAAGAAAAATGAAAACCACAAGTCAAATCAGTCATCCACAAGAATAAAGCGCGCAGTATGAACACCAATAAGCTCAATAAGGTACTTTGTGAAGCGTTGAATAAGCGTTCGTTCACTATTATCAAAAAAAGCCCGACAAAACAGCTTTGTGAATCAGTTTCAGCCAAAGCGTCGACTATGAATGCGGCCTTATGCTAGTATCTTTTTTAACTAAAAAAGGGATATTTACTTAAATTTGTAAGGTGTTCAAGGATATCGCAATTTCAAAAAAGGGATAAATAAAAGATAATTTTTAATAGGTTTTTTATTAAAGTAAATGAAATTGATGTATTAATTAGTAAAAAAGTTTATATAAATTGCTTTTAATTAACCCATTCCAGTCTGCACATAGTTTACGTCTCCATTTTGTCTAAATTCACATTTGTTAGCAAGGGATACCTAGGATAGAAATAAATTGTAGGCCTCTCTCTACCTGCCCGAACATCTGAGATAATGATGTGAAAAAATCTTACCACTTTCAGGTAAATTATTCATAATAAACAGGTGAAAACTCCGATTGATATCAGAATTTCACGAATCGAAGTTTCCCCATTCTTTTAACAAAATTTCAAACAAAAAGCTACGAGCATTTAGTCCAGAACGCCAAAAGAAAAAAATACCTATGAAGGGGTAAAATTTCACCCCATCCGACTGAAGTGGGTTAACTTGTTTTTATCGTCCTCGTCATCGGTATTTATATCCGAATCGTCACTTTTTCTGATATTTGTATTTTGCAGCGATGATCGAAGTAATTCTGGCTGTGTTTTCAGAAAATTGTAGAATTTAATGCAAGCGTACAGCAAATTACATTTTACCGTAAGAACGGTTTTTAACGTGTTGATTTGCAATCGAGTTTTCTCCATTTATTTGTCCAAGGCTTGTAGATTGATTAAGTACATTACTTAAAAGCATTTTTTTTGTGTGATATGTTTTTGCAATAAGGTTTTACTCAAAATCAATTTTTTGACCTGGTTGACAGTATAATCAGCTCCGTATCTAGGGTACAGCGTGAGCATGCTAAGCATGCTCAAACATTCTGTGCGCAGCTCTGATCGATTTAAAAAAATGTCCTTGTATAAATCTTTTAATACTGAGGTACATGTGTCTTTTTATTAGTGTTATCAAAAATCAGTCATTCTTGAGCGCTCTGTCGTTGGAAGTGAAAATATCATTTGCACTTTGAACATACCCTGTGTCTTGCGCGCTTTGAACGTGATGTATAGAAGAGTTCACTTATTGAAGATGTAAGAAAACTTAAAACTTACGAAAACTTTCAACGCATGCTCAAGGCTCATTTATACACGGTTAAAAATCCTGTACTAAAATTTAAACTTTTCTGTACTACATATAAGTCCACACCAGCTTTGGTGTTAAATCTAGCATTTGCAAAATACTAAAAAATGGTTTTAATACAGCTTTGGTTTAAAATTTAGTACAAGCTTGGATTAAAATATTACAAATTTTTATACAAATAAAAAACCGCTATCCTCCTGCAGCCACAATTGTGTTTATAACATAAAGAAACATATGAACCGAGTCGCCTAATATTGAGTCGCAGCAGTACCAGGCTAACTTTTTACGGGTCTCAATCTAAATTTAGTATCCAAATGTACTAGAATTTAGTATAAATTGTATTAAAAGCAAAAAATAATACAGAATTCTACTTAAATATAAACCAAAAAGGAATAAATTGGAACCAAAAAGCTAAAATTTAAACCAAAAAGCTAAAATGGATGCTGTAATATTTCTTTTGGTTTAAATTCTAGTGCAGAAGCCGCCTTAATATTGTGAAGATTTGATGAAACCCAAAAACGAAGAGTGCAACCTTTTTGATATTACCTACTGATCTCTTATTTGTATTATATATAATATTAAACTTTAATAAAGACAAGTAAAACTAATAAAAAGTTTAGATATTTATACATTAGACCGGATCGAAATTTAGATTCCGCCGTTTGGGGTCTCAGAAGTTAGAGACTTCTCATTAAAATGATTTCTGCATACTTTTTTTTCAAATCGGAGAAAATCCGCCGAAGCAATTTTGATTCTCCTGAAGGTCCTTCTTGGTAAAAAAAAAGTTTTTTACTTGTAACTTTTAATTTTTCACAGAACGCATACCCACATCTGCTAGAATGCTAAATTTCTTACTCATACCAACATTATGACATAAAAAAGTTTTTAAAATTATTTTTCACTATAACTCTTATTGACCACCAAAAATTTAATTTTTTGCTATTTCTAAAAACACATTTTTTTAAAACCACTGTTCATTAGATTTACCTGGCAGACACATTTTCATTAGATTTACGTGGAATTGTTATTGTTGGAAAGGTATTAAGTTATTTTTTCTTTCTGTATATCGCTTTAATAAAAGTTGAGTGCGAAAACTGACAGAACGTTTGAAATTGACTTCAGAAATCTGATAAAATGATACATTACTTACTCATACAAATATATAATTATAATACATTTTGACGTGATTCCAACTTTGTGTACGTTGTTTCACGAGATTGTAAAGAACACAGCTTTGATTAAAACGATATACAGAAAGAAAGAGTGTGTGTGTTTCGTCCAACGAAAAAATAATAAACATAAAATGCATCTAATATAAATTCTTCCTTGCGTTAAACTGCGTTTAAAAAAGAATGGTCGACTAAATTTTAACAAGAATTAGATAAACACGCAAAATTAGCTGCGAGAAACCAGGACAAACAACTTTTCTCGCTGTACCTGCTTTGGTCTGCCTGCCAATGTGGACTTCAAGCATATTTATATGAAACTGTATGAAGCCACTTTTGTCGCACTGGTGCATGTCTGTGCCTACCTGCCTGCTTCGGTGTTTACTCTGCGGACAGCCTAAGGTTGCAAACAGAGTAAGCGCCGAAGCGGAAAGGAACGACATGACTTCACCAACTGAACGTAGAAAAACCAACATGTTAAGATGTTCTGGCGAAAGCCTGTTTCGCAATTGGTTCGCTATGAGACCAGCATGAGAAAATAACCTTTCGGATGGCACCGAATTGCAACAATTGATAAATATTTTTTGTAGAATCCATTTTTGTTTTAACCACCTCAAACAAAAAACATAATATGTCACTGTTATCGGATTCTTGATTATTAGATGTCGATGCCGCTATCACAACTTCTTCATTTGAAATTCTTGCTTGTCTCATCTCGGCATTCACATGATCACCTAAAAGGAGAGGGAGTGTAATTTTGCAGTAATTATTTATGTACTGCTTCTTACCAAGGTGAAAAATTGCTTGAGAACACTCACGGATATTTTGAAATGCGTGCTTTTTGAACCTGGGATATAGAAGTGTTAAAGAAGCGTATGGTTTTATCAATTCAATATTGTACATTTTTTGTGATTTCAATGGAAAGCACTTGTTTTAAATTCTTGCCAACTTGACTTGAGAACATTGCTCTGTTGTCTATAATAAAATATTAGTAGTTTGAATATTGTGAATATAAATTTGTTTTAACAGCCCTATTCTGGCAAAGTAACAATTGTTACCCAGTATTCTTGATATTTCTATGTGTTTGTTGTAATGGTTTTTTTTTTCAAAACAAAATTTGAAACTCAAAAATAATAAATTTTGATAAAAATGGTCACCTGCTTTTCAAATAGTGACAATTTCATTAAAAAATTTTGTTACGCGTTTAACGTAATCAGATGATACTCAATTTGTCACACTTCCACTTACAGTCTCTTTTTTTAATTTTGGCGACCACTATTTTACATTTATCGAATCAAGAGTTGCCAACGCAGCTTTATTTGTTGTTAAACAGCTATTTCGTTTATTAGTTTAGAAAAGACAGTTCTCAGATTAGCGTTAATGTTTTTGTTTCGCATAAAATGAAAAAAGTCGAAAATAAAAGTCGACTTTCGACTTTTTTTAATATCAGAAAGTCGATTGCCAAAAGTCGAAAATTATCAAGTAAAAGTCGACTTTCGACTTATATCGACTTTGACTTGCACATCCCTAGTAAAAACAATGACAACAATCGACTGTAAGAATTTTAAGATATAAGCAAAAATATGTGCTGGCGTTACGTTACAAAAAACGGAAGTGATTTTTGACTTGGAGTACAAAATTTGCAAAACTCTCAGAATTGGACACGACTTTTTGCATACAACTTTTCTTAGAAGGGCTTAAAATAACATAAGTTTATTTTTCAAGTGATTAAATATAAAAATCTTCTCTGGGGTTTTTTTATTAGGCTTTTTGTTCTGGAGTTACGTTACTGGCGTAACGTTACTAAAATTTCCATTGTAGTTTAATTAACAGGCTTATTACGGTTCACAGCAATACACTGCTGTGTCTTATTTTAAGTATAAGCAATGCACACAATAATAGCAGAAATTACTGTTGTGTTGTGAACCGTAATAGGCCTATAAGTAATTACACGGAGAAAACTGTTCGCTAAATTCGTATTGTGGTTAAGCAAAACTTGCGCTTGATTCTCAGCCACTTCAAAATTATGCTAAATTTTAGCAAAAACTAATCAAAATTTGCTATTTCAATTTATAATAACTAAGCAAATATTTGCTTGAATTAAGTAGAAATTTACTATTCCAATTTATAATAACTAAGCATATATTTCCTTGAATTAAGTAAAAATTTGGTTTTTGCAGTTTATAATAACTAAGCAATTATTTGCTTGAATTCAATCAAAATTTTGCTTAGTTATTATAAACACCTATGTGAAGTTGGCAACCCACTTCTCGGAAGGGAATTTATTTTTTTTTCATTCGATTGTACTCGGTGTGTACCTGATTGTACCACCTTAATTTTCGTTTGTACCTTATGGGGGGAAAAAATATGGGGGTAAGAAAATTGGTCCGCAACTCATGTTGAGATAAACTATTTATGTTAACGCTATTGTGAAGGGAATCGTTTGTACCCGTTTGTACCATCGAGAAATCGTTTGTACCCTTTTGTACCACCGATAAATGGTTTGTACCTGTTTGTACCAACGAGTATTCATTTGTATATATTGTATATATAAAGTATATAAGTATATATTGTTTGTACCAAACGAGTAATCGTTTGTACCCCTTCGTTCTAACGATTATATCGTTTGTACCAAACGAGTAACCGTTTGTACTCCTTTGTTCTAACGATTATATCGTTTGTACCCGTTTGTACCACCGAGAAATCGTTTGTACCTGTTTGTAACGAGTATTCATTCGTACCCGTTTGTACCAAACGAGTAATCGTTTGTACCCCTTCGTTCTAACGATTATATCGTTTGTACCGACGAGAAATCGTTTGTACCTGTTTGTACCACCGAGGAATCGTTTGTACCCTTTTGTACCACCGATAAATCGTTTGTACCCGTTTGTACCCGTTTGTACCCCTCGTTCTAACGATTGTATCGTTTGTACCTGTTTGTACCACCGAGAAATCGTTTGTACCGGTTTGTACCACCGATAAATCGTTTGTACCCGTTTGTTCCACCGATAAATCGTTTGTACCCCTTCGTTCTAACGATTATATCGTTTGTACCCTTTCGTTTTAACTAATATACCGTTTGTACCTGTTCGTACCACCGATAAATCATCTGTGACCTTTGTATTTATGTACAGGGTCCGCCATATAACTTTTTTTTTTGAAAATTCTATAAAAAAAAACTACTGAATATTTTCTCAAATTTCTTTTGTTATTTGAAAGTACAATTCTTCCGGTTAATAATGAAAAATAATTTCATTCAAATGGCTGCCTCGACTGGCCATACAGTAGCCTACACGATCGGTCCAATTTTTAAGCACATTATCGATTGTGTGCAGCTGTATTTCACCAATGGCTTCACGAATATTGTCCTTTAAAGCGTCAATTGTCTCTGGCTTGTCGGCGTAGCACTTATCTTTGAGGGCACCCCACAAATAATAGTCCAACGGTGTCAAATCGCAGCTTCAAGGTGGCCAAACGACATCAGCTCTGCGGCTGATAATGCTATCTTCAAAAACAGGGCGCAAAACATCGAGTGTAGCTTCGGCTGTGTGGCACGTAGCGCCGTCCTGCTGAAACCAAATGTTGCCAATATCCTCCTCCTCAATTTTTGTGAACAAAAATTCGTTCAACATGGCCCGATAACGATCGCCATTGACTGTAACGGCAACTCCTTGCTCATTTTCGAAGAGAAAAAAGCCCAATTATGCCTCTTGACCAAAATCCGCACCAAACAGTGACTCGTTTTGGGTGCAGCGGCTTTTCAATGTATGCGTGCGGGTTTTCTGTGCCCCAAATGCGACAATTTTGCTTGTTAACATACCCGCAAAGATCAAAATGAGCTTCATCTGAAAAGATGATTTTGTTGGCAAAATCGACATCTTCTGTAAGTCGATCGCAGGCCCACTTCTCAGCGTTGTTCAAGCGTATACACAACCATATTCGTTCAGCGGAAGGATAAAACTAATTATCTGTCAAATCAGACATGAGCTAAGTGTTACCATTCACGAAATAAGCACTAGTTGAAAAAAAAACGTTATATGGCGGACCCGTATTTGTATCATCGTTCGTACTTGTTAAGAAAAAAATTTTTTTTTTCTAAAAAATTATTTTTTAAAGTCTAAAAAAAAATTAAATAAAAACATCGGTACAAACGGGTACAAACAAATCCTTTCACAATAGCTTTAACAAAAATAATTTATCTCAACATGAGTTGCGGACCAATTTTCCTTACCACCATATTTAGGTACAAACGAAAATTAAGGTGGTACAATCAGGTACACACCGAGTACATTCGAATGAAAAAAAAAAATAAATTCCCTTCCGAGAAGTGGGTTGCCAACTTCACATAGGTATTATAAACTGCAAAAGCAAATTTTTACTTAATTTAAGCGAGTATTTGCTTAGGTATTTTAAATTGAAATAGCAAATTTTGATTAGTTTTTGCTGAAATCTAGCATATTGAAGTGAAATAATAAATTATTAACATTAAATTAAATAGAAAAATTACCACCATCTGGAGGTTTGAACCTCGGCCGCGTGAGGCCGCGTTCATAGTGGACGCTTTGGCTGAAGCTGATGCATAAAGCTGCTTTGTCAAGCTTTTTTTGATCATAGTGAACGCTTATTCACCGCTGCATAAAGTAGCTTATTGAGCTTATTGGTGTTCATAGTGCGCGCTTTATGCTTATGGCTGATATGCTTTGTTTTCATTTGTCTCTTTGGAAAATAATGCCCTCAATTGCGTTTTGCAAAGTAAATTTTTTTGTTTAATGAGTATGTAGATTCGCGATGATCACCAATGAAAAATCAAACCAATAACAAACAAAAGTTCAAAGGAACTTGAAAACACAAAGCATAACAACAGTGGAAAGTTCAGCACAAAAAGTACCCAAGAAGAAAGCAAGAACAATGAAAACTATGTAAACAAACGAGATAGAATACACAAGCGCATACAACTGAAAAGCACCACAAAAGGACCACAACGCAACAACAACACAACAACAACACAACAACAACACAACAACGGTTAAAACTTCAGCACAAAAAAAATCAACGAAAATATTGTTAACAGGCAAAATAGACAAACATGTGCCGAATAGCATTTTAAAAATGCTCTACAACAAAGCATAAAAAACAAAACTATTTTTCTGAGATGGAAATATAAGCGCTGAAAAGCATTTGAAATTAAGCTTTATGCATTATGAACACTTTGAGCTTTTTCCAAATGATTATACACAAAGCGTTTTTCAGCTAAACCTCTGCGTCCTGACGGCTGCAACGCTGAGCTACGGTGAAAGGAACACTCGCCAAGAGCTATACATTGCCAGCACAATGTTTAAAGGATGTTTTAAAAATAAATATTTTGTATTATATTTAAATTGTCTTTTTCTTTATATTTTTCACTTTTATTATAAACTAGCTGAACCCGGTGTACTTCGCTACTCCCCTCGTTATAAAATAAAATTGAAAGTATTTATATATTTTTCACGCCATCGAATTTTCGAAATAAGTCCACCCCAGCGCCACCTACCGTGTCCATTTATACACAAATTATTTTCTTATGATCAAACAAACATACATTCTGAATTTCAGTCAAATTGGTCCATAAATTCAAATTTTTGATATAAGTCCACCCCAGCGCCACCTATCGGGTCCAAATATATCCTATGTTACCCACCGTACCAAGATGAACATTACCTGAAAATTTCATCAAAATCGGCCCAGCCGTTTTGGAGTCCATACGTTACATACATACACACATCCTATTTTATATATATAGATAAGTTGCACTTCAACAAATTCACTCGTTACTTAATTTTGTTTTGACAGCCGAACAGCTGTTTTTCGGAGTTCGGAGTGCGGATCGGTATTGTAGTTCCCTCGCACGGATTCAACAATGGCATTTTTGCTTTAAAGGGAAGGGAGTGCGTATCTGATCAACTCTCGCCGCAACTGATCCGCCGGATTCCACAATCAGCATGATTAAGGCCGCGTTCATAGTAAACGCTTTTAGCTTAGCCGAGAGGTTCAGCTGAAAAACGCTTTGTGTATAATCATATGGAAAAAGCTCAAAGCGTTCATAGTGCTAGCATAAAGCTTAATTTAAAATGCTTTTCAGCGCTTATTTTTCCATCTCGCTTGCTCACACAGAAAAATAGTTTTGTTTTTTATGCTTTGTTGTAGAGCATTTTTAAAATGCTATTCGGCACATGTTTGTCTATTTTGCCTGTTAACAATATTTTCGTTGATTTTTTTTGTGCTGAAGTTTTAACCGTTGTTGTGTTGTTGTTGTGTTGTTGTTGTGTTGTTGTTGCGTTGTGGTCCTTTTGTGGTGCTTTTCAGTTGTATGCGCTTGTGTATTCTATCTCGTTTGTTTACATAGTTTTCATTGTTCTTGCTTTCTTCTTGGGTACTTTTTGTGCTGAACTTTCCACTGTTGTTATGCTTTGTGTTTTCAAGTTCCTTTGAACTTTTGTTTGTTATTGGTTTGATCTTTCATTGGTGATCATCGCGAATCTACATACTCATTAAACAAAAAAATTTACTTTGCAAAACGCAATTGAGGGCATTATTTTCCAAAGAGACAAATGAAAACAAAGCATATCAGCCATAAGCATAAAGCGCGCACTATGAACACCAATAAGCTCAATAAGCTACTTTATGCAGCGTTGAATAAGCGTTCACTATGATCAAAAAAAGCTTGACAAAGCAGCTTTATGCATCAGCTTCAGCCAAAGCGTCCACTATGAACGCGGCCTAAAACAAAAAGTCTACGAAACATTTACTAAACATTTACAAAAAAGAAAAACTACATTTGTGAAACAGTGCAGACGATTTGATCATCATTGCTTAAATTAATAAAGTTAAAATGTTTCTCTTAGATTATATCATCAAATAATATGTTTTTAATAAGTTTCAATTTTTGGTCACGGTAGACTTTTCTGTGGAAATGCCTATATGCATATTCCTGTTGTGGAGAAATGTATACTTGAATACAATTTTTCAACTTTTTCAAAAAAATTAATATAAGGTCTTATATTTCGGGCACCAGAAGTGGTACCGAAGATAATTTTCTCAATTCGGATTCTGCAAATAGTTTTGAACGAAACCTAAACTAAAATAGTTTTAATATCATAAAACATATATATATATATATATATATAGATAATAGATAACAATTAAAAGTTCTGTGCTATCTCGAGTGTACCTTTAGATTCGAATATCCTGCGCACAGGACACTGTGGGTAAAAACCAAGAGTGGCATCGTTTTTGGCAGGATGTTGCTAGTTAAAGTCTCTATTTACTTTTACTTTAAGACATATGTAGTCATTCTTACAAAAATCAAAGCATTTTGAGATCGTGATTTTTACTGTTTTTCTTAAAAAACAACTTTGTACTTGCGGGAGAGGAAGACATCCTTATTTTTTCCTAATATATATTTGCAAAGTACGATTATATTTGCAAAGTACGAGTTTAACTTTTGATTCGAATACAGCTTTTGGCAAGAATTTTAAACTCTTACTATTGCACAGAACGAATTTAACTCTTGGTATGATTTGAAGTCATAGCACCAACTTCTTATGCACAAATCATTTTATCAAAACTATGAACGATATGTATTGCATACTATTAGATAGGAAATTAAATCACCTTTCCAACAATATATGTCTTATAAGTCAAAATTTGTGCCAAGAATGTTTTTGAAATGCATATCATTGGACAGGTGATTAAACCACCTTTATAACGATATATATATCTTATAAGTGCACAAGTGTTCAAAGTACTAAGTAGTACCATGATCGAAAACCTCACTAATTTTAAAAAATGTTTATGACAAAAGTCTTAATTTTGCCCCTATAAGCTATATATCTTCACAAAGGTGGTTTTATCACCTTTCCAATGATATACTTTACAAAAATATGTAACGCACAGATTTTGAAAATTTTTGCTTTGAAACTTAGTACCATTAGTACCATGAGCGCCAATTTCACTACTTTTATAAAATGTTTATGGCAAAAGTCTTAATTGCACCCTTATAAGCTATATATCTATATAAAGGTGGTTTAATCACCTGTCTAATGATATGATATACATATAAATTTCATAAAAGGAATTTTTAATAAGAAGTTGGTACCATGACTGGTACCAAATCCATACCAAGAGTTAAATTCGTTCATTGCAATAGTACGAATTAAAAATTCGTGCGAAAAGTTAAATTCGAATCAAAAGATAAATTCGTACTTTGCAAAAAGAACGAATTTAATTCCTTTCTAAAAGTTAAATTCATACTTTGCAAAAAGTACGAATTTAACTTTTTGCGGATCAAAAGTATTTTTTTGGGTCTTCACTAAGTTAGCGTCGGATTGTCGAATTTATCTTCACGCACTTGGGTAGAAGGCACAGGTATTATTTTGAAGAACGACCTTGAGCGACCTCTAAACCTTTGTCAAAAAATTTGAAAAAGGTTTCGCTTCGGCTCATCCAAATTTTAACAAAAAAAAAAGTTTACGCCCTAATGTGCATTAATTTTTATATTCATAAAGTTATCTAAAAAAATGCCTTTGTTATGTCTATTTTTATTTTTATAAAATAAATGGAAAACTTAAATGCATTGAACTTACATAGTGTTTCTTTTATTGTTGCTTATTTCGCTCTTTATGCTTGCTACGTCTCATACTTCAGATGTTCCAAGTAAAGAAAACAATGTTACCGATATATCTGTTTGTTGCACATATTTTCAAACTCATATTTTTAATGCTGAGTAATTTCACTCTCTCATACCTGTTCCATCGTTATCTAAAAGAGAAATATTCCATGCATACTCAATGCAGAGAGAGACTAACTGTTAAGAAAAAATAATAACACACAACTAGTGTGCTTGGATGGTTCTTTGCAGAGCTTTAGTTTGAACCCCCAAAAACCCAATTCGCTACGGGCCTGCACTGATGTTTTCACACATATTTCTTATTATTTTTATTTCATTATTAGAGACAGTAAAGAAGATACATACTATGTTATGCACGACATGAGATAAAATTGGTTTTCAAAGTCGAAATAAAATAGTTTTTTGTGGCATATGATGAAGAGCGCAATATTTGAATGAGGAGTGAAAACTTGAATGTGCTTTTACGAGCAAAAGCCGCACCCATTCAAACTAGTGAATCTTAACGAAAATTTAAAATGGTCATTATTTCTAATGATAGACCTTTGGCTTACTTAAAACTGAAAAAATTTGTCAATTTTGTGTTCAGCTACATATCACCGCTTATCTCCGCTTAATTTGTTCCGTAACTATGTATATGTTTGAAATTAACAATTATATTTTTAATATAAATTCATGCATACGTTTAGTTGTAAAGCTTTAGTTAAATATTTATACATGTTAATAAAAAAAGAATGTAATGATGTCATGTTGTCCGAAGAGAATATCAATTGTTGAAGGAAAATAAAAATAGAAAACAACTTTGACAAATGTTTTTATTTATTAATTGTCGATAGGCTAAACTCATGACGTTTTTAATTATTTCTTAACCTAACACTTGCCATTAAATGTAATGAAGACATTTGGAAAGAAACTGTTTTTTCCATTGGAATGGGACTTTAATATTAACGAGACAAGTTTTTGCAAATTAAAGTGTTTATTTATAAACGTTCGTTTTTTTATTTATAGATAAACAGAAGAAAAAATAAAACAATCGTACTCGTCGCAGCAAGCACCAAATTGCAAATAGGTACTGTTTTGGGAAATTTTATTCAATAGAAGTAGATGCAGACAAGAGACGTTCGTGATTCATAAAATTTTTTAGTAACAACTTTAAATCGAACTAGTCTAAAGCAAAATCTACTTCGAATATACAAAAAACGAAAAAAAAGAGATGTCCAAATCTTTTCCTCAAAATATTTCTCTGTGGAATTCAGTTTGGATGACTACAATAAAATTCATAAAAATTTAATTTTTTCTTTAGTATAACTGTTTCTTCGCTTCCTTTTGCGTGCAAAAGGAATTAACGAAAATAGCTTTAAAAGTAATGTCGGAACATGTCAAAAAAATTTATAAATCGTCATTCAAACTCTAATCGTATGACCAGGCAAAAAACTCGGAAAGCACACAAAAATCAAAGAGAACACATTTTTCAGAAAATGTGTGTTTTTTTAGAACATCACGCATGTTATAAAATGTTTGTTTTCGAGACTTGTTCTCATGGGACCACGTAAACTTTGAATTTGAAGTATAATGTTGTGAGCATAAATTTCTAAACTTAACATCGCTTCCGAAATCAGCGAATCATTCATACAAAGTGAGCATATTATTGCTCGTTCTTAAAACCATATCTCGCTGATATGTTTTTTTTGTTTTGCTAATAATAAAATCTATAAAAATAAATCTTGATGGATCGATGATTTAAAAAACACGGCATTGCAAAGCATATAGATTTACATAAAAATAAATAGAGGTGCCAGTGGTAAAGTTTAAGGGCGGTACATCTTCGAAACATTCCAAATAAACGGGCTCTTTTTTGTGAGTAATTTGTTATCATTTATTGCTTTAAATATTTTGCCAAACTTTTTAAAATATTGATTTTATTAACAATCAATAAATCTTACAAATAATTGGCTTTGTGGAATTCGAAAAATACTTTTACCATGTAATGAACAGTGCCGGCAATTCCAAGCAAATACTTGAAAATGTTGGTTTGTTTATATATTTAACATATGTGCATATCTTTTCATATATGACAAAATGAATTGTTTCATAAACTTTTTATTTTTGGTGGTTAAAATGCCGAAAAAAAATAATCTCGAGGTAATTGATTCGAGATAATTTAAAGATGTATGTAATTTTATACTGTAATACCGATATCTATATCAGAGCTGTAAAAGAATGCATTAATTTGTGATTGAAAAAGTGATTGAATTCATTTTCCAAATGATTTTCTAAGTAAAAAGTCAATATTTTGGACTTTTTTTAAAAAAAAAGATAAAAAATATATACATAAATTTGAATCAAATATATTTAAAAACAGATTTTTGCATCGAAAGTTAAAACTTTGATTTTCATGTCGTTTTTTTGTCATTCTTAGGTAACGATTTTTTATGAAAAAGCCGTTGTTCTAAGAACTTCTACAATTTTGAAGATATGTAAATGTTTGTGGTGTCAAAAAAACAAAAATTTGTTCAAATTAAATTGGCGAAAAATTCCCAATGCCCATTTTTAGTGCCGTTTCGACAGTAACCATACAAACTGAGTTACAAAATTTTAGTCTTATACAATCAAAACCGTCTGAAATAAAGTATTTTTATATATTTGTAGGTGGTAAGGGGATGTGGTATTTTTTTTTACCGAGATATGACCCTTAAGGTAGTGCAGTCCAGTGTTTCGGATTTCAAAAATCAATTTTTTTACATTTTTCGCAAAAAAAATGTCTTTAAAATATACTATAACAGTTTCAGATCGAAATTTTTAATATTTATAAAGTTACAGCTAAAAGAAGAGAGCACGTCGCACAGTGTTTTGATTTCATACATTCTTGTGCCAAAAATAGTAAACATTGACTGATTTTGATAAAATTTGGTACAGGGTCGTTGTATAGTCTTACTAGCAAATACTCGCTGCTTCGCCTGCGATACAAATATTAAATACCGTTAAAAATTTGAAATTTTAAAATTAAAGTATTTTTTCTATCTTCAAATGACAAATATAAAAATATTTGTGTTTGCTTAATAATTAAAAATGGTATAAATATTTAAAAAATAGGTACTTTATTTAATTTGAATAACCTTCTTACAGTAATTGTTATGGTGACATAAAGTTGCTTGGCTTTTTCTGTATGTTAATTTTATAATAAGTCCTGCATAGCAGGATTTTAAAAAAATATTGGTAAAATATTTTTTAAATTTGTAATTCAAAAATGTAATTTTTTTAACTTAGATTCTAAACATGAATATATTTTCTTCTTAAGTTTTGAAAAATTTCCATTATTATGACATGAAACTTTTGGGTATAACTCGAAAACTATAGATTTTCTCAATACAAAGCATTTTTTGTGAAAAGTCGTTAATTAATAAAAGTAACGGTAAACGAAAGATTTTTCTAAAATATTTTTTACGTTTATCTAGTGTATTGAAAATTTCCGTTATTATGACACCAAAATCCAATTTCCAAAATCCAATTTTCTTTGTCTGAAAGCTCAATTAAGTGAATTTGGAGAAATGAGAAAAGATTTACCCACCCCAGACAAAATTTCGACAGGGAAATGGCATTATACCAGCATAATTGTGGCAAATGAGCCGAGTTCTGGCAGTATGCTGAAATGTGGTGGCGGCCAGTTTAATTTTTATCAAAAAAGGCTGCCAGAAAGTAGCAGCATGAAGGCATGGAAAAGTCAGTAAAAGGCAGTGTGTCGAAATTCGGCATTGTATTGGACGGCAACTGAAATGTTCAAGCAGCTCAAATATTTTTGTTTTTTCAGCAGCAGCCTTCCTACGCACTATAACGGCAATCATATGAACTCTGTTAAATAAAACCATTATTTTGGCATTGAACTGAAATATTTGGGCAGGCTTAAAAGTTTGGTTTTCTGTAGAAACAGAATAGAATGATTTCGCCCTATACTGGCAGGCACATGAACTCTATTAAAAACAAGCATTGTATTGGCATCCAATTGAAATGGTCTAGCAGCTTAAAAATATTTTGCTTTCTAGACAATAGAATCATCTCGTCTTATACTGGAAGACGCTTTTATTCTGTCTAACTCTTCTGAGCTCTAACTTTTTACTGGCTTTTAACTTTTACTTGAAATTTTTGAAAACCTTTTCACATGTAACATGTGAACCTGACTTTCAAATGACTTTTAAAGTCAAAAAATTCACTTTTCAATGACAAACGATAGTACTATACCAAACCCATCAACTCCCAAAATTTTACTGCTTATGCAGACAAAACTAGAAAATTGCTTCTCCTGTAAAATTTTGTTTTTGTTGGTTAAACTTGTCTTTCGGTTATGGCTCGATATTTTGAAAATAAAAACATGAACTGATATTTCTAGGAAACTCTTCAATTTTTAATTTGTTTGTATTAATGCTTACTGCTATTTTTTTGATCGAAGTTGTATATGTTGTTTTGGTTCTAGACCTGCGATATAATAAATTATTAGAAAAGTTTCTGTCTTCGTTTTACGGATTTGTGAATCTTGTTAGCTTTGCGCACAACTTGTTAAGCGTTGCAGTTTGCAAGCAACAAGGCAACATTGTAGATCTAATTTTATGATTTACAAAGAACTTTATAAATCAAAACTTTTTGAAGACGAATTTATACAATAGAAAAATATACACTTTTGCCAAATGTCAAGAACCTTTTTGCCTTTATCTCCAAAACTTGACCTGAAACCGACTGCTGATATTCATCTTCTCTGGTCTAAAAGTTGACCCTATTTGTTTTTTTTTCAAGTATTTACTTTAAGCTGTAAAATTGCTCTAGCTAAATTTTGTCGGTGTTTTTATAAAAGTGGCGGTATTTTCACATTCAAAAAGGTGGTAGCATTGGTACCGCACACAGTATATGTTTCTGTCTTTTATTTTCGCGTATCTTGTTGACTTTTTTTATCGTGCTTTAAAATAGCTTGAAAAGAGAGCTTTTGTCCCACAGCGAAATAGTAAATATTTTTCAACACAACAGATTTTTCAATTTTGTTAGCTTTGTGCACATCTTGTTAAGCATGGCACGCAACCTTTATATTGCTCAAATAAAGCTTAAAAAGGGAGAGCTTTTTTTCTCATAGAGAATAAGAATACAGAAATTGTATTGTTATGCTCTTTATTAATTAATTTAAATAATGATTAGCACATTTATATAGCTTAACTTTTAAATGGGTACAATAGCTACCCAATATAAAAAAATTATAGAAATAGAGCCTACCGTATTCTAGCTCTGAGCTGACTAATATACGTGAGTCTCTTTTTATATAATAGTATAGATTAAAAAATTTCCAGAAAATTATGGATATTGGACCAATAAAACCACTCCCTCCCGTACAAACCCAAACTGGGAAAAAGGAAATGTCGATATATTTTAATGAAATTTAACACGATTTCGTCTTTTGGGCTTATTAACACAGTTTTCAAACATGGTGTACATCGATTCACTTACACCCTTCCCCTTAATTAAAGTTAAAATTGACTTGAATTTTTTTGATAAAATATAAAAATAAAAATTTTACTTATATTTTTTCGATACAAAATAAGAGGTAAAATTTGGCTTAAATTTTTTCGGTCAAAAGTAAAAGTGATATTTTAATTCCTATATCATCTGCTTGCAGTCGCGTTTCCAGTCCTTTACGAAATAAATGAAAACAGAATGTGCAATGATAAGCATCTAAGCGATGCAATGCAACGATATGATGAAGATCGATTGCAATGTTTTTTTCTCTGTGCAAAAATGTTACGAATATAGGTGTAAAAGAATAAAAAAGTGCTCTTATAATGTTTTGAAAATTTAAACTATTGTAATATTTAATAAGGAATAAATCTGTCAAATTTTTCAAATCTCTATTTTTGATCGGAAAAATAAAAGCCAAATTTTTACTTTTATCAAAGTAAAATTTCAACTGTTATTTTTGATCGAAAATTCAAAGTAAAATTTCACTTTTATTTTTAATCAAAAAAAATAAAAATTAAATTTTAAGTTAGTTAATTAATTGTGATTTATTATTTAAATTATTAGGGGAGAGTCGTTCTCGTTGTCTCAAGTACTAGTTGTCACAAAGCCGATATTTTCTAATAGAACATGATATCAAGTTGGATATTAATGCCATCTCGAAGCTATTGGAATTTCTACCATTCCAAGAAAAATCAAGTGCCGTTAGTTTCCTTTTGCAAAAACTATAAGTGATTTAAGAAATTAAGTTGGACTTGTGTATTTTTATAGTTTTTTGATATTTGTGTTAAGACAAAGAGAAGTGAGAATGTTTAAGTTTTAATAAATTTCCAATAAAACTGATATCGTATTTTGTTTTAAAATAGTTTTTAAATAAAATTTTATATATAAATTTAAAGAATATTGTTTCAAATCTTAGGATAATTGTACAGGTTGTCTCAGCGCTGGCGGGATTATTGTCACTGTGACAACTTACCCCACCTAACATATAATTTCATGAAAGCATTCTTAAGGTTTGTTATATTTTATTTTTTTGCCAAACATGCCAAAAAATCGCAAACGACTTACAAAACGAGGTCGGACACCTTTAGAAGTCATGATGCAAGCTGTAAACGCAGTAGGGCCAGGAGCTTCAATCCGCAGCGTAGCGAAAATTTATGATATAAACGATCGAAGTCTTACTCGATATTGCAAAAAAAATAAAGACAATGAGTCAGATAACTTATTTGTTGGATATGTGAAAACACGACAAATTTTTGCAAGGGAGCACGAACAACAACTGTCAAAATACTTGCAGACGGCATCCGATATATATTTTGGATTGAGTCCTGTAGAGGTCCGAAAAGTTTGCTTTTGAATATGTTCTTGCTCTTAATAGAAAAATTCCAGAAGCTTGGTCCGTAAATTATATGGCTGGCAAATAATGGTTTTGGGGGTTTATGGGTCGAAATAAAGAACTTAATGTAAGAAAACCAGAGGCAACCAGTCTTGCTCGAGCTACAAGTTTTAACGTTCACAACGTCAATATGTTTTTTAATAATTTGACAAGTGTTCTAGAGCGGTACAAATTTACTGGAAGTGATATTTGGAACATTAACGAGACAGGTATCACCACTGTGCAAAAGCCACAACGAGTAGTTTCTCGAAGAGGATTGAAGCAAATTGGTGTAATTACTTCGGCTGAGCGGGGCACACTTGCTACTTTAGTTCTTGCAGTATCAGCTTCAGAAAACTCAATTCCACCATTTTTTGCTTTTCCGTGCAAAAAATTTAAAGAGGATTTTGTTTCTAACGGACCAACTGGATCACTTGGCGTTTCGAATCCTTCAGGTTATATAAATGAAGACTGTTTTTATATATTTCTACAATATTTTGTTCTGCAAACTAGGTGCAACCTTAAGCACCCACTACTCCTCTTATTAGACAACCATGATTCCCACCTATCAATTAAGACTTTAGACTATTGCAAGGATAACGGCGTTGTAGTATTGTCGTTTCCTCCGCACTGCTCGCACAAGCGACAACCATTGGATCATAGTGTCTACAGTCCTTTAAAGCGATATGCAAATATTGCTTGCGACGATTGGATGAGAAATAATCCAGGTAAAACCATGTCAAGTTATGACATACCAGCTATTGTTAAGACCAGTTTGCCAGGAGCTATCTCTGCTCAGAATATAATGTCCGGATTTTCAACGACTGGCATTTGTCCTTTAAATCGACTGATTTTTACGGATATCGATTTTGCGTCATCTTTTGTCACAGACAGGCCAGACATTAACCAAATAACAGATCAAAACGACGACAATTTGCTAGAAGCAAACCACAATACCAAAGGTTTTGAACAAGTGTGTAAAACACCATCACCAACTCCTGGAACTAGTTCCCAATTTTTAAAATCAGTTCAAATTCCTCGTTCGACTATTGACGAACCAACACCCGAAACTCTTCGACCATTTTCTAAAGCTCTGCAACGGAAGACAACTAAAAATCCAAGAAAAAGGTGTAATGAAGTTTTGACCGATACTCCGGTCAGGAATAGTTTACAACAACTGCAAAAGTGCAAGAAGCCAAAAATAAACGGTAACAAAGAAATAAAAAGACGAAACGTCAGAGTTAAGCCGAAAACAGCTAGCAGCGATGAAGGTAACGAGGATTTAATATGTGTAGTATGTTGTCAAGCATTTTCGAACGTCAAATCCAAAAGCAATTATCGTCTATGTATAAAATGCAAACGCTGTGCACATTATGAACGCACTGAAAGTGATAGTTTAATATATTGCTGCTTAAATTCTACATTGGAGTATGGCAGCGATGTCAGTTAAGAAGTGTGACAACAAGGACT
Source organism: Dichetophora obliterata (assembly GCA_963920525.1). Lineage (NCBI taxonomy): Eukaryota > Metazoa > Arthropoda > Insecta > Diptera > Sciomyzidae > Dichetophora > Dichetophora obliterata. The sequence goes on along the minus strand of OY986437.1, from coordinate 184,449,654 downwards.
ACGCGTTGAGACAAGTTGCCCCAGTCGTGGGAAAGTTGTTTCAGAGAAGTTAAATTTTGTATGAATATTTTTTATTTTAATTTTAAATTATGTACGTTATTAATATCAGGAATGAAGAAAAAAAGATTGAATTAATGTTTAAAAGTCTAACAGTGTCATTATTGCTTGATTTGTAGGAGCTGCAGAGGTTCACTCAAATTTTGTGACAACTAGTAACACTCTCCCTACATGAATTTTAATTGCATTTAATTGCGAGCTTTAGATCAAGTAAGCCCGCGGATATGAATTTCAATTGTCCGTATCCTCAAGGAAGGCTCTTTGCAGTATTTTAACTAGTGAGTTAACTAGTTAAATTCATTACTAATACGATTTTTTACTGCAGGGTAGGATGAGAAAATATATCGGCTCGTATTTAAAAATCGTTTGTGGTAACTATCTGTAGTCTCTGAGAAATCGGGATTAATATATAGGTGCGGTGGGGTGAAGCGTTTCACCCCACAAACTCCGTTTGAATGCGTATTTAGTGCTTTTGTGTGTGTTTAATGCGTTTTTATTGGCTTTTTGGAATTTTTCAGTTTTTTGCAGCAAATGCGACCGGCCATATCACTTGATATGCGTCGACATGGGCAACCGTGGCTACTCAGATCAGATCAGATCAGGTTGTTGCGAGAAACCACCAGGCTGGCGCAGGTTTCTCGCAACTGAATTTGTTCTTTTTGTGTTGTTTTTTGTAATTTTTCAAGGAAACTGAGTTTTTTTTTATTATCTTTAGAATACAAGAATAGTTATAACAAAAAAATTAAACAACAACAACGCGTTGAACGAAACAAACATCAACAGCAGCGACCGCGCACATGTTTATGTCTGTGTGTGGGTTGTTTTTGGTGGGTATTGACAAATTTGGTTAACGTCGATTAAGATTGTGCATGATAAGTTGTGCAAGCGAAAATGATAGATTGATCGAATGGGCAATTGTTGGGCATGTACGAAACAAAATAAATACTTATAAAACAAATAAAACAATAGAAATTAAATTGCTTGGTTTTGCATTTTTTTTAATATTTTGAACAGTAAACCAGAGTTTAATATGTTTTCAGCCCCTGAATTCCAAAATTTTTGTAACACACAAATCAAAAATATTTAAAAAGTATAAATTGTAAAGTCATTTCAAATGAGATGTAACGTTTTTGTGATACGTTTTTTTTATGTTTTTTTTTGTGTTCAAAATGCCAGAAAACAAAAAATCAAGTTTCACCAGCTATAACTTTCTTCTTAGGATTTTGGAATCTTTAATTTTATGCCCAAAATAGCTCAAGACTATGCTTTAAGCATTATTGTTGTTATTGGTTAAGATTTTGTATATTTTGTTTTTGAAAATTTTTTTCGTAAAGTACTCAAACTTGACATTTTCTAAAGGGTACTCTTCTAATAAAAAATGCCATAGCGACCAAGTTATTCAAATTAATGACACAATTTTTTGTATTTGTATTAAGTGTTGTTTCAAGAAATTGTTTAACAAAATTTAATTGCAATTTTTTAAAATTTGGATTCTTACGATTTTTTTATTACAACAGGAAAGAAAATATAATCTTTCCGAAAATATTACAAATCTGGTAATTTTCATCAGTTTTTTCTCACCGATGACACGTTGTACAGGTATTTGAATCTTCTATTGATTAAAAGTACAGTATTATTTAATCCGTTTACAGAATTTCAATACACATTTTAATGACGAAACACCTTATTTTCGCCCTTTATACCAATTCAATAAGATTAAATCGCAATGAGCCTTACTTTATCGGTGTCCGATTTAGATAAAATTTCTGGAGAGTTATCTTATCGGCCAATGAAACATTTCTAGCCACCGAAGAAAACGCTAATTTTAGTTTGAAATTCTCATTGCAATTCTATAGTGGTACAACATATCGCACACTCTCTTCAAAAGAGTCACAACTCAATATGTTTACATATATACATTTTCGTGTAAGACTATTTGTGATCATATACATCGGCTATCTTAATTTTGTACACATATTCTTAGTCTTTAATAAAAAAAAAATAATTTTGTCTCTTTTTTTTTTTAATGGAGTCCCTTGAAGACAAAATTGTTTTTTGTTATTAATGGAAATGAAATTTTTTGAGTTGTAGCTCTTTTGAAGAGAGTGCTATTTATGTATAGAAAATAAAAATTGTTCATAAACGCCGTTAGCGGAGAATGCAAAATAGAAAGCAATAGGGGGAAAAAATAAATAACAAACTTTTGGCACAATTACAATTTCCGTGGCTCCAAGATCTGAATATGCAGTTTTGAAGAGCTCATTGAGAAAATAAGATTTACTGAAGAATTTATACTGAAGAATTGTGGAAATTAAATATTTCCACGAGAAATATAATAATAATAATTTGTTCGTACGTTTGAATAATAATTTATTAGATACTGAAAAATTTTGAAATATTTTTATACATTTAAAATATGAAAACTTAATTCTAAAAAATACAAAAAGAACTTAAAAACTAAGTGGTTTTAAAACAAAGTGTTTTACATACAATTGAAACAATATTAAAATGTAATAATAAGATAACACTACATTATTCCCCCTCCAAAGAATTCGGTATTAGTCTTACCGTGTTTGCTAATAAATTAAAATGAACTGTCTTAGCTGATTTATTTGCATTAAAAAGTGTTTTTGAAACATTAATGTTAACAAAAGCTGGCTTAATTCGATCAATATTAACCGTTATAATATTTTTGTTTTTAAGAATTTTAAAAAATTTTGGAGACTTTTCTAATACTTTGAATGGTCCGTCGTATGGCTCTTGAAGTGGTTTTTTAATAGTGTCATTGCGAACAAATACAAACTCACAAGTTTTGAGTGATTCTGGCACAAATTGTTTAAAATTCTGATTATGATGTGAAATATGTGCTTGATTATTAGCAGCAATATCTTTAAGTTTGAACAAAGTTTCTGATGGACTGAATTTTTGCTCACTAGGAATGACTAACTGACTTGGCAATCTGAGTGTTTGACCATAAACCATTTCAGCAGGGGATGCTTTAACATCTTCTTTAAACGTGGATCTTAGCCCTAATAGAACTAGTGGTAATTCTGAGTACCAATTGTTTTGGTTATTGCTCGCTATAAGAGAAGCTTTGAGTTGACGATGGAAACGTTCTATCATCCCATTAGCTTGTGGGTGATAAGCTGAAGTTTTGATGTGTTTGCAACCAAATTTGGTAATAAAATTTTTGAATGTAGTTGATGTAAACTGAGGTCCTCGATCAGAAGTAATTTCCAGAGGAACCCCAAAGCGTGATATAAACTCTCTTTGGAACGTGTCAACAATAATATTAGCCCTTGTATCTTTAAGAGGATAAACCTCAGGCCAACGTGTGTTCCTGTCAATTATGGTAAACAAATATCGGTAACCATTTGAAATCGGTAATGGGCCAACCAAGTCAATATGAATATGTTCAAAACGACCGCTCGGAATGTTTATCTTGTGAGGTAGTGTTTTAGTGTGTCTATGTACCTTAGATTTTTGACATCTAATACATTCTTGAGTCCATTTGTTTATTTGTGTGTTCATGTTAGGCCAAAAATATCGTTGTGTGATTAGTCGTCTAGTACCTCTAGTTCCTGGATGTGAAATGTTATGTATTTGATCAAAAACTCTTTTCCGTAGTGTTTGGGGAATGTATGGTCTTGTATTATTTGTAGAATTTTCACACCAAATTTTTATGTTTAAAAACGGAATATCAACTTGTTCAAACTTGTAAGTTGTTTTGTCTGTTATGCTTTTGAGTTCTGTGTCAATGATTTGTTCCTGATGTAATTGTTTGAGATCAAGGTCGGGTGTTCTAACTTCTGTTACCTCGCATCTTGAAAGTGCATCTGCTACTGAGTTGTCTGTACCCTTAATGTGTAATATTGTGTTAGTGAATTGTGCTATGTATTCAAGGTGTCGTGTTTGTCTAGGACTACGTTCGGTTTTAGAAGATAATGCATTAACTAAAGGTTTGTGATCTGTGAAAACTGTAAAAATGTTACCTTCCAGGAAGTGTCGAAAATGTTTAATAGTTAAGTAAATCGCAAGTAATTCTCTGTCAAATGTACTATATTTCGTTTCAGCAGGTGAAAGTTTCTTAGAGAAGAAAGCTATAGGCTCAAGTTTATTGTTATGTTCTTGTTGTAAAACGCCACCTATTGCGGTAATGGATGCATCTACAGCAATCGACAGTTGTGCCTTACTATTAACATGGTTAATAAGTGTTTGCGTGGCAAAACTGTCTTTGATTGTTGTAAATGCATGTAAAGTAGTGTCTGTCCACTGTAAATGTTTGCTTTTAGTTTTCGAAGCTGTTGTTACCATGTCATAAATGGATTCAAGCATGTGTGCGAGTTTAGGAATGCACCTGTGGTAGTAATTTGTCATACCTATAAATTTTTGCATGTGTTTGACTGTTACCGGTTGTGGATAATCTTGAATGCATTTAACACGTTCTTGTGACGGACGTATTCCGTGTTTAGATATGTTGTAGCTAAGAAAGTCAATGTTATCAACTCCGAATACACATTTGTTAGGTTTTATGTTTAAACCGTAATCATTGAGTCTTCTAAAAACTTGCGTTAAATGTTCGAAATGTTGTGTTTCTGTCTCACTAGCAATCAAGATGTCATCTAAGTATACGAAAATAAAATCTAGTCCATGTAGCACTTCATTAATGAACCTCTGGAATGTCTGGGCTGAGTTCCTCAAGCCAAATGGCATACGGAGGAACTCGAACATCCCAAAAGGTGTAGTGATTGCTGTCTTGTGTATGTCGTTAGGTGCCATTGGTATTTGATGATATGCTCTGACTAAATCGAGTTTTGAGTAAATGCATGTATTGTGTAAATTTAAAGAAAAATCATGTATGTGTGGTAATGGATATCGGTCAGGTACTGTAATTGTGTTAAGTCTTCTGTAGTCGCCACATGGTCTCCAATCATTGGGCTCGCGTTTAGGTACTAGGTGTAATGGAGAGGATGTTTGAGAATTTGACGGTCTACAAATACCAGAAGTAACTAAGAACTGAAATTCTTGTTTAGCTACTTTTAACTTTGGCAAGTCTAGACGTCGTGGTCTTGTGTAAGGTAATTGTCCTTCAGTGACAATGTGATGTACAGTGTGATGTTTAATTGGTGCTGTGTAATCGGGTTCTGTTATTAAAGAAGGAAATTTTTTGAGTAATTGTGTATACTTGTTATCTATAGTAAATAATTTAGGTAAAGATGTTTCAGAAAATGCTGAAATTGTATTGACAGATAAATTAGTTAAAGGGTCAACGAGACGTTTGTGTTTAAGGTCAATAAGAAGGCCATATTTTGTCAAGAAATCTGCACCTATAATAGGTTTGGAGATGTCAGCTATAATAAATGAAAATGGTAATTCACGTCGTAAATTTAAATTAAGTGTCAATAATTTTTTTCCAAATGTAGAGATTGCTGTGCCATTAGCAGCTTGTAATACCAAATCTGATTTTTTGTTTGAAATTTTGAATTTTGAGGAAGGTAGAACTGATACCTCTGCTCCACTGTCAATAAGAAAATTTAATTTACTAGAGGGGTCAAATACAAAAAGACGACGTGTATGTATGACGGGTCTATTATCAGTCGTCGCGACAACAGAGTCTTTTAGTTTGTTGAATTGTGTTGTGTTATGTTGTGTGGTGAAAAGTTGTCGTTTTGAACAAATGCACATGGTTGTTCACATTTACGTGCGTTTTTACCGAATCTGAAATGGTACTTACATACCCAATTGGAAGGTCGTTGACCTGAAGAGGACCTATAAGACGATCGACGTCTTGAAGTTCCTCTGGAACTAAATCTTCTGGAAATTGGACGACTGAAACGTTGATTCTTAAGTTCATCAACATCAAGCGAGAGTTTTTGAAAACATTCAAAAATTTTAGATGTTTGTTCTGCAAAATGTTTAGTAATATTTGCTATCTCATTAGAATTAGAGATGTGTTTCGATACATTAAAGTTATTCTTGATTGCAGATACCTCAGATTCTGCTAATACCTCCCACAAGTTATCAGCGAGTAATAACAACTCATCTAATTCCTTATGACCAGATCCTGTCAAAGCAATGTTCAGACTTTTAGGTAGTTTACGTAACCAAAGCTTATAAACTAAGTCTTTGTTGACTGTTGGACCAGCTAAAAGAAGCAAGGATCTGTAAAATTGAGATGGTTTTTGGTCACCCATCTCAGTGTCAGATAGCATCTTATCGAACCGTTTGTTCTCACTTAAAGTATGTCTATTTATCAGAACTTTCTTCAAACCTTCATACAAGTTGGTTGAAGGTGGTTGTTGTATGAAATCTAATACCGTAACTATGACTTCTTGTGGAAGTGCAGTCACAAGATATTCATACTTTGTTTGGTCAGTGGTAATCCCTTTAGATCGAAATTGGAATTCTGCATGAATAAACCATGCATCAGGACTATCAGTCCAGAACTGTGGGAGTTTGACTGACGTTGCATGAACTTCAATGTTAGATGATGAATCATCGAAAGGGTTCAATAAAGGAGGCTCAAAATTAATTAAATGATTATCTCCGTCTCCTGAGGTGGATAACCGAGTAGGAGTACGTTGCATTGTATTGTTTTAAAGAATACTAGCTTTATTACAAATAAATTTCTTAAAATAATATTAATAAAATTGAAGTGTGCCTAGCGTGCAGTGTAGTGCCTACGGTTGTGAAACGATAAGCGCCGGCTTATCGTTTTACATCCGCTAAAAAGCTAATTGTGTAGTGTATATAAATAAATACCAATCCTTAGTCGCTGATTTACTGACGTCGCTGCTTGTTTCTGGCGTCACTGCTTGCTTTGGCGTCGCTGCTTGCGTCGGTGGCGCTGCTTACTTCAGCGTCGTTGTCTGCGTCGGCGTCGTTGCCTGTCTTGGCGTTGCTGCCTGCGTCGGCGTTGTTGCCTGCGTCGGCGTCGCTGCCTGCGTCGGCGTTGCTGCCTGCGTCGGCGTTGCTGCCTGCGTCGGCGTTGTTGCCTGCGTCGGCGTTGCTGCCTGCGTCGGCGTTGCTGCCTGCGTCGGCGTTGCTGCCTGCGTCGGCGTTGCTGCCTGCGTCGGCGTTGCTGCCTGTGTTGGCGTCGCTGCTTGCGTTGGCGTCGCTGTCTGTGTTGGCGTCGCTGCTTGCGTTGGCGTCGCTGTTTGTTTCGACGTTGCTGACTGCGTTGGCGTTGCTTTTATTAATGTTGTTGTTGTAGATGTTGTTGTTGTTGCTGCCGACGTTGTTGTTGTTGTTGCTCTTTTCGTTGCGGTTGTGGTTGTTGTTGTTGTTACGGCTGCTGTTATTGTTATTTAGTTGTTTACGTTGCTGCTTTTGTTGTACGCAGTGACCGTGTCTGCTGCGTTTTGGTTGTTGTTGGAGCGTTTGTGGCTGTATTAGTGCGATAGCTGCTTGACGGTACACTAGTATTGGTGCTTAGGTGAGCGTGTGACGACGAGTAGGTGAGAACGTATGAGCTGCTGCTGCTGCTGTGACGACTTGTGCTGGGCTCTTCGGATGAGACTGTTTTTTGAGCGTGTTTGCTGTGCTACGCAGTCATTAAAGAGGTCGTTAGCTGGTTTTGTTGTTTCTGGTTGCGAAGTTGTAGCAGAGATGATGGTTCTGCAGTAATTCTTTTTGTTATTGATAACAATATGATTGAAAACAGGAACGCAGGATCGAGCAGGATCGCCAATTGTGGAAATTAAATATTTCCACGAGAAATATAATAATAATAATTTGTTCGTACGTTTGAATAATAATTTATTAGATACTGAAAAATTTTGAAATATTTTTATACATTTAAAATATGAAAACTTAATTCTAAAAAATACAAAAAGAACTTAAAAACTAAGTGGTTTTAAAACAAAGTGTTTTACATACAATTGAAACAATATTAAAATGTAATAATAAGATAACACTACAGATATATATATATATATATTAGGGCGGGTCAAATTCTGGCTCAGCGAAATTCGTAAAATACATGTAATTTCAAGACTTTTTCTCCACTACAGCATATACAAATTCTGAAAAAAAGCTGTGCGGACTTTCGTAAATAGATTCATACACATACATTCATACATTCATATTTTATAATTGAGAACAAAATCTATTTACGAGAGTCCGCACAGCTTTTTTTCAGAATTTGTATATGCTGTAGTGGAGAAAAAGTCTTGAAATTACATGTATTTTACGAATTTCGCTGAGCCAGACCACCAAAAAATTCGTCCATACAAATTGACCCGCCCTAATATATATATATATATATTAGTTATCGATTTTTCAAAAACAAATTTACTAAAAGAAGTCTTAATGTAAATTCGACTATATATATGCTAATATTTGACCGATCGGGATAATTTGGGTATCATTAAAAAACAAAAATGCAATTTGTAAAAGGCAGAGCCACTTTTTTTTATAAAAATTAGGAAAAATATTAATATGTACTTCAGAATACAACAAACAACTTTTGATAAAAGTCTATCTGGCTCCTTTTACAGAAAAAGTACGTTTTGTAAAAGGCAGGACCATTTTTTTTTTCGTTTCATAATAAAAACATTTTAAATATCTTTCGAATGACACCTAAATCATTCAGATCGGACAAATATTAGCAAAGATATAGCCGAATTTAAATATTGGTTCCATTGAGTAAACATTTTTTTGAAAAATCGATATCTGGGTAACTAAACGACTTATCGATAAATCCTTTGGCGAATCTTATTTTCTCAAAGAGAACTTCAAAACTGCATACTCAAATCGAGGGGCCACGGAAATCGTAATCACCCCAAACTTTTTCTCGCACTGACCTGATCTGACCTGCTCGCATTCACTCTGCACGGCTTATTTACTGAGCAGGTACCTGCCTGCGCCTGCCTGCCTGCCTGCTCGCATCAGCGTTTACTCTGTCCGCAGACTTAGTGATGAATAATAAATTTGCATTCGATGATTTTTATTCAGTATTTTAGTTTCTTGCTGACTAAGGAGCCTGCCCGAGGCTATTAAACCGATTTATGTTGATGTTCATACATGAAAACGGAAAGCTTCTTTTGGTGAAACGCTTCACCCCAACATTTTTCAAAAAACGAACATTTTCGAATTATTCCATAAGTTTTTGCCGAAATAGAAACTGTTTAAATCCGAGCGTATAGAAATTAAAAAATTTCCATTTTTACGATTTAAGCCAAAAAACAATCCAAAATTATAATTTGTGGGGGTGCTGTGAGCACCCCACGCACCCTATGTATTCATAAATCTTATAAACAAAAATTACAAAAGTTATTATTTATTTTCAATAAATCCCAAAGTTTTTTATGATCACAAAAAGAACATATTAAACATATATATAAACATATTAAGATATGAATATTACTAAAATGATATCAATAAAATTTATAAAAAAGAAATCAAATAAGCATAAAGTTTACAAATCTTTTTATAACCAAAAATTAAAAAAGAAATAAAATTAAAAAAACAAACAGCAAACGTGCGAATTTCTATCGTTACCTTTCTATAGGCCAATAACAGTTTTTTAAATCAAGTTCCTTGCAGATGCCCCAAAGTCAACCACCTATCCACCCCAAATCTGACAAAATCCAGCCGAAAAATAGATTTTAAAAAATGTTAGTTAAGACCCTTTTTATATTAAAGTAACGAAAGACATTAATGGAAAAATCCTTCAGTCAAGCAATTCTCACTCACATTTTTTGATATTTTTCATTTGATATATTACTTCGGTTTTTATTAAAGAAGAAATTTTTGCAACATTTAGTCTGTTTCTGCATTTGGTTTTTATTAAATTTTGAAAAGAAATATTCCTTCAACATTTTCTGAAGCACAGAGGCTCGATCTGGATTAACACAGATTCGAAGTCAATTTCGTTTCTGAAAGTCTTAAACTATTGCTACACTAAAAAGAAAATCGTCTCAAAACATCAAAAAAAAAAAGAGAATATAAATTATTTAGAACTACATTTTTATCACGTTTCACACTTTATCAGGCATGTGCTGCATTTCGTGCGAACTCAATTTGAAATGAATTCAATTTATGGGCGTAACATAGTAAAAACCTGATTTCTGTTACTGAAGTATAACGTGGATTACAGCACATGATATTTTGGTTGGTTTCACATTCAATTTCGTACGACAGTGAAATGCTGCACATGCCTGAATATTTTTTTATAAAATAAGAAATAAATAAAAATATGAAAAAAAATTAAATAAATAATGAAAAACAAATTTAGTAAAATTAATTTTTGAATAAGAAATAAAATTACAATTGAAAGATTTCTATGTGACCTTGTTATTTATTATGTTGATTTTCTATGATTAAATAAAAATAAAGTCAGCTAGTGATGTTTTCCTTTTCATATTGAAAATGCTGCTGTTGTTGTTGTTGTTTCTTTGGAAAAAATTCGTTAGAGCAATTAATTGTTCTAACCTGATCTAAAGCTCAAAAAACGATTTAAAACTATCAAACAACTAGAATTTGTATTTAAAATCAAGTATGATTTAAACTATCAAACATTTAGAATTTGGATTTAAATCATACACGCTCAGAAATCTTGGATTAAATTCTAATAAAAACTGTATTTGTATATATGACCACACCAGAATTGCATTAGAATATTAAAATTGAATTCTAATCCCATAATACTAAATTCTAATACAGAATTGGAATAGAAACTAAGTTTAGAACAATACTATTCTGGTTTATATTTTAATACATTTGTAATCAAGTGTAATACTTCAGTTACTAAAAAGTCATATGAATAAAAAAAATTTTATTAAATATTAATACGAATTGTATTAAATAGTAATGCAAATTGCATCAAATTGTATGAAATAGTAATACAGATAGTATTAAACAATAATACAAGATGTATAACATTTAATACATATTGTCCTGAAAAGGTAAAAGGAAAAAGCAACATTTATGGAATAAATTTATGGAACATTTATGGAATAAAGCTATAAATCTTTTGTATGTTTACTTAATTTTAAAATTCCAAGTGAAATAAAAAGAAAATATTTGGTCAACCAAAATATCAAAATAATTATTCATTTAAAGTTTCTTTTATAACATACGGTTTTTCGTTAACAAAAACTATTTCTTTAGGTTTTATTTTGACAATGTCAGATTTCAGAATCAGAATGACAATTTGACAGATGCTTGATAGATATTTGTATTATATTTTAAGACAATTTGTATTATAACTTGTATATAATGTATATATGTATACATAATACTTGTATATAATGTATATGTATATATGTACAGATATTATTGAAAAAATAATTTTTTATTTTTATTTTAATGCACTCAAATTTCCACAGCTTTTAACTTAAGATATCTCCAAAGGTTTGCCATTGACAAGGCTGAACAGAAATATTAATTCAATTGAAAAATCTTTTTGATAAAATTTTCTGTCCAAGCTGGGGTTTGAACCGCGGCTTTATCGCTTACGAGCCACGCACACTACCAGTAAGCCACAGCCGCTACTACCGCTCGCCTGACTAATGCCATTCATAAACATGGTACATTAAGTGCATTGTCACAAAAATAGCAATATTTGTGATAAACAAAATATGGTCAGAATTGAGAAACATGTTTACGGTAAATAGAAACATGTTTCTAGAATTAAAGTCGAAAATGTCACTTTTCTGCGTGCTGTTTCTAGGATAAGGCGATTTAAAACAAAACACAATAATTGAACAGTTGACAAACGAAACAGCACATAGCCAGGAATCGATAAAACTTATTGTGTCTGAATGAAGTGAAAGTTTTTCCTGCAAACTGTTCAGACAATAAATTCTTTCGATTTTTGGTTATGTTCTGCTTCGTTTGCCAACAAGCAAAGAATAGTTCAGACAAACATTCAAAATTCTCATATGTTTGTCTCTATAATAATATTCACATTTATCATGATTGACAGAACTACAACATTTTTGTTGCAACTAATAGTTGAGGCAATCATAGTATATTGACGATTTCAATGATGTTATGATTTCAACTATAATGGTATTTTTGGTGCCACCATTAGTAAATAATGACTTTATTAAGGCAAAAATTTGTGTTTGCAGAAATAATACAATAATTTTAGTAAAAAAATTATTATTGCAGTAATCATGTCTCAACCATGTCTTTTCTCTGCGTGTAACTTCGAAGTTAGGCCACATTTTGTAACATTTGTTGCAAATGAACCACTTGTTTAATAAGATTTTTACCACTTCATAATCCAAATTCATTTTAAATATCACCATAACTTTTTCCAAATTCTGTTTTTTAATTATAAGTTTTTTAATATCCTCTCAAAGTGGCTTACTACGCACCATGTTGGCACTCTTAGGCCGCGATAATAGTGAACGCTTTTTGCTGAGGCGATGCGTTATTTAATTCCAGTTCAGCTCGGCTCAGTAAAAAGCGTTCACTATGACGCGGCCTTATGAAGACTAATTGATTAAGGCGTTAGGCCACTCTAGAAAAATCAATAGTTTTTTTTAAAATGGTCCCTTATGACCTCAAAAATGATTTCTCAAAACATGATGGCCGGGAAAAATTTCTAAGTACTTGATTTTTTAATTTTAGTATAAGACCGCCTGGTCGGCACTTGAGCCCTGCATGAATATCTTCGCTAAATGAATATACACTGTTTCACTGCTGTAAGAGTACACTGCAAGCGAATAAATGTAAACAACAGATCGTGTAGTGAAGAGAAAATCTGCGCATGAGAATAACTGCCTATTCGTTCTCTGTTCTCTCACAACACACTGCAAAATTATTCCTAATTTTCTACTACTCAAAACTTCCAACGCGTTTATCTCAAAACTGCATTTTTTAAGTTTGCCGAAAACATAACTCAGACAATTTTCAACCGATTCACTTGAAACTTGTATTATATCTTGAAAAATATATTGTGTATGGAAGTACGTAGGATTTTTTTTTAATTGAATAGTTTATTTGTTATTAACAATAATCTGATGATTTTTAGGCAAATTTTTCGCTTTCCACTTTAAAAGTGCGCCATTTGGCCGAAAATTGTCCGTTGTCCACGGTGAGCTGCAGAAAACTCAACTTCGCTCAGATTTCCATATAAAAGGATTTAAGTCAAATTGTAGTGGATCCAAAATGGCTTGAAACAAATTAAGCATTGAAAACCTCGATATGAATGGAAAACGTGTGTTGATGAGAGTGGATTTTAATGTACCCATTAAAGAAGGTAAGATAACCAGCAACCAGCGAATTGTGGCTGCCTTGGACAGTATTAAGTATGCGTTGGATAAGGGAGCTAAATCAATGGTATTGATGTCGGATTTGGGCCGTCCCGATGGCAACAAGAACACAAAGTACACTTTGGCTCCAGTAGCTGACGAACTTAAAAAGCTGCTCTCGCGCGATATCACCTTTTTGGATGATTGCGTGGGGGATTCAGTGGAGTCCAAGTGCAAAGATCCACCTGCAGGTTCTGTGATTTTGCTGGAAAACGTACGCTTCTATTTGGAGGAAGAGGGCAAGGGCGTTGATGCTAGCGGCGCCAAGGTGAAGGCTGATGCAGCCAAGGTTAAAGCATTCCGCGAAAGCTTGGCCAAGCTGGGTGATGTCTATGTTAACGATGCCTTCGGCACTGCCCACCGTCCCCACAGTTCCATGATGGGAGAGGGTTTCAGTCAACGCGCTGCCGGTTTGCTTCTCAACAAAGAGTTGAAATACTTCTCTCAGGCTCTTGACAATCCACCACGTCCATTCTTGGCCATTTTGGGTGGTGCCAAGGTCGCCGATAAGATTAAACTGATCGAAAATCTGCTGGACAAGGTTAACGAAATGATAATTGGTGGCGGTATGGCATACACTTTCCTAAAGGTCATGAATAACATGAAGATAGGCTCATCGCTGTTCGATGAGGAGGGTGCCAAGATTGTGCAAAATCTTGTAGAGAAAGCCAAAAAGAACAACGTGCAGCTGCATTTCCCCGTAGATTTTGTTTGTGCCGACAAATTCGCTGAAGATGCCGCACTCAGTGAGGCGACTGTTGAATCTGGCATTCCAGATGGCATCATGGGTCTAGATATTGGACCAAAGACTCGTGAGCTGTTTACTGCACCAATTTGCCGCTCCAAAATTCTTGTTTGGAATGGTCCACCCGGCGTATTTGAGTTTGCCAACTTTGCGCATGGCACCAAAACTCTAATGGACGCTGTGGTATTCGCTACCAAGAGTGGTACGATTTCCATCATTGGAGGTGGTGATACAGCATCTTGCTGCGCCAAATGGAACACTGAATCGCTAGTTTCGCATGTCTCAACTGGTGGTGGAGCTTCTTTGGAATTGCTGGAGGGTAAAACATTGCCAGGTGTTGCTGCTTTGACCGATGCCAAGTAAAGGCATTAATCTCAGGAGCTAGTTACATTTATTGACATTAATAATCCATGAATAAATCGATATATCAAAAGTATCCTATGTACTTCTATAGCCGATATTATATATACTGAAAAAAAATTCATTGGATTTTTGTAACTCAAAAATTACAGGAGTTATTTGTTCGCCCGTGGACCTCTTAAAAAACGAAGAAGTCATCCCAAAAACGCTGCACAGCCGCCATTTTGAAATTTAACGTTTTAAAAAAATTATTGTATACAGTCACTGATATGTATAATAAACACCCATTTTTGGAATCTTGATTTATTGCGTAGTATTTCTGAAAAAAAATTCAAAGTATGCATATTTTTCAGGCGTCAGAGTGGCCTAATCCCTTAAAGCTAATAAAAATCTAATACACTCATCGCTAAGCTATAGATAACGTTCCCGATAAAATGCTCACTCCCGAAGTTTGTTTGAGAGTTGTTCCGCTATTTAAGAATTCTGTGACTACGAATTAAAAGTGGTTAGCTTTGATATTGATGTCAGAAAAATTATGTGTGTGTTAATAAAATACTTTCGTAAATATAAAAAAATTATTTGCTTACTATTTCTTAACAACCACACTTACGGCTGTTTAAAAGTTATTAGTAAATTTTAAAGTCTAAGCGTCAAAGTTTTTAAAAAATCTTCTAGGAACATTAATTGAGGAAAATAACGACTGTACGAATTAATAGTGGTTAAGGCTTGTATTTATGGCAAAAAGAAAACATTGCGCATCGTAGTGTGTATGAAAGTACTAAAACAACCAAACAATTGTAGAAGTTTTATCCAATTTTTCCAGTTTATCAAAAAATCATGAAAATTTTACTAAGCTAGACAACTGCCCACTCTGTGAGATATTTTTTCCATCGCCTAACTCATTTCGAAAATAATTGGTGATTTTTCCTAATTTGTTCTTTTATTTTTTAAAATTTTTAGACCCTAGTTACGGACGCTCCGAGGTATGTATTTTTTTGTTTTTCTGACCCGTTTCAAGCATAAATTGTGAAAAATAATTCGAATATTCAATATTAAAAAAAAAAAATCGCCACAATTTGCTCTCATAATTCCGCGCAATATTAAATTATTTCTACGTAACCTTTTCTGGTGAACTGAAAACTTAAGAGGTTTCTATCAAATCATTAGTTTAATTAAATTTTCAACAATAACATTAGCGAAACATTACAATATGATTTCTTTTCTCAATTTCAGTGCTTTCTATTGATTATAGAATATATAAATATAAAATATAGCTGGACTCTTGTAATATAAATAAAGAGATGCGTAGAACTAGTACACAAAAGTAAAACTATTTTACTGACTCTTGAGTATATTTTATCGAATAACATTTCGCGTGCAACCAGTAACGCCGGGTGGAGCTGTCGATGGCGTCGAAATGTCGGCACAAATTATTATTTTTTTATGGTTCACATTGTTTGGTACCGTTTGGAAATAAAAGAAAAGTTCATTGACTTCTACCCCTGAAGACTATTCGTTTCTGAGCCTCAATGCATGTAGCCACCCACCACGTTTAAGTATGGGGACAATTGTTGCCCCTAGCAACAGCTTTTTGGGCGCCAACATTTGTATTTTTTGTCTACAGTTTGCCTGCCTGCCTCGTGTTTGCTTAGCGAGTTCCTTGTTTTTGCTTTTAATTTGTGTAATTCAATGTCTTTCCTGGCTTGGTTGGTATGTTGATTAACCGTGGTCTGTTATAAAAGCCTCCCCTATTCTTAGACCTCGCGCACTTTGCTTGATATAAACCGGAGCAATTATTTTCTTCGACAATAAAAAGGAAATAAAAATAAGTTAAGGGTGAGAAATAGGCAAAACACGCAACAAACAAATAAAGGGTGGTTTGGTAGGTACTTGTCAATATGACAGATTATGACGTCATCATAAAAGACAGAATAGGCTGATGTCATCATCACCCTCCATAAGGGTGGCATTTTGTGGTTTAGTCCAACGTTTGCGCCTGATTTAAGAGAAGGCTATTCAAGGTTTGCCTTGTGTTTTTGTTTTGCTGATTGACTATAACTGAATTTAGATTGTCTTAGTGCACAGTAACAGGCTATTACAAATAGTCAATTTAAAAATTGGGAAGTTTTGAATTTGGAATTTTCGGTGGAAATGCTACGTTTAGGAGTATCTTTTTAATGGTATTCCTCCTATTAAGGGCCCATTAAAGTTTTTAGGCGACCAAAATTATTTTTGTTATATTTTTCGTAAAAATTATTTTCCGAAAGTTTTAAGTCAATTGAATAAAAATTGTTGTAGTTATAAGCAGAAACGTTCGAAGAGGAGACAACGAAAAGTATACATGAAAAAACTTTAAACACGTTTTTCTGGAAAAATGCTCTTTGAAACCGGTGGACAGCATTACACGAAAGCTATGCCAATGATCTGTAATTTTGAGTATTTTCACAAAAACCGCAATAAGTATTCTGCTACAAACCTTAAAATTTTTGTAAAAATATTTTTTTTTAACAAAGAAAAAACAAAAACAAAATATACATCAAAGTTATATTTTTTTGCACTTTAAAATGGAGAAATGTAAAAAAAAAATATATATTTTTTAAACTCATTCACAAATGTAGTATTCAGAAAATTTCTACAAAAATCATTAGATCTGTACAAATGATAGCTCAAATAAAAGGGTGAAAATGTCTCATTTGTAAATATGTGTAAAATTTGTAAAATTAATAAATACTTTTGGAGTTGTAGGATCATAACTGGGGGGACATATTTTTCAAAACGTAAAAAAATTGAAAAATCCCTCTAAAAAGAAAATCCACACTGTCTTGGAAAAGTCTTAGTGATTTTTGTTATCTAGACACAATACGTAATCGAACTAGTGATGTCGGTATCGCCGCGCAAAAATGATTTTTATATGTGTAAGCGGCTCAATTACAAACAATTTTTATTTGGAATCCATTGAATAAAATATACATAAATAAATAATACATACATGTTTTGATACGATACCAATTCTAGTTCCGAAATTTGTTCAGTGTTACTCTGTGATATTTACTACGAATTTGAGTGTAGTTTTATGAATATGCTTATATAATAAGTTGGGGATTTGCCGAAGCAGACCACAGTGGGTCCCTTTTCGTCCCCCATTGGACAAAGGGTACTACTGCTCGGAGTACTCGTACGTGAGCATGCTCCTCGTGTAAGCATCCTTTGTCACCTCAAGCATATCCTTATAGGTTAGTTGACCAATCTCGGCTTCGCCAATAAATGGGCGTCCCAGAGTGGTCAATCTTATGCTTGCCAGCGCCGGACACTGGCACAGAATGTGTGCTGCTGTTTCCGGCTTTTCTAGGCATAACCTACACGCATCGTCCTCGGTCAGAGTCATCTTCCCGAGATGGTACATGAAGGGACCGTGTCCTGTGACCAGTGCAGTAAGCCAGCTTAAAGTCCTTCCATTGTGTCGGATAACTTTTGCTGCCTCACTACGAAACCACTTCACGGCCGCCTTTGATTGCCTGCAATTAACAGCTTCTTCCCACCTTGTACTGTGTTCCGAGTCCGTCCATTGTTTAATAAGGCCTGCCACCATATTGTCGCCTATGGCGATACGTGGTTCTGGTCCACAGAATTCTTCTGCTGATCCTACTCTTGCTAAAGAATCAGCTTCTTCATTCTGTTCTATGCCAGAGTGTCCTCTCACCCACATAAGTGTGAGCTCATTCGTCTGGGCGCACCTATTGAGTTTTGTAAGACATTCTATGGCCAACCTGGAAGTGATGTCTGTCCGTTGCATACACCTAATCACAGACTGATTGTCGAGAGCGATGACAATTTTCTTGCCACTGATCCGGCCATCTATCAGGTGGTCCAGCGCATGCACTGCGCCAAGCATTTCTGCCTGGTATACAGACACAAACCTCCCCAACCTCAGTACACAGGATAGGCTTAACTCTTTTGAGTACACGCCTGCCCCGGCCCGGCCATTCATCAGAGAGCCGTCTGTGAATGTACTGATATCGCTACCAGCGATTTCTTCACAAACGGCTCCATCCGTTATAAGAGTTTTATAAAATTTTTCTGTTATTTTTACTCTCTGCCTTCCGTCCATAGGCATAAACGCCTCCCTGACATCTCTCTGTACAATATCAAGGATGCGAATATGAGCATGCAGGGCCGTTGCCCCATGCCACGTAGCATTTCGCAACATCCTGAGGGCTGACAGCGCCGCTGTTTTCTTTATTTCTAAATCCAGCGGCAGCATACCTAACAGAACCTCCATTGCGCTTGTTGGAGTGGTGCGTATTGCACCTGTTATTCCAAAACACGCCAGCCGTTGGACTCTGTCCAGTCTCTTCTTAATGGTTTTCTGGCTGATTTTTGTCCACCAAATCACCGAAGCATACGTGATGACAGGTCTAACCATCATAGTGTAAACCCATTTCATAGCCTCTGGGTTTAGCCCCCATTTGAGATCACAAACGCGTCTGCACTGGAACAGAACCCTCTTGGCTCTTTGAATCCTATCCTCGTTCCAGTTCAGTTTGCTATCAAGGGTTACCCCTAGATATTTAACTTTCGTGGACATGTTGATTTCAGCTCCAAAAAGTCTGAGTGGTTCTGTCCTCAGGCCTACCCTCTTTCTAGTAAAGAGAATATTGTCTGACTTGCCTGCGTTTACGGTAAGGCCTTGTTCTCGACACCACTCTTCCACCATTCGGAGTGCTCCCTTCATGATGTCAGAGATGGTGTCAATGAACTTGCCGCGGACCACCAACGCAATGTCATCTGCATACCATATCGTGTGTATGCCCGATTCATCCAGTCTAACCAGTAGTGAGTCCACAGTTATGTTCCACAGGGTTAGCGATAACACCCCGCCCTGGGGACATCCTCTACTTACTCTACCTCTAGTCTTTACTCTACCATTCTGCATGTTGACAGCCCTGTGTTTGAGCATATTGTCCACCCAATTGGCTATCATTGCGCTTACATTGCGTTCTGTCAGGGCTTGCCGCAGCCTTCCAAAGCATATTTTGTCGAAAGCACCCTCGATGTCCATAAATGTGGCCATCGCATTGCCTCCTCAAAATACCTCCTTTTCAGTCACTCTTACCAATTCGTGAAGAGCACTCTCCGTAGACCTACCTGCTCTATATGCATGTTGGCATCTACTCAGAGGATTTTGCATCAGCGAGGTGCTCTCAAGACAGTCAACCATCACTCTTTCCATCGTTTTCAAGAGAAAAGATGTTGGGCTGATCGGTCTGAACGACTTCGCCTCCGCATAATCTTTTTTTCCAGGCTCCGGAAGAAAGACAACTTTCGCCTCTCTCCAGACTCTCGGAACATACCCAGTCGCTAGGCAAGTAACGAATATACCCCACAGCCTAGGTGCAATGAGATCTTCCCCCCACTGCATCATAGCAGGGAATATACCGTCCATCCCTGATGTTTTGTACGGAGCAAATGAGCGTATAGCACTCCTCACCCCGTCCATAGTGATCATCCTTTCGGCTTTCAGCCTGTCAACCCTGTGCATTCCTTTCTTCAAGGGTGTCCACGGGTCATCAGACTTAAAACTTCCAGGAAAATGCACCTCCATCAGAACTTCCATGGACTCCTCTAGATATTCCATATATGAATATGCTTAATTCAATTTAAATATTATGACATAAATAACTGTACACCTAATTTCTGTACAAGGTATGCTGACACAACTTTAATAGAACGGAATTAAGTAAACTGCCTAGCAACATATCTCTTTTATTTCGATGTGCCTGTCTTTCTGTATTTTTCTCTCTTGTTTACCTTTTGTATTTTGATTCGATATTCGAATTCGTCTGAACTTGATCAAACTAATGGAATTAATTGAATTGACCTTGTTATGTGAAGCTTTATTTTGTAAGAGCATATGTGTAAAATATAGCACGCTTAGTAAAAAATATTTGCCAAACCCATATTTGTAATTAATCTTCGTACTGTTTGTTATAAAAATGATTTGCACCATCGGATTTCGGATCTCCGGAAAAAACATTACAAAAATCTGAACCAAGCTTGAATAAATTCTTTCAGCAACTATTTAGCATAAACAAATAAGTTTTGAAATTTCCGCAACGTTTAAAGATCTAAATTGCATTACCTCACCGTCGCTAAATGTTTTAATTATATTTTTGTATATTTATTTTTTCCCCTTATTCTTTCACTTTTAATTTCATAACAATTATACTCTGATAATCAAATAAATAAAAATCAAATTTAAAACAAACATGCTGAAAGCCTTTCGGAAGAAAGAAGAATAGTATAGAAAAAACAAAACATAATGCCTCTTCTAAATGGTCGTGAAATGAGTCAAATTTGCATATTTTGAATAATCTGGCCAAGCAAATGAAAAGAGAAGCATATTAACTAGACTGCTTGAATAGTTTTGCAGTTTGTATTTTTTGTTTATTTCTAGCACATTGACGTCATTCACTAAATCGAGTCTTTTATTAAAGAGATAATTTATAAATAAAATGAAAAATAAAAAAACAAAAATGCTTTATCTAAAGCAGTTGTTCCCAACCAGTGGTCCGCGAGTTCTTAAAAATGGTCCATAGATAAAAAATATTGAATGAAAAAAAAATACTTCGTTGTCAACTTAGCCAGTTTGGTGTACTTTCCTAAAAATGGTTGAACATTTTTTTTTTAAAAATAAAATAATTATGGTACTTTATTTAAAAAAGAAAGTTTAAAGATATGAGCAGATTTAATAAATAATAACAGTTTTAACTAGGGCAAGGATTTCTATGCAAGTGCTTATTTTTACTGGTTATCTTAAAAGTGAAATAGTTAAATAATCTTTGCGAATTATGAAATTTGGTTTGAAATGACATTCATTCGCTTTTGCATGTTTTGCAATAATGCGTTAAAATGCATGTAAATGCAAAGTATGTATTTATATTTTCTTAATTTCGTAGAACATTTTCATCGCAAATCCTTTAAAAAATTTTAAATTTGTGTTTATTTGTATCAAAGATGTTTTGGTTTTATACTCCACTTTGTTATTTGCATTCAACTAAAATGATTCGTTATTTTTTGGCTGAAAATAAAATATTAATTTATTCGTAGTGAAAAATATAAAATTTTACTGCTTACTTTAGTGGCTGTTGTGCATTTTTATTGCATGATTTCGAATTTTAAGTTTAAAACGAAACGAATTTGCTGTATAATTTGTATGCCATTTTAAAGCTTGCACAATTTTTTCTCTTGTGCATTTCAATCTGATCAGAAACAAAAAAGTTACAACTTTTTTATATAACTCCTCTGTTTAAGATACACGAATATTACTGTTCAGACTGATCGACGAAATGCAGCCAAAAAAGTAAACAAAAGTAAAAGTCTATTGTATTTTTTAAAGAGTGCAACCACCAAAAATTAATTTGCCAGGCAAATCTGTGGTGGAAAGCGCCAGAATGAAATCTATTCTAATTTTTATCTAACGGCTAGCAGCTCTCTCTATGAGTGACATAAATGTTGCCATATTTTTGCTAAAGATTGGGTACGTTCACTGATATTTTCTTAGTTTTTACTATGGTCTGACCTTCCTTTTTGTGTCTGTGTTGTATTCATGTGAATTCAAACCAAAATATAATAGGGGTATTCACTATGTGGTGTATTTACCTTTGTATTGTGTATTTTTGATAAATTTGATATGTGTAGTAAATTTTGTACAGTTACAAAAACAAACTGTAGTGTTCAAAATACAACCCTGTGGCAAAAATACATCGATGGAACCCTATTGTATCCTTTGTAAATTTCGTTGTGTATTAGATCAGCTCATCGCAAAAGCATTTCTACTCAGCATGGAGGAAGCTACCGGCTACGCTGTGAGTTTATTTAATTAAAAATTTATATAATTTAGTGTTTCGTTTCATTTTTTGTATGATTTCCTTTAGTTAAATGATTATTGAAATTAATATTTCTAAACAAAAAAGTACAAACAAAAATTAGCTGATTTAAAAAAAAAACCGTACTTTAGTGAAGGTTCGTTTACAAGTTGCAAGTATTGAAAATTTTGTAAAAATGTGTCAAATAAACCACATCGTGAATTCCCCTATAATAATTTGTACCATTCTCAAAATAAAATGCAACCCTGAGCAAAACATAATGGCAGCGTTGTGTTAAACGAGCACAAAACATTATTGCTTTGGTGTGGTTCTTGCTCGCAGTTGTAAACAAAAACCTAAACAATAACAAATGCACCCCGCTTCACCAATTGTTACTGCTGTTCCCACGACTTAAAAATTAAAATTCTGCAGAACAGCAGCAAAAGAATTTGTTTGACGCATGCCACAATTTTTGTAAGCAGCAGTAAGTATCAGTGAAGCAGGTACATTTGTTACTGTTTTGGTTTTTGATAGCGATCACGAGCAAAAACAACAACAAAGCAAGTAACGTTTTGTGATCGTTAAACACAACGTTACTATTCTGTTTTGATCTTATTTCTCTGCGCGCTGATGATAGTGTCTGTGTTTGAATCGAAGAGTCACACACGGAACAGAGAGAGGTAGAGTTTTCGCTTTTATAAGGTACGGTTTTTTTCCCATTCCCTGGTCAAAAGGTAACATACTGGGAAGGTTGTATGAATTAGGAGACGAAGTTAGCTAGCTGTTCTAGCTAAAAGAATTTGAAAGATTTGCTAGAATAGTTTTCTGATCAGAAATATGAGATGCAGTTGTTGGCTTATCTTGTGGATGTTGTCACACATTTAAACAACTTAAACTTAAAGTTGCAAATTTTCGGAAATAGAAATTTAGAAGGCGTTGCAAACATATTTATCTTTGACGATAAATTTGAGTTTAAACATTTCACAATTTGTGGATTATTGCTACTATAAATTGGTGACAAGATTACGCGTGTCAATAATTCATATGGTCGTGTGCATTAGTGACACATATTTGTTGGTGATATTGGGTGGAATGCATAAAAAGTGAGCATTTGCTCCGACTCGATTTTTTAAGTAAAAAATGCTCACTTTTTAATTAAAATTTAAAAAAAATTCAGCACGCACAAAAATTAAATTTATCTTTCGGTCACTGCTTGGGGATTGCGTTAGTTTTTATAAACGCCGGCTGCAATGTTTACAGGTTTTCTGCATTGCATTTCTTCCCGTATATTTATTCCATGGAACAACATGGGTGGGTCATTGAATAAATTTTGACACTAGTGCACACAGCTATGAAGGTTATTGGGGTGGTATGAATTAAAAGTGAGCATTTGCTCCGACTCGATTTTTTAAGTAAAAAATGCTCACTTTTTATTCATTCCACCCCAATAACCTTCATGGCTGTGTGCACTAGTGTCAAAATTTATTCAATGACCCACCCATGTTGTTCCATGGAATAAATATACGGGAAGAAATGCAATGCAGAAAACCCGTAAACAGTGCAGCCGGCGTTTATCTAACTAACGCAATCCCCAAGCAGTGACCAAAAGATAGTTTTAATTTTTGTGCGTGCTGAATGTTTTTTTTTAATTTTTATAATAAACACACAAGTATGAGTGCCATCAACTTTGCAACTTTCTACAAAAAATCTATAAACTTGGAAAACGACGACGGAGAGTCTGATCTAACAGAATCATCCATTCCAAGGACCACGCCTCTGTGCAATTGAGCATCGGCGATGTTGATGCAGAAACCGGGCGCATGACCGTTGGTTCCAAAACCTATGTCAGAAAAAAAAAAAAATCAGACGCATGGTCGAATCCTATAATTGCATTGTGCGTTTGGCCAAGAAAAGAAGAACGGGTTAGCAAGAACTTGTCAAGTTTTTAACAATAAAGTTGCTAAATTCAATTTGAATAAATCAATTGAAAACACAAAAATTCACAACATAATTCTGAGAATCTTATCTACTAACACTTAGTCTAATCTTAGTCTAATTTGAAAAAGTTTTGATTTTATTCTAAAAAAGAATTTTAGAAGACTTTTTTAAAATATTTAAATATCTTCATTTGAAAACCATTTGTAAAAAATAAAGTTTATCCACATTTTTTATTTTCAGAACTTTCATTTTTGAAATAAAGCAATAGTGAAAATGACCGAAATGGAGCAACCTCCACAAAATGGGATTGATTTAACAACAGACGATGATGAAAACAATAAAGCCAGGCCAGCTGATATTGAGCAGGTGATTTTCTGTTCCATTAACCATGCAATATATTTATAATTTCGTTAAAATTTTATGCCTTTTCTTCACAGGACATGCGTGAAATGGAACGTCGTAAACGTGTCGAAGCCATAATGGGGTCCAAACTCTTCCGTGAAGAGTTGGAGCGCATTGTGGACACTGCACGTGATGGTGGCGCATCTGGTATTTTGCAACAATTGTCCGATATAGTTGGTTTGCCCTCTGCGCGTGTGGGAAACGTCTTCAGGGCATCCAACTGTATGCTGCCAATTAATGATATACGTGGCGTTGAATCAATGGGTTACGCCAAGGGCGAAAAAATACTCAGATGTAAGTTAGCTGCAACATTCCGTCTGCTAGACTTGTACGGTTGGACTCAAGGTCTGGGTGCACAAGTAACTGCACGCCTCAAGGTTGATCAAGAGGTATTTCTGGTGAATCCATACGGAATGCTGTATCACGAGATTACGGCTTCATCCTTAAATAAGGTTGACATGCAGGGCCAGGTGGTTGAACAGGGAACAACGAACTTTGGAGTAAACAAGAATCGTGAGTTTAAAGCAAAACTAAATAAAAAAAAAGTTTTTCTCTTAAGTTAACTAACTTAACTTAAACCATTTCTTGTTAGACTTTATATTGCACTCCATTGTGCACGCAGCTCGTCCAGATATACGCTGCGCTATTTACATTGGCTGCAGTCCAGTAGTCGCCGTCTCTTCACTCAAGATTGGTTTGCTACCCCTTACGAAGGATGCATGTGTTTTAGGCGAAATCACCACACATGCATACACAGGCTCGCTATTGGATACCGAAGAACGCGATAAGCTGGTTCGTAATCTTGGTCCAAACTCTAAGGTTATGCTGCTATCAAACCATGGTGCTCTCTGCTGTGGTGAATCTATAGAAGAGGCGTTCTTTGCAGCTTATCACATTGTGCAAGCATGTGAAACACAGTTAAGGCTGCTTCCCGTCGGTGTTGATAATCTTGTTTTGATTCCTGAGGAATCGCGAAAAACCATTTACGAACAAGCACGTCGTCCACCAGAAGATTTGGAAAAGAAATTCGCAGCTGCTTTAGCGAACACTGAAAAAAATCAAACTGCCACTGGAGATGGAGAAGATGTTAAGGACGACGTAGCCGCTAAAACAGTTTCTACTTCACAAAAAGCACCAAATTGGCGCGTGGGTGGTGCCGAGTTTGAGGCACTAATGCGTATGCTCGACAATGCTGGCTACCGTACGGGCTACATTTATCGGCATCCACTAGTTAAATCGGAACTGCCAAAACCCAGAAACGACGTCGAACTGCCACCGGCTGTATCGTCCTTAGGATACTTGCTCGAAGAGGAGGAGCTCTACAGGCAGGGGTAATAATTTGTTTTAAATAATAAAATACAAAAGTTAAATTTTTTTGTTTTTCTAATAAAGCATTTGGAAAAAAGGTGACTTGCGCAAAGGTGGTGATCGTTGTAGATGGCTTAACTCACCCAATGTCTATCAAAAAGTTGAGGTTCTGGAAACCGGTACACCAGATCCAAAAAAAATTACAAAGGTAGAGATAATAACTTTTGAAGATAAGAAAGCATCGAATTAAAGTAATTCAAAATTAAAAACCAAAATAATAATAACAATTGCTGCTGCTTTCGAATTCTTAAAGAAATACTTATACGTGTCATTCCTCTTATGCAAATACTAGTTTTTGTTTATCCTGATGCTTTTATGTTTTTATTTTAATGTTCTCTAAATGCACAAATAACTTTAAATGCAAAAAAAAATAATCCTTAATTCTATTCTGAAATAGTGCTAACTACTTTTTTTAAATAAATAATAGAGTAAATGTCATATTAAAGAAAAATAAAGCTACTAGTCTACTCGTGCGTTATATTAAATGTAAAATCGAAGGTTAGAAAATATTAACAAAATTTTTTAGGAAAAAATATTAAACCAAAGATATATTAAACTTCTAACATTTATATTTCAAAATTTAATAAAATAATTTTATAAAAAAGCTATAATTAAAGCATATAGCACCTAATAAAAAAATAATGGTGTGACGTAGTGTCCATGCTGAAAATATATGGTGCATAATTTTTTGTATATGGGTAAAAAACCGACTTGAGTTTTCATAGTAATCTTTCAATTAAAATGTAGCTTACAACTTTTGTAAATAAAGTGTTACTTACAAATCGATACCATTCTGCGCTCTTCTCACAGCAAACTATGAGAAGAAACTATTAAGATGTTGTGAAATAACAAAATTTCGAAAAATTTTGATTAATGGAGCATAAATTTCACATAAAACTTTAAGTTTGATAGTTATCCATCATTTATTGATTGATTCAAAGATTAATGTCATTGGGCGCGTAATAAAATTGTTTGTAATGTTGTGCAATTGACATTCTTTTGAACTTCTAAAAATGAGAAATTACGTATAACTCAATTCGAAGTGGATGGAACAAAGAGCACAAGAAAAAAGCTGTGCAAACTTCATCTCGCGTGCGGTGGTATGTCAAAAATTCATCCGATGTCGCTAAAATTTCACGTGAAAGTATTTTTTACTAATTAAAGCCGTTAGAGTTCCCGCCATGAGGTTGGACACGAAATATCCAAAGACAAAATCTCGAACTCAAAATCTGCAATTCAAAAATATCGAAATCAAAATCACCAAATCCTAAATAGTAAAGGACAAAATCTCCAAAAAATATCCAAAAGTTTGTAGTGTTCCATTTTTGAGTTAGCTCGAATAAATTAACTGCATGTTTATGTGAAACGAGGCGAATACTGAACGTTGCACAGAGTAAGATTTCGCTCCCCGGGTGATTAACCTGTAACATTTAAAAGAATGAAAATATTTTCGTTCGGTTTTTTGTGTTATGTTGGAAATCGATATGACTTTCAAAATAAAAAACTTACATTTTAAGACTAGCTGGAGGGGGCTCAGTAGAGTTGCCCCAAATTTAGCTGAAAATTAAAATTTGTATCGTAGCCTTTATATTATTTTATTGTATTAAAAGCGTAGTAGATCTAACCAATTAGCAAGTTTTAATAGTTTTACTCATATGATTTTAAAAGTTTTTTAACCCTTTGGTACTCAATGTATCTTACAACTTTTAAAAAAATCACATCATACAGTGTAGGGAACCCGTTGGTGCCACTTGACCTTCTTTTTGTTTATTTTTATTCGCATTCGAAAAGTATGCATAGCATCTTTATAAATTTTCTTAAAAAAAAACAACAACCATAATTTTAATATTCAGAGGCATACTTTTGGCATTTAGAAGAAATTTATTTGAAATACCATTAAAATCCGATCTTTTGAAATATTTTACTATAAACTCATATTATCAATGTAATATTTACTTGTGTGCTCTCTTATTACGTATTAAGTAAGTTTCCTTACTTGTTTTAACAATTTTTAAGTCATATTTTTAATATATCGGAACACACAAAAAAGAAAAAAAAAATTTTTTTTCTTTAATTGAAAAGTTTGTTCAACAGGCGGCCCAAGGCGGTACAAATTTGTATATGGTTTCAAAGGGATTAACCAAATATTGTCTCGTAGTTCGTTCTTTACTTAAGTTTGCTTGAAATTTTAGAAGTTTACCGAAAGTGATCTAGGTTTCTGGATTTCAGTTACTGTATTCAACAGACTAACGAGTTGTACTTGAAATAATGATGATTGCTGAATAATATCTTAATTGTGATAAAAAAGAACTGTAATTTACAATCTTTAAGCGTGTACTTACAGGACAGTTTCAAACTTAAAAATAATGTTAAATTTTAAACATTTTCGCAGAGAATAAAAAAGTTCCAACGACAAGCAAGACACGAGAAGAAATATAATTTTATATAGATATAAGTATTAATTCTCGTGTTTTACTTGTCGTTGGTTTGCTTTTTCGGCTTTCAAAAATAGGCGGTAAATATTTTTTTACGATTGTAAAGGAGAATTGCATGAACTTTTAATTTTCGGTAACAGTTTTTCTATATCTTTGATACATTCTGAGATATAACGGCCCGAAGCTGGAACTTTTTGTTCTCTGCGAAAATGTTTAAAATTTAACATTATTTTTAACTTTTAAACTGTCCTGTAAGCAAACACTTCAAGATTTTAAATTATAATTTTCTTTTTTAGCACAGTTATAAGATATTATGCAGCAATAGAATTTCGTATTGAAAAAAGTATTGTTTCTTTTGTCTTACTTGTCGTTTGTTTGCGTTTTCGATTTACAACATTAGGCGGTAAGTCTTCGAATCAACTTAAGTACGGTGGAAACGTTTATTCGATGACTTAAGTCGACAAATTTCTGTATTAACTTAAACTTAAGTATGGCTTAAAATTTAAGCTTTGATTGTGAAACTGGCTCTAAGTTTAGAGTTATGTTTCTGAGGTATTCCGCTTTTCCCATCATTGGTTTTGGTTACGAACAATTTTTTAGTCTTTCATTACCCTAACATTCTCATTTAACAAAAAGTTAGGAAAATTTGAGACTTGTATTGAATGTAATTTTGTAATAATTAACGAAAAAATTATGCAGTGTTTAGATTTGAAAAACGTAAATTTGGTGATTTTGGTTTGGATATTATGATTTTGGAGATTTTGTCTTAAGATATTTTCTAATTTGATATTTTGACTTTGTATATTTTGTATCTTTAAAGTTTTGATTATGGTGGAGATCTTGTCTCTTGAGATTTCGTAGCGCTCCACATTGGGCCAGCCGAATCGGAAAACTGGCCAAAGTCAAGTGTTCCAAATGAAACAAAAATTGGTGCCATCATGATGTAGACTTATTGAAGTACGCGTGTACACATTTTTAAGTGTTATATTAAGTGAGATACTATTTTTTGGATAGCATGTTGCAACACTCAATAATGTTGCAGCGCTACAAGTATATTCCAATTAATTAAAACTCCCTTATTAAAAAGATACTTATGTTAATTTTGTATTAATCTTTTTATTTACTTTAAAGAAGTCAATAGAGGCAATCTTGAAAAAGACAATAAATTAAAAATGCAAGCTCAATATTTCCAAATATAGCTGTATATAAGGATGAAAGTTGGGTATTTTTAATATTTTTGGATCTTCCTGTTACCGATTCAAGATTCCAAAGAATTCCACTGCCCATCGTGATGTTTTACATGCCCTTTGAAAGTTAATTATGTGCACATTAAAAAGAAGTGACACTTTTTACAAACTTTTTTGTATTTTTTTTTTTGACATCAAATCTTTTCGACATCAGTGACCAAAACACCCTCGCACCAAATGTTGTACAAATAGGGAAATATTTAAAATTTTTGGCCACCATATTCGATCTGCAATTTCGTGTTTTTATTTTTGACATAAAAGTCGACATTAGCGACCCCAACAACCGCTTTACACTAAGGCCTTTTCCACACTTGGTCAACGCAACTCCAACTCAAGTTGCTAGCCTGTGCATTTATACCGGAACCTTCAGATTAAGCAACTTGCACGCAACAAGTTCTCGACATGTTCTCAACTTGTTCAACGCAACGCGGCTTTCCGCAATTTTGATCGGCGACTTGTTGCATGAGTTTGTTTGTTTTGTGAGTTCAATTGTTTGTAGTGCAGTACGCAATATATTAATCAAGGTGAATAAGTTAATTAATTTGTTATTTTTTTCATTTATAGAATCCGAAAGAAAAAGAAATTGTTTGCAAGATGAATGAGCTAGTGTTAAATATTAAATTAATGCAAGAAGTCGAAAAACATGAGTTACATGTTGCATGACTTTTGAAGCAAGTCTGAAAGCATTCGGTTTATAGTTGCATTGCTTTTCAACTTTTTCGCTGTTGCGTTGAAGTTGCGTTGGAATTGCGTTGACCAAGTGTGGAAAAGGCCTAAGTGTTATACACAAATGGTAATATTTTGAGTTATGGCCAGTTTTTTCTAGTCAGCTGGCCCACAGTGCGCTCCCCCCGTTATGCCATTTGAAATTTAACCTTCGAGAAGGCGAGCTATGAGCATTTTGCTTACGACATTTTTAAATGGATAAAATTAATCTCTTTTATTAATATTTCTGCACGCATTATGTTGAGTATCTTTGGTAACGGTTGTTCTCCGCGTCTTGGCAAGCTTTTGCTGAGGTCAGTGCACGGTTGGAGCTGTAAGTATGCGGTTTAAAAATTACAGTAATTCCTCAATAAACACAATGCTCACGCGACAATCCATGCTACTCTGCGAGGCGCCCCTTCTCCAGGGTTAAGGTTCATTCTAATGAGACACATTCACAAACATTATTTTTTCTAAGAGTATAGTTCTTAAAATAATGAATATATGTCTAAATGTCTATGAATTATGTCTAAATTTTACTAAAATCTTGCAACAATGGTCCGTGTTATTATTTCTTATTCACATTCCAATTGTTAAATTTAAAAGTGATGTAGTATTTTCGATTGTAAAAACGCTAACAAGAATATATTTAATTTTTATAATTAATTGTGATCTATTCTTTGAATTTTTACATAATTTTAATTATGAGCTATTTAGATCAAGTAAGTTTTGAAGAAGGCAACAACAACAACGATAACTCTGTGTATAGTCAATCACATAGCAGACTAGACAGACTGATATCTGGTTGTTTCAATAGTCAGTTGGATATCTCACAATTCATTGATACATTTCGATGAACTCCAAAGAAAAATAATGAAAAGGAAGAGGCAACCAGAACAGACAAAATCCCTGGTAGAGTTTCAGGCTTGACCTAAAAATAAAAAATTTCTTTGCTTTAACGTCATATAATTCACACGAGCTTATTCGAAGAAGTGTCAAATCATATAAAGTTTAAACAATGGGTTGGTCCCAGCATAATCACTCAAGACTACTGAAAATGGAAGTTTAGCTCCATTTGAAACATTCTGTCTAGTCTGATGTGTGATTGGCTCTATACAGAGTTGTTGTTGCCATCTTCAAAACTTAATTGATAAATAGGTCATAATTAAAATCATGTAAGAATGTATTTACTTATGACCATCACGCTTCCTTACCCATAAAAGAGATTTTTTATTTAATCCCATTTGAGGGCCTATAATGAAAGAAATAAATGCCAGCATTGCACAAAATTAATACAATCAATTGAATTGTTTAAAGTTATATACGAACTGCTTAGAACTTTGTACAGGGCAAATCAATCCGCTCTCTTAGGAATCTCAGTTTTATGACTAAACAATGTTTAAATCTTATCTTAACTTTATATAAAACATAAGTACAAAAATTTATGTTAAATTTGGTGAAATGATTTTACTCTGAACAATTTAAAAATACAGAGATACAATTAGTGTGCACAACAGCCACAATGTATTTGTTAGAAAATCTTTTTATTTTAATTTTTTTAATGCTTATAACTTTGTATCGATGTAAGTAACCCAAAATAATATGTGTTCGTTTAATTTGTATATCTTTTTTATAGTACAGGTATATTTGTATGTAGATACAACCATTTGTTTTTTGTTAACACCTGAAATCAAAACAATCTGCTTTGCTTTCATAAGAACTGTCGAGATTTTTTTTGTACTGTCGATATTACAAATTGCAGAAATAACTTGTTTGTGGTTACAATCCCTCCAGGAAAAATGAGGAAATGTAGGAAGCATTCCCCTTCGTTGTACACTCCATTGCTTTTTTTACATAGCATGTCATTAGAAGGAAACATTCCTCTCGGCTGTGTTAAAAAGTCAAGTGGAAACATTCCTCTCCGCTGTCTTAAAAAGTGAATTGGAAGCATTCCTCTCCCCTGTTCTGAAAATTAATGTGGAAACATTCCTCTCCCTTGTTATGAAAATGCCCGGCCAGGATTCGAACCTAAAACCCCTGAGCGACAGTCAAGCGCGCTACACTAGCCTATCGAGGCCGTCCAGAAAAAAATATTTTTTTTTAAACAGTAAACATGAATTCTATAATAAGCGGCTAGGAAACAATGATATTAATATTTTCTGTTGTCATTGCTTGACAATAAGTAAAAGTTTCCACACGCATTCTTAAAAAAGTGGTTTGGAAACAACATAAATTCAAAACTACCAATATAATTAAAAACGATATGATGGGGAATGTTTATTCATCACTTCCATCTGTAAGTCTTCCAATTTTTACAAGGGGGAAGCGGTTTGGAAGCAACATAAATACAAAACTACCCTTAAGATTCCAAAAGATACGGTGGGGAATGTTTCTTTATCACTTTTAGAAGGAAGCCTTCCGATTTTTCCTGGATGGATTTCAAATCCATTGTGAATGTATGAAACACAATACAACAAAAATAATTTTAAAGTATAAATTCAAATCTAGTGCGAACCGTTGTTTTTTTAAAAAGGCTATGTATTTAAAAAAGGTATGTGTTTAAGTAACGCACAAAAACGCGACGGAAAAACTTTTTCTAAGTTAAAAGAGAACAACTGAGTAATACTCGGTCATAACTTTTTTAGCTGGTGTTCCTACTAACTTTTAAAATTTAATTTTGAGACAATTGTAAATATGTAAACTCTTAATATATAGGGTGACAAAATAAGAACAATAGGAAAATAAATTCTAATAAAACAACAAGGATGGATGTAAGATTGCAAAGGGATTCTAGCTGTATTTCGAAGCTACATTCATGCCTTTATATACAGTCAATCAATAAAGTATGTATGCAGTTCATCTAAGAAAATATATGAAATAGAAAATGGTAGAAGTATTGTATTGTAACAAAAATCATAGGTATTTTTTAAACGATATATTAAGAACTTTCTATTTAAAACAGAAAAAATAAACAAAAATTCAATTTCTTGAAATTGTATTAACTTAAATGAAGATATCCTTAAAAACATATCAAAAAAGTAAGTATGCAAAACTAAACCAATACTGTAAAATTCTCATTGTTTTAACTTATTTTAAATTAAATGTTTTTTAATACTTTTTTGGATAGCTCTTTTGTTTTATAACAGCTTTTAGTCGGGATTTCATTGAAGTCACCAGGTTCATAGTCACGCTAGGGGGTATGTTCTCCCACTGTCCAAAAAGGATTTTTGTCAAATCATCCTTGTTTTTTATTTTGTGCTTTCTGATTTGGAGGTCAAGGTGGTCCCATAAATGCTCGATAGGGTTAATATCATGAGACTGAGGTGGTGTTTTAAGCTGTACAGTATTTACTTTATACAGTAGCCACTCCTTGACAATAAGCGCGGTGTGCTTAGGGTCGTTGTCTTGTTGAAAGACGAACGACTCCTCAATTCCAAGTATAGCTGCACTTTCGTGTAGGTTGTTTTTTTAAAATATCTTGGTAGCTGTAACGATCCATTATTCCATCGATGAAAACCAGTTAATCAACGCCAGAGGCTACCATACAACCCCATTCAAACACAGATCCACCACCGTGTTTGACTGTGCCTATCATGTTTTGCGGTTCAAGCTCAGAATTCATCTGAAACGTGGATGTTGAATTTACTTTCATCTAAAAAAATTACTGAATTCCAGAAGCTTTCATCAGCTGTTTCGTATTGTTTTGCAAATGAAAGCCTTTTGCTACGGTTTACTGCCTTAATAAATGGTTTATTGCGCATGTTGCGACCATAGTATCCAGCAGTACGGAGAACTTAACAAATTGTCTCAGGTATGCACGCTTTTCCAACTTCATTTTCGATTTCAGATTGAATTGTTAGTGCTGATTTTGTAGGATTTTCCCGCACCTTGAGTACAATAATGCGTTTTTCTTGAGAAAGTAAATGTGCTTGGTCGTCCAGATCTTAGCTTTGTCTTAGTGCTTCCTTCTGTTTTGTATTTTTCTATCACCTTTTGTACTGTTGCATGGCTTTTCCCCAACTGTTTTTGCGATTTTTCTTTGAGAATTGTACTCTTTGAATAGTTTTACTATCAAGCCTCCCAAGCTTTGCGACAATTCTTTTCCACGCGGTGCCATTATGATTTCGATATTTTAAAAATGTTTTAACCGAAGTTTTACTAAAAACTGGAAAACTTACTTTGAATAAAAAATAAAAACTTAGCGTTGATCACCAACTATTTCTTCCAGCACGAAGAATGCACTGTGCTTTGCGTTTTGCATACAAACTTTTTTGACGAAATTTCTGCTACCATCACAGAACACGTTCTATTAAATCTAACGGTGTTTCGGAAAACAGCAAACTTTGCATGTAGC
The DNA here is from genome assembly GCA_963920525.1 of Dichetophora obliterata. NCBI lineage: Eukaryota > Metazoa > Arthropoda > Insecta > Diptera > Sciomyzidae > Dichetophora > Dichetophora obliterata. The sequence goes on along the minus strand of OY986437.1, from coordinate 184,414,913 downwards.
CGAGAGTTGACATCGTAAACATCGTAATAGAAAAGTAAAAAATTGTATGCTTACAGTGTGCGTGAAAACTTGGAAGTTAAAATTTTGGACACCGGGTGCATACTTACTTTATTGATTGACTGTATATAGAGTAGCACATCACTTAAATGGACGCCTCGTCTTCGGTGGCTCGACCCAATGTGTGCGTATTCCGGCAATAGCATCCATTTAAGTAATGTGCAGTTTTATACATATAGTATGAATGTAGCTTCAAAATAAAGCCAGAATGAATTTGATATCTCCCACCGTTATTGTTAAATTTAAATTTATTTTCCTATTCTAATTTACTACTGAGTCCGAACTAAAATGGTTTGGCTAACAGTTATTTTCGATTTCGGGTGTAAACGTAAGCAAAAACTTTAAACTGCAAGTAATGACTAAGTATATCTTAACAATTATTCAATAATTAGTGTTGGTTGTATCAAAAAGACCTTACTTTCAAGTCTGCATACAATTTATTAAATCTGTAACCAACAATTATAGCTTTCTCTTAACTGTAATATCCCGATATTAACAATTGCTTCATTGTATAATGCATAAAAAAAATAAAATGAGCAAAATTAAAATAAAAATAATCATATCTATATTCTTTTATTTATGCCATTCAATAATAATTTGCATTTAAATTTGACAAAAATAAGCTAATCTTACATTACAAGTACAAAAAATAATATGTGCCAGGAAACAAACTCACAATAAACATATTTCGTGTTCTCACTTCGTGATTCGGAAATGCAAGATCTAGAAAAGGAAAAGAACGAGAAAGCATATCAAATTTATTAGAACACTGATCTCTTAATGTTTATATTATGAAAAGACTTTAATATTATTTTAATTTCTTTGTGAATGCATTAACTTTGAATGCTATACTCATTATTTTAGTTTTAAAACTTTAATTTCGTTTTTTGCTACAAGAAAATTATTGTTTATTTCTCATATTATATTCGTTTTCATCAGCATTAAATAAAGATAATCATTTGCATTGTTCATCAATTGCTTGCTTACAGTTCTTTTTTGTTTCCTCAGATGCTCAAATTTGTTCTGTCTCAAGTTGTTCATACTGTTTGAGAGAGGTGCCGGAAGGACAAAAATAATTGTTTAATTGCTAATTTTATTATTCAAATCTTTTTACTACGGACAAAATATTATTTTATTTTAATGGAGTTTATGTTTGTACATTTTTAATAACATTAACATTGTTTGATTTTATTATTTTTTATTAACATATATTATTTTCTACATACAGTGAATATTATGAATTTTTTATTAATTATATTTTTGTTTTGAAGTCTTTAAAAAACTTTTCATCCCATGTAGTGAGGTGTTATGAAAAGATCGTATAAGAAGAACAATTTTTAAAGGAACGTATCTATAGTGCTAATGTAATAACAACATCGCTAACGTTGTGTTGAAGTTAAAAAAAAATATTTTTTATACATAAAAACACGGTATAAACTCAATTGATTTTTTTAAATGATACTTAAATACTAAAAATATAACAACGCAACAAAGTTTACCTTTATATTGTGTTTATATGATATAGTTTAAATCTTTAAAAAAATGTTAACATATCACTTTGTTTTGTTAATTTAAAACATAAAAAAATAACTTCTTATGACATAAACACTGAATAAAAATATAAATAGTTTAAAGATATGCAAATGAGCAGTTTTCTAATATATTCTTTCTCTTTCTTTTCATTCTTGCATTTACTACTCTTTCTCCATGTGCATTGCGTTATATGTTCTGTCTATATGGCTCGCACGCATTTACATATGTGTTGTATGTGATCATATCTACTATCAAAATTTTACGGACTGACCACCCTCTTCTAAAATATGAATATGCTTGGTGCAAAAAATGACAAATCGTTTAGTGGGTCGCTGAAGGCTCTCCAACTCATGGAACAGCAGTGCGTATTGAGGATCCATTGCAGTTTGTTCCAGTTGGTACAAATCCAAAAGAATTCAAACGTGTTCAACAACAGGTACTACTTAAACAGAACACAACCAATGCTGGATAAATTTAATAATTTTATTCTCTTTAAATTTGATTTCTTTCTACTGACTCGCATAGATTAAAGACAATCGAAGAGCCGACAAGATTTCTGCTGGTCCTCAATCACACATACTCGAAGGTGTAACATGGGATGAGGCCAATCGTATCAAGGATGCCACAGTTTCCTCAGCTGGTGACCATGTAGTTTTGATGGGTGCTGCATCCAAAGGTATTATCCAACGTGGCTTTCAGCACAATGCAACTGTTTATAAGACGCCATACGCTAAGAATCCATTCGATAATGTAACCGATGACGAACTCAACGAATACAAACGTACTGTTGAAAGAAAAAAGAAAAGTATCCATGGTGAATGTAAGTATCTGAAGTGAATACATTTTTGATTTGGTTTTTAAAACGTGCTAATCTTTCTATTTTGCTATACACTTTAAATAGATACTGACACCGATTTTTCGGAAACCGAGGCTTTAAGTTCAGTTCATGCTTCTGCTGGTGCAACACTAATGAAACACACAGTGGCTGCTGTAAGTCAATCGGAACCAGAAGATGTTTCAGGTGAGTTGGTTGATTCATGTAATAATTAAAAATCGACATTAAGGGGTTGGTAAAGGTTAATTCAGTAGAAAAAGCATATTTTCGATAATTTTTTTGAACTATGCAGTTAATACATATTTATTTCTATAATAATTGCATTATTAATTTCACATTACATTAAATAATTTTATTTCACACATTTCATTAACCCATTAACCGCGGTTGTGTATTTTTTTACCCATGAAATGCTTCTGCAGAATTGATCAAATCTCAGAATTCATAGCCGTCCGCAGGGGGCGGTGAAATTTTTTTATATATCTTCATATTAAATCAAAAAAGCCGTAATTTTAAATTTAAAAATTTTAAGAGAAAAATTTAAAATTTAACAGCTTTCTAAATTGTAAGTTGCGCTTAAACTTAGGGCTTAGAGAACTTTGTGAATAAAAACTTCGTTTTAAGTTGTAGAAGTGTAAAATTTCACGAAACATGTATTTTGATATGATGTATCATAATCAGTCAAAAAGTCGATTTTGAATTTTTTGTAACCTACGGCTTGTTTTATTTCATATGAAGATATGTTTATTATGTATTTAATATATTTTTAATAGAATACCAAAAAATTCATTTTTTAGGTTAATTCATAAATAAAGCGGAGCTAAACCATTAATTTTTAAATAGAATGTTGTACCCGTTGCTGTAAGGCCGTGTTAATATTACTCGTTTTTGTCGAGATTGCGACATTGCTCTCACGTTTTTTTCGCAGAAGCGGCTGAAAAATTGTGAATTTTGTATGTATTTAAATACATTTATTTATTACATATTCAGTATTTTTGAGCCGCGTTTGTAAAAAAAAGGGAGTGCGGTGTCTCAATCGCGTTAAAAATGCGTAAAATGAACACGGCCTAATAAGTTACGATACTATTTCATTTACCCTTGTTTCACAAACACTTTTCAATACGTATTCTTAAATTAAAAAAATGTTTTCTACGAATTTTATTTGTAATTTTCAGGCACGAATAGAACTCGTAGAATGGACGTATGTATGTAGTTTGGTACACATTTCGAATATTTTATTCGTATTCGTACAAAAACAAATGTATATTGTACGAATACATACGAATGATCCTAATACCTAGTTAGGAAAAAAACCTTCTGTTCAGCTGGGGCTTAAACCACGATTCTTTAGCTTATGGGCCACGTACTCTTACAGTAGGCTACGGCCACCTTGCAATCATACATTTCCTTTTATTCGGTAATTGTTCGACAAACCAGTCTGAACGATTTCAGTTGTAAATTTTTTAAACTCAACTAAAACTTCGTACAAAGTTATCTATATTACCTTGTTATGTTGATTTTCTATGATTTAAAAACAAAATTATAAATGTTTGATAGTTTAAATCAGACTTGATTTTAAATACAAGTTCTAGTTGTTTGATAGTTTAAAATCGTTTATTGAGCTTTAGGTCAGGTTAGAACAATTAATTGCTCTAACGAATTTTTTTCCAAAGAAACAACAACAACAACAACATTTTCAATATGAAAAGGAAAACATCACTAGCTGATTTTATTGCAAGTTCGGCCCTGCTAAAGGCTTCATCAGAAATCTTTGTGATGCCTGCGGGAATCGATGCCGGGCCTTGCTTGCCTCGTGCAAGCGCATCTTAGCGCAATACACCAACAGAGGCGATGGAATTTCAATTTCTCAGTTGTTGTTATTTTGCATTACTTTAGTTTATGCTTATGTTATTATATGGACTTTAGTTTATGCTTATGTTATTATATGGAGTCCAACAGTTTGTCCAAAATTTTTTTGGGTGATTGTTCATTTAACCTTCCTATACTCGCGCCCAACGACATTACACATATACTCGCGCACGGTATCTCAGACCGATATTTGATCTCGTCTGTATTATTTTAATAATAGACTTTTTAAGCATTATTAGTGTTTGTTGTATAGAAGAGGGTACAAGTGAATAAAATAAATTTTAAAAATATTACAACTTTCTTTTACTCTATTTTCTAAAAACATTATTTTTTCAGTCTCTTACAAAAGGAACATATTTTTTAGTACATTTACTTTAATAACAAAAAAAAAATTCTTTATATGTTAATTATAACAAAAACTCTTAAATCTAATATATAAAAGTATTAAGATAAAAAAATAATATAGAACTAAATATTAATGACTTTTAGTGTTATTTGTATAGCAATCATCGCATATCATAGCTGCGTGTTCGAGACAAAAATTTGTTTGCAGTTCTTGCTGTTGTATCATGGATTTTTTTTACGAATAGAGTAAACAAGTACCTGTTTGATTAACTTTTGAGTGACTATATTCAACGCAATTTGAATGTAAATGCTCACACTCTATCAGCGCCCTTATTTTTTTTTTGTCCAGTGTGATAACAAAAAAGGCTAAAAACAAAAAACCTTTGTCAAATAATGTTGTGCAGTATACTCAATAAGTATTATACACTACTATAATAAGGAAATACATTTCATTGAGTTATGTTCTGAAACTAAAAATTTGTTATTTACCTACAACATTAACACTTATACTCGCGTCGGTCTCACAGACTGATAACTGTAATAAAGTATAAGGTTGCCCGCAGAGTAAACGCCGAAACAGGCAGGCAGGCAGTGCCCTGCGAAGAAATGAGATAGAAATAACTTGTTTATCGCTTGTTTTTCTGCGCCTGCCTGCCTGCCTGCCTGCTTCGGCGTTTACTCTGCCAAGTTACAATCGCCCAAATCCAAAATGAATAATCACCCAAAAAAATTGGGCGATTGCAGCTAGGGCGAATATTCGCACAGACTAATACTAAAACTTGGGCGATTATTCGCACAGACTAATACGGCTATTCGCCCAATCCTTAAATAGTCACCCAAAAAAAAATTGCCCTTGTATGGAATGTAGTTTTTAAAATTCCGTGCAAAAGCAAAAACATTTTAGGGCCATAATGTCTAACCCGAATAAGACAACCAAATGAACAATCGCACAAAAAATATTTTTGGGCAATTATTCAGTCTTCAAAATTTGAGCGAAGATTCATTATGAACAATCGCCCAAACTCAAAAGGAACAATCGCCCAAAAATTTTAGCGTTTCTTTTTTTGGCGATAATTCATTTCACAATTTGGGCGATTGTAACATGGGCGAATATTCGCACAGACTAATATGGCTGTCTGAATAATCGCCCAAGTTACAAACACCCAAATTGTGAATTGATCATCGTACAAAGAACATTTGTTCAACAAATATATGCAAAAATATCACTTAAAGTACGAATAAAACTAATATCTATCTTTGGATTTTGTCACTTATTTAATAAAGTCACAAAACAGCAACATCTAGGAAGAAAAAATTCATATATTCGTATAAGAAAAACACAAGCTGCTTGAGTAGCTGCTTATGCTGATGTTGTTGTTCGTTTGGTTCACAATCGTGTCGTTTGTTGTTTTGCTTTTGTTGTGATTGTTGTTATTAATATATACAGTCATGTGAAAATAAATAGGGACACCTGTATTTTTATATTTAAAGCTGCATGAATTACATACAAGGTGCATTAGATATAGCATTAATTCCCTCGGGTGGTGGTTCCTCCTGATAAGGCGAGTATAAAACTTTATGGAGTTTCCTTCCACATTGTAAAACTTACAAGATACAGGATGTTTTACGGTTGTGGTACGTGTTTGGCATTATTGATCTAGAATCTAAACTACTCACCATAAAATAAAAAACAATATTTTATATGTTAGAAAAATATCAACTTTTTCATCAGTATATCAATCACCTTCGTGTCATGTGCCGTAGCGGAGCAAAAATTTTGAGATTATCCAACGAAATATCAACAAATTTTCTATCTTTTGTTTTAGCGGAGCTGTTATTGTCCAAAGTTGGAATTTTAAAAAAAATACTGTTGATTAAGTGTATTTTTACATGAAAAAAAATACATTTTAAATTTGGACGATTATAGCTCCGCTAAAACAAAAGATGCAAAATTTGTTGATATTTCGTTGAATAATCTCAAAATTTTAGCTCCGCTGCAGCACATGACACGAAAGTGGTTGATATATTTATTTATTTATTTATTTATTTATTTAGTTTGTCAACCTAGTGTAACAAGATGTAATATCTTATGAAATTACACTAGTGGTGTGAATAGAAAATTAACAATGAGAAGTAAAAACTAAAAAAATTATATAAGCATTTAAAATTTACTTACTTACTTACTTAGTTGGCGCTACAACCGTATGTCGGTCTTGGCCTCATCTAAGAATTTGCGCCATCCATTTCTGTCTTTCGCTTGCTGGCGCCAGTTGGAAATTCCAAGCTTCGTCAGGTTGTCCTCTACTTGGTCTTTCCAACGAAGATGCGGTCGTCCTCTTCTGCGTTGACCGCCGCTGGGGTTTTCTTCACTGGAGTATCGTCTTTCATGCGCTGAAGATGACCAAGCCAGCGAAGCCGCTCGATTTTAATGCTCTTGACTATGTCGATGTCAGCGTACACCTCATACAGTTCATCATTCCACCGTATTCGGTACTCGCCATTGATGCAGATTGGTCCGTAGATCTTACGAAGAATCTTTCTTTCGAATGCTCCTAAAGTCTTTTCATCTAAACTGCTCAGCGTCCAGGTTTGTGATGCGTAAAGTAGGACGGGCATGATGAGCGATTTATAAAGCGTGATTTTCGTTCGTCGAGAGAGGGCTCTGCTTCTCAATTGCCTACTGAGCCCAAAGTAACACCTGTTGGCAAGAGTTATTCTTCGTTTGATCTCAATGCTGATGTCGTTGGTTGAATTAATGCTGGATCCCAGATAGACGAAGTTCGTCACAACCTCGAAGGAGGTATTGTCAACGGTAACGTGGGTTCCAAGACGCTGGGACTGTTTGTTTGTTGACGCTAAGTATTTCGTCTTATCTGCATTCAATGACAGACCCATTCGACTTGACTCTCTTTCTAATCTGAAAAATGCTGCACTTACTTCGTGCGTATTATGGCCAATGATATCTATGTCATCAGCATACGCAAGCAGCATAACACTCTTGTAGAATATTGTGCCACTACGTCTCAGATCAGCAGCTCGGATGATCTTTTCCATCATTAGGTTGAAAAAGTCGCACGATAAGGAATCACCTTGTCTGAAACCTCGTTTGGTAATAAATGGTGCGGAGAGGTCCTTCCCGATTTTAACTGCGCTGCTGGTGTTGCTCAGTGTCATCCTGCAAAGTCGTATTAGTTTTGTAGGAATACCAAATTCAGACATGGTTGGAGTACAGGTGCTTCCTTATTGGGCTGTCGAAGGCGGCTTTGTAGTCGACAAAAAGATGGTGGGTGTCGACTTGTTTTTCTTGAGTCTTCTCCAAGATTTGTCGTAGCGTGAAAATCTGGTCGATGGTGGACTTTCCAGGTCTGAAGCCACACTGATAAGGTCCGATCAGTTCGTTTACAATGGGCTTCAATCTTTCACATAAAACGCTCGACAGGACCTTATATGCGATATTAAGAAGGCTTATCCCACGGTAATTGGCACAGATAGTGGGATCGCCTTTCTTGTGGATTGGGCAGAGCACACTGAGATTCCAATCGTTGGGAATGCATTCTTCCGACCATATTCTGCATAGAAGCTCATGAATGCATTTAAGTAGAGCTTCGCCTCCGTTCTTAAACAGCTCAGCAGGTAAGCCATCAGCTCCCGCGGCTTTGTTATTTTTAAGCCGAGCTATAGCTGTCAGAACTTCATCATAGTTGGGCAGCGGAACCTCAACGCTGTCATCCAAAATTGGGGTTTCCGGAATATCATCTCTATTGGCGGGATTGTTGTCAGCGTCGCCATTTAGAAGTTTAGAGAAGTGTTCCCTCCATAACGTCAGTGTACTCTGGACATCTGTCACTAGATTCCCGTTTTCATCCTTGCAGGAAGAGGCCCCGGTTTTAAAACCATCGGCAAGGCGTCTTATTTTTTCGAAAAATTTTCGGGCCTCATTCCTGTCACCATACATCTCAATCTTCTCTTGCTCGCGCTTTTCTGCCTCTCTTTTTTTCCGCCTAAAAATATGTCTCTCTTCCCTCCTCTTTTCTTTGTATCGCTCCTTAGCAGCGCGCGTTACAACCGACTGCAGGGTGGCTTTGTAGGCGGCGTCTTTCTCTGCAGTGGCGTCGCGACACTCCTGGTCGTACCACTGGTTTCGGCGAGGGCGTTGGTAGCCAATCACCTCTTCAGCAGCCGCACGCATGGAGTTGGAAATGTGTGTCCACTGCGCGCATATATCATCGATTGGAAGAGTGCTTTGAAGCAGGAGTGAGAGTCGAGTGGCGAAAGCATCGGCTGTCTGTTTTATTATTTAAAATTAATTTTATATAATCACTATTAATGAATAAAAAATAAAAATATGGTACATTTAATAAATTCATAAAACGAATAAAACATTTACTTTCAGGTATGTATATTAAATTTTTATGAATGTAGTTATAATAAATAAAGCTGTTATCAAATACAAAAAAAAAAAAAATACAAATAAACATTTCTTGAAGCAAATTTTGAAATATCTTATGATAAAATCATTGCACAGATGATAAATAGGCAGAAAGTTGTTTTTTAAACTGCACAGTGCTGCTCAGTGATCGAATTATAGCAGGGAATATCGTTCCAAAGACGTATAGAGAAAATGAAAAACTGTCTTTCTGAGGTGAGGCAGAAATGTCTTAATGGAATTATTTTGTTTGAACGGATTGATCGAGTAAAATTTAATTTATTAAAAAGATAAACTGGCTCTTTCATGTTTACAATCTTATGTAAAAATAGCAGTATACGATATTTTAGATAGTTTTCAAAGGACATGTTATAGATTTTTTTAGAGAATTGTGAGATATGATCTGAACGTCTTAGTCCAAAAACATACCTGGCAGTATTATTAAAAAGTTTTTGTTTACTTATGCAGTCACAATTGGAAAATATTTCACACCCATAAAGAAGTTTTGGCATTCCATAGACTTTTCCAATTGTGCTTTGAATATTATCGTTCCATGTTAAGGCTCTATTGAACGTTATGCCTAAATTTTTGGCTGTGCTTACATACGCTATTCTGCTGTTATTCAAAAATAACCGCGGAAGTGTGGATACGTCAAAGATCTTTTTGGCTATAACTAAACATTTAGATTTATCAGGATTAATGCACAGAGCGTTCATTGTGGCCCAGATTGCAATAAGGTCAAAGTCGCTGTTTAGGTGAGATATACAAGAAACAATTGACTTACGATTACAGCTAACATATAATTGGACATCATCGGCATACATATGAACATTGCTACATTTTAATATGGAAGGAAGATAATTTATATATAAAGAAAACAGTAGCGGACCCAGGATAGAGCCCTGGGGAACGCCTCTGTAAATAGGCAGAGGTTGAGAAGAGGTATTATTCACGTAAACTATTTGAGTTCTATTGGACAAATATGACGATATCAGACTGGTTGCTGTAGAGGAAAAATTAAACATATTTAATAGCTTCGTTTTTAAAATTTCGTGGTCTACAGTGTCAAAAGCTTTGGAGTGGTCTAAAAGTACTAAAAAGTTAATTTTATTATTATCTACTGCAACGCGCAGCTCCTCAGTTACATCAATTAATGCAGTTATGCAGCTACGCTTTGATCTGAATCCTGATTGCCTTTCAGTTAGTAATGAGTTATCAGTGACGAAATTAGTAATTTGCTTATGCATGATAAGTTCAAGAGCCTTGGACACAAAAGACAAGATCGCAATAGGGCGGTACTCGTTTCCAGATTTGGGAATTGGAATAATACATGATTCTTTCCAGTTCTTAGGAAATTTTGAAGTTGTCAATATGGAATTAAAAATATGTGTTATATATGGAAGAATAATGGGCAGTAAAGCCTTAATAAAAAGTGGGTGCATTTTATCTACTCCAATCGCATTAGATTTATTGGAAAAGTTGATATTTTTTCTAAAATACAAAATATTTTTTATTTTATGGTGAGTAGTTTAGGTTCTAGATCAATAATACTAAACACGTACCAAAACCGTAAAACACCCTGTATCTTGAAAGTTTTACAATGTGGGAGGAAACTCCATAAAGTGTTATACTCGCCTTATCAAGAAGAATCACCAGCCGAGGGAATTAATGCTATATCTGGGGCACCTTGTATATAATTCATGCAGCTTCCCTATTTATTTTCACATGACTGTATGTAAAATGTTCATATATAAATACACATTAGATGTTTTCGTTTTTGTAGTTCGTTATTGGTTTTGTGTATTTTCAGAAAGATAAATACAATAGAGAATACAGATGCGTGCAGCTAAGAGTGGACCTAGGAGCGTCCCAAAGGCTTAAACTGCGCTAATGGATGAAAAATAAATTTTTTTAATATATTCATTTGCAATTTCATTTGGAATAAGTTTTTTCCAAAATTTTTTCAGTTTAATAAGGTTATTCTCCTCAAATTACTTGATTTACTCAGAAGGACAATATTTTTATTTTTGTATTTTTCCCAGCAATATTTGTATTATTTTCGACTAATCTTGGTGTGCTAATTTCAAAACTATTATTACTTTTTTCTAGCATCACAAGTTTTTATTTTTTTTTATATTTATTGAAGTTGAAGAGAATAAAAAAACAAATATTAAAACAATAACAACTCAATTGCCCTTATTCTTGTTTTCACCTCGCCTATGTAAGAGTTCTCACACTCGTGTGAGTCACATGACAACAAGAATACCAGATTTCTAGTGACGTGACACGGGTATGAGAACTCTCACATAGGCGAGGTGACAACAAGAATAAGAGCAAATATGTATATCTCTACATAATAAGAAATAAAGAAAATATCTATCTTTTAAAGCAATATACCTTAGATAACCCTGCACTAAGAAGAAGTTGACTTTGGTCATATCCAAGAAGGTATAATTTGTCCACGCTTCTTGTTGCCATTATGTTAATAACTTTTTCACTGAGATTTAACTTCCCGCACTTCAACTCGTTGAATTGTTTGAACAAATTTTGATATAATGAAATTTTACTTAAGTTCTCATTAAGCGATTTCACTGACGTGTATCTCAAAAACTGGTGATGCTAGAATAAAAGTAACAATAGTTTTGAAATCAGCGCACCAAGATTAGTCGAAAATAATACAAATATTGCTGGGAAAATCCACAAATAAAAATTTTGTACCCTGAGTTATTCAAGTAATTTGAGGTGAATACCCTTATTAATCTGAAAAATTTTTGGAAAAAACAAAAAGATGTTAAATTTGTCCTTATTCCAAATGGAATATATTAATGGCATATAATAAATGGAATATAAATGGTATATGAAAATATTTAAAAAACAAATTTTTTTCTTTCATGAACTTGTGCAAACTTCAAGCCGTGTGCGCACAGGTTTATATGCATTTTATCTTGGTAAAATGTTTCACGAATTTTTTATAATCAATTACAACAGTTTGAGCTCTTGGGGTGGTCTTTGTGTGTATTATTACTACGCAGATTTGCGCATGCGTTACTGAGAATGCGTTGTTCTTTGAAAATCTATTTATTTTTGAAATATAATAAATTTGAATTATTTCTGTTATGCATTATTTTTTTTCATATTAAAGATATATTTTTTTAACTAAAATTGTAATTTTAGATTACTTTTAAAATATACATATTAGTATGGAAGGAAAAAAGTGTTAATGGGAGCTTCGCGTTTCTGATTCTTGGGATTGTACTGAGCAAAAAAGTCCACTAGACCATACGTCTACGGTGAAAATCGAGCTTCCAGATTTTGACTTGCAGTTTTTTCTCAGAGTTTTGTGACGTTTTGTTTTTACATTTTGGCCTATAACAGCCAAACCATTGAGATTTTCGATCCAATACTAAGACAAAAATCTCAATGGTTTGGCTGTTATAGCCCAAAATATCCAAAAAAAAAAAAAAACGTGACAAAAGTCTGAGAAAAAACTGCAAGTCAAAATCTGGAAGCTCGATTTTCACCGTAGACGTATGGTCTAGTGGACTTTTTTGCTCAGTACAATCCCAAGAATCAGAAACGCGAAGCTCCCATTAAGATGTTCAAATCGCCCCACCCTAATACATATATACCGTACTGGCCAGATAAAAGTTAACACTACTAAAAATAGTAATATCGTTTGTAAAACGGCCTTTAGAACTTTTTTATTTATTTAATGTAGTTAAATTGGCAACAATTTGGAAATAAGATTATTTTTAGATATAGTGGCAACGTTGTTTTTGCATAATTTCTTTTCTTTATTGCATTTTATTGTTCAGTCTCAATTTGAAGTTCATGCCGTTAACATGACGTGTCAGTTAAGTGAAGGACAAAAGTGTGTTGTTGCTGCTCTGCATAAAGAAGGATTATCAACTCGGCAAACTGCAATTCGGATTGGCTGTAGCCATGTCACAATTGCAAAAATAATTAAAAAATTTAGTATTTTTGGTAATACTGAAAGAAAATCCGGTACAGGAAAAATTAACAAATGCACGACGGAGCGTGAGGATCGCATTCTCACAAATATTTGCCTTAAGGATAGGAAAAAAACATCACGCGAAATTAATTTCGAGTTTCTTGAAATGACAAATACAAGAATAAGCGATCGAACAGTCAGGAGAAGGTTACAGAGTAGAGGATTATCGGCAAGACGACCTTGTAAAAAGCCAGGGTTAACAACTAAAATGCGGTTAGCGAGGCTAGAGTTTGCGAAAGCTCATAAAAATTGGACTACGAATGAGTGGAAATGTGTCATCTTTACAGATGAATCAAAGTGCAACATGAACCAGTCTGATGGAGTGCGGTGTGTCAGGCGTAGAACTGGGGAAAAATTCATAGATGATTGTGTGGTTACCAGGCACAAATTTCCCGTCAGTCACATGATATGGGGATGTCTCAGCTACTATGGAGTTGGTGACTTGGCTTTCTGCAATGGTTCCATGAACTCTGAGAGTTACCTGAAAGTCATAAGTGACCACCTGATTCCCTCTATTGATAGGCTATTTCCGGTCATAGTCGAACCAATTTTCCAGGACGATTCTGCGCCCTGTCATCGAGCTAGAAAAGTAAGCCACCTTTGTTTTATAATTGCCAATGCATAAGTAATAAAACAGAAAGAAACAATAAAAATCCGTTTACATCTCTTTATTAGGTGAAGGATTTTGTATCAGAACTGAAGTTGAAAACACTGAGCTGCCCTGGAAATAGTCCAGATTTAAACCCGATAGAGAACTGCTGGTCAATTCTTAAGCTGAAAATCGCCAAGAAAAATTCCAGAACCAAAGAAGAATTCAAATCTGCCATCACAGATTCTTGGAAAAATGATATTTCTATGGAATATTGCCAAAATTTGATATCGTCAATGCCAAGACGAATGGAGGCCGTAATTAAAGCTAGAGGAGGCCAAACAAAATATTAAATTACTGTTTTCTTATATTTTGTTCTATTTTTGAAGTATTAATTTCAATTATTTTATTCTTTTCTGTTGTAAACATCTTTAACATAACATTTTTCTGAAGTATTTTTTTTTTAGTTATTTTGAATTTGTGTACTTTTTTTATTATTAATTGCTTTTTTATTTATTGAAGAACATACCATTAATAAAAATTGGTTTATAATAAAATTACCATAGTCTAATAAACTTCTTAATCAATAAAAACAGCATTAAACCTTTTCTTAAAGGACTTACTCTTTATTTGCGGACTGTTAACTTTTATCTGGCCAGTACGGTATGTTCTTTACTACAGGAAAAATAAATAATTCAAGTTTTTCCGATATTTATTTTCATTTATTAAACATAACTTAAAATTACATTTAGTTTTAACCAATATAAAAAAATGAATAAGAACAACAAATTTATCACTAAATCAAACGAAAACTTTTTAAAAAACAAAACAAATTTTTACATGAATTTAATTGTGAACTTTTTAGATCAAGTAAGTTTTAAGAAGACAACAAGAACAACAAATTTGTTTTTGAATAATTTTTATTTAGAAGATGAAATGCTCTAAAATAGTTTTGAAAAACTTAAATGAAAAAACCAGCATTTTTCTCTATTACTGTATAAAAAGGAATTCTACGTCTATACATACAATACTTTCGAAACTGTGTCTTTTTTAATTAAAGTTTTCTGTATTATTATGTTGATTTTCTATGATTTAAATACAAATCCTAAATGTTTGATAGTTTAAAATCGTTTATTGAGCTTTAGGTCAGGTTAGAACAATTAATTGCTCTAACGAAATTTTTTCCAAAGAAACAAAAACATTTTTTTAATGTTTTTTTCGGTTCAGGGAAATAACGCCCAATGAAATAACGCCCAAAATAAAAAATTAAATAAAGCCCAAACATTTTCCATACACATTAACTTTTGGGCTTTATTTCATTGAAATTGGGCTTTATTTCATTTTTCTATTTTGGGCGTTATATCATAATGAAATAAATTCCAAAAATTAAAAATTAAATAAATCCCAAAAATTTTCCATACAAATTTGGGTGTTTTTTCATTGAATTGTTATTGAATTGAAATTATCATCAAAATGTTAGATCAATTTCAAATTCAATTCAGAAGTTTTGTACACAGCGAAGCCGGTGTTGGACTTACTGAGGGTAGTAATCCCTAAGCAGAGGCCGAAAGCCGCCTATTAAAAAGATAATTATATCCAGAAGTACTGTAAAACGAAAAAAGGGCATGTTCGTATAAAGCATAAATGGTTTTTTTATTTATGATATAACGATTTGCCCTTATACGAAATGTGGTTTTGGAATTCCGTACAAGGAAAAACCATTTTATCGGCCAAATATCATTTAATGTGGTGGGGCAATATTTCCTATTAAAAAAGATCCCGAATTTGGGCCCTTATTTAATTTTTCGTTTTGTATGCATTTTACCAGAGGTCTAGAGCCCTTCCCTGGTCGCTTTATGGTCGCGGTTAATTTTATTTAATGGTTAATTTTTCATTTCCGTTTAGGTTTTATTTCATAATGTACATACCATCTTTTCTTTATCTTTATGCTTATTACACCAGGAATTAAGAGTTATTTCATCTTTCAACGTTAGGACTTATTTCATTTACTGTTAAGATTTCTTTCAATAAGAGCTATTTCGTGGAGGTGGTCAAATTTTCCCAATTTTTTTCCAAAAAGATTTTGGGTTTTATTTTTTTTTCGGTTTGGGCGTTATTTCATTTTTTGGACTTTATTTAATTTTTGATTTTGGGCGCTATTTAATTTTTGTAAGCCCAAAATATTTTGGGTCTTATTTTATTTTCAGTTTGGGCGTTATTTAATTTTTTGGGCTTTATTTAATTTTTTATTTTGGGCGTTATTTTATTTTTTATGCCCAAAAAAATGTTTTGGGCTTTATTTGATTTTTTATTTTGGGCGTTATTTCGTTGGTCGTTATATCCCTGAACCGTTTTTTTCATGTTAAATAGTTATAAATTTTTTTAAAAAGTTTACTTAAATATGGTTTGTAAAAACCAATGATCTAATTTTTTATAATAATTATTTTTTTTATTTGAAGTTGTGGTATACAGGGTGTTTCAGGAAGTTCTGGACAAATTTTTTCAGCGTATTCCTTGGCTCATTTCTTAAAGAAAAGTCCACTAGGACCATGTCCGAAAATGCACGGGTGCGAAATGGCAGCGGGTTCAAAATTTTCGGATTGGTGGTCGGAGGGTAGTAGGGTAAAGTTGCTAACTTCTGAGCCAGTGGTCGGATTTGTTTGTTTTTGGGCTTGTTAGAAAGATCTTTAAAAGACCTTTCAGTATAAAATAAAACAATAATTAGAAAAAGGTGAAATAGCCGAGATACAGAGCTTTCCGAAAAAAAAATGGAAAAAAATAACATAACCTCAATTTGCTCAGCCAGGTGGCAGGTAACTTATGTTTTTTTCCTTTTAAAAGATAGTAATACCTCTTACCTTCCTAAAAATACCAAAACGAAGCCCGAAGGTCTTACCGTTCCGTTAGAACCATGTGACTGAAATGCAAAAATTTTTTTGGAAGCAAAATAACCCCACACATTTATTTGTTTTTGTAAATAAATAAATAAATAAATAAATAAATAAATAAATAAATAAATAAATAAATAAATAAATAAATAAATAAATAACTAAAATAATAAATTTAAACAAAAACATGTGATGTTAAAGTAAGTTTTCAATGTGGTTCCCATTTTCTACTAAACACAATTGCAGCCGTTTGCGAACCACATCTAATCATATTTATAGTAGATCATGAATCGATTTTTGTCATTCAGCAAGTGTCGACGAACGCAAAAAGTACAAGTGATTTTTCTCTGGTTTTTTAAAAGTGAATTATTAAAAATGCCAATTTATTCAAACGAAGAATTAGCAGACATTCATTACATGTATGGATTTTGCGATGGTAATGCAAGCGCTGCTGCGGTGAATATGCATTACGTTATCCTAATCGACAACCACGAAACCGAAGAACATTCAGTGAGACGCACCGCCGATTTTGTGAAGGTACGTTTCAGTCAAATGGTCATAACTTTGGAACGGTAAGACCTTCGGGCTTCGTTTTGGTATTTTTAGGAAGGTAAGCGGTATTACTATCTTTTAAAAGAAAAAAAAAACATAAGTTACCTGCCATCTGCCTGAGCAAATTGAGGTTATGTTAATTTTTTTTCCATTTTTTTTCGGAAAGCTCTGTATCTCGGCTATTTCACCTTTTTCACCGTTTTATTTCAAACTGAAAGGTCTTTTAAAGATCTTTCCAACAAGCCCAAAAACAAACAAATCCGACCACTGGCTCAGAAGTTAGCAACATTACCCTACTACCCTCCGACATCCGAAAATTTTAAACCCGCTGCCATTTCGCACCCGTGCATTTTCGGACATGGTCCTATTGGACTTTTCTTCAAGAAATGAGCCAAGGAATACGCTGGAAAAATTTGTCCAGAACATCCTGAAACACCCTGTATATACATTTTTTTTTAAATTAAAACGGATTATATAAAACATGCCACATTTATTGAACTGAAAAACAATGTTGGAGGGCGGCACGAGTTGACGTGGACGTGGAAAGGGGGCGCTCCAAAAACGGTTGACTAACCTAACATTGACTAGACTAACCGAACATTGAGAAAGCGGCCCGTAGTTGTATATAAATTGAAGCTACCAAAAGAACTTCAAAAACTTTAATAAAAATTGAGGCCCGGGAGAACTTTTTTGATATCCTTCCGTCTCTTTATCTTATTTACGTCTCACCATCACTTATGACAAACTCATGTATTTTTATTTACAGTATGGTATCACAATACTTTGAAACTATAGTTTTAGGTTTTGGATGCATCGCATAAACCTTGTATTTATCATAATTAACATTTATCCTTAATTTTCTCACAGAACACCAAGTAATGAGAATAGAAACACAACAAGCGCCAGTTCCAAGCCAGCCTGAAGTCATACTAAGCGATGGTAAGTATAAAAAAAATTGTTGCAATCTGAATATAGCACTCTCTTTATTGTTTTGTCTTTCTTTAAATACGTTTTAAACAATTTAATCTGTTTTTGTTTAATTTGATTTGATGCGTTTGTTTTTGTCCAGTTTGTTTAATTTTTCTTTCTTCTAAATATTGAACTTTTAACATAACAATATATACATATAACCTTTTAAGTTTTTACAAATATTCTTTTAGTTATATATTAACACAAGTTTTTTCTTTTACTTTTTTATTTTATGCTCCTTTCTGCGCACCTCCTTCTATACACTATAATAATATAAGTTATTGGTAATAAAAAAATGTTAAAAGTTTTAGACATTGTTTCGGTTTCTTTGCTATAATTAAGTGAACAAAAATATTTTATGTATACAAACAGGAGCAACAAGATGTTGTATGGCGTGCATTAAATGATTTTTAATTTGCTACTATTTGAACACCAACTTCTACAACAATGACTACAACTTCACAACTTCTATTTCTTCTGCTACTACTTCTGCTATTTATAAGCAACTGCAGCTACAGTTTCTGATGTTAATTTAGTTTAATTTTATTTTCTTTCTGTTATGATTTCAACAATTTGTCGAAATGTAAAAGATTCTAAAATCAATTTAACAACATACTTCTATGTTCTTTCTCTTTTGTTTTTTTTTTTATTGCAAACCCTATCCTCTACTGTAGCCAGCTATCGTAAACAAAAGTGAATTGGTAAAAATAATTTTTGTTTGAAAAATTTAAAAAAAAGAAAATATAAGTTTTAAAATTTTGTACAGAAAAAACAGAAAAAATGTTTTGATAGTAAGTTCTTATAAATAGTTTATTAATTTGAATGCTATGAAACAACACATCAACATTTGTTGACTTAAAGCTTGTCCTCGGCAACAACTTCAACTAAGTACTACTCCACGCTTTTAAAGCACAAAAAATGTTGAATTTCACAAACGATTTTTCGCTCTGAAAGTGGTGTAAACGGTGAGTTAATTTTTGGTTTCGCAGCCTAGTTTAGTTTGGAGAAAAATCAATCTTTCTTTGCAAACATACCAAAAAATTTCATTTACCAATATGTATGTTTCTTGTAAATTTAAATAAAAAAATTTATTTCCATAACCTATTTTTGCATACTTTTATTATAATTTCTAGTTTTTGTTAATTGTTTGTAATGACTGACCATCACTATCACCAACCAACTCACCACAACAACTAACGCTACCAAAAAGAGCTTTAAGTCTATTTTCCTTGATAAGGAAATCCACTTAACACTTTCCACCCAAACATTCGAACATACTTTTTTTTTGGTATGGGTACTACCCGACAGTAGTTTTAATAAAAAATGTAAAAAACTTTAGTTTCGAAATGCACCATAGAAATGAAACAAGTTTTTCATATTCATTGGTGTTCGATAGTTTGTCGATATGCACCATAGAAATGAAAAACTCGTTTCATTTCTATGGTGCATTTCGACAAACTATCGAACACCAATGAATATTGAAATAAATGAAGAAGCAACTAGAACAGATGGCAACCCTTGATAGAGTTGGTTGCGGTGATCTATAAATAGCCTACTGCTTTGAAATGTCATATGATTAGCAGCCATACAATTCATAAGAATGAATTCCAAAATCTGCACATTCATATGCTAGTTTAAACAGTGAGTTGATCACAGCTTAATCACTCAGACTACTGAAGAGGAAAATGTAGAGTGATTTCCGAAACAGACTGTCTAGTCAGCTAAGTAATTGGCTCTATACAGAGTTGTTGTTGTTGTTGCCTTCTTGAAAACTTACTTGATCTAAAGCTCACAATCTTAATTCATGTAATTATTCAATAGATCATAAAAACTAATTAACTTAACTATGGCGGAGCACGGCCAAATAAGTTTAATTAATGTCAAATTAATTAAATAATAATCTAATAATTGATCGATTTTTCGGTCAAAGTCATGTGTAATTGAACATTTGGTTGTGAAAATAGCCACCTTTCAGTTAGAACACTAGCTTCTGGCGAAGCAAAAACTCGTTTCATTTCTATTGGTGCATTTCGACAAACTATCGAACACCAATGAATATTGAAATAAATGAAGAAAAGCAACTAGAACAGATGGCAACCCTTGATAGAGTTGATGGCGGTGATCTATATATAAATAGCCTACTGCTTTGAAATGTCATATGATTAGCAGCCATACAATTCATAAGAATGAATTCCAAAATCTGCACATTCATATGCTAGTTTAAACAGTGAGTTGATCAGAGCTTAATCACTCAAAGACTACTGAAGAGGAAAATGTAGCGATTTCCGAATAACAGGTTTTGTTCAATCAACAGGAGTTAAAGTAAAGAATAGGACGGCGCATGAGAGGCGAGGCGCCGTTCGTGTGCAAAGAGTTAAAAAGGCGAAGTCATAAAATAATGAACTAGCTACTCTTTTGATTTCACAGCATTTAGTAGAAAGTATATATGTATTGAAATTTATGACAGTATGCTTTTAAGTATAGGACGTGTCAGTAATTAGATGTAAATAAATCTTTCCTTGTTATTATCCTGATTTAAAATTTTAAATTGTTTAATTCCTATTTTTAATTTGACTTATTTAACCTTTATTTGTTTAATTTTTCTGCTTAAAACAATTAAACTTATAGCAACCCTTGATTTTATAAACGGTGAACGCTCGCATACTTCAACAAATAGAAAACCACCTACGGGTAGAGGTAAAATATTTTGAAACAAGTTTTTATTAAACGTTCGTGAATATGTTAACAAAATACAATGCACATTCAAGTTCAGCACATGAAGCGGAAAAGTTGGTGGCAATATTAATAAAAAATTATTAACAACTATATATATATTTAATTATACAGTCTAACTCGTAATCGGTGTAAACATTAACATGCTCAATTTAATATTTTACTCTTACATGTCACAATTTTTCGCGATATGATACTTCGACACATTTAGATAGAACGAGTTCTTACAGGCCATTCTTTTATATGAAGTTTTTCTGCTTTTTCTCTTCTCGAATTCTTTTAGAAACATCGGCATTAATTGATGGGGAATTATTACATAACAGGGCTGCCAAGATTTTTCGACTTAATATATTTTCTGACCAAACTCCCTGATTTGGTATAAAATTGCCTGATGGTTAGGGAATTCTTGTCAAAAAGTTGTATTTAAACGCCTCATTTTGTATCACGAAAATGCACAACAACGAAAGGCAAGGAACGAAAAGCAATATAATTTTGTATAGAAAAAGTATTGTTTCTCGTGTCTTGCCTGTCGTAGGTGTGCTTTTTCGTAATAAAAAATAAAGCGATAAAATTTTTAAGTAAAACCTTTAATCTTTGATTTCACTGTTTAATATTGATTTTATTTGGCGAAAATTTTTTTAAGTTTTTTAGATTTATGTACTCAAAATAATGGGGCACATTAGGTAAAGTGCAATTTGTTGTGCCGATCATTTTAAATCTTGGGCGATTCGAAAACAAAATCACACCTAAATGGTTTTTTGACAAATTTTTGATTAGTTCGAATGTAATGAAGACAAAAACAGCATTTTAAAGCAGAGGTAGAAGCTACTGTAATTTATTTATCTTAATTCATGTATTTACATGGTGTGATTTTGTTTTCGAATCGCATTTGCTTTTCGAATCGCATCACAAAGTAAAGCCCCCCAGCTTTCTCCAAAACTACTTTTAGTACACCATATATACCTTTATTTTGACAAAAAGGACGTAAACTTATTACAAAATGATATTAAATTTGTGTTTGAAAGTTATGAATTAGAGTTGAGGGGAAAAAAAACATTAAAAAATAGATAGGTAATTTAAATGAACCAAGATATAATCGTAAAGATTTAAGAAGAACCATCTGCATTTATATGATCGAAAATGCAGCCTTTAGCTTCTCGTGTTTATTAAAATAATGTTTTTCATAAACACCTTCAGTTCGTTGTATTCTGGGTTGAATTTAAGAAAGTGTTTTGTCCCATAACTCCTACGATAAAACATCGTATGATTTTATTAATTCTTTTACCACGATTTTCTAAATTTTTCATTTAATTTTATTGTATTCGTAGTTTGAATTAAATTATTTTTTTCTTTCTTATTTTACCCTCTGAAATGATACATTTCTAAAAGTGGTAGCTTTCCTGAGGACTCCTTTAATTTCCAAATGTACCAATTAGAATCATAATTGTGACTAGATTAGTGTTTACAAAATCATATAAGTTCTAAAGCTTTTCCGTTTTGTTTAACAAAAATTATAACTAAATGAAGATTTCTCTACTTGCTTAAGAAGGATTTATCTACTTGCTTAATTCAGGAGTAGGTAATAATAAAAATTATTAAAAATGCTGCCAATATGAATTTGAATTCAGTAAATTTCTGCAAATTTCAAAAAATTCTTTTTTATCTCGAAATACACACATAAGTCCAAAGCAGGGAATTCTTTTAAATCTGGCAGCCTTGTTTTGACCTCATTAATGACAATGCATCTCTTGATATTCGATTTATCCTTAACATTTCATAACTGTACTCATTATTCGTTCTCTATTATCATTCATTATCCTTCTATGTTCATCTTTAGATACAGATCAAGCCCTTCAAATTGAACTAAATCACAAGTATCAAGACCATCTGCTAATTAATGATGCAGGAAATAAAGAAAACATCTACGCAGGCAATCAAAATATTTCTCGCAATAAAGAGTTGATCGCAGAGTTGAAAAACGATTTGCTATTTCAGCGCCAAAAAGAGAAGCTCGTTGCATCGCCCACAAAAATAACCGACGGCAGCTTTTTACGAAAATTACCTAAGACGACAGACAGAGAAATGAAAGAGACTGCGACAGGCAATGACAATATAACCAAACACAACAACAACGTTGTTACTTTTAATATTTCTACAAATACTTCAGTACAAAGCAATCAGAACTATGACAATGTCATAACGCAAACTAGTTATAATACACCTTATGTAAACAATAACAACATTACAAGCGATGCAATCCAAAACAAAAATAATAATCCCATTATACAGCCCATCTGTGAAAAGTTGGCTACATTTCCTTCCCCTACCCCAGCAAACAGCAATAACTACTACCATGAATTGATGTTCGCAAGCAGTGAACTTCCAACTTATGACACGGCCCGTTCAACTGATTACAAATATGCATTCGAGTCTACAGACTCTGATAGGCTCTATACAAAATCTCTATTTTGCTACACCCCAAACGTTTGCGACTCTGTATTCGAGTCGATTCAGCGTCCTCTTGATAACGATTTAATATTTAATATTCCATTTACCATTCCGATTCAACCGCCGACTTCCGCCACGTCCACTCCACGCAAGCAACAACCTTTGCCGTCAGATTTACAGCGATCGGAACCAACAACTCCGACTAGTCCATATCGCACACTATCCCACTTTGGATTTATTTCGCCACAATCAACACTACAACCTGAACACAAACACATTCCGCGCCAATTGACCAATAAATATGTACCCTTGACCAAGTCAACATCGTACGAGGAGATCTTCTCTAGTCCACGCTATGTTGATCTCTGTGAAAACTGTTTCGAAAAGATAGTGCGACTTAAGCCTGAGTTGGTTTTCATGAAGACACGGTTGCGTAATCTTGTAGAGTTTCATGGCAGTAACAAGGTCGAAGGAATTGAGGTCGTTGGTTGCGGAAGCTCAGAGACTACCGAAACGTTGTCTGCCTTCCCTGTTCCTTTGGAACCTGTTATTGAGGAGTCTAGCGAGTTGATGATTAGCAGTGAAGAGGGCAGTGTTGGGGGCTTGAAATCTCTAGAAAAAAGCATTTCAAATTCGACATTCATAGAGAAAATAACTCGAATGAATTATTCCGAAGAATCAGCCAATATTAACTTTTTAAACACACCCCAAACTGTATCAAGCAATATTAGTTTGGAAGGTGGAAATGACGAACAGGAGCAAAAACAAAATAAAGATAACGAAGAAAATTTAAGTACTACAATGCAGCAACTGAATGTAAATGTTGAGCCGAGAGATGAGTTGTTGCAGTGCGGTTCAGTGACTGAAATCTGGGAGTTTGGCAACTGGCAAGACCAACAACCGCTTATCGCAGTGGCTGAGGATGTCGATGCTGATTGTACTTTGACAGCGAAGCACAATAGTTTCGGTTCCAATGACTCACGGCGCTCCAAGAGAAGACGTTTTATGTCACGAGAAGAGCGCAATCAACGCAAACACGAGTTTCAAGAACTATGGGAGGATCACATTACCTTTTTCAATAATAAGGACGAAACACTAAGTGATACCGAATCGGCGATTGACGAGACAACTGGAAACGCAATCCGAGTACAGGCGCAACAGAAAGATGAATCCCGAGAGGTGTTTCACGGTCGCAGTATGGTAACTAAACGTTTGTTTAGCGATCCGCTTGAAGATGAAGATCCAGAGAATGAGGGTGAAGCGTGGATTCATCTAAAAAATGTTGAGGATGTGGAGGGCGTCGATGGTTGTCGTTTAAAGTATTTCCTCAATGGTGAGGAATTCGAAGAACTAAACGATAAAATGGCGAACAGAAGTGAAAGTTGCCAGTCGGCGACTCCTAACTTCACTGAAGAAGATGCTGAGCTCAACAATGAAAAAGAATCGGAGAGTTGTCATGATTCTCGTTCACGACGCATGTATTTCAACAGCGATGCTACAGACGAAGTTGTCAAACTCAATAATGAGGAATTGGCAGAGAGCAGTGATGACTGTACATCTACGCGAACCTTTAATCTTTATAACTCCAAGGAGCAGCTGATTTTTCGGGACAATACTCCTGATGCTTGCACTGGTGACGGTTTTAATATTGACGACCTAGAAAATAAATCGACTTGTGAATCTGCTAACCAGGCCGCTTTCAAATATTCACCCAGAACAGAGGAGTTTATTCTTTATCAGCAAAATCCCGGCGATTTCTCTAAACTTGCTTGTGCAATAGAAATAGAGGCAGATCCGTTGAGCTGCAATGATTACAAAACATTGTCTTCAACAGAATTAGCCGAACTAAATGATAACGAAGACAACCAATTCAATTCACTCGAGCGCATTATATTAGAAAAAATCGAGGTAAATCAGTTAAAGGCAACCGAAGTAATCTTTGGCAAAATTGAGAGCACGATAAGAAACAAGTTGACACCGTCCAAGCTCGAAGAGTTGCTGCAGAAACAGAAAAAACTACTTAAAGACGGTCTGGCTGGTTCAAGTACCAATCAGTTTTCCTCGTCTACACCTTCGAAACAAGCCACAGCAATACACTGCACTGAAGATCGTAGTTTCAGCTCCATGAATTTATCCAGAATATTTGAGGAAGACTATTTTAACCAAGGTGCTCACGAAGTTGTTGACTCACCGTCTGCTCCCTCGACTCTAAGTTGCTCACTTAACTGTCAGAAACATGCTTCGAATTATCAGGATCAGTTAAGTCTGCCAAACCCAATCGATAAATTTCAAACATTCCAAGACCTTACAAAAGCTTACCAGTCAGACGTTGTGTGTTTCCGTCGTTCACGTTCACTAACGCTGTATAACAAGAAACCTTTGGAAAAAAATACGCCTCCAACATCGCACCCAAATCAAATTTGCTCAACTCTTGTTGAACCAAAATCGACACGCTCTTCACCTGAAATTCGCACAAAATTTGAAAAACCTTCAAAGCGTAACTTTGTCCTAGAAAATATACGAAATGCGGCGATTCCGCGCAATGTTAAACGACTACAACGCTCTAACGCCAATGCCATATTTCTCAAGAATCCTTTTGGAGCAACGATGAGCGCCATGCCTTCCACAACTTCCACAAGCAATCAATCCTGTCAATCTACAAACGAATCCGATAGACTTTCAACAGACGTCTATGCTTTTCAAACCAAGCTTGTTCGTGGTTCGCCCAGGTTCTGGGTTAGTATGTCACAGACTCCGGCTAAAAAACTTCAGAATACCAAAAACTTTCAAATACGTCGTAAGAAACCGCAGTCCAAGTTACATGCATCCAGCTCTTCTATTTCCACTGGATCATTTACCGACTTAGAAACGCCTTCGACATCTACTTCGTACACTCGAACGAAGGTCGACGTCGACCTCGCAACTTTGGCTCTAGAAATCGATGATGTGAAACCACACATGGAGCGCTATAAACGCAAGCTAGATGACTACGGGGAGTATGTTGCCAAGTGTGCCCGTAACATGGAAGAATGCATCGAAGTGCAGTTAGATATTCAGAAAGAGCACAAAAAATTATGCGACGACATACTGCTGAATCAGTATGTTGACGAGATATTGTGTAAAGTTCAGACATTTTCCATATCCGAAACGGAAGACTAATCGAATGTCTCTCTATATTTTTGATTGAAATGGGAAGAAAGAAAAATGTTAAAAATTTTAATTTGTTGACATTGAGTCAGGTAATGATGGCTCTTCGGTGAAGCAAGCTTAAATTTTTAACATTGTTTTGTACCGTTCTAACTTCCCTTTTAAATCTTTTTAATAATTTTAACCTTCGAAAGTGCTGTACTGAGTTGTTTTTTGACCGTGACACCACAAAGATTTTAATTTAGCCAAACGTATGAAAAGCTGCCGTCCGCTTATTTTATGTTATTTTTTTTAATAAAATATTATTAATTGAAGTAATTTGGTTTTCTTGAAATACTTTTTATTATTTTAAATATACATATGTACATGTACTTTCTTTCATACTACTACTACCACTGTAATGAATTACAAACATTTGCTTGGTTTTGGGTTTATCACTAAATTTATTATATTTAGAAATTTTATTTATAATTTTAACATTATTTATAGATTGAATTAGTTTTGTTTATGCAAGTTTATTTTTTAACTGACATGCTTATATCAATATATGTAAATGTAAATAACAAATATTATAAATATTTTCCAAATTGTGAACTTGCTATAAGAAGTTTGCTTTCACATACAATTCTATCAATATGAAAACTCTAACGAAATTAATATGCTTTAATAAACGTCATTTGTACTAACATTCAACGACTGTGTATTTGTTTGTTTTTGTAATAAAGCCTAATGGTAATTGTTAAATATCTTAAAAATATAAGTTTTTTTTTTATATGGAAGTAAAAAAATAACTATCGTTAATTGCTATCGTTAATATTTTGTACCTTTTTTCGGAAAAAAAATAACAGTTACTTTGGGTTTGTATAGTTACTTACAGTTAATTTTATGTTTTATACTTACATTTGAAAATTTGAAAGGCGTTTAATATTTGCGAACATGCGGCCACTACGGTCATAATGGTATATTTGAAAAAGTATACTGGGACATTTTTCATTATGCCTTTTTTATTTGAAAATTGTAATATAACAGTTATTTTTGGTCTCTCGTTACGTGACGTATTGTAAAGATTTTCTTTTTGCCAACATGCAGGGTTTTTTATAGTCTCAGTTTATGTATATTTTAATGATGTAATATAGTGTAATTTACAAAAATTAATTCAAATAATTGTAGACCGTATCAGAGACCACTTTCGAATTTAGATTTTAATTTAATTTTAAGAAGATGTTATTACTTATCGAGTTTTTTTTTTGTTTAGAAAAGCGGTGACCATATTTTCCAAACAAAGTAGAGAATTTTACTCAATGTTAAGTAATTGTCAAATAATTTTAGCTCTCAAAAAAAGATAAATAAATTCGACTTTAGAATCCTTGAAGAATTTGGCGATGTCATGCAAAACATCAAACAGAAATAGAAACAAGAAATATGTACATTAGAGAACATACAATTCATATTCTATAAATGGGCCGGTTATTTTAAAAGTGACCTAAGTCGTCAATGTTACGTTAAAATTAAGATAATTAAGGGTTTCCCTTTTAAAAAATTTAATAATATTGGTAACTAATAACGTAAAAGTATAATGGGCGCGTTCTGCAGACAAAACTGCTGCACAACTGTTGACTTAAAGTCTGCTGAACGAGCTGGTACATGCAACATGTTCGGTGAGCGCTCGCCATTTTTGGTAGCGAATAATTTCAATGCTACGTTCGCTCACTTATCATAAATACAGCTTATTGAAGAAAAGACTAGAAATGGAACTAAATTAACTTAAATATTTCATTTAGTTTTAAGCGAAAAAGAAATTAAATTTTGAAGAAATTACTTTAATAATTTTAATTTATTTAAATTAATAAATATATGTATTTACATTTTTAATATGAAAAGTATCAACTGAACACAAATCAGATATTTATTAAAAAACTGGGCAGAACTAAAACATTCTTAATCGAGTAAAATCTATCCGGTTTACAGCGTATATTTTATAGATCCAACTCGTTCAAGGATGCAGTAATTAGACCCATGAACGGACAAAGCTTCTTTAAGTCAAAGAATTAACCAAATTTGTCTAGAAATTGTTGAAGATCGTTTCGTTCTTTTTTGATTTTGTTTGCTTCATCTATTCTGGCATTTAAACCACCAATAGCCGCTGTCCGCTGTTGCTCTATCTCAGTAATTTTTTTTCTTTGATGGTAGCTTTCTTTGGCCATAGAAGCCTTTTTCTCTTTTCGGGGTATTGAACAGCTATTGACTGACTCTTCATCAAGCCCAAATTGGTTGATTGTTGAAAAGCACATGCATCTTCCGAAATCAGATTTTCATGCAATATTTCACTACCGTCTTGCATGTCAAATGAAGAAATGGAAGGCCCAATGTTGATGGTTCTATCGTCAGAAAAAATGTCTTTCATTGTTGCAAAATACTCCCAAGACACGCGACCTCGTCCAGTTTTAGTGTTGCCTTTAATTGTCCTATAGGTTTTCGTCATATTTCTCATCTTTCTGTCCAATATATCGTCTGTCATGCCAGGGAAGCTTTGTTTTCGAACTTGGGATCGCAAAACTTTTCTTTACGTACAAAATACAATTGCAGCATCATTTTGGTATTCTCCGGGCTCCAAAGCTGCAGCGCACTCTTTGCACTGGTATCTTCCTGAATAACTGAAAAACCGGCAAATTATATCTATACATTTACTTAATTTACCAAGATTTTCTTTAATTCTTACCATATGATTCTCCTGTTGGCATCTTTTAAGTTGCCGCGAAGTTGGCCGTTTTCAGTTAGAACACTGCGCTGTTACATTTTACGCTGACGATTTTGAGTGGCATAGAACTCTACATAACTGTTTCTGTTTTTAACAGCACAGCGTTCAGCAGAATTGATCGCTCACTATCGGTAAGCGATTACTTGTACAGACCGCGCTCAATGGCTTTGGATTTCTAAGATGTAAAATTTATATACCCTATTAGCACAATCAGCATTATTTAAAATGTTTTAAAAACTATGTTTTTTGCCTATGAACGAACGGACTTAGAAACTAATGAAATAACTTTTTCAATTCTTGAAAAAGATAAAAATCCATGAGAAAACATATTTTTTGCTATGATATGATAATCTTTTATTAAGTAATAAATAAATTTTAATATCGAATGTTTTCCAATTAATTACACTGTATAACACATGGAAAAGTCTGTCATGGTGTTCGAGTTGGAGAAAATAGAAAGCGCCACAGCAGGCATATTCTTAAAACCAAAATGTTAAATTTTTATGCTAGTTAGATGTGCAGTTTCGAAGTCTTTTCAAAAGATTAGTATTGCATGGCCCTCTGGTGTTTAACCCTTTGTGCAAAAAAAAAAAACAACAGAAAATTAAAAAGAATAATACAAAATATTGTGATAAGATCAATACTGAGTTCTGCAGTGTTCCAAAAATTGATTGAATTAGCTAAAAATGTTCACAATTTACAAAGAAAACTGCGAATTTTTAGCCCAAAGCGTGTTCAGAAATTTTTTGTGTCACTTGTTTTTATCCGAATAAATTGAACAAATATGTTTTCAATTTGGTTTTTCATGTTAAAATCACTATCTTTATCAATTTAAATGATACTTTTCGAAAAAAGCACTTGCCCTACAAAGGGTTAAGATAAAGAATATTAATTAATAAGGCTGAACCACTCGTCGTGAGCGACGGCCGTGGCATACTGGCCCGTATGTTCAATTCCTCTAAAGGAATGTTTTTCAATTGAATTAATATTTCTGGCTGCCGTCACCTCTCTTTAGACAATGACAAACCTCAGAGAGTAGAAACTGTAATGTAAATTTTCTTGAGAACATAAGCTGCTCGGTTGTAAGCTTCACATTACAATTGATCATAAGAAGCTCGATCAACATTTTGTCAAGGTCTGAAATCGACTTGTAAAATTTTTGTACAGTGTAATTAATTGTAAAACATAAGATATTAAAATGTATTAATAGTTTAATAGATACATAAATTAAGTAAAAATGTCCTTCCAATTCAACAGATAAAGTACTGTATACTAGTGAACGACCTAGATTGATTTGTTTAGAAAATGTAGTTTATTATAAATGCACTTTAATATAATCGGCTCAAATTTTCTAAGCTACATAAGGATGGTAGAATACTCAAAATACAGTTGCGGTCAAAAAATAGCAGTGCTCTTATATTCAGACATGTTTGGGTAAATAATACTAGTCTACAAGTTTCGGATCCGGTAAAACCATTATTATTCCTATATGTACTTTCAATACTGGTTCCAAATCTGTACTCAGCTTCCTCCTATATTGTAAAATTGTTTAGATTCTAGATCAATAATACTTAACACGTGCCAAAAAGGTAAAACACCCTGTATCTTGAAAATTTTACAGTATAGGAGGAAACTGAATGCAAGTTTGAAACCAGCGTTGAAAGTGCAGAATAGTATTATTTATCCAAACATGTCTGAACATAAGAGCACTGCTATTATTTTGACCGCAGCTGTGTATATTCAAATGTAATTATGGGGCATTTCAAATTTGGGACTGTGTCCCCTTATTTTGTGGACATAATTCTGGATTATGACCGCTTGTTAACCTAACCACATATAGCACATAACGATGCAGGCTGCGTTGAAGCTTTTATGTTAAAAATTAATCATACAGAACAAAGTCGTCTCTAAATACATAATAAAAAATCAATGGTCACCGTCTATTAGAAAGCATATACAAATTTTTGTATTTCACAGAACAAATGCGATAAGCTTCTCATAATGTGAAAAGCTTTTAGATTTCATCTCCTTCAAAAAACTGTCAATGTTTACACCATAAATTAATACACTTTATCCGTAAAGTGTAGTATTTTTATTGTTTTAATTTTATCTGATTTCAATCTTCGTAAAATCCTTAAAAGCAAGGGTATTGGGTGTGTTAAAAGGTTTTCATGTAAACGTCCTAGATTAGTCGTAGAATTGTGTACCGTCCAGTGTTTTATGTTAATCCAACATCTCATACTTACAAATCCACACAAACACGCACAATATCTTCCTTTTTTCAGCTAAAGAGAATCTCATAAATAATTGTTCCTCAACAACTACGCAATCAAAAACATCATCGATGAGTTTGGATTTCATAAAATCACATAAAAACCATTTCAATAAATCTAAAATGCAAAAATTTAAGCGTGAAACACTATCCAGCGCCATTAAGTATGCAATGTTTTACATTAAGTACTCATTTCTCTTTGAAAAATCCATCTCTAACCATTCAACCAATAATAATATGTCTTTATTTATGATACATAAAATTGAATTCTTTCCGCACTTTACGTATCCACTCGCCAGCGGCAATAATCACGAGTCAAACACGAACTTAGATCACGATGATCAGCTTTTGGAGCTCATGATACCGCCGCTTGAATCTACCTTGCCGCCATATCGCACCGTCTCGCATTATGGCTTTAATTATCCATTAAGCTATATGCCCAGTATTGCTTTGCATCCCGCCAACATGCTCACAGCAGTTGAGATACAGCGACAAAAGGTCATAGAGTTTATAAACTCGACAGCTATGATTTTTGTGGACAAAAATAACCACAATGACTACGAATCTCCGAAAGAAACGAATAAAATAAAAGACGCTAAACCAATGACCGCCGCAGCTCTTGACAAAAATATAAATGGCTCATACATTTCTGTGAAAGAAATTCAATTAGAGCCAAATCAAAGACGACGTCGACAACGCTTTCATTCAAAAAGCAGCAAACACAGCTTTAGTAGCAGCCAACATGCTACCTCCGCTGATGAGCATGATGCCCACGATGCCATTTCCGAGCAATTTTCAAGCCTACTGTCTATGACTGGCTCATATCCGGCAGTTTCAAATCCCAGTCATGCAAGCGATGAACATGAATTCCACGATCGGGACGAGAACGAAAGTACAACATCGATTGCAGCAATGCGTTCGACAAATGATGCTGCAGCAGCAGCTGGGAGTCTACACCGACCCTTTACATTGAGCAAGTTGAGTCACCTTGACTCACACAAACAGAACCAACAACAACGCTCCTCTAACGACATTCAACATAAACCTGAGTCCGAACAAGCCTTGCATGATGATTACAAGTCGTTGGAAAATCATGTGCGGTCACACAAGCACGTTACCTTGACTTTGAATGCTCTAAAACATCGTTCGCTGGACGATCACGAAACCAACGATAGACGCGATAAGCTTCAGAACGCAAATTATCGATCACAAAAACGTCAATATGCTTTAGTGTCTGGAGCTGCTAGCTGCTCATCCGACTCAAGAGCTTCTCTTAAAGCCATTGAGATCCACATCAATGTCGTAATCAAAAATTCTGACTGCGTGGAGAAACTTCAGCACCACGAGCAAGAGTTCAAGTCGAAGCTTGAAAAAGTCATTGATGATGAAATAAATGCGATCACACAGCAGTTGGCGGAGCATCATAAAAATTTAAACTACCCTAGTGATCGCAGCCACGGGCCAGTCGCAGGTCATAAATCAAAAACTAACGGTGATATTGCAAATTTTGAACTGACTGCGGATAGATTAAAGAATGAAAAACGTCAAGAGTACGATACATCCCCATCAACTGTTGCCAAGTCATTGAAATACGCCGATACTTTGATACTGTTAGAACACGAGTTAGAGAATCTCTTTAACAGCATCATTCGAGCCAATGAGTTGCACAATCGCGCTATAATGTGTGATTGTAAGACCAAAATCACCCAATTGTCGCAAAATATTCGTGCCTCATTAGATGAGACCAGCAATGTTGAATAGTCACTCTTCCGCCATCGTAAGGCGTTTGCACAAATATTGAATTATTTTTTAAGATTTTCATCAAACTTTTTAGTTCTAACTTGATGCAGAGCAGCAAAGTTAAGTTTGAAATCTTATTAATAATAGACTAAATATGAGTAAAATTAATGATTCCTAATTTTGATGTTGAATACAAACTGAAAATGTATTTATTTTTGTTTTAGTAACTATTGTGTTTGCTTAAAATTGTTAAACATTTACATGAATAAATATATTGTACCTATGTATTATTGATATAATTTCGTTGGAACGAATGACAATATTTTTGTTGAAAATTTTTTTATGGAGTATTAAGGAGTATAGCATATAAATTAATATAATAAACCAAATGAAAATAATTGTGTTGAAGGAAAACTTGTAAATTTTCGTAAAAATTTTAAATGAAGAAAAATCTCAAGAAACGATTCAAATTGGCCAAAATTCTCAAAATCCAATCCAAAATCCAAAACGTTTTAAGAAAAAAATCCAAAATACAGGTAAAACAAATACATATACTTAAAGTAGTATTCTTAAAACTAATTGTTAATACGTAGGAATTAATTTATTTAATATACCATGTTTGGCTTTAAAAAATCGAAAACAAACTTAACGAAGATTCAAAATTTGCATGCACTTTGCTTTTTCTTTATGCATAAGACACTAACATTTATTGATAAGCGACGCTTGTGTAGCTTTGTAGTCTAACATTTATCTAATGTTTTATGTAACACTGTAAATATGGCATAAACAATAACAATTAAACTTAATAACTTTTACGAATATTACAACAACATTCACAAAAACCAGACTGACGCAACACATCTGCACATATTTCATATTATTTCGTTCAATTATCGTTCATCAATCTTTACATTTAACCACCCCCGCTCCCCTCCCCTCCTAATGAAAATATATTTGTACTAACTATTTGTTTTTTAACTCTTTTAAAGGTGAAAACATACAAAATGGCGATCATTCGGAGGCTCACCTGAGCACTTTTTCACACAGCAGTAAAGAGGTAAATTTTTAGTCGAACTTTATTTTTTTTACGGGAGCGGGTCAGTTTTCTGCTTGTCAAAAGTCAGTATTGTTAAAATGCTGTAATTTTTACAGTTTTTTAAAATGCTGTAATTTTTACAGTATTTTTAAAATACTGTTTGTCTAAAATCCTGGGGCTGAATTACAGCATCCGTGATCGAGCAAAATTGTACAAGATTGAGAGGCATTCGTCTCGTTGTGGCCTTCGTAATATTGCTCGATCACGGATGCTGTGATTCGGTCCCTGATCTCCATTTTCAGCATTAAAACTGTATTTGGGATACAAAATGGTGTTTTTTAAGATTAAATTATTTGCCCTTGTACGGAAATTTGTTATTTTAAGCTTATTTACCTTAGTTCTTAGTCCATTTTTTGCAGAATTTTGGCATTGAGAATTTTTTTACAGAGTTTTATGTTAATGTAGAATTTTGTGTACAGAATTTCATACATACTGACAACTGCACCGAACCCCTTTTTTACATCTGTCTCATAAGATCGTGATCGACTTACCTCTAAAAACACTGCGACCACCAAAAAGTTACAGGCTAACGGTGACTGTAGAATAATAGAGGGTCTGCCCTTGCATACTTCCGTGCTAAGGCAAACTACCGTATTTGAAAAAAAAAATTTAAATCGAGTTATATAAATATTATAGTAAAATATTGAAGCCACCCTACTCTAGTAAACTTTTGCGAAATTTTTACATTCTTTGGCCTTTAACATCATCATCAACTATGATTCTGCATCAACAAATTCGAGAAAATAGCTTCTTTTAGCGTTTTTTTTTTTTTGCTAATTACGGTAAATAAGCTTAGCAGCAAGCAATCGAAAAATATGAAAATCCTAAGCAAAACTACCGCATCTCGCTTGTAATATTTTGCAATATTTTTTGCAACTTCTTCGGAGTCATTTATGTTTTTTGGTGATCTGTGCGAGATACGGTAGTTTTGGTATATTTAAAAAATATTTAAATATTTGCTTCAAATACAGTTGTTTGCCTGAGAAAACGGCATTTACGGTAGTTTGCCTTAGCTCAGAGCTGATTTTTTTCAGATACGGTAGTTCTAGTGATGGCTTAAATTGGAAAATGTGGTCAATTGTTGATGCAGAATCATAGGGGACCATCGCATTGGTAGATACGTAACTCAATTTTTTTCAAACGGTTATACCGTTTTTCTAAAAATGTTAAAATTTTTAATTATCTTTTGTTTTATTTTATTGAACAGGAATTGACCGAAACTTTTTAACATTTAATTTTTTTCACGAAGAACAGTTATTTTGTTGGGATATTTTTTCCCACAAATTGCTTTATGTGGAAACTGTGAATTATATGGTCAGAAAATTTGAATGAGGCCCCTTTTTGAGGAAAGTTCTTGAATTTTACTGATTTTTCAGTTTTTAACCAAGCAATTATTCTTAAAACCGGCAACAAGCTGTTCCATTAAATATCCCACGTATGTTTTTATATTTTTAAGATGTACCGCCTAATGTTGTAAATCGAAAACGCAAACCAACGACAAACAAGACACGAGAAATAGTAGAATTTCGTATAGAAAAACGTACTGCTTCTCGTGTCTTACTTTTCGTTGGTTCGTGTTTTCGATTTACAACATTAGGCGGTTAATTTTTATATTTTATTGCGAAAAATGTAAAAAAATGGATTTTTGGAATCAATCACACTGAACTACTACCTTAATAAGCAATGAACTGTACGCTGGATATCATTTTTAATCTCTTGTAAATAAAACGTATTTATTTATTCATGCATCTTTTCATATTTCCATATTATTATTTGCGTGTAGTTCTTTTTGCTTTGAAAATGTTGATCACATTCAGGCATGTTCTGCATTCCACTTCCGAGTGGAAGTGAAATTAAATCGTAATTTAATTTGATGCATGGTGTTTTATATATCACTTTTTTCGTTATGTATTTTATTAAATTAATTAAAATAATTTATTATATTAACGAAAAAGTGATATTTCGACCACCAAATATCAAATTTCATTATGATTTATTTTCACTTCCACTCGGAAGTGGAATGCAGAACATGCCTGATTATACATACTAGGGTAGTTCGCGATCTTGTTGCGTTGTTGCAAATGCGTTTTTGCAAGGTTAGATGATTGTGAGCACACCTTTAATATTATTATGCTGCAAATGCTTTACAACAGCTGTTTTCTGTTTACATTTTACGTCAGACTCTAAAAAGTTAAAAATTTTGCAAATTTCTTCCTCCGTCCATTTTTTGTTGGTATTTTCCCTTTTAATTTTCCTTTTTAAAACTACCTCCATTTCTTTAGCACTTGTTTTTTATTATAAATGAACATTTTCGCTATCGGTAAAATTGTAAACAATGAAAACAACTGTTCAATAAGTACAGTTCAGAAAGTATCGGTGGTTGTGTTCAATGTAAAATCAATGCATTCGTTCACAATAGCGTTACGCAGAACGATAAGGTATGCATATGCAACAGCCTTTTATTATAGCATATGCATGAATGTTGCAAATGCATATTAATGATTTTTGTTTTTGTAAAAGCTGCTTATTTTGCATTTGCAACGATGCAACTAGATCGTGAACTGCCCCTACTATATGTTTTTTGGTTAGCAAAGCATCCCAATAAGCCATACAAATTCAAAACGAATCCGCATTCTGGGACATTTTATTTGTTAACTATTTTCGTTTTCGAATTCGAATTAGGAAAAAATCACAACTCGTTAACCAGTTCGTTCTTTTTTGTGAGTAATGAAATTTGTATATAAAAAAATAACTCTGAAAAAATGTGCTATTGGTCATAGTAAAAAATTGGAAAAGAAGAAATCATCATATTGTATTGGCAGCTTTTTTCAGTGCCTCGGGCGAAGTAGCAGCAACTAACTCTTCAACATTTCTCCTCTTTGACCTTGCTGAGCATTTCTCGTAATATAATTGTGGTCTGCCTACTCCAGTGCATGTGATTGGCTCCTATTGTTTATGATTTCAAATGAATACAAAACAAAACAAAAAAAATAACCATATATAAGAGAAATTTGCTTCAGATATTTCCATATTGGAATTCATCCATTGCAATTATTTTTTTCAAATACTGCAATTGTACTATTACATTCACACCAGTATGCATCGAGCTTCAAAGTTTAAAAATGCATTCTGTTAATCTCTTCAAAGCTTAATTCTTCCTGCTGAAGGGTTTTCATTGCATATTTTTAAATGTGCCTCAATTTTGCTTCGTTTGTTGTTTTTTACTTGAAGCCAATAGCTATAAAGATCGCGAATTTTCAATTGAGTGTTCACTGAAAAATTTAAACAATTTTCGCATAGGCAGCTGTAGGTAACTAGTTTTTGGTTTTTTTTAATACATACTTGTTTCAACACAAAATAAAGTAATTGAGAAGGGCGTTTTTCGTCTTTTTTTCAATTCACTTCGGAAGTTGACAATCAAAGTTTTTTAACTTTTCTTTTCAACTTATTTTCTAATTACGATACAACAATAAAATACTTAACTTAAGATTAATTAGTCTTACCATACTCGAAACTCAATAAAAATCAATAAGTTTTGTATAAAAACTTCCATAACTAAAAAATTTCACTCATTAATGTGTGAGGTGAAATTTGGCATTTTCATAAAACATTATAGAGCTTATTTACAAAGTATTAATTTGAAACCCCCTAACTTATACAAACACTAATCAATCGCAACAAAATTTTTAATCCTTCTTAGTTAGGGTATTTATAATCATACTGCATTTAAAGATTGACAGATTTTAAACATTGCATTTTGTTAACCGTTGTGTCGATCGTAGAGCCCACGGGTACATTTGCAACTTTAATTTTCCTGTATCTTCCAAACGGTTAGTCCGATTGACCTGAAATTTCATGATATCCTCAACCATACACTTTTGCATCATGTGGAAAAGTTTCATCAAGATTGGAGCAGCAGTTCAGTCGATACAGCCCAAATTCAAGTTAGTGGAATGGCGTCGACTGCTGATGTACCCGGGTACTTGTATGAAAATTCATACAAATATATAGAAATAAATGGCAAAGTTCACTTTATATTGCTATATCTTCCAAGCGGCTGGTCCAATCTTGATGAAACTTCGTATCATAGCTTGGAAATATGTAATTGATATTGGTGTGAAATTTCAGGTCAATTGGACCAACCGTTTGGAAAATATAACCCAGTTACTAGAAAATGACCTAGCGTCAACAGCTGAAAATTCATACAAATATATAGAAATAAATGGAAATATTTAGTTTATTTTATGGAAATTTGTTTATTTATTTATAGAAAATCATTATAATGAAAGTAAAAAATATATTTTATGAATTTTAGCAGCATCTGAGGCATTGTGGATGATCCTTCGAGTGCTGCTCCTCATACGGTAGTGCATTCAATCGACGCGGAGCTAGCCACTCACCATCTGCCATTTTATTTTCACTTTTTATATATTTGCCGCACAAAATAAATTTTTAGGTCTTTACACTTCAAAAATCGCACATAAACTGACTTATGCATACAAAACTACTCAAAACGAAACCTGCGCAAAAAATCATGTTTCTGCCTGCAAAACTGGTTGTGCAATAGGGCGGGTCGATTTGAAGGGGACAAAAAAAGCGCGTAAATCGCATATGCGGAAAAGATTCTGCGGACAATTCTGAGCAACTTTTCCCAAGGAACTATGGGTCTAAAATGAATTTCGAGTCAGCCATTTTCATGGTGAAAATGCAAATTTATACATTACAAAAAGTATTGGGAAAACTTTAATAGATAGCTTATAATTGAGTGCCAAGGCAAAAAGACATATTTTTTTGTGCACAAAATTTACTTTTTATTAATTTTTGTGTGAAGTCTCCAACATATAATGTTTGCTTTTGACAAAATATGAAAACAAATTTATCGAAAGTAAAGATATAAAAATAATTATTTCAAAATTTTTCAAATAAAATCTTGTTTGCTTTCTAGTCGGGGTATTCTTTTTCGACTAGCATCTGTCACAAACATAACACCTTCACGGTTCTTGACTGTGGTTCGCCGAGAAACATTTGTTAGCAATTGAACATACCTTTCTGTCCCCTGTATGTGATATGGAATTTTGGGATCAGGAAGGGGAGGGTTTTCCGATCCTAAGTATTCCTTTAAATATTCATATGGAATGTTCTGTGTGATTGGTGGCTCCGACAAAATATCGTCATCATCTAAAGCAATCATTGTAACGTAATCCAAGCAATCAAAATTTATTTCGACTTTTTTGTAAGGCCTTACTCTTGTTTCATCGTGAAGATTGTCACGGTAGTACACAATTTTTTGTATAGCCTGGTCGCAAACAGACTTGCGTTCGTCGTAAAGCATTGAAAGCAAAACGTTTTCCGGATGTGCGAAGTAAGAATTGTTCTGAATTACGGGATTAATTATTTCTCGCACTTCTGGGGTCAGGTTTTGGGTGAAGCGAATAAATTTAGCCAAAAGCGGACTACCATATATAACGGATTTGTAATATTTTATGTTAAAATACATAGGTACAAAAACCCTCATCACGAACTCTGTTAGAGTTTTTAAAACAGGAGATGGATGTTTTGTTGCTACATATAATCTTAGAATTCTGCTGGCTTTAGTTAACCAGCGAGAATGTCCAATGGGTCCGGGTTTTATATGTGCCAAATCGAATGTAACAAAACCATTAGAAATTGCAGAGGCCATTTCATGCAAATAGTTAACATCAGTTGATAGTTCTCGTCGCCAATTGTCATCTGAAGGTGAAGGTGGCATGTTCTCCAGTGGTATAGCTTCAAAATCAACCACGTCCTAAAAAATTTAAGAGCTATTATTTATAAAATATCTATTGCTATAAAGTGCTTTTATACCAGTCTTTTGCAGCTTTGAATTTGATTTGCTATCGATCCACTAGCAGTTCTAGGCCCACTTGTTTTCGACTGGTCTAATGTTTTAAATAAGCGGCGAAATGGCAATTCATTAAAATATAAAAGGCATATAAACCAATGAAGTGGTTTCCCTAACTCAATTTCGAATCGCCGTATTATGCCGTTATCGACGCCCGTATTAGTATTTTCGCCGTCGCTGCATATGCCAATTAAATTCTTGAGCGTAACACCCTTTTCGCTTAAAAATTCGCTAAGTCGTTTTTGCTTTGTTTTAGCATCTTCAGCATCAACTTTTGTGTACCCTAATAACTTTGAATTGGGCTCACTCAAAACAACTAAATGCGGTTCTTTAACCATGTTCTGATGATATTTTCCATCAATTTTTTCCATAGTCAAAGAATCATTTTTTCTTCCGTCAAATGATATAACCGTTACGCTATCGTCCGAGGCTTGCTCTCGTTGTATCGCTTCTCTTGCCTTCATTCTTTCTCTCGCGACTTTATTTTTGTCCATAATAATGAGCTCTCCTTTCGCATCTCTATAATCAATATCCTTAAAGAGAGCCGTCGCTAAACATGAAGCAGCTCTGTCAGATATGCCAAATCTATCGCATGCCAACGCAAAATTGAAAGCCGTGTACCTCTGAGTGTAGGTTTTAGGTTCAGATATAGTATTTTCAGCTTCAGATTGTGTTGGTAACTCATCAACATCCATAGTCAGTTCGCTTGGGTAATACGTTGAATCTTTGCTTAGTGGCGGTAAGGTTGATTCTTGTTCCAAAAAATCAACGGAGCTTTCTGGTATTGTTAATTTTCTATCATTGTGCTGATCGTACAAAAAAGATTGGAGGTTTTCGGGTATTTTACCACAGCTGCACGCTTGTAATTTTAAATTACATTTACATTTTCCAATGTAAAATAACTCATCAATGCATTCGACAAAACGCTTCAATTTGCTTTCGTTTTTTATTTCCTTTTTGTATTTATCAATGAAATTGTTAAGCTTTAGAATGATGCTTTTTTCGTTCATAATTTCAATATTCAGCCGACTCCAAATTCCAACTAATTTTCTCGATACACTGGCAGTAAAGGTTTTATAGGCGAACATTTTACCTTCTCCTTTTGCTTGGTTGGCAAGAAAAAAATAACACTTTAATACATCACGCTTGCTTGGTAAATTTAAGCCACTGAAATCTTGTGGGAGCCCAAATGTTAAAATATCCGGCGAGGGCAACGAAGTTATTTGCGATGCAAATATGATCGAAGATGCCACATCCATTTCTGATCTTGACGACGTTATTGATAGATTGCCATCCATAGCGCTCATATTAAACTTTTTTTTTTGTAAAATCAAAATCAAATTGAATGACCGAATAGGCTAACTTTAGGCTTTACGTTTTCACTTTAATAAACGATCACTTGTACTAATTACAGCTTCGTGCTGTTCTTGCACAATTTCTACCTGCTATGAAATTTCAATCACTACGACGAGTACAGCTGCAGCAAAATGCACAGAAAGCCAACTTTTGCTTATTTCAATTGGAATAAAAACAGTTATATTCAGCGTTAGTCGATGGCGCGAGTAGTCGATTGTACATTTGTCTTATTCATTGAAGTTATTCACATTGCGAGCTAAAAAGGCCTGTTAAAACCGCAAAGTGGCAGTATAACATATTCTTCATGTGAAATATGTTATATGTCACTTGGCAATTTTAACAGAGAATAACTACTAAAATTTATTTACCTTCCAATTATAGAACTTCACCCTAAAAATGGCTGACTCGAAACTGATTTTAGACCCATAGTTTCTTGGGCAAAGTTGTTCAGCATTGTCCGCAGAATCTTTTCCGCATATGCGATTTTATAGAAATCAAATCGACCCGCCCTATTGTGCAAGGGTAGGTAGGCAAGATATTCCCAAATACCCTTTTGTTCCTGTTAGTAGACGTGTTTTCCTACACATTCCAAAAAAAAAATGTTTACATTGAACAAATATTTTATGAGTTATAATTATTCTGCGCAGGTACTAAAAATAGCACTATGAGCAAGAGGGGTTGATTTTCAGTTCAAATATAACGGAATTTTGCGAATGAAAATTCAATGTTAATTATTTTTCTTGGTAAAAAGGGATCAAATTACAAGGATTAAAAAAGAATTTGGAAATTGTTAAATTTTTATGGATTTTGGCAATTCCCATTTTTGGTAAAAATGGATTATTTAGGTACCAAATTTTTTTTTTTCCCAAATTATGATAAAAGTTTTGTTAACTAGACAATATTTCCAATAAATAAAAAAAAAAAAAACCAGAAAATTACAAGAATCCAGGTAGTAGTTAATATTTGTATATCAAAAGCAACTATCTGCCATACAAAACGTATGAAGTACCCGGGTACATCTACTGTCGATGTGGATAAAACCCAACAGCTGTTGACACAACGGTTAAATTTCGTTTATTTCGTTAAATTAGCGGCGCCAGAATTTATAAGCGTATGATGGCTGAAAAAGCTCTTAGCTCGAGAACTAATTTTGAGCACCACTGTTCTAGATCAATGCTGGTTAGAGATAAAAAGTTGCTATTAAATTAAAATAATTTGCATTTTTTATCACAACTTTTACAACTGATATATCACACTATATTTTTTCCATGTAATACGCGTCTTTTGATAGCAAACACTTAGCTTTCTGACTTGAAATGACCAAGTTATAAATAATAAATGACAAATATACACGATTTTCAGGAGTAAATCTTGTATTTCTTATTTGATCTAAAATATAGGCTTACAATCTATACAGCATTTAATGAATTATAAAGACAAAGTAAAGTTCGTAGGTGCTAAAATACCCTGTATTCAAAACAGTGAAAGAAATATAAAAGAAGTAAAAAGAGCTGCATAAAGAGCTGCAAAACATGTTACTACTGAATAGACACCGGTTTTCTGCGGAATCACGAGAAAAACGTCCTCATACTGAAACTAAAAACACGTCAGCAATTTCATTTTAAATGTACCAGCCTAACGCAATTACCAAATCCGACTTGGGTCAAATTTTTCATGGAGCATCACTGACGGAAATAAAAAACTTAATTTGGAATAAAAAAATTTGGCGTGTTTTTGGCGGAATTATGTGCACAAAATTGACAAAAATCGCTAAAAACGATTAAAATAGATTTTTACGGAAATTCATATCTCAAACACTTCTTTACTAAATGTTAAGTTTGAACTACTGTTGGAAATGTAATTAAACGGACTTTAACTTAAAACAAATTTCGGTAATTATTGGTAGTTGGGGGTTCTATCCTTTGCGGTAAGGTAATTGACTGAGAAGAACGGGTTCAAAGAAATCATTTAAAAATTAAAAAAGCTGGTAAAATTGCCTGTTCAACAACATAGAAATTAGGGTGAAAACTAAATGGGTTCGTTTAAATGGTCATTTTAACATCTGTGTGGCCGTAGCCTACTGGTAGAGTACGTGGCCCGTAAACTAAAGAACCGAGAGTAAAAAACTGCCATGTTAAGTTTCTTGAAAATATAAGCCGTTCGGAGTTGGCATATCTTAATCCATAATCCTTCATTTATAATCCAGTTCTCGGTCATTTGTGTTCAAGCATTTAGTAAAACTCACAACACAATTGATGAAAATAGCTGAAATGGTCAATTTATTATCATTATTACAAGTATAAAAGACCGTCCTTTTTTTGGAACCTTTTGTCGAAAACACTTTTTCTCTTTTTAAAGCTTGATATTTTATTCACTTGATTTTTTTCAAAATACACTTTAAATAACATTTTAAGTATTAAAGCAGTGTTGAAAAATTAGTTCAAGTGTAAAAGTGAAAAAAAGTCGAGTTTGGTTACAATCATATTGGTACACCACTGACTTTGCAACCATCATAAACTCAGGTGTCGTTTTACAGCTGATACAGTTTAAATTTTTTGGTACAATCCATCAAAAAAATGTTATTAAATTCGTCATAACTTATTAAAGGATGAAAAAAGTAATAGACCAACAACGTACTATTGTCACAACCTAAAATAAGATCGGTGGTGGTGTTTTGATAGCTGTTTAAAACTCGCTTGCAACAGAAGAATTTAAAATTCTTGGCACCAGTGACATTGAGTTCATTTGTGTTGCAGTTAAATTATATAATAGTATTATTTATGTTACCTGCTCTTACATTCCTCCTAAATGTGACTTATCAATTTATTTAAAACATATACACGCCATCGAAAAAGTTTATAATTTGTTAAAAAATAAAGGCGTTCTTATTGTGCTGGGTGATTTCAACCTACCTTTTGTGACTTGGAGATCGTCTGACGATTCCTCATTTATTACACCTGTTTCCAATAGTGATTGGATAAATGATTTCTTAGATAAGCTATCTGATCTGTGTCTTCAACAAGTCAATGATATTTTAAATATAAACCACAGAACCCTAGACATTGTATTTGTAGATAGATGCACTACTGTTAATCTCCATTGTTCGAATCCCGTATCTCTTCCAGAAGATGTACATCATCCAACTCTTGAAATAATAGTTTTACTCCCCCACGAATAAGAAGATAAAGTAACTGCTGATGCGCGAAATAAAAAAGTTTATACTTTAAAAAAAACGAACTATGTAAAACTTAATTCC
Source organism: Dichetophora obliterata (assembly GCA_963920525.1). Taxonomy (NCBI): domain Eukaryota; kingdom Metazoa; phylum Arthropoda; class Insecta; order Diptera; family Sciomyzidae; genus Dichetophora; species Dichetophora obliterata. Next base: position 184,370,151 of record OY986437.1, on the reverse strand, counting down.
TTACTTTCGCAGACTGATTGGTCTCTAATTTTAACTAGCGAAACCTCATTTTCATATTATGACGTTGAATCTTTTTTACAGTTTTTTAATGATACTCTGCAAAGGTGTTTCTTATCGTCTGTCCCAAAAAAGGTGTTGCTTCAATCCTTTAAATCCACCCTCGCTAAAAAATGATCTAAAAAATTTAAAAAATCGTTTATTTAAAAAATTTAAAATATTTGGTTCTAGTTTAGACTTTGCTTCCTATTCTTCTTGTCGTTATAGATATCAACTATTAAATAAACAATGCTATTCTGCTTATATAATTAACATAAAATCTCAATTTAAAGATAATCCAAAACTTTTCTATAGTTTTGTTAACTCAAAACGTAAAGCCTCCAGCTTTCTACCCCTTATGAAATTCAATCAGGAAGAATCATCTTGTGACAATGTAATTTGTAACATGTTTGCAAACTTCTTTAAATCAATTTACTTCGATATACCATTTAATACTAGCACGGTGTATTCTTTTCTCTCGCCAGTTAACTCTTTTGAAACTCCAGCAATAGACCCAAATATTGTAAAATCCTCTTTTACGACCGACCCTGATGAAATTCCGAGCTGTATTTTAAAGCAATGTGCTACAAACCTGTGTACTCCTCTAGCGAACATTTTTAATATTTCCTTTCATATTGGTTATTTTCCTATTATATGGAAGGATTCTTATAACGCAAAATCCCCTTCATAAATCTGACTCCAAGATAGATGTGTCTAACTATCGAGGTATTGCAAAATTAAGTGCAACCCCTAAGTTATTTGAGAAAATCATAACTGAACAATTAACCCACTCCGAGTCTTCCACCATTTCTGTCTCTCAACATGGTTTTCTGCAGGGTAGGTCCACTACTACAAACCTGTAAGAGTTTACTACGCGTGTTATAAATGGTTTTACTTTGGGACTGCAGACTGATGTTATTTATACGGACTTTAGCAAAGCCTTCGACAGAGTTAATCATAATCTTCTTTTGAAAAAACTCCAGCTTATTGGGTTTCCTGTCACATTATTAAATTGGATAAATTCGTATGTATCTAGACGTACTCAAAAGGTTTTATATAAGAATTCTCTTTTAAAAAGTATTTCGGTCACTTCTGGCGTTCCTCAGGGCAGTCATCTTGGACCAGTTTTGTTTTTACTATTCATTAATGATCTTCCTTCGGTAATAAAGCACTGTAACGTCTTAATGTACGCTGACGACGTGAAACTTTTTCTTTGTTACAAATCACCCGAAGAACGACATATTTTACAATCTGATCTAAATAGACTTGTGGACTGGTGTAGCTTAAATATATTAAATCGTTAACTTAAAAAATGTAATAACATAAATTACACTATAAATAACACTAACTTAGAAATAGTTTCCAGTTTTCTCGATCTTGGTGTTATTATGGATTCAAAACTTCGCTTCAATCTCCACGTTAATATGGTGATAAATAAGGCAAAAGGAGTCCTTGGTTTCATTAAAAGGTGGGCTAAAGAATTCAGTGATCCCTTTACTACTAAATTATTATATACCTCTCTCGTAAGGTCAATCCTTGAATATGCATCAGTTATATGGAACCCACAATATAATGTCTACATCGACGCCATGGAATCTGTTCAAAAACAGTTTTTACTTTTTGCCTTACGTCATAGTCGTTGGAATCCCAATATTATGCTTCCATCGTATGAAATACGCCTTAAGATTATTTTACTACCTTCCCTAAAAAGCAGAAGAATGATGCTTAATGTTACGTTTCTGTATAAATTACTTCGTGGCAAGATTAATTCGGAATATCTCATCTCAGCTCTAAATTTTAACATTCCAAGTAGAGGAACTAGACATATTCTGTTTTTGAAGTTGAGTCAGTGCAATTCTAATTACGCTCTTCATGAATCTTTACAATGTATGTGCAGAGATTTCAATAATAACTTCAACATGATTAATTTTTCTGATTCGGTAGACGTCTTAAAACGGAAAATTATATTACATTTAAATAATTAAATCAATTTAACTTCATCCTATTATACCTAACGAAGTTTTATAACAATGTAATATCGGTAATTGAGATTGTTATGTTTCTCCTTTTTGTCTCAATATTATGTTTTATAAATTAGCACCATCAAATATGAATCGCTTTCCAAAACTTGCTTTTTAATTATTTAATATATTAATTTTAAATCGAATTGTGATTTACGTGCGCACGTGGCTTCCTGATTTGAAATTAGACTAAACTCACACTATCACCTGGATTGGTGTGCCAGAGTGTAGTTCTTTTCCACACAAGTTTATGCCTGCGTTGACTATAAAATTATATAAAAAACCTACTTGTCAGTAACAAGTATCAAATAAATTATCTGTGCATACTTTCAGGTTGAACATTTTTGAAAACAGTATATGTTGTAAAAGCATTGCAAAAAATAATTATAGTTTGAGCGATACTGTGCGCTGCGCAGCATGCTTGCCTTTTATATATTACACCCAAAAAAAAAAGCTTTGTACTATGTACAAAACAATTATTATATTCTACAAAAAGTTTGTTCTTTTCAGCCTTCGAACGACTTTCTGAATAATACAAATAACCGTTTGTACATTGTACAAACAAAAATTTGTATATTTTACAAACGCATTCGTTTCATCTATAAAATATACGAACAAATATACGAACGCTGCTGCCACCGCTTTGTCAAACAATGTTCGTTCAGTTCACAAATTTATACATTATAGATTTTTACAAACTAGCTTTAGTAGAATGTACAAAGTTACGAATTCAAAAGTTTTTTTCATGCGGCCAGCAACACAAACGTTTGTACTATGTACAAAACATTTGTACATTCTACGAATAGCCTCTGTTTGTATTTCTACAAAGATTTTATTCGTAATTTTATCCTAAATATTTGTTGGGTGAAATATTTTTATCACGTATTATTTTTCGCTAAAAATTCGATAACAAAAAATTAAAATTTTGTTTTTCACCGACTCTTTCTTCAAAAATGTATATCTCAGTTACCAGGTATATCAGACAATCGAACAATATACCAAAACATTTGTATTTAAATTATCTAGAAACTATGTCTACATTGCAATGACGCCTTTCCTTCGTACGCATTTTACCGAGCAATAAGACGAAATATCAGTTTTGGCGTTCAGAAATCATAAGGAAGGGCCGTCGTGGGTGAAAAAAATAAAATGCAAAGTAGTTTTTCTTCCAACTTTTTATCACTAACCAGTGATTGATCTAGAACAATCGTTCACCTCTTATGAGCAAAAAACACTTTTGAGCAATATTTCTTAAACACATTCATATCAAAAGCTTCTTTTAAGGATTTTGCGGTTAAAAAATAATCTAAGAGCAGAATGCTTTGGCCAAATTGCTTAAAATGCTGTTAGTTTTCAGTTTTTCAATCCTGCTTTATAGCAAAAAATGTCATTACGCCTTAATATACAGTCATGTGAAAATAAATAGGGACACCTATATTTTTCTATTTGTAGCTGCATGAATTATATACAAGGTGCCCCAGATATAGCATTAATTCCCTCGGCTGGTGATTCTTCTTGATAAGGCGAGTATAACACTTTATGGAGTTTCCACCCACATTGTAAAACTTTCAAAATACAGGGTGTTTTACGGTTTTGGTACGAGTTTAGTATTATTGATATAGAATCTATACTACTCATCATAAAATAAAAAATAATATTTTCTATTTTAGAACAAATATCAACTTTTTCATCAGTATATCAACCACTTTCGTGTCATGTGCTGCAGCGGAGCTAAAATTTTGAGATTATCCAACAAAATATCAACAAATTTTGTATCTTTTGTTTTAGCGGAGCTGATATTGCTCAAAGTTAGAATTTAGAAAAAAAACTGTTGATTAAGTGTATTTTTACATGAAAAAAAAAAAACATTTTAAATTTGGATGATTACAGCTCCGCTAAAACAAAAGATACAAAATTTGTTGATATTTCGTTGAATAATCTCAAAATTTTAGTTCAGCTGCAGCACATCACACGAAAGTGGTTGATATATTGATAGAAAATTTGATATTTTTTCTAAAATACAAAACATTATTTTTTATTTTATGATGAATAGTTTAGATTCTATATCAATAATACTAAACACGTACCAAAACCATAAAACACCCTGTATTTTGAAAGTTTTACGATGTGGTAGGAAACTCCATAAAGTTTTATACTCGGCTTATCAGGAGGAACCACCACCCGAGGGAATTAATTCTATATCTGGGGCACCTTGTATATAATTCATGCAGCTTCAAATAGAAAAATATAGATGTCCCTATTTATTTTCACATGACTGTATATGGAGTTTTTATATTGTTTTCCTTTTTCTGTGTGTTCTTGTGAGCCTTTCGCAGTTTGGACTTAATTTTCGAACTCTGAGTAACTGCGTCCAAAAAATTGCAGCTTGAATTTTTTGATGCGAATTAGGAGTAACGCTGGATAGAAAAATTTAATTTTAGAATGTTTGACGTTTGCAGTGCTGCAACATTTGCCTTATACGAACATTTTGCTTGTGCTGCAAAAGCAGTTTACGATTATGATGCACTTTCGAACAACCCCAAACATATATATATTCGCTATTGTTAAAAATATCAATCTGAGTTTTTAAACACGTATTCTACTCTACACACACATAGTGAGTGACCTTTTTATGAAAAAAAATTCGAAAAAAAAATTTCAAATGAAAAAGAAAACGTATCGATTTGTTACCGGGTTTACTCATTAGTCCAAGATTTGTTTATCACTTTAAAAAGTAGCTCCAACGATGCTGTCATTGCTAGCAAGCCTAAAATGTATTCAAACAAGCGATTTCGTTATGTTCCCAATTTTCGGCTTTCAGGTGGTAATGGAAATAAAATACCCATTAAATAATCAGCCCTATTCCAGAATCCGTCGTAGCGTAAATTTTCTTTCGGATTCGTAATGAAGTATTCTACAATCCTAATCGAATTCGAATATTCTTACATTCGTAGCATTGCAACTACACATTCCGAACGTATCAACTTTTGACAGCTGTTTTTCGGATTTTTTCACGAAAGCCTTGCCTCGACGGATTTGTTTTCGACAAAAGAAAACAATTAAATTTTTATGGAATTAGGTCGTAAAATAAAACTTATAATTAATTTTTGGTTAATTAAGTTAAATTATTTTTATTTAAACCTGTGAATATGTTAGTTGAAATTTATTTAGTGCATTTTCTACGTTTCCAAAAGGTTGATGGAATCTCGCAATATTCTTCGACGAATTTTCATAGATTCTCTATGTGACAAATCTTCCTTTAATTGTGCGAAAATTGCAATTACAATGAAATACATTTAAAATCGCAGCTAAAAAATACAATTTTGATCCAAAACACTTCAGTTTTTAAATTTTTCTTTTTATTTATTTGTCTGCTGTTGAAACCAGTTGTTTTCGAACTCCCGAAAGTAAGTTCGAAAAGGGGAAGTTTCGTTCGGTTTTTGGATTAGCAGATTTGTCGTATTCGTAGCGTAGCTTTACGTTCGGAAATTCATCACGACGGATTCTGGAATAGGGCTGAATAAATTTCTGCTCTTGTGGGATAAAAAAAGACTTTTAAAGACTTTGTAAGTTTTCAATGGACAGCTTTTTCGACATAAAAAAGGGACAGATGCTAGCATTATTTATATTATAAAAGTCATGACACATAAAATCATTTCCAAAATTAACTCTCCAGCTTATAAGCATCACGTGACTATTAGCTCTATTACGATTCACAACACAACAGTAATTTCTGTCTTCAATGTGTAAATTTCTATTACGGTAGACAACAAAGCAACTGAATACATTCCACTGTTGTCTGTCAACAATGCTGTGCCTTCAATACACTTACATAGTGTACATTACATTTCTATCCTCTACTATTAGGAACATTCTACAAGTGAGCTGCAACTCAGCAGTCAACTGAAAAAAAAAAGATTTTTGGATGCGAAATTAAACAAGCTTTTTGAATCTATGAGTATATCTAGGTGGTATTAAAGAAAAATATTCAACAAATCAAGGCCAAAGTTGAAGAAATCAAAAAAATGTGAAAGGTCTTATCGTTTCAACCTGTTATATTTCTAGTGATCTTATTTTTCACTAAGTCTACAACCTCCACTATGTCTTATGCCAAAGTTTTCTTTACTGTTACAACGTGTTATTGTTGATAACGTTCCCTAGTGATGGTTTCGTTAGGCTGAAAGCTCATAATAGGTTTGGTAAAAAAATTAAAAGTCAAAATTAATAAAATTGCGAGAGAATCAACTTAAAACTAAAAAAGTAAACGAACGCTTTTCTGGTAAAAAAGTTAAAAATGTCAAATCAATTTAAATAATTGTTTAATATACATACTAACCAATTCGCAGACCTTCGTAGTATCCCAAAGAACACTCAACCAACAAGTTTCGTGTGATCATATTTATCACAAAAAAATTGAAACAAACTTGAAGTGAAGAAAAATGGACTTGAGTGTCAAAATCAGCTGCTGCCCACAGCTATTTGACAGTTTTTATCTTTTTGCAACATGAAATTCTTCTAAACAAAAACTTTAAAAAACTTGAACGGAGAGAAGATGTGATTTTCTCTCTATAATACAATCCTCTCATGCTCTTTTCAAGCACTTTCTAGTAATACTTTTACAATTTGCATTCAACTACGCGAACAAACCTTATACTAAAGGGTGATCCAATACGAGGTCCTTTTTTCAACTGGGTTGTTTTGACAGCTGTCATATGCCAAATGACTTGTCCATATGACGTTTGTGTTCAGTATTCAATACGGCTCAATCATGAATAGACTTAAGGTCTAATTATAATAGAAGTAACGTAATGTGATATAATGTCAATTGAGCAGTGCGCTCTTTCACTTATTAGGGGTGTTCACGATTCAGTGCACTTACCTGTGCAGTTGAGGACTTGTGCACTTTACAAATCAAAATGTACGTACGTCAAAAATCTGCACAAGTACTTTTCTACTATTGCCTTAAACTTGAGGACATGACCAGTTGTGCACTTGTGCGCATTGAAAAATGTTGACAGGTTTGAAATAGTAATGGTAGTGTGTTCACGAAAACCTAACTGCACAAGTCCTCAACTGCACTGAATCGTGAATACCCCTATTGTTTGAAACAATACTTCATTATAAAGGGTCCGCCAAATAACTTTTTTTTTTTTTGAAAATTCTATAAAAAAAAACTACTGAATATTTTTTCAAATTTCTTTTTTTATTTAAGAGTACAATCCTTTCGGTTAATAATGGAAAATAATTTCATTCAAATGGCTGCCTCAGCTGGCCATGCAGTAGCCTACACGATCGGTCCAATTTTTAAGCACATTATCGATTGTGTGCAGCTGTATTTCACCAATGGCTTCACGAATATTGTCCTTTAAAGCGTCAATTGCCTCTGGTTTGTAACACGAGCGTAACACTTATCTTTGAGGGCACCCCACAAATAATTGTCCAACGGTGTCAAATCGCAGCTCCGAGGTGGCCAAACGACATCAGCTCTGTGGCTGATAATGCGATCTTCAAAAACGGCGCAAAACATCGAATGTAGCTTCGGCTGTGTGGCACGTAGCGCCGTCCTGTTGAAATGTTGCCAATATCCTCCTCTTCAATTTTTGTGAACAAAAATTCGTTCAACATGGCCCGATAACGATCGCCATTAACTGTAACGGCCACTCCTTGCTCATTTTCGAAGAAAAATGGCCCAATTATGCCTCTGGACTTAAATCCGCACCAAACAGTGACCCGTTTTGGGTGCAGCGGCTTTTCAATGTATGCGTGCGGATTTTCTGTGCCCCAAATGCGACAATTTTGCTTGTTTACATACCCGCCAACATCAAAATGAGCTTCATCTGAAAAGATGATTTTTTTGGCAAAATCGGCATCTTCTGTAAGTCGATCGCAGGCCCACTTAGCGAAGCGAAAACGCATTCGATGGTCAGTTGCCTTCAACTCCTGAACCAATTGGACTTTGTATGGCGTTATACCAAGGTCTTTATGTAAAATTCGTCTCAATGATGTCTCCGAAATGTTCAATTGTTGAGAACGACGGTGAATTGATGTTGATGGCGCACACTTTCTGCCACAGCAGCAATATTCTCGGGTGTACGCACTGCTTTTGGCTTTTCGCGCTTTGGTTTATCGATGAGGATGCCAGTTTCTTTCACTTTTTTCACAAGATAACGAACATACGGAGCTGACGGTGCTTCTCTTCTTCCAAAATCCATACGCAATTTTCGCACAAAGATAAAACTAATTATCTGTCAAATCAGACATGAGCTAAGTGTTACCATTCACGAAATAAGCACTAGTTGAAAAAAAAAGTTAGATGGCGGACCCTTTACAAGTGATTATAATAAACGTAACGTAACGTGACATTACGTCTTGTTACAAAGCAACTGAAAATTGAGGTTAGATTCGATCAGTGTGCTATTTGTATTGTGGAAACTACGTTTTTTGTTGAGTTTTCGTTATTGATGTGATAGTTCTATATATCCACAGCTATGGATGACGAAGTTTTAATTGAACGGGAACGTTAAATAATTTACGACAAACAACTGCCTGGCTACTGCATATTATAATTGCTACAACGTTTTCTTACATTGCATTCCGTCGCGATGACAGTTGACAACATTACTTTTTGGACCTTTACTCCTGAACAACTATTATTATTTGTGGATGCTTACTACCAAAAGCAGTCATCAGTTAGAGAATGTAATAGAGTTCTTCAACATCATTTTGGTCGTTATGAGCGTCCAACTGAGCTATTCGTAACACCATCACCAAATTTCGAACCAATTTTACACTATTGGACATTCAACCAGAGTTCAAAGAGCCCGTAATTTTGATAATATTGCTGCAGTAGCAGAGAGTGTTCGTAAAAACCGTGAACAATCGATTCGTCGCTGATCTCAGGCTTTGGGCATCTCTTATGGATTGTCGAAAATTGGACCCACAGAATGGATTTAAGAGCTAGTCGTGGGCAACATTTGAACGCAACAATATTTTAAACATTGAGTTGTAGGAACCGAACTATCATTCCAAATAAAGATTTGCATCAATACATTGATTTTTATGCATTTTATTTAGAAAACAAAGTAGCTCTTATTGGATCACTCCCGAGCTGATCCAACCAAATGCACAGCATTCTTGTCATAAGTATTCGGCTTGGCCCCTAAAGTTTATATATGGCCGCGCTTAACAATTTGAAAGTGATGACACTTTAACATGAATTTAGTTATAGACTATATGGTCCGAGTCATCTTTTTTATATCCCACAAAACTAATTTATACCCCCAATATTATACGGATGACCTCCTAGGCATAATGCCAACACAAATGCTTCTGTCACTTTCAACAAATTACACGGTGCGACAAAATTAACTAAACAGCATACACTTTTGAAATGACCTAGTGTAAGTTGTAGGTCTGGTCGAATGTATGGTTGTATCGAGTTTATAAATATTTATTTAATAAGATGCATATATTTTTAGTCTTTACAGTTTGAAGTTTTTAATTTTTATTGAAATTTTTTTAATACAATTTTTCATCTTTGACTTTTTTTATTATTATAAATAATAAACAGAATTAAACGTAAAGTATAAAAAATAAAACAAGTAAATATTTTAACAATTTGTGGACACTACAAATACTCCCCCTCCAATTGAACACTTATACAATATTAAAAGTAACTTTCTTTTTAAAAGAATTGTTTGAAGGAGTATAATTGTGTATTTCTGTTTTTGAATTAGTGTATGCTGGTTTGAGATGATCTATAGAGACAGATTTTATAACGTTACCGTATTGGATTTGAAATGTTTTCTCATGCTTAGAAATTACTTTAAAAGGACCTTCAAACTGTTGTTGAAGTCCAGATAAACGACTAATTTTTACAAAAACATATTCACAAGTACTCAACGATTTTAGAACATAACTTTTGTCATTATTATGATGAATAATTTTTGAATGAATGTGGGGAAAATGTTCTCTTAATTTCTGAAGGGTCACTTTCACTTTAACTAAACTGCATACACTTTTGAAATGACCTGGTGTTAGTTGTAGGTTTGGTCGAATATATGGTTGTATCTAGATTATAAATATTTATTTAATAGATGCATATATTTTTAGTTTTTATAGTTTAAAGTTTTTATTTTTTATTGAATTTTTTTTTTAATACAATTTTTCATCTTTTACTTTTTTTTATTATTATAAATAATAAACAGAATTAAACGTAAAGTATAAAAAAGTAAATATTTTAACAATTTGTGGACACTACAGAGTATTACACAAAACGGCGCATAAAAGTTATCGAACACCTTCAAAATTTTGACTTACAGTCAAAAAAAAACTGGTTTTGCACTTCTGCAAGCACTTATTTCCCAGTTACTCAATCAGTTATAAGCCAATTCAAGATTTCTTGGTAGTTTCAGTTTCGTAAAATGCGATATATAATACTTTGTGGAATTCGTATAGTTTCTACGCGAAGTTATCAAGTAAATGTTAAGTTTTTGATATTTTTCCAACTTATTGGAGATGTTTTTTCGACACAGTTTGCTCAAAAAGCATAGCAATCGTATTAATATTAGAAAATATCGTTCTTTTACGAGTTAATTGAGTGTTCGTTATTCAAAATCGATTAAAGTTGACAAAGTTATGGAACTTTATCCAAAAGCGTTTTTTTTAATTTCTTTAATTTTCATATAACTTTTTGAATTTATTTATTTCCAATAAGTTTTAAAGTTGAATAAATTGAAATAAAAAATTTGAATATTTGCGTTTACTTGATAAATACACTTAGTAAAAACATAAACACCACAAAGTTTCGGATATCGTTTAAAAGGTCTGTATTTTATCTTTTCGAAACTGTCACAAAATCTTGAATCAGTTGATAACTGATTGAGTTAGTGGGTAAAAAGTGTATGAAGTGCAAAACTTTTTTTTAGCGGTAAGTCAAAATTTTTTGGGATTTCGAGAACTTTTATGCGCTGTTTCGTGTTGTACTCGACCAGGCATACAACCTACACTAGGTCATTTCAAAAGTGCAAAATGACTGTCACACCGTGTTATCAAAAGCTTTTTCTTGTCGATAGTCAGCATGTAGACAAATTTTTCATAATTTTTTAAACAGAGTCCGCTTTGATTTACATTTGTACAGCACTGATAATTTTCTTAATGTCTTAATGTCTTTTAGAAAATTAGTCTTGAAATAATTGCACTTAAATCTTTTATGTAACTCGTTTTTGTGAGACAGCCTTTTTGGAACAAAGCTTAAAAACTTTAAGAGAAACAGTATCAAAATTCAAAGTGTTTTAAATTTTGTTATTACAATAGATATATTCTTGTCATAAACAATATAATCATTGCAAGTTTCTATTACGGTTTCAGGATATTTCCACAGACGGGTCGCCTAAAAAAGACAAAAAGAAGAAAAAGGGGCTCCGCACACCATCGTTCTTAAAAAAGAAGAAGGAGAAGAAGAAGGTCGAAGCCTAAACAACGACTGTTCCGACTGTCAGAACCGCCACCACCACTACACCAACACAATGGAAGCATAAGCTGCGCAGCTAATATTGTTATCAAAAGAGTAACAACAACTCTGTTTTATATAAAAAAATAGAAGAAAACAGTTGATGTTTACGAAAAATATTTTCTAAGTTTTTTGAGTTTAAGAAATATTAAGAGGAAGCAAAAAATAATAAGCAAGAAAAACATATTATAATATTTATGTTAATCTTATAAATTTTTATTTTCCTTTTAATAACAGCGACAAACCGACGACAAAAATTATAATAGTACATTTTATATTCTAGAAAAACAAAAAATGATCATTACACTTCATATGCATATATATATTTGCATATGTTTTTAACAATAAAAATAATCTAAAAACTGAAAACGAATATTTAAAAAACGTTTGCCGATATTGACAAAAGAAAAACAAAATGGCTTTGTAATCAATTAAGTTTTTCAGTATAAGCGCCAACTTTTATATATGTGCTAATTTTTGTATTAGAAAAATAAACATACTGATAAAAAATGCAAGTATATACATGTATAGAGATAAAACTTTTCTTAAGTAAAAATAAACTTTTAAAAATCAGCATAAATAAGAAATGATATGTAATACTTCAAATACTCGGCCATTTTTGATATGTAGGAGACGTTGATAAAACTTTAAACAACCCCCCTTCATATAGAAGAATCCCACTATAACAAACAAAAAAAGTATAATAAAAAATTTAACTTATTTATTTATACAAATTCTTAAGCCTCAAAGCAGCTCCTATTTCTATAGGTATATAGTTCTACATTTTTAAACTGCAATAATAAATGTTGTTTGTTTCAAATGTATAGCAAGAATGTAATACCCAAACCTCATTATCACTTGCACACTCATTTAAAAACAAACAACAGCAATATCCGAAAATTTTAAAAATTAAAACCACAGCTTCAAGTCGTTGTCCTAATAAACTGGAGATTTTTGAATGAACTGCCATTAGCGTAAAAATTAAAAATGAAATCCCTTTTTCATCTTAAACACTTGGGAAATTCCCTTTTAATACACATTCACTCACCACTCTTCAGCCTCTCATATTAAATACAGCAATTGGATATCTCTTTTAATGATAACCTAATTTATTGTGGAAACTAATCAAAATTAATTCAATTGTAAGATTTTCATCTCTTGAACTTGATGGAAAAAAGATATCGAACATTTACAGGCATGGTCCGCACTCCACTTCCTAGTGGAAGTGAAAATAAATTATAATTGAATTCGATATTTGGTGTACTATTTATAACTTTTTTCGTTAATACAAGTAATTATATTAATAAATTAAATAAAATACAAAACGAAAAAAGTGATGTATAGAACACCATATATCGAATTTAGTTATGAGTTAATTATGATTTAATTTCATTTGCACTCGGAAGTGGAATGTAGAACATGCCTGATATTACCCAATTAAAGTTACCGTTGGCTTTTTAACAATATAAGTTCTTGTATACCTTTAAAAATCAGACACACTTGAATTGTACGAAATATTACAAAGCTGCATGTTGGCATTTCTAATAAATGTTCAAAAAAAAAAAAAAATGGAAACAATTAAAATTCAAGCTCTTCGAATGCATAATGTTGAGTAGGAAATTTTGTGAATATCTGATTTTGAACATTCATCAAAATAAAATTAGTTGACATTCTAAAATGTTTCTTTAAATGCGTATTAAACATTTCAGTTTTTTTATTAAATTTCCAAATAAAATTGTTCTTATTTTATTTAAATACATGTGGTAAATACATAGCCATCACACAAATAGCACAAACTTTGATAATATCAACAATTCCAGTTTATTTAGCTTTTTGCTTAAATAGGTTGTTTTTAATGCACAAAATAAATTTTAAATTCATATTTTCGAATAAACAAAAACCTAAATAATTTTCCTGTTAAGAATTGTTAAGGCTACTAAAATAATACGCATTTACGTTTTTGGTTTGTTGGTCAATAGCACACATGCACAAATTTGTTTAAACGAAAACAAATAGATATTTTATGAGCTGATTTCCTTATTTTTTTTTATAAAGCCGCCATTTTATTATTATATTGCATAGCTACAAATTTTTATTATTGATCATCTACTGGATAAAATCCTTACTTATATTAGGCGTCCACTGTGGGAAACGATGATCAAGATTACCTCTCACTCACCAAATTTTCTAGCCTATTTTGATGATTATAGTATCCTGTTATACCATAAATTTATGTTTGGGTGATCTTTGAGGTGGTCAGCTCAGAACCTGAATTTGAATTTGCCGATAATCATGATTATATACATTATGCTTTCATAATACATGATAGAAAACATTGTGTCATGCATATAGAAAAAAAAAAATTAAACTTAAATGGCTCCAACGTAGTATTGAGCACTCCTAAATATAAAAAATAATATATAATTATTTTTATATTTATACAACTTTTTATCTATATCTATAATATTACATAAAATTAAAGTGCAAATTTAATTTTACCATTTAACTACGAAAATTCTGGACTGATTTTTATGAGAAAAGTTTTAATATATCATATTTGTGCTAATGATTTTTTAGGGTATTTTCCTTTCGAAATTTCAATAATAAGTTTATATAACAAAAAAGTATTAAGATTTTTAACCCTCCGTGTGGCTAGTTAGTATTTGCCTACGCGCTGTGGCTAGTGTAACGATATCGTCAAAGCCATTTTTTAACTTTTTCAAAAATAGTTTTTGGCCAACTTTTTTTTAAGGTTTTAGATAAACATTTCAATTAAAGGCAAAAAAAGTGTTTTGGCCAAAATGTCTACTCAGTTTTGCGCCAAAAATTTCGGAATAGCCGAAAAAGAGCATTTTTTCAATTTTTATTCCAAAATTCATATCTCCGGCCCTAATTGATTTTAAGGGAAAATATTGTAGGGATTAAAGCTTCATATATGTGTCATAATAATTTTGCAACCTGAAAATTGGCTTTTTTCGAGTAAAATTTTTTAAAGAAATGTGAATTGAGTGAAATCACATTCGAAGTCGAACTGACACCTCTGTATTATTTAAACTCTGTTTTTTCTACAAATCAATGTCAAACTAAAAACACATGCTTTTTTATAATAAATGTTTGTAGGTAAAAAATGTGCAGGTAAAAAAATTTTATTTGAAAAAAAAACTACAAATTTCGGACACTTTTCTTTGGTCACAAACACGTTTTTATGTTGCATTCATTTGTACATTAAAAAAGTAAAAAATATGACGAAATTACTTCATTTAGAGCAAAAATAACAACATTTTTTACTTACCAAAAGTAGTAAAAAAAATCACATCCTGTGGCTACTGCAACGATTTCGTAGTCGATCCAACTTTGCACTCACAGTACGGACAATTGGCCATACCAAAACTGGCTCAAAGTTTTTTTAGAAGGAGATACCAACCGTCGCCCATTGCACATGTCTGAGAAGATGATACAGCTATGTCGTAAAAAGTAGGGTGACGATATCGTTACACTAGCCACACGGAGGGATAAAAAAGCATCCCAGCTGCCACGCATTGCTTAATCGTTTTCTTTTGACACGTTTGTTTTGCGAGAGGTCCAAAAACTCCATATTGCTCTCTATTCTCTTTCTCTTTGTTCACATTCTCAGCTAGCACAGCGCAATAAAAAAGACGTAAGCCACGAGCATGGTCATGGCATAAGAAAACAAGGTAAACGTGACATCTTAATCTTTTGCTAAAGCTGTCAAACTTGTGAATGAATGAAAGAGACAAAAGGTGGTTTTGTATTGGTTGGCAACTCAAGTGTTGAATTTTTACAAGAAAAATTAAAAATCGCGTTCACCTTGTTCTCTTACGCCATGGCCTCGAGCAAGGCCAAAAGTGAGATAATATGCAGCCCGATTCTGAATAATTTTTCCTGTGGACACGGAAAAGGGAGTTGGTCTTTTTAAGAGAACATATAAAGACATATTTTGTTGTTTACACTCATGAACAAATTTGCATTAAAAATTTCCAAAATGTTGTTGAACTTTATCTTAAAAACAAAACTCTCATTTCCGATTCCCCGGGAAAAATTATTCAGAATCAGGCTGATAGATGCAGTATGCGCTGCAAAACATAATAAAAAAGAAAATAAGATACTTTTGTTTATTTCGTTCGACATGTATTGTCTTTAGGAGATTGATAAAAAATCAACTGTGGCCGGCTAGTATTGGTACTGTTGATAAATAAAAACTTTTGAAATAAGGAAAAAAAAAAGTAAAATAGGACCACAGGGGAAAGTTATTTCGTTCGAGGCTTTATTAAAATTTTAAGAGTAAGACTTTGTTCATAATAAGATAATGCCCTAAAATTTTGGAGCAAAACAAAACTGTAGTTATTGATATATTTTCTATACGACTTTAGGAACCTAATTTCACTTATTTTTGGGGTGTTATTTTATGGTTTGAGCTTTTTTCATGGGACCTTATTTCATTACGCAATAAGGCACTATTTTTGGGGATTTATTTAATTGTCCAAGCAGAGCCTTATTTCACAGAGCCAATTTTACTTTTTACAAGTCTTGACTTAGGGCTTTCATAAAATTTTTCATTTCTGTCATTATTACGTGCGAAAACTCTTAGGCGTACACCTACGCCTTTTTAACGATGGACATTACAGCCAAGTTTCCGGTTTTCTATTTAATTATACATTTATATTAAACTTATCAAAATTAGGTCTTAACTTGAAATTTTCTTTAAAATAATCAATATTTTGATTGGTTTTGACATTGTTTTTTACTTTTCGAATAATGAGTAATTTCTAGAGATGGACTCGTGCCGTGCTTTTTACTTTATGCTCTCAACTCGAATTTTTCAAGCGTCCAAATTGCAGCGTGCAATTTTTTGATGCGAATGAGTGGCGCTTGATAGAAAAATTGGACTTTTTCGAACAGTTTGCTTGTGCTGCAAAATCAGTTTCCGCATTTCTGAACACACCCTAATCTTCGTGTGTGCACGTGCGTGCCCGTTCTTAAGAAAAGCAATGCCACTTTAGAAACCATTTAAAAAACTAATAAAAAAGAATAAAAACACATTCTAATGTTATAATAATTCCAATATTTTAAGTTGAAACATAAATTTAAAAAATATGAGTATCATTTACATAGTTACTTTTCAAAGTTATAAATCGTGTTTTTTCGTGCTTCGTCTTGAGTGTTCGTGCGTATTCGTGCAAATACGAAAAATTAATTTCGTGTTCGTGCGTGCCAGTGCCTCACAAATGTTGCACACGTCCATCTTTAGTACTTTCCTCAAATAATGCACTTTTTTCTTAAGTGCAATTTCTATGTTCTTCTTCTGTTTCTATGCAAGAACTCAAACTTATTTTATAATAAAAACCTGAACTATATTACATTTACCCATACTTTTTGATTTTAAATTAAGAGCTGATCATTTCAGCTAAAGTGTGCTATTTCTGTGACCAACCAATAAATTTCCTTATTTTTTTAAATAAATAAACTTTTAAAACTAAAACGAAATAAAACACAAAAAAAGTTAGATTTTTTTCCGAATCTCTGAATTTAAAATTAATTTATTACAAAACGAAGCAACCATTTTAAGCACAATTAAAAATAAACTGGATTTGTTGATTATACAAATTTGCGCTATTTGTGTGATCATGGCTGTACACATTTTTAAATCAATTGGAAAGCCCTTTTATGTGTGATTAAGCTGCTACGTTAAAAAACAACACATTTTTTATCTGATTAAGAAGTTTATTCTGTAAAGAAAAATTTCTTTATATTTTTTGTTGGCCATTACATAGCAAAAAATAATGGACCATTATCATAGTTAAAATAAAGTCGACTTGAAATTTAGTATAAGCTTTTTTGACAGTTTTAATATAATATGTTTTCAAAAACCTTGCACTAAATTTAAAGTCGACTTTATTTCGACTATGATAATGGGCCAATGTTTTCTCTTCCGTACTTTATTATTAGTTATTAAAAACTTTTTAGTTTTATTTTTAAGTTTTGGGTCGTTTTTGTTTTGTTGAGTTTAGAAAATAATTTTATTTTCTTTTCGCCTACTTAAACTAGCTTTTGAAGTCGCTAAAGCTTATTAAAAGTATCTTTATAAATGCTATGGCTTTGCTTTATTTACATTTTTTTCTTTAATTTTATTCAGCGTAAGTAATAAATGCATTTGTAAAAGCTTACTAAAAAGCTTAATAGAAAAAAAAATAAAACATTAATTTAGTTTTTGACGAGCTTAAGGCAAGACAGCTTGATATACTTTGATTAAAACTTGTAAATTTATTATTATTTATCCTTTCATTATATAAAGATAAAATCGACGCATTTTATTTACAAAAATATATAAAATAAATGTTTACACGATGCTATATTATGATATGGAAACATATGTAAAATTTTGATTATTATAAAATATTTCAAAGAAATTTTAAATAAAAAAAAAATGCAATACAACTACCGAAATTTTTGATTTTTTGATTGAATATAGTTGCAGATGAACAGATTTTTTCTTAAACGTTAACTGCATCGCGTTACAGATCTGCAACAAACAGAATTAGTTGCTTAGACCTGTTTTTATATTATTATTGTAATCATTATTATTATTAAAGTTTTTTCTAAATGACCTTGTTATTTATTTTTATGTTGATTTTTTATGATTTAAATAGAAATTCTAAATGTTTGATATTTTAAATCATACTTGATTTTAAACACAAATTCTAGTTGTTTTATAGTTTAAAATCGTTCATTGTGCTTTGAATCAAGGTTAGAACAATTTATTGTTTTCAATATGAAACAACAACATTTTTAATATGAAAAGGAAAACATCACCAGCTGATTTTATTGCAATTTCGGCCCTGCTAAAGGCTTCATCAGAAATCTTTGTCATACGCCGTGCAAGCGCGCACTAACGCACTGCACCACAGAGGCGATGAGATGTTAAGTGTCAATTTCTCAGTTTTTCTCCCATTTCATATTTTCATGTTTGTTGTTGTTTTTTTGCTTTACTTTATTTAGTCTTTATGCTTATGTTATTATTATGGAGTCCAACAGTCTGTTGGAAGTCTTCCACAACATGTTGTTGCTTCTTTGGAAAGATTCGTTAAAACATTAAATTGTTCTAACTTTGACCTAAAGCTCAATAAACGATTTTAAACTATCAAACAACTAGAATTTTTATTTTAAATCAAGTATGATTCATATTATTATTATTATTATCATTATCATTATTATTATTATTATTATTATTATTATTATTATTATTATTATTATTATTATTATTATTATTATTATTATTATTATTATTATTATTATTATTAATATTATTAATATTATTATTATTATTATTATTATTATTATTATTATTATTATTATTTTTATTATCATTATTATTATTATCATTATTATTATTATTTTTATTATTATTATTATTATTATTATTATTATTATTATTATTATTATTATTATTATTATTATTATTATTATTATTATTATTATTATTATTATTATTATTATTATTATTATTGTTATTATTATTATTATTATTATTATTATTATTATTATTATTATTATTATTATTGTTATTAATATTATTATTATTATTGTATTATTATTATTATTATTGTTATTATTGTTATTATTGTTATTATTGTTATTATTATTATTATTAGGTTAGGTTAAACCGGATGCCTTCGTGAAGGCTCACATAGACCAATTCAGGTCCTTAGTGGTACCGGTAGCGAACAAAAGGAACCTTTGTGTTTGTTTTTAAAAGTCTTTAAAGATTTGCGTTGAGTTCGCAAACCTTAGGAGGGATTCTAGAGACACCCTGGCTACATCTTTAAGCGACGGGAATGTCGATGAGCCTAGGTATTTTAGTCTCGATCTAAGTAGGGCGGGGCATGTGCATAGTAGGTGCTCCAGGGTCTCCACTGTGCCCGGTTCCTTGCATTTCCTGCAGTTGTCATCCGTGGTGATGCCAAGCTTCCTCGCGTGGGCTGCCGTCATGCAGTGACCAGTAAGCATGCCCACTAGTGTCCTGCAATCTTTGCGCGGGCGTGCCAGGATGAACAGAGTTCGTTTTTCGCATTGTGCATTGCACATGAGTTTCGAGATTTTGCACGTTGTCGTATCTCTCCATCTACGATTCACTGCTAGTGTGGCTCTTCTTTCGAGGTTCCTGTACAACTCTTGTATCGGAGTAAGTACATGTTCTGCGAGTTCTGATTCCAGCCTGGCGCCTTCCTTTGCTAAACCATCTGCCATCTCGTTTCCCTCAATGCCCTGGTGGCTAGGGACCCAGTAGATGCGCACTCTTTTCGAAGCGCATAGTGCATCTAGTGCATCTCTGCCAGCCAAGACACTTTTGGACTTGATGCTAGCGGAGCGCATGGATTTGATCGCTGCTTGACTGTCAACGAAAATGTTGATGTTAGAGTGTTGTGTGTCCATGCTGAGGGCTATCTCAGCAGCCTTCCTTATGGCAAATATTTCCGCCTGGAAGATACTGCAGTGGTTCGGCAGTTTATATGGCTGCCTTATATTAGGCTCTGCGCAATACACCGCCGCACCTACCCCCGTAGGCATTTTGGAGCCGTCGGTAAATATGTTGACCGCCTGCTGTGCTTGTTCTATACCTTTGCACCAGTCCTTTGGTCCCAGAAGAGTTCGTGCTTTGGAATTGACTATCGTGCGAGGCACCATGTAGTCCGTGCTACTAGGTAGATCCTTTCCGATTGTACAATGTCCAAAATTTTGAATGTGCATGTTGCCTGCTGCCGTAAGGCGTTGTGCCGTTTTTCCGGCTATTAGTTTTGCGTGTATGTCCAGGGGGTCCATACTTAGAATGGTTTCAAGCGCTTTAGTTGGAGTTGACTTCAGTGCCCCCGTGATGCATAGCGCTGCCTGCCGCTGAGTTTTCTCCAAGTGCCTGAGGAATGTTGATTTGCTCACCGCCGGCTACCACACAATAATCGCATAGAGTAGAATAGGACGCACTACCGTTACATAGATCCAGTGCATCAGAAAGGGTGAGAGACCCCAAGTACTGCCTAGCATCTTTTTGGATGTGTATAGTGCAATGGTGGATTTCTTCACCCTTTCTTCCACGTTGGTTTTCCATGACAGCTTGCTGTCCAGGACGACTCCTAGATATTTTGTGTGAGTTTTCGGTATGAGACGTATATCGTTCAATTTCGGTGGTATCCACTGTGGTATCTTGTACCTTTTCGTGAACAGAACCAGATCCATTTTCTCTGCGTTAATACTAAGACCGACTGAATTTGACCATCTAAGTACATCTTTGAGTGTGCTCTCCATTATGGAGCTTACTGTTGATAGACATTTCCCTACTTTAATAATGCTTATGTCGTCTGCATAGGCAGTTATCCTCGGGGCTCTACCTGCGAACTTTTCGAGTAGTTCATTAACTACAAGATTCCATAGTAGTGGCGAGAGGACCCCTCCCTGGGGTGTCCCACTGCGAGCTTACCTTGCCATGGATTTAGTGCCCCACTCAGCCCGCACCTTTCTGCAGCTTAGCATCTTGTCTAACCAAAGGTTTATTGCCGGTGGTGCCTCTATTGCACGTAATCCACTAAGGATTGCGGTGGTTGATACATTGTTGAATGCACCTGAGATATCTAGAAACGCCCCGAGTGCGTATTCCTTGTGGTGGAGGGCTTTTTCTATGGTTACTACTAGGGAATGTAGTGCCGTTTCAACCGATTTCCCTTTTGTGTATGCGTGCTGGTTGGTTGATAACTGGATTGAATTGTTTCTTAGGTGCAAGTCAATCAGTTTCTCGAGCGTTTTGAGTACAAAGGAGGTCAGACTTATTGGCCTGTAGTCTCTCGGACATGGATGGCTGCTCTTACCTGCCTTCGGTAAGAATACAACCCTCGCTGTCCTCCAAGCCACAGGTACATAGTTTAGCCTGATGCATCCGTTAAATATATTCTTCAGCCATGGGACGACTCGCGATTTAGCCGTTTGCAACATGGCAGGAATTATACCGTCTGGTCCCGGAGATTTGTATCCCGAGAACGAGTTTATAGCCCATACGATTCCGTCCGACGTTATTAAGTCGTGTGGAACCTGTAGCGGGGTTGTCCTGTGCCCTCGTATAGTGCTAGGAGCTTCGGTACAGCCAGGAAAATGCGCATTTAAAAGCACCTCGAGCATTGGCGTCGGAAGCGGGGGGGAAAGGGGGGCAGTTGCCCCCGCACTTTTTTAGCAAGATAAACAATTTAAAAGGAAAAGTTATTCAAAATATCAGTTTTTTTACAACGATAATATTTTTGTATTATATATTTTCCTCTTCTTTCTCTCTTCTTCATGTTTCATGTGAAGAAATTTTGGTGAACTTTTTTTGCACCACCATTTGTACTGCCCCCCATTTGTACTGCCCCCCCAGATGAAATTCGCTTCCGACGCGCTTGACCTCGAGGGATTCCTGACTGCTCTCCGTCCACTGGCCATTGTCTTTGTTTTAAAAAGTTTGAGTCTACATTTGTATTCCCCCCAAATTTCCTCTTGGTCAGCTATTTTAGCTAGTTTAAAGAAATCTTTTAGGTCGCGTCTTATTTTTATTAATATCATTATTATTGTTATTATTGTGCGTGCACTATTACAGTATAATTTGATGCTAAATAAAAAACAGGATTGGATATAGATAACAACAACCTAAATTAGCTTAACTTTGAACTTAAATTATAAGATAGAGGTAAAGAATATAAAGGAAATGGAAGGAAAACAGAAATTAGGTAGCAGAAAAATGAGAGAGAACAGATTGCCTGAAAGTTTCTACCCTTAAACGAGGCAACGCTTTCCACAGCCTTACAGCATTAATGAAAAAAAGGTTCGATCTAGTAAGAGCTGTGTCTAGAGATAATAAGCAAGTTACGTCTTCTGCATATACTAAACTGTAATTTTTCATAAAGATAATAAGCAGTTTTAATAATTTTATGGAAAAAGACGCAGTTTCTAGCATTCAAATACTCTTTCAAGCTACAACCAATTATTCTATTTCTAAAGCCGGCGAGATGGTCGAACTTTTTCAATCCATATACAAAACGCGCGGCATAGTTAGTTAAAAGCAATATTTAGTTTCAGCTGAGAGGAAGGATCCAGTTTAATGTTAACAATCTCAGAGTATGTTGGACGAGCATGATAAGTTGCTTGACTAGTCATTTTTTAATTCAATACTGCATAAGTTAGCGGACATTCTTAAGTTGAGTATTGGGCAAGACTTGAAAACAAGTTTTTGACGTTTCCTTAGGGATTTGCCGAAAGTTTCTTCACTTTGTAACTTAACCGAAGTTAAAAAACAATTAAAAAAATTTAATTTAAATTGTTTTCGGTTTGAAGCGGTGTTTCCATCTTATGAGATGGCAGCCCTGTATATTTAGTTTGGAAGGCGCCCGTCCTCTAACCAGACTAACAGGTGCCACCTTCGTGAGTAGGTAGTAAACGCTCCGGTCAAGTGACCCGCGGACACTAGGTTGGCCACGGCTGCACGTGCTGGTTTGCCATCGCTAGAAGTTCGGTGAGATGCGGGGTGGGATCTTGTTGCCGTCCATATGTACCCTCGACGTACAAATAATCACGTGCGTGGTCCATCAGCACGTCAGTGATTCAACCCAAATTAAAAAAAAATTAGACCTGAAAAGAGAAAGTTTAAATTTAAAAAAAACAACCAAAGTGTAAAAGCGTTTGGGCACCCTTGGAACCATCTAACAACAAAATTCATGAGCTCAGATGGACGAGCTCGGTCTACACTGTTCCCACTCTACCGTAAGGGTTCAGGGGCTACAATTATTTTAAACCCCTCCCAAAGCAAATCCTCCCTCCCTTGACCAAATCAAAGATACCTTTAAAAGTTCGTAGTAACAATTTATAATTCTGAGATAAATTTAAGTATGTTAATGAATGTATATATCAGTTATCTGCAACGGATAGCTTTTTTTGCGACTCTGAGTATATCCGAAAAAATTAAGTACAAGAACCTACTCAACCCTTAGCGCATGCAACCCGACTCATACTACAACGAAGTTGCAATGCGACGCCTTAAATAAATATGAGTATCCTAAATCATGAGTCGGATCGGGTAATGCCTAAAACTCAATAGCACGTTAGGTCGGTCGGCCTTTGACAGCTAGACTAGAAACGAGTTCTTATGAAGTAACACCAACGAGTACATATTATAAGAGACAACGAGTATATAGCTATAAGAGCCAGTTTCACGACCATTAGTTAACCAATTGGTTAACTAACTAAAGGCTGTTAGTTAACTATAACTTTTCATGACTTGAGTTTCACAATGCTTTAGTTAACTAATAGCAATTTTGTTAAAAAAATATGGCAGCACTGTATAAACATATGTTTGTGACATTTGCTTTAAATTATTTTCATTTACACAATTGAAAAAACTATGAATGCGTAAAAAGTGAAAATGCGAGATGTGCTAATTTCTCGTCAAATGGAATTGATTTTCTTTTGGAAATAGTGAATACATATAAACACATAATTGAATGCAAAAAATCCGTTATTTATCATGCGGATGAGAAGGAAAAAACGTGGTCAAAAGTTTAAGCAGAATACAATTGCCAGAATGCGGAACGAACTGTTTGACGTTTCACTTTTTGCTTTTTTTTCTCTATTACAGAAATCAGCTGTTAGTTAACTAATGGTTTAAGCCACCACTGGTGTTTAACTAACTTAAACCATTAGTTAACTAACAGCTGATTTCTGTAATAGAGAAAAAAAAGCAAAAAGTGAAACCTCAAATATTGATGGATTCCGATTGGGATTACGGTGTTGATAGCGATTCGGACTATGAGGAAGTGTGGAGTGTTTCAATTACTCGTCGAAAAAGGATAATACAATCACGACTATATTTTTTTGTAAAAATGTAATTTTTTATTTATGTAACTATTTATAAATATAAATATCACTCTTACTTAAAACAGAAATAATACTTTAATTCACAGCCGTACTATAATATTAAGTAAGGTTTCCAAATACAAACACATATTTGAATGCAAAAGTAAACTTAAAACACAAATGCTCTTATGCTCATTGTCCAAGATTTCAATTTCTTTCTTCATCTTTTCTTCAGTCCATTTAGATTTAATATCTGCTAGCTTTGCCCATTTTGTTGTCTTTGAATTTTTGTCTCTTTCATGTGCCTTAAGCTTAGGATTCGTTGGAGTTTTAAGCTTCTGCGGGTTATATGTTTGCTAGCTGATAGATTCCAGATTTTTATCTGGCACTTCCACTGCTAGAAAAAGAAATATATAAATTGTTTCGCTAATGTATATAAACAGTTTGGTTCTTACTGGTTTCATCTACCGCTTCTTCCTGGGTCAAATCCATTTCACAATCCAGAACATTGACTACGTCCAAGGCATCGCAGTCGTGTATGGAATCCAGACCAGATACTTGACGCTCGTTCAATATGGACCGCACTTTGTCATCTGTTGTAGTCAGCAACAACTTTGCAGGCGGCCCTCCACCAGTTGCGTACAAAGACCACTTTTCAGCTGCCACTCTCCTTTGTAGATCCTTTTTTAGGTTGTAATATTTAGTTTTTAGAACCTTTAAATTCCTGTACGTCCGTTCCGCGTTCTGGCAATTGTACTCTGATTGAATTTTCAGCCATGTTTTCTCCTTTTCATCTGCATGATACTTATCAGATTTTTTACATTCAATGATGTGTCTGTATTTGTCCACTTTTTCCAAAAGAAAATCAATTTAATTTGATGAAAAGTTAGCACATCTCGCACTATCACTATTTATTGCATCCATTATTTTTTTCAATTGTGCAGAAGAAAATAATTTAAGCAAATGTCACAAACATATGTTTTCTACAGTGCTGCACTATTTTTTTAACAAAATTGCTATTAGTTAACTAAAGTATTGTGAAACCCAAATCATGAAAAGTTATAGTTAACTAACAATCTTTAGTTAGTTAACCAATTGGTTAACTAACGGTTGTGAAACTGGCCCTAAGAGATTTCACTCGTCGCTCGTTATTTTTTGCTCACTAATATTAGCCATCCATTGACAGAATAGGATATTTTGATGGGACATTTGTTTTATACCCCTTCAAAAGTGCGAGTTTGTTTACATTTTGTTTTCTATATTTTGATCATTTTGGCTGCGTGCACAAGGGAGCAAAAGATCGGTATTTTTTAATGTGCTAGCCTGTTTCTTCTTATCTGAATATCTGAAGAAATATTGCAAATATTATGAATGAAAATAAAATTTTACAGCTTCTTATTTGCATGTGCAGGGTTGCCGAATTTATTTTGTTTCCAGCTGGACATTTTTTGTGATTTTGTTGTAGCTATATTTTGGTTGCTGCTGCAGAGAAGGATTTTTAGATATTTCATTAGCTGAATAGAAAGACAGAATTCTGATTCGGCTAATGAAATAATTAGCTGCGTTCCTTTTGCCTTAATATAATCGCAATAACAAATTTTCTCAAAGGAACGACAAGAAAAACGACTAGTAGAGGGCACTTCCATTGCAGTCAAAATTAAATTCAAACAAGCAATCATGATACAATAACTATTAGGTGTCATGAGAACGTGTGTAGTTCAAAACTGTTGTGAACTGTTATGGTAGCGATACCTTAGTGAACGATGTTTTTCTCTGAATGTGTTTTACTCTAAACTTCAGAAAAATTGTAAATTATTTAGTTTAATTATTAATATTATGCAATTATATAAATAATTTAAGTTCAATTGTTGGCTCCGCTGAATGCATCCAATGTGAGTGACATACGCGGTTTGTTTTGTTTTCTTTTGTTTAATATTCGATGGTCGCAGCTCGTGAGAAAATAGGTAGCTGTCATGGATATCTAATAGTCATTGTGTCAGACAAACAAATAATTCGAAAAATGAAATGACAACTCATAAAAATATACAGGTGTGGCATCTGTGTTTCAAGTTTTTTAAAGGTATTATCACAATTTTATATGGATAGCAAAAATAATCCTATTTGTTATAGGATTATTATTTTTGTTTTTGCTTTGCATGTAAAAAAATAATCTGGATTATTTTGAAGCCAATGGAACGCAGCTATTATTGGATAATAAAAAAATGTAGCAATAAAGTAGAATTGGTCTAGCAGTATTTAATAAATTTAAAATAAAACAAAGAAATATTGTAGATTTAATTAGTGAGAATAAAAGATCTATTTGATACAAATATTACAGGTTATTATTTAAATGTAAAAATGCTTTTAATAAATAAAATTAACTTGAATTAACAAAATATAAACACCAAAATTCTTCAAAATCGGTCAAACTGTTTAGGAGGAGTTCAGTGAGAAAGCCATGTACAGAAGAATTTATTGTAAAAAGATATTCTCCGGCAGATGTTGTCCTGCCACAGCCTTACTGCCATATATGAATTTTCATGCTAAGCGGAAAAAAAACATTTTATGTTTTCACCATTTTGAGTATAGTTGCCGAACGTATCTATATAAACTAAATTACATAATTTTAGTCTAATACAACCAAAACCGTCCAAAATAAAAGAGGGTGTGGCAAAATATTTTTCCCTTAAACCATCTAGAACTCAACAAATCGAGTGCCTAAATTTGATCTTAAGTTACTTTATACCTATCGTTTTAATATTTTAACTGTATTAAAATGTAAAACAATATATATTTACGAATTTCGTAATCAATTTTTACTAATACTTTTTACAAATTTTACAAAATTTAATACTTTTTAATGCTTCTATTAAAATTTATTCAAAGATTTCTAACCATGAAGGTAGTATATTATTTTAAGAAATTAAGAAAATATACTATAATAAATACAATATGTGTAAATACTGTTTTTTGTGTAAATGTACATTAAGGTGGCCCTAATTTATAAAAGCTTTTTAACGCCATAGGCTAAAAACTATTCGATTTGATATAAAATTAAAATGTATGCAGTTTTTTTCGAAAAAATGCCCAAAAATCTACAAATTTGTTTATAATTAAAAAATTTGCCTATGTACGGAAAGTTGTTAATTCCGGCATATTTACCTTACTTAAATACCTAAGTAAGTAAACAAATTAAACATTGCATTATGTAATAAGATTTCATTCTAGTTTCTAAGAAATTATAAAATATAATAAGCACCGTATTATATTTAATAATAAGAGTAGAATAAAAAAGAGAAGAATAAAGTTAAGTACATGTAACACATTAAATTAAATTGAAATTTGAAAATTTTGTAAGTCTTTTGTCTTTGGTAAAATTAAAAATTTTTTTGATGCGAATGATGATTTACGCTTGATAGAAAAATTACATTTTAGAATGTTTGATGTTTACATTTCACTTGTGCTGCAAAAGCAGTTTGCACATCATGATGCATTTCCGAACAGACCCTAGAAAAATGCCAATTTGGCAGCACTGCAAACGTCAAACATTCTAAAATGTTTTTTTCCTATAAAGCGTAGCTAAACCACCAAGTCACAAGTAAGGTCATAATATGATCATGGTAAAGTAGTGACAATATACGATATTTTAAGAAAAAGTGTAGCGAAGAATGATTAATGAATCATAAATTACAGTGGGTAAAAAAAAGACAAGATATTGCAGTGTGAACATGTGGGTCAGCCAGTACGGAATTTAGGCCTAGGCTCATGAGGCCAGGGCCTAGAGCGGCAACATTTTAGGGGCGGAAAATTTTTTCAGGACTGAAAAATTTAGAGGAAAACAAAAAGTTAGAAACGGAATCAATTAGGTGGCAGCAGAATTTACAGGGCGGCAAAACATTTTCGCAGCTAATTTATAAAGATGTTATTTGGGTAACAGAAAGTATGACTTTAACATGGGCATTTATAAAATTAATTTTTGTTTTAAAGCCAATTTTTATTTTATTTTATAACTTTTTATTCGACAACAATTTTCTTTGAACAATTTTTTATTACTGAAATTTTCAAAATTAAAATTTCTGAAAATATAATAACTGAATACAATTCAAAATGCTTTTTTTATAACAAGTGTTTTATAGACAAGTGTAAGTATTTTCAATAATTGCTAAAATGAT
Source organism: Dichetophora obliterata (assembly GCA_963920525.1). NCBI lineage: Eukaryota > Metazoa > Arthropoda > Insecta > Diptera > Sciomyzidae > Dichetophora > Dichetophora obliterata. The sequence continues at coordinate 184,341,529 of OY986437.1, read as the reverse complement.
ATAATACGTTATTAATGATAAATCAAGGTAAGTGGAATGCAAGTTAAGATAAAAATCAACTACAGGAGAGGTAAGTATTAATGTAACTAAAGGTAAGTACAATGTAACAAAAAGGTAAGTATTAATGTAACAAAAGGTAAGTCTCAATGTAACGAAAAGGTAAAATAGGCTGTAGAGATTTACTCTATGTGGTGATGTAACAGAGCACCACATTATTCCCCCTCCTCAAATGAATCTTGTTGTATATCTGAGTAAGTTAAAATGTACTACTTTTCTTTTGTATTGTGTTGTAGTTGTTGTGTCTGTATTAATTGATGCTGGTTTTAAACGGTCTAAACTAACTGTAGTATGTGTGTTATTTTTGAGTATTGTAAAGTATTTTGGGTTTCGGTTGATTACTTCGAAAGGACCATCATAGGGTTCCTTGAGCTTGTTGTGTATGGTGTCGTTTCTAACGAAGACAAATTTACAAGTGTTGAGTTCCTTAGGAACGTGTTGTTGGAATTTTGTGTTATGGTGTGAAATGTGTGATTGTTTGTTTTCGACTACTTGTTTTATTTTTGGAAGCATCTCTGAAGGGTTTAAAGTTTCATTGTTGCGAATTACTATTTGTTTCGGCAATCTGAGGGGCTGGCCAAAGACCATCTCAGCTGGCGACGCTTTGATGTCTTCTTTGACTGAGGATCTAAAGCCCATAAGAACTAGTGGCAACTCTGTGAACCAATTTGTCTGGTTGTTTGTCGCGATAAGGGAAGCCTCTAACTGGCAGTGAAAACGCTCTACCATGCCGTTGGCTTGTGGGTGGTAAGCCGAAGTAGTTATATGTTGGCAACCGAGATTTTTGGATGTGTTAAAAGTCGCGGAAGTGAATTGTGCTCCTCGATCAGAGGTAACCTTCAATGGAACTCCAAAACGTGAAATAAACTCTCTTTGAAGAGTGTCGACAATCGTGTCGGTGTTTGTGTCTTTCAGCGGAAATGCTTCTGGCCAACGAGTGTTCCTGTCGACTACGGTAAGTAGGTATCTATACCCTTTTGAAATTGGCAAAGGACCGACTATATCAACGTGGATATGTTCGAAACGGCCGTGTGGTATGCTGATTTTGTGTGGTGTTGTCTTCGTGTGCTTGTGAATTTTTGAGCGTTGACATCTAACGCATTCTTGTGCCCATTTGTTAACGTGTGTATTCATATTCGGCCAGAAATATCTTTGTTTCAGTAGTCGCCGTGAAGCTCGTGTACCAGGATGTGCTATGTTGTGTAGTTGTTCGAATACTTGTTTTCGTAAAGTCTGTGGTATGTAAGGTCGTGTTAAAGAATTTTTCTGTTCGCACCAAATTTTAATGTTGAGTACCGGTTAGAGTATCTGTTCGAGCTTGTATCTGTGGCTATTTAGTATATCTTGCAATTCTGTGTCTTTGTTCTGTTCTTTGTGTAGTGTTCTCAGGTTGATGTCTGTGCTGGCAAAAGCTTCTATTTCAACTCGTGAAAGTGCATCTGCTACAGCGTTTTCTGAACCTTTAATGTGTTTAATGTCATGTGTGAATTGTGCAATGTATTCTAAGTGTCTTGTTTGTCTGGGACTGCGTTCTGTTTGTGAATGTATAGCGTTAATCAGTGGTTTGTGATCTGTGTATACCGTAAAATTGTTTCCTTCTAGGTAGTGTCTAAAGTGTTTGATGTTTAAGTATATGGCTAGTAATTCTCTGTCGAATGTACTGTACTTCGTTTCTGACTTTGATAACTTTTTTGAGAAAAAGGCTAATGGTTCTAGTGTACCGTTATTCTGTTCGCCACCAATGGCTGTGTTTGATGCGTCTACGGCAATCGATAATTTTGCATTACTACTGATGTGATTGAGTAGTGTTTCCTTTGCAAAACTATCTTTGATTGTTGTAAATGCCTGTAGTGTGTTCTCTGTCCAGTGTAACTGTTTGTTTTTTGTTTTTGATGCTACGGTGACCATGTCATAAATTGGGCCTAGCATGTGTGCGAGTTTTGGGATACAACGGTGGCAGTAATTTGTCATGCCTATGAATTTTTGCATTTGTTTAACTGTGGTGGGTTGTGGGTAGTCTCGTATGCACTGTGTACGTTCTTCTGAAGGTCGGATACCTTGTTTAGAAATGTTGTAACTGAGGAAGTTTATGTCTGATGCTCCGAAAGTGCATTTGTTAGGTTTAATGTTTAAGCCGTATTCTGAAAGTCTTTGGAAAACTTGTGTTAAGTGTTTTATGTGTTCTGTCTCGGTCTCGCTAGCTATGAGCATGTCGTATAAATAAACAAAAATGAAATCTAGTCCCTGTAAGACTTCGTGTATAAATCTTTGGAATGTCTGTGCTGAATTTCTCAAGCCGAAAGGCATTCGGAGAAATTCGAACATTCCGAAAGGTGTTGTTATGGCTGTTTTGTAGATATCGCTAGGAGCCATCGGTATCTGGTGATAGGCTCTGACCAGGTCGATTTTTGAATAAAAGTTTGTGTTGTGTAAGTTGATGGAAAAGTCGTGTATATGTGGTAAAGGGTAACGGTCAGGTACAGTAATAGCGTTCAGTCGTCTGTAGTCGCCACATGGTCTCCAGTCATTTGGTTCGCGTTTGGCTACAAGGTGTAGTGGAGAAGAGGCTTTCGAGTCAGACGGTCTACAAATTCCTGACTTGACTAGAAAGTCGAATTCTTGTTTTGCGATTTTTAATTTTGATAGGTCTAAACGTCGTGGTCGTGTGAATGGTAATTGTCCTTCTGTAACTATGTGGTGTACTGTTTTGTGTTTGATTGGTGCAGCGTAATCTGGTTCTGTGAAGAGTGAAGGGAATTGTTTGAGTAACTGTGTGTATTTATCGTCGAGTGTAAATAGTTTTGGTAATTGTGTTTCAGAATACCTCGAAATTGCGTTGACGGATAATTTTGTAAGGGGGTCAATGAGTTTTCTGTATTTTAGATCTATTAGGAGTCCATATTTGGTAAGAAAGTCTGCGCCAATGATAGGTCTTGTAATATCTGCTAATATGAAAGTGAAAGGGAATTCTCGTCTGAGTTTTAAATTTACGTTTAACAATTTTTTTCCGTAAGTCGATATTGCTGTGCCATTAGCAGCTTGGAGTGTCAAATCGGATTTTTTATAAATTTTGAATTTGGAGAATGGCAATACGGAAACTTCAGCGCCACTGTCGATTAAGAAATTTAAGTTATTGTCCTTGTCAAATATGAATAAACGGCGTGTTAGTGTTATAGAACTCCCATCATTAGCCGTTGCAATGATGGTGTTTCTTAGTTTAATGTGTTTGGTGTATTGTGGTTTGGTGTGGATGCCGTTTGAACATACGCGCATGGTTGTTCGCATCGTCTGGCCGCTCTGCCAAATTTGTAGTGGTACCTACAAACCCAGTTGGCCGGTCTTTGTTGTAACACTTCTCTTCTAGATGAACGACGTCTGGAGTACCTTTGGAAGTTTGAGCTTTGTGATCGAGAACGTTCACTTCTCAGTTCTTGTACCTCCAGTGTCAACTTATTAAAGTTTTCTAAAATTTTGGATGTGGTCTCCGCGAAACGTTGGTTAATCGCCATTACTTCTTCTGAGCCGGAAGCTGGTTTTTTAGACATGGTAGAAATTTCACTACCAGTCATGACTTCCCATAAATCATCTGCTAGTTTTAAGAGGACCTCTAGTTCTATGTGTCTGGACCCGGTCAAGGCGATATTTAAACTTTTTGGCAACTTGCGTAGCCATAATTTGTAAATTAAATCGCCACTAACTGTTGATCCAGCTAGTAGAAGAAGTGACCGATAGAACTGACATGGCCTTTGGTCACCCATCTCAGAATCCGAAAGGATTTTATCTAATCGCATGTTTTCGCTTAGGGAAAATCTATCGAGCAATGTCTATTTAAGCCCTTCGTATGTGTTTTGTGTTGGCGGTTTTTGGATAAAGTCTAGCACAGTGACTATGACTTCTTGTGGTAACGAGGTTACCAAGTATTCGTATTTAGCCTTATCAACTGTGATTCCTTTCGCTTGGAATTGTATTTCCCCATGTGCGAACCAAGCGTCTGGGCAACTCGTCCAGAATGTAGGTAATTTTACCGCAACCGTGTGTATTTGTGTTGGTGGTGTGAGAGGGTTAGTCTCAAAGTCTATGAATGGTGTGTTATCTCCCTCTCCGGTGTGTAAGGGATGGGAGAGGAGTAAGGGGTGTGTGTGGGGGTGTTCGTAGCATTCTTCCCTCTAGATTTGCTTCTAATTTTTTTTTTTTTAAGTTTGAAAATTCTAAGTCTTTCCTTTTTTTTTAGTGTACCTATGTCCCTAGTGTAGTGTAGTGCCTACGAAAGTGAGACGATAGGTTTCTTACGACCCTATCGTCTAAAGCATGGCAGAATAACCAGGTAGGCTCACTAGAAACATGCTCTCTACGACAAATAAAACAATAACAAATGCGTAGCTATAATGTCAAAATATATTTTGTCAATTCAAAGCAGCCGTACATAGCGACACAAACAAATTGGTTACTGAACATTCTAACTAGTAGTCAAATGAAAATTTTATTAAAATTTAATTTGTATTTGCTTTGTTTACAGCCAAAATACAATTAATTCTGTATTATAACTATAAACACAGCTCATTTTATTAAATTTGTAATGATTTTAATAATATTTCTTATATTTTCACACAAAAAATCCGGGTACTCGCTTTATTTACACGGTTACGAGTAAATTATACATCCATATGGCTGAACGAATAAAAATAAATTGTCAATAGTGACATTATAGCTACGCCAATGTTTTGCTTTCTCGTTTTTTGCTCTCCGAATTGCATCTACCTGGTTATTCTGCCATGGTCTAAAGTTCGTTTTAGAAGCTACGTTGTGTGTCTCGTGATGATCTAAAGTGATACGCAGCCTGAAAAAATATTTTATAAATGTCAACAAAAATAAATATAGATTTTTACAAAATATAAAATTTTATGTAAAAAAAATTGTTGTTGCTGCCGACGTTATTGTTGTTGCTGTTGCAAATGTTGCTGTTGTTGTTGTTCTTATTGTTGATGTTGTTGTTATCACTGCTGTTGTTTAGCAGTGACCGATAGATTTTCAGTTGTGGTTCTGCATGATAAATTTAAAATTGTTGGTGTTGCTGCTGTTATTAGCGCCGCTGTTGGCGTTGACGTCGCTGCCGTTGTTGTACGCAGTGACCGTGTCTGCTGCGTTTTGGTTGTTGTTGGAGCGTTGCTGGCTGTTGATATGGTTACTGCTATTGTTGTTGTTGTTGTTATAAGCGTTTTGCCAATTTGTAGGATCGTAGGTGGAATTGCCAGTTGTTGCTGCTTTTGTTTAATTTGATTTGTAATAATTTTCGCTTTTCTTCGTGCTGCTGGGAGTAAGCGAGTTGTTGGCATGGCATTTGTTGACTATCTATTTTGTTGTAGCGCTGATGTTGGGGTGCAATTTGTTGTGTTAACATTGGTGAGTGTGTGTCAGCACTGTGGTATTTGCGGCGGTTTGTTGCTGATGTTATTATTGTTGGTAGCAGGATCGTTGGTTACGTTATGTTGCGGTGCGTGGGCGTGTGTTGGTAGACGCCAGTGAAACGGATGGTTTGTGAATGCAGATGTGGCACTGCTTCTTTTTACGTGGATCGTCTTCGCTAGTCACTTCGACGTTCGATTCAGCGCTGTTGTAGTTTAATGAAAATTGCTGATATTAATTCGGTTCAATTGCAGGATCGCCAGTTTTAGTGCGAAGGCTTATGATTTTCATTTTTGTTTATTTAGACGACATACTCATAGCTAGCGAGACCGAGACAGAACACATAAAACACTTAACACAAGTTTTCCAAAGACTTTCAGAATACGGCTTAAACATTAAACTTAACAAATGCACTTTCGGTGCATCAGACATAAACTTGCGGTAATTAAAAAAAGAATTAAGAACGTAATGCAATTAATACATTTTTGGTCTTTCTGACTTCATATAAGGTATTTAATAAAAAATTAGGATTATGAATTGGATTACTTTTAAAATGGTTTGTTGAGTGTATTTAGAGGGCGGAATAATTTTGATGACCGCAAAATCTAAATGACGACAGAACAATATCGTAGCTTATTTCAAAAGTTACTTTAAGTTTCGTGCTCTAAAATTTTTCGTTCAAATAAAAAGTTTTCTACGAATAATATTGCAAGAAGAGAAACTAAATATAAATTCTGCATCAAAAATAAATAATATTTTGTATTTACATGATCTTTGCGATGTACATATCCAAATGTGGAAATATCATTGTCAATTTATTTAAGTATTCCTGTTACAACTTTCGAAGAGGAATGCTTGGTTTTATGGAATTGCAAATTGGACTACGTTAAAAATTGTTATCACAACTTTAATTGGTAATTATGTTTCGCTGATAGAAATGTCGCGGCATTGAAGTACTTAAGAAATAATTTTATTGGGTATGCGGTCTTTTATTCCTAATACGATGAGAAACATTAAACCGAAAGATCACTCTTGGTTTTATGAGACTTGCAGGATTGCAGTCATGTCTACAGAAGAAGCCTTTCAAAATTGGCGTTCCCACAAAAATACTGATAACAAAAGACTTCGCATCGAGGAGAGGAATCGATGTAATGCAATTTTAAAGGGCGGAAATTTTCTACACGAAACTTGCATTCGAAAAAAGATTTTACTCTGCATCAAAGTGAGCCAAAATTGTTGAACATTTCTTAAAAGAGTAAAGAATTAGACATTGTCATCGATTCCAACTATTTTAAATTAACAAACCTTTACTGACTCGGCTTATAAAGCGAACCTATTGACTAGATTGTTCGCATAAAATTCCACTCTCTCGGACAACAATCAGCAACTGCCCTTTGTTGAGGGTAGATCTTCCTCAAGGTCAGAAAGATTCGTGTAGTAGTTGACGGTGTTTCGTCCAAAGAGTACGCCATCAACGCGGGAGTACTGCAGCGTTTGGTTATACATACTGCCAACCAGAGATCTGGATTCATTCAATGGTTTCAAGTTCCTTTAATTTTTCAACTCCCTTCCAGTCCAGGCAGTCAAATAGCAAGTTTGCGTGAATCATAGTCAGCAAAAATCAAGTCGCCAAATGGAGAATAGTTGAAATAAATAAACTTGATATGTGGAAAAGTTGAAATGTAAAAACTTGAAATGTGGACAAAATGCAATTATTTTGCGTACTAATTGTTTGTCTTTAACTCGGTTTCCGCAGTTCGTAGAATTAACTTCATGTCGTCATTGCAAATTTCGTTTCTCGAGTTTAGAAACCAGTTTTACTTGAAAGCATTGACAGGCATTGGATTGAAGTTAATGTTGGATGTAGTTTTATGTTCCAAGTTGTTCCAGTCTTGAAGAAATCTCAAATGAATCATGTACGATTTTTCTTGATCCCTGACGAAACATGCTGATTTGGCCATACATTTCATTGACGAAAATTTTATATAAATGTTCCAATTTCGTGCAAGACGCAATGCATAAACGTCAGGATTTATCATGCACGAACCCAATATCGAAATATTGAGGAAGTTTCGTTAACGAAAAGTTGACAGGATTATAAAGGAAATTCGTCAAGGAATTAAAATCGAAACTTAAGGCCCCTTTCTCAATGTCCGGTTAGTCTAGCTCTTAACCAGGACTTAAGCTGCTCGCATAGTAAACGCCAAAGCAGGCAGGCAGGCCCTGCGAAGAAATGAGATGGAAATAACTTTTTTCTCTCTTGTTCACATAGTTTTCCTGTGTCTGTCTGCCTGCCTATCTGCTTCGGCGCTTACTCTGCGGGCAACCTTAACTAACCATACGATAGCTAAAGAAATAATTTTGATTTCGCCAGGTGCTGGTTAAGCAACTGTCGGTTAGATGACTAATTGTGAATTTTTGAATTGTGAATATGTAAAAACATCATATCAGCTGTCTCGTGTTTACATATTTTTTGATTTTGTACTGCAAATCAGAGAACTGCACAAGCCTACTTGAAGTCTATTTCAAGCGCTTGCTTAAAATACAAGTTCAAGCTAGCTTCAGCTTGATAATTTTGAATCAAGTATAGCTTGTAATTGAATATAAATAAGCCCACGCACAGCTTGCAAGTATTCTAGCTTACAAGCGAACGGCACGAAGTTTCAAGTAATGGAAAGCTTGATGCCTTCGGCAAAAGTTTGTAAGCCTCGCAAGTATCCAAATTATTGAATTAAAGCAAGTATCAAAAAAATTCAATGAGCTTCTTTAGAGAAAGCTTAAGCGTAATAGGACTTTTAAGGATTCTGTGGACTCCGTGGTGTGAAGTTTTACGGTAAATGGGGTAAATGATTTCGAAGATGCTGTCAAACTTTAAAATTTAAGATGGCGGATAGAATTGCCACCTAGATTTTTTTATTTTTGCGAATTCTTGTAATTTTGAAATTCTGACAACGGATTTGATTTCGAATATATTGTCACAGTTTTAAAATTTAAGTTGGAGTTTAGGGTTGCCACCTAAATTTTTACCACAGTATTGCCACCTAATAATATGTATTTTTAAAAGTTTTAAACATCATTTATCAGTGTTAAGGGGTCGCTGATCTTGAATCTAAAATCAGAATTTTAAAATTCAAGATGGTGGATAGGGTTGCCACCTTAATTTTTTTTAGTTTTATAAATTCGGGGCTGGCAAAAAAAATGGTATGCCAAAAATGGGTCGCTGAATCCGAATCCGTTGTCAGAATTTCAAAATTATAAAATTTTGAAATAAGAGGGTTGCCACCTAATAATATATATTTTCAATAGTTTTAAACGTCATTTATCAGTGTTAAGAGGTCGCTGATTTCGATTCTAAGGTCAGAATTTTAAAATTCAAGATGGTGGATAGGGTTGCCACCTTAATTTTTTGTAGTTTTATAAATTCGGGGTTGGCAAATTTTAAAATTCTGACTTTAGATTTGAAATCAGCGACCCCTTAGCACTAATAAATGACGTTTAAAACTCGTGAAAATATATATTATTAGGTGGCAGCCCTATTATTTCAAAATTTTATAATTTTGAAATTCTGACAACGGATTCGGATTCATAAAACTATAAAAAATTAAGGTGGCAACCCTATCCACCATCTTGAATTTTAAAATTCTGACCTTAGATTCCAAATCAGCGACCCTTAACACTGATAAATTACGTTTAAAACTCGTGAAAATATATATTATTAGGTGGCAACCCTATTATTTCCAAAATTTTATAAGTTTGAAATTCTGACAACGGATTTGGATTCAGCGACCCCTTTTTGGTCTATCATTTTTTTTTTGCCAACCCCGAATTCATAAAAATGCAAAAAATGAAGGTGACAACCCTTCCACCATCTTGAATTTTAAAATTCTGACTTTAGATTTGAAATCAGTGGCCCCTTAAAACTTATAAATGACGTTTAAAACTATTGAATATATATATTATTAGGTGGCAGCCCTATTATTTCAAAATTTTATAATTTTGAAATTCTGACGACGGATTCGGATTCAGAGACTCATTTTTGGCATACCATTTTTTTTTGCCAGCCCCGAATTTATAAAACTAAAAAAAATTAAGGTGGCAACCCTATCCACCATCTTGAATTTTAAAATTCTGATTTAAGATTCAAAATCAGCGACCCCTTAACACTGATAAATGATGTTTAAGACTCTTAAAAATACATATTATTAGGTGGCAATACTGTGGTAAAAATTTAGGTGGCAGCCCTAAACTCCATCTTAAATTTTAAAACTGTGACAATATATTCGAAATCAAATCCGTTCTCAGAATTTCAAAATTACAAGAATTCGCAAAAATAAAAATTCTAGGTGGCAACTCTATCCGCCATCTTAAATTTTAAAGTTTGACAGCATCTTCGAAATCATTTACCCTAAAATGGCGCTAACCGAAACCACAACTTGCCGTTAACTAAATCAGCACTTAACTGACAGTTCAACCTTAACCGAACATTGAGAAAGGGTTTTTTTGTTAACTGCTGGTTAAAGTTCTGATTAGTGCTTAACCGGACATTGAGAAAGCGGTCCTTAAAATCGAAAAATAAAATTCGTGAAGGAATGTTATACCGAAACGTTGAAGAAGTGAAAACGCTGTATTGTTGCAGTTTAGCGTCTAAACGATTCGGTGAATTACAACAATCATTAATATCTTTAAGTTGTTGTAATAGAGTGGAAAAAGTTAGTCGCTGACAACCGCTGCTTTGCATTATATTTTGTATGAATTTTTTTTAAGTCCAGCAGCTCATGCAGAAACTTCCTTCAAGAAATCATCACGAAATGTTCGTCAATGATGCCGCGAACTGCTGGGTTGTTTTGTTTTTTGTTGAGTTTTGTTTTTGTTGTATTTTTAGACATTTATTTTGTTTGTTGTTATAAGACTTTACGGCTGCACAGTGAAGTTTTTTTTTTAAACTTTAAGCTTTAAGGTAAGCTTATATTTTATACATATATACTAAGGTAACCCCCATATGCACGGAAAAATTTTTTAGCTCGAATTGTTGACGCCATAGGCTCAAAAATTCGAATAAAATATTAGATTTTATATAAAACTAAAATCTGTAAAGTTTCGTGACGACTGATGAACTTTTAGAAGTTGGACAACTTTTAGAAGCTCAAGATAGTTGGACAAGCGTTTTACAAGGATTTTTCTTATTTGTAAATCAAGGAAATAATAAAATCAACGCTTAATTTTAATAATTTTTCATTGTTATAAAATGAGCTATCAAACATAAAAATTGGTTAAATAGAACAAAAGTTGTGAAAATTACTTTTCGAAATAAATTTATTTTTCCTTTTTTATAAAAAAAAAATCGTAAAAATCCAAACGTGTAAAAATTGCAATAAAATATTGTTAAAATATTTCTGAAACAGCATTTAATACAAATAAAAATATGGTGTTATTACGTTAAATAACTTGGTCGTTATGAAATTTTTAATCGAAGTGTAACATTGGGTTTATTTTTACTAAAAAAATCCACAAAAATACAAAAATGCAATACTAAAAACACGATATACTGGGTGGCTATAGCGAACTCTATAGTTTTTTTGTGTAAAAAATTTCAAAAACGAAAATTCGAATAAAGAGGTTTATAGCTTCTGAAACTTGACTTTTTAAAAAAAAAACTCTTCAAAGTGTTTGTTTCTGGCATTTATAAAAATCATAAAAAAGCCAAAAATCCCTAAAAATCTACAAATACAAAATTTAAAAAAATTAACTCACCGTTGGCTATGCCATAGTCTTTAGATAATTTGTGCTAAAACTTACAAAGCTATAATAGCCAATTAAACCATTAATAGAGTTATTAGTAAAGTTGCGGATTCTGAAAATGTTTTGATGCAGCTTAAATATAAATTCATTTTTTTCTACAAAGTACTTAATCAGTATTTCATCTACAAAATATTTTCATCAAAAATGTTGTTTTAAATTTTAAGCTGTTTGTAAATAAAGAGCCGAAAGAATATTAAACTTATTTTTTTTTAAACTTCATATTTATTTCAAGAATAATAAATAAAACTAAATAAAGTCATTTGGAGTATTAAATTCATAAAATCACATATTGGGATAAAAAAAACATAGTAAGTAAAAAAAGTACAAAAGTAAATAAAACTAAAAGTAAGTAAATTTATTAGATCCTATAAAAATGTACATATAATATATTATGTATTTAAAATAAGGTATAAAATAAAATAAAGTGTAAAAATTCATAAATTGATATAAACTGTTTCCATTTTTGAATTAAATAGACTTAATAATTTTGTAAAAGTTATAATTACACCTAGGAATCTCATGAAGTAAAAAATCAAAAATATGCGCATATAACATGCACTCAAAACTCTTAAATATGCGCTAAAAATCGGTAAAAGATGCATTTAAAAATATTTTTCTAACATTTTATTATCGGTTAAAAAATAAATATTGCATGTTATTAAACAAAAAAGAAAAAACAATTTTATAAATTAATTTATCAAAAACAACAAAAATATGAAGTGAACATAAAATAAATAGTTATAAGTGACACCGTATGATAGTCCTTTTCACACAAGAAGTAAGCCCTATACGCTTGAAACTAGGGACAAAGGATAGTAAAACTGCTGTCTCACTTTATCTCTAGAAGTCCAATATTTTTCAAAAAAGCTTTAAAGTTAAAAAAGTATTTGTTTAAAAAAATTTATTTAAATACCCAAAACCTTCAAAACAATATGATACTTATTAAACTAATCTACATATTTGGTATGGATGTATTGTCACTTCGTAGTTCTGATAAAAGAACCCATATTGTCATATTTTGAAGGTTTCAAGAATTTAAAAAATTTCTTAAAATAATTCCTTTATGTTACTAAAAAGTAATTTTAAAACAAATCCTGACATTCTAGAGAAAAAGAGAGCATGACGTTTTACAATCCTTTGCCTCTAGTTTCACGTGTATATTTCTTACATCGTGTGTGAAATTATTTTCCGATAATTGTGGTACGGTGTTATCTTTTGCCAAAATATGTCACACTAAATTTAAATGTTTGCTAATCAGAAAAAGCAAAAAAATGCAAAACTCACATGTATTTAGCGTAAGCTATACAATAAAATGCGCAATAAATATGCAAAAAAAGGCATTTTTTGTGAAATATGAATAACCATTCATTTATTTCAAAATATGCTTTAACGATTGAATGCCATTTTAAAGGAAATTTAATAATTTGTAAGGATAACTTAACCATTTACATTTCAAGATGCCCAGTAAAAACACGCATTTACCTGATATTTCCAGTCCTAGTATAATATTAAAGCATTTTTAAAAATGATTGAATATACTCTTTATCATATGCATTTTTACAATCCCTCCTCCCCATTTTTTGATAGCTTTCACATTTTTCTACATACTATATGTAGCTGAACATCGACTGTCATTATCCCTGAGTCAATATTTTCTGAAATACAGCATTTCATTCATTTTTAAATACCCTATCTTCCCCACTGTACACTTTCCAATAGCAACCACTTAATTTTATTACTCCATGCATGGTATAATTATTTGACAAGGTAGCCGTGACAGTTTTTTGGCGATTGGTAGTTGTCAAAAACAGCTAAAGGTGTTGTAGTTTACTGCTGTTGACTAGCTATGTGCTTATTTTTAATTTTTCTTTGATTCATTAAATTTGTTCGCGAAGTTTTTTGGAAAATTTTTAGTTTGCTGCGATTGAATAGCGATATTTAAGTCTTTGCTTATTTTTTCACATTTCTTTGATTAATTGCATGAACAGCTAATTTTGACAACTACCCATCGCCACTCGTGAGAAAAAAGCCAGTCTATACTACTACCTTGTCAAATAATTATACCATGACTCCATGATTAAATCTTACCCAGGTATTGTATTTTTCACAATCAAAACGATACCCCAAATACAAACACACATATTGACGGAAGCACAACGCATCTGCATAAAACAACAAATTCAATAAAAGCACAAAAAACAAACAAAAACCTCAACGCAATAACAACAGAAAAAAAGTCACACAAACTGCGCATCATAAATGAAACGAACAACAAAATAAACGATCGTCAGTCGCTTCCATAGTAGAATTAGAGAAGGTAGAAGCATTTCGGAGAGACAGACTGCCGGAACTGTCAAAACGAAGTTGACAGCCCATACAAAATCTGAAAACGATGAGAATGCGATAAGAAAGCAAAAATAGGCAAGAATAGCAAAATGCTTGAGTTTGACAATTCTGGCTATGTGAAAAAGAGAGCAGTCTGAAATGCATATACTTTCACTTTTTCTACCATGGTCGCTTCCGACGGCAGCGCAGTCACATAGAGTCGTAACCAGAGTTGAAAAGTAGAAAACTTGACTTTTTTCACCAACTCATATAGGGTAGAAACAAAATAGAATCATGTCAGACATATGATTCGTTTTTCAGAAGCCAGTCGCGAATTGTAAGGAAAAAACAAATCAAGTTCCTGCAAATCAACTCAAAGCTTGATATTTTTTCAAGTAGCTTGATTTTCAACTTACTTGTTGCAGATCTCTGCTGCCAACCTTATTTCTGGTTTTTTATAAACTACTTTTGTTCGTTGACACATAACCCAATCCATTAGAGTGCGGACGACATTTGTCATTCATACACATTGGAAAAACGGCCAAATTCTATGATGATTGAAAGGAAGAGGAAAAAAATAGGAAACTATTTATGAAAATGCTCGCTTTCTACATTAAAATGAAGAGAAACTATTTACGGGCAACTATGAAGAGGAGCGATTAAATGCATAGGCCTTATTAAATATTAAAGCAGATCTAGTACAAAAACTAAGTTATGAGGACGAAATGAATGATTTCGCACGTGCTATTTATAAGCATAAACCTCGTTTTTTTATTATTTCGAATAAATAACTATGTAATTGTGTGTAAAAAATAAATAATACAATTTTGATAATTTTGTTCTATTGTAAGAAAAAATTTAATATATTAGAGCCGGCGCTAGTGTCGGGCCTAAGGCGGCAGAATGCGCAAATGCCTAAATCCGCTACTGGGGTCAGCATGTGAGGAAATGTGTAGAAATGCATTTTCATAAGAATAGTTTAAATAGAGCAGAGCAACTGATGAAACCATTGACTTCGTAATTTCTTAAATCTTGAGAAACTAATATAAAATCAATCAGAGTAAAAAACAAGCACTGAGATTTTAAACTATGTGATTTGAAAGGGCATTTCTGAACACTTCTTTTGTAACGAATAGAATTATGATTGGTTACAAAAACATATTAGAAAAATGACTGGAGAGTGGTTGTATTCTAGATTTAAGAAAATGTTGTAAATTTATTAAATAAGCAAGTGTATATTAAAAAATAAAATCAATTCTAAAGGTTCTTAATTGACTTAAGTCCAACAGTCTTCTGCTCAACCCGAAACACCCTGTCGTTGCCATAAGCAACGCAAACACAAACACTTAAAATGTGCTTATTTTAGTTTAAACCATTTTATATTTGCATTAACAAGTCATTCAGAAAATTTAAAAAAAATTTACCCAGGGTGATTCGGGTTAATTTGAATTCACCAAGAGCGGCCTTGAGGCCTTTAGCGTTACACATTTAAAAGTCAAATATAGGGAATAATATATTGATTTGAACGAAAGATAGGCAATCCTAGCATAACACTAATCATGCGCAAATGAGGTAAATTGAAGATAGATTTCGCCTAAATTAGGATTAAATTATTCATTGAAATTATTAGGAAAAATTAAAGATTTTTCTTTTTTATTATAAAAGCTATTTATTTGTATACATATAATAAAATTTTCTTATAAACTATAACCTTAATATATTCACTATTATTCACTTTATTATTAGCTTTATTTATCTGTTAACACTTAAACCAGGCTGCTACCAAAATTTTTTACATTTTTTCTATTCTGTTGTCGGGATGTGCAAGTCGAATTCGAAAATCGACTTTTGCGTAATTATTGTTAACTTTTGCCGGTCGACTTTCTGATATTGATAAAAGTTGATAGTCGACTTTTACTTTCGACTTTTTCATTTTATGAGAAACAAAAACTTAACTGCGGCTCTGAAAACTGCTCTTCTCTAAACCAGTAGTAGAATTATCAAACGCGTTAACGATGATTTTCGATATCGTTATCTAGTTTTCGATAAGCTATGTTAGCCATTGCTTACTATGAATTTGGCACGCATAATGACCGATAACGACAACGATTGTTATCGTTAAATTTTTGGGAATTTCACTACAGAGATCCAAAATGACTATTATTAATATTTTGATGAAAAAAAGCTGTCCATATTTTAAAAAATATTTATTTCGTTGTTTAATAACAGTTATTTTCAATTTGTAATTTTACGTTATCTCGTAACAGGTATAGACGATAAAAATTTTTTTACGTTGCTCATGAATTATATTTATTAAGTATTTTTTTTTACGTTGTCTGTAAGAGCTATTAAAAAAAAATATTTTTCTTATTTCATAGGCATTATGATATTAAATCAACCATTTTTGTAATAAAAAGCTTCAATAACTTTATTTTAGGAATTTAATTTAACAAATAAAGTTTGCGTAAGCGCTTCGTCCCCAAAATTGCACCTTATGTCTATCAATAAAAGATGCACTGCGTGGAAAATATGTGCTAGTTTCCGCAATTATGAAAAAGTGTATTTTTTCTTCCTAATATTGAAGTAATTTATCTTCTACACTCAGTCGCTAAGGTTTGTAGTTGTCTATTGCATTGGTAGGCGCTAACAATTCGCTGGATAGAGTATCCCTTTCCACTTCCGAGGATGAGTTAATTTCAAGCTCCGTCAAAGACTCTCTGAGCAACGGTGTAATGCTTTGGTTAGTGGATTCATCATTGTGGAATCTACGTGTTGGTTGATCAGCAAACACCTCAGAGAAAGGGTTTTAATTTTTTGAAAAGAAAAATATGAGTAACGTAAAAATTTGTTTCTCTTCTATAACTGTAATGAGGCAACGTAAAAAATTTAAAATAAACGGTATCAGTAACGAAAAAAAGAAAATTCAATTATAATTTTCATTTATTACAGAGAACAATAAATTTCTGTTGAAAATAACAATTACATATAGATGAAAATTTTTTTTTGCAATATAACAATTAAGGCCAAATTTTTAAAAATATTTGTTATAACAGCTGTATTTGAATTTAATAATAAAAATTTTGTTTTTGGCGTTTACGTCAATTCGGCGGATAGGGATCGATATTTTTTATATAAGAACTAAAACTGCAATATTTTTTGTTTTTTTATTTATATACTGAAGTATCATGTTTTTGTTTATTTTTTAACAATAAAACACATTTTTCATATATAATCATTTACTTCTTAACTGCTCTACAAAAGCGGTGCAAAAGATGTTGGCAACTCCGCTTTGCAGTTTAGGTGGCAGCCCCAGCTCTTAATTATTTTCTCTGTGCTTAGCTGATTCTTTCATATTTAATATAATTGCTTTATTACTGCTCTATTAAAAGACACAATTTTTCTATTTAACTTGTTGAACTTCAACACGCGGTCGGAAACCATTGTAAGATATAATTTAATATACTACTTTAAAATATTTTTTTAATTCTGTATTTTTTATATTCTTAGTATTAAAAAGCAAGCTTTACGCGAGCTGCCCCACTGCACAATAAAGCGACATTGAATTTAGCAAATAAGTGTTTCAGTTTGGTGGGTGCTGCTGCTACGAGTGTTGTTTGAAATCCGTGCCATTAACTAGTTAAAACGATTGAAGACTTAACACAAGATATTAAAAAAGGTCGAAAAAAGTTGAAAAGTTGATTTCTAAAAGTTCAAAAGTCGATGAGTCGACTTTTAGATTTCCAACGGTTGAAAAAGTCGAAGTCGACTTTTGCTGACAGTTGCACGTCCCTATTTTGTAGCTGACTGCTGTAGCACATAAATGTAGCATTATAGCCAGTATGAATGCAGTTCGAAAAAGCATGTCCGAAAATGCAAAAGGCACCTTTTTTTATGAGCATGATCATCGTATTAGAAAAACTCGTATAATGAAAAAGTAGGATATTTAGGCTGAGGATTCATTCGCTGAGAAGACGTAAAAATTTCTGGATAACATTTTCATATATCATTTGTAGTGTCCGACCGAATATTCGGTTTTGGTTACGGTCAGTTTCGGCCCTTTTTGCCAGTTTCGGCTATTCGGCCATATTGAGGACTTTTGGTAAAAATTTTTTGAATCAGTTATTTAATTCGAATACATAAGTTTGGTTTAATAAAAATATATACAACGCATTGTAAAAAACAAAAATTATGAATTCGTCTTTAAATTGATTTCTCGTGTTAATGCAAAACATTTTGGTTAATTTTATGCATTCGATACTAGCATTTTCGATTTTATCATCTCTATTGCAATTAATATTAATGTTTTTTTTATAGGTAATGAAGCCAAAAAATGATAATTAAACTTCCGAGCGAATTCTGTGTGTGTGGAATAAAGGAAAAGAAAACGAAATATTTCTATTTTTAAAATACTAAACCTTAAAAAAAAATACTTTGTTTTGTAGCTCTATAAAAATGTACATTGTTGGTATAAAAGTGAGTAATAAAAAATAAAATAAAAAAATATTTTATTTATTATTATAAAGAAGTTCAAATAATTATTAAAAACTTCAATATTCAAATAATACTTTTCTATATAAAATTTTATTCTTATGTGTAAAATACTTTTGTTTCCTTCTAATGAAAAAAAAAAATATATCTGTAAAAACTTAAATTTTCATATTGATAACCAGTTTCAGTTTCAGCCGAATATTATAAAATGGCCGAATATTCGGTTTCGGCCGAAATTCCAGTTTCGGTCGGACACTAATCATTTGGCACAGCAAAATTGGCAATATTATTTCAAATGAGTTCAAGTTTTGATAGCAAGAATTTGAATTCGTTGGAAAAATCGGTGTGTTTTGGTGACGAAGGGGAAGGAATACACTTGCTCTGTGCTATCAAGTTTTTGTACTAAAAAAGCTTGCTTTCAAGTCTTGCCCAGTATAAAACAGGTCGAACAGTTTTTAACATTTCTCCAACGCCCTGTACCAGTAGAAAAAATAAAATTGTTTTTTCTTTTGTTGCAACTGATGAATCAGCTGCTGGCTTTGGAATTGTTGATTTTGTTCACTGCCTTTATCTGATTTTATTGTTTTCTACTCAGGAATCTGTTTGTGTTAAGTTCTATGTTTTGTATTTCGCTGAGTATTAAGTTCAAACATTAATTTAAAGTGAATGACTCAGTATAGTCATCAGTAACAAAAGCGCAAATATGTCGACTGCCTCAGATAAAGAATGGGAGGAGTATAAGGTAAGACCATGAAATTTTTCATATTTTTTAACAATCCTTATTCACTATCCTTTAAAAATTAGCAAAAGTTCAACAAATCCTATAAAGACGCAGAGGAAGACGAAATGCGTCGAAGATTATACAACAAGACGAAGGTGAAAGTTGATGATCACAACAAAAAATTTGAAGCTGGTGAAGTGACATTCAGTATGGGCATCAATCATTTATCTGATCTTACTGAAGAGGAATATACTATTCTTCGCGGTAAAAAGTCATATGTATAATAGAAACCAGACCGGGTAAGGGAGCTCCAAATGATTTAACGTCCAAATTTTGACTAATAAAAAGACTAATTAAAAAATAAAGGCATTCGTTTTTAAATAATCTTTATCATCAAACTGATGCTGTTTTCTTTTTTCGTGAAATTAAATTGTGTTCTTTTATCGAAAATTTAAACCTGAAAAGCTGGGAATTTAAATAAACCTTATCGAACGGTTCGTTTTTTTGATCTGTAGCTCGTTCTTGTAACTCGTAACCATAGAAATAACCCTACAAGAAGACTATCGGTTAAGGCCCAGTTATAATAGACGTAACGTAATGTAGTGAAATGCCACTGCAGCAGTGTGTTCTGTCACTTACTGTTTCAATCAATACTTTTCTTATACAAGTGATTATAATGGAAGTAACGTAATGTAACGGGACGTAAAGATCCGTTGGATTTCGATTTCTACGTTACTTTACATTACGTCTGTTCAAAGAACAACTAAACATTGAGGTTAGATTCGATTATTGCGCTATTTTATATTTTTGAACTATGCTTTTTGTTGAGTTTTCGTTATTAATATGATAGTTTTATGTATCCACAGCTATGGATGACGAAGATTTAATTGTATTTGTACAGGAACTTGCAATTATTTACGACAAACAACTGCCTGGCTACTGCCTATTATAATTGCTACAACGTTTTCTTACATTACGTCCCGTCACGATGACAGTTGACAACATTACGTTACTTTACATTACGTCTATTATAACTGGGCCTTTATTTAACTAAGCAAAAACGGTTTTTCTAAACTGAAATATCGGCTACCTCTTCATACCAAGTTTCGGTTATGCTAGGAAGAGCCTCGGGAAGAAATTAACCGAAACTCGTGTATACGTGTGATCTGGCATCCCTTTTTCACACGTATCAATTTCCAATACCATTGAAATATAGCCGTCTCGCTCTCTCTCTAGTTAGGGTTAACATAAATACAGGTTATAGGTAACCAAATCTCACCAGAGAAATCTAACCGAAAACTCAGTTATATGTAACCGTTAGACATAACGTAAAAATCAGTTTTATCTAACGTACCTCTTAAAAAATAAAAATGCATGCAATTCGTTGGTGTCTTGAAACAAATGGTTTTAATTTATTATAACATTTTTTATTGTTGTTGTTGTTGTTCTTACTGTTGTTGCTGCTACTGCGAGCCACTTCTGTGCCGACGACTTTGGGAGTGGAATGAGATGTGGCGAATGTTGAAATGCTCACTGCATTCTTGATATTGGCAAGCGTGCTTATTGGCTCATCCTTCTTTGATGGGTAGCAGCGTTCCAACAGTAAGCAATTTAAAGATATTTAATTTTTTTATTGCAGAACTTGGTTTTTGTTAGCGAAACCAGGAATGGTAAACTACAATGGCGGATATGCAAAAATTGGACATGATTTTTAATAATGATACCTTCTCTTTCTTTCACATGCACTTGCTAAAATGTTCATATTTTTCCGTTTCACAATTTTTGACACTGAATTTTTGACATAAGCCCATCCCGAGCAGAAAAAAAATCTATTTTTGAGGAAGAGCATCTGTCAAAACACAAGTTCTGCTTCATGAGCGCATTCATTGTTTAGGATGGCAAGGGCCTTAATTTTTTTTCATATTGGGATAAGCTTTAATAGTTATTTATTTGTTTACAATTTCTTTGAAAACTTGACATGAAATTAAAGTGGATTAGCAACCTAATAGCTTTGACACATTGGCATAGGTAATCTTGGTTATCTTTTGTAGTTTAAAATATAACCATTGGGTATGACACACTCAATATTTTTCTTAACTAGTTTAAAAAAATAACGAAAAATAAAGAAGCAATGGGCGAGCGAACAACACTATAATCGTAAAATTTCAGCGTGTGTGCTTGAGTGAGAGAACAGTAGTTATCAACGAAAGTGTAGAAAGAAGAATATCAAAATCAGCTGTTAAAACTCGTTTAGCTGCGATAAACGACTTTCGGAAACTAGTTTTGACTAAACGAATTCTAAACATAGTTTAGCAGAAAATTAAACTAGAAAAGCTATTTAAACAAGTTTAAGTCTACCAATGTGTCACAGGTATAAGGTTACAAGCTACAACTAGGTAGTTTTATATAAAAAAAACTAATTAAAAGCCCACAGTTCGGAAAAAACTACACAAAACTATTTATTTTAAAAGTGTTTAATTTGGTATGTATTTTAGTTGTTTAGTTTTTGTGTTATTGTAATATTAATTAAATAGTTTATAAAAAATAGGTTTTTGAAATGAATTTTTAAAAAATCATTAAAAGTAACTTTTGTTGTTTCAGTCTCATTCTGAATTCATGTCTTTTACATTATTTTAGCAATGCTTTTCTCTGTAAAAAAATTGGTAACGCAACATATTATATAACGGTAGTATAAAAAAATTGCATAGTAAGCATACATCTAAAAAATAAAAAATAATTTACGCCTTTATTTACTACATAATTGAATGCGGCCCTGTTTGAATGTTTTTGTGTTTGTGTCAACTTCACTGTGTTTGTAAAATACTTCATTCCACTTCAACTACACCGCTTCCTTATATTTTACTTCTATGCTCGTAACGATCGCAGTTACCGATCCATGTTACCGATTTGACGTCACCCTGACGTTATTCTCACCTACACTGCGTAATAATCTGAATCGATTTGTTCTATTCGTTTGTTCCAAATCGATAAGTTGCCACATGTTCCGATTGCACTTCAATCTTTAAAAAAGTGTTCGTGTAAGAAAAGTGAATCGATAAAACGTAATGTTTTTCTCTTTCGCTCTGCGGCAAGTGAGAATTCTATAGATCTGTATAAATGACCGTAATGTTGTGTATATATTAAATACCAAGTACTCTCAATTAATATTCTGAAACGGGTACTCTTCTTCTTGACCGAAAATTTTCATAATTATGCTTGTTCAGTTTCCTAGTATATAAGCCTAGTATATAATAAAAGTTTCCTAGTATATTATACCTAATATCAGTTTCCTAGTATCAATATTATTCGAGTAACAGCGTTTTTTAATTTGTTATAATTATTCCTACCCCTGTACCTAATTTCAGTATCCTAGTGTCAATATTATTCAAGTTACAGCGTTTTTATATTATTTTCACGCCCCTTTATAGAATATCGCCTACTTTTTTAAACGGACACCTCCGTGTCCAATGTCTCTATCTGTTGACAAAAAATTGCTGCAATCGGGCTAGTACATTAGGAGTTATCGATGTACATACATTTAAAAAAAAAACAAAGAAACCAACCAACTTGGAACCTCCTCCTTTTCGAAGTCGGTTAAAAATTTCATTAGAAATAATGGAAAAAGAAGTGCATTTTTAAGGTTTTTTAAATATTTAAAAAAAATACATACTAATATAAATGAAAATACTGATTTAAATTAAATTTGGATATGTCAAAGAGAATAGCATTTTAGGGGACACGTATATTTAATTGAACTTATTTTGCCCACAACCATGGCTTTAAAATTCGCACATTTTTCTTTATACAAATCGTATAGAAAATCCAAGGGCAAAAAGTGCCACTTTTAAGCCTTTACCTTAATTTGCTGTAAAAAGTTTCTGCTTTTAATATGATGATGCTTTTGCTTTTGTGCTTGCGTCGCTTATTTACGCTGAAATAAATAATAAATTGTGTTAACTTTTTGCACTCTCGTTTTTTATTATTGCCAGCGAAACCGTTAATGTTACAATGGCAGCCATGCAAAAATTTGACATGCTTTTTAATAATGATACCTTCTCTCTCTTTCACATGCATTTGCTAAAATGTTCTTATTTTTCCTTGTTTAACAAAATTTGACACTAAAATGAGTATGAGAATGTGGTTGTAAACAGGAAAATTTATTTGATTGTGTTGAAGTTTCGGTTACGCATTTCTTGTAAGGATCATGGTACATTTATTTGACAAGGTAGCCGTGACAGTTTTTGGAGATTGGTAGTTGTCAAAAACAGCTAAAGGAGTTGTAGTTTGCTGCTGTTGACTAGCTATGTGCATATTTTTAACTTTTCACATTTCTTTGATAATTGCATGAACACCTAATTTTGACAACTACCCAAAGCCACTCGTGAGGAAAAAGCCAGTCTACGCTACTACCTTGTCAAATCATTATACCATGGTAAGGATGATTTCATATTTTTGTAGAATCATTTGGTGACCGTAGTGGTCAACGTTTTCTCTTTTGCTCTCGCTCTCGAATTTTGAATTTACATTGAAACAAAAACAATGCATGACCGTGACGAGCCCATGACCGCCAGTATAACAATTTACTTAGTTTGTGGGCAAGGGGTTCTTAAAATAGCTTTGCACGCTCTGCTGCGGCCCGGTCCGTCCCTAGTTTAAGGCAACTGGCAGTATTAAAATGTTCAAAAAATCTGGTCGAAAATGCAACGTAAGAACTACTAATCTGGTTAAGAATTTTCGTGAACAAATTAGGGAAAATTGTGCCATTTCTGAGAGAAAACTTACCAAAGATCTGAATGTGAGTCGTTAGACCATTCGAAACATCCTCAAAACAAATTAAAAGATGAAGCCATATAAAAAAATGCATATAAAAAGCCATATAAAAAACTTCCTCTCCTTTTAATTGATAAAGGCGTTGCATAATCAATGCAAAATTTTATTTGGATGAAGTGTTGATCAGCCATTTTATGCCTCATGCATCCAAGATTTTTGATAATGAGCCATATTGCTTTCAGCAAAAATCTGCACCGGCTCACAAAGCAAGAACTGTTCAGAACTGGTGCAAAGAAAATATTTCCTTTTTTATTCCGGTGAATGAATGACCGTCATCTACTCCGGATCTGAATCCATTGAATTTTGCATATGGGGAATCACACAAATTTGAAGAATATAAAAATGGAACAATTTAAACGCCATTTGTAGAGTATTTGGGAATACCAGAAGAAGTCATCCGTTCCGCCTGTTCAAGTTTACCAAAACGATTGAAGCTTGTGAAGACAATTAAAGGAGAAATAATTATATTATTTTATTTTTTTTTTAAATAAATGAAAATTGAATTGTTAGTTTATATATCGGAAGGATCGAATTTTTTAATCGGCTTAACTACCCGCCCACTGCGCGTTGTTGTTGGAATGTAAGTTGGCTGAACATTTCCATCCTCTGACCCTGCAGCGGTTGGTTGAACGTTTCTATCTTCCAACACTGCAGGAGTTAGCTGAACTGGTGCATTCATGCTTGACTGTTCTCACGGCGATTGAAATGAAGAATTTAATGATAAATTTTTATCGGAAATTTCCATATTTGGCCCCAAAACTGTTGGTGTTGTTATGTCTGCTTTGGTTTTGTGCAAATGATGATTATTACTTTTATAACCGCTTCCATCATTCGTCTGAACAGTTACTGAGCAAGGATAATTTGTTTTCTCTACCACCTTAGCTGCCACCCTTTCCCTGTGTCCAGTTTGCAGTCGTACTTTGTCACCCGTTTTAAGCATGCCTGTTGTTATAACAACTCGATCAGGGTAAATACCTTGTTGTAATCGCAGTTTAGTTAACTCATCGCATACCCCTTCAACTACGTTAGGTTCCAGCTCATCCGTGTTGACTGATAACACAGTTCTCGTTGCTCTGCTGCACAGGCGTTGGCAATTTGATTTTTAGATGTCATTTCTCGGTGTATTTCGCAGCATTAAAAGAGCCAAGTAAATATCTGTGCCATTCAACCAGCAACGGCGTAATAAATTTTTAGCCGTCTGCACATTTCTTTCCGCAAACTCATTTGATTTCGGATAATGGGGACTGGACACTTGATGCTTGAACTGCTACTCGTTTGCAAACTCTCTAAATTTTTCGGAGGTGAATTGCGGTCCTCCATCTGATTCAAGAATTTCAGGAATGCCGGCAAACCATTTACGCAAGTATAAAATAACTTCTGATGAGTTGGTTGAATTCAACTTACAAAAATCAATGTAACCAGAATAATGATCTGCCAGCACTATATACTCGGCACCTTTAAAGTTGAACAAATCAGTTGATACTATTTGAAATGGAAACTTCGGTGTTGCTTTGTTATGCTGTGGCTCGCGTAAATTTGCCCTTTGTGCTTGTTTACAAACAGAGTAACTTTCTACAAAATTTCGTACGTCACTTCTTTGTCCAATCCAAAAGAGTGATTGACGTGCTCTGGCCAAACTTTTATTAAGCCCAGGATGGCCCGCGTGAATATCATGAATAATTTTTTTTATTTCGGCTTTGGGTACAATGATCTTTGTTGCCTTGAATAACAGACCTTCTTCAAACGTAATTTCTTCTTCGAGGTTCGAATATTTTTTAGACACTCCGGTAGCTTATCTGTACTTTCAGGCCATCCTTGAAAAACCACCTCTTTCAACAATTGAAGTTCAATATCTGCTGAAGTTTATTTAATGAACCGTTGTTTTACTTCATCCGTCATTCAGTGCACGAGTTGCACTGAATATTGTTCTTCTTCCTCTGCATCAATTGCTTGACAGTCACGGCTTAATGTATCGGCTCTTGAAATTTCTGTCCCTTTTACATATTTTACTTTGGAGAATATTGTATAACATCCCATAGAATTTTTTGTTAGCGCGAAGGAGCATTCTGTAAAGGTTTTTTAAAAATGGTCTCTAATGGTTTATGGTCAGTTTCAATGTCAAATTTTTTTCCATAAATATATTCGTGGAATTTACGCACAGAAAATTGGATTGCCATCGCTTCCTTTTCGATCTGTGGATAATTTTGTTGCGTGGGTGTCAATGCCCGCGTTGCGTAAGCAACTGGATTTTCATTTTGAAGAAGACAGGTGCCTAATGCTTTTGAGCTAGCGTCGACCGAAAGCTTAACTGGCATATTCACATTATAATATTTAAGTACTGGTGTGGTACATGGTGTAAGAAATAGATGTGTTAGTGAGTTTGACACTTCTCTCTCAAAATGATGAAATTATGTTTCCCCGCTCTTGTCAAAAACAGCTGATGGTGAATTGCAATGAAAACAAATTTTGTTAAATTCGTGTCTTTCTGCAAGTTTATAAGATTTTTACTGAGATTAAAGTGAGAATAAAGTGATATGGAAAACAATAAAAAATATATGAGACGCTGTGCGTTATGTAAAAAAAAAAAACAACGATGTGAATGCAAGACAATTTGCATGCTGGCCAAAGCTTCATGTCGGCGGCACCTTCCAGCGCACGTTTCTGATAAAATGACCAAAACATTTAATAACAAACTTGGCAAATCGGCGAAGACAACTGCAATAACTTTTGTCGGCATCATTAATTGCATTAAATATTTATTTATACTTAATTCGCACAACAAAAACTATAGCACATCATCTAGCAACTCAAACAAATAACACAATTTGACAACTATCAACAGTTCCGCTCTTTCGCTCACAATTTTTTGACAGAAGCAAATAAATTCCTGGTGTTGTCAAAAACTCACTAACACCTGGTTTTCTTACACCATGGTGTGGTACATAAAGCCTTTTTTATTTTACCGAATGCTATATCTTGGTCAACGCTCCATGTCCACGCTGACTCTTTTTTCACTAACACTCTCAGAGGTTCTGTAATTTACGATAAATTAGGAATAAATTTGCCCAGATATGTAATCATACCCAGCAAACGTTGCATCTCTTTTATACACGTCTGTGACTGCAGCTTCCGCATAGCTTCATGTACTGAACACATTGACGACGACTGCAACAGTGCGAAACAACATGAAGAAAGAAACAACAATCTGGAAGTTTCATTAGATTGTTTCATTCACGTATACAAAAACACTTATATTGCTCTGTTGTCGCACGTAAAATTAGAAACAATTCTAAACCGACGACAGCGACTTTGTTGCAACCACTCATTGTTATTGCAACATTTTCACCACATTCAGCTTCATAACTGTGCGTTTAGACCGCCTGAACGAACGAAAGACACCTCGTTCGTTCGCTCGGTTTAAACACTTTGCCCGAACGAACAGTGTTCGCTATAAATTTATCGCGAACGATGTTTGCCCGGTGTAAACAGTAAATTAGGGCGAACGAACGAAGATTCCTTCGTTCGCTCTGATCGAACAAGCTTCGATCTTTTTGGGCGAATCCGGTGTTGCGCTGTGTTTAAAAACAGAAAAGTAGCAAAGAGGAGTAGCTTAAGAGAATAATTTATGAAAAGTACTAAGAAATGTAGTAATTTATGTTTTATGTTTTTTATAGTGTTCTGTTAACTTTCGCTGTAATATGATTGTGTTGTGTAAAGGACCAATTAAAGTTTTTTAAGCGAAAAAACCCTATATTTAAAGTTTAATTTTAAAGCGACTGTTTATTTGAGGTAATTTTTTTTAATAATAAGTATATAACTTTTAATGCAAATTTTTAAGTTTATGGATAACAAATATTATTTAATATAGCAGGAATCCACAAAAGACCTTGTTCAAATAAAATAAAAAAAAATTTTAGGTTCTGCTGAAACTTTTTGAGTTTTTATTCGAAGATTTTAGAAAAATGCGGATATTAACTAAAATGATAGTTGAAAAATCGATTTGTGACTAAAAGCGATTCCTTAAAGTTATCACATAAAAAGTATTTCTCTAAAAGAAAAATCGAACGACTATTAGTACCAATTGTATTTGCTTAACAAGTGCATACAATTTGGTAGCAATTTTTATTTAATTGACTTAAAATTTACGAAATTTATTGACAAACGAAAATTAATTTTTGTTCGTTGAAAAACTTAAATGGGCCCTTAAGTTAAACACACGTCTTTTTTTATAATAACTAAAACGAGTAATATACTTTTATGGAGTGACAAACCATTTGTTGTTGAGAAACGGAGTATAAGTTTTAGTACTAATATAAAAATAAGGAGTAATCAACCCTGCATTTATTGATGTTCGGCCAAATGCACAAATTGCTGTTTACACCGCCTGAACGTACAAGATGGCGGCCAATGTTTGTTCGCGATTGATGTTCGTGCGGTCTAAACAGTACTCCGAACGAAGAATTTATTGCAATAAATTGTTCGCGATAAATTTTTCGTTCGTTCAGGCGGTCTAAACCCACAGTAAGAAAAGCATGTAAAAATAATTGACATTTGACGCACTATTGCTGTCGTCGTCAATGTGTTCAATGCATCAGTTTTAGAATCATCTGCTACAACCCCTTTTGATGTAAAAATATGTCCTAAGAACTTTATTCGCTGTTTATTGTTTTCACATTTGTCGTTGTTCAGTGTAAAACCGGCATTGTTTAAACGACTGATAACTTGTTTTGTTATTTTTTCTAACTGCTCAATGGTAGCTGCATATATCAAAATATCATCCGTGGCGGCCTCACAGTTATCAATACCACACAAAGTATTATTAATTAATTCTGAGAATATTTCTGGGGCTGACGAGATCCCAAACGGTAATCTTAAATATAACGATGGCCCATGGCGTTGCTATTGTCAGGTATTCTGACGTACGCTCCGAAACACGGATTTGCCATAATCCTTTTTGGCAATCCAGTTTTGTAAACCATTGTGCTCGACCAATCCTCGCAGCAATTTCCTCCAATGTTTTTAACGGATAATGTAACCGCCTGATGTTCTTGTTTAATTGCGTTGGATCCATACATAATCTTATTTTATTGCCTTTGTTGACAACTACAATTAGGCTTACCGCAGGAGTAGGTTTGGAAACTGGTCAAGTTCGGTTTTCACCTTATCTCGTAGTGTGTGAGCAATTTTACGCGACGGAATAATTTTAAATTTCGGATTGTCAATAAACTTAATGTCATAAATAAAATATTTACAACAACCTAAATTAGATTTTGCCGGTGTTTTTAATTCATTTACGCGAATGATTAATCCCATAACTTTACACATTTTCCAACCAAGAATCGGTGAAAGATTCTCCTTTACAATTTTAAAAACTACTTCGTTTGTTTTTCCTCTAGATTCGCATATCACTTTTGCTTGCCGATTACTGGAATGCTGTTATTGTTATACGTTAAGATTCTTTTTTCATTTGTTTCATTTGTGCTCTCTTTTTTCTGTTTCACTGCACTAATTTGATAAACTTCATAAGGCGTGTTTTATTCGTTCTGGTTAAACCAAATAGGTTCTAAATAACATGCAGAACACTAACAAAAAGATGAACTTGCTTAGTAGCTAGTTCATCTCGTTGAACTATTTTTTTTTTCGCTACGGCTCTATAGATGTCGCTATTGGCTTAGTTTGTGGCAGCACTGGCAAGTAAGAGTTTGGTTTACAACCCTTCTTAGTCACCCAATGCTGGCAAAAGAAACATCTGTGCTGTTTAGTCATATCATCGTCGACAATGCCCCAAGCGGTCAGAAGTAGTAATGGTATTGTTTTTCAATCAGCCGTTTGGTCATATCATTTGGCGACAATGCCCCAAACGGTCTAAGGCAAAACTTACAAAGCTTTAACTAATGCAATCTATTCGTTCACTGGTTAAACCAGAACGAATAAAACGCAGCTATAGTCAGATTCACTGTCCGAGTTTTTTTCTATAGCGTTAAGTTTTTTAATATGATTGTTGTTCTTTTTCCCTTTTAATTTTTGATTTAACTTTTCTTGCACATTCGCGCAAAATGTCCGATCCCTGCACAAAAATTACACTTCTTGTTAGAAGCTGGGCAACTGCTAGGACTATGTTTAAAACCGCATCGATTACACACGAATGTTTTATTTTAATTTACGGCGTTTACTTTTAGCGTACCTAAATCTATTCAGACATTCTGCAAATCGTCCTTTTCTTTTGTTGCACGCATGGTAGAAGAATACAGGTATATGCATCAGATGAGAGCATACTGCCGGAATTGTCAAAACGAAGCAAAACTTTTTCTTTATTTTCTTTTGTTTCCATTCGCCACACAGCTAAATTTGACAGACATGGCAGTATGGAAAGAGAGCACAGTCAGCGCTGCATATACCTCTATCCTTCTACCATGGTTGCACGTTCAGCTGCCCGACAAATTTTTTTTTTTTGTTTTCTCTAATGTCAAATTATCTTCTGTCCACAATTTTTGACGTGTTGCCAGAATAAATACCAACTAAAATTTGATCCATAATGCCGTGGTTATGCTAGCCAAACATGATTGCCGAACATTTTTTGTTGTTATTGTTTCACGTATAAAATGAAAAAATGAACTTTTTCTCATATTCATTTTCTCGCTCTCGGACCGAACATTTTGATTGCTGATTGAAACGCCAAACATGCCGAACTTTCCAGTGTTGGCTGTAGTCATTTTGTATAATAGCATCAAAAAGTAGGTAAAAGTATTAAAAAGTGAAGTTGACTGTGTCTTCAAGCAACCCTTAACATAAACAGCTAGCTAGCATGTAAGATATATGCAAACCATTTTGTTTAAAATATTATAATAAAAATTCAGAGTAAGTAATATCAGTTCGTATATTTTAATTCGTTAATTTTAAGTACAAAACTGCAAATTAGGGTTCTGCTTTTTTGTGTTTTGACATACTATTACATATAATGCAACTGTGCCACCAATCATAGCATAACCACCAAACAAACATTTCAGCGAAGAGAACAAATTAACAAAAATGAACACCGAACATGTTTGGTTAGCATAACCACGGCATTACAAATTTTTGCTCACTATTGCCATAGCTGCATTTCTGAACCCGGCGTCTCGACAGGCAATAATCCATTGCTTACCATCTGTCTAATTCCATTGCAAGCAATGCCAATATTTCAAGGGTGGGTTTTGTCATGTTACGAAATCAACATATAATTTTATCGTTGTGATTTTAATTATTTGACCAATTTTAATTTGTTGTGGTTTATTTTTATAATTTGGGCTTTTTTGGTCTTAAAGGAGTTTAAATGGTCTTTTGGAGTTTAAATGGTTTAGTGTTATATGTTAGTTCAATTAATTTTGTTAGTAATTTTTAATGTCAATTTTAAATTTTTGTTTAATTGTGCGTTAAAAATGTAAATTTAAATTCTTTTGTTACAAAAATTGTATTCAATCCCTGAAGAAGCAGAAAAGAAATCTGCGAAACGTCGGAGGAAAACATAATGTCAATAAAAGTTTTTTAATTTAATAACATTATATAAACAAAGCAGACCAAAAAAGCCCAAATTATAAAAATAAACCACAGCATATAATTTTATCATTTATTATATAAATTTATTATTTTATAAATTTATTCTGCACGCTAATTGATTTTTATAGATACACACATTTAAAATTTTGGAGAAGAATTAAAAATGGCTGTCAAACAAAAAAAAATACAGCTCATTGCTTGGCAATACATGGAAAGCAATATTGCTCGCCATGAATTGCCAACCATGGCAATTGAGTGGTCTCGATTAGCAATAATTGCCAATTGACAGATGGAAAGCAATGAATTATTGCCTGTCGAGACTCCCCGTAACTTGTGTTTGTACTTTTTGAAGAAAGTCCTCAAAATTTTCATTAGCCTGCTGTTTCACTCTACGAAACTGACAGCGTTCCAATTGCGGCAAGAAAATTTGCTGTTTGTATTGCCATATCTTTTTTATCCAATTCGTAAGCTATGAAATAGTTATTGTATGAATCAATCCATTCCTCCCACTCTTGTGTCACATCCATATTGGTGTTGACTACAAGCGGTTTTGGTTGTTTTATTCCTGTCATTGTTGTTGTCTCTTTCGTAGTTTCTTTCAATCTAATAAGTGTTTCGCGCTATTCACGCTCGTAAGCCAGATTTTAAAATGTTAGCCGTTACTTGATAGCAAGATAGCCTTACTTTTTTTCTCTTTTATTTTCTTTTAGTTCATGTATACCTGGCACTATCAATAGTTTGAACACTTTACGGCTTAGATCTATTTACTAATTAGCCATTTAACTCACGATTTTTCAAAATTTTTTCTTTTGCTTGATTTCCATTTAACTGACCGAACCACATTAACCTCACTTTTCGCCGACAATTCTTTTGCCACATAACTTTGTTATCCACGCGCTCTCAAACATAAATTATGCTTGTTTTTATTACGCTTCTTCATTTTTATTCAGTTTTTATATTTTTTATTCAGCTTTTTCAGTTTTTTATATTCTGACACCATGTGATAACCGAGGATTATCTAAACTACGTTTAAGTTCGGGTATAGGACAACGACTGACTTTATTGAGTATGTATACTATATATTTTACAATGTTGCATATTACAGTGTTGCTCACATGACACACTGTACATTGTTTTAT
Organism: Dichetophora obliterata; assembly: GCA_963920525.1. Classification (NCBI taxonomy): domain Eukaryota; kingdom Metazoa; phylum Arthropoda; class Insecta; order Diptera; family Sciomyzidae; genus Dichetophora; species Dichetophora obliterata. The sequence goes on along the minus strand of OY986437.1, from coordinate 184,309,231 downwards.
TATAAAGTAAATTAAAGCAACTTTTTATGAATAAAATGAAAAACATTATCTTTATTTTTTATCGAAATAAACGGCATTTAAAGCGACAAAAACAAGACTGGATGAGTTTTCAAAGAATTTATAAGCATATGAAATTATGATATAGACGATGTTAAAGTTTCGTCAACGTTTTCTGTAGTGATGCAAAATTTTCAAATTTACATATACATGAATGTATTAAGTTTTTGAATGAAAATGTGTGTTCTTGTATCGAAAAAATCGCACAAGTAATTTATGGTGTTCCTAGCGTCAGTTCTTGTTTACCCAACGTAACTACTATAAGCGTACTATAACGAATTTGAAAAATTTTTTCCTAAAATCTGTTCAAAATATTGTAATAAAAAATAGAATTGTATATATATTTATGATTACGATTTTTTGTCACATAGTCTACATATACTTCAGTAATAAAAAATGGTTTCACTGATCTTCAGTGCATATGCTTTTATAGAGATCAATATTTATCAAACAACTACGAAAAAGTCGAATTTTTGCGATTTGCGGACATTCTAGGGCATGGCGCCACCTGAAGAAATCAATTGTGGACCTCTCCTTGCACAGGTTTTTTTTTATAAATTAAAGCACCAGAAAAATGCTATTAGAAGTGAATTAAAAAAAAAACGATGCACCCTAATACACATGTCTAACTTTTTCGCCATCATTTAAAATAAAATTGTTGATTGCACCATTTGGTTCTTAAGTTTATTATAGCGTTTAATAAATGATAGCTATAAAGTTTAAAAAAGTGTTAATGGTATGCATTGAATTGGACGAAGAACTGCTAAATCTGTTTTTGATATAGGGCTCATCTACCAAAGCCATTATCATTTTGTTGGACCGAAATGCCGAAACAAATGCACATTTACCACTTCGATGATATTTTCAAACAGAAGGAAGCTGATAAAAATTAAAATAAATGAGACTTAAGATCAAATATAAAGTAATTCCGCCAAAAAATTTTGTCATTGGGATAACATTTTTTATCACTGTTAGCTCAATAACTTATAAGTGGAATTAAAATTGGAATTTGTTAATAAATCAAATTTTAAGACGATGTTGTCCCAAATGTGTTCCGTTCTTAAAACGAAATGAGTAAGGAAGTTGTTGGCATCATATACATCAAGGCATCGAGAAATCTAGTTGCGTTCCGCCTATGCCATGGCATATATTTTTCCTTGTGATAAATGAAATTATATATTTGATGGCATATCTCATGACATGAGCTGTACTGCATGGCACACCGAAATGAAATAACCCTCAATGAAATAAACCCCAACGAAAATGAAATAAACCCAAAATGTCTAAAATGAAATAAAGCTCAAATGCAAAAAAATAACACCCAAATGGAAAATGAACGAAGCAAAAAAAAAGTTTTAACTCAAAATGAAATTATCTCTAAAATAAATCAAATAACCCCCATAATCAAGGACATAATCCAAAATTTAAAATTTGCGGTCGATTATGAAAGAGTTGGTTGGTCGTAATTTCAACTGCTTTATAAAGAAAGCAGAACAACTAAGGTGAATATGCCTGAAATCAAAACTTTCCGTACAAGGGCAAATCATTTTATCGTAAAAAACTAAATAAAAAACTTAATTTGAAAATAATTTTTTAATATGCGCCTTTTACAGAAAAAAATTATGCCAAAAATGATCAAATTTACAAAATGCGAAAAACCTTTATTAAAGTTTCTTTTAAAACAAAATTAAAATTAAACGAACAAAATTAAAATTAGTAGATAAACAAAAAAAAAACAACACCCATTTTACACAATTCTTTCGTATAATTGAAGGGCTTATTGCAGAAACATGATAAGTCACAAAATAGAAATTTTGAAATAATCGCATTTGAATGTAACAAAATAGACGATCTATGTAGTCTTTTTTTTAATTACTAGTAATTATTATTTAGTAATTATTCGTTATGGAAGCCTTCTAAAACATATCCGAAAATTAAGGAAGAAAGGATAGTGGAAACCAATTTGTTTTGCATAAAATTTATTTTCAAAAACTAAAAAAAAAAATTATAACAAAAACGAAATAATATATACTAATTATTTATAATCCTTCAACAATTTCTGGAATTTCCCCTTCGTCTTCTATGTTTGCTGATTTTACTGTTTTATAAATGGAATGGTATATTGGTGGAATATAGGGTAACAAAGATTTAACATTTTTTATATTTTTCACTTCTATTTTCACGCAGTCTTCCTTTTTTAGTGTATTTACTACTATATACTCTTGATTTACTTAATTACTATTAAGTTATAAAGTAGATAGGGCACAAATACCGGTGTTTCTTGCATAACCTGAAATGCAACAAAATTTAAACATAAATTAGAAAATATAAAGAAATAATTAGCTGATTTAGCGTAATTCGCAAAGGTTTTTTTTTAGATGCTACCACAGCAAACTACTGAACTACAAAACCATGATAAGGTACTACAAATTTTAAAGTAAAAATTATTTCTGTAAAAAAATGATAAGCCATATAAATTTAAGAACACGTTTTCTAAAAACCAACATGATTATCAACAGAGTATTTATCAGTATTTATAGGTTACTTATGGTTACGAGCGTTCAAACCAATTTCCTATATGGAAAAACCTGATAAGCCACTACAAATTTTAAAGTAAAAAGTATTTGCGTAAAAACATGGTAAGCCACATAAATTAAAATAAATATTGCTCAATGTTTTTTTACGTATTTCCTTTAGTGGTTAATAAGAAATCTTCGTCCATCATCACTGTCATCGCTTTAGTCAAGAAAATCTTTAATTTTGATATAACTCGCAGTTGAATCAACAGTTTCTATTTGAGGGGTAGCTTTTGTATGTGGGGCTTATCGAGTTTTTGAGTAAAAAATTTAATAAAATATTTCATTGTAAAAAGATACTTACACATATAAGTTCGGAATTTATTTAAAATAAAACCTCATTTTTTCAGCAGGTGTTACTGTGGTAAAATATACAGTGAAACTTCCCTTTTTTTGCTTTCTCAAGAAATTTTCCTTATATTTTAATATCTTTAAGTCGAATTTTTCTTCAACTCGAACCGAAATCTCATTTGTGTTAGGACGACTTTCCTGCATATTCGTCTCCATAACTCGAATTTATCTCACTTACAACAACTTCAATATTTCTGTGTGCATTGTAATTCGAAGAATTTCCTTCGTCGAAGCATCGCACTGCGACAGCATGAAAAAAAATTTGCATGGCATCTTTGTTAACTTTAGGCGAAAGATATAAAAGTTCTTGTATCTTGTGCTGTGTGTACTTTGTTGGTATATGATTTATGTACGAAAAAAGATTTCTTGAATTTGCAAGGTAAGTGTAGCTCATTTTACAGTATTCAAGAAGATGCTTATTGAATTATCGACTATATGAAAGTGATAAATCTGATGATGATGAAGTTGTAGACAATTTTCCACCGCCAACAATTTTCGAAAGAAATCACTTCGCAGACAAAAATTAAATTATTTACAAAATGTTTTATTCTATAAGCATAGTATTTCCACTGAAATCTCTAAACAAAATATGACAGCTGCGAAACAAGCATGGAAATTTTCACATTTTCGTCAGAGTAGTACTCTATTCCGCTGCGTGAAATTATCGCAACATTTTCACGACAATTTAATTGTACTGCCTATTTATTTTGAAGTGAAAAGAGAAAGATCATATGAAATTTCCCAACTCACTCTCTGAGTCTCTCTGAGAAACAATGCAATAGGAACTCCTCGCAACAAACTTTAAGTCAGAAATTTCACGCAACAAATAAATGAATGTTGTCAGCGAAATTTCACACAAGCAAACATAGTACTATGCTGTAACTCGAATTTTCCGTAATTCGAAGAAAAATTCTGGTCCCTTGACACTTCGAGTTAGGGGAGTTTAACTGTACTACAAATAACAAAAAAAAAAAAACAGTTATTGATATTATGTGGCTTATCATGTTTCTGCAGTAAGCCCTTCATTTAGTTTCATATGAGCATTTGCAGATGAAATAAGGAGCAGCTACGAGAAATAATGAAATAAGACCCAAAAAAAATGAAGTATCGCTCAAAATTTATGAAATAGTCCCCAAAAATTGGGAGTTATTTGATATGAAATAACACCCAAAAATATATGGAAATTTGTTGGGGCTTATTTCATGGCGCAGTACTGCATACCTGAATTTCAATGGAATTGAAATATTTCAACTTGCATCCCGTGGCATAGAATGCCTACCAAACAAATACTGTAAAATATATTGACGGCTCGCGCTCATGTCTTGATGTACATATGATGGCATGTGATATGCCTTGTGGAGACGTTATGCAAGGGAGGCTTACAAATCTTGAAGAATGTGTAAAAAAATCAATCCCACTTATAATACAGATTTTATACCGCTTAAAACACGGTGCGTCAGAATACCTTTAATCTGTTTGTATTTGATCTGTTTCCGTACTAGCTTCAAGTAATTGCAAAAGAATAGAGAATGACATTTTACATGTTATTCTTCTCTTTCGAGCTTCGAAAATTTGTAAAATAACGCTTTCAAGCAACTGCAAGTTTCTTGAATCGAGTACTGAAACAGACCTAATATGGTCAAAAATAACGTAAATTTTTCGACGATTTGTCCACGCTTCATAATTTTCCATTTTGGTAAAAAATGTGCAGACGATCTGGAGCCGAGCTATGAAATGTTTATAAAAAATATATGTTAAGAAAAAAGAATAGTTTTTTTTATTTATACTAATTATATAAAATTAAAATGCAAATGAAGTTTTTCGTATATATAATAAACTTTTTTGAAAACATCTTTTAAAATATGTCTAAATTTCAACTGTTCCAAAAACCTACCTTTAGTAAAAAATTGTTTGCATATCAGTGTTTTTTTACTGTACTCATTACCTATGTACATGTATCTGTTACGTACGAGTATACTATCTCAAGAGAATTATTCTTAACTAAATAAATCTATCATATTCTAACGGGATGAGAAAAATTTTCAATTTTGTATTGCACTTCATCAAAAACATTATTAAAGTTTTTTTTTCAATATCAAAATTAGAGCTCCTACTTAAGCACGTGTTTCGAACTACACGTGTACATTAGACCGTATCGAAAAAATAAATTTTGCCGCACACCAGTTAAACTAAAGCATTATTGAAAGGAAGTTTCGAACATTTTTTTTTATGTTTAACCGAACGTAGGGCTCGCGCATCGACATACTTCTTTATAACTTCAGTATTTACCATTCGGTCTTAAAGAATTATATGTTTATGTTTTTGTCTCAAGAAGATCTATTTTTTTGTCTCTAGGGCTCATTGACCTCAGGTGACCCTTTATAGTACTGACCCACCGGACCTCAGTTTCTACCATCTTAAGGTATCATTTTTTCAGAAATAGAAATCCCGTAAAAAATCATTAAACTTTCACTACAGAAATTTTTCGTTATTTCCATTAGAAATATTTAAAAAATTTTTTTTAATTTTTTTGCATAACGTAGTACAAATTTTTAAATATTTTGTCATATAGTATTATTTTTATAAAATACCAGCTGAAACCCGGGGCGTTGCTGCCACGCCCCCGTTGCCAAACAGTGAAACAGCATGTGCAAATCGTGGTCCAATACTGAATTCCTAGGCTGTGCAGCCTATAACTTCAAGGCTAGGCGATATCGCAAATTTGGATTCTATGGGAGGTGCCACGCCCCTTGAACGGCATGTGTAAATTTTGCTAAAATACCGAATTCTATGTTTATTTATTATATTCGATATCGCAAATTATGGGAGGTTACCACGTCCCCTTGTACTACGCCCATAAAATGTTATCAGTAAAACGGCACGTGTAAATTGTGGTCGAATACCAAATTCCATGGCTGTGCGAACTATAACTCAATAGATATCCGATATCTCAAATTTGGGTTGTATGGAAGGTGCCACGGCCCCTTGTCCAACGCTGTCCGTACTACGACTAAAACCTGCGCATGAATGCAAACCAATACGGAAAGTTTCATCGCTATCGGATGAACGGTGTAGAAATGTAATGACACATTAACAAACAAACAAACTAACTAACAAACGTATATTCATTTTTATGTATATAGATGCCTCGAAAACTTTCTTATCCGAATCGTACATCCTAGTCAGTGGCGTAAAACGCAGGCCCGCAGAGCCCGCATTGCGGGCGGGCGCAACTAAGCCAGGGGCGCCCTCAAGTCCCTTGATGAAAATTTAAATGAAGTGGAGAACGACACACAGTGTAAAATATAATTTTTTCCAATTTTTTATACCTTTCAATAGAAAATATCCTTGGTGAAAAAATCAAAATGAATTTTTTTAATAGTTGCAACCGTTTCGTTATGACAAGCCGTCAAAGTTACATTTTTAAAAAATTAAATTTTTCTTGTTATTCACATATTATTTAACCTATTTTTTTGTATATCAAAATAAAGTTTAAATTTCTTATATCTGGCAAATTAATGTGTTTGTTTACATTTTTAACATATGGTTTAAATCTTATCATAAAAGTAAACACTAAAAGCGGGATACAAATTTTTAAAAATGTTTAAAAAATAATTTTGAAAAAGATTGACTATAGTTTTTCACGAAAAAATTATTAAAACTACGTTACACCAAGTTGTACACCAAAACTTACTAAAGCGGAAGATATACAAACTCAAAACAACTCAATTTTTAAAATTTCCTTGCTGTAATCAAAAAAGCTTACAAATTAAAACAAAAACGTAGTTAACTTATGTTGGTAGTATTTTTCAAGGCTGAGTTACTAAAATATGATAAATGGGAGTGGTATTCACCTATAAAATTTTCCATTTATCTATAATCACAAAAGATATTGATGTAGCAAATTTCGCTGTTTTGAAAGAAGATTTAATGAAGTTTCAGGCAAAAATGGGTTTCGTTTATATGGGAGGCGGGTGTGGCAGAGGGCGGATTTGTATAACTTTTTCAACATTACTTAATTTTGCCAAGAAAGATATTCGTGCCAATTCTCATAGCTCTACGATCACTCCTTCTCTTTTTGGCCAAGATAGGGGACGTTAGACTGTGCGACGTTTGTTTCCAAAAAAATTAAGATATACCAAAATATTTATTTCCTTCATAAATTATTATTGTTTAAAATTAACAACAATAAATGAAAAATAATTTAATAATATGTGCTTCAATAAAATATAAGTCAAGTACAGACGATTTCTCAGGGTGCAATAATCGACGTGAAAAAAGCCGATTTTTTTGAGCAAAAGTCACCTTTGTTTGGCAAAACTTGATTATGGTCGAAGTCGATTTTACCGTTAGCTTTCATATTTTCAGCAAGTCAGCTGATGATGTTATTTCAGTCATTCAGTTGGTCATATTTTGTGACGTTAGTTAAATTCTTTAGTTAACAGGTAACGTCAAATACAAAACATTTAAGGTACTATTACAGTGTGTAAAAAATTTAAAATCCATTTTAGTTTTTCGATAGAATATGGTTCTGTAAGGTTTTAAGAATACGTATACAAAACTTTAGTTAAAAATATCAAATAGAAAAAAGTTATAACACATATTATATTCGCATGTCTCGTAATATTCAAGAACCTTTAAAACTTTAATCGCATTTTTCTCGAAACAAGGTTTTTCGAATTGGCTTCTAAGATATCTGGAATTCTACTAGATCGATTTCAATGAATCTTGATTCATTGTGATTTTTATAGACTCTGCTAAGCACTAGACCTGTAAAAAGCCAAAAAACTTTTATTGTTTTTGTATGGCTGAAAGTTTCGGCAAAAAAGAGAGTTTTTTCTACATTTTTTTTCAACGCATGCCATTTTTTATTTTTTATTTTTTTTTATTTGCGAAGGTTGAGTGCTCAACTACAACTCTTAACTCAAGAATGCACTTTGATTTTCTACTTTCAGACGCTTGTAAAGCTGGGGACGAGAAACCAATGTTGTTATGTACAACAATTCTTTAAACACGCTAACTTCAACGCCCTGTAGGAAATTAACAACAACTATAAGGACAAAAAATTTTTTTGATGAATAATTCTTCATCATGTAAGAAATTTGAATCTTTAAAGTTAATAATACTGGGTAAAAAATGTGTTTTTATAGCTACACACTGTAATAGTACCTTAAACTTAACATCTTAAAATTATCATTTCACCAATAAGAAAATTATTGATCTCATTTTTCAAACTTTAAGTTAGTTTAACATTTTTAAATAATTGATATATGTTTTCTTTTTACATAATTTCTGATCAATTCTTATAACATTTATTATAAATTGTATTATATATGATAATATAAAAAATGTTTTTACGTTATTGCTTTTTTTTAACAGAATGAATTTTTTAATAGAATTTTAAAATAATGTATAAATTTATTTATAAAATAAGATATTTATAATATATAACTGTTGTAATAAATGATGACTAGAGAGGATAAAAATATGCATTTGCATATTGCATCGAAATTTAGGATTTAAGGACATAAAGTCTTCGAAAAATGTTGTTTAAAAACAAACGAGTTTTTAGTGAGTATGCGTGCAAACTTTCGCCCGAAGAATTATCAAACCTAAGATATTGCCCGGCAACATCTTGCGATGTTGAACGTAGATTCTCTGCATATTCATCGTTTTTAACTGAAAAACGGAGAAATTTTTCAATGGAGAATTTAAAGCAACACTTGGTAGTTTATTACCATTCTAAAATTTGAAAATGTTTAACTGCATTTTATATTGTTTTTTTCAAGTTAATTCAATAGTAACAAAAAGACTGAAAACGAAGTTGCTCACAAGTTTATATTAAGGGTTTTCATGCAAAGTGGCAGGCTTCTAATTTGGGCAATTAGTTATTTTTGTCAGACAGGTTGTATGAACAGCCCTTAAAGTCGATTGTGCATTTGCAGCATATAAGTCAGCTGTGCGATCTGCCAGCGATGCGTTCCATTTAAACGGGGACGCTTTGCGGATTGTTTGCTTGTTTTCTGAAATTTTTAGAATTAAATCTTTATTAGTTTTGCTCAAATTATAACTTTTCCTTCAAAAAAGAAAACAGCTGATTGATCATATAAGTTTGCCACCTCGTTTGCTCACCTAAATCGAAGAGCAAATTTATCTGGTTTGTGCAAAAGCTTTTTCATACGAATTTTGACAGTTCATTTATAAGGCTGATAAACTTATAAGGTTTATACCATTTATAAGGGTATTGCCCATTTGCATGAAAACCCTTATTATTTTTAAGTTTTTACGTTTATTTAAAAAAGGGGTTTTTTTTACTATATATAGGTATACGTAAGAAATTCAACAAATTAAAACGCTTAAAGCAAATGCTATTCAAAACAATTATAAGATTGGAAATATATATTCCGTTCCAAAATATGTACAATTTTATCGAGCATATTTTTAAATTCAACGAGCATATTTTCGATTTTTCGTGCTTTTGAATGCGCATAAATCAAGTTTTATCGTGCATATTTTTATACTCTCTAATGCTGACTATTGAATTGAAAAAGTCTCTTCTTGTTCTCTTTTTTTTTTGTTAAGAATTCTCTTGTTTTCTCCTACGCTTCTAGTAACCTAACATAGTTTTACTCTAAAAGTAAATAGCAGGGCGCTTTTAGAAAACTGCGGGCGGGCGCATAAAATATAGTTACGCTACTGATCCTAGTACATTAGTTAATACAATTAAAGTCCTCAAAAAACCATTAAACTCTTCCAAAGATCGATTATCACAGTAGAAGTATTCCAAATAAAAACTTTAATTTATTTGCTAAATGAAGGCTTTCTCTTAGTTTCTTAGCTATGACTGCAAAAAACTTAACTGGGCTGCAGGTTTTGCTAACGAAGCCAGTCCAGTCAGTTTAGTTTTGAAAGGAGTTGCTGCGACTGTCATCAGGTAGCTTTTGTTATTATTTTGGTTTGCTTTGGCTTTGCTTTCTTGGCGCCGCAGTTCTTATAGTCTAGTATTTGGATGGTTTTGATGAGCAAACTGCAGTTGGCTAACAACAGAATCGTCCGGCACGGAACCATCGCCGATTCTATGAAACTAGCGGAGTTTATGCGCCATTCTGGTTTCATGTCAAAATTTAACCACTGACAGTTCAAGAGACGTTCAACAACGGCGGAAGACGTTCAACAAGCCGTTCGTCAGTGCATTAAAAATTACGCGTACTTGTTTCACCCCGAGAGTGTTTTGTTATCGATGATAACGGTCCAAGATCCGCTAGTGTGTTCAGACGGATATGCAAAGATTTTAGCAGCAGAGGCAACAGGCTGCATTCGACAAATGTTCGGTCCAGAAGTAGACAATTTTATAAATTTTGAAAGTGAATCATACTTCAATATGATCAATTGGACAAAATTCATATTGACTGAGCCACCTTGCCTACAACTGCAGCTGCAAATTGTTAGGCTTACAAAAATTGTCGCAAAGAAAGCAAGCACAAAGCGTGTTATTTATCAAATGCATTTTGGATAGCAGCATAGATTGTCCGGAATTACTTGAGTTAATTCCGTTCTATGCTCCGATTCGACCATTGAGGGAGAGCTCTTTGTTCTGCGTTACATTTCATAGAACTAATTATGGCATGAATGAGCCAATATATAGATGTTTATAATATAATATTGACTTATAATATTGACTTTAGTGATCATTTCATTGTATTTAAAAGGAATGTTTTTGAAATGTTAAACTAATTTTCGCTGTTTTTATATTATAATAATGTAAGGTATCTCTTATTATTGGTGGATATATCTTTTGTAATTATGAAATAGTCTGTAAGATCTTGTATCAGTAGACTGAATTAAATAAATAAATAAAAATAAATGAATTCTTCACGCAAGACCAACTTGAAGCATTGCAATACCCAAATGACATAATCGAATTGCCAGGTATAGTAAACAACTTCATGTGATATCTTTCCTTACTAAACTTAATTATTTTCACAGCTTATCTATGCCATTCTCAAAATACTGAGCACTTTGTTCACGTAGTACATGAATCTGCCATTGCTGTCACCGACGAACAATGCATGGGTCACATTTTATCTAGACTCGAGAGCCGCCAGAAATACATTCTAATTGAATCACGTCGAAATTTGATCGCTTAAAACTCGATGATTTTAATATGTGAAAAGTTTCATAGTAAACTAAAAAAGGTGGGTTTTTAATCAACAGTTTTCCCACAATAAAATTCTGTTAAATTAGGGCTATTCCCAGTTATGGGTAAATAGCTTTGCAAATGTATGCCCTACCAAATATTTGCCATCAACTGTGAGCACACTTTTTAGAACACTGTTGCAAACAAAACTCACAGCTGTTTTGGAGGGAAAAAAACAACACGAACAGTATTTGTGTTGTTTTTCATTACTATTTATCAAAGTGTATTATTTATCAAAGTGAGTTCCATATCAGAGTCTGTTAATTTTGTTTTATTAGCGGCGTTTGGTTAAAATGTGACAGCTGATTGATTGGCAAACAAGTTTTGCCCATGCTCGACTGTATGCAATGCGATTTTAGTGTTGCAAATTTGACACAGTCGGACAAATGCAAATCTGTACATTTTGTTGTTGTGTTGAAAATATTTGCCATCATATTTTGCAAATGCCACGATGCCACGCTATTTGCCCGTAATCGGGAATAGCCCTATGGTATTACTTTAGAATGGTACATTAGGATGGTAGATTCGGATAAGAACGTTTTCGGTGCGTATTTTATAAAAATAATACGATATGACAAAATATTTAAAAATATTTCTAGTGGAAATAACGAAAAATTTATGTAGTAAAAAATAAATTATTTTTTACGGGCTTTCCATTTCTGAAATCAACATGGTACCTTAAGATGGTAGCAACTAAGGTTTGGTGGGTCAGTACTATAAGTACTTAGGTCTTCCTGAGACAAAAACATAGACATATTCTTTAAGATGGAATGGTATATACCGAATTTACGAAGAAATATGTCAATGCGCGACCCCTACGTTCGGTAAAAAATAAGTTTTTTCGAAACTTTCTTTCAATAATGCTTCAGATTAGCTGGTGTGTGTCGATATTTCTTTCTTTTTTTTTGTCTAGTGTACACGGAAGTTCGAACACCGTGAAGTTCGTTTTCGAAAACACGTTATCGAACTACATGTGAATGCTAAACACGTACTACACGTGTAGTAGCAAAAGTACGTGTTCACGCGTTCACGTTTACATGTTATGCCGTTCACGTGTTTGAGTATTTGCGTTTTCACGATTTTGACGCATTCAAGCCAATTCCCATAATTTTTATTGTCTTTGAACGAGAGATTATATTTCAATAAGTTTGGCTACCTTTTCATAGCTTCATTGGAACTTGTTAAAAACGTGAACGTGAACACGTACTTTGCAACTACACGTGTAGTACGTGTTTAACATTCACGTGCAGTTCGAGTACGTGATTTTTTTAAAATATTCTTAAAAACACGTGTACTCGTACTACACGTGTTCACGTGGAAATTGGAGCTCTAATCAAAATCAATTTTTTTCAAACCGGCTTCCAATACTAAATATTCTCTTATTCTCAAACTCAATGATTTTTATTTGCTCTTCACTTCTGAATTTTTTATTCCAACTGGAAAGAATTTTTTGATTTTGCCGTCAGTCGTGTTGTGAAGTTTTGTCAAATTAAGAAGCAATTTAAAATTATATAAATTGGATTTTCAAAGAAAAATCTGAACTCAAGATACAAAAAGCTGACAATTAATTATAGATATGGCCAGCCTCTTACGTGCATCCTCAACTATGAAAAGCGTCTTACTTCCCATGGTAAGCATTTTTCAGTTAAAAAATTTACAAGATTTCTGTACAATTTGTGATTCATCTGTTTGGATTTGTCTTCATAAATATGGAATACATTCCTTGAAAAGAACTTGTAAAAGAAAGAAACTGAAAGATAGTGACAGCGATCCATCGATCGTTTAGATGGCAAGCAGAATGCTGTTATTAACTTTTGCAACTGTATTTTATTTGTCAAGGAGGATGTTTTCCATATTAAGAAAAATAATTAAAAAATTATTATATAACATAAGATTCATGGGATAATGACCGTTCTTGTGTGTGCGCTTATTTAAAAAAATAAGGAAGTTATTTAAAAAAAAAAGTTAATATCTCATTATTTATTAAACTACTTTTCCTTCCCAAATGGGATCTAACGCTTATCGTAGAACCTTTTTCAAATAAAAGTTCCACAAAACGAAAGTTGTTTATTTTTACTATGTTGGCGTTTACAGCCGTGAGTCGGTTTTGGTTTGGCCTCTTTTAACAGCTTGCATCCAAGTTTGCTGCCACACATTGGGCCGAATTACAGCATCCGTGATCGAGCAAAATTGTACAAGATTGATAGGCACTTGTCTCGTCATGCCCTTCGTAATTTTGCTTGATCACGGATGCTGTAATACGGCCCCAGACTACCGCAGCATGAAGCGAACTTCCAATTTTGACAGTGCGTGCGGATGTGAAGTTGGCTGCATAAAACCAAGAGGCTGTTCAGACTTGCCTCAAATGAGGCGACTTACTTGCCTCATTTTGACATAAGTTAGCTATCAGGTGTTCACACACAAACTATTGCCTCACTTTGAGGCTGCATCATTTTGGCGTTTATTGTTTTTTTTTTCGTTTGTTTTCTTTTGAATTATTAAATGCTCAAGTTTTTACAATTGAAAAATTATTAAATTGCGAAGAACAATGAATAAACAAAATTAATTCGCTCCAGAACAAACTAAAAAGAGTAAAAATTTCAACACAACAAACTTCACTCTGACGTACGTCAAAATGAGTCGCAAAATTTTTAAAATTTTTAAAATTCTTGCCTCACGTAACATGTCACCTTCCCGCTTTTCTTTTGCCTGTAGACGTCAAAATGAGGCAAGTGAGCCGCCTCATTTGAGGCAAGTCTGAACAGCCTCCAAAGTATGAAAGGGGTTACACATTAGCGAACTTGTTCCTCAAACAACATGGCAGGTCTAACGTGTTCGAAAGAGGTAGCGTTCATGGTCCAGTTATGGTCCAGTTAGCCTCGCATGGCATAGCAGTGCATGGCTTAACAAGCGTCACATCGAAATCTTTTTAATAGGATTTGTGTGTATCTGATCATGCACAACATGGCAACGCATGGCAATGCTCAGATAAAAACAGAAATGCATCTCTGACTACATAGATAAACATGGAAGATCTATTTCATTTTAATATCTGTGTATTCTTCTATGTATTTGACGTTTTGGCAAAACAGATGTGGAGTTGTAAAATTGTTTGACCAAGTGCGGTTAATTTATTAAAATAAAATCGTTGTATTCTTGTTTTTATTGTTATATTTTGACTATGTGACTAGGCGTTGCATAATCACCATTTATTTGGCTGTATGCTAGCTGCTTATCTGCGTTGCATGCGCTGCTGTGCCATGCGAGGCTAACTGGGCCATTAGCCTCGCATGGCATAGCAGTGCATGGCTTAACAGGCGTCACATCGAAATCTGTTTAGTGGGATTTGTGTGTATATGATTAAGCACAACATGGCAACGCATGGCAATGCTCAGATAAAAACAGAAATGCATCTCTGACTACATAGATAAACAGAAGATCTATTCATTTTGATTTCTGTGCATTCTTCTATGTATTTGACGTTTTGGCAAAACAGATGTGAAGTTGTAAAATTGTTTGACCAAGTGCGGTTAATTTATTAAAATAAAATCGTTGTATTATTTTTTTTATTGCTTTATTTTCTCCATGTGACTATGCTTTGCATAATCACCATTTATTTGGCTGTGTGCTAGGTGTTTATCTGCGTTGCATGCGCTGCTGTGCCATGCGAGGCTAACTGGACCATTAAATTAAAGCAACGTGTTCGTCATATAAGCGAAGCATTTATGTTGTTTTTCGACATAATTTTGTTTCGCAACCCTGGGGCCGAATTACAGCATCCGTGATCGAGCAAAATTACGAAGGGCACGACGAGACAAGTGCCTATCAATCTTGTACAATTTTGCTCGATCACGGATGCTGTAATTCGGCCTGGGTTCGCTAATGTGTAACCCCTTTTAGAGCAAAGAGCAATCAGCTGTTATTAATTAATTGATCTCAATTGCAAATGGAAGTATTTGCAAAATTAATAAATTTTTACACAATACTTAATTTCTTTGAGATCTTTAAACAATCTTAGTTGAATAACGAAAACGTGATTGAGCTGGTTCGAGAGCAGCAGTTTTTTCCGCAGCGCACTTGTTTAGGGTGCACTGTAATACTTGATTCTTTCCAATGTCCAGTACTTTTTCCAAATAAGATGTAAATGCTCTCTTCTACTTTGACTGCCTTTACAGTGCACCCTAAACAATTGGGCGTTGCGCAGCGTACCCAAGCGCCACGCAACTTTATTTTACGCTTAACCTAAACAAGTGCGCTGCGGAAAGAACTGCTACTCTCGAACCAGCTCAGGCTGATGGTTTAAAAATCTTAAAAAACTTTTAGTATTGTGTAAAAATCTATTAAAATTGCTCTTTGTTCTAATACTTTGGTTTTATGCAGCCAACTTCACATCCGAACGCACTGTCAAAATTGGAAATTCGATTCATGTTGCGGTAGTCCGGTGCGTGTTTCGGTAGGCTTCATCAAAGAAGTAAAATATAAGGAAATGGTGTTGTTAACACATACACTGTACGTGAGCTGTCGCACCATTCGTAAATTGTGCGAGCGAGAAAGAGAGTGTTTTTTGACATTTCTGAGAACCCTGGCAATTGATTGGAAGACTCCTCAGCAAAATAGTTGAAAATAGTTTAATTTTAAGTATTTTTCACTGCTTAAAAAGCAACAAAATCAAAGAAAAAAATCACAAAAATAAATGCAACATGAGTTGTGCAGTTAAGAGTTGTAAAAGTTCCCGAAAACTTAAAAACAATCCGCTTTCGTTCCACAGGTAAATATGTCTACACGGTTTCATTTCTTTTTACAAAAGTGCTTTATTAAGTTTCTTACGATATTTTTTTATCTTATTTGTATTAGAAATGTATATATTTCTAATTAAAAATGGTTTAAAAAAGCAATTTAGACCCGTTGATTTTGCGCCAGTTTGATCAAACCACATCTGTCAAAACACAAACACTTCTTCAGGGGCGCAGTAGAAAAATTTTTGGGGCGCTCTTGTTTTCAGCATAGTGAATCAGATTTAGTACCTGTTTGTTAAATTTTTCTGATTTCTACTCAACAACTAGGCAGAAACACCCAAAAAATAAGAATTTTAAAAAATTAACCTAATTAATTTTGTAATTAAAGTTGAAGTTAAGAATTTATTGGGTTATCAAAATTAGAAAAATTACCTAAAAATGTTGCTGTTTTTCTAGTTTTTCAACAAAACTAAGCTTTATAAGTATTAAAACAAAGGTAATGCGCGCATCTATTCAATGAGGTGTGAAAAATAAAATTCCATGCATAACTTTTTAAGATATAACTTTTTTTATAATTTGAATTTGTCTGAAAAACTAGTGGTTTCCCTTTTACGAAAGCAATATATTAAAAACAGAATTATTAAAAAGATAACTACATCCAGAAGTACTGTGGATAGCAAAGCCTGTGTTGTACTTACTGAGGTTTGTAATCCCTAAGCAGCGGCCGAAGGCCTCCTATTAATACATTTAGTAATTTTTATTAAATTTGGAAAAATCTCGCCAGTGAAAAAAAAAATTTTACCTTAAATGCAAGTATTTTTATAATTGATATCTTGAACAGATACTTGTATTATCTCTCTTTTGATACCCTTAAAGTTTAGTTTTGTTGGAAAACTTAAAAAATCAGCTAAATTTTTAGTCCACTTTTTCCAACGTTCGATACCTATAACTTCTTAGCCAATTGCGAGCGACCTGAAATTTTTTAAATAATTAGAGTTGTTGCTATTCTTGACACGTTCCTAAAATTTTAATGCATAAGAACAAACTTTAGCAGTTTGGGCCTTCTTTTACGATACAACCGAATACGGCCCTTTGTGATTGTTTCTGTATTTGTGTGAACCAATACCAATATAAAAAATACCACACTTTTCTGCTATTGCACCACTTCCTTATATTTTACTTCTTTGGGCTTCATACAAAATGTATGTGCATGCGCCGATTTTGACAGTTAAACCACGCACGCGCACTTGTTTAGGGTGGACTGTTAGGTACCGAATTGAATAATTTCTTCGCTCTGAGCGTCGCACAGTGTAACGCTCCCATATAGTGAGTAAACAAAAATAGAAAAAGTCGCCTTAGAATCAGGAAATAAGTTTTAGGATATGAGAATTATTCACACAAAATTTTATTCGAATCAGATGAATGTTACGCCCAACTCCTGTATAACCGAAATCGGTAATCTGGTATATTTCCCAAATAGTTATCCCAGAGCAATAAAATTTGGTATACATAGTTTTATTGTAGCAAAAAATAGTTGGTAAGAAAATTAATTTGATCGGATGACTAACACGCCTACCTTCTATATAAGCGCGATCAAAAAATATTATTTTTCCAACAAAGCGTTATCTATATGTGTATCAAACTTTTAAAGAATTTTATTAGGATATGTGAGGTGGACAAGCCTTATTTTGAATATTCTGCATACAAAGGACGTTCTACAACATTAAAAGAAATCATTATTCTTGGAGTAGCACCACAAAGACAACATCTACTATTGCAGTTGTTTTCAGTATGAGCATTGGTAGCTGCACCATTAATCTTGGTTAAATGCATTTTAAATGCTATATCTAATGCGAGCCATACCCAATACAATCCAATTGTCTATTGAGTCTTTCAATTGAATTGATTCTCGGCCACAGACTATAAACTTCATTGAAAGATTTTCTTTCAACTGCCAAATATATATTATTAGTTTAGATACAATTGTAAAATTTTCTTCACAAAAGACAGCTAAAAATATGTGGCTGTATTTCTTTATTCATTCCAGACGTTCGGAATGACTTGTTTTGTTTCTTTATTCAGTTTTGATTATCCGGAATATTCTTTTTGTATTTCTTTATTCTTACGGAATATTCTGAACGCGTTCTTTTTATACTATCAGCTAAGGTAGAATAAAAAGAATATTCCTTGTATGTGAGGTTATATTCGATTGTTTGAAGTAAAATTTCGTTAAATGAAAATGGAAAATTTTTTTATATTAAATGTTTTAGATTGCTTTGTTGCATTTTTGTTTTTTAAATTTTATCTGGTGTATTTGTTGTCTTTAATTAAATACGAAAAATATGTTTCTGGTTTTAATAAAAACAAAATGTTCTTTCTTTTCCAATACTGTTTCTTTATTCATTCTGTTCTGGATAAACAACAATCTATTCTATTCGTTCTCTCCTTTATCCGGAATGAATAAAGAAATACACCCCAATTGTCTATTGAGTCTTTCAATTGAATTGATTCTCGGCCACAGACTATAAACTTCATTGAAAGATTTTCTTTTAACTGCCAAATATATATTATTAGTTTAGATACAATTGTAAAATTTTCTTCACAAAAGACAGCTAAAAATATGTGGCTGTATTTCTTTATTCATTCCAGACGTTCGGAATGACTTGTTTTGTTTCTTTATTCAGTTTTGATTATCCGGAATATTCTTTTTGTATTTCTTTATTCTTACGGAATATTCTGAACGCGTTCTTTTTATACTATCAGCTAAGGTAGAATAAAAAGAATATTCCTTGTATGTGAGGTTATATTCGATTGTTTGAAGTAAAATTTCGTTAAATGAAAATGGAAAATTTTTTTATATTAAATGTTTTAGATTGCTTTGTTGCATTTTTGTTTTTTAAATTTTATCTGGTGTATTTGTTGTCTTTAATTAAATACGAAAAATATGTTTCTGGTTTTAATAAAAACAAAATGTTCTTTCTTTTCCAATACTGTTTCTTTATTCATTCTGTTCTGGATAAACAACAATCTATTCTATTCGTTCTCTCCTTTATCCGGAATGAATAAAGAAATACACCCTGTATGTTGACAGCTAATCAAACAATTTGACCATACACAGCACAATCGAATTCAAAGGCTTGCCAGGAAACTTGAAAAAGTCAAAATCTTTTGATTTTCATCAACCAACTCGACAACTGCCAAACTGATCAATTGACAAAGCCGTTCACGCTTTGATTTGAGGTACAACCGACTCAGTTGATGATTGGCTTGTATTATGTATGGATAATGTGACCAACATTTTCAGAGCAATAAGAAGTATACGCACAGACTTTTAAAAGAAGAACAAAGAATAAATATAAAAGATGTTCTAGTCCTATATGAAATATAAAAAAATACATGAATAAATCCATTGGACAAGAAGTTTCATTTATAAGAGATTAAATATTAGATCAAACTTACATTTCATTGCTTATTAATGTAAATTAATTTTGTGAAATAAAGTTTTTATTTAAAATAAAAAATTGAATAAGAAAACAATATTACATATATCCAAGCACAAATCGCACGCGCAGTACATAACCGTCACAACTCAAAAAGAACATATTTTCAGTACAGGCAAAAACTGTTTAGCTCTCAGAAGTAACGAAACTAACAAAAGAACAAACTGAATTTTTCAGTTAAAGAAGGTAGTTGTATAAAATTTTGTTTGCACTAGTTAGAGATGTGTATTGTAAATTAATTTATATAAAAATTATCAAAAATATGTCAAAAAGAAGTACAACAATTAAAAAGAAGTACTTTTAGCGTACTCTGAAATAAGATGTACAGCGAGCAAAAAAGAAGTAAAAAACTCCCAAAAGGAGTACAGTTGGTCACGCTATATATGGATAACATAATTAGGGTATACACTTCACTTCATAATTTTACGAAATCGCAAGTTTACGACGATTTGAAGTGAATGACTGCTTTATAATTTTTTTTCCGAAATATTTTTTTACCTACCGTGTGTGTTCATGGTGTTCATGGTGTTAATGGTAGTGTTTTCTCTCGTCTGGCTAACATTTGCCAGAGACTATAAATACTTATAGACATTGCATGTCAAAGCTCCGGTACGGAATGAAAAATTTGCACATACAAGACAAGAGACCCGACGAGTAAATAACCTAGCGTAAATAACGAGTAAAGTAACCAACCTAATAAGTTGCTTAAAGTTTTGTTTATGTTGCTAGAATTTATAAAAGAACAGCAATGATGCAGAAAACCACTGCTTATACATATATTTTTTAGATTTCTGAGTAGAGCAGCCTGACTTTGTTTACATTTTTTTTTGGCTTGATTTGTTGTTGCTGCATTGGACTTTTTTTGTTACGCTAGGATTTTGTTCACGTTTTGGAAGCATTTCGTTGATCGTCAGATATAAATCATATTTTTTCGATTTTGTCTATCTAAAGCAAAGACGCATCTTAAAGATAAAATCACATGCTATCGGCATAGACGGGATAGATATCAGGTTTGTCAAGCTTATTCTGCCTTATGTTATTAGCCCTCTCGTGCATATATATAATCATTGCCTAACAAGTTCTAAATTTCCATCAATCTGGAAAATTGCGACGATAATACCTATTGCCAAAAAACCGTCAGCAGCTATACCTTGTGATTTTCGCCCTATCAGTCTTCTCTCGTCACTCTCAAAAGTTCTTGAATCCCTTATGGCTGAGCAGATTTCTTACCATCTTAATGCAAATAACCTTTTGTCGCCTCTACAGTCCGGATTTCGCCCCGGACACAGTTGTTCCACTGCTGTTGTGAAAATCTTAGAAGACATCAGAGCATATTATGATAAGGGTCATATCACCTTAGTCAGTCCCTTAGATTTCTCGAAAGCCTTCGACAGTGTAAGCCACCCTTTGCTTTATAAAAAGTTAAATACACTCTTCAGTTTTATTCAATTTATTTATTCGGATACTGCTGTTCAATTCCTGAAAAGCTATTTAGACGGTAGGACTCAAAGGGTTAAGGTAGGAAATAGATACTCGGGATTCCGATCTATTTGTAGTGGGGTACCCCAAGGCCTTGGGCCGCTTATGTTCACAATGTTTCTCAATGACATTTTTTCAATATGTAAAAATGTTACTATGCATGCGTATGCAGATGATCTGCAACTCTATCTATCCCGACCAACATGCCTTATTGAGGACCTATGTGCCAGGGTAAACGAAGACTTGACTGAAATCAGCAGATGGGCAACAGAAAATAAACTGAGGTTGAATCCTAATAAATCGTATGTTCTACCAATTGTGAAATCCAGAAACCCGTTTAATGATCTGTCTCCTATCTTTCTTAGCGGAACAAAACTTGGACTTGTTCACAAAGTCGTTAATTTAGGATTTGTTATGAACACTTCATTTACGTGTGAAGACCATATTAATAAAATAGATAAATAAATAGCGTGATTAGCAAAGTTTATTATTCCTTAAGAAATTTGAGAAACTGCTTCGTTTGTTCCCACTGAAACAAGGCGAAAATTGGTGATACAATTAATCGTGCCAATAATAACTTATTCCGAAGTAGTATATAGCAAGCTAGACTCAAGGTCATCACATAAGCTTTTAGTGGCATTTAACAACCATATCAAAGTGCATATGATATGCGTACTTGAGAGACAGATACAAAAAATTCTCGCACAATCAAAAAATCACTGGTTATATCACGAATCGCTGCAAACGACATAAGACAAAAAATTAACAAAATTTCAATCACTGATCACGGTTTTTTAATCGTATTTAATCACCACAGTTACCAGTGATTTTTCAATCACGGTGACTAAATCACCGGTATCAAAATATTGCTCATCTCTACTCTAAACTGAATGCACCTCATATTGTTAAAAATAAGTGCACCTCATTTAGCAATGTTTTCCCCCAGGCTTTTGTAATTATTTTTACTTTTGTATGGTATTTCCTTAAAACTTAAATACATTTGAAATAATTGAAATTTAAAAGCAAAGAAGAAATCTTAAAAAATTTCGTTTATTTTGTAATTTTTAAATTTTCGAAGGAAAAGGAAAAAAATTTAAAAATTTCATTTATTTAGCAAATTTTAAATTTATCACAAAAAACTTCAAAACTTATTTTATAATAATTCATGTTTAAGTCAGCAATATAACAAAAAACTTAAAAGCATTTCAGTTGTTTTAGTTTTCATATATGTATTTCTTTTTCACTATTTAATACAAAAATTAGAGCTTACAATTTGTTAATAAGCCTACATCTTGCTTTAAAAAAAAGAATATTTTTTTGATAGTTTGCCGAATCGCAATTTAATCAAATGTAAAAAAAAATAAGTCTCCAATTGGAAGATGCTACAAAATAGGCAAAGCAACAAGAATAACACAAGGCAATTCGTGTAGATGCCGATTGTCTTGCGTGGCAATAGAATACTACTTTTTATTTTTTTCTTAACAACAAATGAGACAAATCATAATTTAATTCTAAATAAAAAAAAAAACAAGAAAATAAAATGCATGGTCTTTTCTTAAAAAAAAAATCAATTAAAAGTTATTATTGGAGTTTTTGTTTTAAATCTATTTAAAATAGTTAATAAATAATTGGATTAATTCTGTTAAAATTTAATTTTGATATTATTTGAATGGATAAAGGTAAAAATAGTAAATAAAGAAATCGATTAATTTTTGCAAAACTTTATTTTGATGTAATTTGAAAGGATAAAGGTAAGAATAGTTAATAAATAATTGGTTTAATTTTGTTATAATTTAGTTTTGATGTCATTTAAGACATTGATCAATTTTCTAAAATGTTGTCCTTTGGTGCATTTGAATCCGATTAGAAACAAAAAAGATATAGCGATTTATCTAAACCGCCTTGCTTCAAATGGATAAATATATACTTTTTTTAACAAATTAGCCGAATATCAATTTAAATTACAAAGAAATAAAAACAAGAAAACAAAATTGATGGCATTTTCTTTAAAAAATACAATTTAAAGGTATGAGTGGATTTAACTCTGTGCAGCAGATTAGAGTTTTACTTTTAAATCTGTTTAAAATAGGTAATAAGTAATTGAATTCATTTTTTAAAATTTAATTTTAATGTCATTTAGAAGATTGATAAATTTTCTAAAATTTTGTTCTTTGGAGCATTTGAATCCGATCAGAAATAAAAAAGATATAGCGATTTATCTAAAACGTCTTTGCTTAAGATAGACAAAATCGCAAAAATATGATTTATATCTGACGATCAACGAAATGCTTCCAAAACGTGAACAAAATCCTAGCGTAACAAAAAAAGTCCAATGCAGCAACAACAAATCAAGCCAAAAAAAAAAATTTAAACAAAGTCAGGCTGCTCTACTCAGAAATCTAAAAAATATATGTATAAGCAGTGGTTTTCTGCATCATTGCTGTTCTTTTATAAATTCTAGCAACATAAACAAAACTTTAAGCAACTTATACATGTTGTGCTAGCAACACAAATCAATGCAAGCGATTACTCGCTAGGTTATTTACTCGTCGGGTCTCTTGTCTTGTATGTGCAAATTTTTCATTCCGTACCGGAGCTTTGACATGCAATGTCTATAAGTATTTATAGTCTCTGATAAGTATTTATAGTCTCTGTCTGAAGCTGTTCTATTTGGAGTGCCATTTACAAAAGAAGAAAACCTTAAAAGCGTCTTCAATAGAATTTGCCTCTTATTGAGTATCGCCCACCGCACATAAGAGACATTTTTAGAGTCAAACAGAATTTGCAAGAATCAAACTCTCTTATTATTATTAAATTCTTTTCTGCCTTTGATCGCAATCGGGTCCTCAAAGTATTTGGAGCATATCGGAGAAGAACAAAATCAGCAGTAAATCTAAGAAATGCAGGGATTGACTCTGATAACAATATATACATCCACGAAAGCCTTAGCGTACTCAACCGTAAAATTTTTACAAGCTGCAATTGCTCTTAAACACCAAAAGTATTTATACAATGCGTTTACTTTCCGTGCCTCGGTACACATTAGGATAGAGAAAAATGCAGATAGCATCTGCATCAGCAGTCTGGATGAACTGCATGATGCTGTAGAAACAACTCGTGAGGCTGTGTCTCTTGGCAGATAAATTTAATTTAAAATTTATCTCAACTATTTTAGTCTTTTGTTTTAGATTTTCTTATTTTCTAAGTTATCTAACTTATCTACTTTCGTTCCAAACTATGTCCCTATTAACTATATTCTTTCTTTCTTATTCTTCGTATTACTATTTTGTAAAGATGTTTGATTGTATTGTTTTTGATATTCATATGTTGACTATTATAAAAGATTTTTGCTATTCGTCTGACTATGTTGTTAGTTGTTCCTATGAATTCTAGTGCTTATTGAGGTGTTGATGTTAATTGTAAACTGTTAATTGGTATTTTGTGTAAACAGCGTGATGGTTTGTCTATAGTCCATTTTAATACTAGAAGTTTAAACGAATCAAAACTTGATTATGTAAGAACCGTTTTTGAAAATTCAAATGTGGACGTTATTTGTGTCTCCGAGACATGGGTTATTTCCGAAATTCCCAACGCTTACTATAATATCCTTAATTATACTCTGTTTAGAAATGACAGAACTGGTAAACGAGGGGGCGGAGTTGCTATTTATTGCAAATCATGCCTAAATTCAAACCTTATTAACAAGTCCTGTGAGTCTGAGGTTGAATTTATAAATGTAGAAATTTTTGATGCCAATTTAAAAATTTTGAAAGAAGAAAGATTTTATTAAAAATAAAAAGAAGTTAAAATATGTATAAATATATACATAAAAGTGTATATTTTTCATATTTTGTTCATTGTTAAAATCGTTTCAACCCATCTATATGATTTTCGCAACGAATTCGTTAAGACTTCGGTTACTTTGGTTTGGTGGGAAGTTCTTTCACTCTTGACATAATTCCATGCATTGGGAAAATATGTTTCAGTGAATTTTTTCTCTTTTTTTATCAATATATAAAATTAGTATATCTTAAAATTGATTTGTTATCGGCCCTTATTACGAGTTGCTTTCGACGTAATCTTCGCTGGTTATCGAACGACGAGCATCGAACGTCAAACCCTGTCGAAATATTCGTTGTTCATCGAATTTTCAGTCGAATAGAATTTTTCTTTTGATGCGGTGAGTGCTCACCAATAATTGTTAAAAAGATAAGAATTTTGTGATTCAGTCCCATAAAGCTCAAGAACATTTTTGAAATTTTTGACACAAATTTGTTAATGAACCATTGATGACTAAGTTTGCATTAAAAATTTCCAAAGTGTTTTTAAGCTTTATCTTAAAAATTAAAACTCCCTTCTTCGATTCCGCGTGAAAAATTGTTCATGATAGGGCTGATTGTGTTTTGCTTTTTAAAGACTAAAAACTAATTTGGAACTCTTTTTGTAAACTTTATACAGGACTAAGGTGGCTTAAACAAATATTTTTTATTAAATATTATTACTAAAAGACTAATTAAAACACAGATGACGAAATATACTAGTTGTTCTTTTTAATTTTTTGTTTAATTTTTGACAATTTTGACAATGTTTTGTCTGTATTATTTATTGTGGTAATTTTTAATAGAAGAGAGATTTTTTAGTACAAATGGGATTTTTCGTGGTTTTTTTATTTGCGTGGGATTTTCGTGGTTATTTTAAATATTCGTGGGATTTTTTGTGGTTTATTTTAATTACTATGGGATTTTTTTTTCAATTTTATACCATGGGAATTTTCGTGGTTATTAATTTTTGCTATTGTGGGAAAAAGGTTTTTTCGTGAGAATTTGAGGTGGCAACCGTGGTCCCAATGACTATTTCTTACCGTGACTACAATTCTATTGATTACTCATTGTTGTATGATAATTTGACACATATCTGTTGGAATGATTGTTGGTTCTGTGAGAATGTGGATGATAAATTAAATATTCTTGTTTCTCATGTCTGCTGTGCTTTTGAAAATTTCTTTCCTCTTCGTACTTCAGTAATCAAAAATAAGTCTTGTCCTTAGTTCACGTCATTTGTTAGTTTAGCCATAAAAAAAGGAATAAATTTTATAATAAATGGAAAAAGCATCGTAATGCTGAAAATTGGGAGCATTTTAAGCGTGCCCACAATGAAGCTGTATCAGCAATCAGACATTCTAAGAAAATATTTTTCCAACGTAAATTGAATTGCAACCTACCATCCAAGGATTTATGGAAAAATATACGTAGTCTTGGCGTGAGCGGTAAATTTGATCTTTTGAGCATGCTACTAAAAATTATGTTCTTAATTCTTTAATGAAAATAAAATCAAATGCTATTGGAAATGACGGTATTTAATTGTAAATTCATTAAAATCATATCACTCTTTATTATAAAACCTTTGACGCACATAATAAATCACTGCTTTACTAGTTCTTGTTTTCCATCGTCTGGAAACTATCCACAGTTATACCAATTCCTAAAGTAACACACCCATCAACAGATATGAAAGATTATAGACCCATTAGTATTCTGTCTGCTCTTTCCAAAATTTGTGAATCTATTATGGCTGGCCAAATTAATCAGTATTTAAAATCAAAAAAATCTCCTGTCACCATACCAATCTGGCTTTCGATCCGGGCATAGCTGTGCAACAGTAACGCTAAAAGTTCTTGATGATATTCGTTCATCTTATGATGCAGGTCATGTTATTTTGTTATGTCTTTTGGATTTCTCTAAAGCATTTGACTCTGTGAACCATTTTGTTTAAGTAAAAAAACTTAAGTGTATGTTTGGTTTTACTAGTAGTGCTTTAAACTTTATTGCCAACTATCTGAATGGAAGAAAGCAAAGAGCAAAGATTGGGAACCGTTTTTCCGATTATAAGAATGTTAAAATGGGTGATTCACAATACCACCCAAGGCTCAATCTTTGGGCCTTTGCTCTTTGGTATTTTTATTAATGATATTTTTAAAGTGTGCAATAACGTAAGAATGCATGGGCATGCTGATGATATTCAGTTATATACATCCAATCGCATCGGACTTGTTGGCGACTTATGTTGTAGACTAAATGAAGACCTAACTGCAATCGCAAAGTGGTCATCAGATAATGATCTATGCCTTAATGCCAAAAAATCATATGTTCTTCCTATCTCCAGGGATAAACTTTGACCACCAACAAATACCACCGATCATTTTAGGTAATAATTCTTCGTATTACTTCATATTAAATCTACTATTGGTTAATAAAGTTAAGAGGTTAGGTTTTTATATTAACAGTAGACTTTCATCCTCTGATCATGTTAGCAATATTGCTCAACGAGTTTACTACACGCTTTGATGCTTACGAATATCTGCTAAATTTACTCCGATTGAGACAAAAAAGAGGCTTGTTGTACAATCAATGCTTCCAATCATATCTTACTCAGAATTAATATACAGCAATCTTGACTCGCACTCTTCGCATAAAATTCAGGTTGCCTTTAATGATGCAGCAAGATACGTGTTTGGCCTGAGACGCTTTGAACATGTATCTGAAGAGAGTAGAAGCATTTTAGGCTGTAGTATTATAAACTACTTAAATGCGAGAAATTTTTTATTTTTGCATAGATTAATTTCTTGTAAAACTCCCGCATACCTCTATGAGAAGTTACGCTTCAGTGTTTCTTCTCGAACACACAACCTCATAATATCTAAATTCAATTCCTTACATACTAAGCGACATTTCTTCATCAACGCCATCAAACTCTGGAATTCCATACCTTCTAGTTTAAAATCTATTGTCAGCACGAATAAATTTAAGTCTTATGTTATGTTATACTTTTGAAACATCTAACTATCTATTACTTCTTTTTTCTAATTATTTATTTTGTCTTCTTACTATGTTTCATTTTTTTATATTAATAAGAATGTCTATTTTTTAAAATCATAAATAATAATCATAAATAATATATCTAGTATTTTAAGTTAAAGTTGTCAAATTTTAAGTTTACATCTAAATTTGTTGCACTATTAAAATAATTGTTGAATGCACACGAATTCTGGTCACTGTACTATTTGAATTGAGCGTTGTGAAATTCGTATGCAAAGCAAAAGCTACATTGGCCGCATTCTAGCCGAAAAAGTGCTCAAGAACTGTTCCACAACTTTCGGGCTGAATGGTATGCTCTCACAGAACATGTTCCTTGAGATGTCACAATTTATATAGCGAAAATATTTTATGCTACTTCGCTACTTGAGCACTTTTTCGGCTAGAATGCGGCCATTATCTGTATCTCAACTGAAGAAGAGTAAGTGAGACAGCTAATATCTGCAAGTCTACATTGCATGGAGGTATAACTGTTGTTTTCGTTTTGTACTTATACACACGCTTCTTTAGTTTTATCGTTTATCTTTTGACTTACTTCTTGTTTAGCTTCGACAGTGTAAAGATCGGCAAGTTGCGAGGATAAATATATTTGACTGAAAATAAAACTGAACTTTGGTTGTCAAATATAAAACTTAAATAGATATTGTTTTATTTAATACATGGCATAATCTAACAATAATAATTATATATTAAGTATTTTATGTTATTCAAAGTATTCAAATTTTAAGTTAACTGTTGATTATGCATATAATTTTGTTGTACTGAGTGAAAATTCGTGAAACTAGCCACCTAAACCAAGAAGTTGTAATTTTTATATCTTTTATGAATATTATTGAAGTGTATATGAAAAAAAGAAATTGCAATTTTTTTTTTAAGTTTTTTTTTCAATGAGTCACAAAGAATTTAGTTTTAGGCCACTGTTTTAGTAAAATTAATATTGCTAAGTAACGGTTTGTTAAAATTTCTTTATTTTTGAGCCAAATACTTGTAATACACGTTAAATTACAAAAATTATTTTTTCTTTAAAAAAAATTTTTCTTTAAAATTAATAAGTTTGAAAAAAAACGTTCTGGACCTCATAGAAAATTTTTAAAAAAATATTACATACTAATACAAATTAAGAAATAATACAAAAAAATAAAAATGATGTATTCTCCATAAACAAGTCTGTTATGAAATGTTTTAAATCTCCACTACCTGTCTTGTGCGAGCCATACAGAGCATTGCACAATGGAATGATTGGTACAAACTAGAGGGAATAAATTATTTTGATGACGTTTTTAGTGATTTAGGCACAGAAAAGTACAAAAAAAGAATTTAAAAAATATTTGGACAAGTGGGCGTGGCACCTCCCATACAAATGTATCTTATTTTTCGCAATATTTGATACTTAATATCCATACTTAACTTATGCTAGTAAGAGAAGCATACATTACATATGGGCATTTCCGCCAAAAGGTCTACCGCGACTGAACAATTAAATGTTACTTCAAATTCTTTTAAACTTACATAATAGAGAAAAAATGTTGAAATTTATATTGTGAGAGTACTGAGAGCTGATCCAAATTTGAATTTTAAAAAATGGCAGCCAACATGATGAATGGCAACAAAAGCTGAAAAGTGGTGACAAAAGTTGAAAAATTTTAACAATAGTTGGAGTTTTATAAGCATAACTAGTATTCCACGGCAGACGTTGTTCTGTCACAGACCGCCTTACTGCCATATACGAAAATGTCAAGAAATGCCAAATATATTTACCATTTTCAGTATAGCTGCCGAAAGTAACCATATGAACTAATTAACCAAATTTTAGTCTAATACGATCAAAACCGTGCGAAATATAGTGTTTTTGTTGTTTTGTAAGCGGTAAAAACGGGTGCGGCAAAATTATTTCCCTTAAACCATCTCGTAATCAAAACAAATCGACTGCCCAAATTTCAGCTCAATTTAGCTTAAGCCTGGCGCACTTTGCTGCACTCGACGCTGCCCCCCGAAAAGTGAGTTTAACTAAAGTGGGACAGGCCTATTTTTATAAGCTTTTATTTAACTTGCTTCGTTTGTATGTATGTATGTATGTCCGTCAAAACTAGCAAGCCATTTTTCGACAACTTGTCGGTATACGATTAAGCTGAAATTTAGCATTCATATGTAAGTCCGGAGACAATACAATATTATGACAACATTTTTACCGCCCCCTTTTACATTTATATTTAAAAGCTTAAGGTACTGACAGTGTGTAGTAAACCTGTATAACGGATCGTGAACATCGGTGCCTCAAGCTTTTAAATATAAATGTATTTGAAAAATTCTAAATTTATATAAGTCCTTAGAACTTACCAATTTACGTACGCTTATATTATGATGATGAGTAACCAAGAGAGGGGTTCTTCTGCACCAAGAATATACCTACTATATACATATATGACAAATGCCACTTAAATTAATTTTTTTCTTTTTAGTTCATGTCTTTTTTAAATAAAAGCTTATTTTTAAAAAAAAATTTTTACTTCTTATTTTTAGTGCAATTAACGAGTGTAACCATATGAACTAAATTACAAAATTTTTGTCTAATACGACCCAAACCATTGAAATAAAACAGTAACCATACGAACTAAGCCAAAATTTTAGCTCAATCGACCCAGTAGTTAATTTTAATGATTTCTCAAAAATTGGGTGTGGCTATATAGCGATAACGCCATTTTTTAGTACAGTTGCCGAAAGTAACCATACAAACTTAAGTATCAAATGTTAGTCTTATACTTCCAAAACTGCTTGAAATATAGCATTTTCATTGATCTGTGGGCGGAAAAAGGGGGCATGGAAACCAATTTTTCGTACAGTTACTGTCAGTAACCACACAAACCGAATTACTAAATTACAGTCTTATACGAACCAAAACCGTATTAAATAAAGCCTTTTCATTGGTTTGTGGGCGGTAAAAGGGGGCGTGGACACATACTTTTAGTATAGCTATCGACAGTAACCATACAAACTAAATTACCAAATTTAAGTCTTATACGACCAAAACCGTCTGAAATAAAGCATTTTCATTGATTTTTGGGCCGTAGAAGGTGGCGTGGAAACCCATTTTTAATACAGTTGTCGACAGTAACCGTACAAACTAAATTACAAAATTTTAGCCTTATATGACCCAAGCCGACTGAAATATAACATTTTTATTGATTTGGGGCGGTCAACCATCTCGTACCTGAAACAAATCGACTGCCAAAATTGCAGGTCAATAGGTACAGTAGTTTTGGAGTCGATAGGCATCACACAGACAAACACACATCGTTTTGCTTTTTATATATTTAGATATCGATTTGTGCGAAGTAAAAGTGGGCGTGAAAATGTTTATATATAGTGACCGCCTCTTAAAGCACCTACACAGCAAGTTTCACTATAAAAATGTGTAAAGCTCCGGAATCGCCATGATTTCGAAAAAGTGGACGTATTTATATTGTGACCACACCCCTTTTAGTACAGTTACCGGCAGTAACCATCTGAACAAAATTACTAAATCTTAGTTTTTTACGATCGAAACCGTCTGATATATATCCATTTTTGGTTTGAGGTCGATAGCGCAAATTTGGCTTGTATGGGAGGTACCACGCCCCTATTCCAATCGTTACCAAACCTCACAGAACACTCAAGATGTGGCTTCAGTTTCCCTTAAAATTTCATAAACATCGGTTCAGCGGTTTTAGAGTCTATACGTGATATAGCCACCTACCCTCATACATACATCCATTTTTATATATATAGATATACTTTGTTATATACTCGTACTCCGTATAGAACAAAGTTTAATTAAATTTTTCAGTTTTCGTTTGTTACGATCCCTTTTTACACTTAATATGTTTTTCTAGTTAAATTAAATAAATTAAACTATTTTTCAATGAAACAATTATGAATAATATGTAGTAAAATTATTTCAGATTGTATTAAAATAACTTTCATAAAAAACATAATTAATGTGACCAAACGTCATAAAATACCATATTTATGCCGCGAGGAAGCATTAATTAAGCAAAGAAGAAATGCACAGCTAATAACTAGGGCTCGGATTTTGATGACCTAAGAAATTGCAAAAAATTACCTAAAAAAATGACAAAAATTGTCCGGAAAAATGTTTTTGTAAATAGAAAAACTTTTGCACTGACGAGAGGAACATATTTAAAAAACGATATGTCATCGAATGTAAGTTCCTCTTCTAATTTCATAGTATTAAAATTTGTACCTCCTAACATTTTAACCATAGGCATAAAAATAGAGTAAATAAAAACTAGCATATCCGGAGTTTTTATCTTACACTTGTTTCATATTTTTACATACCCTTTCGTCAATTTCACCACGCGCACAGCTTTTTTTCATAAAGGCCTATATATAAAGCTACTCCTTTTTCGAAAGGTGCTGCTTTTGATTGAAGGGACTCTATTGTTAAAGGAATATGTTTAAAAATTACACAAAAATTACATAAAAAACCGAAAAATGTTCTAAAAATTAAAAATGCCAAAAAATTACAATAAAATAACTTCAAACTCTCTAAAAACTACCAAAAAATGCTCTTGATCTAGTAAAAATTACCTGAAAGCTAAAACTGATAAAAAACGATGAAAAATTATGAAAAATTACCTAAAAACTTTTCATATTTGAAATTAAGGAAACATAAATGGACGTTCTAAATAAACAGGAAATCTCTTAGAAGCAGCAGAAAAAGATGACATGCCATCGGAATCCTAGCCCTGCTAATGACTATAGACAATTAAATTATATTACAAGGTCATTGGCGTCGGAAGCGGGGGAAAGGGGGCAGTTGCCCCCACTTTTTTAGCTATATAAACAATTTAAAACGAAAAGTTATTCAAAATATCAGTTTTTTTACAATGATAATATTTTTGTATCATATATTTTCCTCTTCTTTATCTCTTCTTCATGTTTCATGTGAAGAAATTTTGATGAACTTTTTTTGCACCACCATTTGTACTGCCCCCATGTGTACTGCCCCCCCAGATGAAATTCGCTTCCGACGCGCTTGTACAAGGTTATGATTTTATGAGCTTTAGGTCAAGTAATTTTATGAAAGAAAGCTAGACCAACAACAACAACAAAAACAACAACTCTATATCAGAGCTGTAAAAGAATGCATTCATTTTTTTTTTTTTTTTTTAGACTAAACCAACGCTCAGGGGATGCCCCCTATAAATGCGTAAGCATTGTGTTGATTCGGAAGGTGGGTGATAGTTAGTTGGCGGGTGGATAGATGGAGTAGTGTCGGTGAATATTTGTTTTAAACTTGCACAGCTCAAAACTGCCGGGAAACACGCTCGCAGGGAGACTATTCCACAACTTAACCGTGCGACTAAAGAACGAATTATCACGGTAATGCGAGGTTCTATTGGACATCGACGCAATGGTAAAGGGGTGGGCTTGGACAGCTGCCCGAGTGGACCTGGGAAACACACGAGCTGGTGGCGTCAGGTCATGTATCTCCCTTGAACACTTCCCATGGTAATACCTATACAGAAGGCTTAGGCAACCAATATTGTGGCGATGCCCAAGAGAGTTGAGAGAGGATGAAATACTTTCATCCCCTATCAAATATATCGCACGACGTTGAATTCGATCCAGAAGCTCCAAATAAGATCTTGAAGCCCCTGCCCAAATGTGCGAATGAGTGATTTAAAATCATTTAATTCCCAATCAATGATTTGAAAAAGTGATAGCATTCATTTTTCAGTATCATTGATTGTATTTGTATTTATTTAAGAATAAATTAGTACTGTAAGATACAAAAAGATCTTTAAGAAGTACAACGGTGAAGCATAAATAATCAACTTATAGCATATAATAATTATAGACTTAAACAATAAAGAATTTATAGTTTAGAACAAAAGTAAAAATAAAAATAGAAAGTACATGATCAACAGATGACACTTGTTGAACTAAAAAGATAAATAATTGATTACTAATTTATAATGATTTTTTATTCGGAGTATTTGTAGCATATATCCCAGAGGGCAAAGCAGAGCTTTGATGCGCTTCTAGCAGGCCATCATACGGATTTCTTAGCCCTTCCGTACTCATTTCCAAGCCCATTAACTTTTTATATGAAACGAGAAATTTTTCTAGGCCTTCCTCTTGCGCGACTCTAAAGAAACCTGCTAGAAGCCCTTTTTGAGAATTTACATTAGAAAGAAAAGCAATATAAATATCAACTTGATATAAAAAAAACTTTCGACAATTTCCAGATTTGAACCAACGTCCTCTCATGTGGCAGTCCGGCTCGTCCGACTAGTCTACCGCAGTTCTTAACGAACTTCCGCTTATTTTGTATCATTACAAATGAAAGTAAGCTTTCGGGAGCGCGGGTTCAAGACCCAGCTCGGACAAAAAAAATTTTTTGCGTCATGATGTTAGAATTTTAAAAAGTTTTTTGACACCATGGTGGACCCATGGTGGACCCATGGTGTACCCTAAAAAGGTGTTTTTTATTTCGCTTCCCTTTTTGGAATCTTTCCCAGAGAAACCGGCTACCACCAGTGATGTTACATCAAATTTGTCTGAATACTGTACCGTACAGTATTCAGACTGTTAAAACCGTAAAATTTACTGTACTTTAAAAAAAAAAACAAAACCGCAAGTACTCATAAAAAATGCTTTATTTATGCTTACAAAAACAAAAATATTTCAATAAAGTTAAAAAGTTAAGTAAAAAAAACAATAACAAAAAATTAATCAACGTATTAAAACAAATTATAGATTAAAAAGTTACATATTAGGTTTGTAACATGGTGCAAGAAATCAAGGTGCAAGTGACGTCGACTTCGAGTGCTAAAGCTGTCAAACTTGTGAATTAGTGAAATAGACAGAAAAGTTGATTTTGTATGGTTTGACAACTTAATTGCTGAATTTTTACAACAAAAATTTAAATTCGCTTTTACCTTGAGTCTTAGTAAGACTTATTACTGTAAAATACACAGTAAACATCAGTGGTTACCACATCGATTACCGACGACTGATTACCTAACCGAATACAAATTACTGAAGCGATTACCAAGCAACTGCTTAGCTGAATACTGATTACTAAGCGATTACATAACCGAAGAATGATTACTGAAGTGATTACTTAGCTAAATACTGATTACTAAGCGATTACATAACTGAAAACTGATTACTGAAGCGATTACGAAGCTGTTACTTAGGTGAATACCGATTACTATGCGATTACATAACCAAATACCGATTACTGAAGTGATTACTAAGCGATTGCTTAGCTGAATACCGATTACTAAGCGATTATATAACCGAAGACTGATTACTTAGCTGAATAATGATTACTAACCGATGACATAACTGAAAACTGATTACTATGTTATTTCTTAGCTGAATACCGGTTACTAAGCGATTACATAACCAAATACCGATTACTAAAGTGATTACCAAGCTATTACTTAGCTGAATACTGATAACTAAGCGATTGCATAACCGAACACTGATTACTGAAATGATTATCAAGCGATTACTTAGCTGAATACTGACTACTAAGCGATTACATAACTGAAGACTGATTACTTAACTGAATACTGATTAGTAAGTGATTACATAACCGCAGACTGATTACTGAAGCGATACTTAACGCTGCATACATAAAGTACTATCATGAGAGCACATTTTTTAATAAAGATATAATACATATTAAATCATTTTTAAAGATACTGAATCTTTCACAGGATCCTGGAGGGGCTGAGCTTCACCTCAGCCTGTGTATAAACAATGTCAGAAATGATAGATGTTCTGCCAGTATTTAGGGGTCACAGATTTCAAATCTGATTTAAGAAGTCAAAGTTTTTTGAAACTAAGGTGGACCCTAAAAAAGTGTTTTTTGTTTTATACTCTCTTTGTAGATTCGCTAGTTGGCCATTTCGAATCTGATGTTAGAATTAAAAAAGTGCATAAATTCCATATTTACCTAATTGTGAAAAATATATAACATTTTGCAACTAAACCACACATTAAAGGGCCTATTAAAATTAAAAATGCATTTGATAATGATTAAGCAAACATTTATTATTTAACAAAAACAAAACATTAATATTAAAAATGACATTATTTAATTTCTTTGATAATGACTTGAAAAACTATTTCTTAAAATTTTGCAATAAAAATAATTTTTTATGAGGTACACTGAGCTTTTTCAATACATTAATAGTTTTCTATTGTTGATTAAATACTTAACGCAAATACATATGTGAAATTAATTTAAGAATTTGTCATATCTTTTTTTAATTCATTGTTGATGTCAGATGCATTAATTCTGGAATGTTAAAACATGATTTTATAAATTGAAGTTCCAATTGATGCAACTTTTATTAAATTTCGTGCTGATTTTGTGAGAGATCAGCTCTCAGTACTGTAACAATAAAAAATTTTAGAATTTTTTCTCTATTATGGAGGTTTAAATAATTTTAGTTAAATTTAATTTTCTTGTCGTACTATAAATAAATTGTCAGTCATGGGAGTTTAATGTCAAACAGAGGAAATGACAATAAACAAACTTGCTTCTGTACTAAAAACAAAACAAAGGGGCTTTTTTAAATGGCACAAATAATTTACACCTAATTTCAAGAGTTTGGAATTGTTATAAACAAAATATTTTCAAAAGTAAAACTTTATTTACCCTATGACATTTTACATTTATGGATATTTCCAAACTGGCGTTATGGACGATTTGTACGAAGAAATATAAAATAAGGAATGAAAAAGTCAAATATAAAAAGGCTGTTTTTATATTTGCGTAGCAATTAAGTAGCACTATATTAAGTAAAAATAATTACAGCAATCGACCCTAAGGATTTAAAGATATAAGCAAAAATATGTGCTGGCGTTACGTTACAACTAACTAGTGTCCGAACGAATATTTGGTTTCGGTTTCGGAAACCAAAACTTTTGCTTAAAATTTCTTCCATCAGTCATTTAATTAAAATATATAAGTTTAGTTTAATCAAAATATATACAACGCGTTAATCAAAGCAAAAATTATGAATTCGTCTATAACTTAATTTATCGTGTAAACGGAAAACATTTTGATTAATTTTATGCCATCAATACTATCATTTTCGACTTTATCATCTATATTGCAATTACTATTAAATTATTTTTAATAGGCCAAAAAGTGATAATTGAACTCCCGAACGAGTTCTGTGTGTATGGAATTAAGAAAAAAATAAACAAAATATTTATATTTTTATAATACCTTAAAAAAACAAAGATACTTTGTTTTGTAGTTCTATAAAAATGTACATTGTAGGTATATAATCTTTTGAGTGTTGTACGGAGTAAAATAAAAAATTATCTCTTTTATTATTATAATAAACTTTAATATTTAAATAATACTTTTTTGATATTAAAATTTGTTAGTATTTGTATGAAATGATATTTTTGTTTCCTATTAATAAAAAAAGTTATTTCTAAAAAACTTAAATTTTCATATCCTGTACTACAAAAAACTGAAGAGATTTTTAACTTAGATTACAAAATTTGCAAAATTCTCTGAATTGGGTAAGTTTTTTTTATAAAACTTTTTTTAGAAGGATTTAAATAACACAAGTTTATTTTCCAAGTAATCAAATTTAAAAATCTTCTCTGGTTTTCTCTTTTATTAGGCTTTTTGATTTTTCGCTATGTTACT
The DNA here is from genome assembly GCA_963920525.1 of Dichetophora obliterata. Taxonomy (NCBI): domain Eukaryota; kingdom Metazoa; phylum Arthropoda; class Insecta; order Diptera; family Sciomyzidae; genus Dichetophora; species Dichetophora obliterata. The sequence goes on along the minus strand of OY986437.1, from coordinate 184,271,772 downwards.
TAAATTTCCATTGGAGTTTAATTGGGTAATTAAGCAATTAGGTAATTAGGTAGTTAAGTAATTATGAAATTTAGTAATTTAAAAACAAATTTAATATATTGTCTTTTCCTTGCCTCAACCATTTTTTCATTATCTTTAGAGAATGCCTACTCTTTTTAATAAAACAAAAAAGTTTACGAAACATTTACTAAACATTAACGAAAAAGAAAAAACTACATTTGTGAAACAGTGTAGATGATTTGATCACGGTTAATGAATTTATGTTGAAATTGCTTAAGTTAATAAAATAAAAAATTTTCTTTTAGATAATATCATAAAATAAAAAGTATTTAAAAGTTTTAATTTTTTGCTCACGGTAGACTTTTCTGTGGAAATGCCCATTTGGTCATTAAGTAAGGATTGATGCAAAATCCAGTTGCTAAAATGCGAAATTCAACATTTTGCACTATTATCACATCAAGCACAATAACAAAAATTCAATATATAAAACAATAAAAAGCAGCATACCTGCTTAAAAAAACATTTTAAGAAAAGTTGGAGTTAAATTTTAATAAATCCCCAATTTGTTTGTGTGAGCTTACATAACTTGGTTTCGACATAAGACTCCTAAAAGCAGGCACCACAGAAGCGTCTTATAGTAACTGGGTTAATATACCTTGGGTTCTCTTTCTTGCTCATGTATTACGTCATCAATATTTCTGTTCTTCTTTTTGTTCGCTATCGATGTTGCTATACGCTATTGCTCTTTGCTTTTTGTTCTCACTAACCATTATTAGTTTATATTGGAGATTTAGTGATATCAGCAAGTTAAGCCTCTTTTATTAACATTTAGAATTTGTCTCACAGCGATAAGGAATTATCGATCTCAAAAATAAGAGAAATGGAGATGGAAGGGTCTTCGGATGAAGATGGAAATGACGAAACATGTCAAAAGGCTAAGGCTGCATACTCTGAAATTGATAATTTCAAGCAACCGCATATAGATATTGACGCTGACCTTTTGGAGTAAACAAAAATATTCATCACACATTTTATGGAAACAAGCTTGATTTGTTCATGCAACACCAGCAACGCAAGTTACTGTGGAGCGATCCTTCTACGCTCAAAAGCTTATTTTAAGTGACTTGCGATGCAATATTGCAAAAAAAAACTTTTAAAAAACTAATGTTTGTTAAATTAAATTGAAGCACAAATTCATTGAAAAATAATAAAACTAAAAGGAACGTTTTTTATCGACTAAGTAATCACTTGGTAATAATTTCAGTAATCAGTCTTGGGTTATGTAATCGGTTAGTATTCAGCTAAGTAATCACTTGTTAATCACTTCAGTAATCAGTATTTGGTTATGTAATTGCTTAGTAACTGGCATTTGGCTAAGTAATAATTTGGTAATCACTTCAGTAATCAGTCTTCGGCTATGTAATCGCTTAGTTATCAGTATTCAGCTAAGTAATCGCTTGGTAATCACTTTAGAAATCAGTATTTGGTTATGCAATCGCTTAGTAACCGGTATTCAGCTAAGTAATAACTTGGTTATCGCTTCAGTTATCAGTTTTCAGTTATGTAATCGCTTAGTAATCAGTACTCAGCTAAGTAATCACTTCAGTAATCAGTCTTCAGTTATGTAATTGCTTATTAATCAGTATTCAGCTAAGTAATCGCTTGGTAATCGCTTCAGTAATCAGTATTCGGTTATGTAATCACTTAGTAATCGGTATTCGGCTAAGTAATCGGTTGGTAATCGCTTCAGTAATTTGTATTTTGTTAGGTAATCAGTCGTCGGTAATCGAAAAAATACCTTTTTAGGGTCCACCATGGTGCCAAAAAACTTTTAAAATTCTAACATCACGACGATGACGTTAGATGATTACTCCATATCGACCACGGCTAAGAAGTGTGAGTCCATTCCAAAAGAAACAGTAATATTTTTTCTTAATTTTTAACACTAATAACCGAAAAAAATTAATTTCAGAAAATAACTGTTATGAGCCAACCTTAAAAAAATTATTCCTCATAAATAAAAGTTATCCGGCAACCAAAAAAATTTTATGTAAATTAAAACTGTAAACATTTTATGTAAATTAAAAATGTAAATTACAACAGTTATGTAAATTGTAAATCACAATCAATGATTTGAAAAAATGAATGCAATTATTCTATCTACAAATGATTGCATTCTTTTACAGATCTGCTTTGTATAAAGTCAATCACACAGTAGACTAGACAGCCTGTTTCAGAAATAGCTACATTTCCTCTTCAGTAGTCTTGAGTGATTCAGCTGTGACCAACCCATGGTTTACGTTCCATATCACTTTAGACATATATGTTAATAAACTCATCTGAAACATATGATGCTAAAAACAAGTGGGTTTTATTTTTTGGTCACAAATCATTAAATTTAGCACAAATATGATATTTTTAAACTTTTTTCATAAAAGTCGGCCCAGTACTTTTGGAGTTTATTTTTAAAAGAAATTTTCACTTCAATTTTATACAAAAGTATAAATATGTAAACAAGTAAAAACTTATTTATCTTCTATGTAAGCTTCGCAATACATCAATTTTATTTTCTTCTACCTTGTTAAAGCTTCGCAATCCATCAATTTCAAGCAGGTGTTCCTTACATGTATCGCGCAACAAAGGAAACGCTTCTATTAAGCCTGATTATATTTCTAAGCATTATCCCATTGTTGATCATACGTACGATGCAATTGTTGTCGGTGCTGGTGGTGCTGGAATGCGTGCAGCTTTTGGGCTGGTATCGGAAGGTTTCAAAACGGCTGTTATTACGAAGTTGTTTCCCACACGTGGACACACTATTGCTGCACAAGGTGGCGTGAATGCAGCGCTATCAAATATGGAGGAAGATAACTGGAAGTATCATTTCTACGACACAGTTAAGGGTTCCGATTGGCTTGGTGACCAAAATGCAATTCATTATATGACACGAGCAGCTGTGGAAGCTGTCAACGAGTTAGAAAACTTTGGTATGCCATTTTCTCGTACAGCTGATGGAAAGGTCTATCAACGTGCCTTTGGTGGAGGAACTTTAAAATACGGTAAAGGTGGAATGGCGCACAGATGCTGCTCTGTGGCTGACAGGTGTGCTTGGATGAATATTTGTTATGTCTTTTTTTACATAATTTCTTTTAGAACGGGCCATGCTCTTTTGCACTGCCTGTATGGTCAGTCACTCAGCTATGATTGCCATTATTTCATCGAATACTTTGCGCTGGATTTGATTTTTGAGGACGACGAATGTCGCGGTGTTATGGCAATGAACCTGGAAGATGGTAGCATCCATCGTTTCCGCGCCCACAGTACTGTTCTAGCTACTGGTGGCTTCGGACGAGTCTACTTCTCTTGCACATCTGCTCACACTTGTACCGGTGATGGCAATGCCATGTTAAATCGTCAAGGCCTACCCTGTCAGGATATGGAATTTGTGCAGTTCCACCCTACTGGTTTATACCCTACGGGATGCTTGCTTACGGAAGGAGCTCGTGGTGAAGGCGGATTTTTAGTAAATTCTAATGGTGAACGTTTTATGAAAAAGTATGCACCGGTTGCTCAGGATTTGGCCTCAAGAGATGTTGTGGCTCGTTCCATGGCAATTGAGATCTTAGAAGGTCGTGGGGTTGGTCAGGAAAAAGATCACTTATATTTGCAGTTGCATCACTTGCCAGCAGAATTATTACTTTCACGTTTACCAGGTATAACAGAAACAGCAAGGATTTTCACCGGCGTCGATGTAAGGCGTGAACCGGTTCCAGTGCTAGCTACTGTGCATTACAATATGGGTGGTGTACCGACAAACTACCTTAGTCAAGCTATAACCATTGACAGCAATTGCAAGGACAAGATCATTACCGGTTTATATGCTTGTGGTGAAGCAGCTTGTACTTCAGTACATGGTGCAAACCGATTGGGAGGAAATTCTCTTACAGATCTGATAGTTTTTGGACGAGGATGTTCTAAAACAATTGCTAAAGATCATATTCCAGGTGCAACGCCACCGTCGCTCAGGAATGTAGGTATAGCTTTAGTTTATGAATGCACAAAAATATTTAATTGAATTGAAATGGCCTCAGAATGCTGGTGAAATGTCTATTGCAAATTTGGATAAATTGATGAACAAATCTGGTACTGTGACAGCTCCTGTTATACGCCTTAAGATGCAAAAAGTTATGCAACGTTATGCGGCTGTGTTTCGCGATGGCCCACTACTCAAAGAAGGGTTAGAGAAATTGACTGAAGTTTACAAGTTGTTTCAGGAAGTGAAAGTTGTTGACAAGTAAGCTAATTTGTTTTTATTAGAAAGAATCGAAGAAAATAATTACTAATTCTTCAAAGAGCAATTGCTTGGAATACAGATTTGATTGAAACACTGGAACTTCAAAATCTGTTGGATAATTCTTTGATGTCTCTTGCGGCAGCAGAAGCTCGCAAAGAGTCTAGGGGATCCCATTCCCGGGAGGATTTCAAAGTTCGAATTGATGAGTATGTGAGTAAAGATTTGTTTTGAAAAATATCTACTAACCATGATACAAAAATTTATCAGGAAGCCTTGACAACAACCTATTTTCTCACGAGCTGCGATAAACGAACGTCAAACAAAAGAAAACAAAACGAGCGTTCAACAACAATTGATTTTTTTCAATACTTTTCTTAATGCACCACCGCCTCCGCTGACATCGTATCGTGGAGTTTCACTTTCTATCAACAAAGAAAAAGATCTGCATACATTATTTACAACTTAAATAAAATTTATTTTTGTTTCCTTTGTTTGACATACGTTTATCGCAGCAAAAATTGTCGCTCCTACTTTATAATAATTACACTCCGACCGAAACCGGAGTTTTGGCCGAAACCGAAACTGAATATTCGGCCATTTTATAATATTCAAAACCGAAACTGGTTATTAATATGTAAATTTAAGTTTTTAAAAATTATTTTTTTTTATTAAAGGGAAACAAAAGTACTTTCGAATATTGAAGTTCATAATAATTAATTGAAGTTTACTATAATAATAAAGGAGATAATTTTTTATTTTATTTTTTATTACAAAAGCATTGCATACTTTATATCTTCAGTACACACTCAAAATAGTATGCACCTACAATGTACATTTTTATAGAACTACAAAACAAAGTATTTTTGTTTTTTTAAAGGTTCAGTATTATAAAAATAGAAATATTTCGTTTTCTTTTCCTTTATTTCACACACACAAAATTCGTTCGGAAGTCTCATTATAATTTTTTAGCTTCAGTACCTATAAAACTTTAATAATAATTGCAATAGAGATGATAAAATCGAAAATGATAGTATCGAATGCATAAAACTAACCAAAATGTTTTGCGTTTGGGTTTTGCAATGCGTTGTAAATATTTTTATACTTGAATTAAATGACTGAATCAAGAAGTTTTTACCAAAAGGTCTCAATATGGCCGAATAGCCGAAACTAGCCGAAACTGACAAAAAGGGCCGAAACTGGCCGTAACCGAAACCGAAACCGTATATTCCGTCGGACACTACTATTAACGTATTTTCAAGAAAAAATTTGAGAAAGCTAATTTCTGTGGCCGCATTTAGCAGCTGCGAGGCCAGATCTCAGCGAAAGTTTACAAACACTCATTTTCTGAATCGACTTCATTTCATTTATCTTGCTTTTCACATAAAAATAATTTATCTGCACCAAACGTTTGTTGATTGTAATGCACAATTTCATTTAAGTAATCATAACTACAGTAAGAGCTATACTCTTTTATAGTACAACTAGCAAATACCCGCTGCTTCGCCTGCGATAAAAATATTAAATAAAATTTCAAAATTGGAAATCTTAAAATGAAAGTATTTTGTTGTATCTTCAAATGCAAAATATAAAAATAATTGTGTTTTTTAAATAATGAAAAAATGGTATAAATAATTAGAATACTTAGATTCTTCTTTTTTTGAAAATTTGCATTATTGTGACATTAAACTGTTTGCTTTATTTTGAAAACTATAGATTTGCTCAATACAACGTATTTTTTTATGAAAAGTCGCTGATTAATGAAAATAAAGGTAAACGAAAGATTTTTAGAAAATATTTCGTACGTATATCTAGTATATTGAAAAATGCCAGTTATGATTAGAATTTTTATTGATTTAAATTATTCTCCGGCAGACGCTGGATCCACAGACCGCCTTTCTGCCATATATGAATTGTTATGCTATTAGCAAAAAAAAAAAATTTATACATATTTTCACCCTTTTTAGTAAAGTTGCCGAAAGTAACCATATGAACTGAATCACCAAATTTTATTCTAATAAGACCAAAACCTTACGAAATATAGAATTTTTATGATTTGTGGGCGGTAATGGAGGTATGGGAACATTTTTTCCCTGAAACCATCTCATACTCGAAATAAATCGAATAAATTGTCAACCGTGCGAACTAAATTACCAAATTTTAGTCTTATACTACGTTAACATTGGGCCAAATGACTCATTTTAGCCCCTTCAGCCAAATGAGAAACGAAGTCATCTCATTTCCCATACAAATTCTCAGTTGCAATTCAACTTATTTAAAACAAATTAATGAGATTGGATACGTTCTAAAAACTTATAACAAACTATTTCGAACTAAAAAAATAAACTGGTTACGGGAGCAACATACTATTTAAAAATGCATGTATGGTTTAGCTCAGCTTAATTTATAAATATATCTGAAAAAAAGTTTTTTTGAGTTCTCTTCAAAATATATTAACATATATGTACAATGAAAATATCGTCATATAAAATCAAAAACGACAAAGTTACAATGAACTCAAAGTGGAATTTTTTATTGATTATTGATTCACCTTATCAAAATACATTTTCCTGCTAAATTGCACACTCCAACAACTAAAAACGACGTTTTTATTAAAAAAGTTCTAAAAACCCTAAGTTTGAGCGCAACATGCAATTACAATTACAATTACAATTAAGAAAGTTTTTGACTCTCCTGTAAAATTTTTTTAATTGCATTGGCTTTTTGATTAAATATAAAAATATTTAAAAAATTGTCACTGCCAACATTTTCGTTGGCTACTTACCGTTTGAAAATAGAATTGCACAAATGATCAATCGGAATAAAATGAACACCAAAGTAATGTACAATTTGAAATTTGCAATAATGCAATAATTCGAACGTTTCGATATAATCAATAATTTTCAATTTTTTTGCATTCTATATGGATTTTTGCCTCCTAACTCCAAATCTGAAAAAATTGCAGGCAGTTTGATTGGTTTAGAAGTTATAGGCCTCCAAAGTAGGAAAAAATAGCCTACAAATCATGCTATTTTTTAAAATTTTTAACAAAACTACACTCTATGGGTATCATAAGAAAGTTAATTTAAGCACCTATTCAACAAGGTATCAAACATGAAAATCCATGCAGAATTTTGAAAGATATAAACACTTTTAGCGTAGTGCTTTCACAAAAGGGAAACCAGCAGTTTTTCAGACAAATTGTAAATATGCTTATGTTCTCAAGAAGCTTTACATGGCAATTTTTATTCTCTGAGGTTTGCCATTGTCTGCATAGAGGTGACGATCGAACAGAATAATTAATTGAATTGAAAAAACTTTCTGTCTGAGCTGGAATTGAACCCTGGCTACCGCAGTTCTTTAGCTTAGGGGTCACGCATTCTACCTACTAGGCTACGGCCGCCACTGTTTCGCCCACTATTATGTCCACTATTTTGAACTAACAAACTAAAAACAAAGGAAAACGTCAAACAACAAATCATTTTATACTTGTGTATCATCATCAATTCAATAAGTTCAAAGATCAGCGGAACTGTGCATCACTGGAGCCCTAAGAACCACTCCGACAGACGCATTAGAAACAATGCTCCATCTTACACCACTTGATATCCTAGCTAAACAGATGGCCGATAATACAGTCATCCGCCTAGAAGCCACCTCCCAGTGGAAACAAGATACACTAATTTCTCCCTCCCTTACCTAGGTCCATTGATTACATCACACAAAAACTATCCTTTGAAAGGAAGTTCGATGTATCCATTCCCTCTCGAAAAGAGTGGGAACTAGAAAACCGTTCACCTCACAATGTCATTGAGATCTTTACTGATGGATCAAAACTAGATGGCAAAGTAGGTGGAGGAGTCCGATATATATATGGCAAAGTAAGTTTAATGCATGATATAGATATATCCGATGCAATGCAAACAACCAACACAATCTATATCATGCATTAAACTTGTCGCAGTCAAGGATGCATACTATAGAGTATTGTGCAGACTTTGATGGAATTCATTAGAACTTTTTTGACAAAGTTACAGTTTAAGTATAAATGCAATTGAAAAGTTTTATTTCGTTTTCTTTGGAGAAATATTGTAATCAATTTCAATCAAATTTCTGTTGTCTAAAAGTTCAATTAAATGACTTTGGAAAAATGAGAAAAATTTACCGTTACCTCACTAATTCAATGCTTTATATATATTTATCAAAAAACTTCTAAAATTTACACTTTTTGCTCAAAAAATAGGCCTAAAGTTGTTTTTGTTGTAAATTTGTTTGTTTCAAAAATTTCCATTTTTCCTCCCACTCTTTCATATGACATATCATATATCTGCAAAATTTGCTTCATTTTGACACAAAACTCAATAAACAGTTTGTCATTGAAAATCATGGGCAATTTTTGAAGAAAATAAATTTTTTGAAAATGGTGTCTTTATTTTTTTTTTAATTACTTATTGTGATAATTACTGTGATAGCAACAATTTTCTGAATGAAAGATATATCAAAAAATCAATCAGACGGACTTATGGACTTACCTGGAATCAATTTTATAAAAAAACTTATTTTTAAATATTTAATTTTGAAGTTAAGAATATTACAAAAATCTTAAAACCATTTGAGTTGTTTTGAGTTTCATAGACATATGTATACCTTTTTCACAATTTAACAAATACTTCGAGTTCGCAATTTGTTTATAAGTAATAATAAGAAAAAATTTATTATAAACGGGCCGTATCGCAGTTTAATTAAAATTTAATTAAAGAAGAAAACCAAATTGTTATAAACATATTTTACCTAGCGAATCAGATTATGTTCGAATATTGTTCATAGCATCATATAACGTAATAACGGAAAGTTTTTTAAAATCTATTTAAAACAATTGAAGAAGAATTTTATAAAAAATTAAATTGATATAATTTAAGTTAATTGATATGTAATCAATAACTCCATCTAAAAGTTTGTTTATAAGACTAGATTTTGCTTAAAAAAAAGAAACAATAATGGTATATATATTTTTTCTTAACAACATATTAGCCGAATTACAATTTAATTACTAATCAATAAAACAAAATTGATGCTATTTTCTTTAAAAAATTAAATTTAAAGGTATGAGTGGCGACCGTAGCCTAGTGGGTAGAGTGCGTGGCCCCTAAGCTAAAGAACCGCGGTAGCCCGGGTTCAATTCCAGCTCAGACAGAAAGTTTTTTCAATTGAATTAATTTTTCTGTTCGGTCGTCACCTCTCTGCAGACAATGGCAAAACTCAGAGAATAAAAATTGCCATGTAAATCTTCTTGAGAACATAAGCCGTTCGGAGTCGGCATTAAACACGTAGGTCCAGTTCTCGGTCATTTGTGATCAAAAATTTAATAACACGCACAACACAATTGATCAAGGGCTGAAATGGCCAGTTTATTTTTTTTTTGAGTGGATTTAACCCTGTGCAGCAGATTAGAGTTTTTGTTTTAAATCTGTTTAAAATAGGTAATATATAAGTGCATAATTTTTGTAAAATTTAATTTTAATGCCATTTGAAGGATTAATCAATTTTCTAAAGAATTGTCCTTTGGAGCTTTTGAATCCGATTAGAAACAAAAAAGATATAGCGATTTATCTAATTCGCCTTTGCTTCAGATAGATAAATATGTGTATACTCTTTTTAACAACAAATTAGCCGAATAACAATTGAGGGCATTGCATTTTCTTTAAAAAATACAATTTAAATGTATGAGTGGATTTAACTCTGTGCAGCAGATTAGAGTTTTAAATAGGTAATAAATAATTGAATTAATTTTTGTAAAATTTAATTTTGATGTCATTTGAAAGATAAATCCATTTTCTAAAATTTTTTCTTTGGAGCATTTGAATACGATTAAAAATAAAAAGATATAGCGATTTATCTAAAACGCCTTTGCTTCAGATAGACAAAATCGCAAAAATATGATTTATTTCCAAAGATCAAAATCTGAACAAAATCCTAGCGTAACAAATAGCAGCCAAAAAAGTAGAAATGCAACAACAACAAATCAAGCAAAAAAAATGTAAGCAAAGTCAGGCTGCTCTGCTCCGAAATCTAAAAAATATATGTATAAGCAATGGTTTTCTGCATCATTGCTGTTCTTTTATAAAATCTAGCAACACAATCTAGCAACATAACAATAAGATGTAACTTCATGGAAGAAGGGTTTTTCTGAAACATAACATGTTGTGCTGGCAACACGAATTCCCGCAAGCGATTACTCGCTAGGTTTGTTACTCCTCGGCAGTGTTCGGACTTTACTGCAATTGCAGTAGATCTACTGCGCTTTTTAGCAAAATTTATGGTTTTACTGCGTCACTGCGGTTTTTCTAAATCTACTGCAATTTATTAGCCACAAACATTTTTATGGTTATTTTTGTGATATTTTAGAAATATTTAAGGGAGAGTTGTCTAAAGTGGGACTCGAACTTCTCTCCGATATTTTCCACAGGCATCATTTTCCACAGGCATGTTTTGACAATGACAGTGTAGCTTTGAAGCGCCATAACTTTTCATATGGACTTGGAGAAACAAAATCTCAGAAAAAAAATTTTTTGGCAACATTTTTGGCAGTGAATTTTGTCATTATTTTTTTGGTTTAGCACGATTTCAAAGTGATTTCTGTTAAAATGTAGAAAAAAAATTTCTTTGAATGAAAAAATATTCATTATTTGGAGTTTTCATTTCAATTACTTTACGCTTTATATGATTTTATTGAATGTATGATAGAGTCCCACGTTAGAAGACAACAATTTCTGGAGCCGATCTTAAGCCTTTTAGATTTTTGGAAAAATATAATGAAACTTTCCAACAAAACTAAAAACTGTATTTAGCAAAAAGATAGTCATTTTATAAGCCAATCCATTGATATATTTGGCTCTCGAAAATAATTTCATTGTGAAAAATTATGATAAAAAAAAAACCGGTCCCACTTTAGACAACTCTCCCTTAAGCATTGATGTTGATTATGAAAATGCAGTTTCAAGGGCCCATCTGTACATTACATCTATATACTGTGGTCTAAGCTTTAAAACAGAAGAAAGTAATTTGTCAGATGAAGCTGTCATTGCAATAAAAACAATTATTTTAAAGTTCTACATAAGTTTTTGCCAATTTTTAAAGACCGTGATTGAATTTGTCTACGGCAAATATATTTTGAATCAGTAAGAAATATGTTTCTGCAACATGCAAATATAAAGTATATAGTTAAGTGTATATTATGTTATTAGTATAAAATGTTCATACATTAGTAGTAAATGTACGTACATGGTTGTAAAAAAAACAAAAAAAAAATACTGCGAAAAAGTTCGTTTTACTGCGTTTTTTTTCAAAATTCACTGCGATTTGCGAATTTCCAAGTCCGAACCCTGCTCCTCGGGTCTGTTGTCTTGCACCAATGCAAGGACTTGAAAAAAATTTTGAGTGATAGATTGGACTTAAAAAGTGTGGTAGATTGAAGTAAAATGTGGAAGATTTGATATTTCATATAAGAACTGCATATATATTTAAA